>JAYRCH010000059.1:0-1431816 GCA_037179445.1 Phengaris alcon alcon
ATATTGTTATATTGTTATTAAAACATTTTAAGAGCGTTAAAATACGCGATCGAATGTATAATTGAATACGCGCCTAGCTTCCATTAGGTATTGTATATAAGATGATGATGACTTCTTCTTTCTTCTTTAAACAATCTCGAAATTTTCAAACGTGTATATTTAAAGACTAAGGAGTTCTGTTCAGTGCTCTAGGATCCAGGGTATAACCTTCGTGCAAAATCTTACTTTTTGGTAGCATATGCTTGGGCTACTTCAGGGAAAGTCAAAATCACTACATGTGTCCATATAAATTTTGAAGAGTTCCCTCGATTCATCATGGATCCCATCATAAGGTTCCCACATTCGTGACTCAGGGACGAATTTCGAATTATAACCTTGCAATGCAAAGCAATGTTCAAAGATATCCGTGTCGGTGTAAAATACTATGAGAAGTACCTATTATATCATCATAATGTGATGCTGTATGGTGGATGATGGTGGTGATGATGATGATTACTGTAGTTGACTGCAGTTTTTAAACAACGCCGAAATCCCCAAACATGTATCTATAAGGAGTCAGGAGTTCTGTTCAGTATTTTTGGATCCAGGTATACCGATACAGATTTTGCACCAAGGTATAATACCCTTGATGTAAAATCTTAATTTTTGGTAGCATATGCTTGGACTAGTTCAGAAATAGTTGAAATCACCATATGTATCAATATAATTTCGAGGAGTTCTCTCGAATCCTCATAGATCCCATCCCATATATATGTGTGTATATTACCTATACCTATACATATAGCCGAAAGTGTAACCGCATTCTTTTTTAAAAGTCGGTTAAAAATATTTCGACTCCTTCTATTTCATATACGATTTTACGAAATGCCTGCCATACACATTAAAGTTGTTTGATTCATAAATATCTATTGACGCTACCACACCACGTCAACCTGATCCTGTAGGTACTAAGTATCCGAAGAACTTGTATCACAGGTACCGGACAACGGAAATATATTTAATACTTTTATACTATACACATCTTTAAGATTTTTACTATACTATACTTATGTTTAACACACATCCAAGACCTGGACAGAAAAACTTTTTGTCCCTTTGGCGGGATTCGAACCCGCGACCTCCGGCTTAAGCGCCGACGCGCTAACTACTGAGCCACAGAGGTTTTCTTAACAGAGGTATTAATTATTCTAATATATTTGTTTTCAATATTTAGTAATATTTCCCCGCAAACGTTGATGCAAGTTTAATAAATGATTTCATACTTGATAAATTATTTGATCGTGTATGTCCGGACTCCGTCTACAGCTACACAATATATTTTGTCACATGTTCTCGCAATCACTGTTCGTCACTACAAATTGATTCGATACTTAGCTGGTCCTCACGACGGTGACGACCCACGCAATGTCCATTGTAGACGAGGTTTTGTAGATAACATTATATTTTCACACCTCATTATAAAACTTCAATTATATTGGTATTAAGTTTATAATGTATATTGACGACCTCTGTGGCTCAGTGGTTAGCGCGTCGGCGCGCTTGCCGGAAGTCGCGGGAACAAAACAAATGTCCCGCAGAGGGAACAAAAATTTCCAATGTTCCTGAGTCATGGATGTGTATTAAATATTTTTATAATATAATAAAAATCTTAAATATATGTACAGTATAAAAGTATTTTATGAATATAAATCCATATATAGATAACAGAAAACGACCGCATCATTTTCAATACGTACTACATATTATATATTTTACGTTTATCCTCGCATGACGTTGAAACTTTCACATTTATGTTATAAATGGCGAGTTTTGACAATGAATATGCCATGCCATTCAGGTTTCTTCAATAGCAATAATTATTTTTCACTTCCCACTTCAATTCAAAATGTTGCTGTTCCCACTTAAACTATTATCAATTATTTTAATTGTCCATCAACCTTCGTTTACTTTACGTTAATATCGAATAATATATTTGTAGTCGTACAAGTGTAGATCGGGAAAATTTCAAAAAAATCTTTTGTTTTTTGCTATTTTATAACAAAATACACAATGTTTTTATTAGTCGCGAGTCTAATCGGCTTACAGGCTACAGTTATTGGTTATTGAATATATAAATGCAATTGGATTCATAATGAACAATGCCACAAATCAATCAATTCTTTTGTTATAAAAATAATAGTACGTCAAAATCTATTGAACAATTTACTTAAAACGAACAGGAAAATTCAGATTTTTAATTAAGAAAATAAAGTCGTGGGAATTTTTACTGAGATTGGTTGTTACGTGCTAAAATTAGCATTTTTAGTTATTGCTTTTATAGCTAAGTGTCTTTGCTGGACACTTATCTATTCTTGATGATGGTAAAAAAGTAGTTTTAAATTAGAACTAACGTTCAGTGTGTTTGGGTCGCTTTTGATCACTACGCCACCGATTTTTAAATGAATATTAACATTATGGTTATACTATATTCATGTATATTGATTTCTATGAAACATAAAAAAAATACAGGAAAAATTAAAAAATATATAACACATGAGACACTTAATACGGGGGGGCTTCAAAAGAGTGAGTTAATATTTGAACCGATAAGTTTAAGTGGGGTTTTCTGAGAAGGGTCGAACGACCTCTAGAAATATTTGGGTTTCTTTAAACAAAAAAAAGACATTCGTTTATGGAGTGCGAGTAGAGGGAATATTATCTTTATTTAACTTTATTCATAATTATAATAATAACCCCCTTACTAACAAAAATATTCACGCAATGGATCAGCTGTACAATATTTTGTCTTTGTCTGTTAAGCGACTTTTCCAACGTATCAGACAAGCACAAAGCATTGTATAGCTTATCCATTGTATAAATATTATTATCAGTAAGAGGGTAAAAGTTTATTGCGTAGGTACTCTTAAGTTAGTGATACATTGCAGCGATATCTGTAGAATACTAGGAATTGATTATTAAAAAGATTAAAATTTTGCAAAAAAAAACTCTAGGTAGGTAGGTAATAGGTATCCACATCATTGTGGCCAATGTATAATGGTAAGCACCTATTACAGAAGTATACTAACTTTCATAGCATAGTTGGGACTTTAGAAGGAGATAATATATATTAAAATATTTTATTGACGCTTTCCAATCTGGCCCCGAGCTAAGTATCCGAAGAACTTGTGTTGCAGGTACCAGACAACGGGAAGTATACTTAATACTTTTAACCTATACATATATTTAAGATTTTTATTATATTATACACATGTTTAATACACATCTATGACCCAGGGAAACTTTTTGTTCCCTCGGCGGGATTCGAACCCGCAACCTCCGGCTTGAGCGTCACGCGCGCTAACCACTGAGCCACGATACTTATATACGGATTGCTTTGAAAATAACCAGTATACACGGTGATGCTTGGACACCGGAAACCACATACCATGAGATGATATATCTACTAATTTGTGAAAGATATTGCTAGATATAAAAATTAAAATAAACTTAGACCTATTCATCCGTTATTGGATGATTTTATACATTATTATCCGAGGGAAGTAACCACTCTTTTATTTTAAATACTGTAGTGCCTGGGACAGTTGGTTTTTAAATGTCGTATTTGCACAAGGTTACAATAACGCACAAGCACATACGGCATTTTCACAGCATAGTCAGCCTAGTCCAGAGGAATGACGATTCCTCACGATGTTTTCCTTCACCGTTAGAGCGTCCGTATAACGTTCGTAGAAAAAATACTTGACATCTGAAAAAGTCTCATTGATACACGCTACAACCTGGGAATCGAACCCGCACTCTCTCGAGTGCGAATCAAAGTGTCTACCCACTAGGCCACGGAGCTGCTAGATATAACATACCATAAAAAGCATGCTGCTTCGCTCACGAGAGTGATAGCACGTGCTCCCTATAAATAAACAAGTATTAGTATAAACCTATTCTCAGGGAAAATCTCGTTAAAGCGTCAATGAGTGAAGGTTTATTTAATTGTAAGTGATCTACCCTTTACAGGTTGTTCCACGTGCTCGATGCTCGCCATCCTGCGCAACTGGAGACCCGACTGTTTTCCCCTGACTACGGCGAAGCCAAAAGAAAGGGTAATGATTTTGGCAGTTTATGTATGTTTGTTCCACCGTAGCGCCTAAACTACTGGACTGATTTTAATAAATGAGGTGTCAATGGATTCGTAATAATAGCCCGCGTAACATAGGCTTTATAGTTTTTTTTTATAAAAAATATAGTTTTTGTGACAATAGGCTACCAACTTGCTGCCAACATCATAATCGACTTGACTTGCAAAGGTTTTCTACTCAAAGTAGGTACATAGAATTCGGAAAATTCAGTCTTCGAAGGCGCAAAATTCAACCCACAGTCAAGAGCATCTTTTCGGCCACGCCTACTTACTGCCGTACTTAGTAGGTACAGCAGAAATTTTAGTCGATGATAAGTATCGACTAAAATTTCTGCTGTACCTACTAAGTACTCTCAGGGAATTCTTCTAATTCATAAGCCGGTTCATAATATTAAATTAAATTGTATGCTATGGATTTCCGAAAAGTAACGCGTGATTATATTACAACATCACATCACATATCTATCACAATACAATTGTCAATAACATGTCAGTTTGATATCATAATAATAACATAATACTAACAAATATAATGACAATTATATAATACTCGTATAATGGCAACAGCGTCAACCTGCTTATGAATAAGATTCCCTGATAGTAAATGCAAAAGTGGCGGGTATGTTTGTATGTAAGTGTGTAAGTGTAATCCCATTAGAATGCATCACAACAGGCAGGTGGAACATGCGCGACTGTGCACTAAGCTAATTTGTTGCGACAGCGGTCCTCAAATGCTGTACTACCCCCGATGTTATGGGTTGACTTCTTATTGTGGGCTACTAACATCATGATGATTACGAAAGATATTTCTATCTTTTTGCTAAAAGATGGCCCCGTGCGAGTTTCGTACGCCGGTTCTTCTCCGCGGGTCAGGGTTGAACCGGTGGTAGCTTTTTTTGTTGACATTCCGAAAAAAGCTTGTTTCATTTCAAGTTTAATTTGGAAATAAATTATTTTCATTTTCATTGACTGGAGAAATCACGACCTCTTTGAAAACCGAAAGACAAACGGCCGAATACTGAAACGATAGTTAAATTAAGAGACGCTCAGGTCACATGCTGTCCTTGTCATTTCGGCTAGCAGAGACAGCGAAAGCCTGTGAACAGCCTCTTAATTATGATTAGCGTTTCAGTATTCGGCCGTTACACTACGTTTGAAGGTTGTCTCATCGGATAAGGCTTACCGTCAGGCAATTGGTACTGTTTCACATTCCCTAAAGAGGCCACAGTTTGGGAGCTACTGTAGCTTAACCAACTAAGCTGTTAACGGGCCCTTGGCCGGCAAGCGGCGACATTGTGACACTTACGTTATTAGATTACCCCACGGTTAATGGTCAATGGCGGAACCTAGATTTTTCTGCTCGCGATTAACCTAATTCGTCCAGCATATTATGACATATTAACAAGCAGGTGGGAGACCTTGAAAAAAAAATGAAATGTGGAACTAGCTGTATCATACCTAGAAATAGATATTTGACTGATGTAGCCTGCGATGCCTACCTCGCTCGATATGTACTATCAAACAAGCTGCCGCTCGACCATAAGATGAAAATCACTTAGCAGCACAGTTGAATCGTTCGCACGCATACGTACTCACTAGTAGATAAGTAGTTCAAACGTACGTCTGTAGTCGATCCGGTCACTTCTTTTATGTTAAAATATTTTAAGGCGTCATGTCGGCGGCGGCGTCGGCGAAAATGTTTCGAAACTGATCGAGAAGGAACTTTGTAGATATTGTACAATGTACATATTTCTATGTGTTTATCCAGGCCACAAATGATTTGTGCGCCATATATATTTCAAATCCGTTTAGCAATTTTTATGCGAGACAGTAACAACATCCCTCCTCGCAATCGTCATCAAACTTATCTTACTTAATGTGTAATATAGTATTAAAGTATTGTGTAATATGTAATATAGTATTAAAGTATTTACTGTAATACACATTAAATTATTATTATTATTACTATTATTATTATTTACACATACTTTACACATTACACAGTAATTATGTTAAGATCTAAGAGCCAAATTCACCAACGACTCTTAAATTTAATATTTGATTAAATATCATGTCATCTCTCTCGTTTGTTTATTAATGAAAGAGAAGGCATGATATTTAGATAAACGGTTACAGCTAAGAGATCTATAGTGAAATGTAACTATCAAGTTAATCAGTGAACAATAACAATGCAAAGAAATATTGACTATTTACAAATGTGTAAATTGTCAATCACTAATGAGTGATAAGTGTTACTTAAATTATGGTCAGACTTATTTTATTTATTACTTTTAGTTCCGTTCAAAATTTTAAAACACCTACCGCACCATAAAACAATTTCTCATGGTCACCTCAATTCACTTTTTGATCGTCTAGCGCAAATTACTGGACTTAAGCTACATTTGTACCGGCACGTGGACGAAACTGTATTAGAAGGTAACGAAATATTGCATTTAACCTATCAATATTACAAAGTGACGAGCTAACATTAATGGCATTAGCGTGGCTTGGCCGCTAGTGAGGTGATATTTTGTTTGTATCGATAATATTAAAAAATCTTATTTTACTTGTTGAGTACTAGCTGGTGCCCGCAACTTTGTTTGCGTGGAACTATTTGTTTAAACGGAACCTTAAGATAAATGTAGCCTAAGTTACTCTTTACAACATCGGCTATCTGCCAATGAAAGACCGGTCATAATCGATCCAGCCGTTACAAAGATTAGCCGGAACAAACAGACAGTTAAACTAAAATTTATACGTACCTACTGTTTGTACTATCATATGCATTTAGTGCAAACCTGTTAATTTAAAATTATAAAGATACACTTCAATTTTATTTATTTGTATAGATGTATACCATGATCAAAACAAAATAAATTTACTGAACTGTAGGTATAGGTGTGGGCACTGTATTTACCATCAGATGAGCCAAACTACGTATCCATAAAAAAAAAAAACAAAATAAATAATTTGTGGCTTACGATCATCGGTATGAATCTAACAAACATGTGATTCCATTAACAGCACGCGAAAAATTAAATTTATTGAACTAGAAGTTTGAGGGCTGCGGCATCTCGCGCGGTGGCGAGTGTGTGTCTCAACTGGCCACTGAAACCGTGTTATTTAAAACGGTTCGGTAACTCTCTGAGGAGCTATGTCATACCTATAGAGTCTACGTAGACAAACCGCAGTCAATTACTGCTGCCCTAAATATCAACATAACTTGGGTTCTTCGTGAAATTATGCCCCCTTTATGTGAAGATGTCGTCCAAATTGTGTCCAGCGGGGTCGTGGCGCTCAATGGGCTAAGATTATTTCCCGTACATAATGTCATCGAATACTGTATAGTATTAAAAAAAATGTGGTTATATTACATAAACACGTTGCTTTATTTGATTTAAAAGATCTAGCGCTCTTAATGAAAAACCTTTTATGATTAATAATCGAGTATAGATAACACAACGTCGACATTTTTCCACCCCTATTTCCGCGACAAACCCACTTTGAAAATTCGATTAAGGTATTCACTTAATATATTGTTGTCCAGTGTCCCGCAGGACGCCGCAGACACGCCGCGTCGCGAGTGCCACAGGCCACCCACGATCACCTGATAATGCACACACCGCAATAGGTAAGTGTGACACCTTGAAATAAGCAAAAGATAAAAATTAGAAAGGCAATATAGGTGAATTATACTTATACAAAGTAAAGTTATGGCCTTATTTTTCTCTATGTCACAATATCCGCTAACGATAGCGCTTTTGTCATCGTAGTTTGCCATAAATGAAAACGTTAAGTGACAGTTTTTAACCATAGTCATTTTAAACAAAATCATATTGTGAAATATCAAACAATGGAATCTAAATTGCCTAATAAATGTAGGTTTTAAATATATCACTTGTTGCAAAAAGGCTTTACTCACTAACTACTTTATTTACCATGACAAAGGTCGATTATACCTTATTAACTGAATATGTTATGCTGAATAATGAAATAGCGTGAGTGTGTAATGCGAAAATGGGTGTTATTTCATGTTCTCTGTGTGCATAAGCTGTAATGGCTGAAATGTGACTATATTAGTGACCGCAGCCGGCGTTTCATAATAATTTATGATTTTACTTTGTGGTGTTAATTTCAGCTGGAAGTAATTCGCATCCTTTGTCAATTCTATTGACAAAAAGTTGTAGTGGGTTTTATATGGGGACAGTTATGGATACTATTTTGTTCGTATGTTATAACGTGAGCATTTTCTGCAATTTCTTTGTTTCTTTATTCGAAGTTCGTACCTTGTTTTCACAGAAAATCAACAGACCTCCACATTAGCCTTCCCATCATCATCGTAAGCACTGACCTTTAAAGATACTGGATATATTTCATATTATAGCCGTAACATGAAATATATAGTATCCGTAGCCGTCTGTGATAGTTCATATAAGCTGTATGCAAGCGATAATTTATTTTAATATAAAATATAAAAGTATCTTCGCCGTCTGATGTTTATTGTAATGTATACAATAACATGTAGTGTATGTTCTAATTTGTCAAATAAACGTTATTTATTTATTTATTTATTTATACCTCTTAATCTGTTTGACTGTGTCAAATTAGTAAAATTAATAGGCTATTGATATCACACTTTTCCTGTTTACCTAAACTAATTGATACACGTCTGTATCTATAATGTCAATATAACAGTGCAATAGTTAAATTCGGGCCATAAATTTGGTATTGGCTGACATAGTTTAGCACGAGTTCCGCGGAGTTGGCGCGAGTTATAGCGTTTGTATTGCTCAAGATTAGCCCTGTCCTCTGAGGTATAGTAGACTATATTGTGTGAGCAATACCTACTTTAACAGTGGCTGTGTCGGTAGTATACGACATACCAGCAAACTTTTCCAAATGAGTAGAGTCTATAAATAATTTTTTTGCAATCAACTTTTATTTTGTAAGTATTCATTGTGATTTAACAGTTATTTAGAAAGTATATTGAAGATGTGTATGAATATAAAATAAAATAAATCTTCATCTATGTGTCTTGCGTTTCATTGAAATAAAAGATTTTATCTTAATCGACTACTTTTATGATTAACTTGTTTAGCATAAAACTACTCCCGGGTACGCATGGTACGTTTTATTAGGGGAGAATTAATCTCCCTGGATCAAGTGATTACTGATTAATTATTGAATATTTCCATATTCCTAAGGTATAAAATCAAGAAAGGTGCGCAAGAAAGAATGCATTGCTCAAGATAAGCCCTGTCTCTAAGGTATAGTAGACATCGTTAATTCCTAGTGATATCTAAATAAATAGTAATAACATAGCAAAGAGCATGTCACAACATGTCTAAGGAAGTTTCCGTAACTATCAACGCGCAATAGCTTTTCTTTGAATTACTTCAAAAGTTATTTTTCGGTTTCGCTCAAAATAATTTTCTTAAAGGCTTTTTATCATTATAGCATTGAAACTTACAAGTTTCCATGCTATAATGATAAAAACTACCTCCTATAGATTAGAAATGCCAAGGATGGGGGGGGGGGGGGGAACTTATAAACCATTGGAGGTCAATTACTCGAAAATAGTTGACCTGTCAAAAAAGTCATATACGAAATCTTGCCTTTATTTTGAAATACCCATTCAACGATACCCCTCACGATGATGTAGAATGAAAAAATATTTTTCATCCCCACTTCACTGTATGGAGAGCCACCCCTAAAATATAAAATTATTATTATTTTATGATGTCAAATCGAAATCTATACCTACACATTTTAAAGCTCTACCAAATTTCATTCATTTATGTTCATAATTACAGAAGCTAGAAGAGCGGACACACAGACAGACGGACGGACAGAGCGAAACTATAGAGGTTCCTTGAGTATTACGGAGCCCTAAAAAAGGTGTGTTAATAACTTCCTCTATACTACAAGAACTTGCAGAATATTTCGCCATAAAATATAGGCTACATCCGACTATGAAAAGTGGCAAAAAGCGGTATTCCCAAATTGAAAATTATAAGATAAGTAGTAGATACCATATTAAAAAAATAAAATATTTCCGCTAATCAGTCTTGATCGCTAATCGCTAACACTGTAACCGCCGGCACCATGGATGGGGCCTGATGTTTTTACAGCATAAACAACTCGTCGGCAGTGCAGGATCAAAGCGAGCTATCGTCGATACGTTAAATGAGATGAGATGAGAGTAATCTGCAACATACATGGCTATTGGCTACCGAGTCGCGAATCATTCTTGATACGAATGAACAAATCTGCACATTTTCTTTGTATAGTTTAGCCCCAGTTTAGCTATAATAAACACACCGGCATATTTAGCCGAACACAAAAAAAGGTCCATAATTAAAAAAATATGGTTTTATTTTAAAATCTACTTACTACACTTCTTTTGTTATTTAAAGTTTCATTTGTTTTACTTAAAATGAGATCACATTAAGAACAGATTTGCGAGTAAAGGCTATTTGTGAAAAATGGTACATTTTTGAACTTTTCATGTAACCGGGAAAAGTGTAAATGAATATTAAAATAACAATTAATTAAATTAGAAAAATGGTGATTAATATCGCCTATTTCCTCCACGTGCTCTTATTAAAGTTTCTACCCGTCTAGGCATACTGAGAATGATGTTATCGATGGTCTCCTGGGATAGTCTTTACCATTCCTCAACTACGGCGATTCGCAGTTCACCCACGTTGGCAGGAGCTGGAATTCTGGACTTAACTTTTCTTTTCAGCAAGTCCCAAACGTGCTCTATTGGGTTTATATCCGGTGATCTCGCCGGCCACTCCATAACAGTGATATTCATATCATTAAGATAAGCTTGAGTTACCCGAGCGGTATGCGGCCGAGAATTATCCTGCATAAAAACAAAATCGTCACCGATATATGGGGCAAACGGTACGACATAATCTTCTAAAACTTCTCTGATATAGCGGTCTGCAGTCAGACTCCCTCTGTCAATCACTACCAAGTCTGTGCGAGCTCCCAAACAAATGCCCGCCCAAACCATTATTGATCCACCACCGTATGCAACTGTAGTTTCAAAATTTGTCTGAATGTATCGTTCTCCTTTGCGTCTGTATATTATTTGCCTGTCGTCAATTTGATTTAAGAGAATTCTGCACTAATCACTAAACAATACCTTACTTCATTGGTCCGCGTTCCAAAGTCGATGTTCTGAGCAAAAGTTAACCTGTTTCTACGATGATTTACCTCGAGCCTTGGAGCCTTGGCGGGCACAAATGAACCCAAACCAGCTTCTTCGAACCTTCTTCGTACCGTACGCTCACTTACGGTTACACCCCGCACTGCTTCTAACTCATGTCGGCTTGGACGGCCGTCAAACGGGGGTTCCTACGTACACGAAGCCGAATGAAACGATCATCCCTACTCGAAGTGCGTCTTTTCTGCCTTGTCCTGCTCTTCTCACATAAGTACCGGTCTCCCTGAACCGTTGGATACTGCGATGGATTGTTGAAACTGGTCGACGAAGATCCCTGGATTTCACTCTGTAGGTTTGACCATTTCTTCGCATTTCGAGTGGGCACTCGAAACACTGGCAATCTCCGTTGGGGCTAAGTCAGGCATAATTCAGTCCTGAACTCCAAAAAGATACGCGATTAAAAAAACTAACAAAAAACAGTATTTCAATGAAATTTTAAATCAAACTCAGAAGGAAGAAATACTCGAAGTTCGCTCCAGATAAGGTGTATTTGAATAAAATTAAAACAATTGCATAAAATGTGATGTTCAGTTGTTTTCTTTTATACTACATAATAATATAATTTAACCATAAAAGTAGGTAAGTACTAAAAAAATAATAACTACTCCAAAACTTAAAATGCTACAAAAAAAAGAAATCTCCCAGGTCATCCCCACCAGGCAGAGTACCTAGAAGGCTCAAAGAGTTTCCTCGCTGGATTGCGATACTTTTGTTGTTTTCTTAATTTGAAAATATTTCTTTTTAAAGTAAATGACGTATAAACCAGCCAGAAACCTTAAATGATACTGATATCAAACCTTTATTTTATGTTCCGCTAAATATGCCGGTGTGTGTATTATTATTTTGATCGCAAATTTGTAAAACTGACTTTACTGAAAGACAGTTAGTATAAGTTAGTATAATACAGCCGGATACTGAAACGCTAATCAAAATTAAGAGCCTTCCGATTGACAGGCTGTCGCTGTCTCTGCTAGCCCAAAAGACAAGGACAGCTTGTGACTTGAGCGTTACTTAATTTAACTATCGCTTCAGTTTTCGGCCGTTAGACTTTATAAATGAAATTTAACTGTATATTTCATTATGTAGCTTATAGCGTGCGTATCGAAGACAAATTTTAAATTTTTTACCATAACCGCTTCACACATAAATTGGAGTATCTGGGAGGCTACTAATAACTTCCCCACACCGATTTCGGAGACGGTGGCCGGTTTCTTTGAAACCAGGCCAGTTACGCAGGAGTAATTTTATAATGACCAAGTGTGTGCGAAGTATACTGTCATAACCCAGTGGGACGGATAACCAACACGACTGGCGAGAGATCAGGCGCAGGTCCGACTTTTCACATGCCCATCCGACGTATGGATACGACGAGAGCTTAGCTCTAACCACTAGCCCACGGAGGCTGTAAAAGACTACTAATAAACATATTTACACAACTGATAAATGATTAAATGCAAGTCTTTGTCTGATACGTTGAAAAAGTCACTAGACAGACAAAGACAGCAACATTGAAAGCTAATCACTTGTGTAAATATTTTTACTAGTAGGGGGTGGTATATTATAATATATAACCCAATATTCCTCGCGTGTGTTCATTATAGTTAAACATAGGTTGCTATGAAAAACATGAGAAATATTTTCTCCACAATATGAAGCCGCGTAATAGTGAAATGAATATTTGCGTAAAATGTATTATGGATGATGGGAAATTATTATTGTGTGAATGTCAGTAAGAACGAAATTTCAGTTTACTTTTCCCTATTTCGCGTTTAAATAGCGCTTATAACTTAAAGTACCTGCCGTTCTTACCAAGTTCTAGTAAATTAAAAAAATAAAAAGAATCACAAAAATATTTATCAGACCGGGATTCGAACCCACCATATTCCAAATTATACATAAGCATACCAAACTGCTAATAGGACTGACATAATAGAGACGAAATCATTGATATTATATTGTTGCATGGCGAAAGAAAATACATAATATATACCTAGCTTAAAAATGTGCAGTTGCCAAGGGATATAACCTATCTAGATCGATTTTTCCCCCCAAACCTCCCTGCATACATTTCATGGATATACTTGCAGCCCTTGTCGAGATTCCGATGATATATATATATATATATATATATATATATATATATATATATATATATATATATATATATATTATATATACCAGATTATCTCGTTGAAAGTTTGAAAGTTTTTTTGCATTTAAACCAATTAATTTTTGAAAAGTTACATTAAAAAACTATCCATTAGTAGCAATACGTGATACATCAACAGATTTTTAGCTGTTCTATCAACGCAGCCGTAAATCGAGTCAAAATCCGTGTGATTCACAAAAAAATCATTTGCAGACCCATTAAAAATAGCCTATCTCATCGACAGTTGCCTGGCGTAGTTTGCCAAAATTAGATGCGCCCGCGACGCGTCCTACATGGAACAAATTTGTTTATGACTCAAATGGCTGAAAAGTGAAATGTAACTCAAATTTTAACGGCGGCTCAAATGTTTAAGAAACTCCTAAAATACAAAATTTGTAGGACACACTGTGTTTGGGAGCTACACAAAATTTAAGCACCATTTAAAATTTCAATGATGTTTCAGTATTCTACCGTAGCTTGTGAAGTTGTCGCTTGTGTATAAAGATTGTCCAGGATCTTAAGTGCTTTCAATGTGAATTTTGGTGATAGTGTTTTTATTCAAAATGAAGAAGCGGAAAAAAACGCGCAGACCGCGCATTCGCTTTGATTTGTCGGATAGGGTACGTGTCGTGTATAAGTATTTATTTAATTAAATTACAAAATGTTAAAATAAAACAAAATAATTTTTTTCATAAGAATGTATTATTATCATTCTCTGAAGTTTCCAAATACCCGTCAAAAGCATGCGATTTTAACTAAACAGCTCTTTGTAGTGAAACAGGTACTTTTTGACGCCTCCGTGGTCCAATGGTTTATAGGTTGGCTTTCTTAGAGGGCAAAGTAAACTGAAATTTCGGTCTTACAGACATTCACACAATAATAATTTCCCATCATCCATAATACATTTTACCCAAATATTCATTTCACTATTACGCGGCTTCATATTGTGGAGAAAATATTTCTCATGTTTTTAATAGTAACCTATGTTTAACTATTATGAACACACGCGAGGAATATTGGGTTATATATTATAATATACCACCCCCTACTAGTAAAAATATTTACACAAGTGATTAGCTTTCAATGTTGCTGTCTTTGTCTGTCTAGTGACTTTTTCAACGTATCAGACAAAGACTTGCATTTAATCATTTATCAGTTGTGTAAATAAATTTATTATTAGTCTTTTACAGCCTCCGTGGTCTAGTGGTTAGAGCTAAGCTCTCGACTTGGAGGTCGTAGGTTCGATCCCCGCAGAACAACAAAAATGTTGTTTTCAAATCTGGTTAGAAAAATGCAGACTGATTACTTGGTTGTCTGCTAACATGATATGATCCGTGCGTCGGATGGGCATGTAAAAGTTGGTCCTGCGTCTCACCTCTCGCCAGAGTAAAAAGAGAATGCTATTGCGCACATACTTGGACACAATAGAATTACTCCTGCGTAACTGGACTGATTTCGACGAACCCGGCCAATGAAGTCAGTGTGGGAGGTATTATTAGTCATTCAATCTCAACATTGAACGTTTAAAAATCATAGTCGATATACGGCGGTGCAAAACCTATTTGGATATTTCAAGCTCTACCTAAAAAAGGAGAGTAGCAATTGACAAAAACTTATGTCGCTCAGCCACAAAACATCCTATACAATGTGCAGTAATAAATCTTGCCGGATTATATACAGATATCATCAGATTTGCCCGTCACGCCCGCACGCGACAGGTCTGCGTGACAATCTCAAAAAATACTGCAGATTATCAGCTTTGAAATACTTTCTCTCGGGTCTCATAAAATTGGCCTTAACTTGTTAGAGGGCCGCAGCTTATGAGGGTAAATTAGACAGACGTTTCAAGTTCAAAAACAGTTTTTTTATTTACATGATGTATGGATTTAAATACAAATCAAATTTGTTTCAGCTTTGAACATTTCGACAGGTACATTCACAAGTTTTGTGCATAGTGAAATCATTATGTTTATGTACCTAATCCAATTTTGTACACAGAACTTGAAAAAGTTTTATATTATAACTTACCACAAACCAGAGAACCCTAACATGTCATGACAAGAAAGCTCTCCGTGGGTATATTTACAAATCATTATTTTTGGTATTATTGATTTTTTGTTACCTCCACACCATCCATACGTTTTTGCGAGCAACAAGTGTGTTGAAATAGGTTAGTCTGTAACTTCTTTTCGAAGATAAATTAGGTAACTTTGCAATTTATTGGAATAGATTAGATAAAAGAAACTATATATTTATGCAACAATTTTACGAGTCCTATTCCTGCGTTTAAAAATTATAATTTTTTTACCTGTAAAACTATCACAATATAATTTATTTCCAATATAGCCCCAAGTAGAGCTTTTACTAAAAGCTCCCTATTTAATTTCCAGAGCAACATGACCAGCGGTTCGAGAGAAGAGTTGCTGGGCAACTCTCAGGACGCGATCAGAAACAGCCAGAATGACCTGCGCAACACGTACGAGCGGCCTCTAACCCGAGAGGAGAAGACGTTCCTACTTCACGCCGACAGGGGAGACTATAACACCGTCGAGAAGTGAGTCTAGTGTAGATCAGCCATCAGTAACAACCAGAATGATCTGCGCAACACGTACGAGCGGCCCCTCACCCGGGAGGCGAAGACATTCCTGCTCCACGCCGACAGGGGAGACTATAGCACCATCGAGAAGTGAGTCTAGTGTAGATCAGCCATCAGTAACAACCAGAATGACCTGCGCAACACGTACGAGCGGCCCCTCACCCGGGAGGCGAAGACATTCCTGCTCCACGCCGACAGGGGAGACTATAGCACCATCGAGAAGTGAGTCTAGTGTAGATCAGCCATCAGTAACAACCAGAATGACCTGCGCAACACGTACGAGCGGCCCCTCACCCGGGAGGCGAAGACGGTCCTGCTCCACGCCGACAGGGGAGACTATAGCACCATCGAGAAGTGAGTCTAGTGTAGATCAGCCATC
Source organism: Phengaris alcon alcon (assembly GCA_037179445.1). Classification (NCBI taxonomy): domain Eukaryota; kingdom Metazoa; phylum Arthropoda; class Insecta; order Lepidoptera; family Lycaenidae; genus Phengaris; species Phengaris alcon. Next base: position 16,491 of record JAYRCH010000059.1, read on the forward strand.
AGTAACAACCAGAATGACCTGCGCAACACGTACGAGCGGACCCTCACCCGGGAGGCAAAGACGTTGCTGCTCCACGCCGACAGGGGAGACTATAGCACCATCGAGAAGTGAGTCTAGTGTAGATCAGCCATCAGTAACAACCATAATGACCTGCGCAACACGTACGAGCGGCCCCTCACCCGGGAGGCGAAGACGTTCCTGCTCCACGCCGACAGGGGAGACTACAGCACCATCGAGAAGTGAGTCTAGTGTAGATCAGCCATCAGTAACAACCAGAATGACCTGCGCAACACGCACGAGCGGCCTCTCACCCGAGAGAATGCCGACAGGGGAGATTACAGCACTATTGAAAAGTGAGTAGCAAGCTTAATCCATCCTTAATCATGATACCCCTACATTTAGCCCGGGATAATAAGAAGGCTGAATTCATTCTACATGCTAATTGGCTTTGGATTGGCATTTAAACAAAGATATATAGGCATTTATTTTAAGAATTAAACAAACGGTCATGTATAAGAATCTGCCTTAAAAAAGCGAAGAATTTTCTCTACACGTCATAATTTGTTTACTAAATAATTTGTCATAAACGGATTAATCGGAAAGGCATCATTGGATATACTCTATGGTTTAATTAAAAGGTATTTAATTAAAAGTTAAATTTCTATTTCATTCGTATTTTATGTAAATGACGATAACATCGATTCTGTTTCACTGAAAATCTAGTGCAAAACGGCAATTCTAAACCTGAGACCGGTAGAAGCCGATATTTCAAAGTTTCAGACTTAATAGAGTGTGTGTAACCTCATTTAATTGCTTTCTTGGCTTTACCGTCTGTACAGTCTTTGCCAGCTAAAATTCAGATGCTCTTGAACCTATCTCAAAGTCTGATGACCAAAAAACGTGTCACCAATCAAAGAAACGTATAATACCAAACCCATTGGATTACGGAGAAGCCTTTGTTATAAACTGTACTATTTGGACTGTTGTTAAGCAGTTTTAAAGGGAATCACTACAAATTCTAATCCTGTTATTAGCTAAGTTCTGTTTACTAGGTCATTAGATGTACATTTTGTGGAGTTATCATGTGTAGAAACGGATTATTATCACGTGAACGTATGTGTCTATTAATTCAGAGTAGCCCTTTGTACCTGTAAGATATTATGCTGATATATAGTTGATGTAAAGATGATGATGATCTACTACAGCTGGTAAATAACGAAAACAATGGCCGCAACATGATAACATTCCATAACTTTACGTTTTTGTTAGGTACTCTTGCAGAATATTAGGTATATTATGTTATAAACGCGTTATAAACGCACAGGTTCATGCTTTTGTGTAACATATTTTTATAGCATTTTCAAGTAACAATCAAACCTCATTCCCGTGCCATTCCGCCGGCCCGCTGGCGCTTATAACAAAAGTTATATTTCGTTATATCATATAACTATGACGGCCGCGGTTATGTACGCGCAAAAAAAGTACCGCGGAACCGTACTTATTGCTGCGGTAAAAATTCTAAATCCATCTCGCAGCCCAACCAGGAACAATTGACAACTACGTATTCGTAACGTTATCAAATGTTACCTGGGTGCCTAGCCGGAACATTTGACAGCGGTGTAAACGTAACGTTATCGAATAAAATTTATAAGGGCGCTATCATTATTTTGACCGATTCTCATTCGTCAACGTTACGTTTAAGCCGCTGTTAAATGTTCCTGCTAGGGCCCCAGTTGTCATGTATTAATATGGGCGCTGTCATAATTTTCATACAATTATCTTTTGATAACGTTACGAATAAGTATTTGTCAGTTGTTCTTGCATTGTAGATAATGCGTGAAAGAGTAACAAACATCCATACGTCAATTCTTATAAACATTTCCGTTTATAATATTAGTAAGGATAATAACATAAAATATCCATTTTGTATAATTTGTTACACAAATTAATAGCAAATTTCATATTTTAAATAATATGGGAACACTTTAAAGCTTAATAGAACTGTGAAATATATATACCATAATATGTGTCTTGCAGTGGCGAAGGCTGGTTCTCCTTCATAGGGAAGTCCTAGGTAGGGATTTGGATGAGCCTAAAAAAGGTAGTTAGTGGTAAGTGAAGCCGATAGGAATGGGGTTATAGGAACCCCACGCCACTGGTGTCTTGTCGGGATTATACTGTCCTATCATATTTAATCATCAATCTGCGATCTCTCAATGTAGAAAATACAGCGACAATTATTATTATAAATCCTATATTTTTATGTTTTTACCCGACTACGGCGAAACCAAAAGGAATGGTAACGATTTTAGAAGTCTATGTATGTACGTAATACGTATTTTTCTCCCACAGTAGCGCTTAAACTACTGATCCGATTTTAATGAATGAGATGTCAATACATTCGTAATAAAATAGGCCTTATAATTTACGTGGCCAGTGTTGTAGTTTTTTTCATATAGTTATTGAAATTAAATAAAACTCTACTAATGAACTGTCCTAAACAGTAAACACCTTTACTAATACAATTTGGTTTCCAGGTTGATACAAGAGTACAAAAACAAGCCGGAGCTACTGGACATCAACTGCGTGGATCCACTGAACAGGTCTGCGCTCATCGCCGCCATCGAGAACGAGAACATCGAGCTCATCAGACTGCTGCTGGAAGCGGGAATCAAAGTTAACGTAAGTCATCGGTCACCTACGTGGAGCAATTATAGTTTTTTATTTTAATACTCTGTTCTAAAACAATAATAATATTTCAACAAACAGAACATAACGAGATGGCTTACAAAAAAATTACTCCCTGGATGAAAAATTCTTAGCTACGCCCCTGGCTACCAAGGTGTAATCTTGCGTTTAGTGCCATCTTGTGTGAGATATCATAGCTACTTAGTAAGATCGATAACAACAGAAGTGGGCGCAGTCTGACACCTCCTCACCCCGCAAAATATCACGTTCTCCGTTATCTTTCTTAACGACTCTTCCCCTTGGGTCCTGCCACAGGGACACGGTAGGCTTAGTTATTACTATTTCAATAAAATTCAGTTCTGACCTACGAGCTAACTTCGAATGTTCTAGAGTCATGAATATGAAAGTTAGCTCGTGGGTATGAATCGATAAAGGACACTGGCGAATCCTGCCCGATGTTCCATCAAGAGCGGCCAAGTTTCGAACATATGTGGCTTTATAGTACTTAAAAAGTTATTATATAAAAATATATATTATATTTTTAGAACTTGGACTTGGGAATAAAAAGTTGTCAATCCCGAATATCAGAAAATTCATGTGCAAAATACGTTCTTATCTGTGGTATTCGTTGTCATATCTGAATAGTTATGGTTATCGTGCTGTATTAATTGTCAAAAGGCGTAAAAGCTCCATCCAGTTGCCTAATAGACAGATTTATTTTTTATTGAAGTATATAGTTGTTTTCTTTTTCTATAGTTAAACAGTTTAGTACTAGTTTTATGAAAAAAAAGCTACTTGGAGTGTGAAAAAGATACCTATACTATTTATCTTCATACGAAGAAAAATAATTATTGTTTTTGGTTTTCGTAACGTGAAAGCGACATCTATCATTTATCTGTTACCATATTGCATTTCCAAATAAACTAGTTATTAATTTCGTTACGTAATTGACATCACTACTAATAGATGTATGTGGCTTTTCCGCAAACCCCCACTAGGGCAATTTATTGAATAATAGGATAATATGTTATATTTAATCAATTATCTTTTATCCCCCGAGTTTTAATACTTAATATTATTGCTTTTTTTGTTCCTATGTTCTTAAAGTACAACTTACAATAAATATTTTTGTGGCCACGTATTTTAATTACCAGGCAGTAAATATATGGCGACTTGCCGATCTCCTTTAGAAATAAGTAGGTACAATATATACGGTGCTGTTAAACGAGTGTTGTGTATCTTATGCCTGGTCGAGCGGTAACTTGTTCGAAAGTACGCTACTAGAGTCAAGTGCTAAAGTCTCGTACTCCTATAATCTCATGTCACATTATAAATAATAAGTACCTGGGTAACCCCGCTTTGCTCAGAGTACTGATAAATTAAAAAAAAAGAATCACAAAAATATTTATCTGACCGGGATCCGGGATTCGACCTACCACATTCCGAATTTTCGAACAAAACAAAAATTATACATACGCATTACCAAACTGCCTATCGGTCTGACATAATACAGTCGAAATTATTGATATATTGTTGCACGACGTAAAAAATGCGCAGTTTTTCTACCGATTACCTATATATAATATAGAAATCACAAAAAAGTTGAAATAATTTTTTTTAACATTAGTGTATAAAACCTACATAATTAGTTTACTTACATTAAGTACAAAAAGATTTACTACGGTATGTATCAACATAAACAAAGGCGCAAAATTACGAGATATCAGAAATTTTGTGCATATGGCCATATGGCCATATGTATATATTTCGTAGCAACATTACTTTCGTGTGACGTCACCTACTAATACTCGTACGACTTTTATATGGGGCGTATTCACGAGACTCACAAAAGTACTTCAAACAATTCGCAATATCTTTGTAAGTTTTGATTTTTAGTATACTATTCCATTTGTCTTAGTCTTATTTTTCAGAGCACTCATTTATGTCATAAAAAAATACAGGAAAATAGCGTATTGTAAATTAAAAATAAAAGGCCAAGCAAAATACAATAGGAAGAAAAAAGGAGCGCAACTTAAGAAGAAAATATTCAAACATGACCATTGGCATGTGTAATATAACGCCATTCATCGGACATAATCGGCCTGATGAAGTGACGGCACAGAGTAAAAATATATAGTCATATTTCGACTGTGACGGTGAGAAATGAAGCCGACCCTCGGTCGTCGATACATCTGTTATATTTGACTCTCATGTATCATAATATATTATCATACTTCAGAATAATATATTCAGTGCTTTGATTCGCACGTTAGATATTACTCTGACAGAGTAGCAGATTTAACGATTCTGACCCGAGTGCGGTTTTATCAGAAGCCGTTTTAATTTACTTTAAATTGATCATAGTTGTTTATTTATTTCATTATTTATTACTACTTTTATTATCATAAAATTGAATGTTCCCTTTTTAATTGCATTATTTATTTCGTTGTATTTTACTTCAAGCTAGGAAATATAAGCAATTTTTGTTCAAATAATTATTATAGTCTTCTACCTAATTCATTTTCATATTTAATTCAGGCTGCTACTTTTCTATACAATACCATACGCATTATATAACATAATATACTGGACGATTTTTTATTCCGTTTCATGAGAAACTGATTCAAATGATTAAGTTAAGTTATTGAGCATTTTGTCATAATTCAAACACCTACTTGCGGGCGACCGACCTAACGCACCGCGCGCCGTGGTACGATCCAATCACGCGCAACATCCTAAAGGATAACAGGATCATTAGGGTGACAATTATTTGTAATTTCAATATTTTATGAAACACTTTTTTAAATGTATAAATTAGTCAATAATGTTTTAAATTGAATAGTACGTAAATACGCATTACTCAATTTTAAACATTGTTAAAACGTAAAACAGATATTTGACAAAGTTAGATAAACAATACTAAGTAATAAGTATACAATAGTACTCTGTTTAATGTACCTATTATACCCTGTTTCTTTCGAAACGGTATAAAAAATCACCCAGTATAATACATAAGAAAAACGCGTGATTTGTTCTCCACATAGTGGCGCTACAAAAGCGAGAATACCGTTCACCGCGACAAATTTAAACCCCACAGGAAATCATCCGCCGATAGTTCGTGATCTTTAGAAGCTCGGATCTAGGGAGACAATAAATTCTCTTTATAAGAGCCAATAACACCCCCGTGCGTGTTTGGACACAAAGTTGACCAAATTCACGCATATGACGTAGGGTACGTCATATGCGTGAATTTGTCCAACTTTTCGTATTATTAACCGACTTCCAAAAAAGGACTGGCTGGTACCGACTTCAAAATTTTGAAGATCCGAGTAGGTAAATAGTTAAAAATTTTGCCGAATTTAAAACGGGAATTATTTAGGAAATAAGTTGTATTTCATACTTTTTTGTGCATTTATACTTTGGAAGTCGATTTTAATTTTTTGTTTAAAATAATAATTTTTCTCTTTTTTAGTTACATACATTTATTAAATTATTATTATTAACACATTTTAAGAAAGTTATAAATACAAAAATGCCTCCGCTATTGAGAATAAAAAGTTATAAATACAAAAATGCTTCCGCTATTGAGAATAAAAAGTTATAAATACAAAAATGCCTCCGCTATTGAGAATAAAAAGTTATAAATACAAAAATGCCTCCGCTATTGAGAATAAAAAGTTATAAATACAAAAAATAAATAATAATAATAATAATTTGTTGTTGCAAAATAGCAGATTGTAGTTCGTACAAAATTTACTTACAACTAGGCACAATTATTAGGTACAATCCAGTCACTGTGGGTGACCAGTCCCCTTCCCTCTGGATATTACATAGAAATTACACTGAAGATACAGTAATTTACAGGAGTTCTGCATGGTCAATGGTCATGGTTAAAAATAGAACAGTTATAATATTGTTAGGTAGTGTATGTGTGTGTGTGTGTGTGCTGTGGGTGTGTGTTGTGTGTGTGTGTGTGTGTGTGTGTGTGTGTGTGTGTGTGTGTGTGTGTGTGTGTGTGTGTGTGTGTGTGTGTGTGTGTGTGTGTGTGTGTGTGTGTGTGTGTGGTGTGTGGTGAGCGAATACGTATGTGAGTGAAAAAGTCTTTGCTATTCTCACTCTCTCGAAAAACAAACTAAGCGTTCTTTTATGCCAGTTTTCTGGGAGGCCATGGTATTTCCCCAAATAAGCATTACCGATATGTGGACCTACTCAACTATCAACAGTGATAATATTGATTAGATACAATATTATTATTTAATAATATTGTATCTAATTATTATTATCTATTGTAATAGTCGACGGAAAAAAGTAGCAGAAAGCATTAAATAAATATATTCTAGTGATGATGATGATCACGAATATAATTTTACCATCGCAAAATTTCAAAGACATTCGGTGCACATCGGTGCACAAAACTCTGATGAGTAGTGAGTACCTATGTCACCATATAAATATGTTGGTGTTTCTTGTGAAGATGGTGGTGATGATGAAGATGATTACTGTAAGTGGTATGATGGCATATGCGTGTAGTTCTTTAAACAATGCCGGAATCCCCAAACATGTATATATAAGGACTCAGGAATTCGGTTCAGTACTTTTGGATCCAGGGTATACCTTGGTACAAAAGCTTACTTTTTGATAGCATATGCTTTAGAATAAATAAGGAATACTTCAGAAAGAGTCGAAATCATTGTCTGTGTCCATATAAATTTCGAAGAGTTCCCTCGATTTATCATGGATCCCCTCATCAGGTCTCCACTTTGGTGACTAAGGGACAAATTTAGAATAATAACCTTTACAACAACAAAACAATTTTGCTAATAGGTTCACATACGGCAACGTAATGACTAATGTTCAAAGATATCTGTGTCGGTGTAAAATACTATGAGAAATACCTATTATATCATCATAATGTGATGATGGTGTTGATTATGATGATTACCGTAATTGACATAGTGACATATGCTTGCAGTTCTTTAAACAACGCTTAAATCCCCAAACATGTATCTATAATGAGTGAGGAGTTCTGTTTAGTACTTTTGGATCAAGGGTATAACCTTGGCGCAACATTTTACTTTTTGGTAGCATATGCTACTACTACAACTACTATTTACTACTTCAGAAAAAATGAAAATCACCACGTGTGTTCATATAAATTTCGAGGAGTTCCCTCGATTCCTCATGGATCCCATCATCAGGTCACCACTTTGGTGAAAACTGGACCAACTTGGGATTTACCTTTACATCAAAAAAGAATTTTGAAAATCGGTTCACAGACGGCGGAATTATCGTTGAACATACAAAAAAAAATATATATATATACAGGGTGACCTGAAATTCGATACATTCCTTTGAAAGACAGAAAGTAGACCTCATTTACAGTAATATTTTTCATGGCATCCCCTATCCGAAAGTTGATATTTACAAAGTTATTGAAATTTCCAAAAATTTTTCTTTATTTTCGACTTTTTGACTTTGACATGACGTATTTTTAAAAATGTTTGTCTTTTTAGTGATTTTTTTATGTATTTTAACCGTCAATGAGTCAAATATTATTTTTAAGGAATAAATAGGGACAAACTAAGCGAGAATTTTTCATTATGAGACATGAAACAGAATTTTCTTGTGAAACAGGTGATTTTCTTAAAAAAACGTATGATACAATGCGTACGAGTACCTCAAATAACTTTCTTACCTCATAAGCTTCCAAAAAAGGTACAAATATGTACATAAAAATATGAACATGTAATAAACAAAGACAAAACAATCATCAGGTAACGTTATCTCAAGAATTACTCTACCTGAGGCGACCTTTTTTTTCAATTGTTTCCTTTGTTCAAACTTCGGGATGTTTCGTCTACTGTCGTCGCGGCCCTTTGTCAATGAGTTACCGACTGGCTTAGAGAGCAAATTTAGTAGCTAATATTAGTTTTAAGTCAACTATTGCCGTGTACGGACGTATTGTTGCTTTAAACGACACCCTTACTTATACTTGTGATTTTTTTGTATCGCGATGGCTGCTTTTGAGTACGATGAATACGCTGACATCTTGTTTTGTTACGGACTTTGTAATGGTAATGCTGCTGCTGCACGAAGAACATACGTTGAACGTTTTCCGAATCGACGAGTGCCAAACGTTAGAGTGTTTTCAACAACATTTCGACGAATTCGGGAAAGCCGCCGTGTTGATAGAAGACGTGGCGATTCAGGCAGACCTCGTTTGTATGCTCCAGAAGAAGAAGAAGAAATTTTAACACTCTTTCAAAATTATCCTTCTATTTCTACAAGAGCGGCAGCTAGAAGACTTGGATTGAGTCAATGGAAGGTGTGGTTTACAGTACACACAGCGCGTCTACATCCATTTCACTACACACCTGTCCAAGCGTTAGAAGAGGGAGACCCGGTTAGAAGAATGGAATTCTGCCGTTTTATGATAAATGCAGACATGGAGGATCGCAATTTCTTCTCAAGAATATTGTGGACGGATGAATCGAAATTTGACCGTGACGGGATAAACAATTTCCACAACACACATTACTGGGCACCAAAAGGAGAAAACCCCAGGATGAAAAAAGAAAGGGCCCATCAAACCAGATTCAGTCTAAATGTCTGGATGGGTATAATTAATAATAATTTAGTTGGACCTCATTTTTTGCCTCAAAATTTAAATGGTGAAATGTACGAACATTTCCTAAGAGAGGAGATTATTGGTTTAATGGAAGATGTGCCAATAGCAACTCGTCGTAATATGATTTTCCAGCATGATGGTTGCCCGGCCCACTTCCGCCTCGGCGTACGCCAGTGACTAGACCAAACTTACCCACATCGCTGGATAGGTCGAGGCGGGCCAATTTCTTGGCCAGCACGGTGTCCCGATTTGACCCCGTGTGATTTTTATCTTTGGGGTCATATGAAGGCTTTGGTGTATACTACACCCATAACTACTGTAGAGGAGCTCAGAAGCCGCATAAGAAATGCAGCAGAAGAAATCAAAACTAGTCTTACTACCAGAATAATCAAAACAGAGGTACGGAGAAGACTACGGGCCTGTATCAGAAACAGAGGTTCACATTTTGAACAAGACCTAAAGTAGAATATTTATTGTTAAATTTAATTAAACATTGATGTTTTTTAAACACAATAAACGTAATTAAATTCAAGTTTTTCCTTTTATTTTAACCTTATCGCAAATAAATCGATTTAGACATTATTTCATTTTACTTCTTATATGTTTACTACAACGTCATATTTTTATGTAGACATTTGCACCTTTTTGGAAAGCTAATGAGATAAGGAAGTTATTTAGAATATTTGTACGCATTTGTATCATACATTTTTTTAAGAAAATCACCTGTTTTTAAGAAAAATGCACATTTTTCTTAAAAGAAAACTCTGTTTCATGTCTCATAATGAAAAATTCTCGCTTAGTTTGTCCCTATTTATTCCTTAAAAATAATATTTGACTCATTGACGGTTGAAATACATAAAAAAATCACTAAAAAGACAAACATTTTTAAAAATACGTCATGTCAAAGCCAAAAAGTCGAAAATAAAGAAAAAATTTTTGAAATTTCAATAACTTTGTAAATATCAACTTTCGGATAGGGGATGCCATGAAAAATATTACTGTAAATGAGGTCTACTTTCTGTCTTTCAAAGGAATGTACCGAATTTCAGGTCACCTGTATACAACCGAATGCATACAACCAGCCTCCTATTTTCGGAAGTCGGTTAAAAATGCATCACGGTTTGGACTGCCGGCGTCTTATATAATACGTCAAAGTACGTCACACCTGTTCAAACTGTAGAAAATGCGCTGTGAGCTGTCATCAACGTGTCGGGTTCGGATCGGAGCGCGGGTTGGAACGGCGCGTGCTTTTTCCCGCGGTCAGAACTGTACGTATGACGGGGGCTAATAAAAATCATCAGTAACAAAATTATGAAATAATGAACAATTACACAACATATTATTACTATTTGGGCTTTGCATTCGCTTAGTTATGTAATATTATAAGAGTAACTAGCTGACCCGTGCCCACTTCGTTGGGCGGTAAACATTTTTACTTAATGTGATGAAATTATGATTGTGGTTCGGTTGATACTGGTGTTAGTGCTATGGTTTATTTCCTGACTGCCAAAAGGAGGGTTATATATAAACTGCTTATTTATGTGTGTATTTGCATGCCAATTTGGCTATATTGACGGGTTTCAAATGAGCTAATGAAATCATTAAAATTTAATAAATTATGTTCCCTGTATACTATATTAGATAAATTCACTTATTTTGATAAGAATTCATAATTATTGATAATATTGACAAATAGACATGACCTAAAGATTTAAATTATTTATTTAATATACCAAAATCCAATTACACAAGTTTACAATCTATTATAATGGCGGTTACTAAGACTTAGTTTATTCAATGTTAATTATAATACAGGAAATAAAATATTTACAAACTATTAAAGTAGGTAAGTACTAAAAAAAAAAAAATAATAATAATAAATAAATGTAATATAAAAAAACTACTTTTTTGACTTATATATAAAAGTTAGACATATGCTGTCGCTGCCTTTTTTTTAGGCATTATCTAGCTCTACAACTTTTATCTAGGACTTAATCATCGGTAAGGCAACGTTCGTAAGAAACGTTTTCGTTCGACCGTTTTTTCTTTACTTTTTTGCAAATCCAGGTACCATGAAAAAATGGTTTCAGTTTTCGGTTTAATAAATAGCCATGTCACTCACGCGTAGCCTTCTATAGGTACTCGTAAAAGAATATTCAAAATCGGTTTAGTAGATCCATAGATTATCCCCTACAACCTCAAAAACTCACAAATAAAGTTTGTCTCTCCTCTTTATAATATTTGCATAGATATTTAAATAAATTAATAAACATTTATTCGACATTTTTGACATCACACTATACACAACGATTTTTTCTTTATTATTCTTTATTTAGGTGGATAATATTATGCAATGTATAATGCAACTGAAGTAAGAATCGGCAGGCAATTTCAATAATATAAAACAATGATCTCCATATTACGACAAAATCTTAGTTATTAATTAAAAAAGGTAAAGTTTCCTTAGCAGCTACAAGTTTACATAAGCTTTTAGTATTTTGATTTTGTGCCAATGCCATGCTTGCTGCTGCAAAAATAAGAATAATTTGACGACAAAGGATTCGTTTAATACTAAAATTGTCTCTTAAAATGTGAACATCTTGTAAAATTATTGTCTAACGAAAACATCTATAAGTCTATACTATAGATACCTGAGTTTCTTATGTCTATACTATACCTAATTAACTATTTGAATCTGAATCAGTGATGACAAGTTAATATGGACCTCATTTTATTTTATTAATTCTATAATGTAAGGTTTACAATAAAAATAGAACTGTATTTTATGACTTTGTGTCATTTCAAACTAGTTTTATGAACCCCTAACTTTACGGCTATCTTGAGAGTTGACAATCCCTGATTAGTGATAAAATAGGTTTAATAAAATACGTTATCCATGCACGGATTTGCAGCCCAGGGTCAGGTATGCACATTAAAAATCTTAATCTAATAAATGCACGACCTACAGTCTTAGCAACCTATATTTACAAGGTCGAAGTGCAGGTAAGTGAATTAATATTGATCGTTTCAATAATATGTGATGGACGATTTTAAATATTGACACAGATGTTGGTATATTTTTATCATATACTTTAACTTTATTAAAAGAATATAGAATATAATACGCTAGTAGGTATATTAAGTTTTCAATATTTATATCATTAAGTATACATTTTGTGATGAGTCCTTAACATTATGATTTAAGAATACATAAGTACCTTCTTTTAATCTAGCTTTCTTGCGACTGTTCCTATCCAGATTAACTAAAATAGAGCCATTTTATTACCTGGTGTTTTCAATCGACTCTGATTAATAAAAAAAATTTAAAAAAAAATGTAACCTCCGAACCGTCAAGCAGTGAGCGAGCTGATGCTGATGAATTATAGCTAAGAACACTTTCAATCATGTTCGCTTTCAAACAAAAAACTAGATCAAAATCTGTTTATCCGTTTGGGAGCTACAATGTTACACCCCTCTGTTTTCGTGGGGGATTAATTAAGAAATAGGGCCTTAACTTATTTGCGTGGATATTTCCGTCGCAGCTCCCGCAGTACGCATCGTATCCGGCGATTTCACCGCAGGCGCTGCGGCACAAAATCTATACATTCTGGTGCAACGCGGCGCAGCAAAAGCTGTGGTGCGTGTGCACCGCAGCGTAGACGTATATATATTATAGACGAGGCATGTTGAGGCAAAAAGTGTCTCCAGTTAAATGGCCCCACTTGAGATTTTTGGGGCCATTTTGACATTTGAAGTACATTGTGAAAACAAGATGGCTGACATTTGAAGTAACGTATGGTGAAAACCAAGATGGCGTAACTTTTTCTTATATGAAGATTTGTTCCGTCAACTTACAGCATAGCCTATCTTGAGTTTTTAAATCTTTGGTAAGCACAGTAAGGTTACCGACAGATCCTGTGTACCACTTTTGGATCTTATTGCCAAGTAATAAGGTCGAAAAGTGGTACACTGGGTCTGTCAGCGACCGTACATACTGATTGTTATGTTTATGGCGTCATAATGAAGCAAAATTATTGGGATATTTTTACATAGCGGTAGCAAGCAGGCCACCTATAGACTGATTTCATTACTTTCGACGATATAGAGTTAGAGGGTCAGTTTAAACCAAGTCTCTCCGTTACCTACGTCAGATTACCTACGTCAGATTCGGAATAGATACAAGCCAAGTCAAAGAGGAAATAGGATAAAATAGAAGCCAAAGAGCCGTAAATACAGTAAAATAAATGATAAAGTGCTTTTGTTTCGTCAAAACATATTCTGTTAGAAAGCTGAATTCCCAAGGAATACATAATCTTCTGTTACCTGTTTTCTTTTAGGATATATTTTATAGTCAAGGCCACGTGCCTGAATCTATGGACAAACTATTTATCAAAGTAGTATTTACACACATTATAAATAATTACAACGGAGACAATCAAGTCATTTTCCTAGACACAAAGTGAGAATGAAATGTTTAGTTTAGGGAGTCGCTATTGAAAAGTGATAAATCAAAATCAAATCAAAATCAAAAATATAATTAAAAAAAAAACAGTGTATGCAAAGGTTGAACCCCGAGTTCGAAAATAAACTCTACTAAAATACAAATATTCGTTAGAGTCAAGCGTCAACTGAATGTGTAAAAATATCACGACAACAGCTCGTATACATAAACAATACGAGCACTGAGCCACTTTTTGTTATTCGTTACTTTTCATTAATAGTGACGTCACAATGATTACATAATATTATGGGTTCCTAGTTTCCTACGATGGCCCTCTTCACACGTAAATAATTCACGTCGGTCACAAATCTCCGATTGCATTACGATTCCTCGAGGAATTGCCAATATTGCATTATCAATCACTTTAAACAACACGTAATATTTCATACATTTGTTATGAAATCTGATATTTGTTTCAGGTTACATTCTGTTACGAAATCTGGGATAGAAGCATGAGTTTTATACGTTTTAAGGCCTGGGACTATACTGTCCGGGATCCGTAAGGCCGGGTAAAAAACAGAGCACTAATAATAGAACTCTGCGCTAATACAAAAGCTGAAAATCGAACAAACAAGTGTCAAGTCAAATGTCAATGTCAAATCTGTTATCTCGACACTTATGTGTTGGATTTTCAACTCTATTGTGTTAGTCCAGAGTTCTTTTATCAATACCCTGAATTTTCCCCGGGCTTATGGATTCCAGACAATATAGTCCTAGCCTAAGAACCAAAAATCACTACGATATCTCGAATCTCGCCTCATTTTACGAGATTAACCGCCTAGCATAAAATGACAAGATCTCGGGTGAGATTGGCGAGACTGCCTACAACAGCTTACTCACCAATCAGCTATGAGTCGGGCATTTTCGGCAGCTGGGCACATAGCAACTCAAATAAGATGCCATTTGTCAGACAACACTATTTTTAAAATCAACTATTTCATAATATAATATGACAGGAACTATTTCCAAAATCACTCTTATAAATCTCGATAATGTCAAAGAATATAATATATATTACTAACGTAATAATGCCGAGATTTTGCGAGATTGAAATTCCTAATCTTGCGAGATAGTTAAGTAGCTTTTCCAACGTATCAGACAACGACAGCAAAATGTATTGGCGTATCCGTGGTGTAAATATTTTTATTAATTGGGGGGTACATGTTTATACAACTTCAATGTCCAAGTTACTAGAGGAGCAGATCGACCTACATCTGTTTGCCCCGTGTTATGTAATGAATATAATTACATTAATTTCCAGGACGCTCTGCTGCACGCGATCAAGGAAGAATATGTGGAGGCTGTGGAGATGCTGCTGCAGTGGGAAGAGACACACCACGTTTCCGGCGAGCCTTATGTGAGTGCTTGCGCGCGAAATTGAGAAACTGTGAGTGAGCGTCGTGAATGTTTGTGCGCACATGCGTATGTATGTATGTATGCGCGTATATGTGCGTGTGTGCCTACGTGTGGTCATGTTCGCGTGAACCTATGTGTGTTGACAGTTTTTATTAAGTTTATTCTTAATTGATCTTAATAATATTGGACTTAATTATTTTTAACCAACATTTTATAGAGTTGGGAATCAATAGACACTGCATCGGCGACGTTCACGTCGGATATCACGCCACTCATCCTGGCCGCGCACCGCAACCACTACGAGATCCTCAAGATCCTGCTGGACCGCGGCGCCACGCTGCCCGTGCCCCACGACGTCAAGTAGGTACAGACACTCCAATACGTGCTACATCACTAACTTGTCTATTGTATGTATACGAGCGAAGAAACAGTCGCGCTACATTTTCTTTATCATAGAAATGAATATAATAGAAAACTCTTTATATGCTTTCTTTATTTACACTCATAATATCACAACACTAATCACAAAACTCTTACTGCTTACTGCAGTTTCTTCCAGACAATCTAAATGTATTTCTAGATATTTCATACTTGAAATATAATTTAACTTGCAGTAGAATATATTATAGAACATTTTTTAAATTGTATTCGTTTAACTAAGCATTTTTAGTAAATACAGAACTCAAAATTTAAAAAAAATTAAAACTGCTACAATTTATATCGATAATTATTATCGTTTTTGAAATATTTCGCACTATTTGTGCCATGTTGCCATAATATACAAGCCTATGAATATTTATGTAAACGAAATGAAACTAACAATACTGGTAGAGTTTTCTATATTTTCAATATACTGTTTCCACATTACTATGGTAATTACAAAGATCATATCTACCACTTCAATATAAGATTCCCTGTTTACGCAGATGCGGCTGCGACGAGTGCGTGAAGTCGTCCACCGAGGACTCCCTGCGGCACTCCCAGTCGCGGATCAACGCGTACCGGGCCCTCTCCTCACCGTCCCTGATCGCGCTGTCTTCGGCCGACCCCGTCCTCACCGCCTTCGAGCTGTCCTGGGAACTGGCCAAGCTGAGCGTACTGGAAACTGAGTTTAGGATAGAATATAGGGTGAGTAATGACTATGCAAATTTTATTTCAAAGTTCAAGCGTCTTTACAAGTATGTAAGGCATACCTTACCTTTTATATAAGGTTGAACTCAACAGACGAAACACAACGCTCGTTTTATGTGAAATATTTCCATTCGTGCCAAACTATTGCTGTATTATAAAAATTGATGATAATGTCTATTATACGTTTCCATGAAACTACAAATTACATTTAGTCTGAAATTACTTGCCTGGTTCCAAGTTCACGAAAGTAAATTACTGTAATATCCCACACAGGAGCTCTTCCTACGAACGAATATGTTTCCTTTTGTCTTAAGTACATCTGTATTGTATAATTAGCATAGTGAATAAGATAAGACACACAATAACTACTCTTCAATGAAGAATTGTTTAATGACTTTTTTATCATATTTACTGTAAGAGGCCAGTGATTAATGAAGTGTGAAGTTTTTAAGACGATTTCTCTCACTAAGCACAGAAAATACTGTTTTCATTTTAGAGTTTAAGACAACAAGTCCAAGAGTTCGCGACCTCTCTGCTGGACCACACGAGAACTTCCACCGAGCTGGAGATCATGCTCAATTACAACCCCTGGGACATGGACAGCTGGGAGCCAGGGGAGAGGCAGACGCTGGGACGACTTAAGCTAGCCATCAACTATAAGCAGAAAATGGTAAGTTATTAGCTATTAACAGTGGACAAAGATAGGTAATAGCCAGGGGAGTGACAGATCCTAAAACAACTGAAGCTAGCCATCAACTAAAAGCAGAAGATAGTTAGTTAATAGCTATAACAAGGGGAGAAAGATATATGGTAGCCTGGGGAGAGAAAGACCCTGGGCCAACTGAAACTAGCCATAAAATTCAAGCAGAAGATGGTAAGTTTAAATCTAGCTATCGACTACGAGTAGAAAGCGGTAAGCCTAAAGCTAGCCATCTACTACAAGCAGACGATGGTAAGTATGAAGACAATCATTAACTACGCTCATAAGATGATAAGTCCGAAGGTAGCATTAAACTACAAGGAGAAGATAAAAAGCCAATCAGCTAAAGTGTCGAACTATATATTATTTGATGTAAAATGGAAGAATAATTCGGCAGAAAATGATGAAACTATCTAAAGCTATTTAAGATGCAATGTTATTAACCTAATTTAAGTATAATATTTCTACCAGTTTGTGGCGCATCCAAACGTACAACAGTTGCTGGGCGCGATCTGGTACGACGGCCTGCCTGGATTCAAAAGAAAGAACATGGTTGGACAATGTATACAGGTAAACAAATGTTTTCAATGCAGGTATTTTTTTTAGAGAAAAATCGAATTTCAACTCAATATATGCTCCTAAAAGCATTATATTTTTACAACACTGGCTTGCTTCAAATGGAGAATTTCCTTAGTTCTTAGCTAATTGATCACAGATCTGATCGATGACCTGTCTTTGACCATTTCTATGTCTATGTATGTGAAAGCTGAAATAACACGAGTAATTATGCACATGAAATGGTAAATTAAAAGTGGAAATAATTATTTATCCTTAGGTAGCGAAGCTGGGCGCGATGTTTCCGGTATACTGCTCGATATACATGATGTCCCCGGAGTCGGAGTACGGACAGTACATGAAGAAGCCCTTCGTCAAGTTCATCTGTAACAGTTCCTCATACATGTTCTTCCTAAGTGAGTTTTGGAATGGATTTGTAATTGAAATTATCTGGATAACGAGCTTTGCTTGGAGCTCTAGTAGATAAATAAATAAAAACAAAAACACTAAAATATTTTACCGGCGTTCGAACCCACCACATTCCAAATTTCCGAAAAACTTAAATATATACGCATACCAAACTGCCAATCTGACTGGCATAATATTAGAGTCGAAATGATTGATATATTGTTGCACGACGAAAGAAAAAACATATATACCTAACTTAGAAATGCGCAGTTGTCCAGGGACTTAAAAATACTTGCAGCCGTTTCCGAGATTACGGGATCAACTTTCCTACTTGAAATAAAAAATCTGCTGTTTCCTACAAAATACTATCTATGCCGTAGCCCTTTTGTAGGTAACAGCTGATAAAATTAAATAAGATTAGCACGTTTAAAGTATAAGATAATATCTAGCAAGCCATGGATGTAGGAAACAAATGGAGTGAAAATTTTTCATATTGATTTTAACACCGCGCGGAAGAGCAGGGTTTGCAGCACCTTTTGAAGTGACAAAGTATCTCTGCGCGTGCTGTTTCAGTGTGCACTGTGCACTCCTCACACAATATGTTATTCCTAAGTGAGTTCGGGATATCATTAATCAAGGAATAATAACATCTAGAAAGCCATCTATGTGGGAAATAAATTGATTGTATAATTTTTATATACATTTTAATACTGCCTAAAACTCACTGCACCGCGCGGAAGAGCAGGCTTTACAGGACAATTTGAAGGGACAAATCACAAAGTGTCTCTGCCCGTGCTGTCAATCAATCAATCAATCAATCCTTTATTTCGAGAATGTGGTATACATAAGGTCTTAAAAATATTATAATAACTAGGATCCAACATTCTGCCATCACAATGGCGCGCAAAATATCAATATGCAAGGTGTTAGGTGTGTGAAGTTAACATTTATAAATTGCAACAGATTGGAATTAAATAAAATATAGAAATACAGTTAATAATTTAGGAGCATCAATAATTATTAATCATAACAAATCAAATAATAATTAAATAAATCACACAATTTTAGTAATAGTCATAGAAATTAAATAAGATATGTCACAGCCCTTAAGTATTATTAATAAAAGGGCATAACAAAAAAAAATTGGACGATTGTCACAAGTATCAAAAATCAATTTTAAAAAGTAAGATATAGCTCAACATGTCATCATAACAATAAAACCATAATAGTATTCATAATTCATAATCATCATAAAATCAAATAAATTCATTAATAAAATATTATGTAAAAAGCAACATGTCATGTAAAGAGTAAAAATTAGATATCTAATGTCATTTTCGTAAATTTTAACATAACATTCATAATGCATAATCATCGTTAAATCAAATAAATTCCTTAATAAAAAATTAAGTTTTATTGATATTAATTTTTACATTATGATATTTAAGCCATGAAATTATTTTACAACCGTTTAATTATGCCAATATTAAAAATATATGACCCTAAAATATCTTCAAAGGATTAAATATAAAATTAGTGCAATGTTATTTTATGCCTTATATTTGTGTTCAGATAGTTCTCGTATTTCATAATAATCGCCAATTTGTCTCTCATCACGACACCACTGCGATGTGCTCCGTATTTTTCTTACTTTTACTATATTTTTTTAAATACCTTACAACTTTTTTTCTAGTCAAAGTACCCACTGAATTGTTCTATTTTAGTTATTTAGGTTTTCCTCAAAATCAATCACTCTAAATTCTAACCGGATATCGTAATGCTCATCTAAAAGGGTAATTAATATATTATTTTGATTCCTTGAAGTTTTATAACAATAAGTTTAACTCAAAAATCTTCTAATGCAACTTTTGATACTTTTGACAAATCAAAATATTTATTTTGTTTTAAGTAAACGTAAATAATCATAATCTAATAATATTATCATCTTATAAGTAAAAATTTAAATAAATTAAATAAATATTGTTATCACGAAATATTTACATTGAATGCATTGCTTTTCCTTTTAGTGTTACTGTCTCTAGCGTCGCAACGGGCGGAGTACCTGGTTCTGGAATATTCTGGAATATCGTGGCTACAGGAGCTGGTGGAATTCTGGAAGCAGCGCGAGCGCGGCTCTCTGCCCGGCCTCATAGAGTTCACCATCATCATCTACATAGCAAGTAAATTTACATCTGCATGCTAAGAAATATATTGTCACTATCTATGATTCTAATGAAAAATAATATTTTCCGCGGCTTTGTTTGCGAATAATGGAAAATGTCCGTCTAAAAAGTAGTCCATGCCCGCATTTATTTTTCCTTTAAAAAATAAAAGCGGACATAAGCTACTTTTATATCTAATATACATTGTGTTATTCCTTCAGAGATTTTTCTAACTCAACTTAGCCTAACGCAATCCAAGCGCTGCTTCAAGGCTCTTTGCTGTAAGATCTATTTTTTCGTGAATACGTCATGAATGGCCAAGCTTAATACTCGTCTTCACACGCCGGGTCCTTGAAAGGGGCCTTGGGCGGGGAAACATAACCAGGGGCTATGCCCCTCTATATGTGGAGTTCCTTTTTTGGGGGAGACGCACCCAGTACGAGTACTGGACGCAAAAGTCTCCTATTTAAGGGAAGACCCCCCGCGGCAGAACGCGGGGGAAACTCGAGGCTTCAAGGGGAAAATTAAGACGACGCGACGGCCGAGGCGATGCTCCCTGCAACTGGCGTCTGCGTGGGTCAGATGCCGTTTCGGCGAGCAGGTATGCCACGGCAGCGGGTCGGCATTTGGACCGGGCACGTGGCTTCCGCTCATTGGACGCACGCACGAAAGGTGACACACAGAAACATAGATAAAATTAACCACGTTCAAAGAGCGCGGAGGGGGACGGTGCACTGCACGCGTATGTCCCAAGTCCGGGGCGTGAGTCGTAGATCTCCGGCAGACACAGTCGGCTCTTCTGATAGGAGCTACAGCTGCATGAGAGTTGGAAGAATTTCCGCCCCGGCTTGAATTTTGTGGACAAAATGAGTGTGCGGGGCAGCCGCGTGATTGGCGGGCTCCGAGGCAGTAGCGATTTTCACGGCTGTTATGACCGAGGAAGTGGCACTAGATGCGCGCAGGGAGCGCGGGGGGGCCGTGGGCGGTGATTAGCCTGCATAGGGTCCGACTGTGATGGGGCGAGCGTGGGTGGCTCCAGCTCGAGTTTTGTACTGGCTCTAGGAGAGGCGGCAGCACGGGGGAGGCTACAGGGGATGCGGCATCTTTCCTCCCTGTTTTCGACTTCTTCTTCCTCCTCGGTGGCAGCGAGGAGGAGTCGGGAGCCGAGGGAGCGACGTACCTGGGAATGTAGGCGTTAGCCTCCGCCGGGAAGAGTGCGCAGTTCCGTGCTGCCCTGCGGAATATTTGACATTGCCTGCTTTTTTCAGGGTGGGCGAACTTAACTGCAGTTAACGCAGGTGGGCGCCCCGGTGGAGGGGCGGGGGCACTCCCGCACGAAGTTTTCCTCGGCACACCGGACACAGGCTACCTTACGGTGGCAGTTGTGGCTCGAGTGCCGAAATTGGTGACATTGGTGGCATTGCGCCGGGCTGCTGCGGCCCCGACAGGCTTCGATGTTGATTCCCGGCATATTTAAAAGTTCAGTTCAAAGGGGGACTTTGTATATGCCGGGTACGACGTCTGGGGCCCTAGCAATAAGGGCGAAAAATATGCAGCCATCGGATTCAGATCTCGCCTGCACCAGGGAAACGTATTCCGCCACGTATCCTAATTCGGCGAGTCCGGCCCTGATGTCTTCGGTGTCTGTGGAGGTAGGTAGGCCCCTGATACCTACCTTGATTGCACGTTCTTGCGGCAACGAGTACGAGAACCAGAAGGAGTGTCCGTGCTTCTCCAGGTCTGTCAGGTAGCTCTTTACGGTCCTGTATTCATATTCGCTTTGGGGCATAAAGCGAATCCCAAGACCGTTTGGTTTGGCATTGGTGCGTGCCCCAAGATGTCACGAATGCGGCGGAAGTGGCGCACCCAGTCGTCGATTTTATTGGCGACCAGAGGTGGGAAGCGAGAAGTAGAGGGTGGCGACGTTGTTGTTGCCATCGACGCCGGAGAGAGGGGTGTAGAGTTGGCTACATGTGGAGTGGTAACACTCACCTCGGCGTATGACAGCTGGCGGTCGGTGTACTTGGCCGGCGTTGGTGCACGGGATTCTGCAGCTCGGCATTGTCGTTTTGGAGAAGGGGGTTCGGGTAAATCGCTCTCCTGGGAGGGCGAGAGGCGGGTGGGCAGTGGTGCGTGCGGTCCTGGGTCGAGCGTGAGCTGGACCTCGATGAGGCTGGGCTGTATGACGTCTCAGACTCCGCACGGGAATAGTTGCGGTGGTCGCGGCTTAGTAAGGCGCCAATCCACACCTTTTTCTAATGAATAAAGTGTGAATTGACGATCGCTATACGGGGTAAATAAGGCACTGTAGTGTATGCACATGTATACAGTAGGCGGGGTCGACACAAAGGCGAGAACACTGAGACACGAGCGCGCACTACAGGAGTCAGGACGATCCGAATGATCAAGCTCGGCCATTCATGACGTATATAAGTTAGATCTACGGAAAAAATGACACGGCACCGCTTAAGGTGGCAGATTTTTTACATATTATAATGTACTGAAGGCAAAGACAAATGCGTAACATCGCACACTGTAAACGTACATCGCGTTTTCAGTGTGCGGTGTTACGCATTTTTCTATGCTAATAGAAATGTATTCCATACAATGTTAAAGTCTGCGACTCTGCGACCTCGCAAGGAAACGCGTTGTTGGTGTTAGAATAACCTAAATCAACCATAAGATGAAGTTTCATCCTCACATGGAATACCTACTGTACACATATCTGGGCATGGGCGCCAAAGTACCAGCATCTCCCTCTGGATCGCATCCAACAAAGGGCGACTCGAATTATCGACTGCCAAAGTATTTCAAATCAGTTCGACTCCCTGGCACTACGAAGAGATACATCTCTACGAGAGATGCAGAGCGGGCTACAGCCCCGCTCTGCCTCTTCTATCGGTTATATAATGGGGAGTGCTCCGAGGAATTGTGTCGGAATTATACCTACTGCAACTTTTCGCCACCAACCTACGCGACAACATTTCCACCCTCATCACCTAAATGAGTTTCTTCCAGTATGCGCTTTTACAGGAGTTTTCTGCCGCGCACAATTAAATTGAATAAATTGTCACCAGCGGTATTTCCAGATTCCATTCTTCAAACCTTCATGAAAATAGCGTATTCATTTATGAAAGGCTCTCAACGCACTCGTGACCTCTCTGGTGTTGTGGGTGTCCATAGGCGACAGTAATATTTTTCTATCAGGCGATGCATTGCGTCGCTTGCATTGATTTAATATTTTAAAAAAACAACTACTCTCTCACCAAAGTTTTAGACATATTCAGGAACGTTTTCCAGGTTTAATCTGGGGCGAGATCCGGTCGCTGTGGAACGGCGGGCTGATGGAGTACATCAGCGACCTGTGGAACATCGTGGACTTCATCACCAACATGTTCTATGTCGGCTGGATCAGTCTCCGCTTCACGTCGTGGTATATTGTGCAGGTGAGTGAGGTTATTCAACTCAAAAGGAAGTAGGTATGCAAGAGCCAAAAAGAACCAATTATCAACTTGGCCTGGCAGAGCATACCAATATTCGGCCAGGCTGAAATTGCAATGCGCACCACGTACCCATAAAATTACAGATTTTATGAGTATTGTACAGGACTGTATAAATTCACAGGGGTTCAACCGCCGGCTCAGATTAGACTCGAAGATAGCAAGGTTACACCGATTTGGGCAGAGCCGGGGCGATAATAAAACACTTATTTGAGGAGAACGTTTTTTTCACTTTTTCGATTCGCTTACCTGGCTCATGGCAATGCCGTATAGAGAGCCCCGCCCGTACGCCTCTTTCGGGCCGATCTTCCATTTCATTTTTACCTCTCTATACGGCTATTTTCCATAATTTTCCCCATTTTCCATGAGCCAGGTGAAGCAAAACGCGTTGTGTGAAATACTTTATTATCATAACCAGACATATAAACCCTTATATACTAAACATCTTATTCTATAGAAAAGTTATTTACATTTTAAGGTTCAACTTATATGAAATGTTGTACATTTTTACCACTGTTTTCGTAATAATTTCTTAACCATTTATTATATAACCTTAAGCGCTATACTACACGTTATGTACTACGTTTATTTATATAAATCAAAAGAAGCTACGTTAAAATTAGCTTTAGTTAAAAATATATAATCAAAATAACCCGCACTTGATAAAACACCATTTTAACACTATTTTTCCACACTGATGCCATATAAATCTATACATATAGTCACTGAGTGTCCACTATTCTAGTTTTACGTACCGTTTTAATTACACGTTTATTGTTCACATTAAAATTCACTCATGTTTTTCGTTACGAGGCCGCTGTCCTTAACATCCTCCCCCCGGCGCAGTAGCCAGGGTCTACGCAGCCTCCTCAGGTGACTGCGGGCTCGCCGATCCCGCCGTGGACTGCTCCGGTGACTGCGAGCTGCTCGTGCTCGCTGTAGGCTGCTCCGGCGGCGACTGCGGGCCGTCCGCGCCCGCCGCAGACTGCTCCGGCGAATGCGAGCTGTGTGAACTCGCTGCGGGCCGCTCCGGCGACTGCGAGCTGTCCGTGCTCGCTGTAGGCTGCTCCGACGCTCGTTCCGCGCCCGGCGCCGTTCCCGGCGTCGTCCGCTCCGCTCCCGGCTCCGTCTGCTCCGCCAGCGGTCGCAACTGCGACTGTGGCGCCTCCTCCAGCACCGCCAGCTTCGACGTCGGCCTCCGGAACACGCCACTGCGCGTGCGAACGTCCGCACAGCGCACTTGTCCGTCCTGGCCGGGGTAGACTCGGTGCACGACCCCCCGCGGCCACGTATTACGCGGCAGCGTCGGGTCGACCACGACAACCAGGTCCCCTGGTACAAGGACTCGGTTGCTCAGCGGGGCCCCGTAGCGTGGTGTGAGCGTGGGAAGGTATTCCTTCACCCAGCGCCTCCAGAACTCGTCGGCAAGGGCTTGCGCGACCCTCCATGTTTTTTTGTCCGCCGGCACACACGGTCCGACGTACGGCAGTCCGGTGGACGACCCGAGGAGGAAATGATTCGGTGTAATCGCCTCCGGGTCGTTGGGGTCCACCGATACGTGCACAAGCGGTCGAGCGTTCACTGAGTACTCCGCCTCGGCCATCAGTGTCTGGAGTACCTCTTCCCTGGGCGACTTCTCGTTCAGCGTGGCTAGCAGGGCGGTTTTCACCGACCTCACCAGTCTTTCCCAGGCACCTCCTTGACTCGGCGCCCCGGGCGGTGTAAACTTCCACTGCATCCGATGAGTGAGGCCCAGCTGAGCCATAGCCGGCGCCCACTCGGCGTACGCCTGCCGCAGCTCGACGTCCGCGCCTCTAAAATTTGTCCCATTGTCGCTGTACATGACTGCCGGCCATCCTCGCCGCGCAGCCATTCTTCTCATTGCCATCAGTGCAGAGTCCGTCGACAGCGAAGCCACCAGCTCCAGGTGGACTGCCCGCGTCGTCAGACATGTGAAGAGAGCTCCCCACCTCTTCTCGTGACGTCGGCCGATGGTGACCGTCATCGGGCCGAAACAGTCGAGACCACAGTACGAAAATGGTCTCTGGAACGCCCCCAGGCGCTCGGCTGGCAGGTCTCCAGTTGGCGGGGTCCTCGGGTGTGCCCGTCGTAGCCGACAGAACGCACATCGGCTCATAATAGTACGCACCGTCGGCCGCAGCTTCAATATCCAGAATTTCTGCCTGAGGTCGTTCACGACTCTCTCGCGGCTCCCGTGTCCCGCTCTGGCGTGCTCCCTTGCCACCAGTAACCTTGTGAAGCGATGTCTTCCATCCAGGATGATAGGGTTTTTCATTTCGGCCGGCACCTGCGCTGCTTTGATCCTTCCGTCCAGTACGAGCAGCCCGTCCTTGTACACCGGGTTGAGCCGGTACAAGGAGCTCCATCTAGGCACCGTCTTGCCACTTGCCATCTTCTCGATTTCTTGTGCGAAGCTGTCTCGTTGTGATTTTTGATACCACAACCTCTCGGCCCTCTCCAGGTGTCGTACGTCGAGGTGGGCCCGACGATCTCGGCACCTCTCGACGAACAGCAAGACCATCGCCGTGCATCTTACGAGGCGCTCGTAGTTTGAAAAGCGCGTCACATCTGGTAGACAGCTCAGCTCGATCGCCTCCGTGGTGTGGAAGGCGACGTATTCTTCTTGATTTTCGATTCTAGCGGGACTCTCCGCGGGCCACTCGTTCATCGGCCTGCGCAGGAAGTCCGGCCCCCGGAACCAAGGGTCCTCGTCGCTCTTCGGGACGTAGCCCGTTCTGGTGGCTAAGTCGGCGACGTTGCTCTTCGTGCTCAGCCATCTCCACTGGTGAACGGACGTCAGCTCGGCAATCTCCCCTAGCCGATGCGCGACGTACGGTGTGTATTTGCGGCTGCCGTTCTGTATCCAACACAGAACTACTTGTGCGTCGATCCAGTAGAAAACCGTGTCCGTTTTCCATCTGTGTTCTGCTGCGACTGCGTTTCCCAGCCTCGCTCCGACCAGGGCAGCCTGTAGCTCCATCCTTGGTATTGTCTGTGCCTTCAGCGGCGCCACCTTGGCCTTGGCAGCGGCCAACACGACTCGTACTTCCCCATTTCCTTGCAATCTGCAGTCCGCACGACTCCCCCCGCCGTTCTCTGGGGTTGTGACACCTCCCGCGTGCCACTGGAATCCCGGTCCCGCCCTGCAGATTGTCCGGCTCCCCCCGTTGTAACCCCGGGGTAATGTGACGCCCTCTTTGCGCCACTGGAGCCCCACTTCGAATCGACCTTCTTCCATCCGTTTGGCCGTTTTGCCAAAGAGGTCGATGACTCGCTGATCTTCTGGTCAGCTTTGCCTTGGACGCTATTCCCCGTGCGTCTGTTTCGAAGTGTTTCTTCACCATTTCCTCCCGTCGTTCGCCTCGGGTCTCGATCGTAGACACGTGCAGGATTTTCTCGTGTTTTTCCTGCTTTGCGAGGCGTCTGGGAATGTTTCCATGGATTACCCAGCCGAGCTTCGTCTTCGAGGCTGCAGGCTGGTTTCTCTTGCCGATCCTCAGCTCCCTAGATACAATGAGCTGCCAGTTGTCCGTGCCGATGAGAAGTTGGGGTTTCTTGTCTTCATAGCATATCTCTTCGTTCTTGAGATCGTGCAGGTGAGCAAGTCGAAACAGTGATTCCGGGACGGACTGAGTAAGTAGGTTCAATCCGGCCACGGTTCTCGCAGTGACGTCATATCTGGTACCGTCGTGACCCCGTACGCCAAGCTGTACGAGTCGGCTTTTTTCTTCCCTTCTCTCGGCATTGATCCCATGCATTCTCAGCACCTTCGGTGGGCCGTCTGCGCCGATAGCCTTCGCGACGTCTTCATCCAGTAGTGTCACTGTCGAGCCCTCGTCGAACAGCGCGAAGATATCCGCTTCGCCCCGTGGACCGACAACTTGAATTCTTCTCATCTTAAGTTTCACCGCACGGTCGGAGGTGACCGATGCGGTAATCACGGCGTCCTCTGTCTGTGGGGCGCTGCCGGACCTGTCTTCGTGCAGCAGCGCATGATGAGGCAAGTTGCAGCCCTTCACGCCGCACGGCTTCGCCCTGCAGTTGTATCTTCTGTGCCTGCTTCGTATGCACCGGAAACACAGCCCTTCCTTTTTGACCGTGTCCCATCTCTTTTGCATGCTCAGTTTCTTGAAAGCAGCGCAGCGAAATAGAGCGTGATCTTCGGCACATATCGGGCACTTCGTTGACTCCTTGCGTATTCTCTTTGGCTGGCTGCGACTCGGCGAATCCCTGCCCTCGTCTGCTATCGCGAAGACTGGCTTCCTCGTTCGGGCTTCGTTCTTGTTAGGAGGTGGACGCGGTGTTTCCTTCTTCAGTGCCGTGCTGAACCCGTAGCGCAGCGCCCTGTCCGCTTCTCTCATTAAGAATTCAGAGAGAAGGACGACATCGGGCTCGTTCCTGAAGCGCGACGTCTCTTCTGCGTAGTCGTACCACTTGCTCTTCTCGTATGGGCTGAGCTTCTCGAGGATGTCTCTCGTGAGCAACGGGTTAAAGAGATACCCGTGCCTCAGCTTCCTCAGGATGGTTACCATGTTCTGAATCTTCACTGCAAATTGGTTGAGTTCTGCCGCCGAACCTCCGAGCCTCGGTATCTTCTTCAGATCTTCCATCATGCGATCGACCATAACCTCGGGTCGACCGAAGCATTGTTCCAAGGTCTTCATAATTTGTTCAGGCGGCGTCGCGACGCTCAGCAGTGGTGCCACGGCTTCTCTTGCTTCTCCCCGTAGGCAGCTTCTCAGACGAGCTAAGTTCTCGATCGGCTTGAGCTTGTAGAACGCAGTGGTGTCTTCCATGGCTGCTTTGAATGGCAACCATTCAGTGGGAGCGCCCGAGAATATGGGCAACTCCGTAGTGTGGCGCGACTGGCGTTGGTTTAGCAGTTTATCCAATGTTTCGGCAAGTTGTTCCACTCCATTAGCCCTAGACGTGGGCGGTGTGGGTGAGCGTGGGCGGCGTTGCTGCGGCCACTCGAACCTCGTCTTCTGGGCTCCCTTCGGTGGCATGTCTTCTGGCTTCGGCGTCTCTCTTTCTTCCATTGATGTCGGCTCTTGTCTAGCCTCTTCGGGTTCGGGACCCTGTTCGCTTAGCCAGGCTCGGACACGTTGCTCCACCTGTTCTGATGGCTCGTCGTCGTCGGGGCTGCTACCATCTTCTGCAGCGGCGACGTCAGCGGCGAGCTTCTTCTTTATAAGTTCTGCTTCGATCTGCAGTTCCTTCTTACGAAGAGCGGCGAGTTTCTCCTCCGCCTCGTAATGCATACGCGCGACGACACTTGCTGTCGATCGACGCGATCTAATTGAAATAGCCTTCTTTCTGGCTAGGGTTCGTACTTCCGAGGATGCAGGCGCCTTGCTGGTACCTGGTCTCGGTTTCAAATAGTTTGAAGCAGATCCGCTCTTCCCTCGGTCGGCGGCGGCTGGCTTGTAGCGGCAGCGGACGGCGATCGTGGCGGATCCGGAAATCGATGTGGTTGCTGCTGGTTCTCCTCGGCCCCACTCTGACTTCTTGTTATAACCATCTTCAAATGTTAATCTTCAAATGTTAATCTCAAATGTTAATCTTCAATGTTAATCTTCAATGTTAATCTTCCATAATAATCTTCCTTTTCAAGAATCTTCGGGAGGTTTTTCCGATGAAAAATCTGCGAATCCTTGCTTCCGTTCGCAGCGGTGTATCCTTGTATCCTCGAGTCCGATCTTCTGAGTCCAATCTAATCCCTGGCGTTGATTCCCGTTGATAAATCTTGATAAAGTTTCCAATGTTCTGACTTAAATCTTCAAAAAATTTCTATGTTCAGAACAGCTGACGAAAATTTTCAAGTCCAGTCTTCAGTAAAAATTTCTATCTTGATTCTTCGGAAATTTTTCTATGTTCAGAACAGCTGACGAAAATTTTCTAAGTCCAGTCTTCCGTAAAAATTTCTATCTTGAATCTTCGGAAATTTTTCTATGTTCAGAACAGCTGACGAAAATTTTCTAAGTGCCGTCTTCGTTATTTTCAACTTGATATGGACTTCGAATTTTTCTTCGATCTTGAAATTCGGCTCGCCAAAGGACCGCGCACTACTGTACAGGACTGTATAAATTCACAGGGGTTCAACCGCCGGCTCAGATTAGACTCGAAGATAGCAAGGTTACACCGATTTGGGCAGAGCCGGGGCGATAATAAAACACTTATTTGAGGAGAACGTTTTTTCACTTTTTCGATTCGCTTACCTGGCTCATGGCAATGCCGTATAGAGAGCCCCGCCCGTACGCCTCTTTCGGGCCGATCTTCCATTTCATTTTTACCTCTCTATACGGCTATTTTCCATAATTTTCCCCATTTTCCATGAGCCAGGTGAAGCAAAACGCGTTGTGTGAAATACTTTATTATCATAACCAGACATATAAACCCTTATATACTAAACATCTTATTCTATAGAAAAGTTATTTACATTTTAAGGTTCAACTTATATGAAATGTTGTACATTTTTACCACTGTTTTCGTAATAATTTCTTAACCATTTATTATATAACCTTAAGCGCTATACTACACGTTATGTACTACGTTTATTTATATAAATCAAAAGAAGCTACGTTAAAATTAGCTTTAGTTAAAAATATATAATCAAAATAACCCGCACTTGATAAAACACCATTTTAACACTATTTTTCCACACTGATGCCATATAAATCTATACATATAGTCACTGAGTGTCCACTATTCTAGTTTTACGTACCGTTTTAATTACACGTTTATTGTTCACATTAAAATTCACTCATGTTTTTCGTTACGAGGCCGCTGTCCTTAACAAGTATTTAATCTCATTCATACAACAAAATCTCACAACGCGAGCAATATTTCATTACTTATTTTTTTGGGGCCATACTATCTCTCCTGTTCTTTTGCTGGTCCATTCGAATGTTTTTTACTGTATACTTAGAAGGTATTTACGTATACCACATGAAGTGTTTATATAGTAAAGCAAAGCATAATATTAAAAAATTGCGACTCATGGGCGAACCAAGTGAAAATTTTACATGCATTCTATTCAACGTGAAAAGCTCTTCATACCGAAACACAACTACTTAATTGGGGACCCTATGAATGAACTTGATATATGCATTCACAGACAAATCGCGCAGAAATATTTCAACTTTTTACGTAGTTTCATACAGTTTTCAGCAAAGATTTCAAAAACTGAGGATGGGCTATGACGTACATATTTTGTCAGAACAAATCTTCATGCAAGAAAAAGTTACGCCAACTTGATTTCACCATACCTCAAATGTCAGCCATATTGATTTCACCCAAAAGTTGGGTCATTTAAGTGGTGACAGTTTTTTTCCTCGACATGTCTCGTCTTTAATATATGCGTCTATAGTTTTCAGGTAAAAACCAGGTAATAAAGAACTAAAATTTGACCCGTCCTGTTAAGATAACTTAGATCATGTAAACTTCATGTCTGTATAAGGAAGACGCATCTAAATACGTCCCGTGACACACACAATGCAACCTTTCTTATCATAAACAACATCAAAAATTCCCAAGACCGTAACAAAGTTATATCGCTTAAAAACAAAATAATTCTTTATACGGAACATAAAATATTTAGTGTAAAATAAACACAGAAATATTTAATAATGCTATTATAATGATGTAAAATAAAAAATGAGTAAATAAAAAAAAATTGTGTAGATAATAAAAAATATTATATATCAACCAAACCATTTCTGGGTTTTAACATCATTATTTTTACTCATCTGCAAAATATGTTTAGTATTAAGTATTAAGTACCTACGTCTATATATTTTAATGATATTGTCTCAGATATTGCTTTATTAAATATTTTTTTATAAACTAGTATGCAATCGCGTCTTCGCAAGCGTCATTAGAAGTCACGGAAACAATTTTATTTGTCACGAAAAAATTTGTTTTTCCATTAACACAGACTACTAAATAGTTACTGGCTATATAATAATATAATAGTAATAATATAATATCTATGGATGCTTTCACACCACGTCAATCTGGTCCCATGGTAAGTTCTGGAAGAACTTGTGTTACGGCTATTAAACCATTACTTATTTTGTTCTTATGTATAGAAAATATATAAATACCAATATCTACCTCAAACTCAAATGTAAGGAAGGAAACATGTCAATAGATAGTACATTTTTTATAGGTATTTAGGTACGTTTCATGACCTCTGTGGCTCAGTGGATGCCGGAGTTAAGCCGGAGGTCGCGCTTCGAATACCGCCGAAGGAACAAAAAGTTTTTCTGTGTTACTGGGTCTTAGATGTGTATTAAATATATTAAAAATAGTATCATAAAAATCTGAAATATGTATATAGTAAAAAAGTACTAAATATATTTCCGTTGACTGGCAAGTTCTTCGGATACTTATAGAACAGGACGTTCGTTGACGTGTATTGAAAGCGTACATAGATATTATTTATTTATTTACTTTTGTCCTATGTAGCGAGACTATCACATGGGTAAAGACCCATGGTATCCGAGAGAGCGATGGGACGCGTTTGACCCCATGTTGCTGTCCGAAGGCGCCTTCGCTGCCGGCATGATATTCTCCTACCTCAAGCTGGTGCACATATTCTCCATCAACCCCTACTTGGGGCCGCTGCAGGTGTCCCTGGGTAGAATGATCATCGACATCATCAAATTCTTCTTCGTCTACATGTTGGTGCTCTTCGCTTTTGGTTGCGGTAGGACTACTTTCACTAATTTAGGATTTACTTGTATGTCAGTTTTTGCATTACTAATATATTACCAAAGTAAGACATCAGTAATACAAAACCTGAAACCGAGACGTGTCATTTTATTAAATTGAAGTGAAATCCTTTAGCGGCTTTGAGAGTGAAATTTCCCTCTGATAATCCACGATTTTGGATATAACGCCATTCATATAACATCATCTGTCGGAAGCTACTTATACTTCTTACCTAACAACTTAACACACACAAAGTGCGGCTCAATTTTTCTATTATTTTTTTAAAGTGATGTCCTTTAGGCACGATGACAGTATCTTTGTATTTAAAATGATTAATGAAGTATCACTTCTGTCACGTGTACCTACTTTATTCATGTTCTACAAGTCTAAAAGACGTCTACAGCTCATCCATTAGGTAAAGGCAGTACCTACGGTGTTTACACTATAAATTATTTTAGGTCTAAATCAGTTGATGTGGTACTATGCTGAACTGGAACAACGGAAATGTTATCATCTACCGAACGGGCTACCCGACTTCGACAACCAAGAACGCGCTTGCACTATATGGAGAAGATTTGCCAAGTGAGAATATAATATTTCTTCTTCATAATTATTAATATTAACTTATCACTACATACTCTTTATACTTCATGAATTTTCACATTTTTAATTTCATCCTACTACTATTATAAATGTGAAAGTTTGTGAGGATGGATGTATGGATGGATGAATGTTTGTTACTCTTTCAAGCAAAAACTACTGAAAGGATTTTGATGAAAAATGATATGGTAGTAGTAGGCTCATTAAAACATAGGCTACATTTTATCACGAAAAAGTACACTGTTCCCATGGGATTCTGTGTTTTTACTCGGGCGGAGCCGCGGGCAACAGCTAGTAAAGTAAAAAAACTAGCAAGAAATAAATAAGATTTTACCTCGACCATCAGGCTAGAGTCGACATCCATTATCAAACTTTGTGGTTTCTAATACTGACATGAACTTAGATACTTCATGACGAAGCTTCAGTGAGGAAGAAAGGTAACAAGGAATTCAATGGGACATGTAACAACATTTTTGATGTTTAACATCTTTCCTCTAGCTTTCTTGCATTTTGTGGGAGTGATTTCGTGAAATAGGACGGAAGTGTACAACTGGAAGTCGCGGAAGCGCGCGCTATTTGATTGGACATATGAGCCCGATGTGGTAGAGTTGGCCGTGAGATTCGAATAAATATTTTAGTATTAACTTTTTTAAATTTTGAGGATGATTTCTATCACTGCTTAATGGAAAAGTTTCCGTATTTTTTTCACCATATTAGAAAATCGTACTAAGCATTGTGGTTTTTTCTAAGCTGAGATGTCAAATGTTACACATCATATGCGACTACTGTAAGCCGCGCTCATTTTTTTTTAAAGATCTGTTTATTTAATTTCCCTTTCTCCACAGCCTGTTCGAGACCTCCCAATCCCTCTTCTGGGCTTCATTTGGCCTGGTGGATCTGACGACCTTCGAGCTGACCGGCATCAAGAGCTTCACGCGGTTCTGGGCGCTGCTGACCTTCGGCTCGTACTCCGTCATCAACATCATCGTGCTGCTCAACATGCTTATAGCCATGATGTCTAACTCTTATCAGATCATCTCGGTGAGTTTATTTTTATCAATCTAAGATGTGATTGTTATATTAAAGGTTTATGATGTTTGTGGCATATAGGTACTTTCTAACATAAGCGACAGTCGAAAATTATTGACTATATCGTTAGAATGGCAAAAAACAATAATAAAGAAAATTATTAAAAGGGCGAGAGAACGGAGGTGACCTTGATTTTAGTTTACCAAAACCGTGATGTACTTCGTAAATTCGTAAATTCTTCGTATTTTAATTTGAACAATTGTAGGAATATAAAATATGTCCTGAGCATAATAATTGTCATATCTGGGTCAAAAGGGTACGGGCATTAATCCTATAGTTTGTTTTTATTGAATAAAAAAAACATACATACAGGTACATATATTAAGTTCTAGATTTCTAGTTAGATATAATAATAATAGACATAATAGATTATATTATATTATATTATATCTACTATACACAATAGTATAATAGACACTATAGATTTCCATTTGATGCGATCCTGATAAACCTATTTCGCCTCATAAACTTTTCTAAAAAGTATAAACTTCCATATTATTAACATGATTAAAACGATTTACTTCAGTTGAAATAAACTACCCGACCAATATTTTAATACCTAAATGTTTATTAACATTTATTCAAGATAAATGTGGTGCGCGCAGAAAAGTTTTCAAAACAGCCGATGGATGTATTTGTTTACTACGTAATTAAATTAAACATGTGAAGTCTTATTACGTAGAACTTATGACAAACATTTAGTAGTTTATAGACATAGCCGACGCAATACCAGAAAATATTTTTAAATTAATAATTTATATACTTAAACATTATTATTTAAAATCTTTATAAACCAGTTAGATTATCGTTACTTCCTTTGATAGTATGTTTTTTATGAAACTTTATAAATATACCCCGTCTTATTAAAGTAATTTAAATTCTTACAACTTAAACAAATACCTAATTAAAAATATTTTTACGTACAGAAGGATTAAGTAAATACTGTGGGCCTAGCAGGATCATATTTTGACAGCGGCGTAAACGTGACGTTAACGAATGAGAATTGTATGAAAATCGTGACAGCGCCCATACGAATTTCATTCCATAACGTTATGTTTACGCCGCTGTCAAAGTGTTTCTGCTAGGCCCCCCGAATTCAATTCGTAGAGTATAAATAAATCTAAACACTAAACGTGTAGGAACGCGCGGACATAGAGTGGAAGTTCGCGCGCAGCAACCTGTGGATGTCGTACTTTGAGGACGGGGACACAGTGCCGCCGCCCTTCAACATCATCCCCACTCCTAAGCACGTCAACGGCTGGATCAAGAACGTCTGCAGCAAACGGGACCGCGGCTCCATCATTGTAACTATTTTAACATTTGCATAAGATTAAGACCGCCTTAAAGCTGGGATTTATTGTCCGGAATCAATGTCAAGTCAAGTGACAACTTGACACTAATGTGTTCGATTTTCAACTCTATTGTATTAGTCCAGAGTTCTATTTTCAATGCTCTGAATTTTCCCCGTCTTTACAATCGGTAAAGACAACCAGACAATATGATAGTCGCGTGATAGCCATATGTTTGAAATTTCGCATAGCTGTCAAAATTTTGTTATATAACGTAAATACACGATCAAACAGGAACACTGCACTTTTTCGGGATAAAAAGTAGCCTATGTGTTGAACCAGAGCTCAAACTACTACCATACCAATATTCATCAAAATCCAGTTCAGTAGTTTTGGCGTGAAAGAATAACAATCATCCATCTATCCATCCTCACAAACTTTTACATTTATAATAGTGGTAGGATAAATGAAATGTAGCCAACTTTTGATAGAACAAGTCACGCGAGAAAGCGCGGCAGCAGCACGAAGCCGTAATGCGCGTGCTAGTGCGCCGCTACGTGACCGCGGAACAGCGCGCGCGCGACGAGGTGGGCGTCACGGAGGATGACGTCATGGAGGTGCGCCAGGACATATCCACGCTGCGGTACGAGCTGTTCGACATATTTGCCTCCAATGGGATGAAGACGCCGAGGGTTAAGGACCAGGCCACGAGTTAGTATTATTTATAAATTACCTGGGTGAATCTCCAAAAACTTGACCTCCGTTGAGGATAATGACGGCAGGTTTTTTTAACTCTACACGGAATTTTACTTTCTGGCGACCAATTTTTTTCTTTTATTGCCCTTTACTACCACTACTATTAGTAATCTGTGCCTTATTAAAATATTGGCAGCCAGCCGATAAAATTTCGCGTAGTGCTCAAAAAACCTGCCGTCATTATCCTCAACGGAGGTCAAGTTTTTGGAGATTCACCCGTCTAAACATTACACGTACCTACCCATACACGTGCATTCCCATAGGTGTCTAGTGTCTACCCAATATAAAATGTTATATCAGCTTTCTTAAGTCGGTTAAGACGGCATTTTAGTTTAATCCTGACTGTTACATACTTTCTGATATATGAAAGTAATATAGATCCGTATCGAAGAATTGGGATTTCACAAATATATTATTAAATTCCGTCTGTTTTTACAAATGATTTACCTATACAACTTCTTAAATATTATTATACCGATTTGGCCACACCTTTATCTGACACGTGATAAAAAGTCAACGTTTGTTTTGTAGTTGCGGGCAAAAAGGGCAAAGTGATGGAGCGCAGAATCCTGAAGGACTTCCAGATCGGTATTGTAGAGGGAATAATAAAGGACGTGATCACGAAGGAGGGCAAGCCTAAGGACGTTTTCAGTCAGATAGCCAAGGCCATCCAGAGGAGAGGCAGCGAACAGGAGAAGTAAGCCTTTTCGTTTTTTATGAAATTGAATAATCAAATTTTCTCAAAAAAAACAAAAACTGTAACAAATTGCATCTATCAAACGCACTTTGTTTATAATCTGAGGTAGTGTGTGTGTGTATGTGTGTGTTCCTCTTTATCTTCTACACCAACTTTAACTGTCAAATCATACTCCTCCGATCGCACATAATTCTCGTAAAACTGTACTGAAAGTTTTTGCTTCGCGTATTAATTTATTAAAATTCTTTATTATTTAAATTATTCTACTGTGTTTAAAATTACTAACTAACTGTTAAAAAAATAACCCAATCCTATTAATTTGTAAAACAGAAAGAAGGATTGGAACGCCCAAGTGCGTCGCAGCACCCTGAGACGCAACCCCATAGGCAGCGCCGCGCATCGCCAATCGCTGCGGCAGCACATACTGGACAACGTTGAGGGGAAAACTATCGACCCACAAAAACTATTAGGTAATTCCCTAATGCACAAGTACTGAGAGAAATTGAAGTAGATAGTGAATTTAGGGAAATAATTGACGACAAAACTGATGGTGATCGCAAAGCTTGCAGATATTGAACACTTACATATTTTGATAAAAATAATGGAAACCATATTATATTAGCTGAGTTTTAATATTTTACACGTTTTATAACTTTGAATAACGTAACTAATAGCATGCATCTAAGGAGGGTTCTGTAACTATTAACGCGTGATACGTTTTTTTTTTCAAATTACTTCAAAAGTTATCTTCCGTTTTCGCTCAAAATTATTTTTCCAAAAAGTATTTAGCCTGATCTATCAGCATGGAAATAATTAGAAGTTTCTACATCTTCATAGTTTAGAAATACTAGACCAATTATTAAAAAATGGTTCCCTTTATATAAAAAGTCATGTATGAAACCTCGTCTTTATTTAAAAATACCTATTCAACGATACCCCAGACGTTGGGGATCCCACAGCCACCCCTAAAATACAAGATTATAATTATTTTATGATGCTCAAAATGAAACCTATCAAAACTATACCAAATTTTATCCATAATAATAACGGAAATTAAAAGAGGAGACAGACAGATTGACAGACTGACAGACAGAGTGAAACTATAAAAGTTACTTGTAGCGGTACCCTTAAAAGGTTTTCAACCAACGTAATCTATCATCAGTGAATATATACTCAGATTAATAACTAAGAATCCTCAATTTTTTGATGATTGATTTTAAACATATTTATTATTTACAGAATACAATCCACAACTGGAGTCTGTGACGCCCACTACAAGAGTGGCATACGCCAAGTTCATGAAGAAGAAGATCAAGTCAGACTTCTCCGAGAAAGAAAAATCTGACGAGGAGGCAGCTAACCAGCAACCAGCGGCCGCTGCAGCCGCCAAAATAAAACTACGTAAGACCTCCCCTAAGTCAACCTTTAAATGCACGTAGATTTTTAAGAATTTGGATCAGTTCACATAGAAACAAGACCATACGGGACGCGGCGTTGCAGTTTTAGATAGCCATAACTTTATTTGCTACACAGAAGTCTTCTTGTAAACAGAATAAAGATCAATTTTGAATCAATACCTTAATGCGCGAATCGTCCTGTTTTGGTATGACTGGCCAATAAATGTGGTCAATTTGAAAGCAGATTGTCAAAACTACGGCAAATTATAGAAACAAAATATCTTACTTTACACAGAAAAATTTAAAAACCCCATTTTGGAGACCAATTCTTTTCCTATATTGATATTTTTACTATGAGTATAATGCGAGGAAATAAAATCGAGTCTTTCACGTGGATTCTAAAGCGATATCGCTCAGACCGAATCTCTATTTGCAACTCTAATGCATTATTTACATACCTCAATAGCTTCTATTTCGTCTTCAATCTCCTTTGAAATTAAATAACGTATCTCCATAAATTGATTCATAATGCGAATAAGATTCTTACTAATAAGATTCTTCATTACACAAATATCATTAACACATTCGATTTATATTTACTACATTCCTCCTACATTTAAGCATAAAATTGGCTTGTAAAAAAAATTCAGACGCTTACCTGATTACAAATTGGATGTGTTTGGTCAAAATTGCCAACCAAAATTATTTACGCATTTTCAGCACTTCCGATTAGAGTTAAATCACCAATTCCAGAAGGTTCAGACGAAGAAACAGCTAATGTTAAGGAAATTAAAGTAAAAGCAGACATAGAAAAACAAGGTAAAATTACTATTATATTGGAGTTAAAGTTCTTCGCTAGTTCATTGGCTTAAATATTAAAATTTAAAACTCCATTACTAATCACCGTAGTTAAACAATTTGGCTACTTCAACATAAAAATTGATTTCAAAGCATTAACAGTGTACATAATATAAAACTACACAATCAGTGGTTCACTAAACAAAGTACATGCTCAACATACTTCTAAATAAAAAAAAAAACAAAATCTTAACTAAAACAATAACTTTACTAATGGTAAGATATTTTCAAAAAATGAGACAAATTTTACAGGTTCTCAAGCCAAAGCAGCTGAAGGAGACAAAACAGCGGAACCGCAACCATCATCATCAACTGACAAACCTGCAACACCTCAACCGTCCACGTCAGCGGCAGCCCCGGCACCCACACCAGCACCACCAAAACCGGGACCAGCAACTCCTCAACCTGCGTCATCATCAGAAAAACCTGCACCTAAACCAGATCCAAAGCCAGAAAAACCCGAATCACCAGAGAAACCAGCAGGCGCAGCTAAACCAGAGGAAAAGAAAGAAACAGTTATTCAAATCGAAGAACCGGGGTCTCCTTCTAAAAATCTTTACATGACAAAAGAGGAAGATAAAAACTTACAAAAGCCAATGACTCCGACCCAAAGTGGACCCCAAGAACAAATTCTTTCAGCGTCAGCTCTAGAAAAACAGGCTGAAAAAGCGGAAAAGGCAGAAGTAAAAGTTACAATATCAGAAGATGAGTCCAAATCTAAAGAAGAAAAAACGGACAAAGCTGAGAAAACAGATAAACCTGAGAAACCTAAAAAAAATACACCAAAATCTGCGCCCGCGGCTGCTCCCCCACCACCAACCAAACAAATAACCGATAAAGGTAGATCTAAAGTTACGGGAAAAATGGTATCTGGTTGGTTATAGATGATTAGAAGATTATTATAGATTACATTCACACAGCAAAAGAGTGGAATCTTGAGCTCGTAAAGAAAAATAGTGGGACTGATTTCAGCAATTTATTGAAGCTTCTCCAAGAATGACTTCTAGCATGGCCTTGAACAGTCAAATCTCCGCCTAAGAACTTTCAGATATTCTCTTACAAATAAATCTCTACATAGAAAATTCCTATTTATACACTATAAGATCATTCTGCAGACTATTAACAAAAATAGAATCATCACTAGGTGATATAAAATAGTTTCAATTTTGGATCGCTAAAATATCTCGTTCATGAAACACTGCGTACTTATATTTATTCCACAAACTGCATTTGAATACGTGCATTGAAAAATAGTTTTTAAGCCATAGGAAATACGAAGAAAAATCTTATGAAAATGTTATTTTATTTTCATGTATGCTTTAAGTGCCTTAAGTAGAGCTTCTGCCGCATTATGTTGAGTAGGCGGTTTAAACGTACTAGTGAGATATATTATGTATAAGGCAATAATTATGTCTAAAGTAACATGTAAGTATGTGATCGTATGTAGAATAAGATATTATTTATGGACGACCATTTAATTGTTATTTTAATTTTAATAAATCATTATGTTGCTTTTAATAAACTCTGTATATTATTTTACCCAAAGTAGTAAGTTAAGCAATATGTAATATATACATGCAATATGTCAATAATATGAAAAAAATAGTAGTGTTGGTAACACATTTCTTATTAGAAGTCACGTTAAACTAAATAGATATACATAATATCAGTGTCAATAACAATTTCAATAATGAAATTAGATTTTTTTAATAATACTTATTCGATATCATTTAATCCCTGGCACATAGAGCAACTACTCACTACCATACTATTATGTAAGTAGTTGAACTAAGTGAGTAGAAAAAATTAAAGTATAAAATATTTTAACCAGGTCAAATTTTTTAGTTTCTTCAAATGGAAAGGATTCAAGATTAACTAAATTATGGAGTAAAAGGAATTCACAGTCTTGTTTTATGTCAACGGGGTTCAAATATATAGAATATATTATCAGAACTTTATATCAAGGTGCGCATCACGTTGGTTCCCTGGGGTTTGTACCAACAATTAAAACAAAGTGATTAAAATTCATTTTTCTAATTCTGTGTATACAGAATGTTTGGTAGAATGCAGTCAAGCCGTGAAATAGAGATCCGGGGGCTGAAGACAAATCATTTGACCCTCTTCCTTCATTTGAATGGCCGATATTTTCTA
This sequence comes from Phengaris alcon alcon, assembly GCA_037179445.1. Classification (NCBI taxonomy): domain Eukaryota; kingdom Metazoa; phylum Arthropoda; class Insecta; order Lepidoptera; family Lycaenidae; genus Phengaris; species Phengaris alcon. The sequence goes on from JAYRCH010000059.1 coordinate 57,693, forward strand.
ACTGTCGTTTTGTTTTATTTGTTTTTTTTTCAAAAGTAGGTGAGCTAACCTATTTGGGTCATAATGAAAGACTGGTTTCAATCGTCAATACTATAATTTCGTTTTAATAACAGAAGTATAATTTCCTATCTAATCACCAGTTAAACCTTACTTATGGTAAGTTGTAAATAAAAAATAAAAAAATATTAATAGGGAAAGAGTTTAGAACCATGTGACACCGAGCAAGTAACCTCTCCAAATAGCTGCTGCATACATTTGATTTGAATTTAAATTGAGGAAACATTTGAACCTCAGCAGTACCCTTGTCACCGACCACCGACCACCGACCACTGACCACCGACGACCACTTCACTAACTGATGCTGAAAGTTAGGCTAATGTAATATGTTCTCATCTGCACAAGCAGATGAGAACATATTACATTAGCCTAATAATAGCTCTGTAGCCTGTGTTTTGATTCAGAACCTAAACTACTACCATACCAAAATTCATAAAAATCTGTTCAGTACTTTTTTTCGTAAAAGAGTAACTAACATCTATCCATCCATACATCCATCCTCGCAAACTTTCACGTTTATAATAGTACTAAGTAGGATTTTTAATTTTAATTTATTACACGTGCAAACTACCTTACTACTTAGAAGTTCCCAATTTTACCCGAGTGTATTTTCAAGCGAGTAGTTTGAGGAAACATCAAGGGCTAGAGAAAATTTGTATTTGTAAAATCTATTGCTGTCCTGCCACTGCAGACAAGCTAGCTATCAATGTTTGAGAGTGCGATAGAGACAACTGTAACTTGAACTGAAAAAACCAATTAAAAATACAAAAAATCAACGATTCGTAGTTCCCTGATTCCTTAACCAATTCCAAAACTTAACCGATTTAAGTACTTTTTTCATTGACAATTCAAAAAAGGCTGAAACTGTGCTCCTATGTTTGTATGTTATTTTTATATAATTTAGTCAAATTTGTTTTCTGGATGGTGGAACACAGCGGAAAATCTGGCCATGTTTTTAAGTTTTTGAACGTCCATATGTCTTTTAATAATTAATTTACGAAAAAATGGAAACCATAGGGATATGCTAATAGTATCCATAAATATCCAGGAAAATAAAATTAAAATAAAATTGTTACTGTATCGGCATTATCCAGGGACGAAACAGGGGACTACGTTTGTATGCTTTTTCATACATTGCGTGGCCCTTCTGTTTCCTCTTAAGAGAGTAATTTTTAAGCGAGTGATTGCCAATTTATGTAACTAAATAGACCCTAGAGAGTTAGTTAAAGACTGGTAGGTTTTTGTGACGACATCGTAAGCCTTCCAGCAAAAAATCCTCTAATTTCGTCCAAACTTTAATAAACTTAAAATTTATAATACAAACACAATTTTAATTTATTGGTACAAAATACTAAATACTAGGTATGATATCTTTATATAATTATTTAATTGGTGATATACTTTTACAGTATTCTTATAAATAATACGTATTATTAGGTACATGAGTTTAGTATTGAGTTATTTTTTACAATATTTTCCAAACTAAATAAGTAGTTATTATATTTAGAGACCAAAACGAATCTAAGAACTATGGTTGTATTACAATAAAATGCAGTGAACGATTAAATAAATAGTGATGTCTAACGATTTTATGATAATAAAATGTTGTGATATTTAAATATTGCTAAAGATACGTACAGTGACGAGCACAAACATATATTTCCAAACATTTTTAGAGAAATGTGATAGGCAGTAGGTACACACATATTTAACAAAACAATACGGCGAAACACGTCTTGTTTTAATGTGCACATCTATGTTATAGGCACTCGTAACTGTAAAATACATCGTACAGTTAAATGATCACATAGGTTAACTGCGTCATGCGGTATGCCCGCGTCATCATAGGTCAACTCTATGAGGTGAGCTCTATGACCACGTGATCATAGCCACCCGGTTCTAGGCTGGCGCTTGATGGTGCTGACGTCCTCTATCTTCTGCCCCGAGCGGTCGCCGGTGGGAGACGACGGGATGAGGTACTCTGTACTGGACGTGGAGGTGAGTGGTGGCTTTTTTGTGACCTGTGTTAGAGGAGAATATAATATTTCAGTTAACAGTTAAAAGTAGAGTACAACAAATCCTGCTAACTTATCTAGGTATTTTATCTAGTATCTCGGAAAACACTGCTGTAAAACTATGAAAATAGGCAGGTCCCTAGATTTAATTTCAGAAGAAAAAATCTTTCGCAACACTAACCTAATATACCTAACCTTAAAAAGTTTTACAAAAATTAAGAAAAAAAATGTAATATTACCGTCGATATCATAATATGGCAACATTTAAAAATATTAATAGTTTTTCAGGAGAAAATACATTAATTATTATTATAGTTCACCTGTGGCTTAGGTGAAAATGACCGTGGTTTCGGCGAGGACGACCGTGATCGCGCGGCCAGCCTCCTCGGCGGCTTGAGCACCGGCGTGCACGGTGTTACCTCCATCGTGGGCGCGCAGGGGGCCTTGAATACCAGACAATTTACAATAACGTATTTAAATGAAAATTAAAATAAATTAAATAGTAGGAATATTTTCAGTTGTGGCAAAATGGTATATGGGCAAAGAACAAAAAGTTTATTCCTCTTGATCCGGATAGAAAAATAAAGCCTCTTGCTAGAAATTTTACGTTTGATTATTTACTTTTACATATCATTATTAAAGCTTTTTTTTTTCTAGATGATAAATGACCATTTTGAATTCAATCTCACATGTAACAATATGACTTTTGGAAAAATGTCTTCCGGCAAAAATCGATTGTAATCCTAAAATAACCTACAACGAGACGCGACGTCGCGAAACTTTCCGCGAACGTAATAAAAGTTGTCAATTTGCAGAATCAGAGCGTTTCCACATTGCGCGGTGCGATATCGCAAGTCACACCGATAAATTACTATGTACGGCCTTATGTCTTTGGCGTAAGTGCATTTTGCAATATCTAGGTAATGAGGGTTTTTAAATTCGTCACATCTGACAGCTATTTCACACGTCAAGGACTGTCGAGCTACCAAGCGCCGCCTGGTGACAGAAAAAGAATAGAAAATTCTTATTGACCGTTTTTGATACCACTTACGCTTTGATGACGCTTTCTGTGAGTTGGGTGGCCCCCTAACGGCAGAAAAAATATCAAATACCCTAATTGAATGTCGCACCGATAATAGCAAAGAACTGTATATTGTTTCATATTAAAACATCGCTGTCTCTCTCATACCTTAATTTATCGTTGGGACATACGATATCGCACCGCGCAATGTGAAAACGCTCTTAATTGCGCCTAGTTTGCTCCCTAGTTAATAGTTCTTACCGACCTTAGTTTTACTGTTAGCGGGCGGAGGAGGTATCCCGACTGTGGGTTTGATGTCAGGAACTGAGGGCCTCGCTATACCCTTCACATCAGGTGTCTTCTCGTTTTCCACAGCCTACGATCATGAACAACAGTGATCGAAATAAGTTCTTTAATAGTGATCGAAGTATTTGTCGAAACGAAAACTGTTATTTATTGACAGTGGGCCGTCTACAAATCTATGGAAACTTGTATGTTAGAGGTCGTGAGTCGTGACTACACATTTTCTTCTTGTGTACGAGTACCTATTTCCTTATAAAAGAAAGGAAGAACGAAATGAAAAATTCCCAGTTTTTATTTGAAAAGTTTTGGTTTATCCAAGTCCAAACTTATATTACTACTCGGACTTATTAATCTTTGAAACTACTCTATCTCTGAAACATAAAAAAAATAGGACAAAATTATGCTGCGCTCGAGATCAATTTTTGGAAATTCCTAGAAGTAATCCGAAATATCTTTCACAGTTACTTCATGTCAATTGAGTATAGAAAATGATAAAGTTGAACATATATATGGATTGGACACAAACATAGACTACATACAATATATCAACTAATCTAGTGTAGACTTAATTTGTCTCAATCCCTATCTTTAGTAGAACAATTAGTTATGTTAACCATAATATTCATGATGTTAAATTAAATTTAAATGAATTTGCTGTACCCAATATAAAAGCAAAACTCAATTTTTTAATCGGGCAATTGGCCCACCAGGCTGCCACACATGCCCACACCACTGCAACTTCTGCGTAGCCGGGACCGACAGCGGTACCCGACCACAAAAACCCCTTGATACGATCTCAGAAGGGTGCCCGAGGGACATGCTAAATCTGTCTTGGGACCCGCAACGAAATTAATCAGAAGAAAGGTAGGAGGGAAATCCTCCCCTATCTCAATTTCTACTTGGTCTGAAATAAAAAGCTTATTATCATTATTAATTAACCCTAAAGTGTGATGTGTACGTACATGAGTATCACCACTGGGCTGTCTCTTCTTCACCACCCGCGGGGGAGACACGCCGACCCGCGCCGCCTTGAGCGGACTCGGCTCTGGTACATAAAGAACTAATTGAATTAACTTTTTTTTTTTTTGCTGTTTATTTATCAATAAAAAAAATACAAAAACATTACATTTCGGCGCAATATAAACTTGTACAAGTTTTACCATACGCCGTCCAGTCGTCGCTTCACATTTAACAATAAAATGAATTTACACAAGTAATTATTGTACATTATAATTCAGGTGTGTAGTGGTGTACATAGGTGTGTGAGACATGATCATGAGCGTGCGTTGCGCGCGCTGCACTGCGTAGTGAGTACTGACGCGCGCCCGGCGCACTCAGCACAGGCATAAAACCGGTTAGTATAACACCATATACAGGCTGTTAGTAAAATACTGGATTGAATAGATTAAATAATGTCTTATTATACTTTTATATTACTCAGTTTGCGATGTTAAGTTATTTAATATATAATTTTTTAATTTTGATTTTATGTTCTTTGGGGTTAGGCTATTTTTAAGATCTGGATTTAAATTATTAATTAGTTGGGGAATTACACATTCGAGACAATTTTTACCATATAAATTTGAGAAACGAGGAACATTTAACTTTACAAGAGAGGCGCTACGTGTATTGTAGGAACTCTCTTTTACTACTTGGATGTTACTATTGAAGTATTGTTCAACTAGTAGTCGATATTTCAATTTGTCATGTATGGGAATGATTTTACAATTATGAAACAGACCACTATCGTTATTATGGAATTTCAATTTAATTTTATGGGGAACAATCTTTTTTAGTATTCTTAGTTGTAGTTGATAAATTGTATTTAGATGAGAACGTGAAGTTAGTCCGTAGGAGCTTAAGCCGTAATCGATAATAGAATCACCTAGTGCATTATACAGAGTCAATAAGTTTTTGTAAGAAATTTTCCACCTAATGATAGAAAATTTGGCCAAAATAGCCCTTAGCTTCATACAAACACCGTTAATGTGCTCAGTCCATTTTAAGCGATCATCAATGGTCAGTCCGAGGTATTTAAAAGTTTTAACTACTTCAATGACATGGCAAGTGCATTGACTTGTTCTTATAAACGGCGTGTGTAAGCATTTATGATCGTGTGATATTAGTTTGTATTGTAGGATCTGTTTATTATGAGATGAACATATATGCATCATTTTGGTTTTTTCTGGGTTAAGAATAAGGCCAGAGTCATGTGACCATTTAACCAAGTTATCAAAGTCAATCTGGAGCTTATTAAGTGCAACACTAACTTCTCTATCAGCGGCTATCAGACAAGTGTCATCTGCGAATTGTAATATTTCGCAATGTTTTATGATACTCGTAATATTATTGACGTACACCAAGTAGTGAAGTGGACCCAGCACGGATCCTTGAGCAGTACCCTCGGTTACTTGGACCTCATCACTCAAAGTATTGTCTACCTTTACGCAATAAGATCGATCTTTTAGATAATCTTTACACCATTCTAAGACAGGACCTCGTATACCACATTGATCAAGTCTTTCTATTAGCGTCTCGTGTCGTAAAGTATCGAATGCCTTGGTATAGTCTACAAAAACTACCAGCACTTGCAGTTTGTTATTAAGATGACCATTTATATGACTCGTAAAGGCAGACAGCAATTGGGTAGTACTTTTCTGTGGCTGAAATCCATATTGTTGATTATTTATTATTTTATTTTGATTAAAGTAAGAATGGATTTTATGTGACAAGTGCTTTTCAATGATTTTGTCAATCGTCGGGAGCAGCGTGATAGGACGATAGTTGTCATAGTTATGTTTAATACCTTTCTTAAAAATGGGCCTGACAATTCCTGTCTTCAGTTCTTTAGGATATATCCCATTTTCGATGCTAGAGTTAATAAACTTGGCAATTACGGGAGATATATTATGGCAAATAGATTTAATGTCTATTGCGCGTATGCCGTCAAGTCCGGGTGCTTTATTATTACTGAGGGACCTTATAATTTTCGAAATGTTTTCGGGGTTTGCTTTCGGAAGAAAAAAAGAATGATCAGTCGGTTTACTATAACTATTTGGTTGTAATAAATTTATATTGCATTTTTCAATAATGCTTTTCACAGCATTTGAGAATTTTTTTGCAAATTGTGTGGCAATATCTACTGGTTTAGTAATACTACTACCAAAAGCGTCTAATAAAATACGATCGACCGATAATTTTACTCTTCCTGTTAGTTTATTTAATATATTCCAAAGTTCTTTAGGATTATGTCTGTTCTCACGTGTTTCTTTGATAATTTTCTCATTTTTATATTTTTTTATTAATTTATTCGCGTAATTTCGAGCTTTATTATAATATAATTTAATTATTTTATTATTCGTGTCCTTTACCCACTCATGAAATAGTTTGTCTCTGTATTTACATGCTTTAATTATTTTTCCATTAATCCAATTATTGTCCGATCTTTTTGGGTTTTGACGTAATGTTATTTTAGTTTCTGATTTTTTGTAGCATTTATGAAATTCATCGTAAATATATTTATATATTAAATAGGGGTTATTCATTTTTTCTACGCAATGCCAACTGATACTTTCTAATGACTTCTTTAATAAATCTTTATTAAATGTAGTAATAAATTTTGGAGCAACCTGTATATCTCGTTGCATTTTGCCCGTGCAAGCGATAGCGATTGCTCGATGGTCGGCCAGTGCAGTTCCTAACACCGCCGTGAATAGTTCTTGAGTACGAGATCTTGCAAATATATGGTCGATACAAGTTTTAGTTATTTTATCCATAGTAGAAACAATACGAGTGTGTTCCGATATCCCGGACTCAAGACCATGGCTGTGTAGGATACTGCTATATTTATGTTCGATGCAATTTTTAGTTTGTAGGTCTATATTAACATCGCCCAGAAAAATAAGGTCCATGTTAATATCCAAGCTACTTAGTAGGTTGTCTAATTCTTTTAAGAATAGGTATTTACTCGAATCAGGAGGCCGGTATACTGTGAACAGGTTTACGGAATACATTGCGGGAGTGCTCACATTAACAATAATGGATTCAAAGTCCAGTGTTTTGTTTTTAATTATAGTAGTTTTATATTCATTGTTTATATACACGATAATTCCGCCACCTTTTCTGTTATTTCGTATTTCTGTACACATTTGATACCCATCTATGTTGTACAAGCAACTCAGAGAGTCGGAAATATTAGCCTCAGTTATTATAATTATATCGATTTTAACGTAACTAGATTGTACGTATTCTTCGAGGGCGTTAAAGTTTTTAATTAAGGATCTTATGTTAAGGTGCATGCACATTAGATTAATTTGACTTAAGTTATTGGGTATTTTGTTAATGAAGGAGTTAATATCGATGCAGTTAGTAATTTCTAGTATATGGTCCATTTTAGTGCTTTTAATAGTTTGGTTTGTGTAGTGTTTACATACTGTAGTTATTTATATAATAGTTTTTTAATATCTTCATTTGTTCTTAGAATTACTGCCGGTCCGTTATCTTCTTTTTTGACGTGTATGATTCCTTTCTTGCACCAGATATATTTATGAGTTTCTCTGAGTTTTTGTTTTGCGTTCCATAATAATTTTCTATTATAAGCTGTTAGTGCTTCTCGTATATAGATTATGTCTTTACCATGTTTATGAGGGGCCTCCGGAAGCACGTTTTCCACCAGAATAGTCGCCGATTTCGCTGATTTTACCCACTTATTTTGCAAGTTTTCAGTTTTAAAACTAACTATGAGCTTCCCGGGACGTTCTTTGATTCCTGATTGGTATGATGCTTCTTCTATTTCTACCAAAGGCACACCTATTTTACTGGCAATTTTTTGTAATATTGGCATATTCTCACCGTGTTCTTCTGGTATGTTGACAATTTCAATTTTCTTAGATAATTGTTTTTGTTCAAAGTATTGTATTCGTTGCTCCAGAGCACCAACTCTTGTTTCGAGTTCATTATTTTTATTACATAGCTCCACGTTCTTTCTTTTGAGTTCTAGGGTAGTTGCTTTAAAATTTTCAATGTTTGCTAGGATCTCGTCCATTTTATCACTATGAAATTGCAATGATTTTGTGAGGTCTTTCAACTCTCTTTTCATTGCTTTTTCCATGTGTGCAGAAATATCATTTAAAAGTTTCTTCATTTCTGGTGATGTAGGTGATATCTTACTGGTGAGTTAGTGATCATCGTCTTCGTTCTCGTTCTCCGGTATAATTATCGACCGACGTCTAGGTGTATATTTTTGACACTCTTCGCAGGTCCAATCAAGGCTTTCATTAGCACGGAGAGCATCTTTTTGTTTCTTGCTAAGTCCCGAACACTCAGGCGTTAGATGAACTAATTTATCACATTTACTACACTCTATTCCTGGTCTTGTTTTAGTAATATTTTTATTACATTTTTCGCAGATACCCATAATGAGGGTAGAATAAAAAGTTAATTGCTAAACTACATACGTGCGTTCTATTTGAATGTGATGCAACGACTGACTCGTACTACTCGTACTATTCATTTTATCGTAACTAGAAACGTCAGTAAAATAATAAGTGACACTTGCGATAAGGAATTCGCTTATGTTTTTGAGAAATTATAAATATTTAACCAATTTTTAAAAGCCTCAGTGACGAGTCGGGCGACACTTTCTTTTTTCATTTTAATAATTATGATAATATTATATGTATAAGCAGTAAAACACACCGGGTTGATTAGAGAGCACACTACACACTGGGGACTCCGGCCTGGCCGTAGGGCTCGGACTCGGGCTTCGCGGCCTCGACTTAGTTTTTGCTTCAATCTGTAAACGATTTAAATAAATAAATAAATAAATATTAATTTCCAAAAACAGTTTACAAATCATTAAGTACTCGTAGTCACCTAGTAAGCTTACGCCTGTATCAGGTAACTAGTCTCTTCCACAGCTAATATTAATACAAAGACCTATACGATATATATATATATATATATATATATATATATATATATATATATATATATATATATATATTTATTAGTAAAAACTTGGAATATGTTCCAAATAATTTAAATTAGATTATAGGACAACAGAGGCTCACTCTAGCAATTTCTTAGCTGGAAATATTTATACTGATGCCTCCTACGAAGGGCCTAGTAAGAACTCTGGGAAAAACTGTAATTTTAATATAAACTTGGTGCATCAAAATTTACAAGGCATAATAGGGAAAGAATTAGAACTTGAGTTATTTTTAAATGAATTTAAAATTGACATTATATGCGTAACAGAACATTGGTTAAAAAATCATGAATTAATATTTAACTATTGTGATCACCAAGTAGGGAGCTCTTTCTGTCGAGAAAATGTCATTAGGGGTGGCTCCTTAATTTTGATTAATAATAAATTGAAATGTAAAGAACGTAAAGATATTGTAAAACTGTCTAGTGAACGAATTATTGAGTTGGCTTGTATTTAGTTGAGCCACCTTATTATTGTATGTGTATACAGGCCTCCATCAAGCTTATACGATTCTTTTGAACAAATAATGGATCAAGTGCTGACGAAAGTATGTGTCTCTAATAAGAAGATTATTGTATGTGGTGATTTTAATATTAATTTATTAGACTCTAACTCCACCACTGTTAGATTCACATCTTTGTTCAAATCGTATAATCTAATTAATTTATTTTATGAACCAACAAGAATATGTGAAACAACAGCTACTTGTATAGATAATATTTTCACAAATGTCACTCCTTGTAGGAAAGACATAATTAATGTACTTAACTCTGATCACTGTGGACAGCTAGCATCATTTGATCTTAAATGTGATAATAATCCGATAGAAAATATTGAGTTTATTCCTGTAAACACAAAACGTATTGAGAAATTTAGAAGTAAATTACTTTCAAGTTTTCAATGTTTGAATGAGTCAATTAATCCAAATGAAACTTTTAATAATTTATTTAAAGTAGTAAAAAACCAATTTGACTCTGTATTTACTTCTAAATCGGTCAGATTTAGTAATAAAAGAAATAATTTTAGTAACTGGGCAACTGCAGGTATTATTGTTAGTAGACAAAGATTGTATGACTTGTATAACGAGAAGTCAATGAACAGGAGTGAAGCTTTTAAACTATATGTCAAGAAATACTCGAAGATTTTCAAGAAGGTATGTCAAGCGGCGAAGGTTCTTCACATCAAAGAAAAAATTAAGAACTCTAAAAACAAAGTGAAAACCATCTGGAAAATAATTGCAGATGAGACTGGAAGAGTCGCCAGTCGCAACTCTAAATTTGAAATTTATATTAATGATAAAAAAGTTAGTTCTGACATTGAAGTTGCGACAGTATTTGAGAAGTTTTTTGCAGACATTCCGATCTCAACTACAAAAAACTTAAATTCATCACCTACAGTTGCCGAAAAATTACTTAGAGATAATGTGAAGGAATGTGATGTAAATTTTATTTTCAAAGAAATAGACCCTAGAGACATTATCAAGGCATTTAAATTACTTAATATTAAAAGTACAACTGATCTCTGGGGTATGTCCACAAAAGTTATAAAACCAGTAATTGACATCATTGCCCCTCACCTAGCATTAGTTTTTAATAATTGTATTAAAAGTGGCGTGTTCCCTGACTTGATGAAGCACAGCAAGGTGATGCCTCTCTTTAAAGCTGGGAATAAATCAGACCCAGCTAACTATAGACCAATATCCATATTACCGACTTTAAGTAAAATTTTTGAGAAAATTATTCTAAATCAATTACTTTTTCACTTCAACTCGAATAAATTGTTACATAGTAATCAGTTTGGTTTTACTAAAGGTCGGTCCACAACAGATGCAGGCATCAGTCTTCTGTGCAGTATATTTGAAGCTTGGGAGAGGTCACAGGATGCACTTGGTATATTCTGTGATTTATCCAAAGCATTTGACTGTGTGGAGCATGATACGCTGTTCAGGAAATTATACCATTATGGTGTAAGGGGCACGGCACTAAAGCTTCTAAGCTCTTATCTAATAAATAGAACACAGACTGTAGAAGTTAATTCCAAAAGGTCTAATGGTACTAAAATTAAACTAGGAGTACCACAGGGGTCTATTTTGGGCCCTTTTCTATTTCTCATCTATATAAATGATCTACCTTATCTAGTTAATGATAAGCATGAGATAGTACTTTTTGCTGATGACACTTCACTAATTTTTAATGTGAAGCGACGACAATCTAACAATGACGAGGTAAATAGTGCTCTCTCAAAAATAGTACATTGGTTTAATGCTAATAATTTACTGTTGAATTCTAATAAAACAAAATGTTTAAAGTTCAGCTTGCCAAATGTTACGCAGGCACAAGCCAATATACTATTAAATAATGAGAAAATGAAATTAGTAGACACCACTGTATTTCTAGGTATAACATTAGATAGTAAGTTACAGTGGGGACCACATATTGCTAAATTGGCAGATAAGCTGAGTTCTGCAGCATACGCTGTTAAAAAAATTAGAGAAATTACCGACATAGAGACCGCGCGATTAGTTTACTTTAGCTATTTTCATAGCATAATGTCGTACGGCATCCTCTTGTGGGGAAACGCTGCGGACATTAATACAATATTTGTGCTGCAGAAACGTGCTATACGTTCTATTTATAAGATGTCGACTTTTGAATCTCTAAGGGAAAAGTTTAAAGAAATAAAAGTTCTGACCGTCGCATCTCAATACATTTTGGAAAATGTGTTATATGTAAGAAAGAATCTAAACAACTTCAAAAAGAAATGTGATAATCATTGTGTAAACACTAGAAATAAGAACAAGTTAGATATGCCAGTGTTCAGACTAAGCAAAGTTAGTAAATCCTTTAAAGGCCAATGTATACGCTTATACAATATAATCCCAGAAAAGGTTCAAAACTTTCCCATTAATAAGTTTAAAAAAGTAGTTAAAGAGCGTTTGTGTGCCAAAGCGTATTATAAAATTAATGACTTTATTCAAGACGGCACACCTTGGGAATAAGGTGGCTCCTTATCTTATCTTATTATTTGTTACATAGACATAAGTAAACATTGTAATAATTTTGATTTTAAAAGAATAATTTTCCATCTTTTTGGTAAAAGATGGCCCCAGACGAGTTTCTTGCCGGCTCTTCTCGCTGGGTTAGTTCTCGAACCGGTGGTAGGCATCACGTAGTATCGACGTTCAAAAAGAGTATTTAAAAATACCAATTTTGAATAAAAATTTTTTGATTTGATTTGATTTGATTTGATATATATATATATATATATATATATATATATATATATATATTTGTTATATTTATTTATAATTATATATATTTTTTATTTTATATATAACTATATATATAGGTGTGTGTGTTGTGTTTGTACATATTATATGTGTGTTAGTGAATTTATGCAATATTTCCTGTTATAATTTTATATTTTCTACTAATTTTTCCGTTTCCTCATAGCTTAACTTACACAAATAGTCGCGAAGTAATTTCTTAGTCTCATAATTTGGTTTGTTACTAATGTCTAGTTTTATTTACATTATTATACAGAAAAGTCAATCTCTTGACATATTATTTACGTTTTGTTACGCTTAGTTTTAGAAATAACAACGTCTTTATTTTTATGTTTTTTTAATACTGTTAATAAATAATCTCCTGATAGACAAGACCTTGCTAATTCTATATAACTCGTCTGTCGGCGTTCTTCTTGTTTTAAAATATATGATTTTTAATAACGAGCATTGAGCCCTTTCTACTTCTAAAAGTTTAGTTTTGCCCGCACCTCCCCATACAGGTATGCAGTAGACCATGATAGACTCAGCTAAAGCCGTATAAATTTCTTTTAAAACATTACGAGAGGAATTACGCTCACTTGACTGGATATTTGGATTGGGCACTACGTGTCGTAAAGTTTTGAATATCCAGGTCAGTTTCCTAATTCTAGAAGCCACTTGTTCCAGATGCGGATGCCAAAATAGCCTCTGGTCAACTATTACTATCCTAGATGTTTTGTTTTGTCTACTTTTTCTATATGGGGGCAGTTACAGCGGGATGGAGATAATATACTAGGTTGGCAGGTATGTATTTTTATAGTGTAGTCCGGTCCAGGTTGCGAACGATTGAGGATGCTAAAACACATATAATGTGTTTGAGCAGTATTTAAAGATAAAAGATTACTTGCTAACCAGTGTGCGGCCTGTCTCATACGATGTTCAACAAGATGTTTCAGTTCATTCAGTTTTTCACCTAAATACAATTACCGTATCATCGGCATATGAAATAATTTTGGCATTTACGACATTTAAATTACAGAGGTCATTAATATATACTAGAAAGAGTGTAGGTCCTAACACACTTCCCTGGGGAACACCGTATGTTACTGCAGTATCTTGGCTGGTATTCTGGTTGACTCTTACTCTCTGCATCCTATCAGATAGATAGCTTTCGAAAAGGAGAGTTCCGTACCTCTGATTCCAAAAATTTTTAATTTTTCTACAAGACAGAGACAGTGTCAAAGGCCTTTTTTAAATCTAGAAACACTGTTAAACATTTGTGACCCTTATCAATTTGCTCCGTTATTAGTTCACTGAGAGCTACAGCTGCATCTTTTGTTGATTTGCCGCGCCTGAACCCAAATTGTGATGTCGATAACAACTTATATTTGTCTAGGTAATTTATAAGTCTGTTATTTAGTAGCTTTTCCAATATTTTAGAGATCGCTGGAAGAACAGAGATTGGTCTATAATTGCCCACACTGTCTCTATCACCACTCTTGAAAACTGGTGTAATTATAGATTTTTTGAAAAGGTCTGGAAATATTCCCTTTTCAAAGCAAAGATTTGCAAGATATACAATTACCGGTACGAGTTCACCAGCGGCAAGTTTCACGAAGCTAGTAGGAACGTCATCCCAGCCAGGTGCACTATTTGATCTCAAGTTCATAAGTGTATTCTTTACTTCACCTACATCGGTCTTCAGCAATGCGAAGGAATTAACATAGGAAAAATTATTTCTTGTTGTTGTATCGTATTGTTCAGAATTGGATAATATTTTATGAGCAAGATCTGCTCCTACATTAGAAAAGTAAGTATTTATAAAATTAATAGACTCATGGGGGTTTTCTTTAATAGTTCGTTATTATCATTATGGGATATCCTGCTATATGTTATATTTTTTATGTTATTCCAAAGTATTTTTTTATTTGCAACATATTTACTCAGCAATTCTCCTTCATAGTTGCGCTTGAGTATTTTAATTAGATTATTGCAATAGTTCCTGTAGCGTAAGTATGTTACTCTTAACACTTCGTTATGACTCTCTTTTCGTACTGTCAGTTGTAATTTATTACGATTTTCCGTATTATTCCGTACGTAATTAATTTAGACCTAGGATTTTTTGTAATTTTAGTGTTTTTCTTTATGGTCTCAGTAAGTTCATTAATTTTTCTGTTTTAAATCGATTAAGGCTTTATCTAAATCTATTTTATTTTTAGTTCTAGAGATTGAGTTAGAAATTTGCGTTCTTGAGAGACAAAGAAGAGTAGTGTAGTGATTACAGTTATACTTGTTTTTAGGATAGCGATAACTGCTGAATTTTTTATTCTGTTAATTTTCAGCATAAAGTGGTCTAAGCAACTTTTTTCACGAGTAGGTAAAGTATTACCAGCAAGAATATCATATACTGAGAGTGATTTAAGATAATTCATTTTATTATTGTATTCCAGGTTTGTTACATGTGATTTTAGCGTAATATTGATGTTAATATCACCCGCAATGATAATATTCCTATTCATATTTACAGAATCCAAATGAGAGCAAAGAGAATTTACAAAATTTCCTGTGTTTGTATTGGACGGGGATCTATAAATGCAAATTATGGAATTATTAAGCAAATCAACCTGAAGGCAAGATGCTTGTACTCGTATTAGTCTAATCTCCTTAACCTTCGCGGTCACTGATTGCTTAAGGTAAACCACCACTCCGTCATTCTGGTTCAAATGATTTGAGGTAGAGTAACAACTATAGTTTTCCAGATGCGGTATTGATTTATCTGGAATTAATCTACATTCAGTTAAGATTATGTCTGGGTAAATAGAGAGATTAGATATAGTAATAAGAAAATCATCGAAATTTGAATAAATACTGCGTATGTTTTGAGATATAATTATTAAATCCTTATTGTTTACACTCAAATGACTAGAAAGCTCACGCAATTGCATGCTATTGAACGGGCAATGTTAAGACTGTCTATTTCATTTAAATTATAGAGTTTATTTGGCATTGTTAAAGTAATTAATATCGAAGAAATTTAGTTTTAAAACAAATATGTAAAGGAATCCATAACTATGAGACTTCATTTGTTGTTCTGATATATTGTTCGACAAGTTTCTGATTAATTTTGTAATATAATAACAAAAGGGTTTAAAGATAAGCAAATGAGTACCTTTAGTAGACGTATAATGATGAATCTGTAGGTGGAGTGTAAATATGTTGTTAAATTGTGAATTTGATAATTAAGTTACCTACCTACTTCTTACTTACTAGTTCTTACTCAAGCCATTCAAAATTCAAAGTTTTATTTCCATGTAGGGTAGTAATATCACTTATGGAATTGTCCCTACGTGATGCCTATACCACCGCTTTATAAGGCTGCTATTATAAGACTAGGACTATATGATCCGGAATGCGGCGGACTTGCGAAAATTCAGAGCACTGAAAATAGAACTCTGCGCTTATACAATAGAATTGAAAATAGAAGTGTCGAGTGTCGAGCTGTCATATATGACATTGACATTTGACTCGACACATGTGTGTTCGATTTTCAGGTCTATTGTAATAACGCATAGTTCTATTTTCAATGCTCTGAATATGACCCGACCTTTCGGATTCCGGATCATAATATAGCCTTACAGAAGGTAAAGTATATAAAATTATAAGAAATGTTTTATTTTTTCAATTTATCTGCAAAGAGAAGTTACCTGGGCGCTGGGTCCATGAGGCCTTCCGGATTCCGGATCATAATATAGCCTTACAGAAGGTAAAGTATATAAAATTATAAGAAATGTTTTATTTTTTCAATTTATCTGCAAAGAGAAGTTACCTTGGCGCTGGGTCCATGAGGCCTTCCGGATTCCGGATCATAATATAGCCTTACAGAAGGTAAAGTATGTAAAATTATAAGAAATGTTTTATTTTTTCAATTTATCTGCAAAGAGAAGTTACCTGGGCGCTGGGTCCATGAGGCCTTCCGGATTCCGGATCATAATATAGCCTTACAGAAGGTAAAGTATGTAAAATTATAAGAAATGTTTTATTTTTTCAATTAACTACAAAGAGAAGTTACCTTGGCTCTGGGTCCATGAGGCCTTCCGGATTCCGGATCATAATATAGCCTTACAGAAGGTAAAGTATGTAAAATTATAAGAAATGTTTTATTTTATCAATTTATCTGCAAAGAGAAGTTATCTTGGCGCTGGGTCCATGAGGCCTTCCGGATTCCGGATCATAATATAGCCTTACAGAAGGTAAAGTATGTAAAATTATAAGAAATGTTTTATTTTTTCAATTTATCCGCAAAGAGAAGTTACCTTGTCGCTGGGTCCATGAGTCCTTCCGGATTCCGGATCATAATATAGCCTTACAGAAGGTAAAGTATGTAAAATTATAAGAAATGTTTTATTTTTTCAATTTATCTGCGAAGAGAAGTTACCTTGGCGCTGGGTCCAGGAGACGCTGCTCTACTGACGACGGTGCTGGGGGATAGAAGACGGACCACCGGCACCGACAGGGTATCTGACAACAACGTTTGTTATTATAATGGGTGTCAGCGAGCGGAGGTTACCATTAAAAGGTAAACCAATCACCGCCACCTATGATAAATCAAATGTAAGAAACTCACATCTATATTACATTGAGAAAGTTAGGAATAAGGATTGGCATATTTACGTTGTTCCTCAACCTTCGGTCGCCACCATCTGATTAGGGTAGCTGACTAAGTAAGATTTTTGTATTCGAATGAGGTTAGTATTACTTGATAAAAATATAAAAAAATTTATGTGTATTTTTGTAAAAAAATATTGCAACTCTTTTGCAAAATATTTTTCTACATAATCAGTGTAACAACCTAGATTATTGGTTTACTTACATGAAATACATTCATTATGGTAAGTGTGTACTTAACCGCACAAATTTCGGATATAATCGGCTTAAATATGTTTCTGCGACCTATGTATTTCATACAACGTAAGAAGTGCGTGACGTCATAGGTTATGTGACTTTTGTATGGAACGTTTTCACGAGACTTACGGAATACGGTATTACAAATCGCCTAACCTATACCTTTGAAAATGTTGATATTCAATATACTGTTTCTTCCGATACCGTACCCTATATTTTAGAGTACTATTCATTAATGCAATAAAATATCAGTCTACTAGCCTATCGGAGACTACCCTACCTACCCTACCCTACCCTACCCCCCGTACGCAAGACCCATCTACTCCAGGACCCCAATTCTCGTACCTCGAATCTCGGTTTGATTGTCAGTCTGTCCCGCTCGCGCGAGCATGATTTGGCGCCTTTGCGAATGAATCAGCGCGATAATCGAACCGACATCCGAGGTACGAGAATTGGGGCCCAGCAATGTAAGTCTAAACTCACCTGTAATGGGGTTATACGGCGACGCGGGCCTCACGTCGACGGTCGCGCCGACGTCCTGCGACATGTCCCTGATAAGCTCCTGCAGCGAACGGCCCGGGGTCGCCGGCATCTCGACAGGGGAGGGCATCCGAGACCCTTCTGCACCAACATAAGCTACTAAGATTGTATCGTGTCAGACGTAATAATACTTTCATGCGGCAGTCAAAGGGTTGGGTTAACTTTTTTATAATGTTGTGGCGGACCAATTAGCGCCACAATCCTTTTCTATGATCGGCACTATATATACGACATCTGAAATTCATACAAGAATGCTTCGGCCTGACCGAGCATAGCACCTCGCTCGGTCGGAGATCTCCCTGTGGGGCTTGCCACCATAATCCCACATTGGTGACCCCGACGAATGTCTCTAGAGTCTAGTAGATACATAATATTATGAAGGTATTTCTCAACGCTTAAGGTAGCCTTCTGATGCACGCGACGCGTGACGCGAGACCGCGACCCGATACCGAAATAGAGTCGAACTTGATTGGCTGGTTTGCTGGTCGCAGCGGTCGCATAGATCGGAAGGCTACCTCTAAGTGACAATCGTATAAGCCTCGTAGAATCAATAAAAATAGGCTGGACACCAGTGATATGTGGCACTATTTATAAATTATACCTAATACTTGATTGATAAATGTAGTTCCGCAAATAAGCGGACAGCAGAATGTTAAGGAGTGCCTCGACTGTTTGTATCAATTCTGTCATAGCTAAACTGTAAAATCTGGAAATTTCTATTCCTACACGTATCTAGTAATACATTAAAGCTACTCCACATTCATACTTTGAGAACAGGCTTCATAATTAAAAAAAACCGACTGCGACATATATATTTGATGTACCCAGCGTCACTCTCACGATTAAGACGAACCTTATGATACCTCTCAAGCTTAAATGCGACAAACTGTTTAGGCTCTAGAGCGTACCAAAGAAATATACCTACATACATACATACACTCGAAAATCATAACCCCCCTTCTGGCGCAGTCGGGTATTAACTTCACGATAGTTTTGTACGTACCAGGCACAGGCGAGTGCAGAACCAGTTTCCTCGCCTGTTCCATAGCGTGCTGAAGATTTTTACGATTCTTGAATGACTCCCGTGTCCGACAGCGACCGATCTGTGATCTGAACAATAATATAATATTTTAATAAGAAACGCTAACATGAGAAGTGAAACAATCAACAATATGCCAACAATATGCCTCCAATATCAATCTTCTGCACGTTTATCCTATAGACGCATTGGGTTGTTTTTTTTCACTAGCGTTCGAAAATAACAATGATAATAAAGGACCTTGCCCTTTAAAAATATGGTGTATTCAGTACATTTAATACTATTTCTATCGCTATGTAAAAAATGTATCTGCTTACGAGATCCCAGCAGCTGCCAGAGTCTGGTCCCACTTGGAGCCCGAAGCGTTTGCAGCCACCATCTTGGCGATGCGCCGGAAGCGCGCCAGGCTGTCCTCGTGGACGGGCTTCCCGTCATCTTCCAACACAGATACGGGAGTCACTTGGAAGTCCTTCAACAGACGCCGCTCCCACACCTTCATACGTTTCGCTAGATGCGCTGAAAGATATGAAATATTAGAAATTCGATTTAAAAAATGGAAAAAAGTCAATATAAACTTTTTAAAAATCAACGCAACGCAATGAACACTATGTATATTTCATTTGAGTTAAGATTGCAGTCATCAGTGCAAATGTCAAAATGGCTTACTTCAATTGGTGAATGGACGGCATAAGCGTCATGGGACAATGTTGACATTTCCATTGATGCCTCACTGACATAGATGTTTTATATTCAAAACTATCAATGTTCACTGCAATATTAACGCGAATAAACTACAGTTAGATTTAGAAGACGTACTGTAGACAAAAAATCGGCTGTTTTTTATATTCTGTATGTAAAAGAGGATTACCTACTTATTGAATGACATTAACATAAAAGACACTGCGATTTATATTTAATTAACTATCTTTTATCCCCTGAGTTGTTTGTTCCTATGTTCATAAAGTACAAAGGATAATGCCCATAAATGTATGGAATCCCGTACCAAGCTGCGTCAAAACCAAACATGGTTTTTTTACAGTCTATGATTATCATATTAGCTCCTATAAAAATTTCTTTGTAAACAAAACTGAGGTTTCAGAGTAATTTGATAAAATAGAAAATAACCTCAAAATCTTCAAAGTACCTATTTTATAGACACGTTATACACGAACGAACGTTATTGCTCTAAAAACAGAGTAAGGCGCTCATATTAGTAAGAATTTCGAATTATAGCGTATATATTTATATATTTACCTAATACCCGTTACCCGCCATGGTATAATCACTGAATTCAGTCCCGCATACTGTTGTTGTTGTTGTGACTGAAAGCCGCCACTATAGTATGTACTATCTACGGGTCATTTATTATTATTGAATACTTTCTCTTAAACAATTTAAGTAATTTAAGCAAAAATGTAAGTAACATTTTAGTCACTTACAATACTTTTCACAATGGACATTCATGCTGTTGACTGGAGTCAAAAATAAAACAAACAGAATGTATTTTTATTTTATCCAAACATTGTCATAACAATAACAAATACATCATACAATTTGGTGCAGTTAATCAAAAGTTATGATTGTTAGAGTATGTTGTATCACTGTAAACTAATTTAATGTATTTAAGGAGGAAGTATTGAAGAGGAGGCGGCTGAGGTACGAGGGGAGGTCCAAAAGTTCGCGGAATGAAAGGGTTGTTAATAAAATATAACAATAAATTTATTTTTCCTTTTCAATATAATCACCCTTAAGTGTAATATATTTATTTGATCTATGGATTAATTTTTCTAAACCATCGAAAAAATATTTTTTGTCTTTGGCCTCAAAATGCGCCGAAATTGCCTCCTTCACTTCGTTATCGTCGGAAAATTTCCTTCCCCTTAGCTCTTTTTTTAAATTTGGAAACAAATAAAAATCGCTAGGGGCCAGATCTGGACTGTAGGGTGGGTGAACAAGTGGTTCGAATCCATGCGTGTGAAGAGCAGCCATGGCAACTCGGCTCTTGTGAACCGGCGCGTTGTCTTGCAAAAGCAACACACCCTTGGCCAATTTTCCACGACGTTTTTCTTTAATTGCCTCCTTTAACTTTTCCAATATTGTGGCGTAGTATTCTCCGGTTATAGTGGTACCTTTTTCTTTATAATCAATCAGTAATATTCCCTCACAATCCCAAAAAACAGTGGCCATCAACTTTCCAGCCGATTCTGACACTTTGAATTTCTTGGGAGGTGGTGTACCTTTTTTGTGCCATTGCATGGACTCCTGTTTTGATTCAGGTTCAAAGTGATGAACCCATGTTTCATCTCCAGTAACAATCCGCTCCAAAATCTGCACAGGGTTGTCTCCACACACCTCCAAAAAGTGCTTAGACGCGTCGATGCGCTGCTGTTTTTGAAGCGGCGTGAGCATTCTCGGCACCCATCTTGCACTGACTTTTGTCATGCCCAAGTGGTCGTGCAGGATCCGCATAATGGTTGTATCTGATACTCCAACAAATGCAGATAATTGTTTTTTCTTTAAACGTGTGTCTTCCAGTACAAGTTTTTCGACTTTTTCGACGATGTCTGATGTGGTGGCCTCAACTGGCCGCCCAGAGCGAGGGTCGTCTTCAATTAAATCTCGACCATGTTTGAAAAGTCCATGCCACTTATAAACCATTGTTTTACCAGGGCACTGATCTCCATAAACGGCTTCCATTTAATTTAAAATGGTTTGAACGTTTTTTCCTTGCTTGGTAAGGAATTTTATCACAGAGCGATGTTCAATTTTCTCCATAGTTGCAGTTTGCTTCCGGATTGACTTGTTTAGCAGGCGAGTACTCGTAAACGAATGGCGCTATAGGGTTGAGATTTTATATATATACTAATTATGAGTGCTCAATTAGTGTGACACTAAGCGAGCTACCCTATCCCCACTCCATCCCCTCCATTCCGTGAACTTTTGGACCTCCCCTCGTATATTGAGATCTGTACTTGATCCAGCATCTGTCAAAATACCTCTTGACAGACCAGGGCGATTGGAGTCTTGCTCATCATGACGTCGCACTTCTCTTGTAGCTGACCTCCAGCAAGCAGCACAAACTCTTTCCAATCTTGAGATCTAAAAAGTGATATGTAATATAATATATTCATTGTATGTTAAATCTTACAAATAATAGTGACAACAAATGAAAATATTTTATGAGATTATTTGTGAAACCATGTTTATTAGGACTCAATAATAAAAGCACTACCAGCAGTATCAAATATTGGAGACTAAAAATGATAAATATCAATAAGATATAATTTAATATAAGCAAAAATAATTACCAAGTGCAGTGGAACTAGTCTAATTATAATGTTTCTCTCATGTTGATCTTGTCTTACAGGATATGTTCTTGTAGTACGTAGAATAGACTGGCCACAAGAAAAAATACTCAGCTATGACCAAAAGCAGGCAAAGACAAACTTCCTTCACTGGTTGTGTTTGCTCTATCTTGAAGCAGTGTCAAACACTCTGTACAGAGCACAGAATCTGAAGTCAGCTGTAATAAAACAATGAAATAAATAGTGTTTGTAATATATTCATAGAAGTAACACCTATACTCTAGTCCGGTATAAATCTTAAGTACTGACTATTAATACGGGCCTAAATGGTTTGACTGCTAGAACAATAATTGTGAAATCGAAGACTCTTATCTTTTAAGCCTTTAATGTTTTTTCTGTTGTTATATTTTCAGGTGCTAGTTTAAAATATGTCTTTGGAATGATAGAGATTTCTCTTAGAAAAACATTTGTCAGGAAATACATAGAGGGTGCCTTCTTAGACTTAAATATACTTTACTTATTCAGAAAATAAAATAAGGTCTGCTTACCTGAGTAGAAGTTATCCACGATTGTAATAAGTTAATCATTGGAGTAGACACTTGTTCTAAAGTATGTGTATTTTGATTTCTGGGTATCAAAAATGAACAATTGATAGATCTGTTTTGCCGGGTGACACCACGACTCGCCATTTTTGCACAATCAAATATATACGCAGAAAAAGTTAACAAAATATAATCAAGTTCTGCTTATTTATAAATATAAACAAGTCCTGCTTATTTATATTTTGTGAAATTAATCTGAAAAATGAAACACAGACGGACCGCGGACGTATTTGCAAATGTCGCAATGTCAGATGTCAGAAAATATGCGTCGGTTATGATTTAGGGATGCGTCGATAAATCGAAGTCTATGAAAAAAATCGATTTTATGTCTAATAGCAGCACTGAATCGATTAGGTGTAATGGATTGCCTTAATTTTAGTGTTATTTAACATACATAATATAGAAAAGCTAATACATAATATCAATAAATAATATTATCATTCGGAAATTGTTATTAAGGCAAGTAATATTTATTAAAATTGGAATAACGATTGCAATAACTGTTTTAGTCGAATGACTCGATATTGTTACAATATATTGTTTGATGTTTCTAATAATGCACTACATCTCTATAACCGAATGTGGAGGGAGTCATTTAATAATTTTTATTCTTTAATTTAAATTCCCGGTTCAAAAATTGGATTCCTGGCGTGTAATTACGTAAAAAATTCTAAAAACAATTACTATAAAATTTTCATCTTGATGCATGAGACTTTTTGGTACCACTTTTGGGCATTCTCCTTTCAATAAATATTTTTTTTAGCCACGTATTTTAATTACCAGGCAGTAAATGTTTGGCGACTTGCCGATCTCCTTTGTTTATGAAATAAACCGATAAAGTATCAAATTAAGTTACCAAGTAAAATACGAGTAGTTATCTAATTTACCTGAGACTATGGGATACCGACATTGGAATGTTATTAAGTACTTCCTATGAATTACAAATATTATCGTCTCTCAAGGAAAAAGATCTGTAACTCCTATAAAATTTACATTTTTGATGCACAATATCGCATTGGTACGAACAAAATTCACGTTGGTACGAACAAAATTTTATGGCGACATAAACGTCATGGTACATTTAAAGCTATAATATTTTCTAATCATATATTGCAAGTATGGTAAATATTCCTAATATTCACCATAATTTGTACTTAATTTAAATCGAAAAATATAAGTCAAAGCTGTACAAAATGCTGTCAACTACTCACTCTTTTCCTTTTTATCAGTGAAGGACACATCCATTCCATTCTTCTCGAAAACATGCAGCAGTTCGTATCGCAGGGCAGAGACGTCTCCCTTCAGCTCGTTAATATCATCCTCTGTGACCGGCTCATCATCCAACTTCCTATGCATTGAGGACACGTATCTCCAGACCAGAGCACGTATAACTGCTGTGTATCTCTCGTCGCTTTCCTTCTCTTTTTGATCCTGTTAAATAAATAACTTCATCTTAAAGATGCACAATATATTGTGTTATTAATATTGCTGGTCTAATTAAGCTGGGGAGGGTTGATATTGCAGTATATTAAATTATTGATGTAATAGATTCTTTTATTTTTGCAGTAAAAATATGGCTTAGGTAAATTGTAACTATCTTATAACAATTATTGAGTGTGTATTAAATTTTACGATACCTGTATCTTTTTCGAAGTCGTCTTTTTCCTCATTCCAAACATAGTCATTAACAATTTTGGTGTGGGGAAAATATTGAAGGGTGGTGGCAGAGTAGAGGTCTCTTCGAAATAGCTCAACCAGAGTTTCGTTCGGGCAAATTTCCATTCAACGTCCGAATGTTCCTATAATAAAACAAAAACGGCATCCAAAAGACTTTTTAGAATAAGTGACAATAATCGATGCGTAGTTCTGTTAGACATCATTATTCATACTAAATCTGCAATATATTAATGTTGATATAATATAAATATAACTTACATCGATCATAGCATAGGAATTAGACATCATAGCAATGAGCAGATTCAGTAGGACGATCACGTTGATCACGGAGTATGATCCAAACATCAGGAGACCCCAGAAGCGGGTGTAGCTCTTGATGCCGGCCAGCTCAAAATTCTCCAGCCCGACCATACCAAACGACGCCCAGAAGAGAGATTGTGAAGCCTCGAACACGCTACAAAACACTAGTAGTACAGTCACAATAAACAGAGCTCTAAACCCTTTTACCTACTTTTCGTTTAATTACTTCTAAGTACAGTACAAGTACTTTTGATGTCCCTCCATAATCATCATTTTTAGGGTTCCGTTTTTTCAAGGAAACTCCTGGCATTTATAAACTATAAGAGATAGAAACTTGTAAATTATCACGCTGATAGATCATGCTAAAAATGATTTAGAAAAATTGAAAATCGGATAATAGTTTTTGAAGTAATTTAAAGAAACCTTTTGCTCGTTAATAGCTACGTAACCCTCCTTAGACATGTCCTGACATGCCCTTGGTTAGGTTATTCTATGAAATCGACATATAAGGTTCCGATTTCAAACAAAGAATTCCAATTTCCAATTAAATTTTAAAAACATGGTTTTGCACTTTAAATTGTTTTCAAAATATTCGTTTTTGAATAGACAATTAACATATTACATAATATTATCATCTTATTTACTATAGAAACATACCTATAAAAGAAGGTGCATTTTATGTGCTTGTTTCATAACCATAATATTAAAAAAATGTCTATTACAGCAATACACAAATAAAATTCTAGCGAAATTGTGTGACGTTTTATACATTTGGGTATATTTATATCTGAATATATGACAAAACTATAAAACAAAAGCTTAAAAAAAAGTATTTAGTAAGCATGATAGTCCATAGTTGCTCTCAATGTCATACAATCCACTTCGTCAATTTTCAATGTATTCATCTTAACGTTGATATCTTCCTCAAGTTGAATCTGAGTTTGGAGGAGGTAGCGTAGGGCAGCATTAGCTTCATGAAGCATCTGTTGGAGCTGTTTAGTGCTGTGACGTAACATCTCACACTCATAGTATAAAGCCTGACCAGGCGGATCACGAACTAATTCTGCTTCTACCCTCTGAGCCCGTCTCCCGAGTCTCGTGTGCGCCAGTCCTATATTGCCCTCCTTGGCTGTTAGCGCTTTCTGCAATTCTAATATATTGTTCTGCATCTCAGAAATTTTTTTGCTAGTCTCGCGATGCATGTCTTCCAAATTTCCTTTTGCTATCTTCGTCTGCTCTATTCGTACATTGAACGCGTGGTTACATTTGTTATACGCGTCCCAAAGGTCATCAATGACTTGTTTTAGAAGAGTATCAATAAATACTCGAATTGGACGAGCACTAGTCACTTCTCTTCCAGCCGCTTGAATGTTCTTAGCAGAGTATGCATTGTACTCGTACGCCGATATAGTGGCTGGATCAAGATTAGAATACCCCACATATATAGACAGACAAAGATCAGTAGGTCTCAAGGAGAGACAGCT
The DNA here is from genome assembly GCA_037179445.1 of Phengaris alcon alcon. NCBI lineage: Eukaryota > Metazoa > Arthropoda > Insecta > Lepidoptera > Lycaenidae > Phengaris > Phengaris alcon. The sequence continues at coordinate 84,192 of JAYRCH010000059.1, forward strand.
TTTGTCTATATCAATAGCTGATTGCTTGTATTGAAGATCACGGTCCAGCAGATATCGGCAGGATCTCAATCTTCTCATTTGCTCGTTCAGCTGTTCTAAAGCACGGTTCAGAAGACTCTGCCCTCCAAGTATAACAGTAATCTCACGTTGTAGTGTATCCTCTACTTCATCGACAACCAGATCTATTCCGAGACGTCCGTCTCTGAGCATCAAACATTTACGACACACAGCCAGAGCATTCGTCTTCAGTGACGCCAGACAGTCTTGTAAACGTGTTTTATAAACGCTCAAAGCTTCAAGCTCTAAACAAATTTCTTTCCTCTGTCGCTGCAGCTCATTTTTATTGAATTCAACATCACCAATTCTTTCCTCGATGCGTCTGTCAGATGTTGCCTTTATTATTGCTGTTCTCTCCGCCGTTTCCTCCCGCAGCCTCTCACATTCTCCAAGAACCCGATCGGCTAACTGTTGCTGGTCTTCGGTATTCCTGCAGCGCTGCTCGTTACTTCTTTTCCATTCATCAAATGTAAACTTTGCACATCTCGGTGGCATACATACTAGCGCCTGTTCTGATAGTCTTGTGGTGTCTACGGGTGCCCCAATGAAGTTGCGTATACCGAATTGTGCTTCTCCCATATTTATTAGCTAGTGGATTCAGACAAAAATAATTTTCTCAAGCCTCAAAAAACGGATTGAAATGAAACTTCACAAAATGTAAAACTGTTTATTGTCATGACAACTCCGAATCGGAGGTTCGATCAAACAAATAAGTTTTTTAGGGTTTCCAATCAGATCGAGGCTCATGCCGCAGGTATCTGCCACGTGAAATCAATGTTTTTGTTACAATAATAACTGGGATAAAATATTTTTAGATTCTTCTCTAAGTAATTAAAAATATTTTATTACATATAGGATTAGCTACGCATACTCGTTACTCGTACATACTCGTGCATCTCGTCGTTGTATATAATAAATTATTAACTTAGCTAATTTTAACTCCTTTTTTATATTTTGAATAGGCTATGAGTAGCTATGTTAAACCACACCTAATGTCTCTTGGCAATCATCGTTTTCTATGGATATGACAGACATTGTATGAAAAACGACAACTTCCGAAAGACATTGAGATCGTGGTCGTATTGCATTATATTGCCCTTCTTAACAAAAAAAAACAATATTATTATTCTTATGATAGCCATACACTACACAGTCTATCGTCCAGTCGACTGGATCATTTCGACTGGATGTATGTCTATCATTATACAATAAACTACTTACTTACTAATGAAATAAGGTAATACAATACTATTAATCCCCTTATTAATAAAGATATTTACACCACGGATACGCTAATCCATGTTGCGGTCTTTGTGTGATACGTTGTAAAAGCCACTTGACATACAAAAACATCAATTAGCGTATCCGTTCAATAAGGTGGATCAAGTTTTATACTTAATTTCTTACGGAAATAATACATAATATTATTATAACAGTCGAGTTCGAGTGGAGTTTCTTGGCTTGTTCGACTCTCGATCGATGTCGAGTTAACACAAACAAAAAATGGTCCAGTTGGCACAAATATCACTTACGAGGCCGCTAAATGGTAAATGTTAGTTCAATAATTGACACCCAAAATTTCTAGATAGATCTATCTACATTGAACAAGTAGCATTCTTTTTTTATATCGGGCACTGTATAACCGAGCACGAATAAAAACATCACTTTTCTACTTTTCGAAACTACACTAGCCCCCAGCATTGCTGCAATGGAATAAACTCGCACATTCTAGAAATTTCTAGCGACTAGCAAAACTCCGCACGTACTTCCCGAAGCTGCGCCACTTCATGCACGAGTCGCCGGCATTGTCCCAATCTGGTAGACCTCCGGGCAGCACGTAGCACTTGCGTTTCTCCAGGTCCGCGAAGTACCAGAGTAATTGGTTCAGACCTGACCGATTCAAGTTACTAACATCCTGATATTTTTAGGTAAAACAACCAATTCGGCGGATCAGGCTGTAAGTTGTAGATGCTTTGCGTTGCCATTGTACAGCAGATAATTTCAATGTTTTACATATGCCAGGAATCCGCGACGGCTTATGTTTTAAGTTGACAAAATCGACTGATGGCAACATTAAAGAACTGTTTCCTGAATTAACTTGTGTCCTCTGCAGTAACTTACGAAACTTTCTGTGCAGAACTTACCACAAGCGAAGGCGAAGAGCACCAGGCTGTAGATGAAGAAAAACTTGACGATATCGATGACCATTCTGCCCAGGGAGATCTGCAGCGGGCCCAGGTGCGGGTTGATGGAGAACAGGTGTACCAACTTCAGGGCGCTGTGGACAAGAGAAGCCTTGATAGAATCGAGGTTTTTTTAATGAAATGGACCGGGAAACGAGCAGACGAGTCGCCTGATGGTTAGCGATTACAGCCGCCCATGGAGACTTGTAACACCAGAGGAGTTACAAGTGTTGTTTTCCTGTTCCTTGAGCCTCCAGTAACATCATTCCCTCGGCGAAACACAACGCAAGCGTTATGCAAGCGTTATTTTACGCTAGTTCTCTGTGAGGCCGTGGTATTTATCTGGGCGAGCCGGCCCATTCATGCCGAGGCATGGCTCTTCCACGTTTAAAATATAAAGTAAGATAATAAAGACTAAGGGCCTGTTTCACAATCTTCAATGCCGATACAATAACTAGGTGTCCAAAGGTTGACGACCTCCGTGGCTCAGTGGTTACCGCGTCGACGCTTAAGCCGGAGGTTGCGGGCTCGAATCCCGCCGAAGGGACAAAAGTTTTTCTGTGTTCCTGGATCTTGGATGTGTATTGTATATATGTATAGTATCATAAAAACTTTAAATATGTGTGTAGTATAAAAATATTAAATATATTTCCGTTGTCTGGTACCTGTGATACAAGTTCTTCGGATGCTTAGTATAGGACCAGATTGACGTGGTGTAGAAGCGTCCATAGATATTATTATAAAAAAAAAGTTGCGCGGGCTACCACAATATTGGTGTTTTTAAGTCCCTCGGGCATCCTGAGGTATTATAGCTTGGGCTTGTCTGTGGTAACCGTTTTTTAACCCGATTTCACAGAAGTTGCAATGGAAATGTGTGGTGAGCCAACTATTATATAATATTATGTAATATTAAAAAAACGAGCGAGTCTTACAGTAGTAGTCGCATATGATGTGTAACATTTTATGAAAGTATTTAAAAAAACACAGATTTTGTAATATGATTAAAAAAACGGAAACAACGTCGACAAAACGATAACGACAGATCAAGGTCAAATTTTAAAAAAGCTAAATACTGAAATATTTTAATCGAATCTGACGGCGAACTCTACCATCGCGCGCTCATTCGTCAAATCAAATCTCGGCGCGTGCGCTTTCGCGCCTACCTGTTACACACTTCCGTTCCGTTTCACGAAATAACTCCCATAAATTGAAATACTCTTTCTAAGTACCTAAAAATATTAGCAGCCGCAAATAGTCCCTCGGAGATGAGTTGGGGATCAAATTCGTCCCACTGCTCCCTCGGGATGAACCTCGTCTGCGGGTCTCGTCGGATCTCGGCGGCCTGCTCCAGGTACGCGACGAAGCGCAGGATCCCGACCGTCACGTAAAGGGTGTTGCGAGTGAAGTCGATGAAGTTCCACATGTTACGGAGATAGGACCGCATGCCTTCGGCGTACATTTCGTGGGCCTCCTGCCAGATGAAACCTGGGAATTGGGAGATATTATTAAAAAGATTCAGGAAAAATAATAAAGTAGCGGTCGCCCAGTGCTCGTAATTCGCCCCTAATTCATATAATTTTTAAGTTTGAACTTTATAAGGGTTATTTTGCCTCTTAGATATGAAAAAAAAGGAATAAAAATGTCAACATTGTCTATTGATTGTGATAGACAGACGAACAATTAACGATAACGGGACAAATTTGTATCAAACGCTTGGTAGTGTGACGACATGACAATCATAGTCATAGTGTTCGAGGACACACTCCTCCGAAACAGATTGACCGATTCTTATGATATTTTTTTTGCATATTCGGTAGGACTGAGAATCGGTCGTAATCTATTTTTTCAACCCCTCAATGAGGTTAAGTCCTAAATGATAAGGGTGACCCCGACCCACTCCTAAATAATTTTTATAAAATTTTTCGACATGTTTTTTTAATATGTAAATGTGGCATTAAAAATACTTACAACCCTAAAATTTTCACCCTTTTACCACCATTTATTCCCGTTCATAGAAAAGACAGAAAGAACAACGTCTGTCGGGACAGTTACTTACATTATATTTATTAAATAATATATTTTAAACCTAAATTATGATACTGTGAACTACAAGCACTAATATAAATATATTTATATTAGTGCTTGTAGTTCACTCCTCTTTTATATTATATACTTTAACTGTGCCAAACATCATACTCCTATGTTTGCATAATTTTCATAAAAAGGTGTACAAAGTTTATATACCTAGTTTAGTTAATACTCTGTTCCGATTCAATTAAATCTAAACGTAAACAAAAATATTAAATTCAAAACCAAATTAATATGTAGGGATCTCCTACATCTTATTTTTACATTTTATATTTACATATTATTTCACACACAATTTTATTTACAAACTTAAAAATTAAATATATTTATTTCATTTAAAATAATAAAAATATTTAAGTACTTTATTATTTTATAACTAAATAGTATGAAACTCTGACAAGGCATCATGTGCCCGGTCAGCTCATTTAAAATATTATAGTTAAATAGTTGTTTACGTTAAACTGCATGGGAGGCTCGCGCGCCGACCGGCTTCTATTGTGTGGCGGTACCTACGCGGTATGAAGTTATCGCTGTGCGCCGCGCGGCCATAGTATAAAGAGGGGAAGTAACTTATCTTCATACAAACGCACCGCGCGCGGCTTGTATGCGTGCGTCATAGTATCCATGCGTCGCCGCACGCACACTTAAACAAAATCTCGACCCGTTTCTCAGTGCGCCAGTCGGGGCTAAAACCGCACGAGGTTCGCGCGTCCCGGCTTTTCGGCACCGCTAAATGAATGAAAAATGTGTGATAATCGCAGGAGAACGTATTGCTGTGTGTTTGGGTGTCTTAATAATTCATCGATTTCAGAATTGTCTCTGTTCAGATTACCTATTGTTTATCAGTAACCTACCGTTTACTCGTGCTCATCACCGCCCCGCGCCGCCTGTCTGCTGGCCCGTCGCTCTTTCTTTCATCGTTTAGGTAAAACCGATCTCACAAACCCTTCGCCCAGACAATAGAAGTAAAAAATACAACTTCCCGACCCTTGCCAATTTATAGGCACTGAATTAAAATTTAGCTAAAAGTGACAACCCTGAAACAGTAGGCAATTATATCGCGGATTGGGCCGGAGTTAGCCTACTTCCCCTCTTTATACTATGGCGCGGCCGCTCGCCAGTTGGATTTCTTTATTGATACGCGAAACTAGTGACGCTCGTGCGCCGAAATTTAAGCTCGCGACCTCGATATCGCGGTCAGCTATTTTGTGTATTATGTACTTTCTGTTACTGTTGACTCTCACACTCTCCTTCTATTTTTACCCACACCACCACAAAAACCTACATTACGTTTTTGTGGTGTTGATTGTGTAATACTATTGTGAATCGTGAATATAAACTTCAGACTTTATTTTGTGGTTATCATTACTAACTTTCTATTACACTCACCACCTACCAATTATACCTATAAATGTGATATCGTAGTTGCTGTATATTTCTTTAATGTACGGCATTGAAATTGGGAGCATACTGAGTTCTATTGTCCTCTTTTAATCTGACCTACTACTATTATAAATCTGAAAGTTTGTGAGGACGGATGGATGGATGTTTGTTACTCTTTCACGCAAAAACTACTGAACGGATTTTGATGAAATTTGGTATGGTAGTAGTTTGAGCTCTGGATTAATACATAGCATACTTTTTATCCCGAAAAAGTACAATGTTCCCGTGGGATACTGTATTTACTCAGGCGGAGCCGCGGGCAACAGCTAGTATAATGTAAAATAGATGAAACTTAGGTATGCTTATCTTAATTAAGAGCTTACCAAGAACATACACAAGAATAAGCAACTCGAGGTACGTAGGTCCGTGGCCCCGCTGCGCTTCTTGAACCTGCTCCAGAGGCTCAGAACCGAACATCTGCATTATTTGCACTTCAGCTCTCTGTGACACCAGGATCAATATCACTGGAAATAATTTACTATAGATAGAAGAATTTCAATATGATGATAAAACATAACAAAAAGACCGGCCTAGTGCGAGTCGAACTCGCGCGCGGTGTTTCGTACAAAGATTTCAAAACAAAAGATAGGCTCTGACGTTAATTTGACAGAACAAATCTTCATACAAGAAAAAGTTACGCCATCTTGATTTTCACCATACCTCAAATGTTAGCCATCTTGATTTCACCATACTTGAAATGTCAAAATGGCCCCAAAAATTCCAAAAGTGGGGCCATTTAACTGGAGACAGTTTTTGCCTCAAGATGCCTCGTCTATAATATCTAAGTCTATGGTTCCGTACGAAACGGACAAAAATCACGTTCATTGTAAGGGAGCCCCACTGAAATATTTATTTTATATTTTTTTTAGTTGTTATCATAGTGGCACCAGATATAGGTAAATATTACATCATCTGTGAAAATTTCTAGCTATCACGATACATGAAATACAGCCTGATAACAAACAGATATACGGACAGACGAACTGACAGCGCTGTCTCAGTAATAAGGTCCCGATGTTACCCTTCGGGTACGAAAATGCAAACCCTAAAAGTTATAAATTACTTCCCCACACCGATTTCGGTGACGGTGGCCGGTTTCATTGAAACCAGGCTAGTTACGCAGGAATAATTTTTATAGTGTCCAAGTGTGTGCGCAGTATACATGAGCACTCTCTCTTCCTTTACTCTCATAACCCAGTGGGACAGATAATCGACACGACTGTCAAGAGATCAGGCGCAGGTCCGACTTTTTACATGCCCATCCGACGCATGGATCATCTTTCTAGTCAGATGTGATCAGCCTGCATTGTCCTAACGATGTTTTTGTTTTGTTGTTCCAATTTGGGGATCGAACCCACGACCTCCGAGTTGAGAGCAAAGCTCTAACCACTAGACCACGGAGGCTGTTCTTAAAATTATATAAGCATTAGTTAGAATACTTTCTTAATGTCTCTTGGTAATCATCGTATTTCAATGGAAGTGAATAACCCGAAACGAAGTTTACCGAAAGACATTAGGAGCATAATTATTGTAGTGTACTCACACAGGAAAAACAAGTAGCTAGAAGCGTGAATCAGGAACTTCATGAAGGGTTTCCTCATGAGCTTCCCGGTCGAGCAGTTGGGTGCGACCATATACAGAACACAGTATAGAGGAAAGAGGAGCGCCACTCGACAGATAATTATCAGCTTCTCGAAGGCGCTCTTCCTGCGGAATCCTGGCACGCCATCGTACCATAAGGTCGCTAGGAGTTGTTGGATATTCGGATGAGCTACGAACTGTAAATAGAATAACAGTCACCAAGTAACGAATAAGTAATGAATGTATGGGTCAATTCACACCGAAACGAAACGTTACGCGAGATGGCGCTGTATTTTTAAGGTAGCTTTAAAATTGAACTTTATTAATTACACAAGAAGATACACGTTTCATTGTAAGAGTTTGAATTTAAGGTTGCATCGCGCTGCACAGCGCATGTGCAGTGTATGACCGGTGTCATATGAAACGTGTTCTCATATTTTTGTATAGTGAATAAAGTTCAATTTTGAATAGCTATCTTAAAAATGCAGCGCCGAGTAACGTCGCGTATCGTCGCTGCGTGAACTGACCCTAAGTCCTTATCCTCGCAACAACGGAGTTGAATATTAACCTGCCATTTTATTAAAAATATATCACTAGATATAAAGAAAAAATCTATGCACTGCCAGGATAATATAGTATGTTACCCATAATCATATTCGGGGTCAATAGGCATGTTACTAAAAAATATATTTATGTTCTATTCAATGTTAGACAACATGATAATAAACAATCTAAGACCCATTTTTGTAAATCTTAAAATACAACGAAGAAACAAACATTTTAAATTTACAATAAAAAAGAGAGCGATATATCTGCTTGTGACGTCACGACGTGCTACCACCATACTTGTCATTAAACAATGTATGGCGGTAGCAGATTGTTACGTCACAAATCGTTTTGCGAGAAAGAGACGGGCAACATTTTTTATTTGCTTATAATTTTTAATCGCGTCAACCTAACTAACATTTTCTTTTAGATTTATGTATCTCTATTCAGCAATATCAAAATTGAATTTGCACAAATGTGGTATTCGACACTAGGCTACATACCTATTATCATCATCACGGAATACCTTCTTCTGCTTAAAATTGATGGCCAACTTCAGTCTCGCCAGTTTCATCTGCTCGCCGTCCTCGAAGGGCGCGTCCTCAGGGTCGTGGGTGAGCAGCACGGCCAGCTCCCGCGTGCTGCGCGACTGATGCAGCAGGTCTACCGGAAACTGCTGCGTTCTGCGACGAAGTTGCAGATATTCTGTCTTACTGTACCTTATTCTGCATAAAATTGACGGCCAGATTCAATCTCGCCAGCTTCATCTGCTCGTCGTCCTCGAAGGGCGGCTCGTCAGGGACTGGTGCAGCAGGTCCACGGCGAACTGCTGCGTTCTGCGACGGAGTTGCAGATATTCTGCCTTACTGTACCTTCTTCTGCTTAAAATTAATGGCCAGCTTCAGTCTCGCCAGTTTCATCTGCTCGCCGTCCTCGAAGGGCGCGTCCTCAGGGTCATGGTTGAGCAGCACGGCCAGCTCCTGCGTGCTGCGCGACTGATGCAGCAGGTCTACCGGAAACTGCTGCGTTCTGCGACGAAGTTGCAGATATTCTGTCTTACTGTACCTTATTCTGCATAAAATTGACGGCCAGCTTCAATCTAGCCAGCTTCATTTGCTCGTCGTCTTCGAAGGGTGGCTCTACAGGGACTGGTGCAGCTGGTCCAGGGCGAACTGCTGCGTTCTGCGACGGAGCTGCAGATATTCTGCCTTACTGTACCTTCTTCTGCTTAAAATTGATGGCCAACTTCAGTCTCGCCAGTTTCATCTGCTCGCCGTCCTCGAAGGGCGCGTCCTCAGGGTCGTGGTTGAGCAGCACGGCCAGCTCCCGTGTGCTGCGCGACTGATGCAGCAGATCTACCGCAAACTGCTGCGTTCTGCGACGAAGCTGCAGGTATTCTGCTTTGCTCTCCTGTAGGAAGATAAATTATTAGTGAGTAGATAAAAAACAATAATCATTTCAAGCGGGTTGATATACCTTTTTAAAATTGTAGCAGGTTAATAAAATAAAAAATATCTAAATTAGAACACCTAGTTGATTTTGTATTTATGGTAATGTGGGTAATATAATAATAATAATATACGTCCACGTAGGGACGTAATTTAGATTAACATAAAACATTACAACACCGATGTGCAGGGGCTTTAACCCGACTACACTACTACTGATTTTTAACATATTTTTAATTCTATAAAAACAAATGAAGTACATATCGTGTATAACAGTAAACAGAGTACTCACTCATTGTGAACACGACAAACGTCAATGTGTAACAAAATTGTGTCAAACGCACGGTAGAAGTGTGTGTTAATAATCTGAGGTAGTGTGAATTGTTGTTATTTTTATTAATTTAATGTCTTTATAAGCATTATTGAAAGAAACATTAGGTTTCTGCACACCTTTCTTCACAAAATCTTTAGTTTACCGGAAAAATTTCATATTCCTCCGGTTGCACGATTCTCGTAAAACACTACTGAAAGTTTTTGCTTCACGTATTAATATAACAATTGCATGTTGTTTACATTTTTATACTAAAGTTGTTCACTTTTTTGTTTACTTGTATATGTGTATACTGTATTCGTTTTGATATGTTGGAACTATATTTAGTGTAATCTAGCTGTAAGTTGTCCTAAATTAATAAAATAAAAATAAAATACACAATACACAATACAAGTCTCGATAGCCACCTCTCGATCTACGAAATATATTCACCGGCTCAGAGCAGGCTAAGTTCCGTAGTTCCCAGGACAGTTGGAAGGCAGTCAGTATGGGATCGGTCGCGGATAGCGCGATGAGGGACGGCGACGCAAGCGCGCGGTAGGCGTTCATCCGCGCCATCGAGTGGCGGAGCGAGTCATCCGTGGACTCCTTGAGGCATTCCTCACATCCACACCTGGGAAAAGAGTTTGTTACTCCGGTCTAGCTGACTAAACTAGTGTCCAGGGCCATAAGTGCTGAAGTATGGCCCTCATGATCATAATTGTAAATATGATCGAAGGTTCCTCGAAAAGTAAGTACAATATCAACTAAGTACCTGCTCGACCAGATTCTAAACATTATCCTTTGCACTACAACGCCTCAAAATATTTTAACACTAAATAAGTGACCGCAACGACTACAGATATAGTTGAACTACGTATTTTCATATTTCGATCTAAACGATTTTCATCTCATGCCTGGCCGAGCCGTAGCTTGTTCGATAGTATATACCAATGCTGTCTCACGATGGTTTCCCGAGAGGTGATACCACATCACTGCAGTTAAGCCGTCTAATACACGCCGAAGGATGGCCATCTCATGGTAATTAAAGTCCTACCGTATATCATGTGGGTCCGGGAGCGTCGCGCCTCTGTCGAGCAGCAGCTTGATGACCTCGTAGTTGTTCTTGTGGGCGGCCAGTATGAGCGGCGTGATGTCCGGTGTGAACATCGAGGTATTCGTGTCCACCTTCTGCCAGCTCTGTAATAATTATTATTACTTGAATCCAGAAAAAAGAATAGTAGGTAGATAGGTATTAGGTATCCCGACAAACGAGAAAGACACTGTCCACGTTCACTAAAAACCACGAAAGAAAATAATTAAAAAAAACTATTACTATCTATCAAAATGCTGCCCAAACGCTAAATTAAATGAAAATAATTCGAAATTCAATTAACTCAAAGTAACATTAGTGCCATTCGAAACTAATTAGAATTACCCTTGGTCAACCGTCGGATTATAATCTATCGATTGACACATAAATTGTCAACCATCGGTATGGCGAACGGACTTAACTATTTTTACAATTTGATCCAAAGGTTGCGAACCCCTAAATGTTTATATACATTAGTTTCTTATTATATCTCATGAACTCGACTGTAGCCCTTCTCAGCGAGTCTGAATGAACCTTAATAATATCAACCCTGCAAACGGAGCGCTCGACTGATGGGACAGCCAAAGCCAGTAGGGCCGCTAGTGTAAAGAACGCGAAGAAGAGATTGTTTATCATTTAGTATTCGTAGCTGTACCTATCGATTTACAAACAAAGCGAAAAATAATGGGTATTAACATAGCACCAAACTCTCAAACATCAGTCCGGTAAATGTTTAATAAACGCACCAGATAATTTAGTTAGGCGCTCAGATAAAAATTTAGTTAGTTTTATCTAAGCAGTCGTATCTTCATATTGTGATTACGCTTCCGTACATTTTATGCTTCCGTATTCCAAAATGACTGGGACAAAATATTAGACCACTGAATATAATACAGGATTTAATTCCGTTAAAATGTAAAAGGGCATTTTAGTGTTTACTATTCTGTATGCAATCAAAATCGAAGGCAAACGAATAGACAGAATGCCTGGAGAAAAACACGGACCTATGAACACTTACAACGCGTAAGTTTTTTGATGCCGATTTTCCGTAAGGCCGTGACATCTTCCCGGTCAAGCCGGTTCTATCCCGCCAAAGCATTGGCTGTAACGCTTATAAAGGTGATTTGTCACAGTCACTGATGATGATGATGATGATGATGATGATGATGATATGAATTTTAATGCAGAGCTCGGGAGTAATAGAATTGTTTGTTGTTTGTTTTTCTTATTACCTACGCATACGTTTCGATTTGGGAGATAATTAAAAATGGCGGTCTAATGCCAGATGGTTTCCCTTTCTTGCGAATACGAAATACCTTTTACAAAAATACAAGCTTTCTGTAATGAGAAGTGAAATGTTTTGTAAAATGTACATGTTGTTGTATTAACCGTGAGTCGTGACACAAAGCGAGTTTGGTCATTGGAGACACGGGACACTGTAGGTCGATTCTGCTAACTAAATCTTATAATACAGTTTCGATATGTTCAAACAGCAAAATGGTATTCTCATAAACGTCAAACCAACGTTAAACGCGTTTTAATTGGTCCAAATACCATAAATCAGTTATGATATCAAGACGAGTATTTAGTGTGTCCATGGACAGCGGAAATCGCTAATCAGGCGATCTATCTGCTGTTTAGCTGCTTACACACCAAAAAAAAAAACACCCCGTTGTTTTATATAACACTTACATATGGCTGAGGGTACTTGTATATGAGTTCCTCGTGCTCCAGGAGCAGTTCCACCGCCTCCACGAACTCGGCGTGGATGGCCTGCAGCAGCGCATCCCTGTGTGACAATGTATTTTAAAAATATGTAATATTTTACATACGATTGGACATACAATGATGCTGTGCTATATCGCGCGCCGCCCTCTTTCTCCTCCCTCACCCCGGGTCATCCCGCAAGCGAATCGAGCGACACAACCATACTGAGCCTGCTATATATTATATAAATGCTTGCAATAACATCGCGTAATGTTAACGCCATTCTATATAGTATAGCATTAGGTTCTTTTTTGCTATACTATTTAGCACAATTGTATAGCGTAGTCTGAAATGAGCTTGAATGTTTGTAAACTACTTTGAAAATAAGCTATCTTATTTACGTAGCTATTTCTTTATGGTACGGCGCGTATACTTCAGAATGCCCTTGTTAGGCTTCGGCGACCCGTCAATGAGGGTTATTAAATTCGTGACATCTGACAGCTTTTTGACACGACAAGGACCGTCGGGCAACCAAGCGCCGCCTGGTGGCAGAAAAAGAATCGAAAATTCTTATTTACCGTTTATGATATCACTTACGCCACCAGATAACGCTTTGTATGTGTTGGGTCTGCCCCCTAGCGGCAGAAAATATATCCAACAACCCTCATTAGTTTGAATCGAACCTCGATCCCAAAGACTGCGCCGGCGCGTATTATTTTTCATAAGTCTTCGATGCTCAATTCGTTAAGTTTTGTTAAAAATGTGTTGAAAATAGTAAGTTGTTTCGCTTATTGTGAAAATTGTGTTGTTTGTGAAATAGGCAATATAATAAGCGTATAATGCAATATATTAAAGCGCATAACAGCCGTTGATTATTATTTATTATTATTATTCCCTCACGCCTATACCTGGTCTCCACGCCCATGACCACCAGCAGCTCCACCATCTCCAGGTTCTCGCCCTCGATGGCCAGGGTGAGAGCCCCGCGGCCCAGAGCATCCATGCAGTTGATGTCGATGTGCTTCTTGTGGTGCGCTTTTTGGAGAAATCTGGAAGTGTCGTGTTATTGTCATTTATAATAATATATAATATATATGGACGCTTCACACCACATCAATCTGGCCCCGTGATAAGTACGTACTCGAAGTACTTGTGTTGCAGATACCAGACAACGGGAAATATATTTAATACTTTTATATTATATTGTGTAATTTAAGATTTTTATTATAATTTATACATATTTAATACACATCCATGTCCCAGGAATACAGAAAAACTTTTTGTTCCTTCGGCGGGATTCGAATCCGCGACACCCGGCTTGAGTACCAACGCGCTCAACCACTGAGCCGCAGGGGTCGTCAAATTTATTTTTAGAATATTGCTAAATTCCTACAGCAAACCGAAGAAAGGGATAACGCAAGACTAGAGGAGTTGCAAGTGTTTAGCCGGCCTTTTAAATTAAACATGAGTGCTTGTATGGTCGGTATTACTCCAAATGTAAATCTAGTACCGCAGACCAAATAAAAAAATGAAGACAGTTCTGCGAACCACCCAGTGAAGATCGCCGTGTAAATACACACTTAAAAAGTTTCACGCACACACATGTAACGAAACTACGCCTTACCTCATAAGGCAGTGTGTAATTAGGAACATCAATTTTTGTTTCACAAAGCTCTGTTTTTACTTTTTATTTGGTCTGAGTCTACTATGTTTCCAACTTGTTTATATAAATCAAATATGTCACAAAAATATGTTCACTAATAACAGTCGGTATGCTTTGATGAACTAAAGATTTACCTCCTAACATTAGCGCTGTCTCCTCTCTCCACCGCCAGTAGGTATTTCTTCTCCTCCAGCGAGAGCGCCTTGGGCAGCGTCGGCAGTCTATGCGGCTGCCGTCGAGACATCTCTGACTCGGCCTGTACAAACCAGAAAGATATCTAAAGCCTTAGTATTAAGACAATTATAATATTATTGATATATTCATGAATCCCCTGGGCAACAAGAAGGAACTTAATTTAAAGTACGGAGATTTCAAGAGATTTTAAAATGGATTTTCATATGGATGGATCAAGGAAATAGTGACTACATAAGATATTCCGGAAATGTATTAACTTTTTCATGATATCGGTACTCGGTAGTAACGACTGACTAGTAACCAACATTGGAATCTTTTCTATAAGTGTTATTGTGAGTTACATGGAATTCGATTTTCTACCTTATACATATTACGTGCTGGACTTGCTGGCTGGACCGTGAGTAGCTCCCCACACTGATTTCAGTGACGGTGGCCGGTTTAATTGAAACCAGGCCAGCCACGCAGGAGTTATTTTATAGTGCCCAAGTGTGTGCGCAGTACACAAGAGCACTCTCTCTTCCTTTACTCTCGTAACCCAGTGGGACGAATAACCGACACGACTGGTGAGATATTCAGGCGCAGGTCCGACTTTTTACATGCCCATCCGACGCATGGATCATCTTTCTTGTCAGACAATCAGGTAATCAGCCTGCATTGTCCTAACCAAACTTGGAAACAAGATTTTTTGTTGTTCCAATGCGGGAATCGAACCCACGACCTCCGAGTCGAGAGCCAAGCTCTAAACCACTAGACCACGGAGGCTGTTAGACCGTGAGTATGACACTTACGGCGTGTTTAAATAACCTGTCTACCATTCCATACGATATGTATATACCATATACGTATATACCATACCATACCATCTATTTGTTGGAAACGTCAAATTCGTATCGCAAAAACCGGCAAACGATTGAACGACGACGTTTTTAACAAATAGTTATTGGTAGATAGGTTATTGAAACCAGCCATTAGGCTGAGACTATAATATAATACACACACCGGCATATTTAGCGGAACATAAAATAAAGGTATGATATCAGTATCATATAAGGTTGCTGGCTGGTTTATACGTCATTTAATTTAAAAAGAAATATTTTCAAATTAAGAAAACAACTGAACATCACATTTTATGCAATTGTTTTAATTTTATTCAAATACACCTTATCTGGAGCGAACTTCGAGTATTTCTTCCTTCTGAGTTTGATTTAAAATTTCATTGAAATACTGTTTTTTTTTAATCGCGTATCTTTTTGGAGTTGAGGACTGAATTATGCCTGACTTAGCCCCAACGGAGATTGCCAGTGTTTCGAGTGCCCACTCGAAATGCGAAGAAATGGTCAAACCTACAGAGTGAAATCCAGAGATCTTCGTCGACCAGTTTCAACGATCCATCGCAGTATCCAACGGTTCAGGGAGACCGGTACTTATGTGAGAAGAGCAGGACAAGGCAGAAAAAGACGCACTTCGAGTAGAGATGATCGTTTCATTCGGCTTCGTGTACGTAGGAACCCCCGTTTGACGGCCGTCCAAGCCCGACATGAGTTAGAAGCAGTGCGGAGCGTAACAGTAAGTGAGCGTACGGTACGAAGAAGGATCGAAGAAGCTGGTTTGGGTTCATTTGTGCCCGCCAAGGCTCCAAGGCTCGAGGTAAATCATCGTAGAAAAAGGTTAACTTTTGCTCAGGAACATCGACTTTGGAACGCGGACCAATGGAGTAAGGTATTGTTTAGTGATGAGTGCAGAATTATCTTAAAGCAAATTGATGGCAGGCAAAGAATATACAGACGCAAAGGAGAACAATACATTCAGACAAATTTTGAAACTACAGTTGCATACGGTGGTGGATCAATATTAATGGTTTGGGCGGGCATTTGCTTGGGAGCTCGCACAGACTTGGTAGTGATTGACAGAGGGAGTCTGACTGCAGACCGCTATATCAGAGAAGTTTTAGAAGAAGAAGTCGTACCGTTTGCCCCATATATCGGTGACGATTTTGCTTTTATGCAGGATAATGCTCGGCCGCATACCGCTCGGGTAAATCAGTCTTATCTTAATGATATGAATATCACTGTTATGGAGTGGCCGGCGAGATCACCGGATATGAACCCAATAGAGCACGTTTGGGACTTGCTGAAAAGAAAAGTTAAGTCCAGAATTCGAGCTCCTGCCAACGTGGGTGAACTACCAATCGCCGTAGTTGAGGAATGGCGGAGACTATCCCAGGAGACCATCGATAACATCATTCTCAGTATGCCTAGACGGGTAGAAACTTTAATAAGAGCACGTGAAGGAAATACGCGATATTAATCACCATTTTTCTAATTTAATAAATTGTTATTTTAATATTAATTTTTACTTTTCCCGGTTACATGAAAAGTTCAAAAATGTACCATTTTTCACAAATAGCCTTTACTCGCAAAATCTGTTCTTAATGTGATCTCATTTTAAGTAAAATAAATGAAACTTTAAATAACAAAAGAAGTGTAGTAAGTAGATTTTAAAATAAAACCATATTTTTTAATTATTGACCTTTTTTTGTGTTCCGCTAAATATGCCGGTGTGTTTATTATGATCCGGAATTCGGCGATCCCGGGAAAATTCAGAGCACTGGAAATAGAACTCCGCGTTATTTCAATAGAGTTGAAAATGGAACTGTGTAGTGTCGAACTGTCATATATCAAAAAAAAAAAAAACGCAGCGCATAACTGCTCTGCTCGATGCTCTGAATTTACCCCGGCCTTCGGGATTCCGGATCATATAGTCCCAGCCTTATCTCTTAGGTGTTTCACATTTAATAGACAACAAATTCAAATTTTTTATTTAATATCTTTATGAAGCAAAAGAACGCTCGTAAAGTTCAAATTTAAAAAGTATAATATAGATTATGGTCTCATTTCGACCACTGGATGACCACTAGAGTAAAATTATTCTACAAGAAATATTCCTAGTGAAATAAGAAGTTGTTTACATTTTGTTTTTGTCAAATAAGTCATTGTGTTCGTTGAACTTAATTAGTAGACCGCTAAACCTATCACTGTCTTTTTATATTGGAACATCAGCGCCTACATTTACGCGTACTACCTCTCGTTAGTGTGACCTCGTTTGTAGTAGACCGTATACTATCGTCGTATAAAGCATCGTCATTATTCCGAACCTTGGAGCATGGACATAATGTTCCGAATGAGAGGTTGTTGCCCACTTCGCTGGTTGACAGACTTCAGAAGGTCGATTTTGCCAATTAAATCTGGCAATAATGGTTAGGTTGGGACTATATGATCCGAAATCCAGTAGGCCGGAGAAAATTCAGAGCACTGAAAATAGAACTCTGCACTAATACAATAGAGCTGAAAATCAAAGTGTCGAGTGTCGAGCTGTCATATTATATGACATTGACATTTGACTCGACACTCGTGTAATCGATTTTCAGCTCTATTGTATTAGTCCAAACTTCTATTGTCAGTGCTCTGAATTTTCTACGGCCTTACGGATTCCGTAAAATATAGTCCCAGCCTAACATTCCAGTCCCGATATGTTAAAAACATCAAACCAACGTCAAACGTCGTTTTGATTGGTCCGTACTCCAAAAATCAGCTTACGATGTCAAGACGATTCATTTATAATTCAATAAAAGTAAGATGAAAGTGTCAGTTAAATACGAGAATTGGGGTTCGGATGGGGTGATGGGGTTTAAACTGTGATTTATCTATTGTAACGATTTATCGTACACACGATCTATAAATCTGCACAATTCGGTTTTGCACCTTTGTTCGGTACGATAAAACGTTACATCGACGATGACACACAAATGAAAAAATATATGAATCATAATATGAAACACCTAAAGTGGCCTTTTTAGACCCCCTGATAACCTTTAGACAGTGCGAATAACTCTTGTGGCATCGTCTTGGCATCATTTTGCATGAAAATGTTTTTGGCGGGATCGATTTAACATTATCACTGGTTTTGTATGATTATTTTTGTTTTTTTTTCTACTAGTATAGAAGGCGATAATGGCGAGATGCACAGAATACAGACGGACATACATAAATTTTCAAAAATATTGTTTTTGGTCTTTATCGCTTATACGCATTTAAACATAGACCTCACAACATAGAAACTCTGTTACCTGTATTTTAATTTGTAATACAATAAAGTAGCTATTATATTTTATACTAACCGCCTCCAAATCCCTTTTGCCGGCCATTTTTGTTTACTGTGATTGTAGAGGAGCGTCCCCTCAGCTGTCTGTTGTTAGCCTGTCAATAAAATGATAATAAAGATTTATGTTTTATAATAATTTAAGCCTCTTTATTAATAATAATAAAAGCCTGTCAATATAAATATAAACAAATAAATATAATACATACAGTCAGATTTACCTCGGTATAATGTATTGTCATTGGTCATCAGCCCGACGGTACTTTAAGAAGTAGTACTTGCTACTTAGTAGTACTTGTTACTTACTTACCGGTGTGCTACTATCGAAGCTTACATAACCTTATTACCATAGATAAATCTTAAGACCAATGATTAGTCTATGCTTATTACATAATAATAATATAATATCTATGCACGCCTCATACCACCTCAGTCTGGCTCCGGGTTAAGTATCTGAAGAACTTGTGTTACTGGGACCAGACAACGGGAGGTTTAAGTATTAAGTGAGTACTTTTATACTAAACTATTTAAGGTTTTTATTATATTATACACAAATATTTAATTCGCATCCATGACCCAACCACTAAACCACAGAAGTCGTCATTATAATAATATTATGTTTACTAAATAATACGTGGGTAACACTGAAAATGTTTAGAACTGGCCAGTTAGAAACATTGCTAATGAAATTTTCATTTTCAAAAAAAAATTCATTTGTCATTTGTTTTTGTGAATTGGCGGCAAATCTAAAACTCTTGTTACACGTGAAAATGAACCTAACGCGAGAAAATCTTCGGTCAATGATTTATTATGACTTTCGTTGTGGGCTTACTCAACAACAAAGCTATGATAGGCTGCGATTAGCATTTCTTAATGAAGCCCCATCTCGTGCCACTATTTACAATTAGTTTAACGAGTTTAAGCGTGGACGTAGCAATCTCAATGATGATCCGCGTGAGGGGCGTCCTTTAACAGCGACTACTGAAGATAACATCAGTGCTGTGCGACCCATGATAGAGGAAGATAAGAGAGTGATCAGCAGATACGGGAAAGCCTAGGCATTGGTTCATACCAATATATACTTGACTCATGTCAAGTTCAAAAAATATTACACGAACATTTAGGCGTCAGGAAGCTTTGTACCAGATGGATTCCCCATACTTTGGTGTCGCCAAATGTTAGATAAGTTTAACGGCGGTGACTCAAATGCTGTATTTAACATCATCACAGGTGATGAAGGCCGGATATATTGCTACGAACCCGAAACCAAAAGACAATCAGCTCAGTGGGTGTTTCCTTTCGAGGATCGGCCAACTAAGGTAAAGAAAGGAAGAAGTCAAGGAAAAAAGAGAATTGCCTCATTATTTGGTCAGAAAGGTCATTTCGCGACAGTTGTGCTAGAAGATGGAAGGACAGTTACTGCAGACTGGTATGTCAATCGCTGTTTGCCTGTTGTCTTGGAAAAAATTCGACAGCAGAGCCCTCGAAGCAGGATCCTCCTTCACCACGACAATGCTTCAGCGCACTCCGCAAAACGGACTGTTGAATATTTGACTATGGCAGGTGTCGAGATAATGAGTCATCCACCATAGAGTCCTGACCTGGCGCCCTGCGACTTTCATTTATTCCCAAGAACTAAAGATAAAATTCGAGGTATTCGCTTTACGAGCCCTGAAGATGCGGTGAAAGTGTACGAAAATGCCATAGAAGAGACCCCTAAGGAAGAATGGGCCCACTGCTTTTCTCAGTGGTTCCATCGAATGCGACGATGTGTAGAGAGGAACGGAGATTACTTCGAAAAACAATTAAAGTATTGGCAACTTTCTACATTAAGCCGTTTTTCATTTTCTAAACTTTTTCAGTGTTACCTAGGTATTATATGGTTGGTACGCCGTTTATGGTGGCGACTATGCGTATTTATACCTTATTATGTTTTTTTTTAATTGATTTATTAACTGTTAAAAGCTACGAAACTACGCTGCCCGCTGCCTGCGAAAATTATTTACGCGAATAATAATTTTTGAAATATTTAGAGTCGGTAAGTAAAATAATATTTTCTTCACAAAAATTATTTGAGCCATAATTGACGTAAAGATTGTTGTTAAACGTTGTGAAATCTAGCTTTGATATAAAGCGGAATTAGCGAAACCATACAAACACCTATTACTGAGTAGTAATACGAGACATATTCCGATATAAGTGGATTACATTAATCTCCCTGAAAATGCTCATATCACGTTGGTAATTTAACTAGTTTTGTGTTTACAAAAGAGCAAGTGTTAGCAGACAGCTGATGCCTACAACTAGCTTTTAACTTTCTAACGGTCGAATATTAGAACGATAGTTATATTAAGTGACGCTTAAATCACATGCCTTTGTAACTTCGGCTAGCAGAGACAGCGACAGCCTGTGAAAAGGCGAGCTCTTGATTTTGATTAGCGTTATTCGGCTGTAAGTCCCGTTGTTGTAAGATCTCATAGAGCCTAGAGATCCAGTGGTGGCAACTCTATTTTTGCGAAACTATTAAGCGCGTTTTCCTACAATAACTTGGGTTCCGTATCATTATACCAATATTTTACATGTTTCCTTATTATTTAGTTGAAGTTTGTTGAACTAACAAAGTTAGAAAAGCCGTTAAAGTTTTCATGAATTCGTCCCCCACTTTACATGTGGGGTACACGAAATTTAAGCGTTTAAATCACATGCCTTTGTAACTTCGGCTAGCAGAGACAGCGACAGCCTGTGAAAAGGCGAGCTCTTGATTTTGATTAGCGTTATTCGGCTGTAAGTCCCGTTGTTGTAAGATCTCATAGAGCCTAGAGATCCAGTGGTGGCAACTCTATTTTTGCGAAACTATTAAGCGCGTTTTCCTACAATAACTTGGGTTCCGTATCATTATACCAATATTTTACATGTTTCCTTATTATTTAGTTGAAGTTTGTTGAACTAACAAAGTTAGAAAAGCCGTTAAAGTTTTCATGAATTCGTCCCCAACTTTACATGTGGGGTACACGAAAAATATATTTTTCATGATTTTATGTCACGGGGAGGTAACCCAAAAAAAATGTTTTTCATGATTTTATGGTAGCACTTTGTCGACATGGTAAATACACTAATCCATTCATTCCATTTCCAAAGTTTTATTTTTCTGGCACAGACCATTTTTCCAGTAAGCCGAGGACGGACGGACGGGCGGACGGACATAACGAAACTTTAAGAGTTCCGATACGTGGACTACGGAACCCTAAAAAGGAGCCGAAAACTACCAAAAATGCTTCTAAACTTGGAAACCCGTAATTTTACCGTAACAATCCAAAAAAAATGCCTAATATTTAGCGTAAACAGAAATTACGCCCCGGTTCCCACGAGCGTTTTTAGTGGTAGTGGTGGCGACAGAAAAAACAGCACTGTAAATAAAACCGTGCACTAATACATTATACAATAGAGATGAAAATCGTGTAGAGTTGTCAAATCTGACATATTTTGAAACTTTACAATTCGATTTTCATCTTTATACTAGTCCATACTAATAATATTAGTAAGGATAGTAATATGTGGCGGACCAATTAGCGCCAGCAGTGTTTAACTACTTTATAAGTACTTTGTTATAAACATGTTTGAGAATATTTTTTCACTACCTTCACCGCTGAACACATAATACATTAACATAATAATGTAGGCTGCTTTCTTATCCCAAAAAGTACAGTGTTCCCGCGGGATAGTGTATTTACACGGGTGGAGCCGCGGCCAACAGCTAGTTCTAAAATAAACTTTATGCTAACAATTTAGATTTGGGGAGGACAAAAATCTACACGTCCTTTGGGGACCGTACTTTTCCGGGGTAAGAAAGCGGCCTACATTATTATGTTAATCCGGCATATGTGTGTGCCTGTTTATATCTGTACAGCGGTGAAGGTTGTGAAAAAAAATTCTCAAACATATTTATAGCAAAGTACTTATAAAGTAAATATTTACATATGAAATTGGCGTTTTGTAAAAGATGAACATAAAGTTGATTTTTTTTTAAATATTATATATTTATTTAATCAAAGTATATACCATTGCTATCTATGCGCTTTTGCCATCTCATAGATAGTTCATTGATTCCTTTACTAACAAAACCATTCGGACAGGAATCAATTAAATATTTGAAGGCGCTTTGGACTGCCATCGGAGTTGAATTTTTTCACTTGCAAGAAGTTATCCAAATTTCGAAAAAAATGATAATCTGTTTTTTACCTTCCCAATTTGCTTCAAGTGGGTTAGAATAGTTTTATCACCAACATCGCAGCCTACAGCTAACTCGGACGTAGTTTGCGATAGATCCGCTTCCACAATAGCCTTCAATTCTTCATTATCAACTTTGGTCTCCGGCCTTCCTCGGGGCTTGTTCTGCAGGTCAAAATTTCCAGAACGAAAACGTTGGAACCAAAAACGCACTGTGTTTTCTTTTGCGACACCTCCGCCATACACAGCGTTAATCCTTCTTTACTTTACGCAGTACCGGTGCCACGGTGAACTCGTACTTGAAAATAATACGATATTTCAAATTTTCCATTTTGTAAACAGCAAAGAAAAAACCAAAAGAGGAAAAAAACAAATGAATTACGGTTTTCGAAACACAAATGCATGAGTAAATAGCGGTATAAATTTGAAATTGGAATTCCTAACCAAAGAAGATATTATATTTGAGATCAAAGTGGCCAGTACGACAAAACGCCAATTTCATATGTATCAACCTAATACTATTGGCGCTAATTGGTCCGCCATATATTGCCTTATATTACTATCCTTACTAACATTATAAACGGGAGAGTTTGTATGTATGGACGGATGGATGTTTGTTACTCTTTCACACAAAAACCACATATGAAATTTGGTATGGTACTAGTTTAGACTCTGTATTAATACATGGGTTACTTTTTACCACAGCAAAATGTATGGTTCCCGCGAGATTTCTGTTTCGCGGGCACACTATAGACATGTTTTATAACTAGCTATTGCCCGCGACCGCGCGTTAAAATATAGTATCTGAAAGAAACTGCTGGACCGATTTTCATGAAATTTGCCACACATATAGATCACACCACGGGGAAGGACATAGGCTACTTTTTATCGCGCCAAAACGTACGGTTCCCGTAGGTTTTCCTTTTGCGCACACGAAGTCGCGTGCAACATCTAGTAAATAATAATTAACACCTTACTATTCGACGTATATTATATAGTATAATATATCAAATCATCACTCACAGATCATCCGCCGTAGCTGCCGCAGCGAGCACTCCTCGCGACACACCATGCTAAGCACTTATATAAATACACCCACTAATCCTATTACGAACTACTGAAACTGGATTGCTACTGATATATTCAGCGATACAATACACTAGATCCACAATACATAAATAAATAAAATCTTTATTGTGTCACGTTTGATATTACACCACCATATGTACATAACATTGGAACAATTAATTTTATCACAAAAAGAAACATTACCTACAACTGAAGGAACATAAATAATAATTTAAACAAAGCTAGACAAAGACAAAGAATTTAATAATATAAATAAGAAAAAAATAATATTATTCAATTTAAAATATTGATAATGCTTATAAGTTTTTCCAGTCCAAAAGTTCCTTGTATTATCCTATCCAAAACCCACAAGAATATTGATACACACGCCAAGAACATATTTACTGAACCTCTGAAAAATGTTCAGTATCCTAAAACTTTTAATGTTCGTATCGTAAAAAAATTGTTTGGTTAACTTACTAGTTTACGTGAGTGATCTTAGTTAACATTCAAAACATACTTTAAAACTTTGTATTGGTTCTTTTGTGCTATAATATTATTCATATAGTAGCTCATATTCACGAAAATATTTATCTGACCGGGATTCGAGCCACCACATTCGGAATTTGCGGACAAAGTAAAAATTAGACATACGCATACCTAACTGCCAATCGGACTGACATAATAGAGTCGAAATTATTGATATATTGTTGCACGACGAAAGAAAAAATACATATTGCTTAAAATGCGCAGTTTCCCTCGGATAAGACCTAGCTACATCAATTTTTCACCCCAAAACTCTCTGCATACTTAATTTCATGGTAATACAAAATTGCAGATATTTTCTAGAAATCGATTATATATATATATACACCGGCATATTTAGCGGAACATAAAATAAAGGTTTCATATCAGTATCATATAAGGTTGCTGGCTGGTTTATACGTCATTTAATTTAAAAAGAAATATTTTCAAATTAAGAAAACAACTGAACATCACATTTTATGCAATTGTTTTAATTTTATTCAAATACACCTTATCTGGAGCGAACTTCGAGTATTTCTTCCTTCTGAGTTTCATTTAAAATTTCATTGAAATACTGTTTTTTGTTAGTTTTTTTTAATCGCGTATCTTTTTGGAGTTGAGGACTGAATTATGCCTGACTTAGCCCCAACGGAGATTGCCAGGGCACTCGAAATGCGAAGAAATGGTCAAACCTACAGAGTGATATCCAGAGATCTTCGTCGACCAGTTTCAACGATCCATCGCAGTATCCAACGCTTCAGGGAGACCGGTACTTATGTGAGAAGAGCAGGACAAGGCAGAAAAAGACGCACTTCGAGTAGGGATGATCATTTCATTCGGCTTCGTGTACGTAGGAACCCCCGTTTGACGGCCGTCCAAGCCCGACATGAATTAGAAACAGTGCGGGGTGTAACCGTAAGTGAGCGTACGGTACGAAGAAGGTTCGAAGAAGCTGGTTTGGGTTCATTTGTGGCCGCCAAGGCTCCAAGGCTCGAGGTAAATCATCGTAGAAACAGGTTAACTTTTGCTCAGGAACATCGACTTTGGAACGCGGACCAATGGAGTAAGGTATTGTTTAGTGATGAGTGCAGAATTCTCTTAAATCAAATTGACGGCAGGCAAAGAATATACAGATGCAAAGGAGAACGATACATTCAGACAAATTTTGAAACTACAATTGCATACGGTGGTGGATCAATAATGGTTTGGGCGGGCATTTGTTTGGGAGCTCCCACAGACTTGGTAGTGATTGACAGAGGGAGTCTGACTGCAGACCGCTATATCCGAGAAGTTTTAGAAGAAAATGTAGTACCGTTTGCCCCATATATCGGTGACGATTTTGTTTTATGCAAGATAATGCTCGGCCGCATGCCGCTCGGGTAACTCAAGCTTAACTTAATGATATGAATATCACTGTTATGTAGTGGCCGGCGAGATCACCGGATATGAACCCAATAGAGAACGTTTGGGAATTGCTGAAAAGAAAAGTTAAGTTCAGAATTCCAGCTCCTGCCAACGTGGGTGAACTGCGAATCGCCGTAGTTGAGGAATGGCGGAGACTATCCCAGGAGACCATCGATAACATCATTCTCAGTATGCCTAGACGGGTAGAAACTTTAATAAGAGCACGTGGAGGAAATACGAGATATTAATCACAATTTTTATAATTTAATTAATTGTTATTTTAATATTAATTTTCACTTTTCACGGTTACATGAAAAGTTCAAAAATGTACCATTTTTCACAAATAGCCTTTACTCGCAAAATCTGTTCTTAATGTGATCTCATTTTAAGTAAAACAAATGAAACCTTAAATAACAAAAGAAGTGTAGTAAGTAGATTTTAAAATAAAACCATATTTTTTTAATTATGGACCTTTTTTTTGTGTTCGGCTAAATATGCCGGTGTGTTTATTTACGAGATTGTCCCGTTTAAATTAATCGGCATAAGTGATAATTTCTGTGTCTATGATTTGTAGATCATCTACGGTGTACCGGCGATTTTGTTCACGTTAAACTACGCGTACCTACGTAGGCGCAATAACGTGATAGCGATCATCACCGATTACGTTCAACTGTCTATTTATATCAGACGCACTAAATGCTGATCCAAATGACTCATCATTGTACTGGCGTTTGATTTCGTATTTATCTAGATTTTCCCAAATTTACCTTTACAAAAACCTAGAAGTCTGTAGGCCGCGCAGGAATTCGTAGCACTTTCATAGCGAAGTGTAATGTAGCATCTCGTAGCGCTACGCGTAGCGATCGTGCTACGAAATACGATTAATCTAAATGACTTTCAGAATTTCTGTTCTTAGTTTATCGGCATTAAATTAGAAATTGTCTAACTCGGTTGACTTGAATGTGGATATATAACTCCAGTACACATTTTGTGATCACCGAGAAAAAAGAGAAAATGTTGCCTAGTGTGAAATAGTACATTTTTACAAATTAAATTTTAAAATTGTTGAATAGAGATACATAAATCTAAACTAAATAGGTATTTAAGTTGACGCGATTAAAAATTATAAGCAAATAAAAATATTGCCCATCTCTTTCCCGCAGAACGATTTGTTACGTCACAAGTTGCAACAAAATATGTATGGCGGGAGCAACTCGTGACGTCACTGGCCGATATATCGCTCTCTTTCTTAATGTAAATTTAAATTGTTTATATCTTCGTTATTCTTTAAGATATACGAAAGTGGGTTCCAGATTATTATTTTTTTTATTTTTGTTGAATCGAAGGCAGGTCAAAATTGAGCCCTGACGTCACTGCGACCCCAGTGGATCTATTGTGCCTCCTCCGAGTTATATTACCTGCCCCAGATCTATGCTGCTCATAAACTGGACGATGCGGTTGGGGTTGGTGCTGCGAATTTCCTCTGTAGTGGAGTATTCGTGCTGCCCAAGGTTACCTGTTTCTGTTCTGTTGAAGTGCTGGAGTTTATTAACATTTTGTCTAACATCGAATAGACGAAAGATTTTTTTTGGGCAACATGCCTGTTATATTATACAAAACCGCCATGACTCTAAAAATAGGTAATTGTATTAAATGGCAATACATTCATTTAAATTAGATCTAAAATGAGAAATTGTGGGGTTACAAATTGTGATCTACAATTCCCAGTGGCTACAGCTAAGGCTTCATGATCTTCAAAATTGACAATGAAAGGAATTACACTTTCAGCTTCTTTCTACGAAACGGACCAGGAAACGAGCAGATGAATCGATGATGGTAAGCGATTACCGCCGCCCATAGACACTCGCAACACCAGAGGAGTTACACTAGTAACTTCTCTGGTGTTGCGCACATGCGTTTCTCTTTGGCCTCCGGTAAACCCACTCACTCGGCGAAACCATCGCAAGCGCTATTTCACGCCGGTTTTCTGTGAGGCCCTGGTATTTATCCCATTCGTGCCGATACGTGACTCTACAACAAAAGCTTGAGATAAGTTTGTTTTATTTCTATTAATTAATGTCTGAACTTGTTAGAAAATAAATTTGAAAGATAATTTCAAATAAGGCTAATTAAATAAGGCCTAAATTTTATTTGAATGTAGCAAGCGAGCATATGAGTATCGTCATGACGTATCATTTCTTCGTTGATTTAAATGCAAACTATTTACTAATCTTATATATAAATACTCTTTTATTCTGCAGGATGGTAACCGTGTAACGTACAGGAACAGACGGGAAACCATCAAAAATATGCCTTCTATTTCATATCGCTCACGTATATATCGTAATGGTCAGTTCACAGCGAGATGCGACGCAACGCTGCGCGCACTTTTAAATAGCGATACCAAATCGACCTCTGTGGCTCAGTGGTTAGCGCGTTCGCGCTCAAACCGGAACTCGAAGTCGAAAAAAAAAATTCATAGTTGGTATCATTATACACTTTCTGAACGTCGGTATACGTGATGCCTACCACCGGTTCGGGAACTAGTCCGGCGCGGAGCTGGCGTAAGAAGCTAGCGCGGGGCCATCTTTTACCAAAAAGATGGAAAATTGTACTTTTAGAATAAAAAAGGTACATAACAATGTTATGACTAAAACTACATAACAATAGTAGAAGAAGCCTTGCAGGTGGCCATCCTATTCCCATGGTGTGCGATCGTCAATAAAATCATTGACCCCATAATAAGCTTAAGCACACAAACGTTCTCTAACTACTTTTTTTAATTTATTAATAGACTTTTTTTGAACGTCGTCTGGGATTCTATTGTATAGGCGTATACACTGACCTTTAAAGATTTACTAACTTTACTTAGTCTGATTACCGGTATATCTAGCTTGTGTTTATTTCTAGTGTTTCTACAGTGATTTTGCTTTCCGTATTGAACATACTTAAATTTTTTCCAAAATGCATTGAGAAGCGACGGTCAGAATAGGCTAGATGACATTTTTTTATTGCATAAATGAACAGTACTCTTAAATATGAGTAACTTCTCAGAAGAAACAGTATATCAAAAGTCAATATTTATAAAGGTACAGAGATTAGTGTAATATTAGTAGTAATGTGTAAATTTTGCAAGTAAGAGACGTGCAAAACGCTCCATACTAAAGTCGTACCTCGCTGTGACGTCACGCCTAGGTTAAAGTGTATGAAATATACGGCCGCAGGAACATATTTGTTAATATCTCCGATATTTGTGCGTATAAGTTCATACTTGCCATAATTAATGTTTTTGTATATGATGTAAGTAAACTAATGATGTAAGGTTTGTTTACTATTTAGCAAAAAAAATAACTTTTTTGTACTTTTGAGATGTATCTAATCTCTAAATTACAAATAAAATATTTATTTTTTTACATTTACGAAGTAGCCTCAATATTTCTGAGTGTATTAATGAAACTATATATTTTAGATGTAGTCATCATCCCTATTCCTATTTCATAAAACTTTTCTCTCAGAGATTTAAAGCAGGACATTTTGTAAATTGCTCGCTTCTGCAGCACAAATATTGTATTAATGTCGGCGGCATTTTCCCATAAAAGTGTGCCGTAAGACATTCTACTATGAAAATAACTAAAATAAACTAGTCGCGCCGTATCTTCGTCAGAAATTTTCCTAATTTTTCTGACTGCATATGCTGCGCAACTGAGCGTATCTGCAAGATTAGCAATATGAGGACCCCACTGTAATGAGGTCGCGAGATCGAATCCTGCCGAGGGAGCAAAAAGTTTTCTGTGTCCCTGGGTCATGGATGTATATTAAATATGTCTATAACATAATAAAAATCTTAACTATATGTATACTATATACTATATAAAAGTATTAAATATACTTCCCGTTGTCTGGTACCCGTGACACAAGTTCTTCGGATAGCACGGGACCAGATTAACGCGGTGTGAAAGCGTCCATAGATATCAGCGCTGCACAGAGGCTTTAATTTCAATTATTTAGCACCAGGGCGCTGCGTGTCAGTCTGTCCGTGTCGAGTCAATGTCGGGGGTAATTCCTGCAATTGGATTTAGAATAATGTTCAGACTGTTTGCGATCGACTGGGCTTCTCTAGATCGTTTCCGGTATAGAATACCTACAATCTAGGTCCTAGACGCAACGCAAAGTTGCTAGATATTAGACTGATACCTAACACATGCAATCTAAATATTCCTGACCAAAATAATCTAAATTCATTCTTATTTATTTAATGGAAAGCTATATAATTATTATAATATTATTAGTAGGTACGGTCGCCAACGAACGCGGCGTACCGCATTTCGATATTATTCCTATAAGCAATTACGCTCAAAACTGGTACACCTGGTTTGTCGGCGACTGTATCTACGAAATGTTGGTACGGTCTATATTTTAGGCATAATATTAATTTTAACTCTGAGATTCTGACTAATTGTTTCCATTAGCTACTTGATTTTACGTCTTCTGCACCTATGAATATATATTATATTAGGTCCTTACATACGAAATTGGCGTTTGGTCGTACTGGCCACTTCGATCTCAAATATATACCTATTCTTTGGTTAGGAATTTCAAATTTTTACCGCTATTTACTCATAAATTTGTGTTTCGAAAATCGTAATTTATTTGTTTTTTCCTCTTTTGGTTTTTTCTTTGCGTCACTCTGTATACAAAATGGTCAAATTGAAATATCGTATTATTTTCGAGTACAAGTTCCACCGTGGCACCGTGGTATAAAAGTTGAAATTTTAAAATTAAATCCTATATTATGATCGAATTTCAACCACAGGAAGACCTCCAGTATAGTAGTAACACGACGTCTTACTTTACAAAATATTTTTTTATAATAATGTGAAGAAAAAAGGTATGTTATGATTTTATGTCCTCATAATGTACACTGAACATGTGCCCGAATCTCATGCAATAGAGAAAAAATCACATTCGAAAAATTTTGAAGTTCGAAATATTTTAGAACGTAACGACGGCTAACGCAAAGGATTCCACGTGGACGAAGTCGCGTGAAAAAGCTAGTAATATTAGGTCATTACCTATGAAATTGCCCTTCTGCAGTACTGGCCATTTCAAATCAAAATAATTTTTGTTTGGCTAAGAATTCTAATTTCAAATTAATTTTATTTTAAAAACATGGAATTCTTTTTTTAAAAGTAGTCATTTGTTTATTGATTAGTGTTACATTTTAATCGCATTTCAATCTTTTTCGTCATCATGGATACGTTAAAAATTCTAGTAATTATGGAATATGAGTACCGTCGTGGCAGCAACGCGGCACAAGCGGCACGCAACATCAACGACGTTTACGGAGCTACCACTACAAACCAACGCACCACCTGTTATTGGTTTGCTCGCTTCCGTTCTGGAAATTTCGACCTGAAAAATGAACCTCGCGGTCGTCCGAAGACTTTGGTCCGACAATGACGAATTAAAGGCTATTATGGAGGCTATTAGCAGCAGCTTACGACGTTAGCGTCAAAACAATATTGGTCCATTTGCGTCAAATTGGCAAGGTAAAAAAGCTTGACAAATGGGTGCCCCACGAACTCAATGATCGCAAGCGCGAAGTACGCGTCGAGACGTGCCTTGCACTGCTCAACAGACACACAAATGAAGGAGTTTTGAACCGCATTGTTACCTGCGATGAAAAATGGATTCTGTTTGATCAAGCAAGCGCTCAGCAAGTTGGTTGGATCCTGGTTCAGCACCTAAAAATGCCATAATGATCACTGTTTGGTGGTCTAGCGCCGGTATGATTTATCACAGCTTCTTACCAAACGGGGTGAGCATTACTGCAGATGTGTACTGTGAAGAACTGAACACAATGATGGAGAAGCTGGCACATCTCCAACCAGCATTGGCCAATCGCTCGTCTCCGCTGCTCCTGCACGACAACGCGCGACCTCATACTGCACAGCAGACGGTCTCCAAGTTGCAAGAACTGGGGTTGGAAGCTCTCCGTCATCCGCCCTACTCACCAGACCTTGCGCCTACAGACTACTACTTTTTCCAGAATTTGGATAACTTCTTGGCGGGAAAAAAATTCAATACCTGAGAGGCAGTACAAAATGCCTTTGAAGAATTTGTTGACTCCCGTCCAGCTGATTTCTTTAAGAAGGGCATCAATAAACTGCCACTGCGTTGGCAAAGATGCATTGATTGCATGGGTGATTACTACGATTTGGTAATTTAAATAAAAAATACATGAAAAAAATTAGTTTAAATTTTAGTTAATTAATAGTTAATTAGTTTAAATACAAAACGGCAATTTGATAGGTAAAGACCTAATATATATTTTCATATATACAGTAAAATAGTAATAATAAATAAAATAAAATAGTAATAGTAAAAAGTAACTACTGTCATCTTGAGATAAAATATTATAGTATCTTCGCCATCTGTGATGCCCTTCACAAAGTTTGTGTCTCCTCAGAGCTTCCCAATAGAAATAGATCCAGCGAACGTTACTTGATTTCGATTGCGAAGTTCTGAAAATGCAAAAACTTTGTTACGTTCTAAAAAAGTCGAACTTTATTGGAACTAATTTCCTTATGGCGCGTTGCGAATGGGGACTAGACGGAAAAAATAGGCACGACACATTTTGCCACTCGAAATCACAATGTAATAACGACTATTAAGAAGGATACAAAAACGACCTTATACCTTGACAACAATGTAGAATTTAGCAATTACACATTGTGACTGTTATCGGCATTCCTTCGACGTGCTTTCGGCCATCTTTGACTACTTAGTTCAACTATTTGTTTTGTATAATATAATATATTATATCTATACAGATAAACAAAATTGAAGTGTCTGTTTGTAATTTCAAATTAACAGCTTTTATTTTCACTTAATGCATTTAAAAGTATGATCGGTACTTACAATAAAATATAAAATGTTAACATTTTTCTGTCCGTCAGTCAGTCTGTGTGTTTGTTCCGGCTAATCTCTGAAACGGCTAGACCGATTTTCACGAGACTTTCACTGGCATATATAGCTGTAGCTGTAGCATGTATTATAAGGTGTAGCATATATATATATATATATATATATATATCCATCCGGGTGTCCCTTGACACCTCTCAAGTTTTTTATTTACGAAACGGAAACGGAACCCTAAGATACAGTAGCCTATGTTACACCTTGCAACATCAGCTATCTACCAGTGAAAGTTCCGTGAAAATCCGTGAAAATCCAGTCATTTCAGATCCCGGTCCAGCCGTTTCAGATGTTAGCCGGAACAAACAGACAGACAGACCGACAGACGAAAATAAAAATAAATTATTTTTTATTATGAGTACCGTATAAACTTTCTACTGTTAATTTTAAATTACAAACAGACACATTTTTATTTATTTTTATAGGTTAAAGATAAGAGTAACGTTTGTGTGCTAAAGCTTATTGTAGGGTCATTGATTTTATTGACGATTGCACAACTTGGGAATTGGATGGCCACCTGCAAGGCTACTCTATGCTTCTATGTACTTTAATAGTATGTACTGACATTTGTTAATATTATATAGACTAAGTTATTACATTGTAAAAATATATATATTTTAAAGAACAATTTTCGATTTTTAGAGGTGTAAAAGTAACGAAAAAAAGCGTTACGTAACTCGTTACTTCTGATACCTTATAACATGCTGTTATGTTAGAGCAGGGGTCTCCAAACTACGGCCCGATGGCCCCATCCGGCCCGCGGACAGATTTTGTCCGGCCCGCGGAGAGGAGTTTTCAAGTATGCTAGATACTTGAAAACTCCTTTTAGAGAACATATTTTTTATAGCAAATTAAATTTAGTTTACTGAAGTATTCTAATTTTATGTTGAATAATTATTAATATGACATCTACATTGATATGGTCATGGGCTAACTACTCATAACATTGTTGTAGGCTTATTGTTATTGTTTTTGTGATAAGTTGGATAAAGAAACACAGAATTGTAATGAGTAAAGACATGTATAATATGCAGAAAATTTAACTTCAGTATATAATAACTAACAAATTATTGAAATGAATCCAACTAACATTTTATACATTTTAAATAAAAACATAACTTATAACAAGCATAATGACATTTGAAATAATAATGAGATTTATGTAATTGAGATTTTTCACTGACAATAGTTTGTAGTTGTGGACTAATTTTACTTGTACAAATTATTAAAAGAGATTTAAGATGCTCATCAGTTAATTTAGATCTGTAAACATTTTTTGTGTACTTCATTTTGGAGAAGGTCTTCTCACACAAATAAGTAGTACTAAAAACAGAAAACAGCCCACGAGCAAATTTATGCAAATTATCAAATTGTGTCAGTGGAAGACCCTTATAAAATTCCAACAAAGATGAGTTTTGATATTTGTTCTTAATTATATCACTGCACTGTAGATCAATCATTTCCATTTCAAGTTCCGGGGCTAGGGTTTCAATGTCAATATTAAAAGGATTCTGAAAAATCTTAATTTGATTCGCAATGGCATCAAAGTCCGAGAAACGAGTATCAAAATTTATTTTCAAAGCACTCAAAGTTTCGATTGCAAAATCGATAGGAAACTCAGTCTCAGTGGTGTGGCTGAATATTTCACATGTTTTAAAATGTGAAAAACATTTACTTCGTAGTTGTGATTGAAACAGTATCAATTTCTTCCGGAATGATTTGATATTAGTGTATAAATCAGGAAGATGCTGGTTTTCTCCTTGCAATCTCAAATTCAGTTCGTTCACATGTTTTGTCAAATCAACATAGAACGCTAACTTCCACAGCCATGCGTTGTTTTGTAATTCAGTAAGAGGGCGATGCTTTTCATTCAAAAGAAAAACGATCACTGCTCGAAGTTCAAAAAAGCGCTGAAGGACTTAGCTAACTACAACTAAGCCAGCGTACGGCAGTATGATAAGGTAAGTCATTTTCTCCAATCTCTTAGTTGAGTTGAGAGGATATAATTTCAGCGATGTTTTCTACCCTTCGAGCCACAGTGTTTGCTGACATACTGACAGTTTTTAATAAATTTACCTTTTCAGGGCACATTTCTTCGGCTACTGCAATTATGCATTCTTTGATCATTTCTCCATCGGTGAATGGTTTTCCACGTTTTGCAATTTCAAGAGCCACACGAAAGCTGGCACGAGTTGCAGCCTCTTGTTCAGTTTTCAGTTTTGTAAATGAAGATTGCTGGGATTTCAATCCGCGCTTCATAGCTTCGAATTTTTCTGTCCGCAAACTTCCTGTATAGTTTGAGAAATTTTGAAAATGTTTTGTTTCATAATGACGTTTAATGTTATATTCCTTGAGAACGGCGATGCTTTCATTGCAAATCAAACATAGCGCCTTGTTACTGGACTCAATCACGAAATACTGAATGTTCCACAGATCTTTGAATTTTCTGCATTCACTATCAATTTTTCGCTTCTTTTCCATACTACTAAATCACACACAAAAGCAACAATTCAAATCAAAATACTGTTACAAAGATGTCTTAAACTTAAACACGCACAAACACGTTTAAGGAGGTACGCACTATTTTATTTCACAACAGTGTCATAGGAACTGACTTGTGGTTGCGCCACTAGCCTTATTCCAATTACTGTCATCTAGAAGTGAGTGGAAGACACCAGAACTTTCTCGAACCAACTAGATTATTCTGTACGTGCTATTAGCGCCATCTGTTAGCGATAGAAGGTACTACCTATTTCCGCTTGTGTCCACCAGATGTCGAGTCACGTTACTCCTCATGGCTCGTACTCTACGAGTAATCTCGAAATTACAGATAATGACAGGAAAATTAATAATATGCAGTGTTGCCGTTTTGCGGACTTTAGTCCGATTTGCAGCCTTTTTTAAACGTTGCGTACTTTTTCGGACTTTTTTTTTCATCAGTGGACTATTTCACTTTTTACCACCGGCAACAATGATAATATGGTTTTGGCTCTGGGAACTTACTTCAGTATGGCCCTAACGCTGGAAAGTTTGGAGACCCCTGTGTTAGAGCAACGAATCAGGTCATATTGCGTACGCGTATAGTATGATTTCGTGGTGAAGCAACATTCGTAATTTGTAGAACTTATACATTAAATACCAAGCAGCGTAAGGTGCATTTTTTCACTTTTCCATTTTTTACACGTACTACGAAAAATGCGAGTAACGAAATGTATTCGTGTATAACGTTTCGTTACTCGGTACTAGATGGCGCACCAGTTACTCAGTACCGTATACATCCGGTTCGCTACAGCTCTAAAAATAGCCTAACCAAGAGCATGCCAGGACATTTCTAAGGAGGGTTTCGTAACTATCAACGCGTAATAGGTTTTTTTTAAATTCTTTTAAAAGTTACTGTCCGATTTCGTTCAAAATAATTATCCTAAATAATTTTAAGCATGATCTATCAGAAGAGATGCAGAAATGGAACTTACAATTTTCTATTTCTTATAGTTTAGAAATGCTACTTAACTTACAAACCACTTTGGAGGACGATAACTCCAAAATGGTTGACTTTGTAAAAAAGCTTGACTTTATTTTAAAAGACCTATACAACGATACCCTATACGATGGGGTAGAATGAGAAAATATTTTTCATCCCCACTTCACATGTATAGATAGAGCCACCCCTAAAATGTAAAATTAGTATTATTTTATGATGCCAAAACCGAGATTTATACACAGTCTTTAACTATATACCCAATTTCATCTATTTAAATTCATAATTACAGAAGCTAGAGGCGCGGACAGACAGACAGACGGATGGACAGAGCGAAACTATAAGGGTTCTTTGAGTATTACGGAACCCTAAAAATGTGCTCACGAAATTTAAAAATCCGCACGCTTTTGTCGGCGTCCAAAGCGACACGACGACTGACGAGAAACGCGTCGAGAGAGATTTGCGTTGATTACGCAATAAACATCTCTCGTTGTTGTGTTGCCAATTTAGTACCTAGTTAATTAACTCATTATAGTTCACCTAACGCAGGAATCGCGAATCTATGGCACGCGTGCCATCAATGGCATGCGACACAATATTTTGGGCACGTCACTGACCACAAAATTCCATGAGTACATACTTATGTACTAAGAAAAAAGTGTGAAGTAGGTGTAACATATATGACAAACCTAACATATTCTGTAAATTGTCATCTATTGGCAACAACAGAAATCAGTGTCCGGGTGGTTAGGTCTGAATGTCAAAATGTACTGATCTACATAACGTACGTACTTCAAAAAGAACTTTTCCCAAAATGACTGATTTTCTATAGGTCTTTATTATTAAATGTCGGAAATAAAACTGACAAATTTATGTACAGTTGCGTACAGTCATATATAATTAATATATATATATATATATATATATATATATATATATATATATATATATATATATATATATATATATATATATATATATAATTATTATTCATTTTATTATTATAAAGACAATTACTCACTACACTACAATAATTTAGTACGGATATTCTGTTTTAGCCGGTTGATTTAATTGTATTTTCCGAAGTTCACCGTCTTTCAGGGTTTAAAGTTTGAACAGACTTTAATTTGTAAAATGTTTAACGTAAAGACATATTGTAATAATTCATTAGTACTAACGTTCAGTTTTAGGCTATTACTTTTAGTAGTTATGAATTTAGTGTATTTTCCGAGTGTTGTGTAAGTTTTAGCAGGTAAATAAAAAAAGCAATAGAATTTTTTTTATATAAAGAAAATATTATATTAATTAGAATTAGTATCGACGTTCGGTTTTACTACTACGGAGCTACTGATTATCAATTTATTTTTCCGAAATATACAATCTTTCAGATAGGTTTTAAAGTATAATTATATTTTAACTTGTAAAATAAACATAAGTTTTTGATAGTTGAATACGCCACTGCTTAATGGGCGGAAAATTTATATGACCCGGGGCGCCAAATATTAAATACGCCTCTGAAACACAAAGAAAAATTATTTGATGGCACGTATATAACCTCATTAAACATTTCTTTAGAAAAAAAGCACGTTAATACGTAAAGGTTCACCATCCCTGACCTAAGGTCAGGATAGGGGGGCCCACAAGGAAATATTGCTTAGGCCCAAGTTTAAGTCAATTAACCAAGTTACCTTAACCCGGCACTGAGTGGTAGGCAACACGTAGGGACAGCTCTGTAAGTGTTATTATTAATCTTTAAAGAAATTAAACTTTTTCAATTTGAATATAAATGTGAACTTTTCTCTATTGCATGAGAATCGGGCCCCTGGAACATTCCTGGTATTTAAAGAACCAAATGCAATCGTACAGAACGAGATAAGCTCGCACGACCTGGCCATAAACATGGCGAATAAAATACAGGAGTTAAGAGGTTTATAGTGTTTTATATCTGATGACAACAGACAAGAATTTACGATGTATTTTATTAATACCTTTTGCTTTTATCGACACTTATAAAGCTGCTTGAATGCTGTTTTCCAAGTGCCCACAATTCGAATGTTACGGCCTATAATGTGGCTGGTTAACACCCTGGTTGGTTTCCGAGGTGAATTTGTCGCTAGTTTATCTATTCATTAGCGCTTTCGATAACTTATTATTTCGATAAGTAGTTTCTGAACAAAAAAATTACAATCTACACTATTAACTGACCAAAGAGGTCTTAATCGATATCATAACTCGTAATTGACACTGCTACTGATAGACGTCGGTGAAACATAAGTAGGTAAAAATTTGGTAAAAATAAAGTGTTCAGAAACAGAATAGGGCTCGTCATGGGTTGAAATTTACTCTTAAGTCTTACGGCTTTAGCACCAGTAGGGTAGACCGAGGCGAATCGGATCACAGGGCGAATCGGATCAAAATAAGAAATCTGTTGATAATTCAAATATCGCATTCACATAGAACGCACTCAACCGGCGTTTTGCGTCTCTCCTCTCACCCCGCACCTCCCGACATAGGCAGTATTTCGATCGCGCTTGTGAATCAGTAGCGACGCCACTCGTCAGCGACTCGTTCGTTTGTGTGTGTGTCGCAATTTTGGCGCTCATCTAAGGTACGTACTTACGATTTCTTTGTGTCATATTACGGATTTGAGTTAAAACTCAACTACATTGGTTTATATTGTTAAGCAAGGTGTCTATATTAGAGAACCAATTCGCTTTTAAGTATGATCTTAGAGGTTAACGTCTAAAATATTTATTTCAAAAGTCTTGATTATGGGGCTAATCGGATCACATCATCAGGGGCGAATTGTATCACACTTTTAAACTGATTTATTACATGTTTGAGGTTATTGATTCATATTTATTTCATTGTAGATGGTTCGCACGTACAAAAGAAACACTAATGCCGGAGAATGGTCTCAAGAAAAAATGAAACAGGCTGTAAATAAAGTCCAGAACAAAGAGTTGACCTTACGTAAGGCTACTGAGATTTTTGCAGTACCGTTCACGAGCTTACAGAGAAGAGTTACTTTATCCAGGGGTATTATTAAGCGTCGAGGTGGACAGCCATCTTTAGATGAGAACGCAGAAAAGAAGTTAGCTGACCGGCTATTGCACTTGGCAAGTCGTGGCTTCGGAATTACACCCAAAGCGGTACGTAAGTACGCATTTGAATTTGCAGAACGTCAAAACATAAAACACAAATTTGACAGAAATGCTGGAATGGCTGGCCAAGACTGGTTTCATCGTTTCATGCAAAGAAATAAAAAAATAACTATTCGGAAGCCGGAGGGTCGGTCAAGAGCAAGGATTGATGGTATGAAGAAGGAGAAAGTGACAGAATTCTTTAATACTTTGGAAACAGTAGTAAATAGCAACAATTTAATAGCAAGACCTGAATGTGTAAACAATGTTGATGAAACGGGGATGCCGCTTAGTAACCGCCACCGAACATTATAGCCCAAAAAGGTGCTAAAGATGTTGTCAGCATGACCAGTGTTGAACGAGGTGAAAATGTAACTGTTCTAGCCTGTATGAATGCAGCAGGACAGTACATACCTCCATTTGTTCTATTCAAAGGTGTGCGTAAACGTGACGATTTTCTCCTAGGTACTGAAGGCCACCTGGTACTGAAGTTGCCATGACAGAAAAGGGCTGGGTCACCGAAGAAGCTTTTAAGTTGTGGCTGCAACATTTCAATCGCTACCGGACCCCAGGAAAAGTAATTCTAATTTTGGATGGGCACGCGTCTCACACCAGCTACTCAGTGGAAGACTTGTGTGACTCTTTCGAAATTGAACTTGTACTTCTTCCTCCACACACATCACATGCCCTGCAACCGCTCGATGTATCGTTTTTCAAACCACTCAAAACTTATTATCACCAACAAGCTACAGCTTGTCTAACTATTATTCTTCGAACTATTTTTATTGACTGCAACATTCACATCCGAATCAAGGAATCACAAAAGTCGCTTTCGGAGCACTTTTCCAAGGAGCTTGGAATCAGGCTGCCACTGTTGGGAATGCTACAAAAGGCTTCGAAAAGACTGGAATATTTCCACTAAACGCCAATGCAATACCTGACCACAAGTTCATCAGTGATCAAGAGTCGGATATTGTAGAGTCCCAAGTCCAATCCCCAAGTTCCTAACAAATGCAGCTACAAGTGCAAGCCACAAATACACAACCAGTAGCTGATACAGTGTCATCTGCAAGTTCACGACAGTCTGACAAAGCCCAGTCTTCCACCTGTGCAGATGAAGAAAGAAAGAAGATGAAGAATAAAGCAACGCCTGGGATAAAAATTAAGAGTTTATCAGCAAAACAGAGAGTGTCAAGTGCACCGAGTCCAATCCACGAGTTCTCAACAGGTGCAGCTACAAGACCAATCCTCAAGTGCAGAACAAGTGCAGTCAAAAATAAAGGTACAAATCCAAGCCACAAATACAAAACCACTTGATAATATAGTGTCATCCACAAGTTCGCAACAATCTGACGAAGCCCAACCTCCCACCTGTGTAGAAATAATTAAAGAAATTCTTCCATCACCTTAAAAGTCACCAAATGCTTCTAAAAGAATTCGTAAAGTTTCAAAACTGGTCTTGCATTTAACATCACCTCAGAGTAAGACTACTCTTTTAGAAAAAGAAACAAAGAAGAAATTTAATGTAGACAATAAAACCAAAGAAAATAAGGAAAAGGCTGTGGGCAAAGAAAATACTATGAAGAAGATGAAGAATAAAGCAAAGCCTGCGATAAAAATTAAGAGTTCATCTGGAAAACAGTGAGAGTGGCACTGCATTTACTGTTCCGAAATATTCGTTCATCCACCATCAGAGGATTGGATTCAGTGCAATGCCTGCGAAGAATGGTGCCACGAAAAATGTACAGATATAAGGGGGAAAAAAGGACCATATATATATACAGGGTGGCCAAAAAGTCGTGGATCAAACGAAACAGGGAGATAAAGGAGGTAATTTCCAACAAAAAGTCTTTCTCCAGCATGGCTATAACTTCATTGCAC
The DNA here is from genome assembly GCA_037179445.1 of Phengaris alcon alcon. Taxonomy (NCBI): domain Eukaryota; kingdom Metazoa; phylum Arthropoda; class Insecta; order Lepidoptera; family Lycaenidae; genus Phengaris; species Phengaris alcon. The sequence continues at coordinate 125,368 of JAYRCH010000059.1, forward strand.
GAAAAGATATGAACTATTTTTGTTTTTTCAATGAAAGTACCGAGTTTTTTTACAATTTAATCAGTAAAAAGTTAAAATGATTAAAAATAATTAAAAAAAAGCTGTTGTATTATGACTCGATTTTGTATCAATACTACAAAAAATGTATTGCAGCTCTTGGTATCAAACTTACCGAGTAATTAATGTTTTTCCGTAAATTTTGATGCGTTTCAAAAAATTACTTCTCACTTTAAGAGCACCATTTGAAAAAAAAACGTATTACGGAAAGGTGACCCTGTATTATAAAAACTTGCCGGTTTAATGCTTATTAAAATGAGGTACAACACTTTACTTTTTGATCTTTAGTTTTGGTTTTATGATCGTTTTTTCATACCAAGGTGCAAATTTCATAAAATGATAAATTCAAAGGAAAAATTAGATTTTTTCTCATACATATTAAATAGTAATTTCAGAAGCCATTATGAAATAAAAACAACGATTGTGCCTTAGTACTTTTATTAAATACAAATTTTTACATTAAATGTTCAAAGTTCCTACCTCTGACCATAACGCACAATCTGCACCGCCTAATAAAATTTGCTCGTAATCGGCGGAATGCACCTCTGTTATTTTGAATTTGTAACTTAGCAAACTCGAGCTTTTGTCGTAGTTCTTGTTCGGTGTTATTCTCTCCATGATACACAATTTCTTTAAAATAGCCCCAAACAAAAAAGTCCATGGGATTAAGGTCGGGCGACCGGGGTGGCCATGCAATAGGTCCACCTCGACCAATCCACCGGTTAGGGAAACGCTCGTTCAAATGTTCTCGAACTGCTCTAGTGTAATGAGGCGGGGCGCCGTCTTGTTGCAGCCACATTTCTGCCACTCTATCTTCAGGAATCTCAGCTTCGTTCAGTATTTGGTTCAAATTATTTTGTAAAAAATTCAAATACATAGCACCATTCAGCCTTGGTGGCATTTCATGTAGCACAAGCTGCTGGTCAATTATTCCACCCCACATGTTTATCCCAAACAAACGCTGGAATCGATAATTTCTGATGATATGTGGGTTCACTCTGGAGTAATAATGTAAATTGTGGATGTTAAAAACTCCCATTCTTCTAAAATTTGACTCATCAGTCCATAACACTTTGTTGAAGAACTGCGGATCCTCTCTGTGTCTTCTAAGCATCTCTCTACAAAACCTCACTCTAGGTTCATAGTCAGCTGGCAGTAAAGCTTGCACCCTTTGCACGTGGTAAGCATTAAATTTATTTCTTTTAATGATAAGCTGCACCGTCGATCGTGGGATCCCGAGATTTCGTGATATTTGGCGTTGGCTAATACCAGGGTCCAATCTTAACTGTCTCAGTATTTGCTCTTCATTATCAAATCGTACTACTGGTCTTCCTGTTCTCGCAGCATGCTCCCCGGGTAACGTTCCCTCCATGTACGCGTTATGCACGCGCATAAAGACCCTGTAGTCCGGGAAACGGTCTCGGTTAGGGTAGCGTTGTCGATATTCTCTGGCAGCAGCGCGAGCATTACCGTCGCAAAAACCATAGAGGTAATGCATTTCTGCATACTCCCGTTGGGTGTATGCTCTCCTCGCAGCAGCCATTTTAGCTTATCTAGCCAATCCGAAGTGATCACAAAATCCGATTCACACAGCGCTGGTCACAGGTAGGCAATCAATCACAAGTCCAGAAACGAAGCGCGGGTCACAACTAATCACAAAAAATACCGTGCAAAATAATAAGTGTGCGTAGTCACATCCAGAAAGTGAGTGAGACACTAAACAAAGAAAGATACTCACGCGCTTCCACCCCTCCCGCTCTGCTTCGCCCGGCATTCTACTACCTGAACTAAGACGGGTATTCTGACCTTTTTCGACACAGGATTAAATGGTTAGTGTGAAAGAGAGGCACAATTCCTTTGTATCGAGTGTTTTTAAAGAGTTATTTGTATTGTATGACCCTTTCGTTTCCTAGAAAAGATAAATCGTTAAATTTAAAAATAAGGCTCATTTAATGAAATTTGCACCTTGGTATGAAAAAACGATCATAAAACCAAAACTAAAGATCAAAAAGTAAAGTGTTGTACCTCATTTTAATAAGCATTAAACCGGCAAGTTTTTATAATACAAGGTCACCTTTCCGTAATACGTTTTTTTTTCAAATGGTGATCTTAAAGTGAGAAGTAATTTTTTGAAACGCATCAAAATTTATGGAAAAACATTAATTGCTCGTTAAGTTTGATACCAAGAGCTGCAATACATTTTTTGTAGTATTGATACAAAATCGAGTCATAATACAACAGCTTTTTTTTTGTTATTTTTAATCATTTTAACTTTTTACTAATTAAATTGTAAAAAAACTCGGTACTTTCATTGAAAAAACAAAAATAGTTCATATCTTTTCGTGCAATGAAGTTATAGCCATGCTTTAGAAAGATTTTTTGTTGGAAATTACCTCCTTTATTCCCTGTTTCGTTTGATCCACGACTTTTTGGCCACCCTGTATATATATATATATATATATATATATATGAATTATGTGCCGATAATTAAAATTGATCTCATTATTAATTTTTTACTGATTCCAAAGCTATAGTGTTAAGAAACTTAAAATTTTGTTACATGTTGTGTACGATCCGATTCACCCCGAAAATTGGGGCGATTCGGATATTTTTCTTTTTTTAGTTTTCAATAGCTAATTAAGAGAATATATGTATGATTTAAGTTTTCAAATGTTTATTTCATAGCTGATTGTTACTTCTTACGTTTTTATCAATAAAAATAACATTATATAACACTTTAGTATGATTTGCTCAACCTCAAAGAAAAAGTCATCCGATTCGCCTCGGTCTACCCTATATACGTAACCGTTTTGTACAATATATTGACAACTAGTTTTTGCATATTCTCGCGTTACATTTTTTTGCTTTTTGGGGATAAAATGTAGCTATCTTTTTTTCCAGAGCTTAAACTGCTACCATACCTAATTTTATTAAAATCCGTTTAGTAGTTTTCGCGTGAAAGAGTATCAAACATCCATCCATCCTCATAAACGTTCACATTTATAATGGTAGTAGGATAACATTAATAAATATTATAGAAAACGAATTCATACGGACTTAGATTACAAACATTTTATTTTTAAGGGTATAAAGCGTTTAGCGTATTTAGTTTTTAAAGTAAGGAGTGTAAGGATTTATGAAAAGAGTCATATAAAAATGTAAAACTTTATTTCTTTATAACATAAGGTCTGTACACACTACCACAGCTATACATGACTAGTGTACACATCACCACCACATTACACAATACACATCACCAGCTACACGCTACAGATTGTAATGTCTTTACACCGCCTCGAATATAAAGAAACTATTAATGCCCAAATTCTCAAAATGCTGCTTAAAATTAAGAGGCTCCCAAGCTGTTCGTTATTCTGTCAAGCAGCAGTTGCAGCCTGTAATTTAAGAAGCTCTTATTTTTAAGAAGCGTTTGAGAATTCGGCAGTAAATTGTGCTACATGCGAAACTCGATAATACAGCGTATTTCTAACTCTCGCCTAATAAAGAGTTTTTATTGTTATGAATTCTATTCATGTTTTTTTTTTATCGAAGATTAAAAAAACAAAAACATCACCAAACATTTATCTCCAAGATAAAAAAAATTAAAAGTCATGAAAAATATATTATTATGTTGCATAATTTATAGTAAGTTATAAGCACAATTAATTTCTTTATTTTCGAGTTCATTTTCGTCTACTAACAGTTACAATGGACTAGGAACAGAACGCGTTTATGAAAAAGTTGCTTCAAAATTGTATCTTAAATATTCAATTAATAATAATTTAAACGATACAAGCTTTACACAGGCACTACATTTTTTTACTTCAAAACGCACTCCACTTAAATACGGAGTTCCAAAAAATGTTAGTGATTCAACATAATTCTTTTTTTTTATTTATTAAATAATTAAGAATAAGAATTCCATTCGTGTTTTAAATAACATGTGATTTCAAAAACACGAATTTAAAAAAATATGCAAAATGACAACCGTAATTAAAACTAAGATTTCGTAAAATGCATGCAAACATACATTATTTTTCGAGATTTTATCTCAGCTGGACGAATAAATAAGAGTACCTAGTAGTAATTTCTATTTCGTCAATATCGATAATTTTGGTTGTCAAACCACACATTTACGATGAGGCAGGATGATGGAGCTGGCGGGGTGTGCAGGGGTTGCTCGCGCTCTATTTTAAAATGTCTCGAAATGCAATTTAAAAACTATATATATATATATATATATATATATATATATATATATATATATATATATATATATATAATTGATTTGCAAACAAATCACAGTGTAAAGCTAAATAAACATATTTATAAAATTAAAGATTTAAATCGCTTTCTAATATCGGTAAAATGGGAATATCTTTTTTTATAAAGGTCTTTTGGGTTCGTTATTTTGTATCTTGGCGCTTTATGCCCTAGCTACACAAAGTTCTAATGCTGCTGCCTCGAACTTCGCGGTGACTGGCGCGGCGGCGGCGGCGGCGGCGGCGGCGGCGGCGGCGGCGGCGGCGCCGGTGCGGCGGCGACTAAGGCGCGCGCCGCTGCTGTCACTACTCACTACGAAATTCGAGGCAGCAGCCTCAGAGATAATAATCTCTGATTTCATTTTGTAGCTTTGGTAATTATGGGTGAGAAAACCAGGCAACCCCGCAACCAAGATCTCTCGCACGTCCTCTTAAACTAATATTGCATTCTCATTATTTACATCTAATTTATATGTACCTATAAGTATCCAATTTAAAAGATACTTACTATATTTTATCTAAAATATATACATATAAGTAAAGAATACAGTATAAATAAGATGTGGAATACAATTTAAAGAAATGATAACACGCATTAATATAACAATAAAATGCAAGCATCTCGCATTGATAAATAAATGGAGTTCAAGATCTTATTTACAAATATAATAGCTACCATAATTATAATAATATAGCAAAATTCAGCTAAAGCAAGACCTCTTCGCAATTTTTTATTAAAATTCAATCTATTTTTTAAATTACAACCATTAACAAATTACATTTTGTATAAGTATACTATGTAACTCTAAATTATGATTACTTATATATTAGATACTGAATGCATTGATGAAATTTTTCAATATTGCTATTTTGGAGTGCTTTATCTTGTGTCCTTGTTCCTCGACGAACAACTGCATATTTCCATCTTTTTCATTAGAACTTCATGGGATCTCTAATGACTTAAAAGCAGAATGCACTATGTTATAATAAGTTATAAATATGATAAAAGATCCTAACAAAACATTTCTTTATGGCACTCATATGACTGTAATACAGTCAATACACGAGTACAGATTGTTAAATAAAAAAATCTAATACTATTAAATATAGTATATTTAATAGTAGTTGTTACAAATATAAAAATTATCGTACGAAACAACAAAAACTACATAATAAAAATCATTTTAAAATCAATAATAAAATTAATTAATTAATAAAAAATTTGACACATAGGTATACAAATTCTTTGTAGAAATATGGAAAACTACACCGCCATATGCAAAGAAATACGATGAGTCTCAACTCCTTGCCACCAATTAGCTAATATTCTTGTCATCAACTAAAATGCGCTTGGCCATTCTCTATTGGCCAATGGCCAATGGGTAATGACCCAGATTAGCTAAACCATAGACTTATATATTATAGACGAGGCAGGTCAAGGCAAAAAGTGTCCACACTTAAGCTTCCCCACTTTTGGGGTTGTTTGGGGCAGTCGAGGTTTGACATTTTGACTTTTGCTTTCCGCTGTCAATATGCATTAATTTGACAAAATATTCTAAGATGGCGTAACTTTTTCTTGTATGAAGTTTTAAAATCATTGAGCGAAACACTTAAAAAAATACGCATTGTGTCCCAAAACAGCAAAACACTTATTTAATCAATTATAGTTAAAAAAACTAAAAAAACACGCTTTTATAGAAAATCTAACTAAAAAATAAAAAATATAATTTAATAAATTTGGATTAAGAATAGTGTAAATGAAAAATAAATGTTTATTATTGTAAAAAAGCGTGGGGTGCAGTGTCTTCACCTGTACGTTTGTTTGTATGTAACCGACTCCAGTGGATTTGATTTTGATCCACTTCAAACGGTCAGATTTCGTTTAAAGTGATTTTTAAGATATTATCAAAGTGAAGATCCTTCTCATATATCTGCCAATAAAATGTTTATAACTATTGACACTATGCACCCCACGCTTTTTTACAATAATAAACATTTATTTTTCATTAACACTATTCTTAATCCAAATTTATTATATTGTATTTTATATTTTTTAGTTAGATTTTCTATAAAAGCGTGTTTTTTTAGTTTTTTTTAACTATAATTTATTTTTTGCTTTTTAGTACGATTTGCCAAAGAGTAAGCCTGGAACTGCACGCATGATTATTTATTATAATAATTTATAATTTTAATTTTTAAAATAAAAAAAAAATGTTTAAAATTTAATCGAATTATTGCATTGTCATCAGTCTTTGACAGGTGTGCAAAGTTTTAATTAAATCTGATCGTTTAAAGTATGACAAAATCGAGCCCAAAGGAGTCGGTTACAAGCAAACATACAGGTGAAACTAATAAAAGCGTTATAAAAATGGGTATAAATAATGTGATGTTGGTATATTTCACAGTGTCGTTTACAAACATATTGTCAGTTGAGGCAAGTCTTTGACCACATTTGACTAGGTATTTGACAGTGACATATAGAAAGTATTTTCCTCTTGCTCCCCGGAAACAAAAATAACGAATGCCCCTTCTACCCAACACGCAAACTGAAAACAAGACACTAACCTTACAGTAAATTTGAAGAAGAATTAATGAGAAAAATATTTGGTGGCAACAAGTGAATATGATAAACAATTAACAGATTTTTTTAAATCTACTGTTAAATCAGTCAAATGGCCCTTTATCGACAATAACTATTTAGTAAAACTAGCATTCTAACATCATTTGTCTATCGATTGTTAAAAAAATCTATAATGTTCTAATATACCTAACTATTGTTTACTATTTTGTTTTTTTTTTACTACTCTTGCATATGGCTATTGCTCGTTTCAAAACAGTTATTTCGTTACACAGTTTCATCGCTTACTAATAAATATTATCATCGAATAATACACCAAAAATAAAGTGAAGCTTGTGAAGATACATTTTGGATTCTTAAGTGATACCATAGAGAATCGTCGAGACTATAACTTTAAATTACAAATACTATCGGATTTTAAAACCGATTAACTTCATTTAAGCTGCCGCCACAATAATAATAAAACCATAATATGCATACAATCACAAGAATATTATTCATGTTCCATTCCAAAGGCTTAATTATTCCTAAAATGTAAAAACCGGATTTTATTTTTAAATATTTTAGAGGGTAAATTAAGATGATTTATAGGGTAAGAGGGCCCGGCCCATTGACAATAAGTATGTTCCACTTACCGCCTCTGATTTTTATTTATGTAAATATTTAATCCAATATAAATATATAAATTTGCTTCTACTACTTAATTTTTAGGGTTCCGTAAATAAAGTTTCGGATCTCTATGGCTCGAAAACTCTAGAATAAATATTCATGATGGTAGTCCATGTGATGAACTTGGAAAGAAAACTATAACGGCTGATATCATTTTGTCAGTTCAGGAGTTATAGAGGCCTAACTTGTAAAATGCTCTTACTTGGAAAACTTCATACTAAAATAACGAAGTGATAAGTAAACATGATATCGGTATAATGCTACGGAACCCTTCATGCGCGAGTCGGACTCGGCCGGTTTTTTTAAATTAGCTTTTGGAATGGACTATATGTTTGTACTGTCCACGTCTATATACAAGCACAACCGCACTACTTCAGGTCTTCCGCCTCGTCTTCCACGTAGAGTATGTCTTTCATGTCGCTCGCGAACGGGTTAGGTATCGACTCTTCGGGGAGGGGTTTCTGAAAGTAATGTAACATGTTTAGAGACCGTCCACATATTACGTCACGCAAAATTGGGTTTTTGAATTTTTTTTTGTGATAAATGGAAAGATCATATATGTTTTATAACAAAACTATTTTTTTTATTCGCAATAATTCAAAAGTTATTTCAAAATAAAAATTAATTTTTGAATCCAGTACCGAAGACACGCCGACAACTCCCGAGCGCGTGTGACGTCATAATGTTAGTTTTCACTCATTGCAGTTGATAGAAAAATAATAAATACAGTATTTTGATTTGTTTTGATTTTGTTGTCATTGTTAAATATTTAAATTTATATTAAAAATGTCGAACCTCAAAAGTGATCGTTCTTGTTTTGTACCATTATGTACGAATACTACAAAAACAACTCCTGACAAAATGTTTTCAAACGTTCCCCAAGATGACAAACGTCGAAATAAATGGTTTCAAGCAGTGCACCGTGATAATCCCAAAACAAAATCGATTTTTTTTTGTTGTGAAGATCATTTCGATGTAAGTATTTCTTAATACCATTGTTATTAATTATTATTTATGCTGCTGCTGAACCTGCACAGTCATGGCATTTAACATCCTGAATTTTTCTTGACTTTTCATGAATATTTAAAGTAACTAAATAAGCTTTACTCCGAACTCGGTGTTCTAGACATACCCGTCCTTTTACAATACAAATATTATTTTTACGACTTAGTTGAACATAACCTATAGCTTTGTCGCCGTAACTATCCCGCGATGCTCTACAATTTGTGAAATAAATAATTATATTTAATGTAATGGATTATTAAATTCCTAAATATTTTCATTTATTATATTATTTTTTAACAGACTTACCTTGATGCCTTGGTACCTCGAACTTCAGCAGAATTAAACCGAACGTCATTTTTTAAAAAATCGGTTATCATAAATATATCAACATTAGGAATATTATCAGACTTTGCCTTATATATAATAAATCCTTTATCACACATATCTAATCGGAACCAACTAACAACTCGTATTTTAGCAATAAATTTTCAATATTATTGTCTAGTCACGTGTAATAGCCGTAAACGCTGTACTGTTATTAAATAGCTATAACATTATGACGTCACAACTATGGTGACCGATCATGGCGCGTTTATATTCACGTGATTTTTATTTAAATATCATCAATTTTTAATTGTTTATAATTAAATGAATTTTTTTTTTAATTTTTTTGCATTAAATATCAAAAAAAAAAAAAAAAAAAACAATTTAGATTTTTTTGAACCCCTCCCTAGTATCCCTGTACCTGTACTTAACATACATTACTATCACGTTTAGTATGACCCCCCCAACTTGCGCTGTGACGTAAATGTGGATGGACCCTTACTTACAGTTGTTGGACGTTATGCACCATTAATTACTGGTAGCAGTAAAGTTTAAATAAAATTTGTTCTAGAAACACAATCCTCTTGAATTTATATAATAGGTCTTTACCTATGAAATTGCCGTTCTGCAGTACTGACCATTTCAAATCAAAATAATTTTTGTTTGGCTAAGAATTCTAATTTAAAATTAATTTTATTTTAAAAACATGGAATTATTTTTCCAAAAGTAGTCATTTGTTTATTGATTAGTGTTACATTTTCATCGCTTTTTCGTCATCATGGATACGTTAAAAGTTCGAGTAATTATGGAATATGAGTACCGTCGTGGCAGCAACGCGGCACAAGCGGCACGCAACATCAACGACGTTTACGGAGCTAACACTACAAACCAACGCACCACCTGTTATTGGTTTGCTCGCTTCCGTTCTGGAAATTTCGACCCGAAAAATGAACCTCGCGGTCGTCCGAAGACTTTGGTCGACAATGACGAATTAAAGGCGATTGTGGAAGCTGATGATACACAATCTTCGGCCGAGTTAGCAGCAGCTTACGACGTTAGCGTCAAAACAATATTGGTCCATTTGCGTCTGGCAAAAAATTAGCAAGGTAAAAAAGCTTGACAAATGGGTGCCCCACGAACTCAATGATCGCCAGCGCGATGTACGCGTCGAGACGTGCCTTGCACTGCTCAACGGACACACAAATGAAAGAATTTTGAACCGCATTGTTACCTGCGATGAAAAATGGATTCTGTTTGATAACCGCAAGCGCTCAGCAAGTTGGTTAGATCCTGCTTCAGCACCTAAACAATGCCCTAGGCCTAAACGAAAACTTACCCCTAGAAAAGTGATGGTCACTGTTTGGTGGTCTAGCGCCGGTGTGATTCATCACAGCTTCTTACCAAACGGGGTGAGGCATTACTGCAGATGTGTACTGTGAAGAACTGAACACAATGATGGAGAAGCTGGCACATCTCCAACCAGCATTGGTCAATCGCTCGTCTCCGCTGCTCCTGCACGATAACGCGCGATCTCATACTGCACAGCAGACGGTCTCCAAGTTGCAAGAACTGGGATTGCAAGCTCTCCGTCATCCGCCCTACTCACCAGACCTTGCGCCTACAGACTACTACTTTTTCCAGAATTTGGATAACTTCTTGGCGGGAAAAAAATTAAATACCCGAGGCAGTACAAAATGCCTTTGAAGAATTTGTTGCCTCCCGTCCAGCTGACTTCTTTAAGAAGGGCATCAATAAACTGCCACTGCGTTGGCAAAGATGCATTGATTGCATGGGTGATTACTTCGATTAATAAAAATAAAAAATACATGAAAAAAAATCGTTAATTTTTTTTCATACAAAACGGCAATTTCATAGGTAAAGACCTAATATTATCCTTTCCTCTAAAAAATATGCTCATTCCAGTAACATCAACACATCAAATTCACAAAATCTTTGATTATTACTTTTGTACAAATTTTAACTTTTTACACTTTTTTTGGTGACGTGTCCGCTGCGACGCTCACGCGCACGCAAGCGCGTTAAAGCAACTTTATTTTTATGGCACATTTACATAGCTCTCGTGTGAAAGTTTTTTATTTTATTTTTCATACACATTCGTAAACTTTTTGTTGAACTAAAATATCTTACTATAAAACTTACTACAAATAAGAAGACCAGACTTTTGAATAATTTAAATCAATACAAACAATTTTATTTAACAAATCATAAAACAAGAACAAACATAGTAGAAAATTGTCTATACAAAAACGTTGGAAGTGAACATCCCCGACACGCTTCGGTAAGGTTTTCGTACAGCCGTCACTGGCGTGCGCGACTGTTGAACAAATGTTAACTAAACTTAACTATTGTTCTACTGCAGATTTATAAATCAAAGTATTTCGACCAAAACGACGTCAAGAAAAGAATGATACAAAAATTGGAAGATTCAGTTGAGTTTTGGCTCATGTCAATCATAATTCAATAATAGAGTATTGAAGATCTAGCTGGGTGGTCAAAGTAAATGTATTACATAGATTGGTTCGAATTCATCCATTTAATACTCTACATTGGTAGAAATCCCCTTACATTGGGTGTGTTACGTCACAGTACGCACGTTGTCTTAATGAATTGTTACCATTTGGTGCGATGCGGGCTGCAGGCACACGAGTACGGCGGTCATATTGTCGCAGCCCAGGCCACCGGTGCTGCAGTTGGGAGCCAGGCACAGCTCCAGGAGCGCCTCGCACACCACCGCCGGCGCCCAGCCCGCCGCCAGTCGCGCGCGACAGAACTGCACCACCTCCTACAAAATATCACTATTATCTTTACCTATCTAAAGACCTCGTATCCAAGATAAAAATTAAGCAAAGTACTGAACGTATTGTTAAAGTTACAATTCTTGTGTGCGTTAGGTAAAACAAAATTAATCATTTTCAAGTAACCCCCGAATCGTCAAGCAGCGAGCGAGCTGATGATGATGAATTTCAGCTAATTACAATCTCGATAATTTCAGCTTTCAAACACAAAAACTAGATCAAAATCGACTACAATGCCTTGGACAGACACACAGACACGTTAAATTCGGGGGTTAAAAAATATGTGCGGAAATTTTTAGAATGCGCGCTCACACCAACAGCCAAAAAGCGACATGACATTATCTGATTACTGTCTGTCTGTCACTTCTTACGTGCGTACATATACATTATTTTTTTATTGAATAAAACCTATCGACTCGCCTCGTTGGAGAGCACCTCCCAGATGCCGTCGCAGGCGAGCACGATGAACTCCCAGTACTCGTTCAGCTGCCGCACCTGCACGTCAGGATACGCTGCAACAAACTTCACATCAGTTCAAAGACCGTATATCCGGCTTGATGGTTAGCCGGGAATTTGCGATCCGTCACGTCAAATTTCAAATACTCGACTTTAAAGGTGTTGACGTATGCAGTCTTAAAAATATAAAAGGCAACCGTATCTGGCCAAATAAACATGCAACTCAACATTCAGACCACTGGAGAGATGATGCTGGTATTTTAGTATCACTGGCTTTGAGGTTAACCGGATATTCAGTCCGATAGATCTCTAGTTTACTTTTTCATCATTAGTGGGGGACCTGTGACTATCTGGTCGCGCGGCGACAGCTTGACGTTCCGCTTGAAGATGTAGTCGCCGAGCGCGCGCGACAGCGCCAGGTTGCCGTTGACGCGGTTGAGCTGCACCCAGCCGCCCCCCGCCGTGATGCGCCGTAGCTCCTCCTCGTTGTTGGGCTTGTGGTCGTATGATAGTACTTCCACCTGGAAATATGTATGATGACTCTCAATAAAAAAATAAAACAAACTCTAATAGTCGCTCTCAGAGACATTCTTACTTTAAGAGCTACTTTACTAAGAGGTTTTGACATAAAGTCCATATATTTTCTGTCAAAATCTCTATTAAGTGTCATCTTATGTAACCTCTAAATGTCGCTTAGTGCGGCCGTCTAACAAAGGCCTCTAGAAAAAGCTGTACAATGTACATATTTCGTTTCACTATTATATATTGACTGATACAGATTGATAGCATATGTGTGAATGATCTCGCCAATCTATCTCGCTCTAACTACAGGGGAATCCGTTTATTTAATGACATCGCAGGGAAATAACAAACACGTCATACTAAGTGGACGTCATACAAAGCATTTTATATACAATAAAAAATCTCCTGTTTTCGTTAGTATGTATTTATTTTAATAGAGAGAAACAAAATAGAGATAAATCAAAATAGAAATTATATGTAACAATTCATGACCTTATACTATAAATTACTGACTAATACTCAAAACAAAACAAGCCATGCACGTGCCGAACATCGTTGTGTATCACGTGACTCTCCCGAACACTGCCTAAGGTGGTACGAATCATGTCGGTTAATATAACCGGACGCAATTTACTAAAAATGGGTCACAATAAGCGACATTATTATTATTATATGTAAACCACACTAGCAGCTATTGAACTGATGCATGTGTATCAAATAGTTTGAAGATAATTTTGTAAAAATAAAAATCATGCATCAATGATTTTGCAAAATATTTTAGATAACGGTTTATTATAAAAAACAAACAAGCAAAAAAAAAGGAAAACCCACCTCTCCAGCAACACTTGCGACGGCTCGGGAGTCGCCCACGTTGGCGCAGTACAAAGTATTGTCCTTGATGAGCACGCACACCGCAGTGCTACCAGCCACCTTCTCCTGCATATCCTCTTCCAGCATCGCTTGGTCCATGTCCAGAAAACCCTGGAAATGTTAAAATTAATAAGTCTTTGCAGCACCTCTGGGGAATGAAATTCATCTAACTTTGTATGGCGCCGCCTTCAGTGAAGCCAGCCGTCGTAATATTAGATGTTTCTTTTTTTATGATTAGTTGAGATTGTTGAGAAGATGAGAGAGTAGTAAATTTGCTCGATAAGTTTGCTCGATAAATCATATTATTTATTATCTCTAAAAAAAATTTAATCTTTGTTCAGAAGTATTGTATAAAAATAAGTAAGAATAATACTTACAATTATAAATAAGTATCATAAAATTTTGTTAATAACTCATTGAAATTTTTAACTAATTGTGCTTCAAGGTTGTAGTAACTTATGAGCCATATACATTAATTAAAATTTTTATGACATAAAATTACCTGTTTCATTGCTTCTTCAATATTGCCAAGGTGATATTCCGGTCGAGCTGTGATAAATTTATGTAAATGTTTGCCCGCATATTCTGCAACATTTGCACCTAAAAACAAAACATACAAAAAATTTGGTATGAAACAGTAATTAATATTCATTTCCATTTTTAGTATCATTATTAACTTAATTGCTCTAAGTGTAGATTTGCTATGACTGTATCAGACTGTATATGACTTATTCAAGGAGACTTTTCTAGTTTCTTACCTCCATGTCCATCATAAACAGCAAAAAAAGCTGTTCCAGGATCATCAGGTAGTGACAATATGTGTGTATGTGAATCATCCATAGATACCCTCCATCCCTGCATGCATGAAGATCCAACCAGGTATTGAGAATCTTGGACTGTTGAAGACTGTTTGTCCGTAACTGGTTCAGAGAGGGTTTGACCCATACTTCCTACGCCCCTGTAATTGTGAATAGACTTCTTGACCTTGTTTTTATTTATGTCCAAAATGCTTCATAATTGTTTCTCATTACACACAAAATGAATATTGTGACATCATACTAGTAAAAAATTATGTTTCACAGGCTAGTTAGAATAATCTCAAATACTAGTCTTAATAACAGTTATAACACAAATCAAAGTTTTTTAGAAAATGGCATGGAGATAAGGGAGAGGATGAGGGGGTCTAGGCGAATCTTATGATACCTCACCAAGAGGGGGTGTAATAAAATCCTCAAAAACGTTTTACGCAATTTATGGATGCTTCCTTAGATAATTTTACCAATATTTTCATATCTAAGTATCCTAACATTTATTTTAATTACTTTTAAACAACAAAGGGAAGTGTAACATATTCATTTAAAAAACAAAGGCCAGTATAATTTGGCATTACAAACAAATAGCTTCTTTTATTTTCCAGATACAGAAAAAACAGTCCAAAATTATGATAACAGTATTTTTTTGATCGACAGGATACCAAACAACTTTAGAATCACAGTTATTATCTTTAATTATTTAATGTTATGCAATTTAGGCAATATTTTTCTGATAAATAAGTGTTGCAAAGTAATAATTAACATACTGCTCTTGGTTTATAGTACTTAATCGTCAAATTAACACAATATTTATAAGTGTAGGTTCGATAAGGCTATAAAAATACTAAACAAGATAAAAACAACAAAAAACAAACCATAAAATGAGCTCTCTTAAAATTTTTTTATGATATACTTACGCAGGCGTGAAACAAGTTTTTACTTCTTAATTTATTTACTTTTAAATAGCCAATACAATAGCCTTTGAAACAAAATTATTAGATTGTGCGTAGGCGTAAAGAAACAAGAACAAACAGCAAAACTGACAACTATAGTACCAAAAGATTGTAGGTATGTATAGTTTGAGTCAAGTGTCAACTGTCAATTGTGTCAACCATAATGTCAACTGTCATTTTTTTTTTTTAATAGGGCGATACAGCGTAAAACAATTGCCAGTGTCAAATTAAAACGGCGAGGTATATCTTAGATCTTATAGAAATCCAGAATTTTCGTATAAGTTTTCAACACCGTTTTTCTAAATCGTCAAGTCCAAAGTCTATTCAAAGTCCAAATAAATCATCAGTACAGCAAATGAATCAAGTCAGTCGATTCAGTAAAGTGGCAGACGCTATATAATGTAACTTCCTAGGGAGTTTAGAAGAAAACACAATTAATACTCAGCTTTAACGAATATTTAATGGTTAATATCTATCTTACTATACTATTATAAATGTGAAAGTTTGTGAGAATGGATGGATGGATATTTGTGAATCTTTCACGCAAAAACTACTGAACCGATTTTACGGAAATTTTAAATTTGGTTGGTTTTGTTTAGGCTCTAGATTAAAACAAGCTACATTTATCCCGAAAAAGTAGTATTCTTCTGGGATTATTTACGATATAATGTATTTATATAATGTATTTATACGTGGGCGCTACCGCGGAAAAAAGGTTACAATAGTTTTATTTTATAAAATAAATCGTACATGTATGAACAAAGTTATACTATAATAAGTACTGCATGTGTGTTCGTGCACACTAAACATGTGTGTACAAATGTATTACCTACATTCTCTTTGGTACAAAAATACTAAAAATAGCAAAATGATGCTTAATTTGTATAATTCTTGAGTATTTGTATTTTTACTAAAATAACGTTAACAGTTAAAGAAAATCAAAGCATACAAAGTAGAACTAAACTGGGCATTATAGATAAAATATGATCATTTATCTATGCTGGTCATGAGACGGACCCTTGACGGACTTGAGAATCGGGATGAATAAAATAATAAGTTATTAATTATATTCTTTCGTAAATGTTTCAAATACATACCTTAAAAGTTGCGAAATATTGTTCATTTCAAAAATAACACAGGCAAATTTTCATTATATTATTATTATTATTATTATTTAATATAAACAAATATTAACATTTTACTCTTGAGTAAATCTTTCTTACTGTCAAATTGAAATATTTCATAGATTATACTTTTTTTTCAGCCAGCAACTACTTCTTACCATTTCTTACCATCAACTTACCATTTCTTAAGCCTATTCATAGATAAATTATTGGTCTTATTGGATGGGGCGGTCGCCCAGGGAGACCAATCATTTATCTAGACTTAGCGCATCTTTTATCTATGCGCCTATCATGCGCCAGAATGTATGCCCCAAGAACTTCCCACTGAGCACGATAGGCGGTGGATTGGGAATCAGCAAGTTTCAGTTTCTAGGTGACTATAAAAACAACATTAAACATTTTAGGTACTCCCCGTCAATTTCGAGCAGTAAGCGAGCTAATGATGATAAATTTTAGACAAGGCCCTAAGCACTCTCGATCACGTCCACCGTCAGCGTCGTACGTCAGCAAAAACACACACACGCACACACACTCAAACTCAACACTCGCGCGCACACGTTTTGTTTGGAAGGGGTTCGCCCGAGGTTATTTACATTAAATCTCAAAAAAATTTAAAACATTAAGTTTACTCTATTATACTCTTTATTCCTTCATATAAGCTAATGTAAGTTTTTAACTACATACTATACGTCAGCAAAAACACACACACGCACACACACTCAAACTCAACACTCACGCGCACACGTTTTGTCTGGAAGGGGTTCGCCCGAGGTGATTTACATTAAATCTCAAATAGAGAAAAATTTAAAACATTAAGTTTCCTCTATTATACTCTTTATTCCTTCATATAAGCTAATGTAAGTTTTTAACTACATAATATTATATTTATACTTTTACTAACTGAATGTAACAATGGGGAAGATACATAGTTTTTTTGTTGGCTTTTCGAAAAGTACATAATAAGCCAGGAAATATTGTTTTTGTAATGGCATATCTACGATCAAACGTTGACGAAATACAGTCATCACAAAAGTGAGATCGTTCGACAGCATTAAAAACGTTCTATAGAAAAATGACGCAGGAATGACGTCACAGTTGAAAATGTATGAACAGTACAAAATTGATTTTAATAACTTAAATACTGCGATTATGTATATCATTGTTTTAAAATAAATAAATAAAAAATACGTTTATTTCAGGCATACCCCTTATTATAGTTAGTATACAAACGACTTATTTAAGTATTTACCACCCTGTGGGGCTCCGGGCACATGCACGTGTGCTTGGACCCAGTGCCGCAGAAGGGGGCTGTCCAACTTGGCGCTAAGCAGATTCAGGATGGTGTTGGGGCTTCCACATCTTTGGGCGTGCGGAACATTAGCGATGAGATGCGACGCCGCAGCACGGTGTGAAAACCGTCTGTGTGTGCATGAGTAAACATCGCAGACGCACTACAGTAGCTATGAAGCCCTACCAACACCCTGAACGCGTTGTTATACTGTATTCGGAGAGCGTTGATGGCCCACTGCGTGTAGCCGACCCACATATTGCAGGTGTAGAGAGTTTGGCAAAACGCTTTAAGCAATGTAATTTTAACATCTGTACTACACCTCGCGAATCTGCATGTCAATATGTTATAGCAGACCGCCATCGCTCTCCTCTCCCTTTCGATGTCCCTAATATGCCCATCGTCTGTTAAATCCTCGGCCACCACATGGCCAATGTTTTGTTAACATGTTTTAACAAATAATATAAGGATTTGAACAGTAATTTTCCTAGCAAAAAATCCTAGCAAAAAAATACCCTTTTTTTAGACCTTTTAAGTCCTGTAACTTTTTAATTTAGCAACTGATTACAGTACTTTTTACATTTTTCGGTCCATATTTATCCACCTGACACTAGTGTCTTATGACACTTACTAGGTGGATCTCATTCTCTGATACGATATATTATGTAGCAGAAATTGTAAATGAGAAAAAAATAAAAATATTGTTTCCTTAGGGAAAATATAAGAATTTTGCTAATTATGCGTGTCCTATTTTAAACACAATTATTGCATATTTTACAAGATAAAATTTAAATTTACGATCCTAGATTATAAAAATTAAGATTTAATATTGTCAAAAGTGACGAAACCCCACTTGTGTTCGATACTAGCGCCGACGCCCGTGGTTTTGCTCGCGAAAACGTCATTATACTTCTGCAGAGTAGATAGCACAGTAGCCTGCGTCACTTCGGGGGCCAAGGACTTGACGTACGACACCAGGTAGTCCAATGACGCGCCTAGCGGATGAACCATGAGGAAAGCCGTCAATATACTGATAAGCTTGGCTTCTGATAACGATACAATTGCTTCTATGTTCATCTTTGTGTCTTCTATTGTTTGAAGCGGTGGTTTTGCCATTTCAGGGCTCGCAGAAGTTACAGTTTCCACTTTCTTCTTTTGCATACCCATTGTGCTCATCATGTGTGGGTATACCTGTAACAGAAAAATTGTAGATATGAAAACACTCGTACTCATGGGGCTGTTCCAGATGATATTAATTTCGCGAAATAACGAAAATATTGAACATTTCAATCAGATAGTTGTAATAACTTTAATGCTGAATGACAACTGAACTGAAACTGACAGGTGTTAATAATTATCAACAACAAAAGAAAATCAATTAATCTATTAAAAAACATTAACTTAAATAATTTTTCAATAAAAGCTGTCAAATCTTTTTAAACGTCAATTATCCAATTTACCCATAGGGAGCTGAGTAAAAATTTGCCAAATGGCGTGATCATTCATAGTTTTCAAAAAGTTATTGACATTTCTCGTTGCGTGTGAAACAATGGTCGAAACATTTACGAATGATCATAGTGGCACTAAAGGAAAAAAACGAAAATATCGTTTTAATCAAGCTCCTCTGTGGTTGTGTGGCAGCTGGTGGACCAATCAGCGCGCAGAGCCTAGAATTTTGCTTGCGACACTTTCCACTAATGAGTAATGACTATTCAATTTAAATAATAATTACTATAAAATTGTGTTGAAGTTTGTTACCTGTTTGTTTTGTAGAGCCTGTTGTGCGATGAAATGCGCTTTGAACGTCTCGAACTTTCTCTCGGCCTCGTCCTTGGCGAGGTATGCCTCGTTTTTATATCCCTCCAACTCGTACGTGAGATTCTCATTTTCTTTCTGCGATGAAAAGATGTATCACTTAACTAAGAAACTAACTAATAATATTGAAGCAAAATATTTCAGAAAATTTATAGGCGATCAAAAATGATCGCCTTTTTTTGTTTCAGTGCAGTGGTACAATTAATTTCAATCTTCATTTAAAAGAGATTTATTTCCATATGATTTGAAAAAATAAACACAAATTAACTGAGTAGCTACGATGAAACCTTTGATTATAGAGATTACATCCATCGAAAAAATAACCCTAGTGAAATTATTAAAATTTAAATGAATTATGGTCAAATTTTAACTAAATAACTTTATATTATGTACATGAATACCTTCAGTTCTTCGTATTTTTCGTAGGAAACCATATTCTTGCTGGGACGCTCCACCTCCTCTTCGTCAAACATGGCATTAAACTCTTCCTTTAGGTTGTCAAGTTCCTGAAATTTTCAAATTATGTCGTAGAATATAATTTGTAATAAATATTTTGAAGATTTTGTTATTTTTATATAGTTGGTTTTATAAAATATACTTTGTTACGTTTAATATGGAATCACATTCCGTAAATACTTAATCTAACATTTTTAATAGGAGTCTAGGGTCTCTCTACAAATAAATACTTACACATTGTTGTCATGTAGATTCCAATATTATTTCATTTCATAACACATCCTCGGACACATATTTTCATAGCTGAAAGTCCTTACTTACCTTTTTTTTTGTCGACACAAGTATCTGTCAAAGAACTTGACTTGGAAGGTCAACTTACCGATTTCATAACTTCTGCTTCAAAATTGTCGTGGCGATTAATTTATTTTAAAAATATATCCACCTACATGTTATTTATGATTACCTACTTAGAATAAACTATACTTTACCTTCGAATCGAAACGGGCCCTTATTATATGTACTATATGGGTCACCCAGGACCAATTGCCCATCCAAAAATGTTAAAATATATCCTGCAGCCACTATTTGCTGGTTTTCATCACGCGACAACGTGTGAAAAGCCAGCTTAACAGACCAGTTCACGCGACGTCGTGTGAACATATGTAACTTGAAAATAGTTCTTTACCTCAGTCATTTTCATCCACATATCGATGTTGCGGCGCTGCTGCTTCGTGAAGTGATCAGAGACGCGCTGGTGCTTCGCAGCCGAGAGGATTTTGGCCACCGCCTCGACTGCGAACGAGAAAATCTATTGACTTCTGACTGGCGAAGTAACTCGTCACGTCAATTTCCTGACGAGGCGAAGTTACAGATTTTTACCGT
Source organism: Phengaris alcon alcon (assembly GCA_037179445.1). NCBI lineage: Eukaryota > Metazoa > Arthropoda > Insecta > Lepidoptera > Lycaenidae > Phengaris > Phengaris alcon. The sequence goes on from JAYRCH010000059.1 coordinate 146,257, forward strand.
GTTGCATATGCTGCAAATAAAATGAGCAGCAAAGGCTTGAGGATGGTACTACAGTACTAAGTAGTCACAACAGATCCAGTCGGGCCGCAGTCACGCCGGGGCTTCTTTCATGACTCTCCTTCGGAAGAAAAGAAATTGTCACTGCTGCAGGCCTGATGCACCATATCTTGCAGGTCTTCATCTTTTCAAAATACAAATACCGCAAATGAGACCCAAGTGTAGGTGATAATAAGGATGCTTCAGCTGATTCTAATTCGTCTTCTGGCAGCTTACCTCATAATTGTTGAACATCTGAAAATTTCATTGAGTAGGTAACAGCATTGCTAACTACACACTTACATTGCTTCAGAACCAGTGTAAACTTGTCCTTCATGGCAGTTTTCATGTTCATAAAATCTTCATCCAACTGCATCTTCTCATTGAACAATCTACGTATTTGGTTGTTGCTTGCTTGAATGAGGGAGTAAAATGAATTTGCGTTCTTTTTGTTGCACTCGCCGCGTTCCAGCCATGACGCCAAAGTCTAGAAATAAATGTTTCATTAGATATGTAACTATATTAAAATTTTAATTATGCCAAGTTTAAATTATAAGTAATTTATATAGGGAACTTTTTGTACGGATTTTACCTATAGTTCAAGCTCAGGAGACGAAGTAAAAAAAGCAAACAAACAATAAGCCACAATACCCACAAGAATTTTTTGTGGTTTCGACAGCAAAACCTGCACTGTAAATTGAACTCTGTGTTAATACAACAGAGCTGAAAATCGTGTAGAGTTGTCAAAGTTGACACTGAACACTTCGATTTTCAGCTCTGTTCTACTAGCGCAGAGTTTTCTTTACAGTGCAGTTTCTTCTTTTAAATGATTCTTCTATTACACTTTGGGTTGTTTGAATTTAGTTTTGACAGATGATCATTGTTAACATAAATTATTCACCTTCTGGTTTATAGTATAAATACCTAATAATAGTAACATTTTACCTAATAATAGTTACATTGTTGACTATTTAACAAAGTAATGTATGTATATTATATTATACTATTATTAGGTAAACAAACTTACAGGTGCAACTTTCGGAAATTCTTTTTCATTTTTAATTTTATCTGTAATGGCTGCCAATGCTGAAGTTGTAAAGGGCTCCACTCTCTGTGGTGTATGAGCTCTGTCATGTGAACTTCTGTCATAATCCATTTGATCATCTCGATTCTAGAAAAAAGAAATACATATTCACCTTAATTTTAGATGAATCCAAATGTTAAGATGCAATTCAACTATTAAATATTGTAAAAATATTATCCTATTACTAATATGTGAAACTTTGTGAGGATGGATGTATGGATGTTTCTTACTCTTTCACACAAAAACTACTGAACACATTTTAATGAATTTGGTATACTTTGAATACTTTCAGCTCTGAATTAACACATAAAGTACTTTTTATCCCGAAAAATTATAAATATTCCCGTGTCGGGAAAGAGTAAGTGAAGCCGCGGGCAAAAGTTAGTATCAAAATAAACTCACCAAAGCGTAATCAATGAACATAGTTGTAGCCTCTCTGTCAACTTGATCGTGAAATCTGAATCTGTATCCTGAGACACTGAAGCTCTGTTCGACACTCTCTTGCCTTTCAAATCGCACATGAAATACTCCTCGCCTAGCTGTTTTAATCTCTGTCACACCACCAAATCTCTGGAATATTTCATTGAGAGTCTCCTCAGTTATATTGTGCGGGAGTCCTCCGACAAATATTGTACGACAACCATTTGGTCTTGGACGTCTCGCTGGTGTGGATACTCCAGATATTGGAGGCAGGAATATACCACCTGATGTGTATATTGGTTGATTTGCCATTGCCTGCTGATTGGGCATCATTTGCTGGTTCATCAAAATCATGTTCTGATCCATTTGAGGATTCATTAACATCATGTTCTGTGCCATGTTTGGCATCATATTCATTGCTGCTATTCCTGGGATAGGGGCATCTATAGGCTGATGGCCAACCATGTTCATATAGGGCATCATACCTGCTGAAATTTGAAAATTTAAACTAGTCATATTATGTACAAAAAAAAAAAGGCTTCTAAGAATATAGCAAGTAATATTCTTTTTAATGCTTTATTATTACAATCTGTCTAGAGACATTTAGTAATAGTTATGAGATTATGATAAGTTTTGGGTGTTACTTGACCAGTGTCAAGTACACTCTATATTGTACACACCCTATAATAATAGGTCCTGCGGGAACTTTTTTTTGTGTCTCTTTGGCTCTTTTATATTGCTTATTAGATCTTTGACACATACAGTTGGATGAATTTTGATGATGAACAAGCAATAATGTATTCTTAAAATACCTGGTATAGGCTGACAGCTACTGCCCGGAATTGGCATCATCTGCACTCCAATGACTGGCTGACTTAGGGGTTCATTGGCATCTCCCCACTTAGTACGTCTCTCTCTACTCCTTCTCTCTCTTCTGCCCCTGTCGTGTCTATCTCTGTCATGTCTGTCTCTTGATCGCGAATGTCTTCTTTCTAGAAATACAACAATAATTTTCTTTACATGACTAAGAATAACATATAAAATACAAAATAGCATTCACATCAAAACATTTTTATATGTAAATTAATAGAGATATAGTTACCATATACCTACCTAAAAGTTATTAGCTAGTAAGGTCAAAAGTAGATTGCATATTATAGTATAAACAATATACTTTTTTTGTCTAAATAGCTAGTAGGTATCTATATAGATTTGATCAAGATCATATTATAATATTCACCTCCAACATTTCTGTCTCGATCCCTGCGATTCGTTTGATCACGTGACCGCTGACTCCTCTGGTTGTGTGAACTACTCACGTCCTCTTGACTATCAGCCTCAGCCATAATATTTTGAGCGCCCATCGCATCATCCGGAGCTATAGGCCCTATCATGGGCGCAGGCGGCGGCGGGTTCATGGGAGGCACGTTCAATAAAGGTTGATGTCTTCTCATTTCATTCACTGATTGCACAATGCACAAGAATGATAGTACGACGCTAGTTAAATTATTAGTAAAGTCAAGTTAGACTGCAGTAGAAATCTTTTTCTTCTATGTTACTTCTGTTCTATGCAACTTTGTTCAAATAAATACTTTAAAACAAGATTTATGTTGAAGATCTTACAAGAAATAAGTTATTTTAACTACTTCCTTTGTCATGAATTTCTACACAACAACGCAAATCTAAAATAGCAAAAGTCAAAACACTCGAAAGTAGGGATGACGATCTGAAATCGATTAATCGATTTTTGGAGCCAAAAAGATCGATTTTTTAAATCGATATGTAGTATTGAATCGATTCGATGAATCGATTTTTCACAATTTTTACAATTAATTGAATGTACTCGTACTTTTAATGTCCATTCATCTATATAACCTCAAATAATTTATTTTGTTTACATAGAAAGTAATAGTAAAGCCCCGTTTATCTTTTTAAAAATAATCTACCGAAATCACTTTAATCTTATTTTAATCAAGTAAAATATTTTAATCAAGTAATCGGTCACCTACTCGTCTATAATACATATTTGGTAGGTAAGAACGCCAGGCTAGGGATGGGCAATTCTTTCCGAAAAAGATCGATTTTTAAATCAAATCGAATTTTAACCTGATAAATCGATTCAGGTTTGATGCTATATTTTTTAATCTACTCGCTAGAAAGGTTTTTTTTTATACAAAAAACTATTATTTCTATTTAATTGTTTTACTATTTAAATGTTTTACTAATCTTTAATATAAACTCTTCTTTTAAATTGTTTAAGAAATTATGCTAATTAATGCTAATAGGATTTTAAATATTACTTACAACTAGTAGGTAACTAATTACTAAAAATTACATTGTTTATCAAGTTTAATGAGGAAAAAATGTATTTTTTCAGCATGTCGGGTAAAAGTGATATTTGGAATCATTTCATAAAAAAGTCTCAGGAGGCAAATGCAAATATTGTCACCAGGAAATAAAAACTAAGGGAAACACAACAAACTTGCGTAATCATTTATTAAGACGTCATCCAACAATTATTAAGACAGTAAGTCTCAAAAAGAAGAGTGAAAGTGGTGGTGGCAATTGTAGTAATGCACGAAATGGTGATGGTCAAGTTAGTGGAGCCTGTATTTCTTATATTACATCCTTTCTTTTCCAATGTACTGAGTTTGAACAAAATTAGAATTACTCTTCAATACTTCGATCGAAGTAATATGTTTCTTATTTTAGGTTGTTGATGACATGGCTTTAGACAGCTTGCCAGTTCCAGATTCAAAAAATGTTGATAATTCGGATACTGAAAGCGTGGCTTCTTCTTCCGTCTCTGTATCAGTCTTAAAACAGCCAACATTGACATCTTGCTTAACAAATATAAAATCATTTCGAGGTAAGACATGAAACTGAAATATTTTTGTAATAAATTTTCATGAAAGTGAGATATAGGTACAGGATCAAAAATTATAAATTTTTTATTAATTTTCAGATAATGGTGTTAAAAGTGGTCAACTAGCTAATGCAATAGTCTTCGTGATAGCAAAGGATGGCTTGCCTCTAAATACTGTGGAAAAAATAGGATTTCAATATTTGATGAAAGTAGTGGCACCGCTATATAAAGTTCCAGCCAGAAAAACAATTACCCACATGATTGATGATAAATATGACATTCTTTCGGCACAACTGAAATTATAAATACAAGAAGTAGAAGCACTATCTTTGACTGCAGATGTTTGGACCGACACGCATAATGGTCAAAGCTACTGAGGCTTAACTGGTCATTGTATATATCAGAATAAATTAATGAGCATAATTTTCGGTGTAACTGCTCTAACAAAACCACACAATGTTGACTACTTAGCACAAGTAATTATTGATATCACAGAAAAATGGGACAAAACAAATGACAAAGTGGTAGCGTTTATCACGGACAATGGCGCAAATATTGTTAAAGCAGTCACAAATGTTTATAGCAAAAATAAACACATGCCATGTTTTGCTCACACATTAAACCTAGTAGCATTAAAACCATTTGACATTAAGGATGGACTAGAAGAAGCCAAGAATTTACTAACAGCTGTCAAAGATATTACTACATATTTTAAGCACAATACAAATGCTGCTGACTCTTTAAAGAAAGTTTAGGATCACCAAATAAAGTCTTTGGGACTCATTCAATCTGTGTGTACCAGATGGAATTCTATTTTTTATCAATTAGAACGATTTGTTCAATTATCTGAAATAATTGCTCCAATATTACTCAAGTATCCTAGAGCGCCAACAATGCTTACTGCACAGCAGTTAGAATCCATAAAAGATCTTATAAATATATTGACCCATTAGAAGTAACTAAACATAACTAAGGAAATATCTGGAGAAGACTATGTTACAGCCAGTAAAATTATACCAATCGTATCTTGTCTGACTGAAACATATAATACAATGAAAAATTCAACCGATATTGGTGCTAAACCAAAAACTTTAATAGTGGACGGCCTTAAGAAAAGATTTGGAAGTATCGAACAAGTTCATTTGTTAGCTGCTGACCATGACGCGGCAACAACTTCCACAAAATAATAGCGAAGAAGTCGACGCCATTGAAGAGACTAGTAATGATATGAAAAAAGGAATTTGGGATTTTCACCAGTTGCTTGTGAAAAAGCAACTCTCTATATATAATGCACATGCACAGGAAAGTCAAGGCTTAAACGAAGAATTTAAACACTATTTATCGCAGGCAGTTGTGCACCTAAAGTATGATCCTATACTCTACTGGCAAGAACAAAAAAACTCTATTTATCACCTAGTTTACTCAATAGCCATGATGTATATGAGTATCGTAGGAACATCTGTTCCTTGTGAGCGCCTTTTCTCAATTGCCGGAAACATCGCAACAGATGAGCGAAACCGCTTGGAACCCGGTAGACTTGACAGACTGTTGTTTTTAAAAAGTTTAGATATTAAGCATTGGGAACTATAAGCTACATTATCTATTAACTTTGTAAAGCATCTTTCTTAACCATTTTCTTAACTTTGTAAAACTTCTAAGGCCGGTATATTTATATATATAGTATAGTCAGTACTTAAGATGCGACCCGGTCTCAAGACGCGGTTCGGCTCTGTGATTGGTCCAAATTTTGACAGCCAACCAATCACAGAGCCTGAACCGTGTCTTGAGACCGGGTCGCATCTTAAGTACTGACTATTTATACCGGCCTAAATGTAGAAAATAAATTTCCGTTCTATACTTGATCTGTTAGTTTTATATGGTAATAAAAATATTTTTTAGTATCGAATTACCTGATTTTACTGATAAGAGATCGTTAAATTATAATATGTATCTTGTTTTTAATAAACTAGATTTATATTACATTATAAACGAAAATTTGAAAGAAAGATCGATTTTTCGGAAATCGATCTTATAGACCTCGATTTTTTGTGAATCGATTCATTAGGTCACGATTCGAATCGATTTTAAAATCGATCTTTTTCGGAAAGAATCGTCATACCTACTCGAAAGATGCCTTGACATTGGCATTTGACAATTTTTTTTTTAATAAAATAGCAGTATAACATAATAATATATTTCTTAGTGTCAACGTACAATCGAGTGACGTTAGCTTTTTACCTCGAAATCCAGGGCCAGGCAATGAATATTTATAAAAACCTATGAACTGTATAGCTAAAAGCTCAAACCACAGGCTCAAACAAAAACTTAAAAAAAAATGTTATCTTTATTATTATTTTTATATAAAAAAACGGAGGTTTATAAAAAATCTCACTACTTTCTTAACTCTATCTCAATTAATTATAACTTTATGTTTGCGCTTTTAAAATACGTGTCCGCGCGTCATTATTTGGATTCGGGCGTGGCGTTGCTCGTACGCCTTATTATTCAAACCGGAGTAGCCATTGTCAGGCGTTCCCCGCTGCCAAAGGTACGAGACCGCCGGCCATACTGGATAAATAAAACTAGTTGTCGCGCGTTACTGACGCATTCGGCAAATCATAATGAGGCGGGATTCTGTGTTTTTTTACTGTAAAAAGAGATGGAAACTTGTAATAAATAAAAGTACAACGTTACTTTCCATCTGCAAGTATTATTTTGTCTAAATATTAACAAATAATGCAACACATAAGCAATCCAAAACAAATTCACGGTCAATAAGTGTTGCCACTTGCCACTGAATCGTACAAGATCCTAACTTAGGGTAATATTTAAAAGTTGGGCATGCCCGCGAATTCCCCAGATTCTCTGACCTTCCTAAAATCAAGGATCGGTGATGATGATGATGATGGTGACAATGTTTTTCTTTAGTTAAGTAAACAAGAGCTTAAGTGAAATTGGGTGAATGGGTACTTACTACTTTGGCACACTGTACAAACTACATATCTATAAACCTATTTTAATGACGATAGCTGTAGAGTGTAGCACATTAATAATAGTTACTACGTAAGCTGTAGCTGGTTTCTGCTGTATTAAAGGAATGCGCGCTATCATACAACCTGTCTCAACTGCCAACATCAATCAATATCAAATAATCATAATTAATCGAACGGCTTACATTAACGGTAACCGCTTAACCAGTAACTGTCAACTAACGGCTCCTTTCAGTAACCTATCTACCAATAACTATTTGTTGAGAACGTTTTTGTATCGCAAAAAGTTTCCGGCGTTGTTTAAAGAACATGATAGCTTATGCTATCATACCACTTACAGTAATCATCATCATCATCACCACCATCTTCACAAGAAACACCAACATATTATTATGATGACATAGGTACTCTAGTCAATCTTCCAGATTTTAAAGTTGGTACCAGCTCAAACAATATCCTATAATATTTTATAGAACTCACGTTCAAATTTGCTGGTACCGACTTCAAAATTAGGAAGATTGAGTAGAGAAATAGTTAAAATTTTAGCCGAATTTAGAAAGGGGAATTATTTAGAAAATACGTTGCTTTTCATACTTTTTTGTGCATTTTTACTTTGGAAGTCGGTTTAAATATTTTGTTTACAGCTGGTTTCAATAACCTATCTACCAATAACTATTTGTTAAAAACGTCGTCATTCAATCATTTGCCGGTTTTTTGCGATATAAGTTTGACGTTTTTAACAAATATTTATTGGTAGATAGGTTAATGAAACCGGCCATTAGTTGCTTTATATATATTTTGTCAAACATTAGATTCGTCATAAGAAAATTAAGATACATAATTTTATTATTCTGTGGTGCTTATTGGTAACAATATTATGCAGGTGGAATATTATTTTTCTTAACCACGTACCTACCTATAGAGTTATTTCTATACATTTAATAAAATCGTAACTGGTCGCTGTCTGTATATGGAAGATATATGAGAAAAACTATTACAGAGGGGGGACTTTATGAACGACATAAAAACCAAAACAATGATTTTTAGAATTTTTGTCTGTTTGTCTGTTTATCTGTTTGTTTGTACGTTTGTACGCGCTAATCTCAGAATGTACTGAACGGATTTTGATGAAATTTGGTATGGTAGTAGTTTAGACTCTGGATTAACACATAGGTTACTTTTTATTGCGGAAAAATGTACTGGATAAATGGACACATACAGTGATTTTGACTTTTTCTAAAGTAGTCCAGGCATATGCTACCAACAATAAAGATTTGTACCAAGGTATACCTGGATCCAAAAGTACTGAACAGAACTCCCGAGTCGTTATAGATATATGTTTGGGGATTTCGGCGTTGTTTAAAAAACTGAAAGCATATTATGCCACTTAAGTCAATCAAAGTAATCATCATCATCACCGCCTTCATCACACCATACACTAGTAATTCCCAAAGTGGGAAAATGGGGGTCTACAATCGTAAGCAGGGGTGCATGAAAATTAATTTGGTTTCGATAGTGAAGAACTAAAATGTTGGCTTGTTATTTTAAATAATATGATACCTAAATTAAACCTTCTCAATAAGACAATTTATAAATAAATTGAGAAAAAAATGGATAGTTCCGAACTGGGAGTCGAACCCAGACCATGTCGGTATCGCGCCGAGTGCTCTACCAGTTGAGCTATTTCATTTATAACTTATTGAGCCACACCGTCCATTATACGGTAATACAACACAAACAATATGATACCTAAATAAAACCTTCTTAATAAGACAATTATCTCCTATCAATATAGGCAGATATTATTTTATGAAGCTCAGCGACTGTTACTTGTAAAAACTTGCATAATATTCCATATTCAGTACAATGCGTCGAGACTTGTTGCCGCGCCGGCGGCCGGCGCAATGCGTGTTCAAACGTGCAAATGAATACGACTTGTGGTGTATGCACTTGCAATCTTGTATGATTGTGTTTAATTCTTCACCAATATAGATACGAATGTTAAGCATAAACGTTACTCATTTTTTACCGAAATTTCATAAAGAAAAGTGAATCGATATTAGTGATTACCAGTGTCGGAAAAGTATGTACCTACCTATTAGTATACACACACCTACCTGCCTATATAATATAATATCGCCTGCCTAATGCTAAAAGGGCGCATTTTTCAACATTTTGTATTAAAACTTAAATTTTTTTATTTAATATTTACAGGTAGGTAATTGATACGAAACATGACCGAATCTAAGAAGAAGTGTCGTCAGGACAATGTTGAATATATAAAGTTTGGTTTTCTTCCATCAAAGGCAGATAAACGATTGCCCATATGCCTTTTATGCAACAAAGTTTTGAGCAATGACTCTATGAAACCATCAAAGCTGGAAGACCACCTAAGAAAGTGTCATCCTGATAAAATAGGTAAAGATTTAAAGTATTTTCAAACATTAAAGGAAAAATATGAAAAGAGACCCACCGTGGACAGTATGTTCGCTTCAACGTCTGAAAGCAACGATGATGGCTTGCAGGCATCTTACAATATCTCATTACTTATAGCAAAATCTGGAAAACCGCACACCATTGGAGTACAGTTAATTTTACCTGCTGTTGAAGAGGTTTTAAAAACTGTTCTGCACAAATCTCATTCAATCTTCAATCTCAATCATTTGACATACTCAAAAGAATTCCTGTACAAGGACGTATTGATGAAATGAACTCTGATGTTGAAAGTTTCTTGTGTGATTATCTGCAAACAACTCATTTTTCTATTCAACTGGACGAGTCCACTTTACCTGGCAATGAAGCATTATTATTGGCATATGTTCGATTTGTTATGGGCGCAGAAATTCATGAAGAGCTACTATTCGCGAAAACTTTGAAGATGGACACTAAAGGTGAATCAATATTTAATGTCCTGAGTGATTTTTTTAAAGAAAAATCGATTCCATTTACAAACGTTATTTCGGTGGAGATGGATACAGAGCGAGATTCTGCTATGATCGGGCGATATCGTGGGTTTATAGGCCATCTTAAAAGAATTATACCAGAGGTAACTGCAATTCACTGTGTTATCCACCGACAACATCTAGTAGTGAAAAATTTGAGTGATAGATTGCACCAATCGCTTCAATTTGTGATTAATGCAGTTAACAAAATTAGAAGAAATGCATTGAATACGCGCTTATTTGCACAATTGTGCGATGAAAATGATGAAAACTTCCAACGATTGCTGTTATATACCGAAGTACGCTGGTTGTCGAAAGGTGCATGTTTATCAAGATTTTATTCACTTTTTGACTCAGTTTTAGAATTTCTGGAAAGTAGAGATCCTGATTTAAAAAAAAACCTAATCAATTTTAAAGCAGACATCGCGTATTTGACAGATTTGATCAAAAAATTTAATGGCCTCAACTTACAATTACAAGGGGACAGCCTTAATTTAATAAAAACAAAGAGTGTAATTTCAGCTTTTATAGGTAAATTGAAATTAATGAAGGAAAATATTGGTCGGCGCGAATTTTCACAGTTTTCAAACTTATCGCAGGTAGAATGCCTTGATGAAGATATTCAGACATACGTTCAACATTTGATTGCCCTGCATGATGATTTTAAAATCAGATTTGAAGACATTCTGTCGATGGAAATACCACCATGGATCATAAATCCATTTGATGAAACGGGAGTGGAGAATGTAATATTACAAGAGGAGCTACTCGAGCTTCGCACTAATGAGGAGCTGAAAGTGACATTTAAAAGAGGGTATCAAACATTTTGGCTGGAGGCAGAAATACCTAAAAAATATCCTGGACTGTGGGGAATCGCGTAAAAGCTTCTGATAGCGTTTCCCTCGTCATATCTCGTCGAAAAAAGTTTTAGTGCCGTTACAAACTTATTAACAAAAAAAGGAACAGATTGAATATCACACGGGGAGATTTGCGGTTATTCCTTACAAAACTCAAGCCAAATATTGATAATGATGTCAACCAATCAAGTACATCCATCTCATTAAAATTATATATTTTTTGTAATTACCATTGTAGAAGTTACATTACGTTATAAAGAAGTGTTTAATTTTGATTATATTACTACTGTTAAAACAATAATAATTATTAGTGTAATAATTTATATATTTGAATATATAATATATATACCTACAACCCAAGGAAATATACTATATTTCTTTGTACAACTCCGAATGGGACGTTTTCTCGTGACTTGACTGTCACGACTTGACTTGTGACGTGACTCAGTCACTGTAGATTTCAAAAAAGTAAAGTTGGATGCAATCAATTTTTCGATTGGCCAACTTTGCTTTTTTGACATCCACTCACAACACAATGAATTAAAATTTAATTGAAAATTTGTTTAGTCTACCTACTTAATTATCAAATAATTAACCCTATCAAGCAATCATTTCTAACCTTATTTTTCGAAAACTGTTAATTCGTCGTTGAAACTCAGCTACAACGCAAGTTTCCATAGATAGATAGGGGGTCCACCGGATCCAGCAAAATTTTGAAAGTGGTCTATGAAACAAAATAGTCTGGGAACCACTGCATACACCATCACATTTTGATATATTAATATGTACTTCTCATAGTCTTTTACACCGACACGCATATCTTTGAACATTACTCTGCCGTTTGTCGAAGCATTTTCAAAATTCTTTTGTTGTTGTAAAGAATATAATCCGAAATTGGCCCCTTAGTCACCAAGGTCCGATGATGACATCCATGAGAAATCAAGATAACTCCACAAATTATAAGGACATTTATAGTAATTTCGAATTATATAGTAAGTAAAATTTTGTGCCAAGGTGTACCCTAGATCCAAAAGCACTGAACAGAACTCCTCAGTCTTTAAAGATACACGTTCAGAAATTTCGGCATTGTTTAAGGAACTGGAAGCATATGCCACTTACAGTAATCATCATCATCACCACCATCTTCTTACGATACACCAACATATTATTATGGTGACATAGGTACTCCTCATAGTTTAGTACACCGATAACAATGTATTTGAAATTTTGCAATAGCCAAAATTATATTATTTTAATTATATTTAATGCTGAGTGCTACATATTTTCAGCCGACTACTACAATAGATAATCATAATTATTTAATAATATAGTGTGTAATCATTATCATCACTGGTGATTGTTTATTTGGTCCACAGATCGGCAATGCTTATTTGGAGAAATACCACGGCCTCTCAGAAAACCGGCATAAAATCGCTTGTGTTCGTTTTTCCGAGAGAGTAAGAATGCCGGAGGCTTTTTTTGTATTAAATAACTTTCTTAAAATGTGGTAATAATAATAAATATAACTAAAAAGGGAAAATTTCACAGATGATGTATTTTTGTTACCGCTAAAATAACAAATAAAATCTTGAGAGGTGTCAAGGGACACCCGGATGGAACGAAGTTCCTTTCGATTAATTAGTGATTGTAATAAAATTTAATTTTTTTTATGTTATAATAATATTTTTTTATTATTAACAAATATAATGTAACATAAACTTAATCAGTAGGCTCAATTTTAGTAATAAGAGAGAGAGAGAGAGAGAGAGAGAAACACGCGCACGCCGCACGGCTTACAACTATAGCAAAAAGTGTCGTTACAACTTTTAGTCTTAATTTTTCCGTCTAGCCCCATTTCGCAACGCGCGATAAGGAACTTCGTTCCAATAAATATTTAATGGGTTCTCCCATACAATTTTGTCATGTTTGCCGTTTTGTACGGAAACTATCGTGCGCGAGTTCGACTCGCACTTAGCCGGTTTTAGATGTACACTGCTTGCTGACCGGTCGTTGTAGTGAGAGTGCCCGATGAAGTTGGTGACCCTCGTTTCCTTCTGGACATCATCATCATCACTCCCCACCCACCACCACGCCAGGCAGTTTAGCCTCTTCGGGTATCTCGACCACCAGCCTCAACGCACATCTCGACCACCAGCCTCAACGCACCACGGCCTGGTCGAAGCCTCACTGGCTTCATCGGGCACTCTCACTACAACGACCGGTCAGCAAGCAGTGTACATCTCTCCTGGTCAGCACGTAGCATCGGCCCCGCACGGCAGCAGTCCGACTCACTGGATTCCGTGCAGCAAGCAGCACAGTTTCGACTCACTGGGACTCTCTGGTACTGGCAACTCAAGCAAGAAGACTCAAGATTCGACCTCCGGTCTTCGGGGGGAGAGTGATGTGGCGAATCTACTAGCGCCACAATCCTGAATCGCGCTATCGAAGTTTTCTAAGATCGGCACTATATATACGACATCTGAAACTTATACAAGTGGGCTTCGGCCTGACCGAGCATATCACCTCGCTCGGTCGGAGATCTCCCTTTGGAGTTTCCACTATTCCCACACTAGTAATTGGATTTTATACTGGGATAATAACACTGTGTTTTAAAACTGTAATCTTTTTAACCGACTTACAAAAAAAGGAGGCGTTATACATTCTGCGGCTGTATTATATATATTATATATAAGTATTATATATTTTTTTATGTAAAGGGTATAATCCCAAATTGGTCCTTTTGACATCAAAGTGGTGACCCGATGATAGGATCCATGAGGAATCGAGGTAACTCCTCGAAATTTATATGATGATTTCTACTTTTTCTGAAGAAGTTCAAGCATATGCTACCAAAATGTAAGATTTTACCACCATCTTAAACATGAGTTCTATTTTAAATATTGTTTTATCAGGATTGTCGGTCGGGCCGGTGCCGACTTCAAAATTATGAAGATTGAGTAGAGTAATAGTTAAAATTTTAGCCGAATTTAAAAGAGGAATTATTTAGATAATAGTTGGTTTTAATTAAGTATTAATTAAAAAATGAAATGATTTCCTTAGAACAAATTATATTCAATCCAAGTATAACCTACCAGCCGAATAAAATTAATATTAACGAATCATTAAAAACAACGTGATATATAATCAAATATAAATCGTTATAAATATCAATATAAATTGTTATGCTCGAGTAGCGAGATCGAATATCATGTGGTCGGCGATTCGGAGTTGGGACGCGTCACGCGGCTGATGAAATCCACATGTGCACTGGCGTGTGCCCCGTGTGGCCGGCCTACGCTTATTAATTACCCGGATATCAGGGAAAATATTTTTAGTGAAACCAGTATGGAGATTTTGCTTACACGTTTGCTATGGTCATTCAAGTACGCACTATCGAACAAGTTGCCGCTCGACCAGGCCTAAGACGATGTTTAGAAACCGGTCGAGCAGGAGCTTTGTTGATATTGTACATTCGTCAATCTGTTTTGGTCTCAAATAGGTAGTAGTAGTAAAGTAGGAGATGATAAGTAGATTAGTCATTATTAATAGGCTAATAATATAATTAGGCTATTAATAATTACAGTTTTAGGAACATCGACAATAATTAATTAGGTATACTATTTAAGTATTTACATAGCCTTCAGACAAGTCACAAGATTTATGTTAATGGCTGCTACATAATAATAATAATAGATTGGTACACGACATTAGCTAAGTATATAAACGTGAAACTTTTAAGCTTAATTCTAGGGAAACTAAAATTATTACCCTGCCACACTTATTGAAGTTCTCCTTCGTACATAGTGGTTTGTACATATACCGGCTTTGTTTTTTGTGCGGTGAAGTCGCGTATTGGATCTGTGTGTAGTGCGCTGTGAAATATTTTTTTTTTTATACGAAATCCATACAAAATATATCAAAATGGCCTGTCCAATGCGGTAAGAGTATTATTTTATAATTGATTGGTAAAGACATAAAAGAAAATTTAGTTAAAATATATTTGTATTTAATTGTATGTATTTCAAAGCATTAATTAAAATAATATTAGCATCTGCACACCTTCCTCTACATAATCTTTAACTGTGCCAAATATAACCATACTCCTCCATCCGCAAATTCTCTTAAAACAGTAGGTACTGAAAGTTTTTGATTCACTTGTTAATTTATAATACTAGGGTTTGCCCGCCACTTCGCCCGCGTAAATACAGAATTCCACGGGAACACTACTTTTTCGGGATAAAATGTAGCCTATGTGTTAATCCAGAATTTCAGAGCCTAAACTGCTACTCACCATACCAAATTTTATTAAAATCCGTTCAGTAGTTTTTACGTGAAAGAGTTACAAACATCCATCCATCCACCCATCCATCCGTCCATTCATCCACCCTCACAAACTTTCATATTTATAATAGTAAGGTTACGAAAGCTACAGCTTTTTGGTGGTTTTTGCTATTAGTCGTCTAGAGCTAAAACGCCTCTCGCTGTTTTGAACAGCAGTCAGTAGCGCACAAAAATAAGGATCTGCAAATTGGTCCTCACAAGCGACACAAAAGTAAACAGAAATGACTACAAAATTAAGTTTTGTAATAATTATTCTGCTTTACAGCTAGTTACAGCATGGCAAAAAATAGTAGGTATGACGCGGCGACAGCATAATATACTAAACTAAAATTACTTTAGTTCTCTGCTGTCACCGCGTCATACTCTTTTATGCCAAGCTGTTTCTACCCATTGATTCTGAAGTGTCTATTGTCTATTATTAGCAGTCTCCACTTACCGCTCCCTGGGTGGTAAATAACGGTACTAGGACCATGCAGGACAATTTATTATTATACGAGAATTTATTATTCGCTTAACGTTGAATATACCGACAATGTAAACCGGACAAGAGCGAGTCGGACTCGCCGACCGAGGCTCCCGTACGACGTATATCAGGAATAGGCTCACAGTTTTTGTCGAGTCTGAAATGGGTGATGAAAGTTTGTATAGCAAAGACATTATTTTTGTCATTTTTCTTTTTAAATAAAAAAAAATGCGTCGTAAATTTAGTAAAATAAGGTATACAGGTATAGAGATTTATGCTTACATAAATTCCTTTCATATTATATCCCATTTGAACATAGTAGCTTCAGCTTGAATTTTCTTAGATTAGACCCAAATTTTTTATGATTTACTTACAGACATGCAGTTGTCAGGTATATGCTTGTACTTGTAGTATACAACGATGCTATTGCTAAATTTCATAGTTCTGGGTCAACGGAATTATGAATTTTGATTTCCTTGAGGTTGAGGGTGTCGAAATGTGCGTTTTTGTAGAAAAAACAGGCGTATATATTTTTACCTTAACTTAGAAGTCAAATTTTTTCACAGCTTTAAAGGACCGGAGGCAATTGAGTATACGGTTTTAATTACAACTCGATATCTCCGTTCATGAAATAAAGGATTCAATATCAGACGAACGGACAAACAACAAAGTGATCTTATAAGGGTTTTTTTTTCCTTTTTAGGTACGGAACCCTAACAAACTTTCGCATTATATTAAACCTATCTAATAGGCAGGTTCTTGTATACATAACTACTAAGTCAGCAATCCGAATTTGTGTCTGTCCAAAAACCAGCGAAAAAAGTCAACAAGCCATATTACGAGTTCTCGATAGTGGTCCACGATAGTGTTCTTTTCCCGTTTTTTCTTTTAAGCCGTTTTTCCCCTACCCAGTTCTGCAGTAGACGACCCGGCGCAAGCAGGCAACTGCCTAGGCAACGAGGCAGGCATGCTGTACGGCGAGTACCTCATGCTGGACAAGCTGCTGGCCGCGCAGAGGATGCTCAGCGCGGAGACCGCCAAGCCGGTGCATGATGAGCATCTGTTCATTGTTACGCATCAAGGTTTGTTCCAGTGGTAAAGATTTCAAAAAGCAGACCGATCTCGTGATCATAGACATTTTCAACGCAAAGGTCTATTCTTGCCAAAAAAATTCTCTAAGCAGATAAGAATATTTGATTAAAAAAAAACGGAGGTACTCCGGGAGTGCCGACAGAAGTGAAGAAGCTTAGTGTTTATAAGGCAAGCACGCGGCAAGCACGCGGCATGCAAACCGACCGCCCTACCGCGCCCTACCGCGCCCTACCGCACCATATCGCACCAGGGCGCTATTTTCCCTAAATCAAAAAATTTCCAACGCGCCTAAAAAACTTTTCACTTCAAAAATCACGAGTCACATCATGACTAATTGATGTGCCAATTTTCTGACATACGGTCTGGCCTACGACTGTTTACTTATTTATTTATATTGTGGCGTAAGTTGGAAATATCACCCTTAATGCAATACCGATGTCTTCAATAGGTATTGTCGCCGCGTTGGCCCTTTTAGCTATAGATTTTTCCTCACAGTTTTAAAAACACTTGTTTTAAATGATACATAAAACGATTTTGTTTATTATTCCAGCTTACGAGCTGTGGTTCAAACAAATAATATTCGAGGTGGACTCGGTGCGGTCTCTGCTGGACGTGGAGGGGCTGGACGAGAGCCACACGATGGAGATACTGAAGAGGCTCAACAGAATCGTACTTATACTGAAGGTACCTGTAGATCTACACTTGGCCGTTTCGTTCCTACAAGTATAACAGAAAAACAGCCTCACCTTACCCCCAAGTAAAGGGAATGTTGCGAAATGGCTAGACCACATATTTTGACTAAGGTGTTGAGTTCGTGTAGTTAGTGGCTTCAAGTAAAGTTACGGCGTGTAGAGTCAGAAGCTTGGTTTTACATGAGATCTTATACCTTTTTCACAGTGCGAGGCTTATGGTATCGTGTAACATCTTAGCTTCACTTTACATTAAAATATTTTTGGTCGGATAATTATTAAAGGGGAAAATTATAATTTTCAATGTAAAGTAACCAATTAGCGTTAGGACTGTAGAAATTGTCAGCATTAAAACGCATAGCCATTTCGGCGGTAGCTTTTTGTGCAGCAAAGAAAACACAGATACATTTATTAGGGTTCCGTTGTTCACGCCTCAGAACCGTGTGGTTTCGTCATGTCCGACCGTTCTCAGTTTACCTTCCAAACGGTAAGCGCTAGAAAGATTTAAGTTTGCAGTTTGCTGGATACCTTAATATGTGTATTTACCACGAATACCACGTCTACAAAGTGCTAAAATAGAATTGGGAAAAATATTTTTATGGGGTATCCTATAACCTGTTTACGTAGGATTGACAATCTGTTATTGATTTTAGTGTTTTGAAGTGAAATAAGAACTGATTTGTTTAATAACAGGCCTACGCCTGCAATATCTTAATAGGGTACAACATTTGACCTGACGCGATATTGTTTGTCGATACTTCATAAACTTTACCTACGAACTAGTGACGTACCACAAAGTTTACGCTCGTCATATTGTTGTTGAAAATACGTTCCGTCTATCTATAATTTCGTGTGATAAAAAAACGTCATCTGACAAACTGACACGCAAGTCGGGTTGTCGGGTTATAGTTTTTTTAACTTATTTTTTTTATCGTATTTTTCCGTTTTCCAATCGAACATATTTTTGGAATAGTATTAATAAGTAATCAAAGCACTTGAAATTAAAATATATTTTTCACAAGCACGGAGCGAGCCATTTGTTTCTAGATTTAAAGAACGATAATAATGAAAATTATAATATTATTATGCCAATCAAGAAATGCAATAGATATCATTCAACAGGCAACACCATTTCATTTATTGGATCACATTTCAGTAATATTATGTAGTCTAATATTATATCCTCACATCAAAAACAACGATACTGCGATTCAGAAATATGTAACTTGACCCGTATAATAGAGACATCTATAGAACGTACTAATAAAAGAACTAATAATTTATTTTCATCTGCATGTTTTAATTAAAAACAGATGAACCGATTAACCGATTTTAATCTAGGTATTTTTGTTTGAAAGCTGACTTGATCGAGAGTGTTCTTAGCTATAATTCATCATCATCATCTCGTTCACTGCTTGACAATTCAGGGGTTACTTAATTTTTTTATATTATGTATTGTCTATAATAAATTATATTTATAAAATAAAATATGTTTTATGAAGTTTCGAAAGTAAAGGAAGAGAGAGTGCTCATGTGTACGCGCACACACTATAAAATAACTTCTGCGTTGCTAGCCTGGTTTCAATGAAACCGGCCACCGTCACCAAAATCGGTTCGGGGAGCTATATAGAGTTTGATGTATCGGAAGTAAGAAAATCGTCAGTACAATATTGCTTAAATTGGAAAATACGCAATTTGGCATTGAACTTGATTTCACAGTCTATTGTTATATTTTCTTATCGAATGTTTTCAGAAGTAAATTGGTAATCTATATTTCATAATAATAACAATGAGCTTGATATTTTCAATATTTTTATACTTACATAAATATTGATTTCTTATAGGTTTACGCGAATATTGTTCATTGTTTTAAACACTTACGGATTGTGTCGCGGTGCACTTTTCTTTTTCCGACATCCTCCCGTGACCACGGCTGCTGGAAAGTAGCCGAAACGTCGGAAAAAGAAAAGACACAACGACACAATCCGTAAGTGTTTAAAACAACTTACATAAATAGATAAAAGAAAGTCGTGTTAGTTACACTATTTATAAAACAAGAATGGCTGAACCGATTTGGCTAAATATTGGTGAGGTGGTAGCTTAGAACCAGGAGACGGACATAGGATACTTTTTGCCCCGTTCCCGAGGGACGTAAAAATGGATTACAATTTCAATGGCTCGCTAAAACTCGAGAACGGCTGGAGCGATTTGGCTAATTTTGGTCTTGAAATAATTCTGGAAGTTCAGGGAAGGTTTAAACGGTGAGAAATATTGGAAATGCTTTAGGTTGTAGGAGTAGGTGTAGGTGTAGGACTAGGATGTAGGTTGCATTGTAAGTGTATTAATTTATTCATACCAATTCATAATTAAGACAGAACAACGTGTTTTTCAACAAAAATTAAATCAATTTATTGTTAGGAATAGTAATAAGGAATAGTTTTTTGGGTTCTATAGTTAGATATAAGTTACGTAAAGGGTACCTGAATACTATAAATTATAGGTACAGTACATACGACCACGTTCTCAATGTCTTTCGGCAATCATCGTTTTTTTTATACATTCCTAAAATGTAGTGTTCTGTCATTTCCGTAGGAAAAACTACGATTTGCGAGGGCCATTAGCAACATGGTTTTACTGTTGAATAATATTACTTAAACTACGGAACCCTAAGAACCCTAAGTCTCGGAATCCTTATAGTTTCGTCATGTTTGTCCGTCTGTCTTCGGCTTACCGTCCAAACGGTTAGTGCTAGAAAGATAAAACTTTGCATAAATAATAAATATTTAACACATCTAATCATCACTAAAACGAAAAAAAATTTTTTTGGGTACCTAACTTTCCTCACTTTACGTGTAGGGTACCTACCCTACACGTAAAGTGGGGATGGTTGTTTTTCTCGCGTCTAGTGTAGCGTATTAAGATAAGACTTTTGAAAACATTGAGAGGTTGCTAAGTCGATTTTTTGATTTAGGTATCCGTTTGCGAGATATTCAACAAAAAAATCAAGATAGTAGTCCATGTGATGAAATTTGAAGGAACTTAAAGGCTTATAATCATAAGATGACTATGCGGAACCTTGTTCTTTGCGGGGCCTGACACGTACTTGGCTGGTTTTTGGTCTTTTGATTACGGTTACTTCGTTAATGATACATTTACGACATGTCATAGGTACCTACATATAATAATATCATCGATCTTATGCAACACCGAAGATTGTTGCATAAGGTGTATCATATTATTACACAGACCGAGTGACAAACAGATTTGGCATCTTCATACATAATGAAATAGCATTTAATTGGAATTTATAGGCCGAACCGGAATAATCTGGTATTACAATTATCTATGAGAAAACATGTTTTTTAGAAGTCGTTAAGCGGCGTCGGCGCCAGAAAGTACAGTAGACAAAATAAGTCAAGCGTTTTATTGAGCAAGAGTCCGATAAAGCGAGCGGACTGATCTAATATGTAGACCGTACCTACTGACATTTACAAATGTCTTTTGAATCAACTTTCCTAAATCATTGCTAATAAGTAAGTAACAGTGCTTACATAATATTTAAATCGCAATGATGAATGCTCGCCACTGAGGCAAAAGCAAGTGTTTCGAATAATTAATTCTTAATTATATCCAATCACACTATTCTGAGAACACAATATCTTATACTTTAATATAATCTTGCACTAATCAGAATCTCAGAAACTGCTACAACAATAGGCATGTTGCCTAAAAATTTTTTTTTCGTCTATTCGATGTTAGACAACATGTTAATAAACAATCTAGAACCCATTCTTGTATATCTTAAAAATATCGACGATACAAACAATTTAAATTGACAATAAGAAAGAGAGCAATATATCCGCCTGTCGGCCTGTGAATTCACGAGTTGCTCCCGCCATACATTTGTCAAAATGTATGGTGGTAGGCTGGTAGCAGCTTATGACGTAACAAATCGTTTTGCGAGAAAGAGATGGGCAATATTTTTTTGCTTAAGTATAATTTTTAATCGCATTAACCGAAATAATTATTTATTTTATGTATCTCTATTCAACAATTTTAAAATTTATTTAGCAAAATCGTGGAATTTGACACTAGGCAACATCCCTATTCCCATGAAATCTGAGGAGGGGGTTTGGGGGTGAAAAATCGATCTAGCTAGGTCCACGATACCCCGAGGAAATCGCAAACTTTTGAGTTGTTATACATTTTTAATTTCTTTGCGTAAATATTATACTTTAAACGAGACAATCTTGAATATAATATATACATAGGTAACATAATCGGTATCTCGAAAACACCTACAAGTATTACCGTGAAATTTTGTAGTTTTGGGGCAGAAAAATCGATCTAGCTAGGTCTTATACCTGGGAATTTTTTAGCTATAATATGTGTTTTAGCAACAATATATCAATAGTTTCGACTCAATAATGTCAGTCCGATTGGCAGATTTGTATGCTTATGTATAATTTTTGGCTTGTTTTAAAATTCGGAATGTAGTGGGTTCGAATCCCGGTCAGGTAAATATTATTGTGATTCTTTTTATTTTTTTAATTTATCAGAACTCCGACCTATGCTCGGTTACCTAGGTACTAACATAATAATATGAGTTATTTCGCTCCCCATTTGGAAAAGCGCGTGGCTCAGCCACGTGTACGTCGGCGTATGCTAATATTTTTGAGTTTTTTTTAAATACCTGTAATCTGTAATTTTTTTTCGTACCTTCTATTAGAACTCCGCGCAAATCTCGGTCTCCCAGGTACTTACGATAAAATCTTGCATACTTCTCTTAAAATATAACACTATTCCTTATGAGCTCTAATTACTTTCAGTCTATCTACT
This sequence comes from Phengaris alcon alcon, assembly GCA_037179445.1. Taxonomy (NCBI): domain Eukaryota; kingdom Metazoa; phylum Arthropoda; class Insecta; order Lepidoptera; family Lycaenidae; genus Phengaris; species Phengaris alcon. The sequence continues at coordinate 168,876 of JAYRCH010000059.1, forward strand.
TGTTAAGATTTAATACCTACGGTTTATTTACTACGTGGTATCTAATATCGTTAATTATCTGTTGTCCTCAAGTAAGTGCTTCTTACAGCTGCTAGTGGACCAGGTGATGATCCTGGAGACGATGACCCCCCTGGACTTCATGGACTTTCGCCACTACCTGCGGCCCGCCTCCGGCTTCCAGAGCTTACAGTTCCGACTGCTGGAGAATAAGGTAGGTAATATTATTTTTGCAGTTTGATATTCGTTTATAATTTTTTCGCATTAAAATTAAGATTTCGTCATTTTGTTCGCATCGTCGGTTTGGTAAATAGTATCTTTACCAATTAACTCGTATGCCCTCAATTGTGTAATGTGTATATAAAATAATAAATACTAGTAATAATATAGAAATAAAAGAATAATTAGGTATCTACACTAATGTAATAAAGAGGAAAGATTTGTTTCTTTGTGCATTGAATAGGGTCCGAAACTACAGAGACATTTGTTTTGTAAATCTGACCGAAGATCAGCTTAATAAACTTGAGCTGCTTCAAAATCTTTCAATAAGATTCATTTTTGGCCATCGCAAATACGACCACATCTCCGAATTTCGCACCAAGCTCAGGTTGCCATTCGCCTTCGTCGGGATGCTCGCATACTCTCACTCGTATATTCCATCATACACGACCCATATTTACCTTCTTACTTGAAAGAAAAAATAAATATTTCGACGAGCAGTAATCAAGGATTTACGGTCAGTTTCAAATCTTCTTTTGGATATGCCCGGACATCACTCAAAATACTACAGCTCTTCCTTTGCAATCACCGGGATAAAACATTGGAACGCTTTACCAATAGGCATAAAAGTGACAAAAACACTCAGTCGATTTAAGGCATTGGCCAAATAACACTTTCTTTCCATTGCTAATGATTAACACAAATCAAATTGTTTTTTTTAATTTGTTATCTTAAAATTAATGTTCCATCCTTATAATATTATGTTCTTACTTATTTATGTATTTTATAATATATATTTGTATGTATATATAATATTATTATTGTATGTATGTGTCTGTTTATATATTATATTAAAATATCTATGCTAACAGAACTTATTTTGCACATTCACGTTAATCTAACATTATTACTGTCCTGTACCCGTGGTTGCCTGGAAGAAATTTCTAAATAGTAGTAAGGCCGCCATTGTGTTCCACGTTGTTTAATAAATAGTATAGATTGTAGTTAAATTTGAAATTGTTAAAATATGTGCGCACAATAAAGAGTATTTCATTCATTCATTCTACTGGACCGATGTTGATGAAATTGGCACAGATATTATATTATAGAGTAGACTGCGGGGAAGGACTTAGAGCATAGGCTACTTTTTATCGCGGCAAAAAGTACAGTTCCCACGTGCATTCATTCGTACTTGAAACGTTCGTTATTTGCATCCGAAATTTTTACTTTATCTAATGATTAAAAAATACTAAATGAAAACACGTTGTGACAAACCGCACGGTTTGCATCTGTAGTTTGATTGTAAATCTTCTGTTGATTGCTGTATACCTACAACAAATTATAACTGACTATTATTACCAATTACAGTCACTAATATCGTTGTCATGACTAGCAGAAGATGACTTCAATTTACTATAATAATATAGTAAGTATGTTATCTTGTGGCACGAGTTACTACGACGCGATGTCACGGGTGGCAAGCGTGATCGATTTGAGAGGCCAAATGGAAGCCAATACAGAGCAATGACATCTTAATGATTATTTTACTTACCGTTAGAATCTTAGAAATGTTTCCATTAAAATTAACACGGAACCCTAAAAAGGGATTTTAATTATACAAAGGAAGTGGAAGGGATGGAATGTGACGTTACCAAAAAGCAGGTAAAAATTAGTACAGCTAAAAAAGTTTAGGACAATAAATAATAAAAAATAATTGTTTTGTAGGTAATATATCTTTCAAGCTTATTAACAAAAAAGCTACTAAAACAAGTTCCAATACGTGTTAAGACGACTAACAACTTCAAAGGAACATGGCTGGCATTGTCTACACTCTACAGATTACAGTCTAAGCGTAGCCATACACCATACTGCATATTATAGACGTTGTCGATTGGGTCAGTAAGAGCCATTACACACCGGGACGATGTGCGACGCTACGCGGCGCTGCATTTTTAAGATAGCTATTTAAAATTGAACTTTACTCACTACACAAAAAGATGCACGTTTCATATGATCTTAGTCTTACACTGCACATACGCTGTGCAACGCGGTGCAACTTGACATTCGAATTCTTACAAGGAAACGTTTCATACGTGTAATTAATAAAGTTCAATTTTGAATAGCTATCTTGAAAATATAGCGCTATGTCCGTGTATGGGAGGTTTGATAAGACAGTCGACAGTTTATACTTTATACTATTTATGTCAATATGGATAATGGAACTGATCCAATCGGTAGCGTCATGCCGATTGGACGACAGGCAGCATGGTGTATGGCTCCTGTGAACGTCAGTTGCATAGGTGAGAGTTGAGACCCTCTGCCCCAGTAGTGCGTATGCTAGAGCTCGATGATGATGTTTTTTGCAATTTCTATTCCAACATTTCAGTTGGGCCTCAAACAACAATTACGGGTGAAGTACAACCAAAGCTACCAGACAGTTTTCGGAGACGATCCAGAGGCTATGGATGCGCTGAGCAAGTGAGCTTACCTTAATAATATTTACTTAACTCATTGAAATTAAGGAATTATTAAAACCTATACTATCTATCCATTAAATAATAGTATGTTCTAAAAATAAAATTGCCTTATAAGGCAGGCTTGTTACTCCTGTCGTATTCCGTACACGACGATAATTTCTAACCATCAGGCAATCTTTGAAAATATCCTTAGTCCAATAGCATAATATTGTGATTGTTGAAATAGTACTAAAGGCGTAAAAAGGCAGTCAATACTTTTATACCACTTTGAAAACCCCATTTGAAAGACAACTGGAATATTGTATCGGCTTGACAGAGATTACTTACACATACAGGAAATTTATTTTCTACAAATAACTATAGTATTCATCCTCCATTAACTTAGATCAGAAGAGGAGCCAGCTCTCTTGGCCCTGATAGAGCGGTGGTTGGAGCGCACGCCCGGCCTCAACACGTACGGTTTCAACTTCTGGGGCAAATTCGAAGCTGCGGTTAACAAGATGCTTACTGAGGAACTCGAGGAAGCTATGGTAAGATTTGAGGAGAATTATGGGTTGTTCTTAGAACATAATAAAGTGATTAGTGACTTATCTACAAAGATAAAAGCTGGCGATGTTACCATAACTAATAAAAGTTTTTGTCTCGAACGAAAGATGAATAGTATTTTACGATGTTGTTCTAATTTGTATAGTTAACCGTATAAACTGTAGATGTCAATCAAGGTAGGTAACTCCCAAAAGCGCCATAATGTTTCTTCCAGACAAAGAAATTTGAACTTAGTTGCTTTGTTCATAAATTCTATTTTATGTCGCCAGCGTGAATCAAACGAGGTGGTGCGTCTTCACCGGCTTCAAGACGTGGAAAACCGACGCGAGATTTACCGCTCCATCTTCGACCCCGCAGTACACGACGCGCTGCGCTCCCGCGGCGAGAGACGGTTGGTATTACTCGTATAAATATAGGGGCTGACTGGATAGACAAATGAAGTAAACTCAATATAATATGATCAGCTGGAGTATCATATGTAGGCTTCAGTTGTCTCACGGCCGAATACCGAAACTATAGTTAAATTAAGTGACGCTCAAGTCACACGCTGTCCTTGTCATTTGGGCTAGCAGAGACAGCGACAGTCTGTGAATAAGCGGGCTCTTAATTTTAATTGGAGTTTCAGTATTCGGCCATCAGTGTCTCAGTCAGTTGTGAAACCAGTTCTAATGAATAGTATGTCCAGGAAAGTAAAAATCCGCACCATATTCACGAAACTAAATTGACATGTCATTAATATCAAATCTCAGTGGCCTAGTGGGTAGACCGTTTGATTCGCACTCGAAAGAGTGCAGGTTCGATTCCCAAGTTGTGGCGCGTACCAGTGAGACTTTTTCAGATCTCAAGTATACGGACACTCTAATGGTGAAGAAAAACATCGTGAAAAAACTCGCACATTGTTGGTCCCAGACGTATTGATTAGTAATTCCACTGGACTAGGCTGACTATGTTGTGAGATTGCCATATGTGCTTTGGCAACCATACGACATTTAAAAACCGACTGTCCCAGGCACTACAGTATTTCAAGAGTGGTTACTTCGCTCGGAGAATACTGTATAAATCATCCATCAAAAACGGATGAAAAGGCCTAAGTTTTAATATCAAATCGTCGAGATTTAACCAATCGCATCCCAGCTTTTCGTAGAGTTGCTGCAATAAAAAATTAAGTACTCCCAGTGCAGGTTTTTTATTTTCCTGGTGAGGCTTTAAAATAGATCTCACACTTGTTTTCGCCCACATTTTATTATTTATTTATAATTTCAGAATAATTATATATAAAATAAAAAATAACACACATACTTACGCACACAGAAACAAACGCAATGACACACATTCGTACACTTGCTTACATGCATTGACATAAACGCACACAGACTAAATAGAACCTCATATATTATGGATACTCGACAAATCGTTAAAGTAATGGTTTCGTTTGATCAAATCCTATCACATATTATTGAAGTACAATAATTAATGTTTCCCTTTGTTCACAGGCTATCCCACAAGGCGCTACAAGGCGCCATCATGATAATGTTCTACCGTGACGAGCCACGGTTCTCGCAGCCGCACCAGCTGCTGACCCTGCTCATGGATATGGACAGCCTCATCACCAAGTGGCGCTGTGAGTGTTCTTTATATACCAGCAACGAATTCGTGTAATTAATGCGTAAGTTTGTGAGAGTGGGAAGACATCCTATATAAGGATGTATCATTTACATTTACCTCGGAAAATGTACACTACTGGAATTGGGGACAACAGGGATTTGGAAATGGGGTCAGTCAACCTACCAACCCTTTCATAATGTTTACGCTCTTGGAACAGAGGCGCCTCTATATTTCTAAGGGAGTCCTTCTCTGATATCCAAGGTTTAATATTTTGCTTGATGCGGGTTTCAGACAACCACGTAATCATGGTGCAGCGCATGATCGGCTCGCAGCAGTTGGGCACGGGCGGCTCCTCCGGCTACCAGTACCTGCGCTCCACGCTCAGGTCAGTACATAATATTGTATATATTATGGTATTCGTCAAACAACAGACTCCGTGGTCCAGTGGTTTAGAGCTTGGCTCTCGACTCGAAGGTCGTGAGTTCGATTCCCTCGTATATATAAATTCCCCAATAAATGTTGTTTCCAAGTATTTTTAGGAGAATGCAGACCGATCACCTGATTGTCTGACAATCTGGTTTTAATGAAACTGGCCACCGTCACCGACATCAGTATGGGGAGCTTATATTCGTCAAACACAGGGCGTTTTCATGTACACAAATATTGGTCTATCGATTTAGACGACTATTTGTGTACAAATATCATTATAGAGATCAAAATACATACTTCCAGGATGAAGATCATTGAAAAAACGCATCTCCCCGCAAATAATTTTCGTGTTAATGCAAAATTTCCTGCTAATGCAAACCATTCTAGACTAGCTTTCATTATTATTTGCATGGCAAACTTTTGTTCCAGTGACCGGTACAAGGTGTTCCTCGACCTATTTAACTTGTCAACCTTCCTGCTGCCCCGGTCTTTAATACCCCCTCTGGACGACGGCATGAAGAAAGACCTGAACATCATGTGGGGTGACGTCAGCGAGAATGGGGAGAGAACAGAGAGGAATGGAGTAGAAGATGCGCTAAATAAACTCTCGCTACAATCCTGATGATTTGTATTTATTTAGATATAGGGTTATGAGGTTTTGTTTTACTTAATAAAAAAACAAAAAACAAAATGGTGTACATTTTTATTGTGCTTTCCACTTTTAACTTAAGTATTTGTACTGCAAATCAGGCACATGTATGGAAATTCACAATCGGCAAGTTACAAAAATAGTACGTAATTTTCTTGAATCATTGGCGATGCTTTATGGGGTCGGTCCTGAAAGTCAAGCCATAACGGCTTTTCTAAAAGTCGGCACTCGCGCAGAGGTACCTACTCATGTACTTATGTACTATCGAACAAGTTGCCGCTTGACCAGACACAAGATGAATATCGTATAACAGCGCCGTTGAATCGTGCACACGCACATATAGTCACTCGTAAATATGTAGTTCCACAACGTCTGCAGTCGTTGCGGTCACTTCCTTTGAGTTTAAAATATTTTAAGCCGTCCTAGTGCAATGGAAAATGTTTAGAAACTGATCGAGCGGGAACTTTGTCGATATATTACAGTACATTATACATTGTACCTACTACCTATTAAGTAAGTATTTTATCGCAAATTGTAGACAAAGAATCAAGCAAACAATTTACTCTTCTGTCCGTCCTTATTATTTTATATAAAAAAACTTATATTTTATACCTAAATAAAATATACCTAAATAAAATTAATAATTGTTTTTAGGGTTCCGTAATATATAAGGAACCTTTATAGTTTCGCTCTGTCTGTCCGTCTGTCTGTCTATCTGTCCGCGCTTCTGTAATTATGAATATAAATTAATGAAATTTGGTAAGATAGTTATAGATGGTGTATAGATCTCGATTTTGGCATCATAAAATGAATAACTATTTTATATTTTAGGGGTGGCTCTCCATACATGTGAAGTGGGGATGAAAAATATTTTTAAGGGTCGCGGGTTCGAATCCCGCCCCGAAAGAACAAAAAGTTTTTCTGTGTTCCTGGGTCATGGATGTGTATTAAATATGTTTAAAATATAATAAAAATCTTAAATATATGTATAGTATAAAAGTATATACTTCCCGTTTTCTGGTACCTGTAACACAAGTTTTTCGGATACTAGCACGGGGCCAGATTGACGTGGTGTGAAGCGTGCATAGATATTTTTATTATTATTATTAAATACACATGCAAAAATACTGATATTTCATACAACCTCTCTTTCCAAACATGGTCAGCCACAAGTGAAGAAAAGAAACGATAAAAGCGAGAATAGAAAACTCTTGCTCACAACTCTTGAGGAGCTAGGATTAATCATCGACAAACCACGACAAGTAAGCGGTAATTCCAATTATGGTAATTATAAAAATTTGTAAATATTTTTTACAATGCATTATTATATTTTCCTGAAGTCACAGGAGTGGATATATATTAGACTAAACGGCTTGGGCTTTACATAATTTTACAAGCTTTTCATCTGAGTGCTAAGTGCATGCATCATGATGTTGTCTTTCTGAGTAATGCAAAAAGAAAAACTTACACTTAGAACTCTGGTGTAATAGTAAATGCTGAAAAATTTGGCAATTAAGTATGCCATGGATACTGCCAGAATCTATGAGATCTATGAAGAATCTATGAAGATGGTATGTAATACTAATTATGATTGGTATTATATATATATGGTAGTATATATATATATATATATATATATATATATATATATATATATATATATATTGTATATATATAATAGTGCGTCGTCAACGTGAAACGGCGCGGCGCGGTATCGCGTGTCGTGACTCGTACCACGCACTATGGAAAATGGTAGAACTAGAGCATATCATAAACGGTTTTTAAAAATATCACAATTTGAATGAAATATTTATTGCATTCGATACTCTAATAACCAAATAATCATAATCAGACATTTTTTTGTACTAAAACTGCATAATTATTTTTTTTCATAGGTTGAAGTAAGTTGAAGTAGCGGATGGCTCATTCAAATGTTTGCATACACATAATTCAAATGAATATTGTGAAAAAAAGTATTTAGCACATGCATGCGTTTTTATACATTTTTAAAAAGTATATTTATGTTCTTAATAATGAGCTATTAACTTTTTTTAATATGCTTTTTATTTTTGCGTAAGTACTTAAAAATTGACATAGGTACCCTATTTTTCACTTTTTTTTTTTCGTCGAAGGTTTTCACATTTACCCACGTCTCCCCACGCGCAACTTTATGTGTTATTTGATAGCCTAACTATTCATAAATGAAAAATTAAAAAAATCAGCTGCGGAAGTTTGTGGCCCTGGAAGTTATGGGAAAAAATGTGATAGAGGTCGGAGTAGATAATTCGGTATCTTTTGCGGTTACTGCTGACATAGTTTACAAAAACAATATTAACCACAATATTTTGATAGCAATAGCTTATCATCTATTTTGCACTCGTCCTGCGTGATTAAATAGGCATAACATTGATATTAGTACGTATTTCATATCTAAAAAAACAGTATATAAGGGGAAGCAAATATCTTCAAATTGCACACTTCAGCGTGTATTTCATATTAAGTGACACTTATTTAAATTGGTTATTTCCATTAAAATGTCAACTTTCAACTGTACTAAGGGCGATTTCATCATTCCCTATATCGAGCGTGGCAGAACATTGGAATCGTTGTCCATAGTTCTACAGCAAACATTAAATGTTTCTGAAAACAACTTGTGTTTTGTAATTGGTGACATTCAAAGACATATTCTGCCTTCTTTCAATAAGCGCTGGGCTCAAGCATCACGGAAAAAGGACATTTATTCGGAATAATACAAGCTGGCTGGAGTCAGGATATTCAGTACAGTTTCCGGAGTCTGAAGCACATTCACTGCCATCAACTTCTGGTGAACGAGGAAGACCGTGCATTGCTTATGGAGACTCCTCAGAATCAACAAAGAAAAGGAAAAACACTCTTTTACTAGAAGAATATGGGTTTGAGCACATTTGTAACGCATTTTTGCAAGGACTGCGGGCCTTAGGTGAGTATGCAGAGGCTCATCTTGTTGAAGAGCTAAGAAACTCTGAGAGCGAAAAGAAAAAAGTTTTCTCGACTATGTGGAAAGAGTCAAACCAAATGAAGATTTTATCTGATACAGAAGCATTGAGTGCTTTTATTGATTTGGATCTAACTAAAGCACAATATATGTACCTAATAAATTTAACCAACGAAAGAAAGTGTACAATGTTTCCCCCATATTACAAAATACAAGAAATAAAACAAACTTGCTATCCACCATCTTCTACAATCGAAATCACAAATACTTATACTAAAGTGATTAATATACAAGACTTACTGGACCACACAGTTGACAGAATTTTAAAAATTGATTCAGTTTTCTAAGAACAATACAGAAATTTAATCCTTTACTGTAAATGGGGATGTGATGGTTCATCTGGACAAAGTCAATACAAGCAGAAACTGCCAGAAGAATCGGAAACTATTTCAGATGCCAATCTGTTTGTCACTTCATTAGTTCCCATTAGATAAATAGATGACCTCTCAAAGGCCATTATTTGGCAAAATCCAGTACCTTCATCTGTTCGTTATTGTAGACCCATTTCTATTGAATTTTGTAAAGAAACTCCTGAAAAAACTAAGGCAGTTGTAGACGAAATTACCAGACAAATTGAATCTTTACGCCCGTCATTAATAAACAAAGATGGTGTTGCAGTAAATGTGAAGCACGAACTTTTTCTAACAATGATTGATGGTAAGGTGGCTCAGGTCCTAACAGAAACTCCATCGGGTTCTACGTGCACGATATGTGGGGCTACTCCTCGACTTATGAATGACCTATTAAAAGTGACTGCTAGACCTGAAAATGAAAGTGCTTACCAATATGGATTATCCACATTGCATGCCTGGATTCGCAGCATGGAAATGGTATTACACATTTGCTACAATCTTGACTTTAAGAGTTGGTCTGCTACAACAGAAGAAAAAAAGAAATTGAAGAAAGAAAAGAACGAATTTGTTCAAAAACGTTTCAGGGAAGAGCTAGGATTAATTATCGACAAACCTCGTCAAGTAAGTGAAAACTCAAGTGATGGAAATACAGCACGAAGGTTCTTTTATAATTACACTTGCTCGGCGAACATAACAGGTGTTGATGAAACATTGATTAAACGCTTGTATATTATTTTACAAGCTCTATCTTCTGGAATGATGATCGATCCAGAAAAATTTTGAGCTTATGCCTTAGAAACTGCGCGAATTTATGTTAGTAACTATGATTGGTACTACATGCCATCCTCCGTGCACAAATTACTTATACACGGAGAAAACGTGATCAAATATTTTTCAGTTCTTCCTATTGGGCAACTGTCGGAAGATGCACAAGAGTCGCGCAATAAAGACTACAGAAATATGCGCCTGCACCATGCCAGAAAATGTTCCCGTATAGCTACAAATGAAGACGTATTTAAAACGCTTCTATATACTTCAGATCCATACATTTAAAGTTTAAGAAAACCTTATGTGAGAAATGTGAAGGATCTTGATGAAGAGGCACTAAGTCTTTTGAAGGTGGTACCTGAAGGTGATCCTACATTTACACCGGAATGGAAGTAATTTTAGTGAGGAATAGCGAGGATAATAACAATTAGATATAACATTATAAGTAACTAAAACCTAGTTATATAAAACCAATAATATTATAAGATTTGTCTAATCTGACATCAATTAGTTTGGTGTGAGGTATAGATAGGCACTATACGATTTTATAATTTTATGTATTTTATTATGCTTGTGTGATAAGTAATTGTTTAAGTTTTCTTAATTTTACTCATATTAGTACTTATTTATAAAAAATAAACATATAACTACTCGTATTACTTTTTTTCTCTTTTCTTTTTTTTTAACCTAAAATAAATATGTATACATTGAAAAAAAAAAAAAAAATTGATTATTTTTAAAATCTTTGTATATCACTGTATACATGTGCCAAATCTCAATTCAATACGATGAAAAACCTTGAAGTTACAGATTTTTGATCCGATACAGACCCAAATTTTCCACTGTGCCACGGTGCGTTGCCGTATCGCGATTTTTCACGGCATGGCAATGTCACGGAATTTAAAATGGCACGGCGACCCGGCGCACTATGTGGACACTCCTAAGAAAGCCGTGCCATAAATGCTTTTTCCAAAAGTCGGCAGAGGTACATGTATTGTACCTCAAATTGTAGACAAAGGACCAATCTAGTTACCTAAATATAAACGATTTACCTACACTTGTGTCTGTTCCTATTTTTGAAAAAAAATCGCTCAAAGTCACTGAAAGAAAATTTGTTGAAAAATATTCTTAATTATGAATTAATTATATATTGGGTTTTTTCATATATGACACCACTAGAGACGTATATCTCATAGTATGTCGTTTTTCCTTACCTTCAATTTTCGATTAGAGTTTTGACGTTTATCGAAGTTTGCCGAAGTTCTGTAATTAGTTTTATTTTGTAGCAAATTTAATGCAAATTTGCTGGGTAATTTTTTTTGGGGCGGCATCAGTGCGCAAATTATGAAAATATGGCATGAAGTCATTTGTTTATTATGCAATAATTTTTATAGTAACTTATGAGTGTTATGTCATTTTAAAAAGCTTGAAATGTTTTCTTTATTATAAATTAAATCAATATGTACATATATATATATATATATATATATATATATATATATATATATATATATATATATATATATATATATCATTATGACACCACTAAAGACGTATATTTTGCAGTATGTCGTTTTTTCTTCGCTTCGATTTTCAAATACAGTTTCGACAATTACTGAAATTAGCCATAGTTCTATTAGTAGTCTACTTTATTGTGGTTAGTATATTGATAAGATGTATGAAAATTTTCTTTTGATAAGATAACAAACCTCACAGCCACGTATAGGTTTCGGGATAGATAGTAATTTATGAAACCAAATTGTATACGATATGCACACATCTCCAAACTATATTTTAGTATATATTCATGTTTTTTCATGAAATGAACAATAGTATTTTATTATTTATTGTTGTGACTAGTTTCACTAATTATTAGTCTAAAATGACTGAATTTACCTGTACTTGACTCGATTTAAGTCTCGTATTACTGAATAATGATAGGGATTATGTTATTTCTATTACGGAATTCTTACAAAACAATTTTTCCAATGTCGCTGATGAAAATATTCCAAAAATTATCGTAAGTGTGCAAAAAACTTTTATTGGTCAGTTTCGTCAACGCTATACTAAATCAGGCCGCAAGAAAGAACGGTTATTAAGAGAAAATAGCGAATAGTTGAAAAACAATTTCACTGTAAATCTTACAGAACCTAGTTGCGAGATTGAGCCTTCTATATCGACAGAGAAACGAGGACGGCCTTCTAAAGCCTACGAAGATAGTGCAGAGCGAACAAAAAAACGAAAAAACAAGGAATTACTGGAAATTTGTGGTCTTGAATTTCTACAGAATTCATACGTTCAAGGGTTGAGATCTCAAGGAGAAACAGAAGAAGCCTTCATCATTGAAGTTTTACGAGCCTTGCCTATAGAAAAAAAGAATGAAATACGCCGTAATCTTCTAAATGAACCTGGAGAAATAAAGGCTTTTTCAAAGGACGAAGCTCTCAACATTTTTATAGAATTAGATCTCAGCACAGCACAGTATGAGAATATGCGGAATTTCTTGATAGCAAAGAATTGCTTATTATTTCCATATTATAAATCAATCCAGGAAGCTAAACAAGGTTGCTATCCCCCAGAATCTAGCATAGAAATAACTAAGATTAAAGCAAAAATTAAATTGCAAGATCTCTTAGATCACACGACAGCCAGGATTCTAAAAATAAATGGCGTTTATAAAACAGGATCATTTCATTTAAAGTTATTTTCTAAATGGGGTTATCATCACAAATGTGAACATCACAAAATCAAGTGGACAAAGTGAGTATAAACAAGTATTACCTGAAGAGAGTGACATAATTTCCGACACAAATTTATTTATATCATCAATGGTGCCTCTCAAACTTGTTAATACCGATAGTAATGAAACACTGTGGGAAAATCCTGCTCCATCATCAGTCAGATTTTGTCGTCCAATTTTAATAGAATTTTCGAAGGAGACTCCAGAAAAGACTCAAAGTGTAGTATGAAATAAATAATCAAATAACTACTCTTAATCCTACATTACTCAACGAAAGTGGGCAAGGTATTGAAATAAAACATATTTTATATTTAACAATGATTGATGGAAAAGTGGCTCAGGTTTTAACAGAGACTCATCAGGTGCTGTATGTACTATTTGTGGCGCAAAACCTACAGAAATGAACGATTTGGAAAAGTACAAAACAAACCTGTTGATGCAAGTGCTTACCAATATGGTCTTTCAACTTTGCATTGTTGGATAAGATTCATGGAACTTATTTTACATCTGTCTTACAATCTAGCCTTTGAAAAATGGTCTGTCACAACAACAGAAAACAAAGAATTAAAAAAACAAAAGAAAGCTTACGTTCAAAGAAGGTTTAGAGAACAACTTGGTTTAAATATAGATAAACCTAAGCAAGTTAGCGGCAACTCCAATGATGGAAATACCGCACGAAGATTTTTCCAAAATTATCATTGCTCGTCAGAAATAACTGGTGTAGATAAAGAACTAATAAAAAGATTTTATATTCTGCTCCAAGTTATGTCGAGCGGTAGAAATATAAATCCTACTAAATTTGGTCAGTACGCACTAGACACGGCACAACTTTATGTTAATAAATATAAGTGGTATTACATGCCATCTTCGGTGGAAAAAGTTTTAATTCACGGTGAAAGTGTTATCCGACATTTTTCTGTATTGGCTCTCGGGCAACTCTCCGAAGATGCCCAGGAATCACGAAATAAAGATTATAAAAAGTTCAGACTTCATCACGCAAGAAAATGCTCCAGAATGCCACAAATGAAGACGTTCTGCACACACTATTGTATACTTATGACCCTTATATATCGAGTTTAAGGAAGCCTATTTATAGAAAAACTCAAGAACTTCTAGAAGAAGCTGTGGAACTTTTGGGCGAATTTTAGTAGGTTACTTTTTTGGTATTTATGTCTTTAAATATTAAATAAGCGGAGCCGCGAGCAAAAGCTAGTTTTAATATAAGTTATTAGTCATTTTATATTTACGATATTGTTTAATATATTTAATTTCGTTATTTTACGTAGAATAGTATAACATATAATATAAAGATTATCAAATATTCCGTTTTTTAAGTTTTTTTTTTAACCAATTAAAATATATTTATATAATCAAAATGTGTTTCATTTGAAAGTGTGTTTATTCAAAAGTATAATAAAAAAAACATGGAGATATCTTGAAAAACAAAGAAGTTACAAATTTATGACACCAAAATGGCCTAAAGTCCACATAGTGCGACGTCGCGTCTAACTGCCTAGACGTAGATAAGTAACAATAAATTATGAAATTACCACTTCAGGACTACGGTCTTTGACCACACCGAATTTGTATGTCACCGTGTGAGTATACACTTCTCCAGGGTTGAGTATAGCAGTTGGAAAGTTTGGATGGTGCACGGCGTCTGGAAAGTTCTGTGTCTCAAGACAGAAGGCTCCGTGGCGCCTGTAACCCTCTCCATCCTTGCCTATTAGTGCCGGGTCGTTCGGACCTGGTAAGTTGTCCGAGGTGAACAGTTGTACGCCTGGCTGGTCGCTGTACAGTTCTAGGAACCTGCCAGAATAAGGATGGTGCACTCTCGACACGAATCTCAGCTCCTAAAAATGACGTTGTAAAGTGAATTTGTACCTGTATACTGTTTAAAACAACAAAAAATAGGTACCCGATTAAATTTTTGTCCTGGTACTTTTCCAACGAATCAGACAAGGACAAAAGTTTATCCTTGTGTGTATCTTCTCCATTGCGTAAATATTTTTATTAGTAAGGGGGTAACTAGGTAAATACAACGAAATGCTTAGTTTATTTCATCAAATAAATTAATAATAGGTTTATTTTTATATTTTTTATAATTTACCTATGAAATTGCCGTTCTGCAGTACTGGCCATTTCAAAACCAAACAAATTTTTTTGGCTAAGAATTCTAATTTGAAATTAATTTTATTTTAAAAACATGGAATTCTTTTTCCAAAAGTAGACATTTGTTTATTGATTAGTGTTACATTTTCATCGTATCAATCTTTTTCGTCATCATGTATACGTTAAAAATTCGAGTAATTATGGAATATGAGTACCGTCGTGGCAGCAACGCGGCACAAATCTGTTATTGGTTTGCTCGCTTCCGTTCTGGAAATTTCGACCTGAAAAATGAACCTCGCGGTCGTCCGAAGACTTTGGTCGACAATGACGAATTAAAAGCGATTGTGGAAGCTGATGATACACAATCTACGGCTGAATTAGCAGCAGCTTTCGACGTTAGCGTCAAAACAATATTGGTCCATTTGCGTCAAATTGGCAAGGTAAAAAAGCTTGACAAATGGGTGCCCCACGAACCCAATGATCGCCAGCGCGAAGTACGCGTCGAGACGTGCCTTGCACTGCTCAACAGACACACAAATGAAGGAATTTTGAACCGCATTGTTACCTGCGATGAAAAATGCATTCTGTTTGATAACCGCAAGCGCTCAGCCCTATGCCCTAAACGAAAACTTACCCCTAGAAAAGTGATGGTCACTGTTTGGTGGTCTAGCGCCGGTGTGATTCATCACAGCTTCTTACCAAACGCGGTGAGCATTACTGCAGATGTGTACTGTGAAGAACTGAACACAATGATGGAGAAGCTGGCACATCTCCAACCAGCATTGGTCAATCGCTCGTCTCCGCTGCTCCTGCACGATAACGCGCGATCTCATACTGCACAGCAGACGGTCTCCAAGTTGCAAAAACTGGGGTTGGAAGCTCTCCGTCATCCGCCCTACTCACCAGACCTTGCGCCTACAGACTACTACTTTTTCCAGAATTTGGATAACTTCTTGGCGGGAAAAAAATTCAATACCCGAGAGGCAGTACAAAATGCCTTTGAAGAATTTGTTGCCGGACGGGAGTCCAGCTGATTTCTTTAAGAAGGGCATCAATAAACTGCCACTGCGTTGGCAAAGATGCATTGATTGCATGGGTGATTACTTCGATTAATACAAATAAAAAATACATGAAAAAAATTCGTTTAAATTTTTTCATACAAAACGGCAATTTCATTGGTAAAGACCTAATATTTAAAATTTAGACTTAATACTCTTGTTAAAGCGCTTCATGGAAAAAAATTTAATGTGATTTTTAAAGTATAAGATAATATAATACTTTAGTAACAGCCGCCCATTAATTTTAGAGTAATTGCACAACGCAAGTGTAATTTCACTCCTCTTTTCTGTCAGGCCGTGTTATATCTTCGGTTGAGCCGGAATATTTGCCTAACTAGTACCAGTAAACTACCAAATACAACCTACCTTATCATAATTAGTGACGCAGAAATTGTCGTCATACAGCTTAGGGTCCTTGTCCATGCGGTCGCCCAGGCGCGTGGGTATGCGCAGGTCGTACATCGTGCCGCCCACGCTGATGAACTTACCGGTTGGAATTGAAGCTGCACTCGTCTCCGTTATTCTGACAATTATTAATAATGAGTATTACTCAGATACAATAAAAATTTACGTATCGAATTAATAGTAATTCGATATGTAAATTTTTATTTAACATCGACAAAGTTCCTGCTCGACTGGTTTCTAAACGTTTTCCTTCGCACTAGGACGCCTCAAAATATTAAAACACAAAAACAACCGCAACGACTGTAGACGTGCTAGGACTACGTATTTACACGTATGTGTTCTTGCGCACAATTAAACATCGCTGTTAAATGATTTCCATCTTATGCCTGGTCGAGCGGCAACTTGTTCGATAGTACTACCTAGTCATTCCAGAATAGTATTTAGGACACTGAGTAAAAATATTAAGCATTTTTCCATAATTATCATTGGAGACCTAGGAAGTCTATTAAAGTAAGAAAATTTCTAATTAGTTTGGCACGAACAGAAGAAAGCTAGACGCCGCGCCCGCCGCATATTAAGTAAATGGCTAGGCGTTAATAGACGACCTAGCAGAAATACTGTTGGCGAGAATACGAAGGAAATAAACAAAATTAAAAAGTTTAGATAACTCCCGTTATTGTGAAGAAGTAAGCGAACAGACGATGATGAATTATAGCTAAGAACACTCGAAATTTGAAAAATAAACTAGATCAAAATGGTCCGTTTGGGATTTTTTAAGTTATTTAAAGTTATATTCAAGGATTCCTTGAATATAACTTTATGGCATCTTACTTTCATTGCATTGACTGGGCTACGCCAGCAGAAACAACAAAATCTAGGCACCAGCGTAGCAATTAACAAAAGGAGTAGGTAAAGTGGCGAAGGCTGGTTCCCCTTCATAGGGAAGCCCTAGCCTGTATAATAGGTTGGGATTTGGATAAGGGTCTTCAAAAGTAGTAAGTGAAACCACTACCACCACGGTAGGTACCACGCCACTGGTACACTTACCTATTAGCATTGATACTGATGACATGGTCATACAGCTCCCTCGCCCCGGCCGCATGCCCTGCTAGATTGAAGTACGAGTGATTGGTGAGGTTCACCACCGTCCTCTTAGTGGTGGTCGCTGTGTACTTCACATGCAGCGTGTCGTCTTTAACCTCGTATATAACGTTGGTTATCAAGTTCCCTGGGTAACCCTCTTCGCCGTCTTTGGACAGGTAGCTGAAGACAACCATATTATCTTTCACTGAAGATTCCCAGTTTACCTAAAATCAGCATTAAAGTTAAGAGTTAATTTTCTGCTACAGAAATAAGTACATAGCCAAATTCATCAGTCTTGTTTTTTTCTCTCTTTTATAAGTGTGAAGATTGTGGTAGGTAGGTATATCTTGGCTTCTACTAGATAACCTTGATTGTAAGCGACATCTGTTTAGCTTCTCTCACCTTGTCAAACCCAATGATACCACCATGCAAGTGATCCTTGCCGCTTATATTCTTGGTCAGGGTATAAGTAACACCATCTATTTCGAAGGTGGCCCCGCCGATTCGGTTAGCGCATCTTCCGACGGTTGAACCGAAGTGTGGCTCGTTCTTTGCCACGTAGTCAACGAGATTGTCGAAGCCTAGCACCACGTCATTTACTTCGCCGTGCTTGTCTGGGACCTGGAAAGTTGAGAACATTCCCGAATGAAGATCTAGCGGTAGGTGCTTTGTGGATATATTTCAAGTGAAAGTTAAAAAATTTAAAGAGGGCCATTGAAATCAGTGCGTTACTCTCACCCGTCTGACCTTAGTAGATCATATTAATAGCATTGACGAAGAATATTTTAGGTTCAACTTATTGTATCCGTGTTTTAGTTTTAATAAGTATTATGCAACATACTCCACAGGCGCAATACTTTTTCTTTCGAAATTGAAATACCGCTGTATGTGTAAAATATATTTTATAAATGAGCTATAGCTCATACACACACACTCGTTATAGTGTCATACGGGAAATTTTTACATTAATAAAGCATGCGACGCTGTAATGTACATACTGGTGATTATTTATTTCGTTTCGAAAGATACAGGGCTTGTTTTGTGTCACAAATAAAACATTATTATGTACAAAAGCATTTTTGTCAAAGCTCAACTATTTGGAAGTTGTAAAATCTTATAAAGATCATGAACAGGCCTACTGTGGGGGCGATGAGGGGCCGCCTAACCCGCCGCGCCCCGTACACTCCATACACGCGTCATTTCATGGGGGCCAACCTTTCAGGCTTCAACAGGGGTTAATAGGTTAACAATTATTTGTAATTTCAATATTCTGATACTTTTTTCTGAAATACTTGTATTCATTTAAAGTAGTAGTTAGTCAATATAATGATTTTAAATTAGTATAGTGCGATGTTGTAAAACAAAATTTCACTAACTCAGGAAAAGAAAAAAAAGTTTGTTGGTACTTACTACTCCGACGACATAAGTTGAAAGCATTTTAGCCTCATCTCTCTCACTCTCCGGTCATGACAGAATCGAGTGAATACCTACCCTGTTTTTCTCGAAACGGAATAAAACATCACCCAGTATAAAATGATACATTAAAATAATAATGAAATATTTCATTACATACCTTAATAGCCTGTACAATAGCTCCATACGATATGACAGACACAGAAAATCCTGAAGGGGTGTTCCAGGTGAATTTCTTTACAGTATTGTCCTTATAGGATCCTATCGTCTCTTGTATTAATGACACCATCTTGCAGTCTGAAATTCAAATACTTAGTCTGATTGGTCTACAACTTTACACTCTACGAGATTGGTGAATACAATTTTTTAAATTTTATAATAAAAATCTTTTAAATATACAAATGTTTGTGAGGGTTTCTTATTATTGAACCCAAAAACCACTGAACAGATTTTTGTTTATTGTTTTCAATTTAAAACCAAAAATAAACAATTATTCTTAAAGTTTTTAAATGTGTTAATTATTTTGTAATAGCCAACAATTAGCATTTAGCTATGGGCGCAATATTGTGCTTTACTACTAGTTACACATCTACATTTACGTAGAGATTGTAAAATGACACTTATGTACTTAACTTGTAAACGTTAGGCACTTATGCTACAGAATACAATATTAAAATAGGCAGATATTTCTGTTTATATCTACATTTTATCAGTTTTCAAAGCACTTGAATAAAGTGTTTCTATGTTTTCAGGAGTTTTATCAAGTAGATTTTGATACTGTTACAGATGTAAACAATAAGAAATATTTACTTACAGGCAGCCGGCGCGCTCTCTGCCCTGAAGTTAACTGTGGTCTGTTATCGCTACATATTAATATATACTGCGACTGGACACTAACTTCTGACAATAAATACAATTCGTAACGAATTAACATATTAATTACATACCAAAATTCGCATACGCTTACGCAGCTGTTGTAAAGGGAATCAATTTAGTTCCGAAATTGTTTTTAAACATCTGCAGGTCGGCTGCAACACTCAGCGTTACTCACTTAGCCATAGGAGCTAATATAATACTATCCATGGACGCTTTCACACCACGTCAATCTGGTCCTGTTATATGTTTTCGAAGAACTTGAGTTACGGGTACCGGACGACGGAAATATATTGAATACTTTTATACTATACATATTTTACTTATTATTTTGACAATATATATTAATATTTAGACATATTTCATAAACATCTATAAACCAGTAACATTGAATTTTTTTTTCTCGGCGGGATTCGTACCTGCGACCTCCGGCTTCAGCGGCCACGAGCTTAATCTCAAGAGCTCGACAAAATGCCTCGAAATACTATGTTGTAAGTTGGATAATAATCTTTATTGATAAGTACCAAACCTACAATACAATAGTATAATACCACACACACTACAATAGTATAATACCTACTAAAAGAGTAATTTCAAAAACTTAAAATATATATATTTGCTTTGTAAATGGCATTGGCTGCAACATCAAGTCTAATAGACCCAAAGTCTAATTGACTTAAAGACTAACCGATAGTCTTATATTATTTGCAATAATAATTGATTATAACTAAACCTTTAAAACAGTATACCTAGTTAGCCATTATGGGACTGTTTTCAGGTCGATTTTGCGACGAAATGAAACCAAATCCTACAAAAGTAACAATTGTCACATAGATATGAATACATAGAGTTAATAGAGTACTTTTATTTATCTGAAAAATGGTTAAAAGTGATTTTTAGTAGGTATAGCAAAAACAACTTTCCAGAACCTCTTCTCCAAAATTTCCATATAGAGGTCGTGTTTAGGATCATTTTTCTGCTCGTATGTAGCTTATTCTGTTTAAAACTACCCAAAGATAGCGGATATAATCACCTTAAAATTAAACCTTAAAATTAACAAATCATCTAACAATATTAAAAATTGGGTTGAAAAAAGCATAAAAAGTCTCCTCAAAATTTTCACGTGGTTTGCTATAATGCATGAATCTTAATACGTGGCAATAAGGTTTATTTCATTTGGTCACCGTCAGGATTTATCGCACAAAACATTTATAAAAATATGACATTCCATACTCGGGAACTTTTCGTAAACGCGTCCTTAATAAAAGCAATTAATAGTTAATCATGTTGTAATATAACAAAATTATTTTTGTTGTTGCGGTGAGCATCGCACTGTGATAAGATAAAGTTTATTGTTACTGACGACCGAACCGCGATTACAGCCTGTTGGCACTTCACTCCTTGATAACACGTTACCATTTCTACATTTATTAGTTTAATAAAAGCTATTAGAACATGGAAACCACAGAAGAACTTAATTTCTTTAAATCTTCTCAAAAAATCCGCATTTAAGTTCCGCATTCCGCTTTAATTATTATTAGTTAAAATAGTTTAAAGCCTCATTTCACTCCCAAAGTAACAAATGTTTTTCATAAAACTAGTTACATTTCCGAATTATAGCAAAACAAAATACCTTTATCCTCGAATTTAAAAATATAGCGATAGTGAAAAGACGTATCAGCGCCAGCTAAAGTTAGTTTAACTAGAGTTTATGTAAAATCTTTAAAAACCGGACATTAGTCTTTTTGGTAGGTACCTACTTACTATAACTACAATTTTATAAAAACTTCAACCCGACTACGTAAATTATACCTATATTAAATAGCCTATGTTACTACGTATTATTTATACTACGTATTACGTATATTAATTATATATTAAATAGCCTATGTTACTCGGTTATTACAAATCTATTTTAGTTTGGGAGCCACGGTGGAACAAGCATACATACATAGACTGCCAAAATCATTGCCCTTCCTTTTGGCTTCGCCGTAATCGGGTAAAAAAACCTTCACTTACGTATCAGCGTTAATATTAATAATGTGGTTGACGGTTGTACAGCTCCATCGCGTCCTTCTCGTGGCCAGCCAGGTTGAAGTACGAGTGGTTGGTCAGATTGACCACCGTCTTTTTATTGGTACAGGCTATGTACTTTATTGTACCATGTGTTGCGTCCTTGACCTCGTATATAATGTTCACTACCAAGTCCCCTGGGTACCTACCCCTCCTCGGTCCTCGCCGTCTTTGGACAAGCGACTAAAGGTCACCTTGTTACCGTCCACCGTAGAATGGTAGTTCACCTGGGAACATGAACAAAATTAAAAAAAAATAGTACGAATTTTTGAGCAGTGAGCGAACTGGTGATGATGATTTATAGTTAGGAACACTTTCGATCATGTCAGCTTCCAACAAAACAAACTGCGATCAGAATCGGTTCATCTTTTTGGGAGTTACGATGCCACAGACAGATACGTCAAAATTGTAACATGCACCGTTCTTTTTGCGTCGGGTGTTCTGGGATAGAAAGTGTTTAAACACTTGCTACTTATAGTATAATCCAATCATCCTTTTATTTTGGCGTAACGTATCTGATGAATGATAAAGAACGCATACATAAAATAGGAATGTAGACTAAAAATTATTTTATTATTATTATAAACAGAATATATTAAACAAAGGTAATTCTCAAACTACATTTATTTTTGCCGTTTTGTTCGGAACCCTTAGTGTGCGAAGAGCTCCGTGGCCTAGTGGGTAGACCGTTTGATTCGCACTCGAGAGAGTGCAGGTTCGCTTCCCAGGTTGTGGCGTGTACCAATGAGACTTTTTTTTTCTCTCAAGTCCATTATACGGACGCTCCAACGGTGAAGGAAAACATCGTGAGGAAACCCGCACATGGTTGGCCCCAGACGTATTGACCAGTCATTCCTCTGGACTGGAGTTGTGAGAATGCCGTGTGTGCTTGGGCAACCATGCGACTATTAAAAACCAACTGTCCCAGGTACACTATTTGAAGAGTTACTTCGCTCGGAGAATACTGTATAAATCATCCAATAACGGATGAAAAGGCATAAGTTTAGTGCGCGAGCCCGACTCGAGATTGTTGCTTTTTCTGTCTTTGCGAATTTAAAAGTTATTGGTGAAACGTTAAAAAGTAATTCTAGTCTATACGTAACTCGCCGCATGCGATGCGGTTCGCGCACCGGCCTATAACGAAACCAAGTTTTCCGTGTTGCGTTCCGCATAGCTTTGGACCTCGTCGAAACCTAGAACCACGTCGTCTAGATGGCCTGAGTGGCCTGGGACCTGGAAATGAGTAGTCGTTTAGTAATATAAGCTTATTCCCGCGGCTCCTCCCGCGTAAATACAGTATACCACGGGAATACTATATTTATTCGGGATTAAAGGTAGCCTATCCAGAGCCTAACCTACTACCATACCAAATTTCATCGAAATCCGTTGTTTTTGTCTAAAAGAGTAACCAAACAACATATATCCATCCATCCATCCTCACAAACTTTAACATTTAACATATCAACCACGTACAATCCGGTCCTGTGGTAAATTGTCGAAGAACTTGTGTTACAACGGAAATACATGTACCTATTTACCACTTTAATACCATACATACCTATTACATAAATTTAAGATTCTTATTATAATATAGATAATACACATATTTAATACAGGTCCCAGGCCTGAGTGGCCTGGGACCTGGAAATGAGTAGTCGTTTAGTAATATAAGCTTATTCCCGCGGCTCCTCCCGCGTAAATACAGTATACCACGGGAATACTATATTTATTCGGGATTAAAGGTAGCCTATCCAGAGCCTAACCTACTACCATACCAAATTTCATCGAAATCCGTTGTTTTTGTCTAAAAGAGTAACCAAACAACATATATCCATCCATCCATCCTCACAAACTTTAACATTTAACATATCAACCACGTACAATCCGGTCCTGTGGTAAATTGTCGAAGAACTTGTGTTACAACGGAAATACATGTACCTATTTACCACTTTAATACCATACATACCTATTACATAAATTTAAGATTCTTATTATTATATAGGTAATACACATCGCACCTCCGCTCAAATAGTGTCACATCTCAAAAAATTTGAAAATCTCTTTTATTGTACTATAAATGTCAGAAAACTATAAATTCTTATCTCAAACAATGTCATCTTGATAGTTCAACTATTTATCCCTAGATGGAGCTTGTGACAGTATATTGTAAAGTAAAAGAATTGTCTTACCAAACATAAACAGTGTCACGTCACTGCTTGCGCGTGGTGGTCGTCTGTCTAATTATTATATAGAGTGTTGCTTGTCGATTCATGTCAGTACACGTGTTGAGGCAATTGGAAATAATTTGTGGGTTTATTCGATAAAAGTGAAGTTTGTCGACATATGACAGTTTATTTGATTAAGGTAAGTAAAAGTTTAAATATTTTTCGCAGTAAAGTGATCCGTATCAAGTTATGACATTATATGTGATAAAAGTTATTTAACAATCTTTGATTTTTATATTGATAAAGAGTACTATTTCAACTAATGCTATTATATGTGATTAGGACAAGTCAAAAATCATTTTTATTTCGGAAATAACAGAGTTTCTTGTCTAGTTATGGTAGTATACAAGATTGAGGTAATTTATTTTCTGAACTTAAACTGATATGTGTCATTATTTTAGGTATTGTTAGGACGAATTTTAATATTGTTTATGTATTTTGTATAAATGAAGTCATTATATTATACTTTATTATTCTAAAATTATTTTTCTTATTGTCCTCAGGTGGTTGTATCTACTAATATACTATGTCCAGATCAAGCAAAATTTTGTCTTTGTGCCTGGAGCCAAATGGCCAGGGTCAAGAAATAAATGAATGCATTTTTTTGTCAGAGGGTACTCAAAAAAACAATTTAGAAGCAATGCAGGGCAGCTTTAACAAAGAAAATGTTAATTTTAATGAAACTTTCGGAAATATTTCTAATTTGCCATCTGCGCCGATGTTAGATGTAGAGCTAGAAAGTAATCCTAATGAAACTGAAGAATGTATGCAAGATTGGCCTGTGGAATGTAATCCTAATAACAACGAAGAATGTATGCAAGATAACTTTTCGGGGGAGGAAGAAACAGATGATTCAGTTAAAGATCCAAATTACAACACGATTCGTAGAAAAGGTATGAAAAATATGGTCGTTCCTCAACATCGATCATCATCATCATCGAGTACGTCAAGTTCATCATCCAGCTCAAGTTCATCCTCTTCTACTTCAAATTCAAACTCATCCAGCTCGTCACCTGAGGCACAACCGAGTGAAGACATTCACGACGACCGCCCATCAACTTCACAAGCATCAAACTTAGATAGGAATCACCTCCAGGAACAAAATGAAGTTTCGGAAGAAATGCCAACTTCACGTAAAAAACGTCATTGTGAACAACAATGGAAGCAAAATGTGACTAAAGTTCTAAGAAACTCAGGATTACCTTATCAAACAAAATCAGGACGAAATATTCCTAAAAAAGGTATCAAAGACGGTTGTGGCGAACGTTGTAGACTAAAATGCAGTTCTTTTCTTACCAACGAAATAAGGCTTCAACTGTTTGATTCATACTGGGCAATGCAAAATTTAGAGAAACAGAGGCAATTTATACATAGACATTTAAGACATATAGAAGTGAAGTACCGGTATGTCAAAGCGCAAAAACCGCGAAAAAATAATTATGCTTTTTATTTCGACGTTGAAGGTTCATTGAAGAGGGTCTGCAAAACGATATTTAAAAATACTCTAGATATTAACGATAGAACAATCGGAACTGTAACAGAAAAATCGATTGGGGGTTTTTTGAAAGAAGATCAAAGAGGAAAACATAAGAAACATTATACTGTAGGCGAAACTATTAAAAATGATATAAGGGCTCATATAAAAGGAATACCAAGAATTGAAAGCCATTATTTGAGGGCACAAACTACCCGCGAATACATCGATGGAGGAAAGTCTATTTCTGACTTACATAGGGATTACGTAGACCAGTGTAAAAGGGATGGATGAAATTATGGGAACTATGTGATGTATAGTCGCATTTTTAATGGTGAATTTAATTTAGGTTTCTTTGTACCGAAAAAAGATAGATGTGAGTTATGTGTGGCTTATGAAAATTCAAACCAGGAAGATAAAGTACAACTTCAGAAAAAATATGATGAACAAGTGTTCATCATATTTTTTCTGAAGTTGTATAGTTGTATACTTTTCTACTAAGTAGTAGAAAAGAATTTATCTAGAGAAGAAAAGAAGAAAGACAAGGAAGCTCTTAATATAAACCAAAGTCTGATCGTGGCTGTATACGACTTACAGGCTGTTTTGCAGTTACCAAAAAATAAAAATATGATAAATAAATATGATGAAAAAATATGATGAACAAGTGTTCATCATATTTTTTCTGAAGTTGTATAGTTGTATACTTTTCTACTAAGTAGTAGAAAAGAATTTATCTAGAGAAGAAAAGAAGAAAGACAAGGAAGCTCTTAATATAAACCAAAGTCTGATCGTGGCTGTATACGACTTACAGGCTGTTTTGCAGTTACCACGTGGTGATGTTTCTGTGTTTTATTATAAGAGCAAACTAAACAACATGAATTTCACGGTAATCAAATTGAAAGCAGAAAGCATAGGACGAAAATATAATAAACGATCGAAAAGTAACAATAATAGTGGTGAATTCATTGTAAACCAAAGTATTACTGAATGCTATATTTGGCATGAGGTTGAAGGCAATCGAGGTGCAGATGAAATCGGAAGCTGTTTGTTTAAATTTATCGAAAAAGAATTGCATAGTTATACCGGCAATGACCTCATTGATTTAATTTTCTATTCGGACAATTGTTGCGGGCAGAACAAAAATAAGTATATCGTCGGTTTGTACATGTATGCAGTAATGAAATACGATAAAGTTAATTCGATCACTCATAAGTTTTTAGTAACAGGCCACACTTAAAATGAAGGCGACTCCATGCACTCAGTGATTGAAAAACAAATAAAGCGATCGTTGAAGTCAGGTCCAATATACGTTCCTAGTCAATATTCAGATAATTAAGGAAGCTAAAAAAAATGGGGAGCCACTGAGAGTAAATGAGCTGTCACACGATGATTTTATTTCACTGATAAATAAGAGCTTAATTAGTGACATGGGTATTACTTTAAATAAGATAAAGATCTCAGACGTAAAAATGATGACTATTGCCAAAGATAGACCAAATATTTTAAAGTACAAAACCTCTTACACGGACACCGAATGGTCGGAAGGTAATTTACTCTCGCGAAATAAGAAACTAACCATTCCTGATACAAAGCCAGCATACAGTACCAAAATACAGAATTAAATTACTAATTAAAGAGAATAAAAAGACTGATTTAATGACTTTGTTACAAAATAATCACATTCCAAGTTTTTATGCTGACTTTTTCAACAATTTGTGAAGTAGGTTTAGAGTTGAGATATTATTCAACTATTTTGCTCATTTATTTTTGTATGTTGATTATTTCTAACAATTATTTTTGTTGATTATTTTTTAAGTAAGAAAGTCAAAAAGTATTATGTTTTAGTTCTAACTTACCTATTAATATAAAAGTATATTTATGTTATGTGACATTTCTAAGTTAGTGAGAGTCATAAGATTATAATTATAATTATATTTCTTAATAAGTTTTTATTTGAAACGTTTTAAATAAACAATATTTCGTAAAATATTCGTTTTTTTTAACCTTAAAGTGTCACAACTCAAAATTTTTATCTTTTTTTTTTAATTTTTTTAACATTTTTTTACATCATTTTGTTGAGCGTCAAAAATTTTAACTTACTTAAAATCATATTGCGTTAACTTTGTCCGTTTTTGAGTTATGGCCCCAAAAGTGAAAAATTAAGTTAGAATTCATTTCAAATGCTTTTTACTCGATAGTTTGGTTTTTTGACTTATGACACTATTTGAACGGAGGTGCGACATATTTAATACACATTCATGACCCAGGAGCAAAGAATTTTTTTTTTCTTCCCGAACCCGCGACCTCCGGCTTGATCGCCAACGCATTCACTGAGCCACAGAGGTCATCAATAGTAAGTAAAACTTTAGGCGCAGGTAAAGTGATGGCGAAGTAGATTTGTACACTGTGAGGTGGCATTTGTCAATAATTGTCATATAAAACTGTACTCTGGAGTCTGATTATATAACTTATGATCTAAGATCCGCTATAAGAAATATATATCCTCATCTGTTATTTATTAGTGATAAGAAATAAATCACAGAAAATATTCACATTGACACATAGCAAATAGGTTGCCTAGTTAAATTGCGCCCTGCGGGTCGGTTCACACCGAAATGGAAAACTGTGTTTTATAGTAATGAGGATAAAGTTAAAAATGAAGGAATCGACCCTTTGGGCGCAATTTAACTAGGCAACCTACTTATTTGCAATGTGCCAATGTGAATATTATCTATCGTTTATTTCTTATCACTAATAAATAACACATGAGGGTATATGTTTCTTATACCGGATCTTGCACTACTGGTACCATATTATGAATTAGAATTAGAATTATTTTATTTTCCAAGAAATTGGTAATACAAGGATGTTGCTATACAATATAGGTCACAATTTCTGCCTCTAGGGCGTGGAAATATTTACAATATAAATAAAGATCACGCAAATTAAAAACTTTTAAACAATAATTATAATAATATCATATCACCAAAACCTTTCATAAGTCAAAAGTTAAAATCTGTCTTAATCACCATAAAATCAAAATAATATTTATAATATTTCAAAATCATCATATTTAATAAGTTATATTAATTAAGTAATAATTATTAAAGCAATGTCAAATCAATTATTATAATTTATGTCATTTTATTTGTAATAAGTAGATATAGAAAATAAAATAAAAGAATGTCAAACGGAATAAAATAAATATTTAAAACATATTTTTGAATTTTCTAGTAACTATAACATCATTAAAGAACTCTTGTGTTGTGTAGTAGCTTTTATCTAATAACCAGGTGAATAGTTCGTTTTTAAATTTATTGCATGTAATGTTATTATTTTTAATTGTATTGGGTATATTATTGTATATTTTAATAGTCATGCGTTCTTGCTATGAATTGTTAACCGCTGTATTATTACAACTGACTTTTCATCATGATAACTGACTTTTGGCAATAGTAACGCAAAAAATCCTACTATAATTATAATTGTGAGGATGGATGGATGGGTATATGGATGTCACGCAGAAACTACTAAGCTGATTTTGATGAAATTTGGTATGGTAGTAGTTCAAGCTCTGGATTAAAAGAAGAGGACTTTTTATCCTCAAAAAGTAGGTACAGTGTTCCCGTGGGACACTGTATTTACGCGGGCGGACAAAAGCTAGGTATATAAAATATATTTCACATCTGCCACATGTGAAACATTGAAATACTTGTAAACTCTTTATAACGTCGCTCTATACGACGACAGAACTCCATAAAACAATATAATATATAATATAATATAATATAATAATATATAATATATAATATAATATCTATGGACGCTTCACACCACGTCAATCTGGCCCCGTGCTAAGTATCCGAAGAACTTGTGTTACAGGTACCAGAAAACGGGAAGTATATTTAATACTTTTATACTATACATATATTTAAGATTTTTATTATATTATACACATATTTAATACATATCCATGACCCAGGAACACATAAAAACTTTTTGTTCCTTCGGCGGGATTCGAACCCGCGACCCCCGGCTTGAGCACCAACGCGCTGAACCACTGAGCCATAAACGTCGAAATTGATTGACTTTAGTTGGTTTGTTGTTTTCTATACATTAGTACAATCTACATAGCGTCAAGCTCCCTCTTTTAACGACAAACAACATCACTATTCACTCTATGTTGTCGAAATTGATAAGAACTACTGTTCAAGAAGTACGTTCTTGTTTTGTTTTTTTTACTATCCAACGCGTGTATCCTTTAACAGACATGTCGGTGATTCCAAAAAATCATGTCTTGTTTTTGTATGATGGTAAACGTAAACATGTGTTTGCATCGGTTTCAAGACCTTTCAATTTGTTTAACGTTACGATAATTGATAATCGCAATTGTTTTCAGACTTGCGACTTCCAAGTCACTGTATACTTAGTCAATCAGTACGTAATATTATTATATAATAATAATATAATTTTTTTATACGTCTTTCTATAACAACGAACTCTCTCTACAACGTCGTCATAATGATCGGGTACCTTTGGCGACCTTATGTAGTGTTTACACGTATTTTTTATAAGCAAAGTTTCTATTCACCTTGCGTCATTTAGTAGGCGACGAAACGATCATATCCGAGCATTGAACGTTTTAATTCAAGAGTTATGAATATAACACGGTAATAATTTAAAAAGAATAATAAGTGCATTATGTATTATAGGTAGTATCTACTAGATAGCCGATACAGTATACCTACACAATACACGTAATAATATTTTTCACAAATACTTAAAAGCTCATGTTAATAAAGTAGTAATCTTGTATGGTACATGCAAATGCAAAAAAAGAAACAGTTTCTAGAAAAATGAGAACATTTTATTCACAAATATACATGATCGCTTACTTATAATACAGCTGTAAACTTCTAGAGCTACCTACGTAAGAGTATTTTACTTTATGATTCACAATTATTGTTTGTAAAGGCGCTTTGTATTTTATTGACATATAAGGGTCCGCTCACACTGTGACTAGTCGGGGAGCGCACTTTTGTAGTTTTCTTTTCAAAATTAAGCTTTATTGACTACACAAAAAGATACACGTATCGTTGCAAGAGTTCGAATTGCGAGCTCGCGGCACCGCTTTTGCAATGAAGCGTGTATCTTTTTGTGTATTTAAATAAAGTTCAATTTGAATCGCTATCTTAAAGTGCGCGACGCGTTGCGTCTCGGTGTGAAATGACGCTAAGAAAATCATATCTCTTAGTAATTCCAGTCTTGCCTTTGGGAAGAATTAGTTCTAAACATTAATCTTTGTACTAGATTTTTTATCCTAATGAGTATTCTGGAATCACATTGGCTTATTTTGTAAATTCGACAGTTTGAATTACAAAAAACCCTTATTTTAATCAATTTCTAGACTTCATTAGGTTCGTTTTATTTTTCTTTGTTTATATAACTTAAGTAATGTATTTAACAATATTTCTTTTACCGATTAGCATAAGGTGAATAAAATGAATGATAGAGACAAATGCAAAAATTTTAGCTCAGGTAGTTAGGTTGATAAGTTTTTTTTTTAACAATTTAATACACACAAGACAAATGTATAACATTACAATGAACAGAAAATGTTAAAATTTGATCGTGGGAAAAATGGCTACTATTTTTGAAGTCTATTTAAGACTTTCAAAATAATCTTTTCTCGATCAAACTTTAACATTTTCTACGTCACAATGTTAAAAACACAATCTGAATATTAATATCGTTAAATACATGCAACTTATTGCAACATAATATTTATTCATATAGTAACATTACTCTGCAAATAGGTAAGTACCGATTACAAGATCACACATTAGCAAATACCATTGAAAATATAAATGACAAGTTTCTTTTTTTACCTAAGGAAAAACACAAAGACATAAATAAATCTTTAACATTATATTTTCTTATTAGTGGAGCTGCAATTTTTAATTCCTTACTACTTATACATACCTAAAATACATTCAAAAATATGTTGGACGGTTGATTTATTTTAATTGTATGTCTAAGTTTTATAGCTGCAATGTAAATACTTAAAATATGGAATGTAAGGCAATAACTCCCAAACTTTGATTTATAAAAATGGATCGCACGGGCAGTGCGTTAATAAGGCCGGAAGTGTTCAATTTACAACAATAACACATTTCCATCTGCCTGTCAATAAGTAGTTTAATAAAATCAGTACCAGTCGAATGGTACCCGTGGTCCCCGTGCACTATACTAAGACTTTCTTTATAATAAATTACTTTCATTAGATTATTACAAAATATAAAAATTCCCTTATCCATAACTTATTTTATACAACTTCGAAAGTAACGAAAACATTTCGCAACAAACGTTTTAGTATACTTGCATATATGATACTGCTTAAATTTTTGTATAAAAACATCAGTACATAAATGTATATCTCTAACAGTTTGTGACAAACCAACTTGATAAATATATAATTTTATGGACCTAAATTAAAAAATATATAAAAAACAGCGGCACTCCGGGAGTGCCGACAGAAAACAATAGCGCACAGACAAGCATGCAGCGCGCAACCCGTCCCACCTCCTACCGCATCGGTAACAAACACTGCGACGCGAGTTCAATGGTTTTTTCCCATTGAATTCGCAGTTTTCACTTAAAAAAATACCCTTAACTCCTCTTGCATGTGTTCATTGGGAGCGGCGACTCGGTCAAGGCAGCAATGCATGCTTACACGTCAATTGCCGCGACCTCATTGGCCAGGCCGCATATGTTTGTGCCTACGGCTAGTTGCAGGTACCCGCCATTACCGAAGGACGGACCCCAGGAGTTCTTGGCTATGTAGTAGGGCACGTCGGCAGTCAGATCGTAGCCTACTAGCTCGACGGCGTGGTTGAGGTCTATCGGTGAACCGCTGAAAAGAAGGACGACACAAGTAATGTTAAATATTCAAAACTGATAAATAACAGATCTTGTAGAAAATACATATATAATAATAATATCTATGTATGCTGACGGGGCCAGATTGTCGGGGCCGTGGAAAGTATTCGCAAAACTTGTGTTACGGGGACCAGACAACGGGAAGTATATTTAAAATTTTATACTATACATATTATATTTAGGATTTTTATTATGTTATAAACATATTTAATACACACCCATGGCCCAGGAACACTGAACATTTTTTGTTCCCTCAGCGGGATTTGAACCAGCGACCTCCGTCTTGAGCGCCGACGCGCTAACCACTGAGCCACAGACTTTGTCAAATTATTATTGCGACTGTAAGGCCCGGTTCAGACACAGCGGAAACCGCACGATTTCTGCGCGTAACCCGCTGTTTAGTGTGAGCGTTCTAGTACTTTGTAATAGGCTGCGCGCGGTTGATCCGCCCGATTCTTTACCGCGCGGTTTCCGCTGTGTCTGAACACAACCTAATACAATATTTTTCTGTTTTTGAGATATTTTGTTAATCTATTTGTCGAATTTTTTTTACATAATAAAGTGAAAAATAAGGTCTGACTGTGCCAAGGACACGGCAGCGATTTATTTTTTAAAACGCAGGAAAACGACCTCAAAATGGCAGCGCTTCCCCCATCACAGCGCACGATGCGTCGCAGCCTAGCGGGATATACTTGATATTAATCTGGAAAGTTCTCACCTGCAGTGGTACTGTATGACGCCGCCGAGGTAGTTCTGCCACGACAGCGCGTTGACGGCCACCGCCACCGGCCCGTGCGTCGCGATACTTTCCAGCAGCTTCTCCTCCGAGCCCACGAAACTAGAAACAAATGAAAAGGTGATGGTAAAAAAGGGACCCAGAGTCGTCGGCGGTGATATGGTTGCCAATGTGTTCGCTGAAAATCATATTTGTCTCCAAAAGGTTTGCCCTTTTAATCTTTTCTTTTAAGATTATTGACATCTAATATGATTTAAATTCACTAAAATTTAAATACTCATCCAATGTATGAAATAAGTATGAAAAACGTCACGATGCGTTACATTGGGGGGTAGGGTATTCGAACAACGCGTTACGTCAAATTTATCTTTTCTTCTACTTAAATAAAAAAAAAGTAAAACGGGTAATTTATTTGGTCGGTTTCTTGAAATTATTATGACTTTTAGATAAATTTGTCACGTGGGTGTTACGTAACGTTACAAAGGGGGGTGGGGGGGTTACATTAAAATGTTACGGTGCGTTACAAGTGGGGGCCCTCCCCCAAATAAAAGGTCTAAAATCTTCTAAAATTGCGTTACGTAATACTTAAACGCTCCCCATGACCTGTACATGACTTTACGTCGTATTTAGTAGACGTATAACGGGTCTACTTATATTTTACAGATAAAAATAAAAGAATATACCTAAATGGATTTTTAAGAGAAAGAAATCAAATCGAAAAATAAACCAAACAGAAAAATTGTCTTGTTGCTTAGTAGATATTATTATATTTATTTTTGTTTAAATATATGTGTAAGTTAGGCAGCCGATCTGAGCAATTAGCATTAATAAGGGGCAAATAAGTAGACGGGTGGTTTGAATCGCGGCTGGACACCCAGAGAGTGAACTCATAAGTAATAAGTATGACTTCTTTTCTTGAAGATACGACAAGATGAAAAACATAACTCACGTCTCACAGGAGTAACTCTTTACTCGCACACCCGTCGCGTTCTTCTTCATCAGACACGCTCCGTTGGT
This sequence comes from Phengaris alcon alcon, assembly GCA_037179445.1. NCBI lineage: Eukaryota > Metazoa > Arthropoda > Insecta > Lepidoptera > Lycaenidae > Phengaris > Phengaris alcon. Next base: position 203,101 of record JAYRCH010000059.1, read on the forward strand.
AAGCCTCATGGGATACTCCTTATCGGCCTGCACGGGTGTCTTGGTCATCGTCAACCAGTCCAGCAGTAGGCAGATGTCGCCGCCCGCGCAACCGGCGTTACCTAACCCTGCGCAGTCTATCGCCTCCTGTGAAGCATTGTTGGTTAATTGGGGTAAATTCGTCCACATGAAAAAAATAACATTTAAAGTGGGTATGGTAGGTTTAAGGGTGTTAAGGGTTAATTCACACCGAAACGAAACGATACGCGACAAGGCGCTGCACGTTTAAGATAGCTCTTCCAAATTGAACTTTATTCATTACACAAGATACACGTTTCATTTTAAGAGTTCGATTGTCAAGTTGTACCGCGCTGCACAGCGCATGTGCATTGTGTGACAGATGTCATATGAAACGTGTAGTGTTTGTGTTTAAAACGTTTTTGTGTAGTGAATAAAGTTCAATTTTGAATATCTTAGGGCTCCCACAGACTAGAGGCCGATCGTTTCAGTTAGAACTGACGTCAGTTCGGCCTGAACGGATTCGAGCACATACACGGAAAAAAATCGCACCCGACCCAACTGACGTCATTTCGGCCTGAACGGATTCAAGCACACACACGGAAAAATCGCATCAGTTCGTTCTAGTTTGCCGTGCGCTACGGTCGTGTTTATAAATTGTAAACTCACTTCGCTTGTACACGATACACGGCCGCGGCTCTGGCGAGAACTGAACCGATTTGTCACACATGGTCCGTTGAGTCCATCCGTTCAATCCAGAATTAATGTTGCCAACTTAGTGATTTTACAAATTTTTACTACTAAATTAAGTATTTTATTCCCTCCTTAGTAGGAATTTAGTTGTTAGTAGTGTTTTAGTAGGAAAGAACCAGACAGTAATCATAATATGCAAAATGGCCTAGGTTAGGCATAAAAAAATTTACACCTTATCATAATAATACATCGTAGCATTTGTCCGTAATTTGCTTAAAACTACCCGTTTTATTACTATATAATATAATTCAATAAATATTAAAATTTCAATATATTATTAATATTTAATATAACCTAAAAAGCAGTGTTTTCTGGCGGCTTTAGGGATTTCAAAGTTGAGTAGCTTTTCTTGGAATAGTTTTCAGTATTCTTTTAGTAGTTTCGCAAAATCAGAGCAACACTGGAACGAACCGTTTCAGTACATCCGGCCGACTGATGCGATCTCGAAATTGCACACAGACGATACGGGGCCCCTTAAAAAAGCAGCGCCGTGTTGTGTCGCAAATCGTCACGGTGTGAATCTATGATAAAACGTTAAGGGTACCCATACACCATACTTTTTATCGACCAATCGGCATGACGCTGCCGACTGTATTAGTTAGAACTGACCGTGAATGGGCGTGGATTGGTATGATAGTTATACGATCAAGCCAGCAGTCATGTCGATTGTACGATAGGAAGTATGGTGAATGGTTAGCGAAAAACTGGGCTTAACATGATTTTCATAAACAAAAACGACATAATTTATTCAAATGATATTTAATATACACACACCGGCATATTTAGCGGAACATAAAATAAAGGTTTGATATCAGTATCATATAAGGTTGCTGGCTGGTTTATACGTCATTTAATTTAAAAATAAATATTTTCAAATTAAGAAAACAACTGAACATCACATTTTATGCAATTGTTTTAATTTTATTCAAATACACCTTATCTGGAGCGAACTTCGAGTATTTCTTCCTTCTGAGTTTGATTTAAAATTTCATTGAAATACTGTTTTTTGTTAGTTTTTTTTAAATCGCGTATCTTTCTGGAGTTGAGGACTGAATTATGCCTGACTTAGCCCCAACGGAGATTGCCAGGGCACTCGAAATGCGAAGAAATGGTCAAACCTACAGAGTGATATCCAGAGATCTATGTCGACCAATTTCAACGATCCATCGCAGTATCCAACGGTTCAGGGAGACCGGTACTTATGTGAGAAGAGCAAGACAAGGCAGAAAAAGACGCACTTCGAGTAGGGATGATCGTTTCATTAGGCTTCGTGTACGTAGGAACCCCCGTTTGACGGCCGTCCAAACCCGACATGAGTTAGAAGCAGTGCGGGGTGTAACCGTAAGTGAGCGTACGGTACGAAGAAGGTTCAAAGAAGCTGGTTTGGGTTCGTTTGTGCCCGCCAAGGCTCCAAGGCTCGAGGTAAATCATCGTAGAAACAGGTTAACTTTTGCTCAGGAACATCGACTTTGGAACGCGGACGAATGGAGTAAGGTATTGTTTAGTGATGAGTGCAGAATTCTCTTAAATCAAATTGACGGCAGGCAAAGAATATACAGACGCAAAGGAAAACGATACATTCAGACAAATTTTGAAACTACTGCAGTTGCATATGGTGGTGGATCAATAATGGTTTGGGCGGGCATTTGTTTGGGAGCTCGCACAGACTTGATAGTGATTGACAGAGGGAGTCTGACTGCAGACCGCTATATCAGAGAAGTTTTAGAAGAAAATGTCGTACCGTTTGCCCCATATATCGGTGACAATTTTGTTTTTATGCAGGATAATGCTCGGCCGCAACCGCTCGGGTAACTCAAGCTTATCTTAATGATATGAATATCACTGTTATGGAGTGGCCGGCGAGATCACCGGATATGAACCCAATAGAGCACGTTATGGACTTGCTGAAAAGAAAAGTTAAGTCCAGAATTCCAGCTGTGGGTGAACTGCGAATCGCCGTAGTTGAGGAATGGCGGTGACTATACCAGGAGACCATCGATAACATCATTCTCAGTATGCCTAGACGGGTAGAAACTTTAATAAGAGCATGTGGAGGAAATACGCGATATTAATCACCATTTTTCTAATTTAATTAATTGTTATTTCACTTTTCCCGGTTACATGAAAAGTTCAAAAATGTTCCATTTTTCAGAAATAGCCTTTACTCGCAAAATCTGTTCTTAATGTGATCTTATTTTAAGTAAAACAAATGAAACTTTAAATAACAAAAGAAGTGTAGTAAGTAGATTTTAAAATAAAACCATATTTTTTTAATTATGGACCTTTTTTTTGTGTTCCGCTAAATATGCCGGTGTGTTTATTTAGGATTTAATATGTAAGAAATGATATTATGTAAAATAATATTATTTTAAAAATTATAATTAATACATTAAGCTGTACTAAAAAATAACAATAATGCGGACCCCTAAAATAATTAAGTACACTTTGCAGACTCACGATGAAATAATAAAAATACATCCAATTATCTCAAAACCGGTTAAACTTTTAAAGATTTAGAGATTAGTTACTTCGACATCTAATTAATATTAATAAGGTTAGTGGATTACCATTTCACGGGTTTCTCAACATTTAAAGTCTTTAAAATAATATTATTAAGTCAGATAATTTCCTATTGAGGGTTCCGTTATACAAAATCACTTAAATATTCATGGCAAAATAGTTGTGTCGCAAAGAAATTGCTATAATTACTTACTTCTTAAGTAGCACGCACTTAAGTGCACCATTAAAAAACTAATTAGCTCGTGGGACTATTTAAGTAGCAGCTCCTATTTTATCAATGAAAAAACAAATACGTGAGTAGTAAATTACTTTCTAAAATCGTTGAAGTCCTAATAATATTGATTGCAATTTGTAAATACCTAATATTAGGGCAAATGTTAAGATTTTATACATTTTTAAAATGCTAGTTCCTCTAAACTTTTTATTATAAGCTCCAAGCCATAGGCAGCTGCCTTGAATTTAAATAAATAAATAAAATAAATTAATTAATTAATAAAAAAATGCAAGCGGTGATCGGTGAATAAAGACGCACCGCCCGCGCCGCGCCGCTCACCGCGAAATTCGGGGCAGCGGCCTTATATCTCAGAACAAAAACGTCTGACATTTTGATCGGATTGCGGATCCATTGCGGTATTACTAGTAGGGCCGTGTAGTGTCGCGTCGCGTCGCTCCGCTGCCGCGTAGTGCGGCCCCACCCTAAAGAGGAAGGTGTCAAGAGTAATTGGTCGAAAAATATGCGTATGTAAATGTTTAGTGCTTGTACCTGTACACTGAGTATGGCGAGTTTCCCGGTGCTGATGGCTGCCATGGTCTCCATGACGCCGATGGTGCTGAACGCCCAGCACGCGCCGCACAGTCCCTGATCCCGCACTGGGCCCACTAGACCTTTATCTCTCCTAGAATAACATAACAGCATATATAAAGTGGTTCTTGTTATAATTAGGGATTTAACTAGGGTATGTAAAATCACTAGGTATACTTAGTACTTATATAATGTAGTTACAATTTTACATTCATACAGTCTTGTCTGTCGCGTGACGTCACGATATAACAGGGCCTTGATTAGGTACATGAAAGAAGTTCACTGTAGAGAACTACGACGTCTTGGTTTTTTACATATCCTTCTTACGCTTGAGTGGTGATAATAATAATACAGCAAAAATTCTTATATTCTCCTTTATTGGTACATATGAGAGAGATGTTTAACACAGATACGTATTACATAATATGAGAGATGCCTAACACAGATACGTCTACACTATATATGGCCTTTTGGCTAACTAAAATAAACAACTAGGTCGGCTGTGCTTTTGACATCTGTCAATATGACATTGACATTTCTACTTTATAATACTGTTAACATTATGCAACACCTCCCTTTTCGAGAAAAAGCAAACTAATATCAAAAGTACATAACTTATAACAATATATTACTTATCTAATCAAATTTCTCATGCTTTTTTTTTTTTAAGTAAATGTCATCTCCAGGCTGAAAATCATAAGATGTTTGCTTCACATTCCTGTCAAAATAAAAAGACATTTTGTCTCTGCTTTGTCTATGACATTTTTCAAATGTCGAGAATTTTACTATTTTAGGTTTAAGTTTTTTGTTTAGAATTGGTAAATATACTCTATATATTATACATTAATAATGCGGCCGGACTGGGAAAATATACCTAATCGACGATGGGGAAGCATGAAAACAAAAAGTTCAGGCAACAGAATTACATAGTCTGTGAAATTTTCAACTCTCTAGCTATCACGGTTCATGAGATACAGCCTGGTGACAGACATACGGACGGACGGACGGACTGCCAGACAGACAGACAGACAGCAAAGTCTCAGTAATAGGGTACGGAACTCTGAAATTATTTGCGGTTTCTTTGTCTCGCCAAAAGAGCTCCCGAGAAGAGCTGAACCATTTGGCTAATTTTAAACAGTTTAAACGATGAGAAATATTGGAAAAATTGCGAGGAAAATACTAAAAACGACGACTAAATTTTCCCATACTGGCTGCTCCTGCATGTCATACATTTGATGTTCGTTCTGTCGGTAGCGTAAATTCACTTGGCTGTCAAATATTTATAGGTGTTTATCTATTTGGTTGTCCTGCCAAACAGTTCTATTTCAGAAAAATCAGACGGCCCCAGAAGCTCGTAGGTGAAGTGAAGTGAAGAAGAAGGTGTAGGTTACAGCTACTTGTATGTGTAGTTGTAGGTGTGTGTGGGTTGTATTGTAGTACTAAGTAGGTAGGTTAGTATGTAGGTAGGACCTACCAGTAGGAGTAGATGTTGGTGTAGATGTAGGTCAATGTGTGGGTGTAGATGTTGGTGTAGGTGTATATTGTAAGTGTATTATTTATTCATGAGGGTTAATTCTGCTAAATATAAAACCTCCAATAATACAATAACAATCAAGCCGCTAAAATTGTCAAACCGGTATTCTCGTAAACGTTAAGAGCCCTATTACAAATCTGCACTCTGCAAGATTAGGTATTTGAAGCGTTCCCGACATTTAGCTCTATCAAGGTAGCAGCGTCAAATCAGCAAAATTCAATAAAAAATTATGCAAAATTTTAAATCGCAATTACTGCTCAATTCATATAAAGTTATCATAAAATTTTGATAAATCAATAAATATCAAGTCAACTATGGAACCAAAATTTGTTGCTAATTTGTTGCTGCAAGTAAGTTCTACCGAAAATTAAAAAAAAAGACCGGACGAATTTTTTTATATTAGCAATGATTTTCTTAACACATGCTAGCTTGAACTCGACCTGCTAAACAAAAAATGGAGAGAACATTTAGTTGCTACATTGAACAATGTTCAAATGAGCCTAAAGATTCAGCAACAAAATAGAAACTAAAAATCGGCCGATTCTTTCGATCAGCAACAATTTTTTTAGTACATGCTAGCTTGAACTTGACTTGTTAAACAAAAAATGCTGAAAAAATTTAGTTGCTACATTGAACAATGTTCAAATGAGCCTAAAGAATCAGCAACAAAATAGAAACTAAAAATCGGCCGATTTTTTCGATCAGCAACAATTTTTTTTATACATGCTAGTTTGATCTCGACTTGCTGAACAAAAAATACTAAAGAAATTTTGTTGCTACATTGAACAATGTTCTAATGAGCCTGAAGAGTGAGCAACAAAAGATAAACTAAAATCGGCCGATTTTTTCGATCAGAAACAATTTTTTAGTACATGCTAGCATGATCTCGATTTGCTAAACAAAAAATGCTAAAGAAATTTAGTTACTACATCGAACAATGTTCTATTGAGCCTGAAGAATCAGCAACAAAATAGAAACTAAAAATCGGCCGATTCTTTCGATCAGCAACAATTTTTTCAGTACATGCTAGCTTGAACTTGACTTGTTGAACAAAAATTGCTAAAGAAATTTAGTTGCTACATTGAACAATGTTCTAATTAGCCTTAAGAGTGAGCAACAAAATAGAAACTAGAAATCGGCCGATTTTTTCGATCAGCAACAATTTTTCTAGTACATGCTAGCTTGAACTTGACTTGTTGAACAAAAAATGGTAAAAAAAGTTAGTTGCTACATTGAACAATGTTCAAATGAGCCTAAAGAATAAGCAACAAAATGGAAATTCAAATCGGCCGATTGTTTCGATCCGCAACAATTTTCCTAATACATGCTAGCTTGAACTTGACTTGTTGAACAAAAACTGCTAAAGAAATTTAGTTGCTACATTGAACAATGTTCTAATTAGCCTTAAGAGTGAGCAACAAAATATAAACTAGAAATCGGCCGATTTTTTCGATCAGCAACAATTTTTCTAGTACATGCTAGCTTGATCTCGACTTGTCGAACAAACAATGCTAAAGAATTTTAGTTGCTACATTGAACAACGTTCAAATGTGCCTAGAAAATAAGCAACAAAATAGAAACTAAATATCTGTCATTTTTTACGGTCTGCAACGAGTGCTGTTTCGTTATGAACTATCACTAACTTGTTTTTGCTTCATGATTATTTCGTTTATTATATCAATTTAATGAAAATTCCCTCCAAACTATGGGTTATGGAATTGTTAAATTTTTTGTGTCGATTATCGATTTAAACCTGTTGTTAGATTTCTATAAACTTGGTCATTTCCTTTAATACGAAAAATATAAAATAATATTTTCTGATTTCCTAACTTATGGCTTATGGCTTATATATACCATCTCGCTTGTCTAATAATATTATTTTCAACTATCATTATCTCATGTTTGGTAGATTACATTTATTTTAAATGTCAAGAGCATTGGTATTATGTCTTCAATAACTTGTGTATGAGGTTTCAAAGATTTGTCTGTCATAGAAATCATTAGTTATTATTATCGAAGATTAAAAAATGAGATATTGTATTCGACGTATTACTTTTGATACATTAATTTTAAGGTACAATTTTTTTTATTGCAGAAAAATATTTCATTGATCGATATTGAAATAGAAAAAAAAATTAAAATTTTGAAATTTCAATAACCTTGACTCCTTAAAATATATTTATTTTAAAAATTCAGATCTTATTTAGTTAAATAAAAATATTTTTGATTATAACTTCTGCGTACTCGGATGTTTTACGGCTAAAGTTCGAAAAAGATTTCGAATTTTAGTCGTGAAGCCGTAAATGCTTATTCTTGTCGTAAGAACTTCAATCAGTTATGATTAGACATCGGATTATATGCACTATCAAAATGCCAAAATATGCATGCAAATATGCACTAAAAAAGGGTGAAATATGCATAAAATATGCACAATCAAGAAACATATTTTGCAATTAGAATTTACATTTATTATTAACACATTATAATTAAAAATTTTATATATTTATTAGTTATTATTATTATTTTAAAAATACTTTTTCTGTAGAAGAAATCAATTTATTGACTATCCCGAACTCGTTTCTAATCTCTTCCGCAGCTCGATGTAATCCGTGAGCTAGACAGGTGATGTGAAGCAATTTCGGGTAGAATACTTTCAGAGCTTGACCAGCTTTCACCATATAAGGCGCAGCGTCAGAAACAAAAACACATATTTTCTTGTCAATAGAAGAATCAGGAAATAGTGATCTGATGGAATCATTTATGAACCGGGCGATAGTTGAATGATTTGTTTTTTCTAGGACCTTGCAAGCAACCAAATGGGGATTGGAGGGTTCTTTAGATAATTTTCCAACAATTAGATTCGCTATATATCGTCCACATGAATCTGTTGTTTCATCAGCTGATATCCATAGTAGATTGTTCAAGAGATCGGCGCGTATTTCACTAAGTACCTCGTCGTAGATAGTTGACAGGTAGTTTTTTCGAATTGCACTCTTCAGGAATTATCTGAATAGTGCAATATTTCTTAAGGAATTTTCGGCATACTTCGTTATTAAATTGGTGAAAATGAATATTGCAAGAAACAAATAACTCACATAAATCTTTATTGAATTCTATTTTGTTTGAAGTATCCGAATTAGAAGTCGAAATATGGGGCAGTATTCTTTTTAGTTTAGTTCTAGTAGGCAGTAGACTTCTTGTAGGTTTCTGTCTTGCAGCTACATGGGAAGCAGTACTCACATGTTGATCGATTTGGTATTTTTTTGATGAAGGTATTCGCTTTTCACAAACCTTGCAGAAAATCACAGTACCATCAGTCGTAAATTGACCTGGGTAATTTTTTATCCAAGATTAAAATTTGGGTATTTTTTTTTCACTGGCGGCATTATTTCAACAAAAATAAGATTCAAATACAGCGAGACAAAAACAATTAAATTGCATTAGGCGCGTGAGTGAAGCAGCGAGTGCGAGTCGCGCTCGCGAGTCGGTCGGTGGGAACTTCAGTGCGCTCGCCGAGTGTGTGCGAGGTGGACGTGTCGACTGCATAATACAACATGCCAAACACGTATACCTAACTATTGAAATAAGCACTATCAATGAAAAAGTACCAAAATATGCAATAACGCTATAAAAATAGAATTATATGCATTTGCATATGCAAACATGCAAATGCATATAATCCGATGTCTAGTTATGATCATCAATAGAAATCAGATACACGATTTTGCATCAGATGAAGAAATGAATTGTGCTAACAAAAGCTCAATTTACTGTGTTGAATAGCACACAGAACGATTTCTGACTCCCGAAATCGGACACTTGGTGGCAACACTATAACAAATTGAACGAGCCTATGCTTATCAATTTCACCTAAAGCTTTAAAATTAAAGCGTGCTAAAAATACTCATATTTTAAGTAGTTTATGTATACCCGGGAAAAATTGTATTTGATATACGTAGAACTACGTCATTTCTATAGATGTGCGCCAATTTTTTATCAAATTATATCTACTAAGATGTATGTAGATCTACAAAGAAATTACAGGTACAGATCTAACTATATATACGTACATTACAATTTTATTCTCTTTATATCTCTGCACATTTACGTAGATATAAAAATTGGCGCGTTGAGATCTGCGGAGATCAAAAAAAAAATTCTCGGGTATGTACCTAGCTGATATTATTATTATTATTCACTACAAAATGAAATTTGACGTATTATTCACCAATAGAAATTAGTAGTAAATTCATAGTAAATTCCACTCCAATTACGCTCCTATATACGCTCCTATAAATCGAAGTGAAACCAAGTAATTGTATCCTCCGAAAACCTACAGAATCGTAGTTTTCGGCAGCTGAAAGATTTCTAATTTTAGCCGTAAAACATCCGAGTACGAAGATGTTATAATCAAAATATTTTTATTTACTAAATAAAATCTGATTTTTTGGAAATAAATATATTTTAAGAAGTCAAGATTATTGAAATTTCACAATTTAATTTTTTTATTGATATCGATCAATGAAGTATTTTTTTCTGCAATAAAAAAATTGTACCTTAAAATTAATGTTTCACAAGTAATACGTCGAATACAATTTCTCATTTTTGAATCTTCGATAATAATAACTAATGATTTCTATGACGGATAAATCTTTGTCTAATCTAATAAAAAAAAAAAAAAAATTTTAAATTTAAATTAAAAATAAACCTCATACACAAGTTATTGAAGACATAATACCAATGCTCTTGAGATTTAAAATAAATGTAATCTACCAAACATGAGAAAATGACAGTTGAAAATAATATTATTAGACAAGCGAGATGGTATATATAAGCCATAAGCCATAAGTTAAGAAATCAGAAAATATTATTTTATATTTTTCGTATTAACGGATTTGACCAAGTTTATAGAAATCTAATAACAACAGGTTTAAATAGATAATCGACACAAAAAATTTAACAATTCCATAACCGATAGTTTGGAGGGAATTTTCATTAAATGGATAAAATAAACGAAATGATCATGAAGCAAAAACAAGTTAGTGATAGTTCATAACGAAACAGCATTCGTTACAGACCGTAAAAATGACCGATTTTTAGTTTCTATTTTGTAGCTTATTTTCTAGACACATTTGAACGTTGTTCAATGTAGCAACTAAATTTCTTTATCATTCTTTGTTCAGCAAGACGAGATCAAGCTAGCATGTACTAAAAAAAATATATTTATCAAAATTTTATGCTAGCTTTATATGAATTTAGCAGTAATTGCAATTTTTCGCGAACGGCTCAAGCAACAAAATAGTAACAAAAAGCTACAAATTTTGCATAATTTTTTATTGACTATTGCTGATTTGACGCTGCTACCTTGATAGAGCTCCGACATTTCGCATTTTGTAGTAGTTTTGCAGTTGTATTTATCGTTTTTATTGAAATAGGTTAATAAATTCATGCTTTAAAATTATAAAATCTTAATTCCTCATGAAGTTACAATTGTTCTGGTATATATTTTGCTTAATAATATTATCGTAGATAGGAGTAATTCACAGTTAACTTAAAGCTATTTTCGAAGTTTTTTGGCTTAGAATAAAAAAAAAATCTACATTAAATCAAAGATATTTCAAAATTCTAAGGCCGGTACAAACTATACGACTATATAGGAGATAACATTCTCATTTTATTATTTCATTTGCTTAGAACTATAGTTCAATCCAGGAGATCAAAAAAGTGCCTTCGAGCATTTTATGAAAATCTTTCTCTGCAATTTTGGGTTTAATTAAAAAGTTAAGCAAAATTTTACAAAAAGCGAGGCCCCTACGAACTAGGCCAATAGCTATTCCGCACTATTCAATATGTCAAAATTGTTAATGTACTTTGTTTCAGAGATCAAAAACGCCATAATTGTCCATTTTACGCAAAAATCACAGTCGAGATATAATATGCCTCTTAAACCAGCGTCTAACGCGTTCTGATTGGTCCAAACTTCACAAAATCTGTTTATGATAACAAGTCGCTTCACTTATAATACAATCAAAGTAAAATTAAAGTCTACTTTAAATACGAGAATTGAGGTTCAGTTCAAAGTTAAGACAGAACAACGTGTGTCAGGGATTAAATCGATGTACGTTACATGTATTTAAAAACTGAATATTGTTAGGGTTCAGTGTAGTTATATGTTTAACGTTGAGTAGTCTGCCGCGCAGTGGAGAAGAGAACTAAATTAGATGTTAGATATGTATCTAACATCTAATTTTTGTTTAACAATTTGTGATTCGTTGTAAATCACAATGCTATGAGTAAACAAAAATAAAAAATTGAAGCAATTGTAAATCGTAATACGTAAGTGGAGCGGAGTAATTTGTGTTCAGAATCCTACACGTGGGCCGACATGTAAGTCGAGCGGGGATTTTCATGTCACTCGTAAAGAAAAACAAGTTTTTTAAATGTTAATGTATGAGAATGTTTAGGCAATAGACCACAGATATGCTAATTTTTGTGTGGATTGGATTGAGGTGTGGTTGATATCTCTTCGAAACTGAATGATACAATCCTATTCTTTTATAATATGACGATGCAACTAAAAGGGATTAAAGACTTAAGACTTTGGATATACAGCATTTACTGTTAAAGGATTGATTGACGTAAAAAAATAAGAAAGCATCCAATACGGTAATTTCTAGTAGTTTTTTTATTACATAAATTAATAGTGCTCTGAAAAATAAGACAAAAGGAATAGTATACTAAAAATCAATATTTTCAAAGATATTGCGGATTGTTTGAAACACTTTTGTGAGTCTCGTGAAAATGCCCCATAAAAAGTCGTACTAGTAAGTGATGTCACACGCTAGTAAGTTGCTACGAAATGTATGGACAAAATAATATATGCACAAAATTTTTGATATCTCGTTATTTTGCGCGTTTATGTTGATACATATACCATAATAAATTTTTTGTATTTTATGTAAGTAAACTAGGTTTTATACACTAATGTATAAAATAAAATACTATTATATAATACCTACCTATTTCTGTTTATTGCGTAATATCTGTTTTGTTTTTTTTCTTGTAGGTATTATGTTAGTTTGTTTCATGTTATTGTGTCTTACAGAGTAAATCTATGTATGTAATGTAATGTCTATTTTGTCGAATAAATGTTTTATTATTATTATTATTATTATTAATGTTAAAAAAAATATTTCAACTTTTTTGTGATTTCGAAATGCATATAATTACAAAACTACACATAAAATCCTAATTCTTTTTACTTGTATCAAGTTGTAATACCTAATTATTTTTTTTACATGTAGTCAAATACCCAATTCTTTTTCAGGAATATATAAACGCTCCCACGCGACCTTAGTCCTTACTTTTTTCAATTTAGCGTCAACCATATGCCCTCGTTCACACGCGCTTTAGTCGCGCTTTAAAAAAAGCGTTAGAATTTATAGCTTAATTAAAAATATGCATTTCCGTATATCTGTGCACAATACGCATCATTCACTGACTTTTTAACGCGGATAGACTAAAGTAAGGCCAACCAGACGAGATAAAGAATGTAAACAAATTTTCAGGGGTTCAAAACATTTTTATTTGAATAAATTATTATAAAGTTCGAATTTTAATCGCTGTCGTCTGTACTAGACAAAGATGATTCGTCGGAAGAGTCCGAGTCAGCTGTGCTTATGATAAAACTATATATTGTATTATCAATCATGTTGTCAATATTGCTATAAAAATTGTCCTCATATTAAAAAATAAAACTAACAGAAACGGAATAATAACAACAAAAAACCAAGATACACGATACGACAGCTGTCGTCGACCAACTGACGTCATTATTGCATACGAGTGATAAGGACAGATATAATATTAACTCACTTTCATAATGCAACTCAGTAGCGGTCCGTTTATTTACGTTTTTTATCTCGTCTCGTTGGCCTTACTTTAGACTATAGTTACAATGTGCCGTCTATATTCTTGAATCACTCTACAACGTATTATCTTAAGCTAATATTATATTTTATGAATCCTACGATGCGCAAGATGACGCGCAACGGTACCTAACCAGAATATTATATTATGTAAGTACCTGGGTAACCGAGCTTTGCTCGGAGCTATAGTAGATTAAAAAAAGAATTATAAAAATATTTATCTGACCGGGATTCGAACCCACCACATTCCAAATTTTCGAAGAAAGCAAAAATTACCAAACCGCCAATCCAACTAACATACTAGAGACGACATTATTCATATATTGTTTCGCGATGAAAGAAAAAACACATAGGTTAGAAATGCACAGCTTCCCAAGGATAAGACTTCCCGCAAAACTCCCTGCATACTAAATTTCATGGAATACTTGCAGCCCTTTCCGAGATTACGATTATATATATATATATATATATATATATATATATATATATATATATATATATATATATATATATACAAGATTGTCTCGTTTAAAGTATCACTATCACTACATAATAAAAAACAAAGTAGCTATTTCTGTCTGTCCCTATGTATGCTTAGATCTTTTAACTACTCAAATGATTTTGATGCGGGTTTTTTAATAGAGTGGTTCAAGAGGAAGGTTTATATGTATATACACATATAACAAACATACATATAACAAACATCCATCCGTCCATCCAACCTCACAAGCTTTCACATTTATAATAGTAGTAGGATGTAGTAGGATAGTAAGATGATATTTTTGTGTAGTGAATAAAGTTCAATTTGATCTTTAAAATGTAGTAACTATTTTAAATCTGTAATATCTTCGAAAATATTAATTTAAGTTACATGCTGTAAAAGGCCATATTGATCTATATTAAATACACAATGTAGTAAGGTACTTAATTGGATAGGGATTAAAATGCTGTATTGCTTAAAATCGCTTCGTAAATAAGCCATTATTTCTCGTAAAAAGTAAAGAAAAAAAATGGTTATTGGTTCTGTCGAAAATAAACACATTTTGTATAACAGTATTGTACACATTAAAAAGGTCTACAAAAAAGTCCGTGATGGTATATGTCTATCTCTTATATCATTTTTTATATCTCAATAACCATTTTTTATTCTTTACTTTTTACGAGAAATAATGGCTTATTTACGAAGCGATTTTAAGCAATACAGCATTTTAATCCTTATCCAATTAAGTACCTTACTACATTGTGTATTTAATATAGATCAATATGGCCTTTTACAGCATGTAATTTAAATTAATATTTTCGAAGATATTACAGATTTAAAATACTACATTTTAAAGATCAAATTGAACTTTATTCACTACACAAAAATATACACAGTGTGGTTGGATGGATGGATGGATGTTTGTTACACTTTCGCGCAAAAACTACTGAACGGATTTCGATGAAATTTGGTATGGTAGTAGTTTAGGCTCTGGATTAAAACATAGGCTACGCGGGCGAAGCCATGGGTAAAAGCTAGTAAGATACAATTCTCTCACTAGGTGAGTATTATTCCTATTAGATACTATAAGAATGTACTGGAAAACTAGTTTTATTTACTATGCCTAGTATCACATATAATGACTTATATTGAAGGACAATTTGTATTATGTTTTTGGGTCAATGTCAAAAGATGGTGGCATACCTATGTTTTAGGTCATTGACTGTAATTGACAACAGAATCAGGATTTAAAAACTATGGCCCTAAAAAGACACTTATCACTTATTATTCGGGGTTTGGTATTTTTAGCATGAGACTGCTTAGTGTCAGACATATTCTAAGAAAAATCCAGTGTTTTAATTTACCTGATCCAATAATGTAATGTTTAATGTGTGAGGGCGGCATCAGAAAAATATTATGTTAGGCTAAGATATGGAAAATGAAAGGTCTTTAATTTTTTAGACAAAGTTTAAAAAAAAAACTACTTTTTTGTTTTACTATTTCAATTTACTTTATATGACTTTTTCTACTCATTAAATAATAAGGAAAAACAACATTGGTATACTACTTTGAAAATTAACATAAAACATCCATTTAACAAAATAAAACTTACCAGTCCACCTTCAACGGAAGAGCTGATCTTTTCTTTCTCTGAATGATGATATTGTAAATATTGTACACATTGTGATGAGAACCTTTGTTACCATAATCAGTGACATGATGATCGTCAAAGTAATCAAGATCTATGTCTTCTGGAGTTCCATTTACTATATCTGTTACGTGTCCTTTGCTCCAAGTCTTTGTTAAGTTGTATCTCCGTCTTCTATGAGGCTTCTCATCGGAAAGGTGTATCTCTTTATATTCTTCTTTTGACATATCGGACAAGTGTGTAAGCCCATATCTTGCTTTGTGGCTCTCTGGCCCACGAGATGCAGCATTCATTTGCTCAATTTCTTGGACTGATGCCTAAAAACAAGTATTAAATAAATAAAGGCATAAATATAAAGTGTACTTGTATATTGCGCAAGATTTAATTATTATTTAAGCAAATAGGCAATTATGTGAACATTCTTATAGCTTTTAATAATCAAAACAAGTTTAGTCATTTACTTAATCGTTAATTACATTTTTTATTTAAAACACTCTAACCTACATCCCTAACTACACACACCGGCATATTTAGCGGAACATAAAATAAAGGTTTGATATCAGTATCATATAAGGTTTCTGGCTGGTTTATACTTCATTTAATTTAAAAAGAAATATTTTCAAATTAAGAAAACAACTGAACATCACATTTTATGCAATTGTTTTAATTTTATTCAAATACAAACATCACATTTTATGCAATTGTTTTAATTTTATTCAAATACACCTTATCTGGAGCCAACTTCGAGTATTTCTTCCTTCTGAGTTTGATTTAAAACAGGGCTGTCCAAACAAAGGCCCGCGGGCCGCATGCGGCCCGCGGCTTGTTTTCATGCGGCACAAAATGTGTGTCGCGGGACACACATTTTAATCTAAAAATAGTTTTGGACACAAATAGTTTGGATAATATTATTCGTTGTCAAAACATGTACTCAATACTTGGTATAATTATTTATCTTCAGTCTTGCAACATTCCATTCGCATGATCACTTAAAAGTGAAGCTACTTTTACTATTATTGGGGGAATTCCCGGAAAGTATTTTGTTTTTGTCGAGTGAGGATTTGCTGTTGACCGTATTAGTTAAGTTTGTGCTTCCACTTAGTTCGTATCGGAAATTCTTACTTGCACCGCTTTGAATTTTACACATTAAGTATAATAAGTAATTAGCAGCAGTTTTAAAAAAAAAACCTTAACTAACTGCATTATGTCTACGAAGAAGCGAAAATTAAGTGATGAACATCGAGTATTTAATGAGAGGTGGGAACTTGACTATTTTATATGCAACAACAATAATAAAATTCAGTGTATGATTTGTATGCAAGTTTTATCTGTGAGTAAACAATACAATGTTAAACGTCATTATACTACTTTACACGAAGAAAAATATAAAGGACATGTCGGTGAAGCAAGGAAAATTGTTGTGGCTGAGCATAAGAAAAAAATAATGCAACAGACAAGTTTTTTTTTCAAAAGTAAATACACACAATGAACAAAGTTTGGCTGCTTCTTATGAAGTTTGTTTGCAATTAGCCAAAGCTAAAAAACCATTCAGCGATGGAGTTTTTATAAAACAATGCGCAATTGCCATGGCTCATCGCTTCATGCAGCCGAAATTGGCGCAAAAATTTGAATATGTAGCGTTATCTCACCAAACAGTTGCGCGACGAATAGATGATAATATGGGCGAATATGTTTCGAAAAAATTATGTGATTACATTGTACAATGTGAATATTATTCATTATGTTTGGATGAAAGTACCGACCAGACAGATATCGGTCAATTAATAATTTTTATTCGCTGCATTTCGAAAGGTTTTTCAATCACGGAGGAAATGTTAAATTTAGTGCCACTACATGGCTCAACTAAAGGCTAGATATCTTTGAAGCTGTTAATAAAACTGTTATGGAATACGGTGGGTTTCAAAAATGTTCTTGTATTGTGACCGATGGAGCAAAAGCAATGACTGGAAACGTTACAGGACTTACGGGACTTTTAAAACAAAATGGCATTGACTGCCCATTAATCCATTGCATCATACATCAAGAAGCCTTATGTGGAAAATCTTTGCGCCAAATGAATGCCATGAAAATAGCTGTTAAAATAACAAATCTTATTAGAGGCGGAAACAAAGCTTTGAGTCATCGTAAATTTCGTAACTTTTTAACTGAAATTGACGCAACATACGGAGATCTGCTATTGCACTCAGAAATCCGATGGTTAAGTGCTGGTCAGTGCTTGCAGCGCTTTTTCGCTTTACGGAAAGAAATTCCCATATTTCTTAAAAATGAAATAAAATCTGATACAACTGATATGGAAACTAAAATGCAAGATCCTGCATTTCTTGCTGATCTTGCATTTTTAACTGATATGACACAACATTTGAACGAATTAAATTTAAAATTACAAGGCAAAGAACACAATATAGCCAACTTGTATGGATATGTGAATGGGTTCAAAAATAAACTGGGATTATTCAAAACATCACTGGAACAAAATGATTTTTCTTTTTTTCCATGTTGCAAAGAACTTTATAGCGAAATAGAAGGATGCAATTATTCGGACCACCTCCAGTATATCGACGAGGTAATATTTGAATTTGAGCGGCGTTTTGCTGATTTCAAAGGATTAGAGAGCGATTTATCTCTTTTTACGAATCCATTAACAGTTGAAATAACAAGCGTAAAGACTGAATACCAGTTAGAATTATGTGACGTTCAGTCAGATCCCTTTTTCAAGGGTAGAAAAGAGACAGGAGTGGATTTTTTTAAGATCCTTGGCGACCGTTTCCCCAAGCTAAAAAATTTTGGCTTGAAAATGGGATCGATGAGGGCAGCACTTATTTATGTGAAAGTGCATATTCAACAATGAATTTTATAAAATCCAAGTATAGATTTTCACTGTCAGATAAATCGCTTCTTCATGCAATGCGCCTGGCAACAACGAATGTTGACGTGGATATCGATACTATTGTTAAAGATAAATTAACGAAAAATCAATAAACATAGAAAGACAAAATTACCCTGTATTTTATTTATATAAATTTAATTAGCCCGCGAAGGTGTATAGTTTGGACAGCCCTGATTTAAAATTTCATTGAAATACTGTTTTTTGTTAGTTTTTTTTTTAATCGCATATCTTTTTGGAGTTGAGGACTGAATTATGCCTGACTTAGCCCCAACGGATTGCCAAATATCGAAAATACGAAGAAATGGTCAAACCTACAGAGTGATATCCAGAGATCTTCGTCGACCAGTTTCAATGATCCATCGCAGTATCCAACAGTTCAGGGAGACCGGTACTTATGTGAGAAGAGCAGGACAAGGAAGAAAAAGACGCACTTCGAGTAGGGATGATCGTTTCATTAGGCTTCATGTACGTAGGAACCCCCGTTTGACGGCCGTCCAAGCCCGACATGAGTTAGAAGCAGTGCGGGGTGTAACCGTAAGTAAGCGTACGGTACGACGAAGGTTCGAAGAAGCTGGTTTGAGTTCATTTGTGCCCGCCAAGGCTCCAAGGCTCGAGGTAAATCATCGTAGAAACAGGTTAACTTTTGTTTAGGAACATCGACTTTGGAACGCGGACCAATGGAGTAAGGTATTGTTTAGTGATGAGTGCAGAATTCTCTTAAATCAAATTGACGGCAGGCAAAGAATATACAGACGCAAAGAGAACAATACATTCTGACAAATTTTGAAACTACAGTTGCATACGGTGGTGGATCAATAATGGTTTGGGCGGGTATTTGTTTGGGAGCTCGCACAGACTTGGTAGTGATTGACAGAAGGAGTCTGACTGCAGACCGCTATATCAGAGAAGTTTTAGAAGAAAATGTTGTACCGTTTGCCCCATATATCGGTGACGATTTTGTTTTTATGCAGGATAATGCTCGGCCGCATACCGCTCAGGTAACTGAAGCTTATCTTAATGATATGAATATCACTGTTATGGAGTAGCCGGCGAGATCACAGGATATGAACCCAATAGAGCACGTTTGGGACTTGCTGAAAAGAAAAGTTAAGTCCAGAATTCCAGCTCCTGCCAACGTGGGTGAACTGCGAATCGCCGTAGTTGAGGAATGGCGGAGACTATCCCAGGAGACCATCGATAACATCATTCTCAGTATGCCTAGACGGGTAGAAACTTTAATAAGAGCATGTGGGGGAAATACGCGATATTAATCACCATTTTCCTAATTTAATTAATTGTTATTTTAATATTAATTTTCACTTTTCCCGGTTACATGAAAAGTTCAAAAATGTTCCATTTTTCAGAAATAGCCTTTACTCGCAAAATCTGTTCTTAATGTGATCTCATTTTAAGTAAAACAAATGAAAATTTAAATAACAAAAGAAGTGTAGTAAGTAGATTTTAAAATAAAACCATATTTTTTTAATTATGGACCTTTTTTTTGTGTTCCGCTAAATATGCCGTGGTGTATATTATAAAAATATCATAGTTAATGAAAAGAAATGTAATTGTAAGTCTTCACATAAAAAATAATAACTTAATGTAGATACTGATTACAATTTGTAGGCATAAATTACAAGAGCTCAATATTTATATTGTATATATATGTGTAGTAGGTATCTACATTTTATATCATTTGAATAACAATGTGTCTACTTACCACGAAATGTTCGAACTTCGTTGCATACTCCGTAGCATTATCTTTATAAGTTTTATTGAACTTTTTGATATAATCGTTGAACATTAACTGCAACTGCTCTTTACTTTTAGTTTTCGGATATGTTAGGGGAATCGCTACGAAAAGTAAACAAACTAATCCAAATATTAGTAACCAATTCCACCAGTTCCTCATTTTGGCAATTTATAATTTTAACAAACTATGAAACAATAAACACCACACTACACACGAGTACTAAACTTATATTTAATTTATAAACTTGTGTAGGTATTACAATAAATTTAAGTATCGAAGGTCGGACTGGAAATTCAAAAATCAAATCTGAAAGTGACAGTAAAACTATCAATGACAAATGTCATTTTGTCAATGACTATTTTTTATTTAAATCAATGGCGACGGCTTATAACCATTTGCCAGTGTCAAGTTAAATAGGCGGGAATGGAATTATCGTTTAAATTTTCAAGACCGTATTTCTAAATCGTCAAGTCCAAAGTCTAGTCAAAATCCAAATAAATAGTCAGTAGGTACAGCCAATGAGTTAAGTCAGTCGATTCAACAAAGTGGTAGAAGCTTTATTGAAAGTTCCTAGGGAGTTTTTGAGGGAACACAAAATAGCACGCTTCTTTCAGCTGTACCACTTGCCCACACTTGTGCACGTCAACAAATATCTAATGGTCAATATTTTACCAATTTTACACATTAAGAACCGAATTACCACAAATTTTGAAGAAATTACAAAACCAACAACGTCGCACGTTGAATTCTCGGCAAAACTCTTTGAGCGGACATTTACCCAAAATATTGATATTTCTAATTTCGTTAAGAAATGACAAAAACATTGACCATGGCATCCTCATAAAAGCGTTTTCATTATGTAATTAATATGATTTGGAATCCGGCGGGCGCGGAAAAACTTAGAGCACTGAAAATAGAAGACACACGAGTGTCGAGTCAAATGTCAACTTCTTAAATGTCAGCTCGGCACTCGACACTTCGATTTTCAACTCTAGTTTTCAGTGCTCTGAATTTTCCCGAGCCCGCCGGATTCCGGATCATATAGTCCCAACCTAAAACTCATTAGTCGTTCAATGCAAGCCGACGCCAAGGTTTCGTTAGCGGCCGTGTAAATGACGCTTGGCGTGCATATTGCGTGCGCCAATTCGGACGGTCTATGAAGATGGTCTACTATACATTCTATTTTATAATACATATTGTGTTATAGTCCCTACCTAATTTGAGATTCTTTCGGTATCACGATCGTAGGCAAAACTACAAAACCTTTAGAGCATTAATCAAACAAGCGGTTAACAAGAGGAGATATTATAATACGTATTCGCTATAGCATACTATGCGAAATTGTAAATTAAATATTGTAGTAAAACAAAAATCAGTTTTTCAGTCAATTATTTAACTGAAAAAAAAATTTGTGTTTCCAAAATCCTTATTTTTGTACATACGTAATTTAAATATCTTTATATACAGGGTGTCCCAAAATTAGCACGTCACACTGACACCGGAGGTAGATGAACCCAAGACGCATTGAACAAGCCTAACATGCCCATAGAAAAGTTTCGTAGGTTTTGAGTTATGACCAGTTTTAGTCATTTTTTAAAAATCGCCATTTTTTTGTAATGTTCGTATCAGAGACTTTTTAAAATGCACTTTATTTTACTTTTTTTTTTATGTGTACTCCCTCAAGACTAGTTACTTATTATGAAACAAAATATAGTACTTAGTCGATAAGTAATGTGAAATAACGACAGTTGATAGTCAATCTCAATTTTATTCTCACATAAAAATAATAGTTTCGACTTTGAGCGGCCGCCGTGAAAAAAAATTACTTCAAACATAATGAACAAATACCTTTAAAAACTTTCTATGCCATGCCGATTCCAAAATGGTGTAACACTTGCCCTTTAATGCTTTAAACAATACGTGAGAGTGGGAATAAAGCTGTTGAGGCGAAGATGACGTCATACACATTTTACCTGCCATTTGCCTGGGCGGCACAACACGGGTTCTGAATAACAAAAGAAACGCTGTAAAACAAAAAGAAAGAGACGGCGACAGCAGATACTTGACCAAGTGACCAGCCAGCCAGACCAGCCCCAGCCAGTCAAGCCAGTTCGTTACCTTGCGTTTTGTGTTACCGACGTGTTCTCTGCGCCTCTGCATTTTGTTTTGTGATTTTCAACGTGTTTTTGGCTTTTCTACAGGACTCTGTTTTGCTTGTGAATTTGGACTATTGTAAAGTGGAAACGACGACACAGCGCTCAACCGGACTCTGATTTTCTTGGGAATTTTGTGAAACGAGCACGATGGCGAATCCCAACGTCTCTTACTCTCATAGCGAGTACGCAGACATGCATTTAATTTATGGTGAAACCAGGCGAGTTTCGACTCGCGGGAACGTAACTTACAATGCGAGGTTGGCTGCACGATTGTATGCGAAATGGTATGCTTAATCGTAATGTATGCTTAATCGTACGCCGACAAACTACGAAATTATTTTGCGCGTTGTTAATGCATATCGCGAGGGTCGAGTACCAGGAACGAGAGGCCCAGGCGCTGGAAGACCCCGCACTGTAGATGATGATGTTGTTTTGGTGAAGACCGCCAGGAGCCAGGTACTTCAGTGCGGATCATTGAACGGCGCACTGGGATCCCAAAATCGTCGGCACATCGAATTTTAAATCGGCACAGATACCATCCCTACCACATAACACGTGTATAAACGCTTCTAACAAGTGACTACCAACGGCGCGTTGTATTTTGTCGCCAAATGATTGCTAAATGGAGAGAAAACCCAAACTTTTTTAATGATGTCTTGTGGAGCGATGAATCTGCATGTAAACGAGATGGATACCTTAATCTCCATAATCTTCATAGCTGGCGTCTAACCAACCCTCATGAAAAAAGAGAAGTTCGCTCTCAATATCAATTTAAAATTAACTTGTGGACAGGAATATTAAATGGCCAGATAGTAGGACCATTCGAGTTACCAGCTGTCCTGAATGGAGAAAATTACTTAAATTTTCTTAGGCTTCCCTGAGGAATTAAGGGAAAGGATGTGGCTCCAAAACGATGGCTGCCCAGCACACTAACCTTTTTTTTTTAAGGAGGGGAAATACGTTACGTATCCCCCGCCGCCCCCGGGGGAGGGCAGCAGGGGTATGTCGGACTCCCTCGGCGCAATGGTGATGAAGAGCGCCGAGGTTTACCGACTAAAACCCCTCCATGCCTCCTTCTGCGCCAATGCGGGGTCATGGGAACTGCGTGATACTACTACCACGACCCCGCAGCGTGTGCCGCGCCCGGCCCTCTCCTATCGCGGCGGCTGGATGTAGTGCCGCCGCCTGCCTCACCGAGAGCTCCCCGGGCATTGGGGAGCTGTCCATCTCGGGGCCCACAATGTGGGCGGCGATCCCCCGATCACCGCTCACGGGCCTAGGCTTCCACGTCCATGGCGGGGGCGGTCGGAGCCGCCCTTGCGCCTTCGGCTCTTGGCCTTCGTGGCCGAGCCTTTGGGGGAGCCTTTCCCTTCTTGGTGCCGGGGGGCGGCTTAGCCAGTGCGCAGCCGCTACTCCCCAGCACATGCCCCTTCTCTGGCTTCCCCATCGTCTCGCACAAGAGACAGTTCGGGGGGGCCGTACAGTCGTGTGCCCTGTGCCCCAGTGCTCCGCAGTGGAAGCATCGACCACTGAGGTCCACCGGGGACGGGCACTTTACGGCTAAGTGGCACTTTACGGTAGCACCGCTTTGGCCTCGCGGCCAGCAGCACCACCCTCGCCGAGACCCAGCCGACCTGTAGCCGCCCTGCACTTGTCAGGCTCTTGGCTGCCGCTACCGGTGCGCACAACCAGAGACACCTCTCGCCCCTTCGGCCCACTACGACCGCACCCGATCGGATTTCGCCGGCCGATCAGCCTCCCTCTTTGGCGACCGCCTCTATAATGTCGGCGGCCGTCGTTGTGTCGTCGAGCCCGGTGAGCAGCATTTCCGCGCGCTTCACCGGGCGACCGATCCTCACCAGTCCCTCGTCCAGAACCGCCCTCATCTTAGCGGCAAGGGCGTCCGCCTTCTCCTGGGCCCCCTCTCCCGATAGCTCGAGAACGCGGGTGCCCGTTTCTGCCAGGCGGAAGTCGACCTTGTAGATGCCGAGTTCCGCCAGGCAGATTTTCCTCTTCGCCTCCATGAGTATGGAGGCGTATGTCGCCCTCTTCTCCTCGAGCACCTCCTTGAGGGTCCGGGTGATCGCCGCGGTTTTGGGGGGCTTCAATTTCGCCCTCTTTTTCTTGGGGGCTGCCTTTTTGGCGGCACCCCTTCTCACCTTCTGCTTACCGCGCCCACGCGACCCGTCTGTGGTTCGCGAGGTGTCTGTCGCAGGTGGGGCGGTCGTAGAAGCCCTCGCCTCCTCAGCCTCCTGTGCGGCCAAAGTTCTCTTCTTCCCCTTCTTCTTTCCTTTCTTGGGCGGTGCAGGTGCAGTGGGAGCCTGTGTAGGCACCACCGTGTCCTCCGCCGCCCCTCTCATCTCTTTGGCCGCCGCCTTCCTCGGCCTTGGCCGTTCCTTCTCCTTCGGCGCCTCGACGCTCAGCGCGGGTGCCGGGGCTGAGTACTCCCGGGCCCCGTCCGCTGCGAGCGGAGGCCTCCTTCGAGGCTCCGGCGGAAGACGCTTCTCCAAGCCGGCCAGCCTCGCGTTGAGCATGTTGCTGAAGGTCTCTGTTTGCTCTAGAGACCTCCGCCAACAGCTCACGCACGTCCTTCTCTTTTGGGTCGGAAACCCGCTTGCGCAGCTCGTCGAGCTCCTAGCGTAAAGTTGCCACTTGCCCTTCGAGCCGCGCATTTTGGGCCTCCAGCCTCTGCACCTCGTCTGATGCCGAGCGACCCCTGACCTCGGTGAAGGCCTCAAGGAAGCGGTTGCGGCGATCGACCTGATCGCACGTCGTACCTCACGGCGACCATGGCAATGGTCTCCAGCGAGGTCTCCACCGTCCTGCTCAGATCGACTCCTGCTCGCTCCGGCACTCCTTCTCCGGCGGGAGAAGTGGGGGGGAGTCGAGTGGGGGAGGGGCTGGAGCATAAAGTCGCTCTCGTCACCCTCGCCTCTCGCGCAACCCTGGCGACCTCTTCCTCGGCTTGGAGCCGAAGAGCCTCCGCCTTCTCTCTGTTGAGGTCGGCCTTGGCCTTGGCCCAGCCGACATACTGGCCGGTCGTAGGCGGCCGGCCACGCCCCCTCTTTGGCTTGGGCGCCACCTCCTTACTGGTGGAAGGCGCCACGTCCTCGTCGGTGTTGCGCCGTTTTCGCGCAGTCATATCCGGGGATGCGGGCAACCCCACGGAGTCCAGCGACATGTTGGATGCGCTGCTGAAGTCCGCGGGGCAGTCCTCGCTGTCTCTGTAGATTCGCGGGGGACATATCCAAAAACGACCTCGTAATGAGTTCGTTTTATGCCGATCTTGTCACCCCGAGCGATTTTCTTCTTAATCAATGCCCGCAGTCGGCGCTTGACGTCCAGCTGCGGCTTGGAGAAATCAGTCTCCTCGTCTGTGAGCAGATTCGCCGCCGGCGTGGTTAGGGGCGCCGGGTTCGGCGCCTCTCTCCTTACTCGTCGTCGCAACGACCTCGCCTGACTCTCTCGTAATTTGTGGCCCTCCCGTATACGAGGGCCGACCCCCCACCGAAGCGGGTGTGTGGGATTCCCTCCTGGAAGGAGGACCCACCCGGGAATACTTAGCAAATTACGTTCCGCCATCTTTGTAACACCGACACCCCGGGTTGCGGCCTTTTTTCAGGTGTGAGGTCACCTATCAGAAGAGTTAAATAAAAATGAAAGATAGTAAGAGAAGAAAGAAAGATGGTGAAAAGATAGAAAAAACAAATAAAACTAAAGCAAAAAACAAGATAGTTAAACTAAAAAGGTGGTGAAGGATAGAAGAAGAAAGAAAGATAGAGCCAGCTTTCAGCCGCGTGAGTACCTTACCCCGCAAAGACGGGGTGGCGTACCCAAGCGTTGCCCAGGGGCACGAACGTGGATGCACTGGGAGACCCCCGCCCAGCACACTAACCTAACCTAACCTTAGTGGTGACAACACCACGGACTAAAAACATCATCACAACAACTAAACCGGCGGTAACCAGGAAGAGTGCCACCTAGACCATCAAGGATTTCAACATCCAAGGCAACCACAACAGACACCAAATGTCTCGGCCTTAAAACCCTTGATGGCCCAAAGAAGAAGATGATACTACCCCGGAAGTTCAAGCCTGATGGCATCCAATTCAAGAAGATGACCACAAACACAAGGCAATATTACAACCCGGACTTACAACACCAATAACCAAACCGGCGGTAACCAAAAGAGTGCCACTTCGACCATCATGGATCACAAAATCTAAAGGCAACCAAAACAGAGACCAACGGTCTCGGCCCTAAACCCATGATGGCCCAAGAAGAAGATGACACCACCCCGAAAAATCAAGACTGATGGCATCCAAATCAAACAGATGACCACAAAACATACAAGACGACATCAGCCACCATCCGGTGGCCAAGAAAAAAGTAAACCCCTTCAGGGTACAGGCCCCTTCAGGGCAAATAAACTAAATATGGAATAAGAAATTGACGTTATATGAATAAATAAAGAATAAAAAATTTACTAACTTAACAAGGGCACGGACCACCTCGGTCTGTGGAAAAAAAAAACCTAACCTAACCGGTGGATAGGGCGACTGAGACCGATCTTGTGGCCTCCACGTTCCTCGGATTTAAATCCTTTGGATTTTTTCTATATAAGAAGACTCAACCGAAATTTTATACGAAGGTGTCACTTATGCATAAGAATGGGAGGAAGACAATTTGAACACTTGTTGTAAACAAAATAAATGCAAAATTCATACGAAACTTTTTTATTTTCTTTCAACACCTACACCCCCGGCCCACAAATCTCTGCATCTGGCTGGATGACATCATTTGGCGCTCTAGCGTCAGGGAGAACGCGGGGAGATGAAAGAAGAAGTGAGATTAAAACTTCATTCCAGCGAGCGAGGTGCAGAAATATTGTGTTATTCACACTAAACTGTTGTCTGCTCTGGCACTATTCAAATAATGTCCACGTCCACAACAGATAGCATTTCGGTGTTAACAGCGTATTATTTTTTATCTCTTTCAGTCCCAATTACTAAACAAGGTAAAAAAAGACACCCTACTAGACCAATTCTCTACCTACTTGATCGTGGCAACTGCGGGACTTACTGGTTTATTTTTATTAATTCCACTTACGTAGGGCATTGATGAGAAACAACTAAAATTTGATAATTTATCAATAATATACAATACAAGTGTTACACGATTTTGGAATTGGCATGGCATAGGGAAGTTTTTAAAGGTATTTGTTCATTATGTTTGAAGTAATTTTGTTTCACGGTGGCTGCTCAAAATCGACAATATTATTTTTATGTGAGAATAAAATTGAGATTGACTATCAACTGTCGTTATTTCACATTACTTATCGACTAAGTATTGTTTGTTTCATAATAAGTAACTAGTCTTGAGGGAGTACACATAAAAAAAGTAAAATAAAGTGCATTTTAAAAAGTCTCTGATACGAACATTACAAATAAATGGTGATTTTTAAAAAATGACTAAAACTGGTTATAACTCAAAACCCACGAAACTTTTCTATGGGCATGTTAGGCTTGTTCAATGCGTCTTGGGTTCATCTACCTCCGGTGTCAGTGTGACGTGCTAATTTTGGGACACCCTGGATATAATTCTACTGTACGTGTGTATGTCACTGAACTCCTAAACGGCTGGACCGATTTGAATGAATTTTATTGTATGCGTTTGGGTGGCGCCCTGGATGGTTCAGATTCACAAATCAGCCCGGCAGGACAACGTCTGTCGGGTCCGCTCGTATATATATATAAGAATGTCGTGTTAGTTACACTATTTATAATTCAAGAACGGCTGAACCGATTTGACTGAAAATTGCTTAGAGCTTAGAATCAGGAGACGGACATAGGATACTTAAGTGCCCCGCCGAGCCTGTCTGTCTGTATGTTCGCAATAACCTCAAAAACTACTAAAAGGATGTTTATGCCGTTTAAATTTACCGACAGAGTGGTTCCTTAGGAAGGTTCAGGTCGATAATAATTTCATGAGGTTTTGTGGAAATTGTTTGGTTTATGACGACAATTGTTGTCGACGGTAGTTGTATACACGGTGTCGGAAAGAATCAAGCCGTCAAGAAACTTTTTCTGAAAAAGAAATCGAAAACGCTGCCTAACCTACCCGTTGGAGATAAATAAGAAAACAATGTATGGTGGAATTGTTTCTCTTTTATAGTTCTCTTTTATAAAAAGTCCGCGATGGCATAGATATTATGTCTATATTTTAAGGATAGGTTAATATACCCATTCTAAGTTTAAAAAAGTGATGAAGAAATAATGTGGTATTTTCTGAAGCTATTTAGACGGGTACAATTTAATTATCCTTATCTAGGAGATATCTTAAAATTAAAAATTACATGTGAAAATTATTAATAAGTGAATATTTTTACTCTGTGCTATTACTATATTGCATGTATATTTGCTAAAGAAGTTTTTTGCCACAAACACTCTCCCACGCGGGCGAAGCTGCGGGCGAAAGCTAGTTTTAAATATAGATTTTAAGAAGTTTTTCAGTTTAACTTATTTCAATTTTTCTGCAGACTAAAGGATGTCTGTCGAAGATAATATATTTTTTTATCTTAAGATGCCTGGATATTTATTTCATATTATAGTACGTAATATGAAAAAGTGTAGTATCCTCGCCGTCTGTAATGCCCCTTAGAAATAATTTAATAGCTTAAAAGGTCTGTCGCGCACTCATTATAATAAAATACAGTTTTTAAGTAGATGGAGAGCTACTAAGAAATGGTTAAAATTTTTGCCGAATTTAAAAGTAGAATCCTACTACTATTAAAAATGTGAAAGTTTGTGAGGATGGATGGATGTTTGTTACTCTTTCACGCAAAAACTACTGAACGGATTTCAATGAAATTAAAACATAGGCTACTTTTGATCCCAAAAAGTACAGTATTCTCGTGGGATATCTGATACTGTAATAACGGAAAAAGGTTTATTCATAAAATAAGTTTTATTTCATACTTTTTTGTGCATTTTTACTTTGGAAGTCGGTTTTTCTGCTCTTAAGTCATATTTTTTTCGAAATAGTAATTAGTATGTGGCGGACCAATTAGCGCCACAATCCCGAATCGCGCTATCGAAGTTTTCTAAGATCGGCGGTATATATACAACACCTGAAATTACTACAAGGGGGCTTCGGCCTGATCGAGCACACCATCTCGCTCGGTCGGAGATCTCCCTTTGGGGCTTCCCATCTTCCCACAGTACCATTACATTGTGGCATGAATGAGTTTTATTCGTGCGTGGTATAAAATTGTAAAATAATGGCAATAGAACTCCAGAAAAGTTGTTCATTATAGTGCCGGAAGAGATCGAAATGAGGAAAGTGTGGTTGGAAGTTGAAACTCGCAAAAAGATATCCTAAATTATTTACAACTAAAAGTTGACCGTATACCTATTTGTGAAAATCACTTCAATGAAAGTAAATCTCTATTTCATGGTACATCTAAATGCTATAAATCAACACAACTATTTATCCATATAATCAATATGACTATAAAAGCCATATTAAATCACATATTGCATCTATAATTAAATAAAATTATTTTTAATCAATTTAAATTAAATAAAATCAATCAATTTAAATTAAATAAAATCAATCAATTTATTTCAACAATAACGAAAATCACTTAAAATGAATACTTATATTTATTTCTGTATAATTTTTTATATTCATCACATTTCGTACTATTTTGTTCTCCATGGAAAGTACCCTATTATTATACGCCGATCTCTTTTAAATATACCGATAGTGTCAAGCACTAGCGCTGCTTGAATAAAAAATGAAAGCCATGTGGTGTCGTGGGTGCGGTCGTGGGACACCAGATAGGAACGAAGTTCCTTATTATAAAAATATTAATTTTAAGTTCTATTCGAGGTATAAAGAAAATAATAAAGACTACATAAAAATCTTACGTTACATATGTTTTTTCCCGGCTAGGGTACCGCTCCGCATCGCCCCTTAAGAAACTACGTTCCAAAACGTGCACTGACAGGATATTTCCTTTGCGTGTTGTACATGTTGCTTACAGTTTATGTTTGACAATATTTTCGTTGCGTGCGTAACGACGTGATTGAAAATGAATTAGTGTGATCACTATTTGTGTGCGTTCCTCGTCGTCGTTCTACGATGTTTATAAATATTTTGTAACCGAAGCTGACAGATTAAAAAAAAATTAAGATGAAAATGTAAGTTGTTATTTTAAGAAGGTTCAAGAGCGAGATGCAAATGCCACTGGAATTTCAAGAAGAACTTTGAACAATACATTAAACGAAGTCAGTACTGAAACACATTCTACTGAAATTAAGTTCAGCACTCCAAAAAAAGGGAGACCAAAAAAGCAATTTCGTTTGGATATGGACGATTTTGATTATGATGTTGTTCGAAGAATGGTGTATGATTTTCACTTACGATTTAATGAACAGCCGACAATAAAATCATTAAAAGCTAAATTATCTGAAGCTATTAATTACAATGGGTCTGAAAAGACGTTGAGAAAAATACTTCACGAGATGGGATTTCGGTTCACTAAAATGGAAGATAATCGAAAAGTTCTAATGGAAAAGCACGATGTAAGTCACAAACGAATGTAATAGGTACCTTGATAAAATACGCAAATTTCGCGAATCAGGAAAAAATATCGTCTACATGGATGAGTCTTACATACATACATCCCACACTAAAGGAAAATCTTGGAGTGATGATAAGAAAAAAGGAGTAAAAAAGCCAATTTCAAAAGATCAACGTTTGATAATAGTTCATGCGGGAAATGAAAAAGGCTTTGTACCCGGTGCCTTTTAAACGTATAAATCCACGGACGCTACAGGTGACTATCACAATGAAATGAATAACGATAACTACGAAAAATGACTGGTTAATCAATTAATCCCAAATATACCCAGTGATTATGTTCTAGTTATCGACAATGCACCCTATCACAACAAATATTATGTTGAAAGACCCCCAACTCAAACACCATTAAACAGGAAATTATCAACTGGTTAAACAGACACGAAATTCCAGTTGATCCAAAATTAACAAAAACCCAGATTTACGCTATTATACAGGTGTCCCGTAAATCGACGTCAAGCCGTAAACCCGTGATAGGCCAAGTTACAATAGTTATCAGAAAAATTAAAAAAAAAAATCCAAGTAATGTGTCTCAAAAAATACAAAGCTTTTAAAAAAATCGAAAAATAGACATCTTGTGATGGTTTTTTAGTTCCCGGCACTACTAATTTCTACTTTTTTTGTATTTTTTTTGTATGTAATCCTGAATAATGCTTTAGTAAGCTGGTGCCTAAGATTTAAATCAAACGACTCCGACTTGAAAGGAAATGAGGCTTTTTGCCCAAAACAATGATTCGAATTTAATAGTTTGCTCGACTTTAACTGACTGTACTGGCAAAAAAATGTACTACGCTTGTTTGGCAGGTAATTTTAAAAGTTGGCACAGTTAATAAGGATTCCAAAATGGTATGACACTTGCTAGATTGTTTCTTAAATTTTGGACAATATTGATTTTTGTAAAGGAAGTCAGTTTTCAACAATTTTTTCTTACTTACTTAAAATGATTCAAGTGTACCCAGGACTTTCTTCTAAGTGATATTCTGATTTGGATGAGACGGAGACAAACATTCAATGAGTGTAAGAGAGACAGATATTGACGCCACAAGTACGCGAGACGGGTAGACACAATGCTACTAGTGTGAGCGAGACAATATCGCTATTGTCCATGTTCCCGACGTACAGCACACAAAATACAATAGATCAGTACGTTACTCTACTTCGTTTACTGCGCACACCGTATTCGTTCGTCTTGATTTCGTACATACCACTTTTTGCTTTGTTTATTGGACTCGATTGCTTATGATTTGGATTTGGACTGTTTAGTTTCTCTTTCAACGACCTTTGCGTTCTCCTGGACTATCGTTGATCGTGTGATTGTGTAGTACCACCATGTCGGTGTACACCGCACAGGAATATGCCATGCATCTCATTTATGGTGAATGCCGATGCAATTCTAGTGCTGCAGCTAGGCTTTACCGCCAAAGATACCCAAATGCTGCTCGTCATCCCGATCATCGAGGTTTTGTAAATGTGCACCGTTCACTCTCAGAGGGAAGATTCCCAAGCCAAGTACACAGTGAAGGAAGGAGTCGCTTGCCTAACGATGACATCGTACTACAAGCAGTCGCAGAAGATCCAAGTACTTCAGTACGACAAATCGAAGAAAGCATAGGAGTGCCCAAAAGTGTAGCCCATCGAATCATGAAAAGTCATGAGCTCCACCCACACCACGTCACGCGAGTACAAACTTTACTACCCCGGGACTATCTCCCAAGTGTTACGTTTTGTGAAACGATGTTAAAAAGACACCGGGAAGATCCACGATTCAAAAATAAATTTTTATGGTCCGATGAGTCCACTTTTAAAAAAGATGGGTACATGAATCTACACAACTTACACGAGTGGCATGTAGATAATCCACATTTGATGAGAGAGGATAGATCCCAGTATCGATTCAAAATAAACATGTGGACCGGGATTCTAAACGGGAGAATCATCAGACCATTTGAACTGCCAGAGACCTTGAATGGCGACATTTATTTTGACTTTTTAATAAATCATTTACCAAATTTATTGGAAGACGTACCTCTGCACATTTACAGAGACATGTGGTTCCAGCAAGACGGTTGCCCGGCGCTCTATGCCAGTTCAGTGCGAGATTATTTAGATAATGAATATCCAGAAAGGTGGATAGGGCGGTCTGGTACCATTTCGTGGCCAGCCCGTTCACCTGATTTAAATCCGCTAGATTTTTTTTACTGGGGAGCTTTAAAAAGATGTTGAGCTTGCATTTATGGTGGGAGGCAGTTTGAACATTTGTTATAATGTAATAAAATATTTTAGACTCCAAAAATTTGTTTCAATTAAAAGCTTCCTAAAAACACCTTTCCTAAAGTTAAAAGTAATGAGACACTATGGCCCCCGTGGCCCGTGATATTCTTTTACTTCTTGGATTTTGTCTCTCTTACACTCGTTGAATGTTTCTCTCCGTCTCATCCAAATCAGAATATCACTTAGAAGAAAGTCCTGGGTACACCTGAATCCTTTTAAGTAAGTAAGAAAGCGTAGTACATTTTTTTCCCAGTACAGTCAGTTAAAGTCGAGCAAACTATTAAATTCGAATCATTGTTTTGGGCAAAAAGCCTCATTTCCTTTCAAGTCGGAGTCGTTTGATTTAAATTTTAGGCACCAGTTTACTAAAGCATTATTCAGGATTACATAAAAAAAAAAATTACAAAAAAAGTAGAATTTTGTAGTGCCGGGAACTAAAAAACCACCACAAGATGTCGATTTTTCGATTTTTTTAAAAAGCTTTATATTTTTTGAGACACATTACTTTGATTTTTTTTTATTTTTCTGATAACTATTGTAACTTGGCCTATCACGGGTTTACGGCTTGACGTCGATTTACGGGACATCCTGTATGTCAGCACAAGGAGAGGTATACAGAGTTTTCCGTGGACAAAGTACTTGCCGAACATGGGCACACTGTGTTGCGATTGCCACCATATCATCCGGATTTTAATCCAATTGAAAATATATGGTCTCAACTGAAAGGCTATGTAGCCTCTAGAAATGTGGGTATGAATTTAACTACAGTAAAAACATTATTGACTGAAAAAGTAAACATGATCGGGGCTGAAGAGCAGAAAAAGGTTTGCGATCATGCAATCAAATGTGAGAATGAATATAGAAGCATTCAACACGGTTTAGGCAATTACACTGATAGACTAGTGATAAATACGGCTGACAGTGATATTGACCTCTTTGAGAGCACAGATAGTGAAATGGAAGTATTTGAGAATTAGAATTATTATTATTTTTATTATAATGTCTCATTCTAACAATAGGTATAATGGTGTTTATTATGTACTACAGCTGTAATTTTCCAAAATCTACGTAAACATAATGTGAACATGTTTTTTTTATTTTATTTTACACCAACCTAAAGCCATCACTTATAGAAAAATTGGTGTATTTTATACAAATAATAAAAAGAATTATCAAAAGAAGCAAATCATAATTATTGTTTTAACAGCTCCTAAATGATGAAGACCGGACTGTTTGTATTTCGTACGACAGAGATAACGCTCTACGAAGCCGAAATTAGCCGATTGTCTCTTTCCAAAGATCGATGTGCAATATTTATCGCCGGGTACTGTACGGGAATGGAAATTTCGTAGGGGAGTTCAATGGGTGACGTTGTGGAATTCGTATTTCTACATAAATTTGTGTCATTTTGGTTCTTATTGTGTAATATTGGTAGAATATTAACCATTAAATATTCGTTAACGTGCACAAGTGTGGGCAAGTGGTACAACTTCTAAAAACGTGCTATTTTTTGTTATCCGCCAAAACTCCCTAGGAACTTTCAGTAAAGCTTCTACCACTTTACTGAATCGACTGACATGACTCATGGACTATATATTTGGACTTTGACTAGACTTTAGACTTGACGATATAGGAATACGGTGTTGAAAATTGAAACGAAAGTTCTATTTCCCGCCTTTTTAACTTGACACTGGCAAATGGTTACAAGCCGATGCCATATATAAATTAAAAAAAGACATACGGGAATAGAAGAAGGAGGGGATAAGGAATTTGACTATGACTTTTGACATATTGTTGATTGAATTGATTCGTGTTTTGCACGGAAGTATTTTTTAAATTATATGTAAATGAAAATTAAATCTTAGTAAAATTCCTAATCATTTTTAATTACAATTAGTTACATACGTAATATATAAAAAAATATATACAGCCGAACTTATAACCCCCTCCTTTTTGGAAGTCGGTTAAAAATTGCCGAAGAGGCCCAGAGGGTAGAAAACGTCGCTATCCTCCAAGAACGCCGATTTTTTTTGCTAGTATAAATATTTGCTTTGATAAATACTATTCATCAATTTCACGATGTGGTAAGTTATATTTTATCAGTGAATCTAATTTGATTAACCCCTGACGAAAACAGTAAGGTGTTATAAGTTTGATTTGTCTGTCTGTGGCATCGTAAGTCCAAAACGGATGAACAGATTTTCATCTAGTTTTTTGTTTGAAAACTGACGTTATCGAGTATTTTATCAATAACACAAAGAGAGTGTAATACACTATAAGAAAACTTGGTAAAAAATCATCTAATAAGAGAGCTGATGATCAGCTATTAGTGCTTGACAATGACGGAGTTACTTTTTTTGTTTATGTATGTAATTGCTATGATTAATTATATGAAAATGCTTATTACAATCCGCAACTATGATTGTTTTGTATAATGTTAAATACAATCAATATTATGTTTTAGTTCTGAACTACCAAAAGAGTTTCAGAAAACCTCTGAAGTATTACCATTCTCAAAATATGGCCTATCATCACTGGAAGAGTTTGAGAAGACAGAAAAGGAAATACAACACATAGAATGGTTGAAAATGGTGGGCTTAAGTGAGGAAGAGATAAAACTATATCAAGAAAGTGAAGCTGGGATTCTTGACCAGAAAACTAAAGTAGAATCTAATGCACTAAAAACGAAGTTAGAAGTTCTGTATAGAAAAATCAAAAATTACCAAAAGAAAGAGAGGTAATTTTTACAGATTAGTGTCACATTTTTAATACTTGTCAGTAGCAATATCATATAACACTAGAAAATAATAAGAATTATTAAATTTTCAATATTTAAGATATAGATATTTTTTATAATGTTATTTTATAATAATTGTAATTAATAATAATCATGTGTAATGTGAATAAGAGAAACAATTTATTTTCTGTACAGGATGCCAAGCATTGAGTCTGAAGCTGTAGCAAGCACTTCAGATGAAGATGACGCTAAGAAATTGAAGAAATCTGGATGTTTCTTTGCTCCAGGGCATCCTATGAATGAGTTAAAAAAACTTGAGGAAGAATTGTTTGGCCATTTACAAGACCAAACAATATCTATCACCAAACGTCGTAAAATCATAAGGAGACTTGAAAGAAAAAGAGAAATGTTGCTTGCTCAGCAAAAAGCTCCAGGCATTGAACCTGTGGAAGGACCATCTCAAATCAAACAAGGCAGCCTATGGGACATACGAACAATGCCAGACAGGAAACCAGTTAAACCCAAGAAACCAATGGGTCCATACAACAAAACTATGTACACCATAAAAGACAATAGAATTGTCAGACTTGAACAAGCAGAAAATAACGAGGAGTATCATGCTATGGATATAGTAGTTCCTGTGAACTCAGCCGAACAACAATTGTTAGAAGGAACACAAATGAGGATAGATGACATCCGGAAGATTGAACGATTTAAAGATTATGAACCTGGCATACCATCCAAAGTGAGTAACAATCTATTTTCTTACATTTTGACATACAAAATCAGAAAAACATTATATGCACAATGCAACAAAAATCACATAGCATGTACTTTAAGGCATTATTTTTTTATAGGTTCTTTACCTCAAGAATATTGCACCATCACTGAAACGTGAGCAGTTGGCACTGCTTTTCAATCAGTTTCAGATGGAAAATGGAGGACCTGTGGACTTAAAATTAATGTCTGGACGAATGCATGGACAGGCCTTTGCAACATTCCGAAGTAAAAATGTTTATATTCAATTCTACCCTTCTTTCTTCAACTTTTATCATTAATTTATATTTTTTTTCATTTCATATATTATAAAGAGGAATAAGATTTGTTTGTTTGCATTGAATAGGCTCCAAAAGTACTGGACAGATATAGAGTAGGCTACTTTTATTGCTGGAAAATATACGGTTTCTGGCCGCGCGCGTGGACGCCTTTTGATTGGACAAAGTCACGGGCAACATCTATTTAGTATGCAGAGTAAGACTGAACTTTAGGGAAGGACATAGTAATACTTTTACCCTAACCGCAACGACACATGAAGTAAACAATAGCGTCAGTTTGCATCGAAACGAGACCATACAGCGCTGCATTTTTAAGATAGCGATTCAAAATTGATCTTTTTTCACTACACAAGAAGATACATGTTTGATTGCAAGAGTTTTAGTGTCATACTGCACCGCACTGCATATCGCGGCGCCGCCTCTCTTGCAGTAAAGAGTGTAACTTCTTGTGTACTGAATAAAGTTAAATCCCACCAAAACATATTCATGTTAAAATATTTCTCAAGACGATACCATATGACTCGCACTGTCAAACAGTTATCAGATCTCATGTAAAATCAAGTTTCTAACTCTACAAGACTAACTTCACAAACTCGAGACCTTAGTCTAGATATGTGGCCTGACCATTTCGCTACATTTAGGAACTTGGGCGTAAGCTGAAAAATTCACTGACTGTTTTTCTGTTATACTACTCTTGCAGAGATTCGCACTCGAGAGAGTGCAGGTTCTATTCCCTGGTTGTGGGCGTGTACCAATGAGACGTCAAATCTCAAGTAGATTATACAGATGCTCTAACGGTGAAGGAAAACAATGTGAGTCAACCCCTTTCATGGTTGGCCCCAGACGTATTGACCAGTCATTCCTCTGGACTAGGCTGTATGTATTGTGAGAATGCTGTACATGCTTGGGCAACCATAAGACGTTTAAAACCGACTGTCCCAGGCACTACAGTATTTCAAGAGTGATATCGCTAGGAGAATACTGTATAAATCATCCAATAATGGATGAGAAAGGCCAAGTTTTTTTTACTCTTATAGGAACGAAGCGTCCAAGGTCCCGTAGTGTACTTGCGCTTCGCTTGGCTCGTCTTGGCACTACCGTGCCCTCAGATTATGAATCACTTTTTAAAAATGCAACGCCGCGTCACGTATCGTCTCTTTAAGATGTCAGCTGACCATGATTTATTGATTTTTCAGAGGAACACATAGCTATTCAAGCATTAGCTGAAGTTAATGGAACCATTTTGGGAGGGCAGCCTATTATAGCACAATTTGGGAGAAACAGCAATCGGATACAAGTTGAAGAGTATAGATAAATTATAAATAATAAGAAAATTGCTTCTGTCTGGTGTTATAAGAGATGTGGTGAGAGTATTCAATGATGTCATGGTGGCTACAAAAAGTAAAACTTTTGTTTTCTGAGTTCTTGATGAACTCATAATGGGTCTGCTTGATGTCGAAGATCATTTACATGGTGAACAATGAATAATAATTGATGTCTTGGTAGATGTGGTGTAAATAGTTTATGATATATTCTATTAAAATTATTAACATTTTATGTGGACACACTTTGTTGCAATTTTGGTTAATATTGTTAATTTTCTATCATTTATCCAAGTTTGCTCCTATAGTCTATACGCGTTACGAAGACGGTGAATCATGCGCACATACGTCGAAATGGCTTACTTATTAAAGTAAGCTTACTTATTGGTTAATGTGAACATGTCTGCGTCAATAGTTAATTATGACATAAGTACGTATGATTCACTTTCTCTGTGGCTAAACCGAAAGTATTAGTAGGATGAAATTAAGTTACTATAAAATGGTTAATGAAATTAAAAAAGTCATATACATATAATAGCCATTTATTATGTCTTTACAATTACTTATTGAAGTCTATATTCAATGTTTAATGAAAAAAATTACAAGTACTAATTAACTTACTACGAACTAAAGTATTTGCTTAATTACATTTTTACTTTAATCATTATCTCTAAATTAAATGATTAAATTCTAACTTATTTTTGTTATTTAGTATAAGATCCAGGCTCCATAAGACAAAAATACGAGGCAGAATAACAAAATATAAGCATTACCTTGTAATAATAATAGGTATGCAGACTTATGCCAAGTTCTGAAACGCTTCCTAAAGTAAGAAGCTTTTAAGTTACATGCTGTCTTTGTCAATCTACTAAGCAGAGACAGTGATAGACTGTGATTTAAGGATCGTAACTTTGGGCTGCGATTATATTGTCCGGAATCCGTAAGACCGGGGAAAATTCAAAGCACTTAAAATAGAACCCGGTGCGAATACAATAGAGCTGAATTCGAACACACAAGTGTCGAGTCAGTCAAATATATGACTGACGGTCAACACTCCGCTCTATTGTATTAGTGCAAAGTTCTATTTTCAGTGCTCTGAATTTTTCCGGGCCAGCCGGATTCCGGACCATATAATACCAGCCTAAGAAGCGTTTGAGAATTCAGCCGTTAAAGTGTCTCTTTCACAAAATTTTTAGAATTGGGGTAATATAATCTGAGAACTTCAATCACTAAACCAAATAGTATCACTAATTTACACCTAGAAATACCATAGACCATATTATATATTATAGGCTATCAAAATATAATATTATTATATTTTAATACCCTATAAATTTGATGTAGTCTAGTTATATTAATATAGTCTTAAGTATTTTATAACAAACAAACAAAATTATACAATTAACAAATTAAAACCGATTATAATATACAGTTTACCAAAAGTTAACCTACTTACCATAACTTGATATTATGAAATATAGAGTGTACGTTCTACTTGATAGTTAACAAGCTCGCTTATAGCGTTGTTGTACACATGCCATGGATAAGCCATATTATGTTATATTAATTACCTTATTATAGATCACATATTAGTATAAATAGAAGTTCACAGATTTTTACCGAAAACCAGCAACAAAGTTACTGAGCGTCCTTCGACGAGGACTTGCGCCGTCGTTTGACGACGCGTTTAGGCGAGGATCATTCGCTCTCCTTCTTGGCCGGCGGTTCCTCGGCTGAAAAAAAAACATCAATCGAATAAATTATTCTATTTGTAAAGAAAATTATACTACAGCATTCTCCACAGCAAACGCTAACCAAAACCTCAATCATTAGCCAATACGTATATTCTGGCTAATTGTTTAGTCGTGCAGCATTCTGGCTCTAACTGGTCATTATCAAAAGCGTCTGCCTATCATATGGTATATATAGTCAAGTCGCATAACATACTAATGTTAGAAAAATGTCTCTTGGTTAAATTTTCTGTAAATTTCATTTTTATTAGCCACCATATTAAATGCAACTTGCCTCGATCCAAACAACTACATCAACAATCTGGCAGCTGAAATACGCAAAAAATTTAAGCAAACCATGCAGGGTTAGAAGTTTCTGTAATACTTTCAAATACAAACACAACGATAAACATCTATGCTATGGGATTACACGTTGACTACGTCGCAGACGGGGACCCGTAACTTCAGGAACAGGTTAAAGTACATATAGGGACGACTAAAGAACTGACGTCACGATCCTAACTTCTTAACCCTCGATCCACGCCTGCGACTGGAAGCGGGACAGTAACAGCCAACTTCAAACGTGCTTCCAATTGTAGCAGGCAGCTCCGATATACGACACGCTTATCACACCCAGTGGCAATCAAAATTAGTTTTAAAATAGTATGTTTGGAGTCTTGTCGCGTGTAAAGTTTAGTTTTATATAGCCAAAGATAGCAAAGTTTCTTTACAAAGCATTCACAAAACACGATTAATCGCTGACGCATTTTACAATCAGAAAATTTGCCCCTTTATTTATATATTTATTTTCATTATTCTTTATTTATACATTGCCACCGGGCTTGACAAGTTGTAAATATTTACGCTTGACGTCGTGGTGCGCGGGCGCGTGGTGGTAGGGCTCCGGGTAGTAGTGGGGGTAGGCGCCGCCGAACGCGCCGTACCCGCTGTAGTAGCGCGCGCCGTACGCCGCGCCGTACCCGCCTGCGCCGCACACGCTCAGTAATTGCACTCACACGTTTGTCACGAGTGCACACACACGCTCGGTTCGAGTGCACCCACTCGCTTGACATAAGTGCGCCTACACGCTAGGCTCAAGTTCGCCCAGTGACTTTTTTTAAACTAAACGACTCTAGTCGACTCTAGTGACTTTTTTTTTAAAGTTATATATAGTGATATGCTTTGTTGTAGTATCTTTTAGTAAATAAAAAAGAAGAGTATTATTGTAAATATCATATTATTTTGATGATGTTATTCTTACCAGGGGGTGGTGGTCCGGCGTGAGGCGCGCCCGGGGCTGGCGGCATCATCATAGCTGGAATGGAAAACGTGTTTGTTATAACGCTTAACAATTAACGAGAGGAAGCATTTATACTTAATCTATCAAAATGAAATATAGAAAACCTCGCCATATTGTGAAAAATTCACGAAAATAAATTGAAACGTCATTAAATTGAAATCTTCGAGATTTGACCAATCACATCTTACCTTTTGTATTGGTGCTGCAAAAAACGACCTTAGTGCATAT
Source organism: Phengaris alcon alcon (assembly GCA_037179445.1). Taxonomy (NCBI): domain Eukaryota; kingdom Metazoa; phylum Arthropoda; class Insecta; order Lepidoptera; family Lycaenidae; genus Phengaris; species Phengaris alcon. The sequence goes on from JAYRCH010000059.1 coordinate 244,870, forward strand.
TTTTTATTTACTTTCCTGGTCATGATTCACACTACGTATTATGCTAGGACCACTGACGGTTGATAGACATGTGCTAGGAACGGATTATCCAAAATCTCTTTATTTTAGGAATTAAGCTATCTATCATTTGACGACCTGTGGCTGAAATCCTGCCACGAACAAAAAATGTTTTCTGTGTTCCTGGGTCGTGGATGTGTATTATATATTAAAAATCTTAAATATAAGTGTAGTATAAAAAGTATTGAATATATTTCCGTTGTCTGGTACCCGTAACACAAGTTCTTCGAGAACTTACCACGGGACCATATTGACGTGGTGTGAAAGCGTCCATAGATATTTATTATTATTATTTATTATCATCTGACGTAACGACGAGCTAACACGCTAACGTACCGGGGTGCGGGGGCGAGGTGATCTGTGGCGGCGCGGTTAGCGCGTCCTTGTTCTCCCCCGCCTTTTCCGCACCCTTCTCCTCCTTGCGCTCGCCTGAAACGTTACAATAGCGCTTGCGTTACAAGTGTTACTGCTAAGGTCGCTCACATCGACCGCAGAGATACTGTAGTGAAGAAAATCAGCGTGAAATATTAAAGTTCGCGTTGTTTCACTAGCTATTTTCCACCGGACATCGAATGGACAGACATTCGATTGGCTAATAAAATAGTTAATACATGAAGAACGTTTATGCAGTTAACACACGATAAATCGAAATCCTAAATGCCCTCAATCACATTCTCGTGCATCCAAATGCCCCCAATCACACTCTCGTGTATGTTTCTATAGATGTGGTTATCTCTTCGATAAGATGTAGGGATAAACCATTTTAAATACACTGCCCTCCATCGCGGAAACAGTATAACGGCATAAAGAGTAACCGTCGTGGACGGGTATGCATTTTGTTGGCTCTTTTTACTGTCGCTTATTTGAAACGTAATTCATTAAAAAAAAACCAAAGATTCAAGTTACGTAAGTACCTTCAATTTCCGGCGGCGCGGTGCTCTCGTCCGTCGCGTTCGTGTCCGGCTTGAGCTCGGTGGTGACGCTGCCGTCCGGTTTCACGTCCGTAGTCGATACCTTGTCCACCTGAGTCGGCGCGTTCGGCCCGTTCTGCTCAGCTTTCATCGAGTTCTGATCTTGATCCATCGGCTAAACGTAAATATAATTTAGCAAATCGATTTTATTTATGTGACTGTCCATGAGAATAGTTACGCTTTTAGTCTCTGTGTTTTGTAAATTGACACAATTAATATTGCTGTCCGCTCTCACACTGGCATTGACCGGCATGATAGATTGTAAAAGTAGTCCTTTGTTTTTAAAACATCGAGACTGAAAGATTTATTGCTTGCTACGTGAATGCCGAACGTAACTAGACGACGGTAGGTGTATATTAGCGTACCTCATCCCTCTTGTTTGGCGGCGGCTGCGCGGAGGGCGCGGGGTTGGTGCCGCGCCGCATCTGCTCGAGTGCGCGCTCCACCATGCGCCCGAATGTTTCCTCGTCCACGGCTGGCTTGCAGTGCTGGAGATGTTTGATACTGATTAGACCTTGTATAATGTACGCTGCGCCGAGCAAAGCCGTTGGCACTAGTTAGCAGCCTGTTGAGTTTATACACAAGGCGCGAATTTACTGCAAATGTGCGATGCTTTTAATAAAGTGCGGTCGCGGAGCACGTAGAATTTCGTACATCGCTACTTTTCCCTTTCACTCGCGCACGAATATATTGGAATCGCGTTTACACAGGTATGAGTCAATGTACGAAATTCTACGTGCTTCGCGACCGCACTTTACACGTCACTTTTACGCTTGCTACCTTGGGGATTAACAACTTAGACCCCATACACTAGCATAACTGTCTGTCTATATTTTTGAAAACTCTTGAGGGGCTTAGATTCTGTTATATTTAAAACAAACTTATAATCAAGTTTCATAACATCCAGAAAACAAAAAAAAACCTTTTTCAACTCCTCTTGGAATGTCTCGCTGCTCTCAATGAACTTGCGCTTCTTGGCCTCGAACTTTTCCTCTATCTGCTGCAGTTCGTCTTCCAGCTTCTTCTGGTGCATCGTAAGGGATTGTACTTGCTTCTTTAGGATCTGTAATCATCATTTAGTTTAATAAAGTAACAACTAACAATGCGATAGCATTATATTTTTATCCAACTATGGCGAAGCCAATAGAAGCATAATGATTTTGGCAGTCTATGTATGCATGTATGTGTGTTCCACCATAGCGCCTAAACTGAGGTGTCAATAGATTCGTAATAACAGCCCGGGTAACAAAGGCTATTTTTCATTTATGTAGTTGCGTTATACTTTCTTTTTTAATAAAAAATGTAGTTATTTACAAAATATATTATGTTCCCAACATTAATTTATAATAAAAAGTAAAGTGTGTTGCATATCCTAAGCCAGATTTACGTGGTCAATCTGGCAACCATGAGGCAAAAGGGGCCTGTTGGTGGTGGCAACTGCTGATGACTCTGGCTACACAGAAGATGCAGGTGTGTAGTGAGCTGTCGCGTGTAAAATAAGGGTTTCGTTTCTTTCTTTTGAGGTACGGATACCCTAATACGTGCACCAGGTGGCAGTGACCCATGGTGGTTATCTCAGTAGACCATGGCTAGACAGCAGAGGTGGGCTACTGTGGAGGTTACCAGCACGCGTAGCATAACAATCGTATAAATGATTACATTTTACGGAAATATTGATATAGGAAATCTTTCGTTTTGTCCATATTATCTGGCAGTAAGTCTATTCTTGTGTAGACAAAACGCATTTCTTTGGTGGTCATGCTAAGCGTGCTGCAAGGGCCTAGTGGTGGTTACCGCAGCCGACCCGGGCTAGACAGCAGTACTGTGACGGTGTACCTGCATGCGGGCGGTGGTGACGACGGAGCGGACGTCCGGCACGACGGTGTCGGAGAATATCTCGTTGATGAGCCGGTGGTTGCGGAGGTAGCGCGCGTACGCAACGTGCTTCACGGACAAACCCTCGTCTTGATCTGGAGTACATGAGGAAATCCTATTAAATCCCAGTCTTTCGGACTTTGAGATATAAAGTTGATATGGGGGAATAAAAACACTATCGACACAATGTGTTCCAGTTTAATCCTATGACATTATCTCTCTCTGGTTATATAGTATATACAAGTAGATAAGAGGTAAAAGAAAGCGAGGAGCGATTATAATACGCGCACACTGTCTTGGGCGCTTTAAATAAGTCTAGTTATCAAAAGTTCATCAGCAGTTACGTTACCTACTCTTCAACTTGCCAATAACATTATATAACCAAATAGTTATTTTAGATGTAACAGCTTACCTTCTTCATCTTCTGCAGGCTGTATGTCAATTCTTCTGTCCTGCTGTTGCTGTTCCTTCTGCGAGCTGCCCTTCTTACTCGAGCTCTCGTCATCCAAGTTACCTACTGCTGACCAAATGCTGATTAGAAATATTCTTGACACATTTATTAATAGACATGCTTGTTAAAATTGTTTAAAATTAATGAACTTTTGCGAATTTATTTGAACTGTTTAGGAAAAGCGATATTAACATGCACAGGAGTTGCCAGCATCATTACTAGCCCACATTATATTGGATTGAACATAAAAGTTTCCAAATTTTATGTCTTAATAGTAAATGACTATGATTGATCATTGACTTGTAATGAAAATATTTCACATACATTTTTTAAATTATTTACTACAGATGTAACATCACAAAAATGATTTAGTAAGCTCTTATGTAAAACAAACATGAGACCGTAACGCTTCTCCCGAAGTAAGGTTGTTGTTGGTGATGATAGAGAGAATATCAGGTAGTTTTGTTTACTGCACTAAGCATAATATATGAATTTCGAAACTGAAGTCTAAATTTTACAATATGAAAAAGGTAATGTACACATAAAATGATAAAATGAAAAAAAAAACATGTCAATTGATGCATGCATATTTAGTTTTGTAGTGTGTGATTTAATAATGTATTTTTACTATATCACTCAAACATATTTTATTATTTCTATGATCGGTGAATTGTTACGGACTCGCGTGCAAATATTCATACCCTTACCGACTGCCTTATTCTTGGCGGCGATATAGGCGAGGTAGGCGGCGGAGTTGTGGTACGCTTTCAAGGTTTTCTCGTACTCCGACTAGCGTGCGTTAGTGTGGAGAGACACAGTGCCAATTAGTCACAAATGGTATGGGGTATATGGGTACAGCATTGACATAGCATATCGGCAACGTCGCAACGAAATCTACGATAACGTGACACGGGGAACACTCGGCGTATGACAGAATTTTGAAACATGTAGTCTATTAATTTTAACGAGCTGATACTGACACAAGCACTCAAATGAGTCAAGTCAGAGAGACTCAAATGAGTTGAGACAATCACGAACGAATATTCTTGTTTGTCAACAATTCACAAACGAGATGCGTATCTTAGTACTATGTCGCTAAAACAAATGGCCTATAGAGCAAACAATATTGTGTTGTCGATGTTATGCTGTTTTCGATCGGTCTTTATGGTGGACACATTTTGTATAACGTTGCGACGCCTCGTGATATGGTATGTCAACGCCATGAAATGTTAAAGGTGATCGGTTGTGTTATTTTGTTTGGAACTCCAAACAGTGGCATTGGTGATAAGGTACACACAGAAGCTAAACCAGAGCGGTGATATGTTTGTATACCTCGGTTCTTGTGCGCCAGCCATTGTAAATAAGCAGGCGAAGACTGATAGATTTTCAACTGTTCTGTGTACACCGCCTAGTAAAATATTTATTTAAAAACTGTGTAAGTACTTAAAGTCTCAAGTCTTTGAAACGCTGGAATCATCTTTTCATGTTATTATACATCTAAATAATGAAAATTTCACAAACCATTATTAATTGTTTACCATAATAGGGTAGTGGAACCAAAACATGAACGCCCAGAAGATGAACAATTGTTAATAAAAGTAAAATAATAACAATACTGAGTTACTTTTATGAGTAGAATTTGTTTCTCACTAAGGCAAAATTTTCACCGCCCGCCTCCATAAAAACATCGGCAGTCACGTGTCAGGCGCGCTTGCGTTTAGTAATTTTGTGTGTGGTTCTCGCCAAAAATCGTCATTGTATGGAAACCTACTCAAGGTGAGTACTCCGCAGATTTAATCTTATCGATAAGTTAAAACAAGAATTATTGACACAATTTTTTTTGCCATGTAAAATCTTCATTAACTAAGTCAAGAAAGTACTTAAGATGTTGTTTTAATTAATAGACCGTACTTAAGTACAGCTGTAGGTACGGCGTATCAAGTGAGTGCGAACGTATTGATAAACGAGACTCGTTACTCAAGTACGCTGTCATTGCTGTCAAACTGTTACTTGAGACGCGGTTTCGTGGGTACAGTCAAACCTTGACTTGAGAACGGCTTGCTTGGGAATTGGGATACAGTACATTATTATTTGTGGTGTTTTTGAGTGTGTTATGATTATGTAAATTAAATCTTAATATTTATGATTAAACAAAGTCAAAATTTACACTACATACTCAACATAAAATAAAGTTATAAAAAAAGATGCTATATTGATACATTATTGATACTTATTCTTCTTTTTTTTGGTAATCGCGGTTGCAAAGGTTTTGCACCATTCTGCCAGTGTCGAGTATTTGTAGAAATATTTTCGATTTTATTTATTTATTTATAATTAAAAATAAAATATATTTATTTATTTATGTTAAACGAATTACCTATTTGATTTATATTAATTGACTTGATTTGACACTTAACAGCAGAACTTTTTTTCGCTGCCCAAAAATTAATCCTCATTATATGATCCCTCCCTCCTACAATTCCACGCCCTATCAATCTTAAATCTGTTCTGTGTTTTGTAAATACTCCTTTTACTGAAACTTTATGTACATACTGTGGTACTGGCCCTAAATTTGTCTGTTCTAGGTTTCAGATTATTCAAGAGACTTCCTCCTGTACACCGTGCCCTTGTTTATTCATAAAACCCACTCATTAGGCAGAGTTTTCGTCAACACAACACATTGGCGAATCACTAAGGAGCCACTTTAAAGAATAAGAAGAAGTAGAACTTTTTTCGAATGGCAATGATCCGCATTCTGTTTTACGTAGTTGTTAAAAAAATATGGATATTAATATGCTAGACAATAATAAATATTAATATATCTACGTAAAAATTAATGAAAATCAGTTTTTTTTTCAATATAAAATATACAGACTAAACTTTTTTGGTATTTATATTATTAAACATTACATTTTTAAAAAGAAATATTGAAGGAATCTATAATCAATAAATCCGTTCTTTGTAGAAGTGTAAACGAAATGTTATTTTATTCGTTCTTTGTCGTGTAGATGACGCTTAGAAGTTGAGTAAGTGATCTCAATAACGTTATCAACTGAGACGGTCTTGAGATCATACTATAAATACCATCTTAATAATCATCATAATATTAAATACCATCTTGAGAAGCTAACGTTGCTTGAGTTAACTTTTTGACTTGTTGACTGTCTAAGCCAAGAAAGGTCTTGAGAACGAGTTTAAAACGGTTTATTAATACGGACCTAAACACTGTTAAACACTGTTCAAGTAATGGTTTTAATATTTTTGCCTTAGCCAATAATTGAACACCTTTCATGTAATGGCGAAAAAAAGTACATTGAATATCTAATAATCATTACAATTTACTTAGTGGAAAAAAATAATCTGTGTATTGTTTAAAACCATCTAAGATTATTAAATAAACTAAAAACCAAAAGTTAAACGGGGATTTTTTTTTAAATTTACTAGATTTATTGGTTTAATAAAGTATGAAATCAGTAGTGTCCACCTTTAGGATAAATTATCAAAAGTTCCTTATAATTTTTTTCGTTCACCTTTTAATTTGGTTTCCTAAATTTGAACAAATGTACACCTAGAAAATACAAAATTAAATACTTGCATGCATGTAGACCGTTCTAAACAGCGTGCGTGATGTAGGTGCATGAGCTACCATGCATGTTATACATTCAAACAAAGAGGTAATTTATTACAGATGCGGTCTACACAACGTAAAGAAAAACTTTATGGTCAAGACACTCGAATACTGTGTGATTATAGACTACCTAATTATTTAATTAAATAATTCAAGTACTCCTTTATTTTTTATTATTATCATTGAAAATACACTAATAAATTAGGTACACCATACAGGTACACAATTTCTACGCCTTTTTTAAGTCATATCAAAATGTTAGTACAACTATTGGGTGTAAAACGTTCATAATTGGGGATCAGTGTTCAACTATGGGGTGAAAACCCAACATTGTTTATGAATTCTTATTTTGTATAAAACCTGGGGCTCATGAGACAATTTCCTTTTTTTAAAATAATCTTATAGTTTTCGAGCATCAAAAAATGAATAGAAAAACAACTTTAATTACTAAGATAATTTAATTACAAATATTCAAAGTTAGCAATTCGGCTTAATCGTTCATTTATTGGTTCCACTATCCTAAATAATTTATGGTGTGATATTGATTGTACTGTAGGTTCTTGGTGGAAATTAATGTTTCACAGTAATAACACACAGGACTTCTTGCACTATTTCCACATCTGATGATGACTTTTCGAAACCGGTCGTGTAATATATTAAAATTAATGTAAAATATTTATTAAAGTGGAAATAGTGCAAGAAGTCCTGTGTGTTATTACTGTGAGTTTATGGTGTTTCCATAAATTTAATAAACTAAATAAATAACACATAGTTACTATGTATATCCCACAGGAAACAATACATTTTCCGGGCTTAAAACTATCTATGTACCAAATTATTCAAGCCAATTATGAGGTGTATTGACGTGAAAAACAAATCCTTATATACTTTTGCATTTATAATAATGGTTTAGTGAGGCATATCTTTAATGGTAGCCAGTCTAATTATGGACATTTCTAGCTGTTCTTCATGGGCCTCTATATGCTGTCATATTATTATGTTAACTGGCTGCCGCAACTAAGCTACCTAGTTCGTAGTAATTTAAATACATATCTTCTTCTTCTTATATATAAAATAGATTGCAATTCCAATGTGTCGCTAAAACTCAAGAACGGCGGGACCGATTTGGCTAATTTTGATCTTGAAATTATTGTGGTAGTTCAGGGAAGGTTTAAACGGTGAGAGATATTGGAACGATTTTAGAGAAAATACTAAAAAGACGATTTAATTTTTCCATACTAACTGTTGGATGTGTTCGTTTTGTCACTTGACTGTCAATTATTTACAGGTGCTCGGTTAACAGAAACATATATTCAAGGAGCGTAATCAGTGTTCGATTCACGTTCCAAATATATATATATATATATATATATATATATATATATATATATATATAACTTTTGACCAGATTATCCTATAAAATACTTAAATTGTATTCATCACCGCGCGCCCGTACTACTCGACAAGCGCGTGACCTTGAAGCCGACGCGATGTACGGCAATGTAATGGTGTCTATGCGAGGTGCAAGTTGTCAGGAAATATTAAACATGTTATTTTTCCGCAAATCACGAACATTTTTAGTTATGCCTACTGCCATTATTTATGTAATATTGTGGCCTAATGTTGGGTTAAATATTTAATTCGGATAACCGAGCACCATGTATAGATGCGGTCAGTTTACCTGTTTGGTTGTTTATTTATTCTAGTTCATAGTTAAGACAGAGCAACGTGTGTCGGGACAGCTAGTCCCACTATTATTATAAATGTGAAAGTTTGCGAGGACGGTTGGATGGAGTTACTCTTTCACGCAAAAACTACTGAACATATTTCGATGAAATTTGGCATGGTAGAGTATAATGTTTAGGGTCTGGATTAAAACATAGGCTACCTTTTATCCCGAAAAAGTACAGTGTTCCTGTGGGATACTATGTTTACGCGGGTGAAGCCGCGGGAAAAAGCTAGTTAGAAATAAATAATACCTTCTCCGCCTCATATTCGTCCACGAACGCGTACTTCTCCTGTTGCGGCAGGTCGCGCCACATGCCGCCGATGATGCGGCCGATCTCCCACAGCTTGAGGTCGGGGTGCGCCGCCTTCACCGCGTCCCACACGCGCCGAGAGTACCGCATGTACGGCATCAGCGGCTTCTCCGGCGCTTTCGGCGGCTTGGGGAGACCGCCCTGGAATTGTAGAGGGGAAATAATAATTTATGTGTATCGGTATAAATGTATTGCACCCAGATAAATGGGCACATCTTATTTCGAAGTCGGAGGAACATGGGTAAACCCAAAAAAGGTGGCGCAACGTATAGGGTCGTTTAATTTTTACATTCAGAAATGTTGAGGTATTATTATTTATTACTTGATAAATATTTAAAAAATAAACATTTTATTTGTAGTTTTGTAATTAATTTACTATATTAGGTAAAATACCTACATCATTAGTTTACTTATATTAAATACAAAACTATTCATTACGGCAATATTTAATACAACTTTAGGAATGCATGATGTCATAGTTTCTATTTAAAACAAATCGCTGTACCTTTGAAAATATTGATTTTTGAATTTACTGTTTCTTCTGAGAACTTACATATTTTAGAGCACTATTTATTTATGGAATAAAAAAATCTGTCAACTAGCCTATAACTGGATGCCTTTGATAAGGACTGGTCGAGGAATGGCTGGCCATAGGCCATTTTTGGAGAAAAAGAGGGGGAGACCTTTGCCCAGCAGTGGGACACAATAAACTTTAAAGAATTATTGTATGTAATATGTACACAAAAAGCTAACTAGCGCGCCGCGACCTGCGATATGACATAGTTATTAGCCATGTCGTGATCAAATCTTATCGTCGTGTCGCGTAGGGGGAAAATTATTATACTAATGGCAGGCTACATAATTATGAAACCGTCCATGTATGAAATGCAGTTTATGTTTTGATGTTTCTACAACACAGTGTTCAAGTGGTGTGCCTGAAGATACTAATGACTATTCTTACCCGACTACGGCGAAGCCAAAATGAAGGGTAATGATTTTGGCAGTCTACTGGATTTGAACACCGATTTTAATAAATGAGGTGTCAATAGATTCGTAAATAGCCCGGGTAACATAGGCTACATAATTTACGTAGTCAGGTTATAGTTTTTATAATAGTTTAGTTATTAATCTCAATACAAAATTAACAATAGTCATGTATTTTGAATGTGACTAGAATAAACATAACTAAAACAATACGCACCGCTCCACCCCCCTTCCCAATCTTCTGCGGCTGGAATCCGGGGTGCGAGTGAGAGGTGGACACAAATGGGCTAGTCTTATCATCCTTCTGGCCCGCCTGAGCGCTCGACGACCCGGAGCGGCGGCTCTCTGTACCGAAACGCGGCTGTGGTTGCCATCCGTACCCACCCTGGTATTGTGGGTACTGGTATTGGTTATGGTGCGGCGGTGCATTCATACCGCCTTCAAGCCAAGCAGCGCGGCAATACAATGAAAGAAAAAACAAAAAGCGTAAAGGATAGGACAGGAGCGGGCGGGTAAAATTAAAAAATTAAAATGCACTATAACTAAAAACAGATTAGTTCACGAGACGGAAATTTAGTAGGCTCTAACATAGCATGAGTAGAACAGATGATTGCGAGTGTCTCGCGTTATTGTAGGTGCCCCGGAGACCTACCGAAAGACAATTGGACAATTTTGAATAAAAGAAAAATCATTGGGCATTACCTTTCATCATACCGAAACTCATTGGGGGTCCCGCAATCATGTAGTCTGTTTGAACATAACAAAACATGAAAAAATAAAAACGAACATAATAGAATATGTAATGCGTAAGGAACAAGAAATAAAAGTTTAAAAGATGCAAAATCTGTCTGAGTAAGCGGAGAATGCGCCATGCTTGTCTATATTGGTTCAGTTAGATACCAGCTTACAGTGCAATCGTCATTCATATATGCTTTAGTAACACAATGGTTAAAACATGCTGTCACATTTAACATGTGCCACATAGCACCTAAAGTTATGTTGTATTAAGAATGAACATGGACATTTAAAGTTATAATATATATTTTTGCTATTTAAATAATGCTTAATGGACAAATTATCTTTGTTTTTTAATTTAAATTCAATAATTTTGACTACCTCTGTGGCTCAGAGGTAGAGTGTGTTGGTGCTCAAACCGGGGGTTGCGGGTTTGAAACCCGCCGAAGGAACAAAAAGTTTTTCTGTGTCCTGGGTCATGGATCTGTATTAATTATGTGTATAATAAAAACTTAAATATAGTATAAAAGTATGTAATACTCATTCCATTGTCTTGTCACCGTAACTAAAGTTCTTCGGACACTTAGCGCGAGGGCAGATTGACATGGTGTGAAGTATCCATTGTCCATAGATATTATTATTATAAATTAATAGGAATAGTAATGTTTTTATAAATTCTATTCATATCATTAATTTCCTCATTTTGTTTAATTTTCATTCCTATTTGTATTAATACAACTTTGTCTAAAGTTGATTTACAATAAATTTTATGCAATTCAATTGAAGGAATATTGTTCATATTTTAACCAATAGGTGTAAAATATATGAATGACTAAAGCTTTTTTCAATTACATACATTTTAGTATGTTAGTATCTAACAACATTCTAAACTAGTGGTTCTCAACATTTAATGTCTACATAAAATAATAGAAACAATAATAATAATTTAAGAACTATACCATGCAACACAGTTTTTACAAATTTCACTACAAACTCTATTAAAAAGTAAAACTGAAGTACATTTTATCAAATATTTAATAAAATATTTTTTTATGGTTTAGTACCAAATAAGTACCACAAAACATTCTGTTTCATGAACTTTTAAGTCTATTTAGTCGCGACCAGGTACTGGGCCATTAAAATAAAATAGCGGGTCGCCACATTACAGTAAAACAAGGCTACAAACTATATGTGTGCTAAATTCCTTTCAAATACATTCAGTGGTTTCAACATGAAAGAAAGTCAAACTTACACATGTACACACAAACTTTGGCATTTGTAATATAAACGTGATATGAATACACATATGAGCATGTGGTTACGGTTTTCTTGTTTTACAAAATAAAGTAAAAAAAAACATTTATTGAATAAGTGAACAAGTACAGTTGAGAACCACTATTACAAGCATATTTTATGTTTATATTGGCATTCCTTGGGCCAAGTTCTAGACTAAGTAACTAATGTTTACTATAAAATGTTTTTAAGTGTATATTTATGGAATACAAACGCGGATTGTTTTGAGGGCTTGGCATAGACATTACTGGATTCGGTTTGTAAGTATTAGGCGCTGCCATTTTATTAGTCAGTCACTCCAACTGCAAAAGATAAAGTAATTAATAATTATTAAAATGATAATATTTTTTACTAAATTTTAGTGTCTGGCCTACATAATTATAATAGAGGCACAAGCACTATCTGTACAAAATTGCATGATATAATGTGGTATGTATAATAGTATACAAGGTTTATGAAAATAACATTTTTATACCAAAAGACTCAATTCAAAGTTATTGTTCGAAACAATCTTTATTTCTAAAATAGGGCAAAAGTATAACCTAAGAAGTATAAGTAACATGAATATTCCATTGTACTTACATTGTGTTATTTTCCAAGTATTATATTTATTTTCATTATAAACTATTGTATGTTATAGGGTTTTGAGCAACCTTTAAAAACTTTTAATTAATAAAAGAAAGTAGAAACAACAACTCCAATAGCGTAAATAAAAGCGACAAGCGTCACAAACTTATAAGTTTGACGTTTTTAGCTCTACTTTGTCTATGCTTTTTTAAAGAATTCACACCAATTAAAATTTAAGTCAGTACCTAAATGTCAAAAACTTTATGAACATGATTGGCTATTCAAATGATTGACGCTTAATTGACCAATTACAAGCCTGCGATTTTGTCGCCATAGACAGCACAAGTGAAAGAACAGGCAACAAATTATAAAGCGCAGCCACAGCCTACAAATAATAAGTTGACGTATGACGGCGTCTAAAGATTGGCGCGTATTTTTAAACAATCCCCGAGTGTGAAGATGGCCACGGGCTGATAATTTTGCGAATTACTGGTTCGATTCAGTAAACCAATTTAAACTGAGACACATTCACAAAAGTAATATCTATGGACGATTAGCGCCACAATCCTGAATCGCGCTATCGAAGTTTCTGTAGTTCGGCGCTTTAAATTATACAACAGCTGAAATGACTACAAGTGGGCTTCGGCCTACCGGGCATACCATCTAGCTCGGTCGGAGATCTCCCTCTGGGGCTTCCACTATTCCCAAATTGTAACCACAAGTCACAACACCTAAGAATCAGAAGTGCGTTACCGGCTTTTAGGTTTTAATTAGCACTAATTGTCATTTTAGATATAAAGTTCTAGTAACAGACATTAATTAGATACCTATTACGTGCAGGCAACGACGGTATCTAAGATCTTTAGTCCTATAACACTTGGCATAAAACAAACGGAAGTTGGCAAGTGTTTGCGTGTGTGGCCTATATGGGCCAAATCAGCAGGTGACTTTTAGTGTTGCCTAGGTATCCAACTCAAAGTCTCAACCACGCTAAATACTCAAACAATCCTATTGAATACTAAGTAGGTATAAAATACCTACTTAGGTAAGTAATTATTTATAAATAAGTACTTACCTAAGTTATTTTCAAAGGCTTAAATGGCACTGATCACGTTTTCGTTGTTGGTAAACCGCAGTTACAGTAGGTAGTAGGTACAACTTGTTCTGAACTGCGATTCTCTTAATTAAACTGACAATGCATAATAAATTAATAGCGCTGATAATATGATAAATGTAATCGCGGTGGAGGAGCACGGATTTTTTTAATTTTTTTTTGTTGGATGGTTTATCTCTCACACTTTTATCAACTTATAGTTAATAGATAGCTTCATAAAATTGAGTAGATGATCTAACTAAAGTATAAGATCCACAACTACTTACAAGTATTAATATTGTATGATGTATCATTTTCGAAGACTGTCTAGAGTCTGGACTCCTGTCCATCATCTAACCCGCGCGTATGTACAAGTTATATACTTGTACCCAAGATTCCAAGAAGCCTGGTTACCGCCTTTTGAGGTAGACAATTGGGAGCTGGTATCACGAAAGTGTATTTAGTATTTAGGTACATAATACTACTTGCAGTATGACCGGAGGCATTTTGAGTTTGATTTCAATGAATTGAGATTAGGGTGGGCAATTTATTATTTTAATATGTAGGTACAGTTACAAGCGCTACAATATTTAAGTACGTGCCATTTCCAAGCTTCATTGATGATAATTATTATGTAAACGACATGACACTGATGTTATTTGTTTTTTTATTTTTTGGCATAAGATGAAAATCGCTTAACAGCGCCATTGAATCGTGCGCACGCACACATATTCACGTGTAAATGTAGTTCATTCACGTGTGCAGTCGTTGCGGTCACTTCCTTTGTGTTAGAATATTTTGAGGCGTCCGCGTCCTAGTGCAAAGGAAAATGTTTAGAAACTGGTCGAGCAGGAACTTTGTCGATATTATACTTGATATTGTGTCGTTTACGTCTACACGACAGGAGTGAGGATAACTGGAGTACGGTGGCATTGTACATTAAAGTGCTCGTGGTAATACATTCGTACCTACATTACTATAAAACGGGATATCTACCTATTTACTTAATTACTTTTTAAATACATGCATTAAACAGCTAAGTATTTATCTCACCTAGATAGAATCTTTACCTCAATTCTCATATTTTAAGTAGACTTTATTTTACTTTGATTGTATTATAAGTGAAGCGATTTGTTATCATAAGCTGATTTTGTGACGTTTGGACCAATCAGGAGGCGTAGACGCTGCTTTACGTTTACGAGAATACCGGTTTGACAGTTTTAGCGTGTCGGGACTTGATTGTAATTGTATTATTGCAGGTTTTATTTAGCAGAAATAGAATTTACCTCCTGGTGTCAAGTCGTTTTCTACCTAGTAACGTAATCAGTAGATACCAGCACGGATAGCGTGACCATCGCAGAAACTCTACACAAGAATAGACATACGGAAAAATGTCAGATTTCCTTTACCAGTCTATCATTTTTCCGTCGAAAAGAAACATTTCTACGGTGGATAAGCTACGCGTGCAGGTGGCACGGATATAGGATATGGATATTACCTAAGCATTAATATGACACCAGCTGGTAGTGCTTATATTTGGTACAATTTTGTATTTCACGATTATTAACCTGGCAGTACCTAGTATAGCTTAAGAATTGAAAAGCACGCGCAGCATGACCACCGTAGAAATGGTTTCTTTCTAGGGAAGAATAGACAAAATGGCAGATTTATAAAGGAAATCTGTCATTTACTCTATACGATCTGTCATTGTGTCTATTCTTGTGTGGACAAAACGCGTTTCTACGGTGGTGATGCTACGCGAGCCAAATTGACAGCTGTTTTGCCAATTAGCAGCAAATTATCAGCATCATGGCTGCGGAAGAATCAATTAATAAAGCGGTAGAAGCTAGTTCAATCATTGGCGAGTCGGATTGTTCCGGATTCCTGCAGTTAATCATCATTGATGTATCCTGGGTGTAGACCCGTATCATGTTGTTGTGCTATCGCTTGTGTTATAATTGTTAAACTATTATAACTACGGTTACTATTAAACACTAATATTATCCTACTAATATTATAAATGTGAAAGTTTGTGAGGACGGATGGATGGAAAACTACTAAACGGATTACGATGAAATTTTGTATAGTAGTAGCTTAGGCTCTGGATAAAAACATAGGCTACTTTTTATTCCGAAAAAGTTTAGTGTTTCCGTGGGAAACTGTATGTACGTGGGCGGAGCCGCGAGCAAAAGCTACTATATAATAGTAGTCCTCATAATATGATATAGATAACAAATGATAGAGTTTCGCCTTGCACCCAAAATTATAGATGTTGCCCACGATTTTGTGCTCGCAAAAGAAAATCCTGCAGTAACTGTACATTTTGCCGCGATAAAAAGTTGTCTATAATTATGTCCTTGGCTTGGGCTGTGGCTTCATGTGTGCCTTTCATCGAAATCGATCCAGGAGTTTCAGAGACGATTAAATGTGAACAAAAAGTTAAAAAACCGCTAGTTCGAAGTGGATTTTCACAGTACCAGAAGAGTAGTAAAAGTAGAGTCGCCACAGTTCTTACAATATACAACTGGACTTGGCTCGTAGAAAACTACTTATAATTTGTAGAATATACAATTATCAAATCAAATTGAACGAAAATGCGACCAGGGATTCCCGTAGTTGATTTCATCATATCAGTATTTAATTGATAAGGAGTCATGTGAGTCATTTAGTCGTGACGGGTAGCTGTTTGCTTTTACCTGAAAGTGATGTTTTATGGCGCCACATAAGATAAAATGTCGCGAAACAGCGATAAGGAGTATTTATTCGTCCGGTCTTATCGGGGAAATACAATAAACAAAGACAGTTTTATGACCTAATTTAGGTGTCAGGTGACTGTAATAATCTACCTGAAAGAAATATTAAATGGATAACAACAAAATTAAAAAATGTAAGTATCCACCGAATTGTCAAGCAGTAAGCAAGATGATGAATTATAGCTTAAAACTTTCGATCATAATATCAGCTTTCAAATAAAAAAACCTAGATCAAAATCAGTTCATTCGTTTGGGAGCTACGATGCCACGGACAGATACACAGACTCACAGACAGTCACGCCAAACTTATAACACTCCACTGTTTTCGTTGGAGGTTAAAAAATCTATACTGTTTCGATCAGTGTCAAAGGTTGGCAACAGAATAATTCTCTTTCTATCGAAGAGAGAGACTGGGAGTAACCCAGGTGGGTCGGTTGGAATTATTAGGTCCTGTTTCATAATCACCTAATAAAGTAAAGTAAAGTAAAGTAAGCAGCGACAAAACTTCCAGATAAGCTATTCGTCAATAAAGGTGCGCTTACATGGGCAATAAAAATTTACCAATGAAGAGCAATTACGGTCAATTGCGACGTGACTAAACTTCAAGCATTTACGGCAAAAGCAACGAGCATCAATTTGAGAAAATCTTTTACAACTACAATATTAAGCGATAAAGAGCAACTCCAAGAAACTATACAATACTTGCAAATACGAGCAATTCAGTTTAAAAAAATGCGGCATTTCGTATCAACGACAATGAGCAATATAGAATATGCAAGTATACTGCATACTATATGGAGCAATATTGCCGGATATTTTTGTAATTGCTCCAGATTGATCCATCCGTGTTGCCGGGCAATAATTGCCAAAAAAATTGCTTGTATAAACGCACCATTATTAGGCAATTACGAAACAGGCCCTAATCGTGGTAGTATGCACTAGGCAGGGGCTAGGTAGCATGATGGCTTCTTACCGTTTAAAACCGATAAAATAAAAGCTATAATATATTCTACGATATGTAAATAATACGACTTGGTTTATTGACTGGAATAAAGTTCTAATGGAAAATTACAATCATTGATCGTTGTATCATTCTCCAAATCATTATATCACGCGTTTTTATTGGTCATGCTGTCTTCACGTGCAGTACCTACTTACTGACTTCAGTATAGGTACTAATTTATGTTCTAGATTTTGCAGGCCATAACTCATAAGAGTTACAGCTTCTACCTACGTTTTAGATAGAGGCATTTGAAACTTTTAAAGTACAAAATTTGTTTTTCAGACTCATTTAGTACTTTAGGTTCTTAGGTTAGCTTCGGAGAAAAACTTATTTTCTAAAATGTGGAGACCATAGAGTGGGAACACTTCAGCCTCATAGTTCGTCGTTCTGTCACAGATAGCAAACCTGGAAACAGGTCCAGTGAACGTCTTATTACTGAAGCCTGAAGCGACATTACATATTTTATTTCTTAACCACTAAAGTACTTTACAGACTATCTCGTCCTGAAGGTCGATTCTTCTAATTAAATGATGCAATTACAGTAAAAATTCAGTCCCGAATGTTAAAACTGCAAAACAGTATTCTCATAAAGGTCAAACCCGTTTTGATTGGTCCAAACTCCAAAAATCTGTTTATGATATCAAGACGATTCATTTACAATTCAATAAAAGTAAAATGGAAGTGTCAGTTAATTACAAGAATTGGGGTTCTGATCTCATCCATATTTAAAAGTATTCGATGAACTTGTCACATAAATTTAAATCTTTAGTGATCTCTGTTACTATGTCTAAGGGTCAGCGCGCACTGAGACGCGATGCGGCGCGCACTTTGAAGACAGGGATTCAAAATTGAACTTTAACTCTGTGCAGCGCGGTATAGTTCTCAATTCAAACTTTCACAATTAAACGTGTAAGATACATGTTTCAATTTTTAATTGCTATCTTAAAAAGAGCGCGCCGTCTGTGTCCTGGTGTAGCTGAAGCTACGATACTGGTGTAGTATGATATATGTCGAGCCTCTGGATGATTTCAGACGAATTATGAGCATGAGCAATTCCAATTCCGACGAAAATTCGTACGATTGACCTTCGGGTAATTACAGGGATGTCCCACCGACAAAAAATATTCAGTACTATTGTAAATGATGTTTTTATTATTTGGTCACGAAAGTGTAAAACATAAATTCCTGAATTGATTAATTTTAAATAAATAAAATAAATAAATAAGAATTTCAACACTGACATTCACATTACACTACATTATCACAAAGTATCGACATTAAAGATAAACAATCACTAACATACAAAAATAAACGGACATTTGCCTAACCACATGAAAATAAAACATAGATTATAATTTATAGATATTAACAAACAATAGCTCTAAATAAATAATAATAATACATATAAAAGAAGCCAAATTAAACAAACAATCAGTGATGAGATTATGTATTTAAACCTAATTATCTATAAAAGTACCTCCAAAGTAGGTGGTTAGGTGCTTACGTATAAGGCAGTTCAATGCGAACAGCATTTGAATTTTGGTCTTATTTGAAACGTGTTGGTATTGTTTGTACAAATGTGATGAGGATAAGACCTACTTTAACATCAAGAGTCTTCGGAGAATGGGTAGGTACTTATAGTATTTATTTATCCTGTGTTAATGGTAAAACCTGGATACTACATAATTATAGTAAGGATTTCTTAGAAAATGTTTCTTCTGTTACTTTATTATGACTGACATTTCCTGTTAATTTTACGTAGGCACACAAATACATTACGATTTTACATCGATGAGCTCATCGTAGTAACAAATCAAGTGACTGTGAGTGCGGACGTCTTGTCAATCAAATCAACTTGACAAACGATAGTAAATTTCATTTTAATATTTCGCTTGTGACAGCCCTAGAGGAGATCAGGCGCACTTGGCATCTCTCCCTGTTTACCTATCGATAGATACCTACCGATGTTTGTTTAGTGTTCGTCTAAAAATAGCACGACGCGGCACTTGCACGCGCCAGCCACAACAGTTCACCCGCAGACTTTGTATCGAGCGCTCGTGCACCCAAAAAAACTCACTTCGCTTACGTGCACCATGGTGATAAAAATTCCTTACCAGCTGACATCGTACGATGTGGACATGATAAGGTACAGGAACAGCTACGACGAATGTGTGCTGCCGCGCAGATTGAAGCGTAATCTGCCCACGCTGCCCGAGGACAAGGAGTGCAGCAGCATGGAGCGAAAGTCCAAGCTGGTGCTCAGGAAACGACGGCAGAGGCGGCAACTGAGGTTGCCAGCTTTGCCCGAGAACGATGAGAATTAAAAAGAAAAAATTGGTGTTGGATTTTTGAAACCCACCGCTCCGTGGATGTTGCTATTCTACGTGGATCCGAGGAGAATAAACTACGTTCAAGTGTTCCTACATATAAAAAATGCTTTAAGTCACATTTGGTGTGTAGGATTATATTCTATTTTACAGAATACGTGTTTTAGTGAGTCCTATTTAAATAAGATAAGCAATTAAGATTAGTGTCATTAATTACGCACTTGTCACTTATTGATGTTTTTCTCGGAAGCTCGATACCACATGATAAGGGATAACACTATCAGTTCAAAGGAACTGCGTTTATCAAAACCGAAAACTGTAACTAAGACCTAGGACTCTTGCTAGACTTGTCTGTTTGTACCAAACTATTATCATTGTGTTAAAGCATTTTGTACAACTATTAATCAATATTTTATAAGCTACCAAAAATAAAATTATTTGTAGTTTTTTATTTAATATCAAAAGTTTTGTGAAATCACTGCAATTGACGTACAATTATTTTATGTAATATCCGCATACGAGTACATGTTAAATGTTATATTTTTTGTAATGAAGTTTATATAATGTAGGGGCAAACTATAATCATGTTACATGACTACACGTATATTTTACATAGCCTGCGTGATTTAGAATTCAAGAAGTTTTGTAAACAAAATGATTTTCTACGATGACTTGAAACGCAAACTGTATTGTAGCTTTTTATCTTTACACAGTGAATTTAACGACAATTTTATGAAAAAAAATATTAATTCAGAATATATACCTATTTTAATTTTAAAATTAAGGTAATTTTACATTTTTTTTCTATATTTTAATAGTAAAATGTAATGGTAGTAGACAAGAAATCTAAGAAAATATAAAATTTGGAACTTTTATAGGAACCGTCTACAATCCATAGCACCGTAGCGCGTAGACCTTACCGTAGCTCGGCTCTACGACTTTCTTTCAGTTTCGTAGACTTTCAAATATCTTTTTACAGTAAAATACACAGTAGGTACTTGTTATTTTTCTGTACTGTAGTATTATTTAACATTTTTAGTTTCCTATAATAGTTTTAATAATCTGTGATATTTGCGTAAGTATTAATTCTTATCGATGTTTAGATATAAGGCGGATGGGCGGCGGCGGATCTTGATGTTGGAAATTTTATACAAAGCACTGTGAGATGTAGTGATTTTGTATTTAATTATCTTTGAAAATTTATGTTTTGAGAAAAAAAATTGCATCATATCTTGTAGTGATAAATGTAAAATAAATGGTTGAAATTATTTTATATTAATTTTATTTATTCATCGTATACCTTGACAATTAGATTAGATTAATAATTAGACTTGTTACAAGTTTATTTATTGTACAAACTAATCATTCTGCAATTTACTTTGGCTTAGGTCATAGCGTAAGAGCCCACGTAGTAAATTTCGACTTCTATAAAACCAAGGTGAATTGATGACGCATCCGATATAAAATGCTCTATAAACTTTCGCAGAGTCGAGTATAGATAAAATATATTCCATCTAACAGCAAAGTAAGGAAACGTACCCATACTACGTGACCTATTTTTTAAGATTTTTTGACCCCTCCCTCCCCTCAGTGACCATTCGTAGTATATGCCAGACTTCCTCCCCTCTCCTTAAAGTTTTTACGTAGTATTGACAAGTAAGTATGATTTTTAATCATTTCGCAGACAGAAAGTGTAACAATTGAAAATAATTTGACTCATATTTGTTTTTATGAATACGGCGTTTATTGCTTATGACTGCCTGCATGCTTATAATTACTAGTAAATTAAATATTATGAAGCAGAAAAACTTATGTAAAAACATGTACTGTAGCAATCTACAGTAACTTAATTTACAAAAACAACACATGTTTTCTGTTTAATTACATTAATATCCATCTCACACGTCTCCAATGAATGCGTTTCCAGCATCAATCCACTCGGGTACATCATTGATCACGGGGGCATTGTATCAGGAGTTTGTTCAGACTAGGTCATTTCCTCTTCATCGACGGCCTCGACATCTAACCACTCCACCCTTTCTTCCATAACACACAAAATCTCATGAGGCCTCCTGGAGAGAATCCGCAGAGGTCGTACGCAAGACAAATGGTCCACTGCACCACCATGCGAATTTCACCACTGCGCGTCATATTCGAATATAGGTAAAGTAGAAAAAGCGCAAAATTTCTTTCGGCGAAATCCTAAACGTGACAAAAATTTAATAATATATTTTCTTACACTTTCATGTGGATAGGTACAAAAGGACATTAACTACATTATGAAAACTATAAATCGTTTTCAGTTAAACAATATTAATAGATAGTTCCTACTTAAATAATCTTATATTTAATCATACCTACCTAATATGTGCTATATAGCTTACGAAGTTAATACAAAATTATCATTAGTAAAGTACGTGTAGATGAATTGATTCTGATGATGATGGTTTTTAACCGTGGTATTATTACATATTACATAATAGCTAACAATAAATCATTTTGGCGGAGCCCTGATGACTAGGTATTCTACTGAACCCCTAGGTAGGAAATGAGCACGAAGCGCCGCATGTAGCGGCCGTACAACTCTTACCGAGTTTTCCTTTTACGTGCATTCTTGGCTTTAATTTCTGTACTATGGCGTCCATAAAAGGAGCGTAGGGGTTATTCAATTCTTTTCTTATCTCTAAGTAACCGCTTTAGACATTTGAGATGATACTTTTACGCCCGTATTCTGAAACGCTAGTCGAAATTAAGAGCCCTCCTATTCACAGACTATCGTTGTCTTTGCTATCCAAAATGACAAGGACAGCATGTGACTTCAGAGTCACTTAATTTAACTATCATTCCAGTATTCGGCCGTTTCTCATCTAGAGAGATATTGTTATCTTTATGGACGTAGGTAGCCACGACCACATAGAAAACCGGCGTGAAATTAGCGTGTGATGTTTGCATTATGTACTACGGAATGATTTAACAGGGAGCTGAGGGTTTAATAGACCAACAATGCATATATTATATTGCTCCTATGTGCAGTGATAAACGCTTAACATCACACGATTCGTCTTCTGGATCTTTAGCCAAGATGTTAACTTCTAACTTAAATCATACTAAGTACTAACTTTAAGTTTAAGTTAAATCATTCCGTAGTACATAATGTACTACGGAATGATTTAACAGGGAGCTGAGGGTTTAATAGACCAACAATGCATATATTATATTGCTCCTTTGTGCAGTGATAAACGCTTAACATCACACGATTCGTCTTCTGGATCTTTAGCCAAGATGTTAACTTCTAACTTAAATCATACTAACTAAATTAAACATTTTTAAAGTTTTTTTTTCTCAGAGTTCATTGGTCGATTTTATAGATTTTATAGATAGATTGCTAATTATGATGACGAAGTTCGAAAACAAAAAAGTATGACATTGACATAAAGTTATGATATTACCATAGCACGCGATACGTCAATACCAATCATTTTTGATTTCTTGAATTGAGTTGAATTTCAGTTGATTTCGTCATCGTAATTAGCGATGTCATCTTGGCTAAATGCCCTAGTTCATTGGTCTATTCTATAAAGTCAACCAATGAACTCTGAGATAAAAAACTTTAAGTATATTTATTTAATTAGTGCTTAGTATGCTTTAAGTTAGAAGTTAACTAATTCTAGACCGCGAACTGACATACATACTTACGCAAAAGTAACGATCATAAAACAGGAGCGATATTTTTACATCATATCAATCAATCAATGCTGGTTTCTGGTAACCGTCGTAAAATCAGTAATAGCGCCTACGTGTGCGTCAGTTTCGAGAAGTTGACGTCAAACGAAATTGGGACACAGTATAAAAGCGTTGCAAATGATAGTTATATTTTTTGTATTGCAACACAGACTTATATAATACAGCTTACAAATGGAAAATGGAAATACGTATGTAAGGTCTATAAAACTATATACTGCAGTATTTAAGTAAGGCACTGTTTGCGTAGAAACTATTTAGTAATCTGTGGGTAAGGTGATTTAGTATAGTCTATAAAATATAAGTTCTAGTTAAGTACTAGGCTTAATGAATATCACTATTCAAAGTATAGAAATATCGCAGTGGCAATCGCCGTTCACTAGGTGATCCTGCTGCCCGTTTTACCTTATGCAAGTTATTATTTTATTTTCTAAGTTTCAGGCAATTTGTATGTCGTCTTTCATCTTTACTTGCGCGTTATTTACCGGAAACTGTTAATCTAATGAGGTGTTTATTTACTTTAATATGTACGACATCAATATACATTTCAGACCTTACATATGAGTGTAAAAAATTGCAAAACAGTGTGAGTATAAAAATATAATATTTGTTTCAATACACGTTGATTCAGACCCACCGCGTACATTTCAGACAATTTGTGTATTTCCCGAAATAAATATTAATTCATTTCCCAATAAATTGTGATTTAGTTTTATTTTTGTATATTTCGTAAGCCGAACGCTTCGATTAAGCTTTTAGACAAGACACATCGGCACCAAAGCTGACGAAGGACACGTTAATGTGCAGAACTTTGTAAAGCTTTAAATAAGCTTACATGACTTTCGAAGCCTCCTTTTGCGATTAAGCTTTGACTGCAAATAAATTCATCACAAGTATTTAGAGCTCGTAGAAAACATTTTTCAAAGATAATAAATTAGTTTCTTTTAAAGTGTAATGAACTGTTATTACGCGAGACTTCATTTTGCATATTAATTATGTCAATGTATGTAACACTCGGGAATCACACATTTATACGATGTAAAAAATAAATCACTAGATGTTGGCCGCGACTTCGTACGCGCAAAAAGAAATCCAGCGGGTACCCATACATTTTGCTACGATAAAAAGTAGCCTATGTATTAATACAGAGTCTAGACTACTAACATACCAAATGTCATTAAAATCTGTTCAGTGGTTATTAATATCCATAAATCCATAGATTCTTAAAAACTTACGCGTTTATAATATTAGTGACGATGTTTTTATCTTGAAATATAAAGATGAAGTGTGTTACATTAAATCGGTTTAGCGTTTTAGGTGAAAGAGTAACAGGCTAGAAACAATTTATTGCTGTTGATCTCATAATGATGACAACTATAAAAGTTGTAGACGGTATGGATCTCACAAACATGAGGTTCCAACAGCCTCCCTGTTATTTACCATTCTGGATGCAAAAAATTAAACACCGTGATAGGCTCGCACGGTGGCGTCATCAACTGGCCACCGAAACCGTGTAATTTAACACGGCTCGACCTTCTGAGGGGCTACGTGAAATCTTTAGTCTACCCAGACAAACCACAGACTTGAGATCCATTCTTTCATCTCCGCAGAAGATGTCATTAGAAGATGAAATAATTTTCCATACATAATGTCGTCGAATATCCTTTAAAATCTTATAAAATTGTGGTTATATCACTAAATCATCATTTTGTATTTCATTTCAAAGCTCAAGCGTGCTTAAAGAAAAATTCTTAATTAGTTAGGATTCTTTTGCTAAGTGGGTGGCAGGGTGATTCACAGCTAGTTTGTACATTATAATATCCACGTGATGGAGTTGTATAATGTTATACACCGACACGTGATGTAGTTTTCCAGACACATGCACGTGAGGGGTCGTGCCGAGCTCCTGTTGTGGAAACAGTATAGTTTTGTGTTATTATGTAGAGCTTGTAACCTTCTGAAATCTTAACAAATAAGCATGTTACTGGAAAAAATGTATTTTATGCTTATCGTTAAGAATTATTTATTTATTTTGTTTAATGTTTTTAGAAGCAGATTTTTACTTTCTTGTATTATTTAGTAATTGAGTAAACATAAATAATGGTAAATTCTAGTAAGAGTGTAACTACTTAGGTTTGCTTCTCAAATCTCGATGCCTTGTAAGATTGAATAGCAATGATAAGTCATAGTTCAAGTTGATCAAAGTTATCGGCAATGATCTTACAATCTTCGAACCATAAAATCCAAATAATTTGAGGTTATCTCAAATCAGCGGTACTTATTAACTACCTACTAATTTGGATCGGTTTGGACAGTTCTGTGAAAGCTGTTTCTCTGTACGTAAGTATATATATTATTTTCTACTTTGTGACAGAATCGTATTCTTACTAACGTTATAGAATGAGAATTGTATCAAAATAATGACAGCTTCTATATAAAAATTTCAATCGTTAACGTTACGATTACGTACTTGTCAATTGTTCGTGCTTACCCCTCTGAAGTGAGTAGGCCCGTATAGTACCTACTATCGTTCAGACAGGCGCAAAACTTGTCATACGCTTAAGGCTCTGTATAACGCCTGTGGCCTTGAGCGTCAAGTCCCATGCTAATTTTGTAGGCGACAAGGGCGTATCGCGCTGACTGTTGAGTGTTGAGATCGGAAAAAAATCGCTATAAATATTTGAGACAAAATTTGCAAAACATAAAAATACTTTCCCCTGAGTCTTGTCTTACATAAAATACTGAAATAATTTTCACACTCGTGTAACTTATAGTAGGTGAGAAAAAGGTTTTAACTTTCAAAAAAAAGGGTGGACTTAGCATATTTTTAAATCAATATTTAAATAAAAATTCAATTTATAAAAAGAATAACCTCGGATATATTTTTTTGGGATTTTTCTATACGACCATGACTGAGAAAAAAGGTTTCAAAGAACTCCAATTTTCAGTTCTATCCAGCGCACAACCCCTTAACGCTGATAGTTTTACAATAATCAATATACTGCATGTTATGAGGTGTTAAATAATCTTCATCGCCATGAAGACATGAAATATCAACTCTTATGAAGCTGATGTAGTTATAGATCTTGTTAAACATTCTGCTTCCTTCGTATTGTGGGATGATTCCAGAGTAAGTATAAAATTATACTTTAATTCTATACCACGATACACTTTTAACGATTGATTAACTGATAAAGCTCTCCAACTAAACCATTATATACAAGAATAGTATAAAGAGCATGAAATCATAAAAACAAAGATAAGGTAATTGGAAATTGTACCTACAATAACGTTTATACCGGCCGCATGAGCACAGTACGGTGCGCAAAAACGTGTGACGAAACGTTGAACGTATTCGTCACGTTATCGAATGAGAATTATAATAATAATAATATCTATGGACGCTTTCACACCACGTCAATCTGGTCCCGTGGCAAGTTCTCAAAGAACTTTTGTTGTCCCATCAGACAATTTAATACTTTTATACTATACACAATATATTAGGTCATTACATGTGAATTTGGCGTTTTGTAAAGTAGGAACATAAAGTCGTTTTTTTTACCATAAATATATTTATTTAATCAAAGTATATACCATTGCTATCTATGCACTTTTGCCATCTCACAGGTAGTTCATTGATTCCTTTACTAAAAAAACATTTCGGACAGGAATCAATAAAATCTTTGAAGGCGCTTTGGACTGCCCCATTGGAATTGAATTTTTTCCCTTGCAACAAGTTATCCAAATTTCGAAAAAAAAGGTAATCTGTTGAAGCAAGGTCCGGGGATTACGGTGGATATCTTAGACATTCCAACTGAAGCTCCTCTAATTTGGTAGCCCGTCTGTTGTGCAGTGTGTGGTCTAGCGTTGTCCTGAAGCAGCAGAGGCCTAGAGCGAATAACCAACCTCGGTTGTTTAGCAGCTAGCTTTTCCATCATGATTTGTAGTTGCTGGCAATAGACATGTGCCGTAATCATCTGGCCAGATTTAAGAAAGATATAGTGAACGACACCGGCACTAGTCCACCAAACGCTCACAAGTAACTTTTTTGAGTCAATTTTCGCATGGGGCAGGCTTTGGCTGGTTCGCCAGGGTTCAGCCATTGCGATGAGCGCAATTCATCACAGGTAATGATTTGATTTAAAATCCCTTTATTATTGTGCCGGTTGAGTATTGTAACGCAGCAGTCGACGCGCGTTTGTCGGTTTGCTGCACTCAATTCATGAGGTACCCACCTTTTAAGCTTTTTCACCTTCCCAATTTGCTTCAAGTGGATTAAAACAGTTTTATCACTAACACCGCAGCCTGCAGCTAGCTCGGAGGTGTTTGCGATGGATCCGCTTCCACAATAGCTTTCTTCATTATCAACTTTGGTCTCCGGCCGTCCGCGGGGCTTGTTCTGCAGGTCGAAAGTTCCAGAACGAAAACGTTGGAACCAAAAACGCACTGTGTTTTCTTTAGCGACACCGCCGCCATACACATCATTAATGCTTCGAGCCGTTTCTGCAGCACTGGTGCCACGGTGGAACTGGTACTGGAAAATAATACGTTATTTCAAGTTTTCTATTTTGTAAACAGAGTGACGCAAAGAAAAAACCAAAAGAGGAAACAACAAATTAATTATGGTTTTCGAAACACAAATGCATGAGTAAATAACGGGTTAAATTTGAAATTGGAATTCCTAACCAAAGAAGATATATTTGAGATCAAAATGGCCAGTACTACAAAACGTCAATTTCATATGTAAGGAATTAGGAAGGTGTTTAAGTTTTTTATTATATTGTACACATACTTAATATACATCCATGACCCAGGAACATAGAAAGCTTTTGTTCCTTTGGCAGGATTCGAACCCGTGACCTCCGGCTTGAGCACTGTCGCGCTCAAGTACTGAGCCACAGAGGTCGTCTTATCCACAATTGTATGTTAATTATGACAGCTCCCATACAATTGACATTCGATAAAGTTACAAATACGTAGTTGTCAATTGTTCCTGCTTGGGCTACAGGTAACGTCATTCATTTCACAGATCGTAACGTCAACGAGCTTATCAAACGTGTTATCAACGAGGTAGCAGTGAGGCGAATGCTTGTATAATTCACGCAATACTGCACACAATTGATTGATTCATAATTGATTAACCTACAGGTCGCCCTGGGGCCATTCGACCATAATTCGTATTTTAATTTTTAAGTTTCAACCTTTCTAGGGTGGCGGACAAATAGTGCGAGACATCAGCAATGGCTTCTTTTGCCTTTTAGATACTCAAGAAAAATATGTAAATGTTGTCTTAAATGGGAAAGAGATCTCTCTTTCCCATGACAATTGTGTCAAACCAACACCTACTGTTATTATACAAACGAATGGTAGTGAGTGAAAAACGTTTGCGACAGTCGGAAGACTTAAAAAAAAAAAAAAAAGTTTAATTATTTATTAAATTTAAACTTATTTTAATTACAATTTAATTATCCTAAAAGCGACTGTCCTAATCGAAGTGGGATTAAGAAGTGTTACAATAATATGATAAATTAATAACTGGGAATAAAACAATGGGTACCTAAAAGAATAACCTATTGTAAGGGATTTGGTGAACTCGCTGGCCACCGTCGATGGGAAACTTGGAGAGTTGCGGAGTCAGCTGCTTCCGTACTTAAGGGTTCCGTAATTAGTGCGGTAGTGTGTTGTTGTTATTATTATTAATTTTATTTATTTCTAAGATTTCACCAAACCTCTTTAAACGCGCTTTACACTAAACCCAGATTAGAGCTCTCTCTCTCTCTTTCATTCAATGTTAGAACGGGACAGACAGATCCAAACCGTAGCTCAGCGTTAAGCGTCGTTTTAATGCGTTGGTGAAATTGGGGCTAAGTAATTAATTATTATTTTAGAAAATATTACCTTCTTCCACCACATAAACTTTAATTTTCCGGCCAAATTTCATACTCCTCCGGTTGCGCAATTCTTGTAAAACTATACTGAAAGTTTACGCTTCACACATTAATATCATAATATGCACTTTTATTTCATCCTTGTGTAAAGAAAACGAGTGAGGGAAACGAAACTACTTTAAAATCTGAGTACACACTACACGTATAATTAACAATTTAATTTCGCTCTTAAATGGCTCGGTATAAGTATATATAATGATGGAATAGGATATTGACATAATCCTGATATTTTAAAATAGACAATTTTTTCATATAAAATGGACTAGGAAACGAGCAAACGGATCGCCTGATGATAAGCGATTACCACCGCCCATGGACACTTGTAACTCCTCTGGTGTTGTGCACTTGCGTTCCTGGTCCTTAAAATCCCCAACCTCTCTTGGGCCTCCGGTAACCTCACTCACTCGGCGAAACACATTATCTCAGACAAGTGAAGGCTTATAAAATACTTTTAACGTCCAATATCACGATTATTGTCGTTTCTACTTAATTAAAAAATAACATAACTCCCCCCACACCGATTTTGGGGACGGTGGCCGGTTTCGTTACGCAAGAGTAATTTTTTATAGTTCCCAAGTGTGTGCGCAGTACACAAGAGTACTCTCTCTTCCTTTACTTTCATAAACCAGTGGGACGGATAATCGACACGACTGGCGAGAGTTCAGGCGCAGGTCCGACTTTTTACATGCCCATCCGACGGATGGATCAAAAAACCATAAATAACTCTCGCATTTTTTACGAATAATGTACAGAAATGATATCCATTTGATAAAATATCCGTAAACAGTTTAATCGGTTGAATGGTTTAAGTGCAGCTAGAAGAAAACCTTTTTGAAAACTTCTTGATATTTTACTTTCTTGATGATAATATTTGATGCTAAACTTTCATTATATACAAGGTTATAACAAAACTACGCAGTCCGGATTTTAGTCGAAGTCATTAAAAGTTTATTTATGAAAATTGATAAGATCGCAGCTGTTACGGTGCGGGTTTAATGAAGTTGAAGAGTTTCAGGGTCGGTCGAGGCACGTGTTCTGCCGCTACTGCACTGATTACTGCAGGGTTAATTCATAGACTCGAACTTAAAACCACGAGCAAGAATAATTTATGCAAACAATGATCATCTGCCATCCAATCAACCCAAAGTAACACAGGTACATCTCATTCTAAACTCATGAACAATTTCACTTGATCAGATTATAATCTAGCGTCTAAAACATTGTTGTTGTTTGCACTTAGCAGTAATAAAAATTATTATCTAAAAGTAATAGTTTAAATAAGTGAGTGCAGTATTCGCCAATAAACTGTTAGGCATTTGGCGATACAATAATTCGTTGGGTTCCGTACCATTATACCAATATGTTTACTTATTATTTCGTTATTTTTACCCGACTGGTTTATGTTTAACGCGCGTATCTTGTATGTTTGTAAATTCCCACGTATCTTCCGTTACGGCTGGATGGATGTCGATACTTAAGGTATCGTTAGATTTGTCTCAAAAACCCAAGTGTCCTTAGATTTAAAGAAAAAAATTAAAGAAAAAATACTAAATAGCTGTTTAGGCGCCAAATTGTAAGTAGTTCAAATTTTTTTTAACCAAACCTATACGTATTTTTGTAGTGTGTGTTGGATGAACTAAAAAATCTAAAATAAAATAAATAATTAAAAAAGTAAAAAAACCCCACTGCAAAAAAACTCGGCCGGCACCTGTAGGTTGGTATGAGTAAATGTAGGTGTGGGTGTAGGCTGTAATTTATTTATTCCAGTTTATAGTTAAGTCAGAACAACGTGTGTCGGGACAGCTAGTAATTAAATAAATACAATAGAGGCACTAGTATGCACTAATCACACAGGCATCATTCAGGATATAATATTCTACCCTCCACATCAAATGTCAGTCGTAAAGGGCACACGTGCGTAAATCCCCGAGGATTCCTTATGCCGTGTTCTGAGAGCTGTGAAATGAACGCAATAAACCCTTCGATATCCTTAGATCCCTTACTATGACGAAGGTTTTGAGTGGTACAGGGTATTTACTATGTGTAATCTAGAATCTAGATTCTAGGTTGATACTGGTTAGGTTCTTGTGCAGCTAACACAAAAAAACACTGCATTTTCGGTTTTATTATATTGAAAATATGATAATTTTACCGTAAAAAAAATATAGTCGGAAATATTACGTAAGTATATAGAAATGAAATCCGTAGTTATAAGCGACGCGTGCTATGATGTGATATTAATTTTTTTTTGTGCCTAACATAGGCCATTTTGTATATGATTACTGTCTGGCTTTTTTCTACTAAAATACTACTAACAACTAAATTTATAATATAAAAAAATAGAGAATAAAATACTAAATTTAACAGTAAAACTTTGTAAAACAACTAAGTTGCCAACAATAATTCGCTCAGATCGACCTAAACTGAACGGATGGACTGAACGATAGTAAAATACGAGTGTAAAATAAAGTGCGAGTTGGAATCTCGGAAGGGTTCCGTACAAAACGGAAAAATTACGTTTGTTGTGTGGCAGCCTCAAATATTTATTTTATTCTGTTTTTAGTATTTGTTGTTCTAGCGGCAATAGAAATATCTACATATTTTGTGAAAATTTCAACTAGTCTAGCTATCACGCGTATGGAGATGCGCTAGGGTCCCGTTTTTATCCTTTGGGTACGGAACCCTATTTGTTAGAGGAATGAACTCTAATAAATAGGGTACTGTTTATTATTTAATTCCGAATTATTTAAAACTTAAACGCCACTATGGTTGATAAGATGTAAAGACTGACGACCTCTGTGGCTCAGTGGTTAGCGCATCGGCGCTTAATCTGGAGGTTACGTGTCCGATTCCCGCCTGAGGGACAAAAAGTTTTTCTCTGTTCCTGGGTCTTGGATGTATATTAAATATATGTATAGTATAGCAGTATTAAATATACATATTTCCGTTGTCTGGTACCTGTGATGGACAGGAATCAATAAAATCTTTGAAGGCGCTTTGGACTGCCCCATTGGAATTGAATTTTTTCCCTTGCAACAAGTTATCCAAATTTCGAAAAAAAAGGTAATCTGTTGAAGCAAGGTCCGGGGATTACGGTGGATATCTTAGACATTCCAATTGAAGCTCCTCTAATTTGGTAGCCCGTCTGTTGTGCAGTGTGTGGTCTAGCGTTGTCCTGAAGCAGCAGAGACCTAGAGCGAATAACCAACCTCGGTTGTTTAGCAGCTAGCTTTTCCATCATGATTTGTAGTTGCTGGCAATAGACATGTGCCGTAATCATCTGGCCAGATTTAAGAAAGATATAGTGAACGACACCGGCACTAGTCCACCAAACGCTCACAAGTAACTTTTTTGAGTCAATTTTCGCATGGGGCAGGCTTTGGCTGGTTCGCCAGGGTTCAGCCATTGCGATGAGCGCAATTCATCACAGGTAATGATTTGATTTAAAATCCCTTTATTATTGTGCCGGTTGAGTATTGTAACGCAGCAGTCGACGCGCGTTTGTCGGTTTGCTGCACTCAATTCATGAGGTACCCACCTTTTAAGCTTTTTCACCTTCCCAATTTGCTTCAAGTGGATTAAAACAGTTTTATCACTAACACCGCAGCCTGCAGCTAGCTCGGAGGTGTTTGCGATGGATCCGCTTCCACAATAGCTTTCTTCATTATCAACTTTGGTCTCCGGCCGTCCGCGGGGCTTGTTCTGCAGGTCGAAAGTTCCAGAACGAAAACGTTGGAACCAAAAACGCACTGTGTTTTCTTTAGCGACACCGCCGCCATACACATCATTAATGCTTCGAGCCGTTTCTGCAGCACTGGTGCCACGGTGGAACTGGTACTGGAAAATAATACGTTATTTCAAGTTTTCTATTTTGTAAACAGAGTGACGCAAAGAAAAAACCAAAAGAGGAAACAACAAATTAATTATGGTTTTCGAAACACAAATGCATGAGTAAATAACGGGTTAAATTTGAAATTGGAATTCCTAACCAAAGAAGATATATTTGAGATCAAAATGGCCAGTACTACAAAACGTCAATTTCATATGTAAGGAATTAGGAAGGTGTTTAAGTTTTTTATTATATTGTACACATACTTAATATACATCCATGACCCAGGAACATAGAAAGCTTTTGTTCCTTTGGCAGGATTCGAACCCGTGACCTCCGGCTTGAGCACTGTCGCGCTCAAGTACTGAGCCACAGAGGTCGTCTTATCCACAATTGTATGTTAATTATGACAGCTCCCATACAATTGACATTCGATAAAGTTACAAATACGTAGTTGTCAATTGTTCCTGCTTGGGCTACAGGTAACGTCATTCATTTCACAGATCGTAACGTCAACGAGCTTATCAAACGTGTTATCAACGAGGTAGCAGTGAGGCGAATGCTTGTATAATTCACGCAATACTGCACACAATTGATTGATTCATAATTGATTAACCTACAGGTCGCCCTGGGGCCATTCGACCATAATTCGTATTTTAATTTTTAAGTTTCAACCTTTCTAGGGTGGCGGACAAATAGTGCGAGACATCAGCAATGGCTTCTTTTGCCTTTTAGATACTCAAGAAAAATATGTAAATGTTGTCTTAAATGGGAAAGAGATCTCTCTTTCCCATGACAATTGTGTCAAACCAACACCTACTGTTATTATACAAACGAATGGTAGTGAGTGAAAAACGTTTGCGACAGTCGGAAGACTTAAAAAAAAAAAAAAAAGTTTAATTATTTATTAAATTTAAACTTATTTTAATTACAATTTAATTATCCTAAAAGCGACTGTCCTAATCGAAGTGGGATTAAGAAGTGTTACAATAATATGATAAATTAATAACTGGGAATAAAACAATGGGTACCTAAAAGAATAACCTATTGTAAGGGATTTGGTGAACTCGCTGGCCACCGTCGATGGGAAACTTGGAGAGTTGCGGAGTCAGCTGCTTCCGTACTTAAGGGTTCCGTAATTAGTGCGGTAGTGTGTTGTTGTTATTATTATTAATTTTATTTATTTCTAAGATTTCACCAAACCTCTTTAAACGCGCTTTACACTAAACCCAGATTAGAGCTCTCTCTCTCTCTTTCATTCAATGTTAGAACGGGACAGACAGATCCAAACCGTAGCTCAGCGTTAAGCGTCGTTTTAATGCGTTGGTGAAATTGGGGCTAAGTAATTAATTATTATTTTAGAAAATATTACCTTCTTCCACCACATAAACTTTAATTTTCCGGCCAAATTTCATACTCCTCCGGTTGCGCAATTCTTGTAAAACTATACTGAAAGTTTACGCTTCACACATTAATATCATAATATGCACTTTTATTTCATCCTTGTGTAAAGAAAACGAGTGAGGGAAACGAAACTACTTTAAAATCTGAGTACACACTACACGTATAATTAACAATTTAATTTCGCTCTTAAATGGCTCGGTATAAGTATATATAATGATGGAATAGGATATTGACATAATCCTGATATTTTAAAATAGACAATTTTTTCATATAAAATGGACTAGGAAACGAGCAAACGGATCGCCTGATGATAAGCGATTACCACCGCCCATGGACACTTGTAACTCCTCTGGTGTTGTGCACTTGCGTTCCTGGTCCTTAAAATCCCCAACCTCTCTTGGGCCTCCGGTAACCTCACTCACTCGGCGAAACACATTATCTCAGACAAGTGAAGGCTTATAAAATACTTTTAACGTCCAATATCACGATTATTGTCGTTTCTACTTAATTAAAAAATAACATAACTCCCCCCACACCGATTTTGGGGACGGTGGCCGGTTTCGTTACGCAAGAGTAATTTTTTATAGTTCCCAAGTGTGTGCGCAGTACACAAGAGTACTCTCTCTTCCTTTACTTTCATAAACCAGTGGGACGGATAATCGACACGACTGGCGAGAGTTCAGGCGCAGGTCCGACTTTTTACATGCCCATCCGACGGATGGATCAAAAAACCATAAATAACTCTCGCATTTTTTACGAATAATGTACAGAAATGATATCCATTTGATAAAATATCCGTAAACAGTTTAATCGGTTGAATGGTTTAAGTGCAGCTAGAAGAAAACCTTTTTGAAAACTTCTTGATATTTTACTTTCTTGATGATAATATTTGATGCTAAACTTTCATTATATACAAGGTTATAACAAAACTACGCAGTCCGGATTTTAGTCGAAGTCATTAAAAGTTTATTTATGAAAATTGATAAGAGCGCAGCTGTTACGGTGCGGGTTTAATGAAGTTGAAGAGTTTCAGGGTCGGTCGAGGCACGTGTTCTGCCGCTACTGCACTGATTACTGCAGGGTTAATTCATAGACTCGAACTTAAAACCACGAGCAAGAATAATTTATGCAAACAATGATCATCTGCCATCCAATCAACCCAAAGTAACACAGGTACATCTCATTCTAAACTCATGAACAATTTCACTTGATCAGATTATAATCTAGCGTCTAAAACATTGTTGTTGTTTGCACTTAGCAGTAATAAAAATTATTATCTAAAAGTAATAGTTTAAATAAGTGAGTGCAGTATTCGCCAATAAACTGTTAGGCATTTGGCGATACAATAATTCGTTGGGTTCCGTACCATTATACCAATATGTTTACTTATTATTTCGTTATTTTTACCCGACTGGTTTATGTTTAACGCGCGTATCTTGTATGTTTGTAAATTCCCACGTATCTTCCGTTACGGCTGGATGGATGTCGATACTTAAGGTATCGTTAGATTTGTCTCAAAAACCCAAGTGTCCTTAGATTTAAAGAAAAAAATTAAAGAAAAAATACTAAATAGCTGTTTAGGCGCCAAATTGTAAGTAGTTCAATTTTTTTTTAACCAAACCTATACGTATTTTTGTAGTGTGTGTTGGATGAACTAAAAAATCTAAAATAAAATAAATAATTAAAAAAGTAAAAAAACCCCACTGCAAAAAAACTCGGCCGGCACCTGTAGGTTGGTATGAGTAAATGTAGGTGTGGGTGTAGGCTGTAATTTATTTATTCCAGTTTATAGTTAAGTCAGAACAACGTGTGTCGGGACAGCTAGTAATTAAATAAATACAATAGAGGCACTAGTATGCACTAATCACACAGGCATCATTCAGGATATAATATTCTACCCTCCACATCAAATGTCAGTCGTAAAGGGCACACGTGCGTAAATCCCGGAGGATTCCTTATGCCGTGTTCTGAGAGCTGTGAAATGAACGCAATAAACCCTTCGATATCCTTAGATCCCTTACTATGACGAAGGTTTTGAGTGGTACAGGGTATTTACTATGTGTAATCTAGAATCTAGATTCTAGGTTGATACTGGTTAGGTTCTTGTGCAGCTAACACAAAAAAACACTGCATTTTCGGTTTTATTATATTGAAAGTATGATAATTTTACCGTAAAAAAAATATAGTCGGAAATATTACGTAAGTATATAGAAATGAAATCCGTAGTTATAAGCGACGCGTGCTATGATGTGATATTAATTTTTTTTTGTGCCTAACATAGGCCATTTTGTATATGATTACTGTCTGGCTATTTTCTACTAAAATACTACTAACAACTAAATTTATAATATAAAAAAATAGAGAATAAAATACTAAATTTAACAGTAAAACTTTGTAAAACAACTAAGTTGCCAACAATAATTCGCTCAGATCGACCTAAACTGAACGGATGGACTGAACGATAGTAAAATACGAGTGTAAAATAAAGTGCGAGTTGGAATCTCGGAAGGGTTCCGTACAAAACGGAAAAATTACGTTTGTTGTGTGGCAGCCTCAAATATTTATTTTATTCTGTTTTTAGTATTTGTTGTTCTAGCGGCAATAGAAATATCTACATATTTTGTGAAAATTTCAACTAGTCTAGCTATCACGCGTATGGAGATGCGCTAGGGTCCCGTTTTTATCCTTTGGGTACGGAACCCTATTTGTTAGAGGAATGAACTCTAATAAATAGGGTACTGTTTATTATTTAATTCCGAATTATTTAAAACTTAAACGCCACTATGGTTGATAAGATGTAAAGACTGACGACCTCTGTGGCTCAGTGGTTAGCGCATCGGCGCTTAATCTGGAGGTTACGTGTCCGATTCCCGCCTGAGGGACAAAAAGTTTTTCTCTGTTCCTGGGTCTTGGATGTATATTAAATATATGTATAGTATAGCAGTATTAAATATACATATTTCCGTTGTCTGGTACCTGTGATACAAGTTCTTCGGATACTTAGTACAGGACCAGATTCACGTGGCGTGGAAGCGTCCATAAATATTATTATAATAAGAGACTATTACTATAAAACGAAGAGAAATTATTGATATGACACATGCTGGAAAAAAGTATAGCAATCTTTTTTTTTGTATAGTAAGAGTAAGGCAAGCATAACACAATAATTCGGTTTCGTCTATAGTGTGAGTAGTGACTACAGTTACTGAAAAATACAATTAATAAACACGACCGTAGCTCGCGGCGAAATAGAACGAACTAAAGCGATATTTCTGTGTATGTGCTCGAATCCGTTCAGGCCGAACTGACGTCAGTTCTGTCTGAAGCGATCGGCCTCTCGTATTCTCCTTTAAGATTCGTCATCTCATCCCCAAAAAAACAAAATTTTTTGACAAAAAAAATATTATTCAACATATTAGAAACGAGGCATATATCGAGGCTAAAAATGAGTTTTATATTTGACAACATAGAGGTCATGTTGCGCTGTAAAAGGCTGCAAAATTACGACGAACAAGCAAAAAAAAAATGAACGGAATATAATATTATAGGTAAAAGTAGAATAATATCAATTGTTGTAATTAAAGTACATAAGGTATTTCATCTTAATAATTTCAAAATTAAAGCCTTATTACAGGTTACGAAAGCCATTACAAGCCTTAGTTCGATCGCTTACATCATAGTTCGATTGATTCACAACAAACGGCGTCATTTTATCCTTGTATGAAGAAATTTTTAGGTTAAATGACGTTTTTAGGTTAAATGATGCAATAGCCTGTTCTTATTTATAATTCTATGATTCGGTTTATGCCTTAAATAGTAACACTTGTTATCCTTGTGTATTTCGAACTTAGTAACCGAAATATCTAAAAATATGCTTTTTGCAAATAGCTGCAGCGACCTGCACGTGTTAATTTTATCAAGTTCATCCGTGACATAGCGACTTGTGACCGACCAATCTACCTGTACACCTACGTCAGTAGATCAACTAAATATAGTCCTAACTATAGCGTCTCATCAATATATTTCAGCAAATATACCTATTATATTGGGATAAACTTCTCTGGAAGAAAAAATATCTCCAGCCAAACATCTAACTACTCCTTTTTGGAAGTCGGCTTCTGTCCCTAATTTTGTTCGCATAGACCCTGAATCTATTTATCCCATAATTTATTGTTAATAATCATAAATAATATATATTTTAATCGACATTCTCAACACAAATTAAAGAAATTAGCTTTCGATTTGATTGCACTACTTCTAGAATAGTACGGTGTGTCCACGATTGTGGGGAGAAATTGTGGGCCGATGAAGGGGACGTCTGAATGTTTAAATGTGGATCAATTCTATCTCACTTTTCGACTTTCGACTCATTCTATGTGCTTATATTTTATCCGTACGTAATTATATTAAATATTTTCTGCTCTGTGTTCCAAATGTATCGACAAACAAATGCGAAAATATTCAAATTGTTATTCTGCGTCTGTAAGCAACAGACGTCACACACGTACAAATTACCTGTAACCTTTGAGGCTTGATAAGTTAATAAAGTATATTATATATAATTATATTATTATATTTATTATATTATTATTCTTTATCCCTCCAATAAGTTAATGCTCTCAAAAAGTAAACATTGAGTTGAACTTGTTAAACGGATCAGTCAACTGATGACGGATGATTTTCGCCAGTAGTCAGTCCGACGCGATCCGGCCTCGAGCGGACTGTACTGATGAACTAGTTCACACCAGTTCAGTGAAACGTAAATTGTCCTGTCCAATTCTATTAAACTAGTATAACAATACATTAGGAGTTTGAGCACAGGGGCGACACTCTCTACAAATGACAGCTCGAGCACCGGCGAATGTCAGCCATGTTGACATAAGCCTAAGGTTGACACCGAAATGATTTTAAACGTCGCGTCAGAAAAATCTGTCATAAATATTTGAAATAATATTGTCAAAGCACGAAACGACTAGCGGCCAGTTCTGTGAACGAAAGTCCTGGCTGCTGGACACACGCCCCGCTCGCCCCATGCACCCTCCGCATGCGTCTAGCCACAGACACATAACTGCGAGCTGTTACTTGTGTAAGTCTATTGAATGACGGTTCTTTACGTTAGTAAGATATATTCTTTAGTTTGAGCCTGATTAACCTTTATGGACATTGGACCTATTATTTGTCTCTGAAAAGACAAAAGTACACACGCTCGTAATTATTATTACCGTAATTATTTATCTTGCCATATTATCCTTTCATCTTTAGTAGAGGCATAACAAGGCGTTTTAGGAGTTTAATATGATTAGGTAATCAGGTTCAAACTCATTTGAAATTTGAAGTTACCCTTCAAATTCAGTAATAAAAGGAGTTTGAACTAATTTAAATTCACAACTTTAAATTCAATAAACTCAGAAAGCAATTCTCATGTGTCCAAGCTGACCCAAAAGGGTGCGTCAACAAGAATAGTTCTTTATTATGAAGTTCATGACCCTGAAGTATTATTTGAATATTATTTACAACACGCGTCGTATTAGATAGGGTTAAGTCACGATTAATAATAATCTTTTAGTAGATAGTTTAACGTTTATCATAATAGATAAATAAAAATTACACGTGTAGGACTTCTAGGGTACGCTATATTTTTTCAGTTTTCATAACTTTTACAGCGGCGCGGAGTAGCATCACAGAGTTGAAAATATGTATATTAAGTATATAATATACATATTTTCTATGTATTCTATAATAGAAACAACTTTCATAGATCGATCCAAATCTGTCCAAATTTGAAAATTTTGACTTCCCCTTCAACGTCCACAATTTTTCCACACAATCGTGATTACACCGTATGCCTGTAGTAGTGAAATCATATCGAAAGCTAATTATGTAGCTTTTTTTGTGTTCATCTTTCTTTAATCTGTGGTAGCATGGCACGCATACGAACTCATCGAAGGTTCCTGGCAACATTCTACTACTGAAGTAATTGTGACTTATGTTTTTTTCATTAAGCGTTGTTGTAAACTAGGCATAGAATTTGCTCTGGTAATGTTATGAAACATTCATCGCTGGCCTAATTTACAGGCCAGCCCTTGGCCCAATTGTGCTCGTCGCTATGGATACACGTGCACAACATGAATATATTAGTTTCTCAGCGTTCTATGCAGCGAAATTTCTAGAACAATGTTGAATTAACAATCGGCTTACGTCTGCTGGTAAGGACATTGGAAATTATACTATGGAACAATTACCCACGGCGACCTAAGATGAAATTAGGTTCGATGTAAACGTATTTGCAACTGGATTACAACAGCATATCGCATATCACCAGGAGGTGGGGTTTATACTGATACGTTAACTTATATCAACAAATCTATATATATAAAAGAAAAGTCGAGTTAGTTACACTATTTATAACTGAAGAAAGGCAGAACCGATTTGACTGAAAATTGGTGGAGAGGTAGCTTAGAACCAGGAGATGGACATAGGACACTTTTTATCCCGTTCCCGTGGGACGTGTCACGTGACATAAAACGTGGTATAACGAAACGCAACTGACAGCTAAACGTAATATTGTCTATGGATAAGTATGGTAGAAAATTTGACGATTAGAAATTTTGAAGCTGACCCTCAGACCAATAAAAAAAGATGACCGGTTGATTCGAGTTTCTATTAATCTATTGTGGCGATATTATTAATAACAATGCCGTGACCAAGACGATAAGGACGGACAGAGCGAAATTATAAGGGTTATTTAAGTATTACGGAACCCTAAAAATGGATTGCAATTCCAATGTCTCGCTACAACTCGAGAACAGCTGGACTGATTTGGATAATTTTGGTCTCGAATTAATTTTGTGGAAGTTCAGGGAAGGTTTAAACGGTGAGAAATATTTGAAAAATGACGGAGAAAATACTGTAGGTGTAGGTGTACATGTAGGTGTAGATGTTGGAGTAGGTTATAGGTGTAGATGTTGGTGGTATAGTTATTTATTTATTCCAGTTCTTAGTTGAGACAGAACAACGTGTGTCAGGACAGCTAGTATTCATATAAAATATGATTAACAATTTATTTATTATATCCACTTCTCATGGATCTGAATTAAAATAACTGCGGGAAATGAACATTGAATTAAAACTATACAATCTAATACCATTTTTGTTTGTGGTCGCCACTTTTTTAAACAGGTAAAAACGCCCTATGTCTTTTGTAAATGTTAGTTGGCCGAAGAATAGAATGTATGATGATAATATTATTCGGTATTTTCAGAAAATCTAAATTGACGAAATATGTGAAGCCCTTGACAGCGTGTATCGTAATATCCTCACCCTATTTTAGGCTATAGAAAACCCGAGACACATAACGTACAGTAAATAATTACTTTGTTAAACACGAGGAGTATTTACATGTTTTTTACGCCTGGGGTAGGTCCCTAATGAAGAGCTAAAGGGGTCTGTATCCCCTGAGCCGAGATGGTTCAGTGAACTCTCGTCAAGTATCGATTTTTAGTTCGTCTCGTCTCGCACTAGCCTCCCTTGTCTGCTGACTGCAGCGCGCACGGCGCAGCGTAAGGTCCGTGCAGCCGTGAACGAGAACGCTTCGAGGGGATATTTGTCCTGTTCAGGGAATCATGTTCTTCATTCTTGCATAAATTTTTTCAAGTTTAGGAATTTCAAGTTACATTTTAATATTTTTCAATAACTGTATTACTTACCTTAATTACTTGTACAGCGACTTAAAATATATACAAATATATTATACAGGTGTCCGGTAATTAATGGATAACCCTGAAATATCTTATAGTAGAACTTATGGCCGTTCAAAAAAAAAAATACAAAGTAGTACCTAAGATAAGTTTTATTTAGAGAAAAGTTTTTTTTTTAGTTTATTTTAACACTATGACCAGAAATGAATGAATTACATCGGTTTTTTATTGTTTTGATATTATACACTATCTATGCTGATAAATAGACAGTAAATAGTATGACTAGCTATTGCACTTTTTTTTTAAATATGCAAGTTCATTTATTTTAGAAAAAATTGCTTAATTTATTGTTTAATCGAAGTTTATCATCATTGTATCTACCATGAATAGTGAATTATTGCTATTAATGTTATACATCCGAACGTATAACCCCCTCCTTTTTTTGGAAGTCGGTTAAAAAACATTGAAATAATTCGTCGCTAAAGAGCCGCAACTCTTCTTCGCTATTGTTAACAGTCAGTTCAACTTTCCGTTTTATTTCTGTCGGCCGTTGTGTCTCCTATTTTCGGCCACCTATAAATAGATATTTGGGTTACACCACTGGTTCTATCAGTTTCCGTTCTGATACAATGGTTTCTAATAGAGATCTGACTAACTACTAGTAGTAACTGCTAGTGACTTCAATCACAATATTTATTTTTTGAGCATTTAATGATAGATGTATATTTTTCAATAACAATATTACTTACCTTAATTACATATTATACAGTATTCCCATGGTATGCTAGACTTTTTTTTACAATGTTTCAATTACAAAGAACAAAACAAACTCAGTGTATATATATAATATATTGTATGTTCGACGATTACTCCGCCGTCTGTGAACCGGTTTTAAAAATTATTTTTTTGATGTATAGGGTATCTCAAATTGGTCCTTTTGACATGAATGTCGTGACCTGACTAGATAGGGATCCACGAGGTATCGAGGGAACTCCTCG
This sequence comes from Phengaris alcon alcon, assembly GCA_037179445.1. Classification (NCBI taxonomy): domain Eukaryota; kingdom Metazoa; phylum Arthropoda; class Insecta; order Lepidoptera; family Lycaenidae; genus Phengaris; species Phengaris alcon. The sequence goes on from JAYRCH010000059.1 coordinate 288,263, forward strand.
AAATGTATATGGACACATATAGTGATTTTGACTTTTTATAAAATAAGATTTCGCACCAAGGTATACACTGGATCCAAAAGCACTAAACATAACTCCCCAGACTTTAAAGATACGCGTTTGTAACTTACAGTAATCATCATCATCTTATTTACAATACCTAATGGTAGCTTGGCACGTATTCAATTATACATTCGATCGTTTATTTTAAACGTTCTTAAAATGTATTAGTAATAATTTAAAAAATATCACTAAAAAGGGAGAAATTATTATTTTAAACACAAAAATTAAACCGATTTCCAAAGTAAAAATGCACAAAAAAGTATGAAATAAAAAATATTTTCTATAAAATTCTCCTTTTAAATTTGGCTAAAATTATAACCATTTCTCTACTCAATCTTTATAATTTTGAAGTCGGTACCAGCCAACTTGAACGTGAGTTCTATTTTAAATATTGTTTTTCAGAGGTATCTATGTAAAAAACCGGCCAAGTGCGAGTCAGAGCAACCTAAGCAAAAAGCTGTAATCAAAAATCGAAGCTTGAAACCAAAATTTCTCTTGTCGAAGCTACTAAGAATTGTACCGATTTACTAGACATTTGTTTGATTTTATTAAAAGTAAGTTCAAATGCTAAATTAATTAACTTAATGAAACTATAAATAACGGTTGTCCGGAACGAAGCACAAGCAAGTAGTGAAATTGTAATAATATTCCATTGTAAGCTCCAGGGAGTAAAATGTAGTACAATTTCACATGAATGGGTGTGGTCTGTGGTGCTACCGTCTGTCGTGGTAATGTTTTCCGAGTACTGAATGGTATGTTAGGTGATGTCAGATAGGCTGGGCAAATGAATGAAAAACTTGGTCACATCACACATGGGCATCAGTTCATAGAACACGAACAAATGACTAATAAATTATCTATTGTCCCAATTAAGGCGGTAATCAATATGAAAAATAATGTCTCGTCCACTCGAGCGGAAATATTAGTAGCTTGGTGACAGATTGTTATAAATGAGTGCTATTACTCAACTACGGCGAAGCCAAAAGGAAGGGTAATGATTTTGGCAGACTATGTATGTATGTATGTTACCGAAGCGCCTATACTACTGATCCGATTTTATGAATGAATAGATTCATAATAAAAACTTAGGCCTTTTTCATCCGTTATTGGATTATTTATACAGTTTCTCCGAGCGAAGTAACCACTCTTGAAATACTGTAGTAGTAGTGCCTGGGACAGTTGGGTTTTTAAATGTCGAATGGTTGCCTAAGCACATACGGCATTCTCACAACACAGTCAGCCTAGTCCAGAGGAGAGTCAATACGTCTGGGGCCAACAATGCGCAGGTTTCCTCACGATGTTTTTCTTCACCGTTAGAGCGTCCGTATAATGTGCTTGAGATCTAAAAAGTCTCATTGGTACACGCCACAACCTGGGAATCGAACCTGCACTCTCACGAGTGCAGAGCGAATCAAACGGTCTACCCACTAGGCCACGGAGCTCCTTTTTTTGATTTGATATTCATAATAATGGCCCGGGTAACAAAGGCTATATAGTTTACGTCATCGGGAATCGGAATATAATTTGTAACTTTTGGTTATATTTATGTGTATGTTATTATGATAAAGTTGGCTGTATTGTCACCGATTACTCAATAGTTACTACGTTAGCATTGTGTATCAAAGATAAGATGTCAGATGTTAAAGATATCACTGTTAAAATTGCTCGTTCCTTGAAATGAACAACACTTCAATTTTCGCAGACGAGGCATTTCTGTTGCGGCTAGAGCAACAAACGGTAGTAAAAAAAGACAAAAATATTTGGGGTTCCCATACAACAAAAGTGAAATTTTAGTCGTTTTGTACACGTCCTTCGTGCACGAGCCCGACTCGCAATTGGGCTGTTTTTTTGGGTTACTACGCCATAACAACTTTTATTGAATAATTCCTAGAAATTTGGATATCTAGCATAATATTTTCAGAATTTAGTTCACATTTTATAGCTCTGAACTAATTATTAATACAATAGTCCAGTTTATGGCTAAGAACTCATGGAGCGTTATCAACGGCGACCGCCTCGGTTGCGGGCCCTCAACTTCTGTAGAATGCTGATATGTACCCATGTAAAAAATTAAAGCACAACTCACGGCGCGTTTTACACCCGCGATGCGCGCGGTCGTCCACGGGTCCCGCTGCACCGGCGGGCTACTAGTAGAATCGCGCGGGTCGCGATCACCCGCAGCCTCGGCGGGATGAGCCCGCGCGCTCTGCGTTTGGTTTGCGGGCGGAAAAAACCGCTCCGTGAGTTCTTAGCGTATCTCGGCGTAGTAACTAGTAGCGCAACCTATTTCCCATTATAGCGTGCTATTCCTGATTCAGGTCGAATGCCTGAGGTTATGTCATCGCTCTACCATCAACTATCCCCTATTTTAAAACGTGTTTGAGTTAATATTTCGATGCGAAACATCCAATGCGGTAGGTCAGATATTCTGGCGTTGTAACCCGTCGCCTAAAATGTGAACGTTTGCGAGGATGGATGAATGCTTGTTACTCTTTCACGCAAAAACTACTGATCGGATTTTGATGAAATTTGGCATGGTAGTAGTTTAAGCTCTGGAATAACACATAGCCTACTTTTTATCCCGAAATATCACAGTGATCCCGTGCGATAATTTGCGCGGAGCCGCAGGGAAAAGCTAGTATTAAATAGTATGTAGCTCGCAGGTACAATGATTGATATGCACAAAATTAATTCGAAGTTTAATATCTTCGATATTTATATGGCTCTAACTGCGAAAAAATTTCTGAAAAATATTGTATAGGTACATGCATAGAATGTGTACATGAGGTAGAATGGTGTACATGTAGCTAGCAAAAAGAGGCGTCTCATTTTTTGAGACCCGAATCTTTCATGTTTTTCGTGCTATGACTGTACAACCCTATAAGGGTTCTTCAAAATCAATTATACTTTGGCCATATATGTCCTACTGCTTATGTAAAAACGTTTAGGCAGAAATTTAATTTAAAATATTTATAAATATTTATTAATTTTAATTTATAGGATTAACCTCATAGAAACGGTAGATTTAAAGGAGCAAAGACTTTGCCTAAATAAAATCAATGTAATCAGATGTGTAAGGCCAATGACCTTAACAGCGCCATAAAGAGCGTACTGCAATTTAACCAGGTTATATTTTTTTTCTTAATTTTTAATTATAGTTATGCCTAAACGTCTTTACATAAGTAGCAGCCAAAATATCCGTAATTTATTTTGAAAAATCTTATATAAGTAGTTAGAATTTACAATGTTTTCCCAAGTTGTAAATTACACACAATATGGGAACGTAAATTCTGTAATAGACTTACTGACTTAGCATGTCACGCGGATCTCCCACTGTTTACATAACGAGTGGCTGTAATGTTTCAAGAGAAAAACTATTCCTGTACAGTGTACACAAATTTATGACACGCGCTATCCTGATTTAATGAACTTTTTGTTTACATTAAGCTGGCTGGCCAATCATCTATTACGCGCCTCTTTTTTAAAATTACAACAAAAATAATATAAGATGGCAACAAAGATAAGTCAGATTTAAAGTGTATAATCTGCCTTATATTATGTTGCTTCCTATTTACTGTTCACGTGGTTTCGTTATTCGTATATTTACATACTAGAAACTGGGCCTTTAGTCAAGATGCATTCGATAATTTCGACGGCGAAGTTCGAAAACAAAATGTATGACGGGATTTGACATAAGGCATCGCAAGCGACATGTCACTTATCGATGACTTAATATGTCAATTCCCATACATTTTTGATTTCGAAGTTCGCCGTCGAAATTATCGAATGCATCTTGACTAAAGGCCCAGTTTCTAGGTCACTAAATTAGTACTCTCTGGTCATTACCTACATATCCTTACTAATATTATAAACGCGAAAGTTTGTATGTGTAAATGTTTGCTACTCTTTCACGCAATAACTACTGAACGAATTTTGACGAAATTCGGCATGGTAGTAGTTTAGCTCCCGATTAACACATAGGCTACTTTTTATCGCAGCAAATGTACGGTTCCTGCGGGCTATCTTTTAGCGCGTAGGAAGTCGCGAGCAGCATATAGTATTTAATGAATGGGAGAACTTTGATAGTCTCTCTAGGTCTCCACATTAATACTAATTTACCGCGTGAAATCTCCTGCCCTTCGCTGTTCTGCGTTAGTTCAATCAAAACCCAATTCATTACTGTAACCTCACCTTGCGTTTGACACACTATATGATCGCCTTGACATACATTGATAATTTCAGTTGTTCAGTTGTTCAGGCCGATGTGGAGTAACCTATATTTACGTGCACCATTTCATAATTCGGTTGACCCAAGGTTGTCAAGTTCATTTGTTATTCTTTTGATGTTTATGTATTTCTAATACAAGAGCCACCGGCAACAAACGATTAATTTTCTTCAAAGTATACTTATACATATCCTTTACATTTTTAAATTAACTGTCCGGAGCTTTCATGAATTGCAGTTTTGGCAATTTAGGAGGTGACGAGTTTGTAGTGCCTAGTGCAATTAAAATGCTAATTATAGACAGTAAATACTTTTTTGCCTATTAAACGAAAAAAAAAATTGGAAAAAATGAAAAGTTTATTTCTGTGATATACTGAATACTAGGTACATATAAATTCTTCAAATCATCTTGTTTTCAGTGATTGCAATTCAATTCAAAGGAAATGCGATAAAAAAATATAATGGGGATATTTGTCCAGGAAAAACGTGTTCGTCGTCTCAATTTTTCAAAACATTCAACGAGGTTTTGCAAAAATTCTGGAAAGCCATTGACATGTTTTAAAGTGTTTTATTTTTCTCGGTAATCGTAAATAATACGCAGTTTCAGTGTGACTAACTAATCTAAACGCAGCGAAAATTTTTATTCACTCTGGCGACGGGCCAATGTTTTGGAGAGGATAGCTTCACATTCACCAATGTACAAATTGTATTTATAGCCGAGGTTTCACAGGACACGCAGACAAACCGACGCCTAATCTGTACCACATCGTAGTCTGACAATCTGTCACTAAGCGAATGGCTTTTTTAGATCCTTGACATATTCTGTGATATTTTTGGAATGAACCAGCATAAAGCATTTGGTGGTATGTGCTGTATTACAGGTCGTCGAATGCAGTATAGAATGCCCACAAGTTTCTCACAACCACGGAATCCGGAATCCTATTTAACACCTACGAGTGGGGAAATAACAACTTTACGAAATTTAATTCTACGGAATTTATCTTTGGATAACAATTGCTTAGTTGTTATTCTTCCTTATAGAATTAACTAGTAAAATGATGTAAGGAAAATCCAAGTTGCATATTAAACACGTAAAATATCATAGTATTTGTAAACAAGTGTTATGATAATGGTCATGTGTATTGAAGGTTCCTCGTATATTCGATAAAGCATGCGTTTGAATCTATGGCTATGGAAATATACTTGTTTACAATATAAAGTTGACCTTGTCAATGTAAAATAACGTGCATATAACAACAGAAAACATGAACCAGCTGGACAACATCTTTGATAACATTGACGCACCTACTATGTAACTATTATTGCGTAAGTACACTTTACGTACCTATACGTTAGCCGAAAAATCTATGTTTTCTCTACCTACGTGAAAATTGATATAACATGACTTCTTACTCCTTAAGAACTTGAATAATTGTCTTTTCGGTATTTTTTTGTAAAAACTTTTAAAACTAGGTGTGTAATTTTAGAATGTTTTAATAAAATTTTAGTTAAAGTAATTTGAATACATAATATTATTATGTACGATACTAATAAGTGCGGGTAAATTAATAGGAATAGGACAGGGAATAGAACTCCTCATTGCCGGAGTCTGGCCTCCAGCCAGATAAGCAATTACCTATTTATTTTCTGTTTGCACGTAGTCTTCAGAGTTAACTTATAAAACAGTAGTGTAATCCAGCATAAACTATCGCGTATTACCTCACCCAGAACAAGGTAACACGTCGTCACTTCCAAATGAGATGCAACTGCAAACAAAACAGTAGAGTAATTGCGAACAACTCCCAACATCGTGTTCGGAACGTTATCGAATGAGAATTGTATGAAAATCGTGACAGCTCCTATACGAATTTCACTTGATAACGTTACGAATACGTTGTTGTTAATTGTTCGTGCTCACCCCACCTACATTAAAAACGCAATAAGAAGCAAGCCCGCAAATATAGACGAGAGGAGCGTAAATGAACCAGTATAAATAATTATGGAAGCGAGTAGTGGCGTGCGACCCTGTGTCGACTTTGATATTTTTCTGCTTCGCGCAGAAAACCTATTATACATCGTATCTCACAGTAGCCATAAATTTTCCAGACTTTAAAATTAGCGCTTATATTTATTTAATATCTTCTAGGCTAAATAAACCATGTGCCCTTTTTTCATAAAGTTTTAAGTTTGTGTAGCGTAATACCTATTATTAACAAGTATACCTAATACACTCTCACTTAAATGAATAAGATGCTATACTACAAATACAGCCGTTGCGAAGGATTAATGATGTCTCATAATTATCGGAATCTCTTGGCTTCATAACATTTGGCCCTACCTACAAATGTTATTCAGGGTTAATCACTATAGTAATAATACAAAACACGTGTTTTTTTAAGTAATAAAAAATATATACTCATTAAGCCTATATATGAAATTGATTGCAATTTGAATGTCTCGCTAAAACTTGAAAACGGCTGGACGGATTTGGCTAATTTTGGTCTTAAATAATAATCATATCAGTTCAGGGAAGGTTTTAAACGGTGAGACATTTTGTAAAAATTGCGGGGACATAGTAAATGTATAACTATTAAACATTAACTAGCTTGCACTAACTAACTAAATAGCTTTGATCACTAATGGCCGGTTTCAATAACCTATCTACCAATAAGTATTTGTTAAAAACGTCACATTTGGTATCGCTGTCATTCCTCTATCTAAGTTATAAGTTTATTGAAACGCAAAGAACCGGCAAATGATACCAAAGGTGACGTTTTTAACAAAGGTTATTGAAACCGGCCATTAGTAATCAAAGCTATTTAGTTAGTTAGTGCAAGCTAGTTAATACCGTACTGTTTAACTTCAACGCTTGTCGCTCCGCTTTTACAAGTGGGCGCCCGATATTTCAGCAATTTGTAAATGTTTGAGTTAACTTTACAAAATATTCACATTGATGCTCGTTTCGGAGAAAACATTATCTTCCTCATGTCTAGTGTTGAAAAATATACCCGTTCATGTTGACAGATGTTTCGCTCTAACAAGTTCGTTCTATTTACAACCATCCCACTCCATAGCTTGTTTATGTATTACTATTTTATCATTACACTTGCCTATCCTGTTGCCCGCTACTTCGTGCGCGTAAATGCATATCACGCCGGAACCGTACATTTTGCCCAGACAAAAAGTAGCCTATGTCCTTTACCGCACTGTTTATATGTTCCAAATATCATCATAATCGGTAAAGTTGTTTAGGAGCCTATTCTTTGCAAACCAACAAATTATTCCGCTTTATAATATAAGTGTAGATAAGATAAAATGTACAACATTATATCCAACCCATTTAAAAATGTTAAGTTGTAGCTGTGTGAGTTGCCATGAGATGACATGCAAGTGTTATCGTTTTCGAAAGTAAATTTTACAAGAAGCCTTTTTTATAATACGAAATGAAGCCAGGATCTAAGCAATATGTATGGTTTAGTATATCCTACTACTATTATACATGTAAAAGTTTGTGAGGATGTATGGATGTTTTTACTCTTTCGCGCAAAAACTAATGAACGGATTTCTATGAAATACTTTATGATAGTAGTTTAGTATCTGGATTTAAATATACTGTCTGTCAAGCAGCGAAGGCACTTCACATGAAAGGAAAAATAATGAACTGTAAAAATAAAGTGAAAAACACTTGGAAGATAGTTGCAGATGAGACTGATTGTGGCAGAGGCAGTCGTAACCCTAAATTTGAAATTTTCATTAATGATAAATAGGTCAATTCTGATCTAGAGGTTGCGACGATCTTCGAACTACAAAATATACAAAAAATTTAAATTCTTCACCTGCAGTTGCTGAAAAAATACTCAGAGAAAATGTCAAGGAATGTAATGTCAATATTAATTTTAAAGAAATTGACTCCAGACATATTAATTACTAACACCTTCAAATTAATCAATATTAAAAGTACTTTAATAAATCAATATATAAATATTATGGTTACTAGTAGCTTAAAGCTAGTGCTAATATCTTATTACCTGCAGTGACTCTATTATTTGTGATCTAGATTGTGTTGACGATTTTAAAATTAGAAAACATAACCACCTATGAAAAGCTTTTTCAAAATGGTCAACAATCTTCGAAATTAACGTACGGATAATCCGCATTGTACCACTATTGAATCCTTATTGTCATAGTGATAACATCGATAGCTAATATATCCAAAACAAAAATTGTAAACTTTAAAAGTAGAAAACAATCACATAGCAAATTTAAAGTATGTTATGAATATTCTGATATAGAGGTAGTAGAATCTTTTGTATTTCTTGGTATCACTGTCGACAATTTATGTAACTGGACATATAAACAAAATTTGTATAAAACTTGAAAGATATGTGTACTTACTTAAAAATATAAAAAATACTGTAAGTACGGCGGCAGCACTCTTTTCATATCATGGTTATATCGCCTCCGTATTACGATACGGTTTGATTATATGGGGAAATTCGGTAGACCTAATAAGAGTATTTAGACTACAAAAGAAGTGCATTAGATGTATTTCCAATGTCAGTTACATCGAACCCTGTAAAACCTTATTTAAACTGTATAACATACTACCTCTACCCTGTCTGTACATCTATGAAATGTGTTTATTCGTGAAAAATCTAGATCATTATTTTGTAAAGAAGTCAGAAGTAGCCAACAAGAGCTCTAGACATGAATATAAATTAGTTGTGCCCAATCAAAGACTAGGTATTTGTAGTAGAAATGCTTACTGTAATGGCCGTATCAACATACAATAAACTGCCTGATTACTTCAAAAATCTTTCTGAGAGAAAACTTACAAGAGAGCTACATGGATGGCTACTTAACAAAATATATTATACAATCAATGAATATTTAAATAATCGAATAGATATCATGTAACATTCAAACGTTAAAAATGACACTACATTATATTTTATTAATTTAATTTGTATCTTATTGTTAAATATGACTTTTTATTTTGACGTTTTTATAATTTTGACTTTTATTAATGAATGTAATTATAACAACCATTTACAATCTATTAAATATTATAATCTAAAATAACTTTTAAATAACTGTAAAAAACTGAAAATATTTGCACACTATTTATTTAGTAGAATATTTCGAACTCAATTATAATAATATATGTAAACACCTACTGTACCATATTCTTGGCAAATAAATGAATTTGAATTTTGAATTTTGAATCGAAATGCTTTTCCAGGTCTGTCAGTGACTTGCATGGGTCTAATCTATCTATGTTATCTAACTTATTTATATTAAAATATGAATACTGGTACCGGACATTTAACTCTATAAGTGCTCATTGACAAGTCACTATTTAATAATATGTCGGAAAGGTCAATAGCAGTGGAGTTGATTTGACGAGACGCAAGCTCTACAAGATGGCGCTTTGACGGAGTCTAGTCTGAAGTTCGTACGAGCGACATGGTGGGGCTGTGGTGGGGCCGATCACGGGAAGAGTAACGAGCCACCACTTCTCTACCAGTCGTTGTGCGGGCAATCAGCCTAGGAACTGTCTAGTTATAAAAGTGATTTTTATTAAAGTGTAGTTAAAATTGTACTAATGTGTTACCAACTTCCGGAAATACTAAGCGGATGTGAGATGGACATTATTGACCACACTTATAATTGCTCACCGATAGAACTGCAGATTTAATTTGGCTTATTATTTAAAATATATTATGCTTGATTTAGTTCTAATAAATATGTAAAATATACATTAATATAATTTAATTATGAATTTTTATTGTAAATTGTAATTTAGAGGATGTCACTGATTACTTTTAATATAAAAGGGCGCGCAGATTTGTTGTTGGTGCCACCGGGGTCGACGCCGGCGCTTACCCCGAGGTCCCACATCCGACACGACAACACGTACAGACGTACAGACCGACCCTAACACGGGACCGGACCCGAACCCGAGTTCGAGTTCGCATCCTAGTAGTCTAGGTACACTCCTAAATAGTGTCCGCGACCGCGATATTGATATAGAGAGCTCTACCAATACCGCGAAGCTCATCGACATTAGGACTTACGCGCGCGAGTCATCCCGACCGTACGCGGAAGGGGAGAGGGACGGCCGTCTCAGTACCGATACCGATAAAAACGAGAGCTCCTCTATCGCGATAACTCGTACGCCGCTAGTTTTTGCTACCGCGCGCGAGCAACCTCACTCCTCAGCGAGCGAGAAAGGGGTCGGACCCCTTAGCAGGAGAGACCCGCGTCTCCCTGTCATAATTATAGCTCACAATCCGTAGCTGTCCCCAATATCCGGTCTGTACATCACCCGGGTGATGTTAGGGAGGGTCAAACCCTCCCATCGACTCTTACCAAATAAACTAGCCACCAGGCTAGTTATAGTCCGATTTAGCTACAGCGGTCTTAACCCGACCCTTAGCGTAGACCCTTTCGAAAAAAAAAAAAATGTTGTTGGTGCCATTATTGTAACGGTTGTTAAAAGGGTGTTACTCTGCCCGAATAAACAGCGATTCTAAGTTTGGGCCTACTTTATTTCCTACCAAGTGCCGACACTTCAGAAGTGGGATTGCATTATGTCCGGGCCTTACGCTGCCGGTTTGGGTAAGAGAAAAAGGGACTACTGTGATGCTGCGAATTCGGCAGATGAAAATACTGGTTTTTTTTCTCTACCCAAAATCAACCGAGGAAGGTGAGAAGGAGACATGTTGCACCTACTGATGCCGAAATTATACCGAAATATCGACCTGAAGACATCGATAGCAATGTTATTGGATGGCTTCATAAAATTGACCAATTGGGGGATATTTATGGATGGGACGATACTGATCGAATATTTATCATGCAACTCAGATTACGTGGTTCTGTAAGAGATTGGTATGACGATTTAGAAAATTATGATATGTCATGGAAAACATGGAAGCATACATTACTAATAGCATTTCCCCGATCGACCGATTACGTTGATAGATTAGAGCGAATGCTAGCCAGGACAAAAGAAGATGCTGACACAATGACTAAATATTATCATGACAAGTTGTCTCTTCTTAAGAAATGTAACGTCGAAGGCCAAAATGCTATCTCGTGTGGTATACGCGGATTGCTAATTGAGCTTAGAGCCAAAGCCAAGGCGTACAATTGTGAAACTCCAGAACAATTGTACTATGGCTACTTATCCGCACTCGGTGACATTAAGAAGGTAAATCAAAGCACTTCACAAAAATTTACATGAAGAAGAGGCAACAGCACACCGAGGACTACCTCGACACCTCAGCTGCAGCCCAAGAATTTCCAAGAAGCCCAGGTCATGAAGCCAAAGATTGCAGACAACAACTACAATGCGAGTTTTGTCGACGCAACGGTCATACGTCTGCAACATGCTGGTTTGGAGCAAGCAAATCACAGCAACAAAAGGTTAGTCGTATGATGCATATTACCTTTGATGTATATGTTGATAATTATAAAAGAACTGTGCTGATAAATGGACACCAAATTATAGCTTACATTGATACGGGTAGTAAACTTAATATACTCTCTGTTTTGCGTGTAAAAGACTTAAGACTTGAAACAAAACCTAGCACTACAATTATGAAAGGGTTTGGCGGTAGTTGTGTAAACTCTCTCGGTGTGTGTCAACTTTTAGTACAAATAGACAATATAGAATTAAAAGGAGAAGTCGAAATAGTAAATTGCCTTCCGTCTGATATTGAATTAATTATAGGACAATCAATGATAGACAGTGAAACGATAGACAGTGAAGTTTCTTGGACCAGGGTAGGGCTTGGAGATTTAAAAAAAAACTGAACGCACTTGTAACTCCTGCAACAGCAGACGTCTAAGTGTGCAACGAATCACCTTATCGTAAGAAATTACTACAACTTCATACCATCAGGCGATCCGTTTGCTCGTTTCCAGATCTATTCCATAATTAAAGCGATTACCGCCCAAGCCCATCATAGACATCTGCAACACCAGAAGAGTTACAAGTGCGTTCCCGATCTTTAAAACCACCAACCTCTGATGGTAAGAAATTATAACAATTCCTAACCACCAGGTGATCGGTTTGCTCGTTTTCAAATTAATTAGTAAGAACTTATTAGAATTTCATACTAACGGGCGATCCGATTGCTCGTGTCCAGATCTATGCCATAATTAAAACGTTTACCGCCGCTCATGGACATTCGCAACACCAGAAAAGTTACAAGTGCGTTTGCGACCTCATGCAGTGATACACAACGCAAGTGCTATTTCCCATCGGTTTTCTGTGAGGCCGTCTTATTTATCCGGTCGAGTGAGGCCATTCGTCCCGAAGCATCTACTGTAACCTAAAATAACCTACCAGTTCTCAATTCACGAGATTTGTTATATAAATAAAGATTACAAAGTTATCAGTTAGTTATAGTTTCAAGTTCACAATTTCTATTTATACATTTTGTTCCTGTGAATTCGTAAAATTAAAAATTCAGAAATCATTTTATTTTTCAGTATTTTTACTTTTTCTATATTTTCCCTTTATAGCTAATGACCTAGCCTGACAGCAAATTTGAAATTTCGAAGTCTGCTAGAAGTATGCTTTGAATTATGCTTATTCTCCCTACTTCTATCCATATCATTCAAAATCGCGTTTTTTGCCGCTTAATATCCCAAAGTTCTTAAAGAACAATTTTCCCATCTTTTTGCTAAAAGATGGCCTCGTGCGAGTTTCTTACGTCGGTTCTTCTCGCCGGGCTAGTTTCCGAACCGGTGGTAGGCATCATGCAGGACAATTCTGTAAGAGTTACTTGGTAACATACATGGAAATAAAAAAATCGTGGGATACTATATTTATGTGGGCGGAGCCGCGTGCAAAAGCTAATTTAATAATATTATTATCATAAAAAGTTGTAACTTGTAAGTTGCGACATAAAATCATACCTAGTTGCAGAGTGTGACTGGACTTCAGAATTCCAGACATGCCCTGAAAAATCTGGGACGCAGTGCAATTCATGTGGAAAGACCACAAAAATGTTAATTTTACGCCAAGAGAATGAATATTTTATAGATGAAAGAACTTAAATATATCCAGAAATAGAAATTCAAAATAAATGCAGTCGGGAAACGAAGCCGCTGAAACTGGAACCTTTCCAAATAGAACGGATATGGGAATTTTAAATTTTTACAGTATTTTAATCCTACCACTTTTTACAGATTTTCCATCTGTATTTGTCAAGCTTTATTTTTTCGGCTACACAAATTACAAAAATAACCAGCCAAGTTTGAGTCGGACTCGAGTACGAAGGCTTCCGTACATTATCTATAAAAACGAGCAAAAAAAATACGTGTGCTGTATGGGAGCCCTTAAATATTTATTTTATTATGTTTTTTAATATTTGTTGTTATAGCGGCAACAGAAATACATCATCTGTGAATTTCAACTGTCTAACTCACGGTTCATGAAATACAGCCTGGTGACAAATGGACAGACAGACGGAAGTACAGCGGAGTCTTAGTCATAGGGAAAACGAGTCTCAAAAAACAAGAAGAAGTAGTAACTTGGTTATTTCGTTTCAGTTAACAGCGACGAACTCTACGCCTGTAAAATACTATTACCAACTACTTAGGCGCCAAGAAATCGGAGAATTCAAAATATAATCTCTGAACAATAACCGATCTGTTGACCCTTTGACCTGGGAAATGACCTTGACTGAGCCCTGTTGTTCCTGCGACCCCACTCATAAGACGTCACCAACTCTATCGTCATTAAAATTGAATAAAACACAGATCGGTAAACATCTAAATTCCACAAAAAACATTAAATGAAAACAATCCAAGTCTTTCCTTCGGAAAAAGTTTTGAGATATCGTAGAAACCAAGTCCGATTCAAGATAGTCCATATAATGAGTAAATAATAAACACAAAAATTTTGTGGCACACTCACAGTGTGTGAATAATTTGTTTTTATAATTTATTAAGTTATAGTGTCTTGGCAATGAGCAATTGGCAAATTACTTTAACTTTCATAATCATATAATCAGCAATCCGGGTGCTCCATAATTAAAGCGATTACTGCTGGTCATGGATGCCGCTTAATGTCTCGTAAACTATACACACGATTTTTATGAAATTTAAAATATTAGCTTATGCCGCTTGATGAGACCGCAGAAGCGCTCTCAGCAGATATACAGTTAACATAATATATGCTCGTATGTCAACTGTATCTATTTATTTAGTTTTTTACTCAATCGTAACATCAATCAGTGTCTGATGAAAGCGGAGTCGGGGACCTTGCGTAGTGTCACCCAGACTCAGTTTAAACTACTTGATAAATAACAACTAACCACGTACGATGTAAATTTTAACACGCAAAAAGGTGTTACAGTATGCCACTGGATATTTTATACGCAGTTTTAGTTAGAACACATTTAATAAAACGCAAAACTAATCCCACTTTAAATTTCAAGAACGTGATTGATTGCATAATTAATAGAAAAATATTCCTGTGTTATATTTATTTACACCAATATTTTTTTTTAATCTTTATTAAGGACCTGGTTCACAAACAGAGAGCGACCATATCGTCCTCATAAGGCTACAACATTTTTATTTATTTTTTATTTTAATAATTTATGCACACACAGTAAAACATTGACTTTGACAACTTAAAAACAGAAAATAGTTTTGTTCAAAGGTGCTACTTATTCCAAATTGGAATTTCTTCCAGTTAACCTTGATACAGAAAAGTTTAGTTATAAAAGTAACAATATATGGTGCGTACTACTACAACTTACATATAATAATAATAATAATAAATGAATATATATTGTGTAATATATATAATGAAATAATATATATATATATATATATATATATTGTTAGCAACAAACTAATGAATACGATGCCACCAGCCCTGGGACCCCTATACAACAGATGTGGGATTGAACGCCAAAAAGGCCGCACATTCCCGCCATCTTATTTTTTTTTCTTGGTCATGTCTAGTAAAAATTGTAAGAAAACTAATCTGATAACTATTTAAATGAAAATCAGAAGCCAAATTATGATTTACATGTATTGAAAAACTATTACACAAACAAACAAACACAAACAAATACAAAGACAAAATTAAATACAAAGTCGATTTGCAATCAAGGATCGGTGTTAGCTAGCGCACGTCTCTCTGCCGAATAATATATGGTTCGATCCTTGTTGTTTGAGGAAGGGAGGCGAGGGTTCCCAGGGCTGGTGGCATCATATTCAGCAGTTTCTTGCTAACAATATATATATATATATATACGAATACTTACATAGATATATTATATTATACAAATATGTATAATAATTATTACATTTGCAATAAAATATTGGATAAAAATTACATACTTATAAATAATAATCAATCAATTATATGACACTTTAATTAAAGTATTAACAAGTTAGTTTCTTACATCTAGACCAAACTTAACCAACCTATACAAAATTATTGCGTTACTAGACATTGGGCCCGATAAAGCAATATTACAACCTCCCACATTATTAAGCATAGATTTATTAGTTAGCTCCGGACACACTCCACCAAGATGTGGTAGACATCTTCAATAGTGGGACTATTGAAGATGTCTACCACATCTTGGTGGAGTGTACACGGCCCAATTTGAGAGAGTAGCCTTCCCCATTAACAACGCAAGCTTATTAAGTGGAATGTGTCCAGATCGTATCCTAAATGCAAAATAACTAGGATATTCCTATTACTTAGCCTACGTGAACTGAACCAAGAAAATCGACAATGTTCTGATCGTAACGTTCTATACCAGACACCTGTGGTAACCGACATACATTCGAAATATTCAGACCAAAGCTTATGAAATTTGTCGTTCAACTTAGGTATTACATCAGTTTAAAAGGGAACAATATTGTAAGTTATTCCATCCACAACCCCTTCGTTGGCCAACCGATCCGCTTCCAGCCCTATATGAGACAGTATCCACTGTATGTGTACGGTTCCCCAGACTTCTCTAACTTTCGCATAGTGTCTAAAATTGTATAAGCTGTCGGTACTAGTCGAAAACTTGAGGTGCACCGAGCTAAATGTTGAAGAGCACTTCTAGCATCAGTTAAAATAATATTGTAATTGACACAACTTATATAAGTAAGGGCTTCCGACATCGCAACTAATTCTGTGTATATTATGGAAACATAATATACTGTTTACTTAAAATTTAATTTTAGTATTCGTCTGGGGGTCAAACACTGCCGCTCCTAAGCCATCTTTACATTTGGAGCCGTCTGTATAAATATTATAAAAACGGTTAATTAAAAAAAAAAAACATTAAAACTTTTAAATACGTTATATCCAAATACCTTTTAGGTCTAATGATTCCAGCTATAAAACAAGAAGCCATGTTGTCTAAATTAATATTCGGCACCCAGGTACCAAGACTAAACATTTCTGAGGCGAAACATACATGGGGGTCAATTTAAATAAATCATAAATGACAGTAATAAGTGGTTTTCTTTTACGACTCGAATAACCTGGTCTACTACAGTGGTCCGAAAGTTGGTCAACAAGTTCTACAATCACACTATTGCGAATATTGACACGTCGTAGCCAAATTTTTCCCCTAAGATAATACCTGCGCAAACCTAATATTATAAATAAGCACTAGCAATAACAGAAAGTAAAAAATACAGTGCGAAAGTAGTAATGATTAAATTACTAGATATTATTTTGTTACTACAGTAGAAGATATCGTACGCGCAAAAAGAAATGTTGTTGCGAAAAAAAGTTGCCTACCCAAGTATGTGTTAACACAGAATACATAATAGTACAAGTAGTGTTACTCCGGAGAGATTCATCATAATCTGTTCAGTAGTTTCTGAGATTAGCGCGTACAAACGTACAACCAAATAGACAAAAAGACAAAAATCTATTTTGTTCATAAAGCCGTAATAGTTTTTCTTACATAATTATCTTCCATGTACAGACAGCGACCAGGTTAAGATTTTACTATATTATGTATATAATACACATTTAAAAATTGTATACTCACAATATACAAATTTTAAATGTATATCCGTTGTCTGATTGCCATAATACAAGTCTTAACTTAGCATGGGATAAGATTGATGTGATGTATATTACTTGTTTATTCTATGGTATATTATTATGTGTGTGTGTGTCGAAAATGATGATTACTTTTGCGCTGTACTATTTTTTGTTGTAAGCAACATTAATACACCGGTCACTGTATTGTATCTACCTGAAGATAATTAACTGCACCATGCACCTAAGTAAAATCAAAATATTAAATACAATATAATATACTCTATATAATATATAATATCTATATATCTATATAATATATCTATAAATATAAATTCTTATGAATTTCATCGATATTATTTTTATCGTTTACAATTTTTTAGTACGAGTTTTATTTTTCCAGACGCAGGAAAAAGTCGTCTCCAGAGCAATGTGATTTACGACTGGAATAATATTTTCCAGCCGCTTGACAAAGTTTTATTACGAGGTGACCCATAACTCTTGAGAGAAATAAATAGACATGAAATAAATGGATGTTCTCAGACCGCTGGACGTCTCGTACTTCTGTACATATCCGCCTCTGACGCACGGCCACTTCATACAGAACTAATGAACTGTTTCATTACTCCGATTTATGTTTTGTATCTTTTATATGTATTAATAGACATAATAGGCATGTTGCCTAATTTTTTTTTCTTCTATTCGATGTTCGACAACATGTTAATAAACAATCTAGAACCTATTTTCGTATATCTTAAAAATAACGAAGATACAAACAATTTAAATTGACAATATTATGAAAGAGAGTATATCGGCCTGTGACGTCACGAGTTGCACCCTCCACGTCATTACAAAATGTATGGCGGTAGCAACTTGTGACGTAACAAATCGTTTTGCGAGTAACACATGGGCAATATTTTTTAGATTTATGTATCTTTAATCAACAATTTTAAAATTTAATTCATAAAAATGTGATATTCCACACTAGGCAACGTCCCTATTATATTGATGGTACGGCGTGAAAACATATTATGTCTAGCAAATCTTGATGAAATTGTTGATATTGATTTCTTATGTTTACGCGAATTTTAATCGTTGCAAATGTAAGTACTTTAAAATCCATAAAAGTAGTTTTAATAGTAACTAGTCTCTTTGTAAGAAAGAGATGGGCAGTATTTTGACGTGATAACGTCTTATAATTCGATGGAGCCGGCTGCACGCACGAAAAAACATGACTCATGCGGCGTTACCTCGCTATGCGGCGTTACCTCGCTAAACATGACTCATGCGGCGTTACCTCGCTCTATTCCATTTCTTATGACGTTGTCACGTTCAACTATCGTCAGTAAACCGACTTTATAGACAACCGATTTTTTATTTGCTTATAATTTTTAAAAACGTAAATTATTATTTCTTTTAGATTTATGTATCTCTATTCAACAATTGTTGAAAGTTATTCTGTAGGAATGTGACATTCCACACCAGGCAACATGCATACTGCAATGAGTAAATCAATTCTATTTGAACACTGCAAAATATTTAATTATTACCTCTTAGGCCCTTTACACACTGCGACTTTTAGCATCGATGCAGTCGTGCGTTTTTGAAACGCGCGTTAGCATCGCGACACCAGCAATGAACAGATTTTTGCATCGATGCTGTCGCGCGTTAATATCGATGCAGTCGCGCGACTGCATCGATGCTAACGCGCGTTAGTATCGATACAGTCGCGTGACAGCATCGATGCAGACGCGAGTTAGCTTCGATGCAGAATTGCAGACGCTGGGGTATAGTATAGTCACTCACGTCACGCCTCACGCTCTGTGTTGACATCCGTCCGCTCGCGTATTTTTTTTTACTTTTTCATAATGGAACCGTTTGACACAGAACTTTTTATCTCTGCAATTGAAAATAGACCAGTAATTTGAAATTCACATCTACCCGACTATTCCAATAAAGTGGAAAAAAGTAAGGCTTGGGAAGAAATATGCCACATATTTTGTGCTGGTTTATCATCAGTCATACCATCTATAAATAAAAGATGTCAGTAATATCTGTACAAAAAAATAAAATGGAAGTGTCTAATTGTAATTCAAATTAACAGCTTTGCACTCATTGCAAATATGATAGTACTTTACCTAATTACCAAAAAATTCAAATTTAAATTTCTGTCAGTCTGTCAGTCGGTTTGTTCCGGCTTATTTCTGGAATGGCAGGACCGATTTTAAGCGGACTTCCATTGGCTGATAGCTGATGTTATGCTGATAGCTGATGTTAGCTACTCCTAGCTTAGGATACTTTTATCTTAGTGATAGGGTTAAAAAGTAGCACTTATATTATTATTTTGATGTCGTTGCAGTTGTAGTAGTTGGTTGGTAAGTTTGATAACCATAAGTATTAAAGGGAGTTATATACGCGACTGTATCGATGCTAAAAGTAGCGCAAGTGTGTAAAGGTGGACCATTTGCGACTGCATCGATGCTGCATCGCGATAGCATCGCGACTTGCATCGCTGCTAAAAGTCGCAGTGTGTAAAGGACCTTATGTCATACCATCTATAAATAAAAGATGTCAGTAATATCTGTACAAAAAAATAAAATGGAAGTGTCTAATTGTAATTCAAATTAACAGCTTTGCACTCATTGCAAATATGATAGTACTTTACCTAATTACCAAAAAATTCAAATTTAAATTTCTGTCAGTCTGTCAGTCGGTTTGTTCCGGATTATTTCTGGAATGGCAGGACCGATTTTAAGCGGACTTCCATTGGCTGATAGCTGATGTTATAAGGAGTAGCTTAGGATACTTTTATCTTAGTGATAGGGTTAAAAAGTAGGTTCGCGTTTCCATTACTTCCACGCAAATGAAGTTGCAGGCACCAGCTAGTACACATTAAATGATGGAGCAGCTTAATCAGTAGGTGTTTCTTTTATGGATTACCTCCTAATCGACTTGTTACGGTTATTTTGTGCATGCAGTTACTAGAACTAAAACAAATATGTGGTTCGTGTAATAAGAAAATGGGCCGGCTCGACTGGCGAGGCAAAACTGAGGACAGACAAAACCAGCCTGAAACGCTATTGTGCGTGGGAGTAAAGGTGGTATCCCCAATGGGAGATCTCCGACTGAGCGGGTGGTATTCTCGGTCAGGCCGAAGCCCACTTATAAGCATTTCAGCTGATGTTGTTTAAACAGCGCTGAACTGTGAAAACTTCGATAGCGCGATTCAGGATCGTGGCGCGAATTGGTCCGCAACATGTGTTTCGCCGAGTATGTGCAGGTATCGAAACCGAAGTATCTGCTGGTTTTCTACATCAATAAGATTAGAAAACTTTTTTCATATAAAACGTCCATCCATTAACCATCTCACGATTATTTTTAAATACTTTAAACGAGATATTTACATATACACAGTTTTGTGTATATATAATCGGTTTCTCGAAAACAGCAACAAATATTACCATGAAATTTAGTATGCAGGTAGTTCTGGGAGCCCGATCTTATCCCCGAGAAACTGCGCATTTTATATGTAAGTATTTTCTTTCGTCGTGCAACAATATATCAATGATTTTGACTCTATTATGTTAGTCCGATTGGCAGTTTGGTATGCGTATGTATAATTTTTGCTTTTTTCGGAAATTCGGAATGTGGTTGTGTGTGGGTTCGAATCCCAGTCAGATAAGTGTTATTGTGATTCTTATTATTATTATTTTTAATTTATCAGAACTCCGATCAAAGCTCTGTTACCCAGGTATTTCCATATAAAACGTCAATTTCGCCGGTTCTTCTCGACGGGTTAGGGCTGAACCGGTGCAGTGGTAGCTTTTTCTATTGACTTTCCGAAAAAGCTTGTTAAGTTTCATCTGGAAATATTATTATATTTTCAGATGAAACTTATTAAATATTTATTTTATTTTTATTTTCATTTATTAAATATCACACGATTATCACATATTTATATGAAGAGTATTTTTAATATTATTATAATCTGGCGCATACTGGTCGTGAGTGTACTTGTTTACTATGTTCTAATGTATGCTGCCCCCATTTACTGTAGGAACGGTTTTCAGGCCGTTATGCGCCGTTTACATAAGCGCGCCTCATTTGAATCACTTGTAACGGGGCTACCACACGGTTCATGGCATACATTGACCCATCGATAACCTTGTTTTCAGTTACAGTTATAGTGATAAAATAGTAAAGCTTATTGCCTCTGAGCGTTTGGATATTTTAAACTAATGAATAAACTGATTCAAGAGAAAAGTTTACAATGGTCAGACGTCAATATCTGCAGATATGCATTAAATTGGATTACGATTAAATTGGGTTGGGTTAGGTCAAAATGATTGTAATTTGCATAAGAAATCTCAATCCTCGTGGTGATAGACTTGAGATTCCTTGCGTATGTTAGTCATTAGAGTTTAGTTCGTACATTGGGTGCCCAAATATTCTCAGGAATAATTATCAAATTAGGAAGCTTGTAATTTGGAAAAAGTTAACGCCATCTTGATTTCACCGTACCTCAAATGTCTAAATGGTCCCGAAACGACTCCAGAAGCGGGGTGGGGTCATTCAAGTGGAGACAGTTTTTGCTTCGATATGCCTCGACCATAATATATACGTCTATGATTTTGCCTAATGAATGAGCCATATAGTACATACATAGATCCTGTATTCGACATTCGTATTCAGGTGACCGCTCACACCTTATCGGGCTACATTGTTCAACGATATCGTTTCACGTGAGCAAGACACAACATGGCTTCATGTTTTGTGAATAATATGTACCTACCTAGTGTTTAATAAGCTAACCAAGAGCATGTCAGCAGGCTTAGCATGCGCACCCTAGAAACACCGAAGAATCGACAATGACAGATTGAAGAAACATTAATACTATTCGGTGCAAAATAGTTCTTATTGTAAGGCAGCAAGGTCGATGCATCGTCGTTATGAGAAATAACATATCTTTTCTTCCCGAGCATGAGCTCACAAAATGGCCTCTTTTGACAACTAAAGTAGAAACATTTTCTTATTTCAATGTCAAATAGTCTTACAATAATGTCAACTACTCCACATCATGGCCGTCCAAACCAAATAGTTTCTTTACGTTCAGTCATTTACTTGAAAATATGATAATTTTTGACAGAAGATTTCCCGGCAGCCATTTTAAAATATGGCATTTCTAAATAGAAATGTTGACTTGTATTGACGACCTTGTTACCATGGATTAAGAACTATTTTGCAACGAACTGTTTTGGATAGAATATTTCTTCTTTAAAATTATTTTGTCGGATTGCCGCGCTAAGCCCGCAGACGTCAGGACATATCTAAGGAGGGTTCCGTAACTATCAATAGGTTTTCTTTAAATTATTTTAAAAGTTATTGGCCGGTTTCACTCAAAATAATTGTTCTAAAGAGTTTTTAGCATGACCTATCAGCATGGAAACTTATAAGTTTCTATCTCTTATAGTTTAAAACTGCCAGGCCACCAACTTATAAACCACTTTGGAGGCCGATTACACGAAAATCTTTGACTTGGTAAAAAAGTCATGTTTGAAACCTTGCTTTTCTTTAAAATTTGTGGGACACAATAAAAAAAACTTTTCATCCCTCTTTCACCGAGGACTTTTCATCGAAACCGAGATTGATACACAATCTATAAATATACCAAATTTAAACTATTTTAAATATTCATAATTGCAGAAGTTAGACGGGCGGACAGACAGTCAGGCAGACGGATGGACATAGCGAAACTATAAGGGTTCCTTGTAGTACCTACTATGAAACCTTAAAAATACAAGTAACGATTCAAAATAGATTTTTTTAGATTCTGGCAAAATGCCATGATAAATTGGCAATATGTGATTTATTATGACTGTTCAGACGTATGATTAATCGCAGTGTTATAATGGTATAAATAAGGTATTAGGTAGGTGTATGTTTGAAAGTGCAGGTAACGCGCGTCTTTAAAAACAGACTTTTTTTTTCGACATCAGCTTCCTGGCAAATTGCCATATCAATTGGCAATATGTCTGTTCTAAGTCTGTTCATTGTATGATTAATCGCACTTATATAGTGCTATAAACAAACTATGATATAGCAATATTCGATAGTGCTTGAAACACTGACAATAACAAATGTATACCCTAATGGGTCACCTCACACCGAAACGCAACGATACGGGACGCTGTGCTGCATTTGAAAAATAGTGATTCAAAATTAAACTTTATTCAGTACATAAGAACATACACGTTACATTGCAGGAGCAGCGCCGCGCTATGCAGAGCAATCCAGTTTTCAAATCAAAAAAAAAAATCAAATCAAAAATTTTTTATTCAAAATTGGTATTTTTAAATACTCTTTTTGAACGTCGATACTACGTGATGCCTACCACCGGTTCGAGAACTAACCCAGCGAGAAGAGCCGGCAAGAAACTCGTCTGGGGCCATCTTTTACCAAAAAGATGGAAAATTATTCTTTTAAAATCAAAATTATTACAATGTTTACTTATGTCTATGTAACAAATAATAAGATAAGATAAGGAGCCACCTTATTCCCAAGGTGTGCCGTCTTGAATAAAGTCATTAATTTTATAATACGCTTTGGCACACAAACGCTCTTTAACTACTTTTTTAAACTTATTAATGGGAAAGTTTTGAACCTTTTCTGGGATTATATTGTATAAGCGTATACATTGGCCTTTAAAGGATTTACTAACTTTGCTTAGTCTGAACACTGGCATATCTAACTTGTTCTTATTTCTAGTGTTTACACAATGATTATCACATTTCTTTTTGAAGTTGTTTAGATTCTTTCTTACATATAACACATTTTCCAAAATGTATTGAGATGCGACGGTCAGAACTTTTATTTCTTTAAACTTTTCCCTTAGAGATTCAAAAGTCGACATCTTATAAATAGAACGTATAGCACGTTTCTGCAGCACAAATATTGTATTAATGTCCGCAGCGTTTCCCCACAAGAGGATGCCGTACGACATTATGCTATGAAAATAGCTAAAGTAAACTAATCGCGCGGTCTCTATGTCGGTAATTTCTCTAATTTTTTTAACAGCGTATGCTGCAGAACTCAGCTTATCTGCCAATTTAGCAATATGTGGTCCCCACTGTAACTTACTATCTAATGTTATACCTAGAAATACAGTGGTGTCTACTAATTTCATTTTCTCATTATTTAATAGTATATTGGCTTGTGCCTGCGTAACATTTGGCAAGCTGAACTTTAAACATTTTGTTTTATTAGAATTCAACAGTAAATTATTAGCATTAAACCAATGTACTATTTTGTTTGACATTCGACTTTGGCGATTAAACGTGTAGGTATATATCTTCTTATAAAATGCACGCCGCGTTGCGTATCGTTTCGGTTTAGTGTGAACTGACCCTGAACACAGACGATAGCGGCAAGGCGATCACACTTGCGTGTAACACAAGACATAATTGTTTATATTATTTTCAACCCAATAACCAAATTTCACTGTCGTATTTGGAACATTTTCCGAAGTTGTCATACAAATAATTAGCACACCATCACAATATGTTTAAAAATAGCGAAACAGAACATGTTTAAAAATAGCTATCGGAAACCGACAAAAATACAAGCATTCGCAGACCGCATACACAAATGATAAGGAAACTGTTTTTTTCCTGTTTCCAGAATGAATCAATGGTCCTTTATTTCATTGTTCACATTGTGTTTTGCACCATATTAAAACGTGATCGTTGTACGCTAGCTGTACAGCATGTACAGTATGAAAGTAATGCTTCGACACGAATTGGATACCTTAGCCGGAGAAATGCCACCAGTAGCGGCGTATCCGGCACTATCCGACTTGGGGGGAGGTGGGCGATCACCCGGGGCGCCGCCGGATAAAAAGGGGCGCCGCAGGCATACTTTTCTAACCCTCGGTCACTGAGTGAGACCTACATACTCGTAAATTCTCTAATTCACTTCATTACAATAAGAGAGGACAAACGTGAAACCAGCAGCTGGGTCCCCAGATCATAAGCGACTACTGTTGCCCATGAATACCCGCGACACCATAGGAGTTGGAAGTGCGTTGCCCGCCTTTGAAAAAAGAAAAGAAAGTGACTATTAGGTCTTACTCTAAACTCATGCTGCTTTTCTACGTCACATCTAACGCGATAGATGGCGCTTTGTCAATACTCTATTATTATATTCATGTATTCCAGTTAAGTTAATGTTGCCGATAGATATCACAATTTTTACATAACAGATCAAAGAATTTACAGAGTTGTCATGTTCTCTTGTGGCCAGGATTATGTAGCATTCTCTAGAGGACTAATTTGCAAGGTATTCACCTTATAAATATTGAATTTAGTAGTATTAAAGCACAAAAGTCAGCTACAGTCGAATATAATAGCATATGAGCCGAGAACCGCTCTTAAATAT
Organism: Phengaris alcon alcon; assembly: GCA_037179445.1. Classification (NCBI taxonomy): domain Eukaryota; kingdom Metazoa; phylum Arthropoda; class Insecta; order Lepidoptera; family Lycaenidae; genus Phengaris; species Phengaris alcon. Next base: position 314,014 of record JAYRCH010000059.1, read on the forward strand.
CACGTATATACAGTAACAATCAAACAACAAAGGATACATGCTAACATAGAAAGTGGACAGTTAAAAAGAAATTGTGCACTCTGTTGTGCAAGAAATATATCCTAAATAAAAAGGAAAAGAAAATACTAGTATTGTCATAATAATTTACAAAAAGAAGAAGAAATCCCACCAAAAACATTTTCATGTAAAGTGATGCTAAAATCGCACTGTCAAATAGTTATCAGATCTCATGTAAAACCAAGCTTCTGACTCTACACGCCGTAACTCTACAAGACTAACTTCACAAACTCTACACCTTAGTCAAGTTATGTGACTTGGCCGTTTCGTTCCTACAAGAATAGTATAATAGAAAAACAGTCTGTAATTTTTTCACCTTACGCCCAAGCGAATGTAACGAAATGGCCAGGCCACATATCCACGTACCAGCCGTAGACATGGAATATGCTCTCTCTACGGTACCAGCCTCCTTAAACGTGAGCTCTATAAAATAATAATTTATCAGGATATTGTTTGGGCTGGTACCGACTTCAAAATTATGAAGATTACGTAGAGAAATAGTTAAAATTTTAGCCGAATATAAAAGAAGAATTATTTAGAAAATAAGATTTATTTCATAAATTTTTATGTATCTTTACTTTGGAAGTCGGTTTAATTTACTTTGAGCATGACAATATTTTTTTGCCTAAATGTCTTTATATGTAGTTAATAATATCCGTAGTTGATTTTGCCAAGCCTTACAAGATTTATTTGTATAAAGTAGGTATAAGATAATATGTGTATGGTGCAAAACACCATTAAAAACGCAGACCTCGATAAAATATTATTTAGAAATGGTAATCAACCAGCATTTAACCAGAGTCCCAATTCTCGTATTTGACTTACACTTTCAATTCACTTTCATTGAGTTATAAATTTTGATATTTGGAATTTGGACCAATCAAAACGGGTCTGTCGTTAGTTTGACGTTTATGAGAGTACCATTTCGCTGTTTTAACATATTGATTAGACTACATCGAAATTGTATTATTGTAAGATTCAATTGGCAGAAACCTTCAGATAGTGTATCTCATTTAGCAATAATTCTAGAATATCCTCGAGGTGTGCTTCGTAGCGCACCGCTACGGGCTACGGCGCTCGGCAGCAGAGGGTCAATATTCTGTGGACCGTGACGGCGGTAACGAGCCCTCTCCAAGCTATTTATAGATCTCACAGGCTCAGCTCCTACAGTTTTTATAACTCAGGATATTGTGGCATTAAAAAATTACATACAATGTTGCCTGCACTTCGTGCGCGCAAACGAAAATCTCACAGCACCCGTACATTTTGCTACTACAAATGCCTATGGCCTTCCCCGTGGTCTAATCTATATCTGTGCAAAATTTAATTAAAATCGGTCCAGTAGTTTCGGAGTCTATTCAATGTAAAAAATTATACAAACAAACAAACAAATATTTCCTTTTTATAATATTAGTATATACCTAGTCTTGCCATAAATACTGAAACAAAGAAAAAAAAATTCTATTGCAAATAACATTTATTACTTTTACGGTGTATTAGTTTAATACGTAAATATAAAACAATTTTAAATATAAAAAGCTAATTGAAGTGGTCTCCATTGGCTGTAATACAGTCCTTTAAACGTTGAGGCCAGTTATCAATAGAAGCACGCACTCTTTCCATGGGAAAATTCTTCACTGCCAATCGTCCGGATTGTTTAGGGACTCAAAATTATCATGGCCTTTAGAGCAAGCCGTACTCTCTTAAATTGAACATAAATCATAATCCAGCGGATTAAGATTGGGACTAGACGACGGCCAGTCTTCAGCTCTGATGAAGTCCGAAACGTTCGTTTCCAACCAAGACTCCGTAGACGAGCTTTATGACCCGGCGCCGAGTCTTGCTGGAAGGACCATTCTTGGTTATTGAACATGGTGTTGTTAAGGGCGACCTTAACAACACCATGTTCAATAACCTTCTCAAGAATGGTATCTTCTCAACTAACTAACTAACTACCTTCTCAAGAATGGTATCTTGATACACTTGCGCTGATGTTTTGATACCTTTTTCACAAAATTATGGCTCAGTCACTCCTTCACAGCTAATACCCCACCAAACCATCACTGAAGTCGGATAGTGCCCACGTTGCAATCTGTCGACTAATTGGGAAGCTTCCTTAGAGCTTTGAGCATAAATACGGTCATTTTGTTTATTAAAATGTTGCTCAATTGTAAAAAAAATCTCATCCGTAAACAAAATTTTTCTGTGACCTCCCTTTGCGAACCACTTCAGTAGTTGTTTCGATTTTACCACCCTATTCTTTTTTAAATTATCAGTTAAGAAATGACCAGTTCGTCTCTTATAGGCTGCAAGTCCTAAGTCATCTTTTAAAATACGCGACATGGTTCTAGTTTCATGGTTCTGGTTTCATCTTCATCTCCCGAGATAAAATCGTTTGCTTTCGGACAGGATTTCTTAGAATTCTTTCCCTGACTGCTTTGACCACCTTTTTCGTACGAAAACTACGTGGACGGCCAGATGTTTTTCTGTCACAAACAGAGGAGGTCTCATTGTACCTATTAATAGCCCGGTATCATATAAAAATGACAGATTCCAAATTCAAATGTAATATTTTGTTTATTTTTAATTGTAACAGTATTTATGGCCAGACTAAGTATATAGATTCAACGGTACATGGTACATGTTATTATAAATATATTTAGAAAATTTTATTTTAATATAATTTTCATTTTATAATTTTCATTTATTTTAATAAATATATATATATATATATATATATATATATATATATATATATATATATATATATATATATATATATATATATATATATATATATATTCTAGACGTATTATCTTCTTTCTACCTCCTTCCTGAAGATATAGTATATCCACCGTAGAACCTCCTTCTATCCTCCTGTATCCGGAAGAATAGACAAAGTGTCAGATGGACAAATAGACATTTTCTTTATCATTTTCTACGGTAGACATGGTATGCGTGCTGCTGTAGTTTATTACGAAAAAAGTAAAATAGAATATTAAAATTTCAATTTTAGTTCAGATTCGTAAGGGTCAGATTACACCGCGACGAGACACGAATTAAGATAGCTATTCAAATTTAACTTTACTCTCTACACAAGACGATACACGGTTCATTGCAAGAGTTCGAATGTCAAGTCAATCAAAATCAATGTCGAAGGCGCCGCTCTTGCAATGAAACGTGTAATTTATGCGTCGCGTCGCGTATAGTCGCGGTGTGAATTCACCCTTAGTCAAGTGTGAGTATAACCAAAAGCGGCGGAGTTGAAATGGTTCACTGTATGGAGACGGTTCGAGAATCCAATCAATCGCCAAGTCGCAGTATCTATGTTCAATGGATTTTCCGGTGCCCGCTATTTAGGGCTGGCTGATTTTTTTAAATATTTTTTATATTGTTTATGGTGTTTAAGTTTTAACTAAACACTTTAAATAAAACACCCGTAAAGTAATTCAAAACCTTAATCCTTTGTGGTAAAAAACTATTCATCAGTCATAATAATAATCATAATATTATCACGGATAAATTATCATTGCTGAAATTATCATTTGAGAAATGAAGCACTTAGTTCAATAAATATCTTTTTTTGACGTGATAACGTCTTATAATTCGATGGAGCCGGCTGCACGCACGAAAAAACATGACTCATGCCGTTACCAGCGTTACCTCGCTAAATATGACGTATGTGCCGTTACCTCAGCTGGCCGCGCATTAGGTATGTGAGCACTGAGCGGTGGGATATTATTACTCAATTCGGCGCCGGACTTCGCGGTGGCAACACGCGTTGACAGTTCTGGCTAGTTTAGACAAAACGCACAAGAGATTGCAATAGCAAGATGAGTCCGCCGATAAAAAGACAATCTAAGGAAATAGTATTTAAAGTGCATACGTTTTTTAAAAAACGGAAAGCCGATGTCAATAGTTTAGAATATAAACCTGATGCGTCTTTAATTTATTCTTTTCAATAATTGAATAATTATTGTTCACGATATCTCGAGATTGGTCGTCACTGTCCAATCTCATGTGCGTTGCGAGCAGCAAGCAACCCACCCCCTCACCCCTGTCCCTACCTAAGGCGCGGCCAATTAGTTCCGCGCGCACTATAAACATGACGTTGTCACGTTCAACTATCGTCGGTAAACCGACTTTACAGACAACCGATTTTTTTTAATCAAGGGACAGCCCTAACCTATATACCTCTGATTTAAAAACTAGATCTCACGCCGAACCTGAGCTATGATGTCCTTTGCGATGCGCAGTTGCGCGTAGCCAGCGAGGACACTCACTTATTGCGTTGTATATCCAATAAATTTTCCTCTGACAAAGCATTAGAAAGCATGAATAAATAATAAATTGCGTAAGACGTTTTGTTTGACATAGGCTAGCGGTTTTATAATCAACATTAAAATGATCAATTTGATCCTTATTTTAGTTACATGTTTGGATTAAGAAAATGACTTAATATTTTACAAATTATTTCTAATAAAAAGAAGACTTATCTACAACTATGACAATTTCTAAAATATCTATAAATAGAAAAACTTCCCCAGGTCGTCCCCATCTGGCAGAGTACCTAGCAAACTAATAGCATTGCCTCGTTGGATAACAATGGCTATCCGTTGTGCCAGGTAGTTCCCGGCTCTGGGGTCTCGGACGGCTTCAGTAAGCTTTTTTGATATTTCTTTAAAAAGCTTATGTGCCGGGTGCGGGGTGACCCCATGCGCCTAGGGTTTCCACCTCAAACGGTTAAAATATGAGGTCTCCGCTAAGGTTCTCATACTTGCGCCGCTTGAGGTTCTCTGCTTGGTTTGCAGCCGTGCCCGCACAGTTCGAGGTGCCTTGGACATGGGACGGAGCAAGAGTATCGACACAAGTAGCGTCCCACACAAGAGAGCGTCCCACACTCCAAGGAACCATCTTTATTTTAGTCCAAAGTGTAGTCAACATCCAAATAAACGAATCTACATTTTATACTAAACTGTAAAAATTAAGGTGACAAGTAGGTGGAACCTTGCTGCCATTTTGAGCATTCAACATGCAGCGTTTGTAATTTCTTATGTAACATGCCCGGAAAACATCCAGACCAATCGAGGCCTCCGATATCTCACTCAATTAATTAAAACTCAATTATTATTTTACGTCGGTTATCTGTTAGGCTGTAGTATCTCTCTGGTGCGGACGATGCAGACACGTTCGAGCTTAAGCAAAGGTATTTCACGATATGAAATTAACTACAGAAGTGTATTTAGGCTTCGTGGTCTCAAACTCAGTATGGGAACGTCTTCTACAGTACTTCTACAGTCATTGATACTAAGGTCGACTATATAGTAATCTGTGCTAAGGTGGCAAGTGATTAAGGTAACAGACCCTACTTTCACTGTCCATAGGCCCTAAAATATGTTAAAGTTTATATTTTATCAGATACACTGATAAAATATAATATCAGATATACTTGTACTTATTAGATATATTGTCTTTGGGACGAATTGCGTATAGTATAAAAGAGCCTGTTTCACAATCTTATTTAGAAATTTTGTCACTGATGACTTTATACAAAGCAAAAGAGACAAAACTGCAAATAACCTGTCTGACAGACAACAGTAGAAGATTGTAAAACTGATTGTGAGATGCCGTGCATCCGATTGTAATAAACTGAAAAACTTTATAGGCTCAATTTCCTCATCTTTTATAATTGGAACGACATCTAACCGATTGCAGTTAATTGAAAACTTTCTAGTCCAAATTTCATCTTACTACTATGTACTTTAATACAAAACAAATCCCTTACTCCACGCACGAAAGGTTCTTAATTATTGTTCTGTAACAATGTCTGTTTTGTGTCCATTATATTCAAGTAGGTCGTCAGTTGGCAGACCGCCTGACGCCCGACGCCGATGAGTATAACCACGTAGCTCGTGCCTTCACCGTATTAATTATTCTTGGATTTTTACAAAACCATGGTGGACTTTGTATAAGGAAACTGGTGAACAATAGTTTACATTTTGACTAATAGTAGCTAGCTTGTATGTGGTGGATTTTGTAAAAGGAAACTGGTGAATTTTGTTAACAATAAGGTAGGCTGGTCTGGGATTACGCACATAAGGTTTAAAGTGCGGTTAAATAGAAACGTGAAGAAGAAAATTAATATAAGTTTTATTTTACTCTAGGATTACTAATCTTTCGCAAAATTATTATTTTCTATATTTGTGCAAAAAAAAACAAAAGTGAAAATGCGTACTATTACATCAGCCAGTAGGTAAGAGTTCGCATTTACATTGGTAAGAGAACGCAACTGCTGGAAACTATTAACTATTTTATTTGCAAGGATAACAAATGAAGTCTGCAGAATCCCAATTCACGTAATATCATAATCTTTGGTTTCGTTCCGCGCGGTGCCGCATTCGCATACGCCGTCACACGCGTCTATCGCGCGTGAGCGAGTAAGACAGCACGTGGACCGTAACAGGATTAATATCACAAATAGTTACGAGAATTACGCTTCTGATTGACCATCATAGCTTGTAGCCTCATGGCGTCGCTCGTACCCGTTTTTTGCTAACGAGTGTATATTGTGATGATTTTAAAATATTATCATCTATGGCGAACAATTTATCTTGATGATATTATTTACAAACGGAAGCGGACGCGGCGGAAATCGCGCGGCGGCCGGCGAAAAAATGCGACCAATATAGAGCGGCTATATAATTTAGCCCACCTGCCCGGGGTCAGGGTCCAGGCCAGGCAGGTAACATGTTATACATATGATAGTTGGGGCAAGAGGACCATACTTCGCATGACCGTAGCTCGCTGCAAACCAGGACGAACTGATGCAATTTTTCCGTGTGTGTGCTCGAATCCGTTCAGGCCGAAATGACGTCAGTTGGGTAGGATGCGATTTTTTCCGTGTATGTGCTCGAAGCCGTCCAGGCCGAACTGACGTCAGTTCTAACTGAAACGATCGCCCTCTCGTCTGTGGGAGCCTTAATAAGTGGGTTGAAATTTTCACAGATGATGTATTTCTGTTGCCGCTATAACAACAAATACTAAAAACAGAATAAAATAAATATCCCATACAACAAACATCTCTCATAATTTTAAATTAAATTCGTCTTCGAAACATATATGGGGTAAAATTACACGCTAAGCATAGGCTAAATAGGTCATATTAACTAAAGTATGTTAGTAAGTTAACTATTAGATTCGAGTGCTTCTAATTGAGAGATAATTACTAGACCATCACGTGGACTAAATCCTAGTTAAAAGAGTTTCAGCAGAAAAAATAAACTAAATACCATGGCAACTAAAATACCTTTGCTTATATCGAAGCCATGTTTGAGCTGGTTTGTGTCAACAGTATCAAGTGGCAACTGGCACCAACTAGTGACGTCATCCATACGACATCGATGTTGACTATCCACTATCGGTATCTACCTACTATCTATGGGTATTCGGTGCACTTGACTACCTACATAACCACTTTACCTTTATCAATGGAATCGTTTTGCCTGGTCGTTTACAAGGGCTGCACTAAAAGTATCGGGAATATTTCCACTGTTCCTGTCATATTAAAATCTTTTTAATTTAAAACTCCTTGGTTTTAAAAATCGAATACCGTTTATTTATTTAAAAAAAGATTCTCGGTCTTGTCACAAGGTCTTGTTAAACTTGTTTAGTCGTTGAGAAAATGGAATTGACTCGAGAAAATTCTAGAGCGATGATTTATTATGACTTTCGAAGTGGTTTAACACAAAAACAGTGTGTTGACCGGATGATTTCTGCATTTGGTGATGAAGCCCCATCCAAAACCACAATTTATCGCTGGTTTGCTGAATTTCAACGTGGACGTGTCAAGCTCAGTGATGATCTCCGTCAAGGTCGTCCAAAACTGCAGTCACCCAAGAAAACGTTGATGCTGTGCGTAAGCTGATTGAGGAAGATCGACATGTGACATACCGCGAAATTCAGGCAACTTTAGACATTGGCATGAGTCAAATACAAATAATCTTGCATGAACAATTAGGTGTAAAAAAGTTGTTTTCCCGATGCTCTGCTTTTGCACTTTGCTCTGTGAAGAGCAAAAAGCGGCTCGCGTTACTTGGTGCGTCAGAACTCTCGAAAGATTCCACGCAGGATCCTCAAATGCTGTATACAACATCGTATCAGGTGACGAATCCTGGATATACGCGTACGAACCCGAAACAAAAAACCAGTCACAAGTTTGGGTGTTCGAAAATGAGTTAAAGCCAACAAAAATTGTTCGTTCACGGAGTGTTGCAAAAAAAATGGTGGCCACGTTTGTCTCCAAAACCGGCCATGTTGCGACTATTCCTCTTGAGGGACAAAGAACGGTTAATGCAAAATGGTATGCTAACATTTGTTTGCCACAGGTCGTTTCTGAACTCCGTAAAGAGAACTGCAACCGCCGCATCATCCTCCATCACGACAATGCGAGTTCTCACATCGCGCACAGAACAAAAGAGTTTTTAGAGCAAGAAATCATAGAATTATTAGAGCATCCGCCGTACAGCCCCGACCTAAGCCCTAATGATTTCTATACTTTCCCTAAAATAAAGAATAAATTGCGTGGTCAGAGATTTTCATCACCTGAAGAAGCTGTGGACGCCTACAAAACGGCCATTTTGGAGACCCCAACTTCCGAATGGAATGGTTGCTTCAATGATTGGTTCCATCGTATGGAAAAATGTGTCAAATTTCGCGGAGAATACTTCGAAAAGCAATAAATACATTTTTAAATAGTAATGTTGTGTCACTTCCTTGATTCCCGAAATTTTCAGTGCCGCCCTCGTACCACGCAGAAAGAGAATTAAATCTCTTTATAAAGATGGATTGTAATTCCAATGTATCGCTAAGACTCGAGAACGGTTGGACTGATTGGATACGATTGGCCTTGAAATTATTATAGAAGTTCAGGGAAGGCTTAAGCGGTGAGAAATTGCGGGTAAAATACTAATAACTTAACCAAGAGCATTGATTTTTGATTTGATTTGTGACCAACATACAAACCACTTTCGAGGCCGATTACTGGAAAATGGTTGACTTTGTAAAAAAGTAATTTATCAAAACTTGCCTTTATTTTAAAAGATCTATTCAACGAAACCCCACAAGATGGGGTAGAATTAAAAACATTTTTTCATCCCCACTTCACATGTATGGAGAGCCACCCCTAAAATGTAAAATTATTATTATTTTATGATTCCAAAACCGAGATCTATACACAGTTTTTAAATATACCAATTTTCATTCATTTATATTTATAATTACAGAGCTAGAGGCGCGGACAGACAGACAGATGGAGGGACAGAGCGAAACTATAAGGGTTCCTTGAGTATTATGGAACCCTAAAAATGGACCGTGTAGATGTGGGTGTAGGTTTTAGCCGAAGGTGTAATTATTTTTTACATTTCGTAGGTATAATTTTGTTGTTGTCAGATTGTAGATTTGAATTAACGTGTTGCAATTTTAATAACTATACGTCGCGTCTATTTCAATTACATAATATTACATGTGGATATTACAATGATATTTCACCTTTTTCTCTCTTGAATTTATAAAGTGCTCTTATCTCTTGATTTTCCTTTCATAACATAAAGGCGGGGTTGAGATGTAGCACGTGCAAATTCTGCGTCACGGGTACATTGTCTGCAAAACCCTGTGGTGTCGACTATCGAGAACTATTTCCGGCCTAAATTCACGTTACGATATACAAATACTAGATATTGACGAATATGAAGGGCTGTATCGTAGACTATGCAGGTCCCCACTCTCCTCATTGTAAAAAGGATTAGGCTGTCAGTTATGACTTATGACCCACGTGGCAGCTGTTGTATATTGACATTTCTCGTCCCTTATATGATATTGTTAGTCTACTTAATAAGTACTAAGACACGCACGCTTATTCACAATTGTTTTCAGGTAATAAAAATAGAAACAAAACTAACGAAGAGCATATCAGAATATGTCTAAGAAGGGTCCCGTAATTATCAACGCGCAATAAATGCCAGGGGGGAGGGGGGGGGGGGGGGGGGTAACTTATAAACCAGTCCGTTTATGAGGCCGATTTTTGCCTTGCCTTTATTTAAAATTATACCTATTCGTCGATACCCCACACGATGGGGTAGAATGTGAATCCATACATGTGGAGACATTTCACATGTATGGGACTGGAGTCTGTAGAGCCACCCCTAAAATCTAAAAATATTATTTTGATGCCAAAATCGAGATACCGAAAGAGAGAACACAATCTATAACTATTTAAAATTTCATACATTTACATAATTTAGAATAGCGAACAGACGGACGGACATAGCTAAGATATTTTTAAAAGTATAAGACTATTGCGTAACTATTTATTATCTTTCCTTTTGCTTTGTCTCATCGTCAACTCCAATATCGTTGTATAAATTATAATGTACGTAATAGTGAGGACATCTCTAGGGTAGGCACGTGCGCGTCATCACCCCCACCCTCTCCCAGGGTGGTGGCACGTGAATTGCGTTACTGCGATTGAAATGCCTCTGATTCTAGTTAAACTATTAAACTAGTTGTAGTGTCGTGTCACGTTTCTCGGAATTATCAAGGATTTGTGCAGGTTATCCACAGATAATATCCTAACGTTACCTTTACGCCGCTGTCAAATGTTCCTGCTAGGCCCCATGAATGTAATTAAGAGTGTATACTACATTCTGTGAATAATCAATTGAATTGGAAATAATTAGTGCATAAATCTGAATCCAGATTTGCTGTTTATTTTGTCCATTACATATTTTATTGGTAAACTGCCAAATTTTATATATTTAAAGTAGGTAGCAGGTTTATTTTAAAACTCATTAAATTTAATATCCTCGTAGATATGAATTCTGATAACACACATAGTAATATATATATATATATATATATATACGCCGAGAATACTGTACTTTTTCGGGATAAAAAGTAGCCTATGTGTTGATCCAGAGCTGAAGCTACTACCGTACCAAATTTATCAACATCCGTTTAGTAGTTTTTGCGTGAAAGAGTAACAAACATCCATCAATCCATCCATCCTCACAAACTTTCACATTTATAATAGTAGAAGGATACTATAGCTAAAATGATAAAATGAAAAATCTTAATTATCACAACAACATGTTGCCGTCTAAGCCGGCCTCCCCCTAACGAGTACCAATTGCCTCTACCATATGCCAAACCTACTCTTTGTTTGCATATTTTGTATTTCCAAGTAGGTACATCATTCTCTAAAACAATGCTGACAGAAAAACAACGGTTTTACGATCGTCCGTTGTGGAGATATTGTGTATACATGAAAGGTACATCATGAATCAATTGACCTGTTTTTCCATATTTTTTCAAAGGAATTGAATCATCCTTACCGGTGACCCAGAGGGTCTGGCGTGTTTACATTACATGCGTCAATATTTTTCAGCTTGGGAATTTCGTGAATTACGCCTTAGTTAACTTAAAATTAGAAGAATCGTTTGTAATTTTCTGTTAATATTTGAGAGAAAATATTTATATATTCTTATATTAGAACTGCTCACATAATAAAACTGTAACGTTTTCCGCCCATGTTTAATGCGATTTTTACCAACATATAGAAAGATTTATACCTAAATTGCTGACAAAAACTAAACTAACCAACTTATATAATACAAATCATACTTCTTAATATCATCGAATAGGTATTTTTGAATAAAAGCAAGAATTACTACATGACTTTTTTTTACAAAGTCAAGTATTTTATTAGTAATCGGCCTCCAAAGTAGTTTTAAGTTATCCCCCCCCCCCCCCCCCGCATTTCTTAACTATATGAGATAGAAAATAATTCTAGCGGCGTTACAATCTAATAATCGCAGTGAAATATACTAAATAGACACCCTCTTGATTAGGTTTCAGTGTTTTCAAAAACGTTGTTTTGAAGTAGACTTTACACCGTGCACTGTACAGTATCCACAGGGGGGCCTAGCAGGAACATTTGACAACAACGTATTCGTAACTTTGTCGAAAGATAATTGCATGAAAATTACGACAGCGCCCAAACAATTGACCTTCGATAACGTTACGAATACGTAGTTGTGAAATGTTCCTGCTATGCCTACAGTACACTGTGAACACAAAGGTTGTATAACATGACGAGAGCGACCTTCGCAGGTAGTCGAGCTGCGCCGGTATCTACTTCCGCAATTGTGCTGTCACTACTGGGCACTGGCCCTTCACTGAGTGTGAAGTGTGAAGCCTTCACACTAGCGACTGCTTACAGCATGTAGTGGGGTTAACACATGGAGCTAGTACAAATAGCTCTATGGGTTGCTTAGCAAGGACAATTGACAGCCACTTATTCGTAACGTTATCGAACGAGAATTGCATACATTAATTGAATCGAATACGTATTTGTCCATAATTATTGTTCCTGTTTGGGGCCTGCACAAATTTAGCACCCCATCGGAGGATTTTTGAAATTAAAATGACCTTAATCGATAGGTCTACGTTAGGTCTGTATAGGTCCACCATCATTTTTCTTAGCAAAAACTATAGACCAATACTGACCTAAGGATAAAGAATGCAGAAATATTAATCAGTTAAATATAAATATAAATCAGTCAATAAAGATTAATCAGTTTCTGTTTAAATGAGATGCTAAGATGCAATTTCTTTTTTGCAAAATTAAAAAAAATATTTATTAAAAAACTATAGGTGACCTAAGAAAAATGATGGTGGACCTATACAGACCTAACGTAGACCTATCGATTAAGGCCATTTTAATTTCAAAAATCCTCCGATGGGGTGCAAAATTTGTGCAGGCTTTTTTGGGTTACTGGGTGCGAGTTTTGTTCACTATTCGACGTGAAGAAGTTAACTACATTTTGTATGACATCGAAACAACGCCCCTAGTGGCAAACAATGGCAACAAATTCGATGCCATACATACTGTAGTTAACTTCTTCACGTCGAGTAGTGAGTAGTGACAATTGAGAGATCAATACTCGCACTCAGCACACGTTTATCTTTATTAAAGACTAGATAATAATGTACAAAACGAAATCTTACGGGAACCGTACATTTTATTGCTATAAGAACTAGCATTAGTATCAATCCAGAGTCTAAACTACAACCGTACCAAATTTCATCTAAATCTGTCCAGTACTTTTTGCGTCAAAGAGTATATACGTCCAATGTCCATACATCCAAAGCCCATAGCACAGATTACTAAATAGTTATACCCCATAGGTACGTACAAACTTTCGCGTTTATAATAATAATAAGGATAATATAGTTTTTATTGATTATCCTAATAATTGATCTAGCTAAGTGTTATCCCTGGGAAACTACGCATTTTAAGCTACATATGTTTTTTCTTTCGTCGTGCAACAATATATCAATAATTTCGACTCTATTGTCAGTCCGATTGGCAGATTGGTATGCTTATGTAAAATTTTTGCTTTGTTCGAAAATTTGCAATGTGTTAGGTTCGAATCCCGGTCAAATACATATTTTTTTTATTTTTTTATTTGTCAGATTTTGATATTTGAAGTATGGGAAAATCAAGATGGCTGACATTTGAGGTATGGTGAAAACCAAGATGGCGTAACTTTTTCTTGGATGAAGATTTGTTCTGTGAAATGTACGTCATAGCCTATCTTTAGTTTTGAAATCTTTGCATTTACTATTTATCGGGCCTTGGCCTCGCTCGGTACTTTTACGTTCCATAATTAGCCAACTCACCCATCACTAATAAGGTTAATTATTTTTGATAATAAATAATTAACAGTAATTATCTAATTATTTTAGTCCTTAATGAATAAATGAATATTATAACACTTTTTCAATCATCTCATAGTTATAGATAAGTCGCTAAATAAAGAGTTCTAGTATTTTTTTTAAACAAATAGCCTTGTTACGAAGTAGGTACAGGTACTCTGTCAATCATGATGACAATTATTATGAATATGATTTAAGATGTGCTAATATCTTAGTTATTATTGATCCATATCCACAGTATTTGTTCTTTAAGCGCAATCTCGGAAACGGCTGCAAGTATTTCCATGAAATTTAGTATGTACTATGTAGGGAGTTTCTGGTGGAGAAGCATCGATCTAGCAGGCTTTTAACCCTGGGAAACTGCAGCGCATTAACATTTTAAAGTTACGTTTTTTCTTTCGTCGTGTAATATGTTAAACTGGCTGTTTCCCGTGGCTCCGCCCGCGTAAATATACTATCGAGTATCCCGCAGGGATACTGTACTTTTCCGGGATAAAAAGTAGCTTATGTTTTAATCCAGTGCCTAAACTACTACCCTACCAAATTTTATCAAAATCGGGTCGGTAGTTTTGGCGTGAAAGAGTAACAATTCATCCAACCTCACGATTATTCACATTTATTGTATTAATAGAATGAGTGATTTCGATTTCTAAATGTCAGACCCGGATGGCGGCTTGGTTAGCTTATGACTTTTTGTGTTGTTGGCAAATTTGTGATTCTTTTTGTTTTTTTTTATATGTTTTTACTTTTTAAATTATTTTATCCCTCTACTAAAACTCCTAACAAAGCTCGGTGTCCCCGGTACTTTTTATTTATCTAAGCAATCATTCTAGAATGTTCAATTCTTATGGTATGACGTCGCGTGTCGCGTCGTCACCATTCTTATTTGTTACAGTAACGGAAATTGTGCCAAACGTTGGTGAATTGGGCAGATGTACTTAGATTCGTATATCGTCTGACCCCATTGCAGTTCATACCGCACGCAATGCAACCATAAAGATAGACCCACTATCCTACAAACTTCAATTCTAATTGTAACTTGCGGAAATTGCAGTTACAGATACAAGTTTAATTTGCAGGTTAACTGTTCACGAATTAGTTTCAAAATATAAATCCTAGGTAAATGATTCATGAACATAATATGTTTCTCATAGAGAACCTACTAAGTGGATGCTCCTTGTAAATCTCTGATGCAAAATATTGTATGCGATGAGGAATACGTCATCGCGGAATACAAAGGTTTTTCACCGTGAGGTAAAAAAATCACCGGCAGGCCATGCAGTATCTATAATAATGATATCAATGAACATTTCGCGTTAATCTGGCCCCGTGCTAAGTATCCCAAGAACTTGTGTTACGGGGACCAGACAACGGGAGCGCCGACGCGCTAACCATTGAGCCACAGAGGCCGTCATATATAGGAACTAGGAAGATTAGTGGTAAACAGTCTGCTATATTAGTGTCTTCTGAAACTTTGCTTGTTTTGACGAGTTAATTTAAGAGGATCTCTACGTCATGCGGATATCCCGCTATCAGAAACTCAAATTGGAGGATTGCACTCGACTCATACCTATCGAGCTATCGTATCAAGTGGACCGGACAAGAGACTTCCCTATCAGTTTTATTCTGTTACTTTGTTGTTTATAAATTAAGTACAGTTATACAACACTAGCTTCTTTCCACGGCACCGCCCGCGTAAATATAGTATCGGGTATCCCACGGGAATACTGTACTTTTTAGTAGTATATGTTTCAATCCAGAGCCTAAACTACTACCGTACCAAATTTCATCGAAATCCGTTTAGTAGTTTTTGCGTGATAGAGTAACAAACATCCTATTTATAATAGTAGTAAGATGGTACAACCACAGATGAAATAGGAACAGATAAACAGCTACATAACTAGCTATCGATTTGATTGCACTACTACAAGCACGGTGTGTCCACGATTGTGTGTAAAAATCGGGGGTCGTTGAAGGAGACTTCAAAATTTTCAAAGGATCGATTTGGATCGTTCTATGTAAGCTGTCTCTCTGTACGTAAGTATATATTTTTTTACTCAGTGGTACAACTACTGTAAAATATCCCACGGCAATCATCGGTCTTCTAAGGCAGCGACCGACTATGTATGGTACATGTAGTTTCTCGAAAAATTACGTTTGTAACAGAGTTAAAATATTAGCAACTGCAGCAAGGCATTGTGTGATAACAACTTGCAAAGACTATAATTGTTTAATATTTTCTGATAACTTCTATTTAATTACATCAACCGCCTTTTTAATATTTCATGTATTTAAAAAATGTCTTTATATCGTGTTTATCGTCACGTGATCACGGCAGGAAGTAGCGCAGAACATAATATCTTATTGTATTTTTGCCTGTTATAATATTACGCCACTGTTACGACACTATAGATAACGGAAGCGTGGCGTGCTTCTTTGTCTGGTTATGCGTGACTCTTTTGCGCATCATTACCAGTGGTACATTACTTCATAACATTAAACTACTACCATACCTAATTTCATCAAATTCTATATTGAAGATTGTGAGGATTGATGGATTGATGTTTGTCTCACGCAAAAACTACTGAACGGATTTTGATGAAATTTAGTACGGTAGTGGGTAGATTTAGTGGATTACCACACAGGGCACTTTTTATCCTGAAAAACTACAGTGTTCCCGTGGGATACTCTATTTAAGCGAGCGGAGCCGCGAGCAAAAGCTAGTTAAGCCTCTGTGTGACGCCAATGACCTTGAGTGTCAAGTCCCCCACTGATTTTGTAGGCGACAAGGGGGTTTCGCGCCGACCGGAGAGTATTGAAATCGGATAAAAAAACGCTATAAATATTTGATACACAATTTGCAAAAATTATAACTATCTTCCCCTGAGTCTTGTCTTACTAAAAATACTGAAAGAATTTTCACACTCGTGTGACTTATAGAAGAAAAGAAAAAAGGTTTTAACTTTAAAAAAAAAGGTGGACTTAGCATATTTTTAAATCAATATTTAAATTTTTTAAAAAGACTGTCCGCGGCTAAATATAATGCAGATTAATATATATTTCTTTTCATTTTAATATTTATTATTTAATACGACTATGACTGAGAAAAAAAGTTTCAAAGAACTCCAATTTTCAGTTCTATCGAGCGCACATCCCCTTAATACATTCAAGATTTAAAATATTAATGTAATAATGACTTAGATTTAGTCATAATTGTAAGTGGGTAGTGTAGTAGGTAGTCGATAACCATCTTAGTTATTATTTATTTCAAATGCTATCTTTGACAACTACGAATATTTATAAGTTTCTAAATTACGTGACTGAAGCATAGGGGCGACACTCTCTGCAAATGACAGCTCGAGCACCGGCGAATGTCAGCCATGTTGACGTAAGCCTAAGGTTGACACCAAAATAATTTTAAACGTCGCGTCAGACACATCTATCATAAATATTATGAATTTATACTGTCAATTGTGTCAAATCACGAAACGACCAGCTGCCAGCCCCGTGAATGAAAGTCCTGGTAGGAGAAAACTTACGCCCCGCCCGCCTCTGCATTCGCCCAGCCACGCACACACAGCCGACAGCTGTCATTCGTGTAAATCGGTAGAGTGACGATTCTTTACGTTAGTAATATATCTATATTCTTTGACTGAAGTGAATATCATTTAAAAAGCGTTTATTTTTTTGCTTTATTCAAATGTGTCGTAAGCTTGTTTACGTCCAGAATTGAAAACATATTTCAAGTCAGACACAACAAATAAATTCAATTTATATGGATTAGGCTCCATATGTATTATGTAGTGTGTTAGGGTGAGGCCAAACGGACTTAATTTTGTGAGTCGTGAGTTCGTGACTCGTAATTTCGGTCGGCAGAAATTCTGTTGCATTCGGTTTCATAGAGAAGTCCTATTTGTTTCACGCGGCGACGCAAAATGATGTGTACTTCAGTATAGAAAAAAAACTTATGCGATGTTGAAAATGATGAAAATACACAACTCACGTCTCACAAAATTCGTTTGGCCGCACCCTTAGTGACTGTTATTTCTTTGGTATTGGGTACACAAACATGTTATGCAAATTACGTGAAATTTGCACGAAATGTACTTGGATTCGGATGAAAAGGTCATCTTTTTTAGATTCGTCACATGTTTTTCGAGAACACTCCCCAACGAAAATCTTTCATATCAAAGAATACATAAATGAAGTTGTGACTTGTGCAAAGTTATTTTAAAATATCTATACTACATATTGTAATCATTAAAGACGTAAGAGGCTTTTTTATTTATATCTTCATAATTTAGAAGTCGGTACCAGCCAACTTGAGCGTGAGTTCTATTTAAAATATTGTTTTATCAGGATATTGTTCGGGCTGCTACAGACTTCAATAGTAGTTCAGAGAAATAGTTAAAATTTTAGCCAATTTTAGAAAAATACCCCGCGACACAATCCGTAAGTATGGAGTGTAGAGGAAAGGAGATATCTGTATGTAAAGTGTCCGCTAAAATGCGTCAAATTAGGGTGGCGCCACAGTAGCAACAGGGTATATTTCAAAGTAAATGAAGTAAGCTACAAGAGATGGAGTGAAGTTAGTTGAGAGTTAGTTATTTGTTAGTTTTTTTTATTTATTTAAATATACGTCGGCTTATATTCATTTGCCAGTGTCAAGTTAAAATGGCAGGAAATAGAATTTTCGTTTCAATTTTTAACACCGTATTCCTAAATCGTCAAGTCTAAAGTCTAGTCAAAGTTCAAATAAATAGTCAGTGCAGTCAATGAGTCAAGTCAGCCGATTCAGTAAAGTGGTAGAAGCTTTACTGAAAGTTCGTAGGGAGTTTTGGAGGGAGCACAAAATAGCACGTTTTTTGAAGTTGCTCAACATGCCCACACTTGTGTACGTTAACGAATATTTAATAGTTAATATTCTATCAATACTACACATTAAAACCGAAATAACACTTTGTGAAGGAAATACAAAAACCACAACGTCACCCATTGAATTCCCCGGCATAACTCCTATAGGTTAGTTAATTAATTCAACTAACTTCACTACATCTCTTATTGCTAACTTCATATGATACCGTCTATAAGAATCCCTCTATAACACTCTGGCCAGTTTTGGAACTGTTATTTGACTACTTTTGTCGGACACTTTTTAGCTTTTCTGCCTTAGAGAGATAGTCCTCCTTTCCTCTACACTACTTATCCATAAGTCTTTAAAACAATGATTTAAGGCTTATTTAGTCGGAGCAAGGCAAATACTTTTTTCTTTCCATCGCATGGCATTGTCCAGTTTCATCCGTAGACCATATTGCCCCAACTGACAATATTCCCTTGCGGAGATAGAAACCGGTTCCTTATTTACGGAGTACGGATCCTTAGAACGGAGACAATGTTTTATAACTTTAACATGAGTTACGATAACATCGATCATATTACAAGAGACAGTGACATAAGTCGTGAGTCAGTGAGCATTGTGCTGTATTGCGAAACCTCACAGGTCACTTGAACAGGTTTTATAAAACCTACGTCTTGCAGAAATAAACTGGATTTTTTTATTAGGTTCACAAAGTCAAAATACAATTCACAATACGTGTAGATAAGTTAGCTTTGTACTAAGAACATTACTAGAGAATGTATCCCTCTAGGAAGTGGACACAGTATGTACATAATATATCTAAGTTATGTTACCTTACTACTAAGCATTTAAGATTAAATCTAGAAAATTATTTAATAAACTACTAATACAACAGAGGATCTCTTTGAGATTATTTTTAGAGGAGACGACAAAAACAGTAATAAATATAACAAAATCTGTATTGATAATATTAAAAACTAAGCAGTCGCTGGATGCCAGATGTAAAGCGTCGAAATTTTAAATTTGCACACTATTGTACACTGTACGCGTTACTTGGCTACGTCACACTAAAGTGTCCGCCAGTCCCGCCACAAAGATACATCAACAAGACTAATGTAGTTTCCTGTATGCCTGTGCCACATAGGTATAAATGTACATAGGTATAAACAAACAATGCATATCTGTTGTTAAGAAAGCGAAAGAAAATTACCGTACGTTGATCTCAAAAGTAAGTAATAATAATATACTAAATGTGATCGTTGAATATAATCACGTCTATAGTCTTGATATCAATTTTATATTACGTTATATTACGTTCGCTTCATATATTTTTAGTTGTAAGTACCTGGGTAACCGAGCCTTGCTCGGAGCTCTAGTAAATTAAAAAAAAAAAGAAACAAATATATTTACCGGGGTTCGAACCCACCGTATTACGAATTCCCGAACAACGCAAAAATTAACCAAACTGCCAATCGGACTGACATTGTTAAAGTCGAAATTATTGATATATTGTTGCACGACGAAAGAAAAAACAATATACAACTTTAAAATGTGCAGTTTCTCGGGGATAAACCTAGCTAGACGAATTTTTCTCCCAGAACTCCCTGCATACCGAATTTCATGTAAATACTTGCAGCCGTTCCCGAGATTATATATATGCAAGTCTGTCTCGTTTAAAGTATAAGATGAGATTAACGCTTTTATTTTGTTTTTATAATTTGCATATTATGTTTAGTGAAAGGTCACTTGAGGCTTCAGCAAAGTAGGTCTGAACACACCAAAACAAAACTTGCTCAGAACAATTTTAATACACATACAATACAATACGATTCTAGAATCTAGTCTAAAACTATTAACTACGTTGAACACTACTTTTTAGCAGCAGTAGCACAGATTAAAGATAGAGGAACAGATAAACAGCTACATAGTTAGCTATCAATTTTATTGCACTACTACAAGCATACGGTGGGTCCACGATTGTGTGGAAAATTTGTCTTGTTTGGCCGTTGAAAGGGACGTCAATATTTTAAAAGGTTCGATATGGATCGTTCTATGAAAGCTGTTTAGCTGTTTCTCTATACGTATTACGTACGTTATATATTTTTTCTACTCTGTGGCACCTGTTAGTAACTTTTTATTATCACTTGAATTGATATAAGTTTCATAAATAAAAAAACTTTATAACCCATTTCACAACAAAAACAAGTCTCATTTAACTTCTCGTATTGAAATTAAATATAAAACATTTTTCTAAGGCTTTCTAGAAATGTATGCCACAATTGAGTATACTATAGTCTACAAGATATATAAGGAGGCAAAGGTGATCAGTCAAATTGTTCATGCACGACGCCATGTATGGTTATGCGGAAATTTTCTTAACGTGCTGTTTCCCAGCCACGTACACTCGCCGTTAGATCAGGTACACCACTTTTGAACCTTACTGCCCAGCGATACGGTCGTATTGTTTACTATGAAAGTTAGATATACGAGTAAAGTTACTAAGGTTCTAAATGTTTAAAATTATGTTACGTTAATGGTAAGTTTGTTAACTTTAATCACTAACCATAGTATTTTAGTATCTAGAAGAAAAAGATTGTTGTCAAGGAAAATCTTTTACTTTTAGATATTTATTCTACTTAGTTCGCTATAACTAAGTACCTATACATATCTTTCGTATATTATCTTCTCATGTATTAATTTACAAATATATAAAAAATTAAGTGTATATTTGTAATTGTAAATTAACGGCTTTTTACTTAATACATACTATATACGGTACCTAGTAGGTACTTACAATAAAATATCTTTCATTTTAATTTTGTATGTCCATCTGTCTGTCTGTTTGTTACAGCTTATCTCTGAAACGGCACGACCGATGTTCACGGGACTTTCACTGGCAGATAGCTGATGTTATAAGGTGTAACTTTGGCTACTTTTATCTTAGAGTTCCGTTTAAAAAATAGGGTTCCGTTTCCATTACTGGTTCCAAGCAAACGAAGTTGCTGGAAGCAGCTAGTTGGTATATATCCTTGACATTGAAATCATTTGCAAAATACACAATTTTGATAATTAGTTCTACAATAGCACATGGATGCAAACCCCTTTTGTTTGATGGTGATGATGATAATTTTGTTTTAATTAAATTTAAAGACCATTCTGACGTTTAAAATTTCATGAGCCATATACTTTTTAGGAAGAACTTTCTAGACGGACAAAAAAAGTTGAAAGCGCAATTGAAAACTAGCTGCTGTCCGCTATTTCGCTCGTTTCATGTAAGTAACATAACTTAAATCTAATCTTAATTAATAAATTACAGTATATACCAGGAATTCCTAAACTGGGTTCCGTGTAATAGTCATTAGGGCTACGCGAAAATATAGAAATAGTCGTCAAATAAGACCACGGTTAAAAATTTGTCTTGTTCCGTTTTCTCAACTTCCTGGCAAGTTGTGAAAAGGGAATATAATTGGTTTTTTCCACTTTCACAACTATATAATACTATAAAACAGTGTTTTTTATTTAGACAACATAACCTCATGTCAAATTATTTTGTAATGATTTGATAAATTAGTCTATTGTTTTATGGCACGCCATAAAATAATAGGTTGGTGTTGTTTCATTATCTTCGAAGTTTAGGAATCCCTGGTCTAACTCTATCAACACAGGTAGAATTTCTCGAATGGAAGCATTTAAGCTCCTAAGATAAGCGCGTTTAAGCAAACTGTTGCCTATTACAAGGCAACAGTTTGTTTAAACGCGCTTATCTGTAAAATGTTAGCGCACAGTAATACCTATGATAATGTAAGGACAATACAAACAGACGTGGCCCTCTGGATAAGTGTACCGCAGATACTACATTAGTCACAACTCACGACTAATAACTGTTCACGGCTGAATCATTGTTTACATTTGGATTTCATCCGCAACTATCTCGTCAACTAGGTCGCAGCCTCATTCACTTGTTTATTGGAAAATCCGTTCAACACATCCTTGATTACATCCTTGAAGCATCGTAGAAAGTATTTCTCCTAAACATTGTGCAATATATATGTAAAAATACATAATATCATATTATGAGTATAAAAATCACACGTTGGATTCAGTTTGAAAGATGAAATTATATTTTAGGTGGTCGACCTTCGTTTTAATTGTTTTATTATCACCCAAAAATGCATTAATCGTACTGTTTCATTATATTATGTATGACAACATTTAATCGTGAATTGACTATTAGCTTAATAACTTTGCCAATTAACGTCTTGTATCAAAAGTAACTTTCAAACACACATGTACGGTAAAGTCCTACTACACCTTTCTAATAAGTTATAACACACAATATAATATAGTTGTTATAGTAACATTATTTTGTAGTCGTATAAGAAGTTGTACATTTTTAAATATTAATTTTGACCTTCAAGATAATTGACGTGTTTGATCGTAAAACAAACATTTTGTATAAATAGCCGTTGCCCGCGGCTCCGCCCGCGTAAATATAGTATCCCTCGGGAATACTGTACATTTTCGGGATAAAAAGTAGTCTATGTTTTAATACAGAGCCTAAACTACTACCATATAGAATTTCATCGAATTCCGTTTAGTGGTTTTTGCGTGAAAGAGTACCAAACATCCATCCATCCATCCATCCTCACGAACTTTTTTTTACATTTATAAATGTATTAGTAGGATTACGGTAATGTCAATACACCAAACCGGCTCTCACAATATGGTATTGTGTATTATGTTGACTGTTAGTGTGTGAGTCACAGAGGAAACAAACCAAAAAAATAGAAATTTTGTCACCGAGTCAGGCCATGGCAACATTGTAGCAACATCGTGCAAGCTGCGTCAAAACGTTGTTCTATACTTTTTACTTAACTACTTATGGCAACCTCTGTGGCTCAGTGGTTAGCGCGTTGGCGCTCAAGCCGGAAATCGCGGGTTCGAATCCCGATTGTTGATTTGTTGATTGAGATTGGGAAAGTTTATAAGGGGCCCATGGTGTATTTGTCGAAGAAGCCAGGAGGATATAAATCGTGAAATTATTATTTTGTTTACATAGAAGTGTCGACATTATGGTAGATGACTACTATAATATTAAGTTTGATCTAATACATAATATTCAGCGGTATTGAGGTTATACTTGATATCTCGATAAAATATGTAAAAAATATATAATTTTATGTAAAGTTTTGTCATGAGAGGCATTTAAAACCTTTTATTATAGCAATTTTGAACTTAGGACGCACAAATTTCGGAGATATTAGCAATGAGGATTAGTCATATTTTTGTGGGGTATGCAGACTTATGGCGACAAAAAAAACAGTAAATATTGTAAGTAAATTATTTAAATCGGACCAAAAATGACAAAGATACAGCAATTTTGGCGTATTAGTTCCAAAAACGCGCCCGTGAATGACGCTAGTCGCTGTGCCGACATCTGTCGTCGTCACCTCCCCTCTAAACACTACTAAAATATTTAACGTAAACAAAAACAATGCACGCGAGGCACAAACGTCAAGAATCTAATCGGAGAATGAATACTTATGTAATACCTATGAAGTATGAGTACAATCAAGCCGTTATCACACGGATCGCGACAGATGACGTCATCGTAACCAATTCAGTGAAAGCGCGCGTTTCAAACCCGTTAGCCATATATTTTTTTAACTCTAGATGAAAACACAGGGGTGTTATAAGTTTGACAAGTCTGTCTGTCTTTGTGTGTGTATCTGTCCGTGGCATCGTAGCTCCCAATCAGATGAACCGATTTTGATCTTTTTTTTTTTTTTGAAAACTGACATAATCGAGTGTTCTTAGCTGTAATTCATCATCATCAGGTCGCTCCCTATTTTGTTTATATAACATACTGTTTCTTCAGAGAACTTGCTCATATTTCAGAGTACTATTTATGCTATAAAAATTCAGTCGTCTAGCCTATTGATTCTCCGCGTGGCACAACAGTCATGAACTCATGACAAAAACGCGAATTACTTAGTTACTTTGTAATTCATCCTCTGTGGGCCTAGCAGGAACATTTGACAGTGGCGTAAACGTAACGTTATCGAATGAGAATTGTATTAAAACCTGCCAAAATCATGATAAGGTTACGTTTACGCCGCTGTCAAACTGAACAAACTGAACTAGATGCTTTTTATCGAAATTCAAAGGATTATTGATGAAAGTTTGAAAAATATCGTGACAATATTACCATCAACTTGATAGATTTGTAACTAAAGTTACAACTTAATCAAACAGTGAACAATTACCTTGCCCTCGTCGCCGGCGGCCTGTCAGCTTCTGTTGGTGAGCGGCGAAGGCCACTGTCAGCGCTCCGGGAAACCCGCGCCGCGTAATGTATATAATATTGTATCCAAAAGGTAAAAACGGAACCCTATTACTGAGACTAATGTCTGTCTCTCCGTCTGGCCGTCTCCGTCACCGTCTGTATCTCCTTAACCATGGTAGCTAGACTGAAATTTTCACAGATGATGTTGGTCGGTTTTTTTTTAATATTACGCAAGGGAAATACTTGCCTACGACTTAGGATAGATATTCCACCAGAAACCGTCCATTTCCGCCAATCGCCCATCCGAGAAAACATAAAGTGTCCCTACATACTTCGAAAATAATTTCATTGAAATCGTTTAAGCATTTTCTAGGAGCGCTCAAAGTCATGAACGTCCGTTGGACAAACAAAGTAGTCCAAATATAAGAAACGATTATGGGCTCTATCTGTTGCCATGCAGGTAACCTTTTAAGTACTATCAGGGAATCTAATTCATAAGCAAGTAGAGTGTTTTCATAATTTATATGTATTATAATGCCGGCAATCGGCATGCAGTACAATTGTCAATTACATATCAGTTTGATGTCATAATAAAAGATAATACGAACAAATTATGACAAAGACCAAACTGCTTATAAATTAGATTCCCTGATAGTACATAATGTGAGTATCGCCAGGTCCCAAGGTTTAAGTTCAAGGTAATAATATAATAGAGGCCATCGACTGTACAGCTGTTAAAAGTTCGCTAACACGTGATCAGAGAATGAATAACATAGATTTAGAAACATTTTAACTGAAAGAAAACCATATTCTACCAATAGGTAGAGAGGTTGGTAGGTAGAAATTAGGTATAAAGAAATAAAACTTGTCTTGTAGTTCTATTACACGTAAATTAAAAGTCCGACGTGAGTATGTAACACTTTATTGTTATTTAGCACAACATAACACACATAACAGTGTTCACAATACAAAAAAAAAAACTACACATAAAAACTAAAACACACGAGTCCCGGTTAAAACTTCTTATCCCATCCAAAAATGTCTACCTTTTTTACAATTTTCGTTTTTCCTAGCAACCGCGCCCTAGCAACCGCGCTCACATTGGTTGTGGTCCGCACACACTTTAATAAAATTTACCGCCGCGAAACGATCAGATGCGTTCTGTTACAGTCTATCAAATAAAAATGTGATATTAAAATGAGTCATCAAAAACTTGAAATAACATGAATATGAGTAAATATTGCTGTGAGTATAACGCTGAGAATGGATGGGCATTCGACTGTTGATGGCTTTGATAACATTTTTATATTATATTTCTTTAATTTCTATTATTAAACAAACATTAGATTAGCTGTTAATTTATTTGATGATATAAAACGATGACCTCCTTAATCCTTCACCCATTTAGTACCTACATCGATGTGGAGTCTATTCTCTAAGGTTTTTCATAAAACTCATATAGTGAGACAACAATTAATGTTTGCGATATAACTAAAGAAATAAAGAATTTCTAACGAATAATATTCCGTCTAATTGTAAGCAGAATGTACGGGTTCGCAATCTTCCAACATTTTACAATCTCGCTAGTTATATAACAATCTAACAGTTTTTACAATATTAATGGGACATATACATAGGTATGTCCTTTAGAACCCCAATGCACGTAATTAACTTACACTTTCATTTTACTTTTATCGAATTGTAAATGAAAAGTCTTGATATCATAAACTGACTTTTGGAGTTTGGACCATCAAAACGGGTTTGACGTTAATGAGAATACCATTTTGCAGTTTTAAAATATCGGGACTGAGCCTTTAGTCAAGACGCATTCGATAATTTCGACGGTGAAGTTCGAAATCAAAAATGATTTGACATCGCTAGCACATGCATCCCAAGGCATCCCAAGCACATGTCGCTTGGGATGCCTTATGTCAAGTCCCATACATATTGTTATCGAACTTCATCGTCGAAATTATCGAATGCATCTTGACTAAAGGCCCAGGGATCGTAACTGTATTATTTCAGGAGTTAATTAGCAGAATCGACCTTCAGGATTAAGAATTCACAAATACTTAGATTCAGATTATCAAGCAATGGCGAAATAACTTTCATCTTCGTTCACTGTTTAGAGCGAAGTAAGAGAGAAGTTTTCGCTTTTAAAAGTTTTAATTATTATTGTGATTAACTGACAAACCATTATTTTAGCTTATTGCATTTTTATTTTAACGACCATTTTAATGATTATTTACATAATTGTCAGACCCTTAACGACTGGATTGTCGTAAAGATTAGGTAAAATCATATTGTTACTAAATAACTTGGCATGGAGCATTCCATGCCAAGTTATTTAGTAACAATATGATTTAAATAGGTATTTTTGATGACATTGACGAGAAAAGTAAATATTTCCGATATCTATACACTAAAGAAGATCCTACTACTGAGGTATCCGCTATAGACATTTTTTTCGCCGAGAAAATGCGTTTTAGGCTGGACTATATGCTCCGGAATCCGTAAGACCGTGGTAAATTCATAGTACTGAAAATAGAACTCTGCGCTCATACAATAGTGTTGAAAATCGAAGTGTCGAGCTGTCATATTTGACATTGACATTTTTCTCGACACTTGTGTGTTCGATTTTCAGCTCTATTGTATTAGCGCAGAGTTCTATTTTCAATGCTCTGATTTTTCCCCGTCCGACCGGATTCCGGACAGACGAGGGACGAGTGTCCTACCCGCGAGTATGTGAGACTGCCCGAAAAGATGGAGAATGGGCGTAATCACTAAAAACTCGAAGGTACTTCACTCGGCTCGATACTGGATTAGGTTGGGTCGCTAGGCGTTTCGAACCACGAGTATTCGAACCGCGGTGTGAATCGCCTCAGCACTGTTTCTGAATGGCTCGATTCGCACCGTTTAACAATTTTCGTGTGAATCGCTCCAGATATTGGAAAGGTCGATTCGGACCACAGATTGAAATATTCATTTCAGAATATTTAGGACTCTATAAATTTTTTTAAACAGATGTGTAGAAAAGTGGTCCGTGAAAAAATGGCAAATAATTATTTTATTAAAAGCGGTTACCTATATCACGCTTAAAACGATTTAAATAGGTACAATTCAAGCGTGGTATAACCACATATTTAGTAACTACTATCCATCTTACTACTACTAAGAAAAGTAAAGATCTGTTGAAAATTTTATATCAATACGAGGGCGGCACTGAAAATTTCGGGAATCAAGGAAGTGACACAACATTACTATATAAAAATGTATTTATTGCTTTTCGAAGTATTCTCCGCGAAATTTGACACATTTTTGGGGTCTCCAAAATGGCCGTTTTGTAGGCGTCCACAGCTTCTTCAGGTGATGAAAATCTCTGACCACGCAATTTATTCTTTATTTTAGGGAAAGTATAGAAATTATTATATAAAATAATATATAATAATTAGGGCTTAGGTCGAGGCTGTACGGCGGATGGTCTAATAATTCTATGATTTCTTGCTCTAAAAACTCTTTTATTCTGTGCGCGGTGTGAGAACTCGCATTGTCGTGATGGAGGATGATGCGGCGGTTGCAGTTCTCTTTACGGAGTTCAGAAACGACCTGTCGCAAACAAATGATAGCATACCATTCTGCATTAACCGTTCTTTGTCCCTCAAGAGGAATAGTCGCAACATGGCCGGTTTTGGAGACAAACGTGGCCACCATTTTTTTTGCAACACTCCGTGAACGAACAATTTTTGTTGGCTTTAACTCATTTTCGAACACCCAAACTTGTGACTGGTTTTTTGTTTCGGGTTCGTACGCGTATATCCAGGATTCGTCACCTGATACGATGTTGTATACAGCATTTGAGGATCCTGCGTGGAATCTTTCGAGAGTTCTGACGCACCAAGTAACGCGAGCCGCTTTTTGCTCTTCACAGAGCAAAGTGCAAAAGCAGAACATCGGGAAAACAACTTTTTTACACCTAATTGTTCATGCAAGATTATTTGTATTTGACTCATGCCAATGTCTAAAGTTGCCTGAATTTCGCGGTATTACACATGTCGATCTTCCTCAATCAGCTTACGCACAGCATCACTGAGCTTGACATGTCCACGTTGAAATTCAGTAAGCCAGCGATAAATTGTGGTTTTGGATGGGGCTTCATCACCAAATGCAGAAATCATCCGGTCAACACACTGTTTTTGTGTTAAACTACTTCGAAAGTCATAATAAATCATCGCTCTAGAATTTTCTCGAGTCAATTCCATTTTCTCAACGACTAAACAAGTTTGACAAGACCTTGTGACAAGACCGAGAATCTTTTTTTAAATCAATAAACGGTATTCGATTTTTAAAACCAAGGAGTTTTAAATTAAACAGATTTTAATATGACAGGAACAGTGGAAATATTCCATTCCCGATACTTTTAGTGCAGCCCTTGTAGTACACATCTGCTTTAGATAAGTGTTAAAATAAGATTGTGTCGCAGAATAAGTTTTGTTCAACCTTTGTTCAAATTTTTTTTCTTAAGAGATTGATAATTGCAGGTTATCGTGTATATGTATATTATGTACACTTTAATTTAATAATAACTCTCTTTAGTAAAAAAACGGGTGACAAAGAAAATTACCAATTTTCGCCTTGGCCTTAATTTTCTGATAGTTATGGGTTATTTGATCTTCTGAGCTTTGTAAATTGATGAGTGAGGAACTTTCCTTACTCAAAATATTATGATTAAATGGACTTCTATTTAATCATAATATTTTGAGTAAATTATTATTGAAAAATAATGGTAATGTTCAAAAACCATTACCACGCGCACGTTAGAATTTAGTATACTACGTTTAGTATTTAGTATACACGTTATAATAGTTAGTCTTTGGAAATATGACAGTTGAGTGTTGCCACTTGTCACATCGTAACTTTTTTTTTGTTTGCTTTGTCCTTTTTTTAATAATGCCTATGACATGACCAATACTAAAATTATGTGATTTATGTATTATTTCATTTTGTGATGTCAGAATATTGGATCTTAGATATTATATTTTGTAAGACCTTTATGTATACCACATTCTTTCAATATGTTATTGATTGATTGATTGAAAAAGTTTTAATTTTACCTGTGCGCTAAGTAAAAATAAAAGGTGTACTTTTTATTTTCCTTTGTTTCAAACTAAAGCCAATAATTAGCTGAACCCTAAGATAAAAGTAACCTAAGTTACTTCAACTTCAGCTATCTGCCAGGGAAAGTTCAATCAAAATCGGACCGGCTGTTTCAGTGATTACCCGAACCAAACAAGCTGACAGACAGACAGATGAAAGACACACAAAAATTTTAAATTTTGAATTTTTTGATCTAGAGGCCGTATATACTCTCATATGTTTTTAATGCTAGGTCGTTACTTTGATATTACGTACAGACACTTAAATTTTATATATTTGTAGTATGTAGTAGGTATAGATAGGTTATGTAGAGACCATGCCATTAATTATTAACCACTTCCTGGTAACATTTCCGATGTTTCCTCGGTAAATATACATAATTTTAACGAAAGTTAGTAAGTATAGACACTAATAACGTTAGTACCTTATCTAGCTATGCAGTAATGTTATATTCGGCCTTCGATAGTACGTCTTTACCTTGAGCGAGACCATTTTGTATATAACTAATTAATATTACTTTTTCAAATTAGAAATTTTGAATGATATTTTTAATATTTGAAAGTGAAAACCACATTCGATACAATATTAGCCGTAGCCGGCCTATCGTCCAATCGGCATGACGCTGCAGTCTTGATCCATGCTGCTGTTCGTCCATAATACTTACACTACAAATGTATAACTGTCAAACCAATCCAGATCCATACATGGTCAGTTGTAACTGCTGAGTGCGAGTTTTTGTCACTGCTCGACGTGAAAAAGTTCGAATTAGTTACCACTTTTGCCACTTGGGCCTTTGTTTCGATGCCATACAAATTACAGTTAACTTTTTTACGTTGAGTAATGATAAAAACTCGCACTCAGCACACTGATCCAGTCGGCAGCGTTTTGCCTATTGGACGATAGGCAGTATAGTGTATGGCTATCCTAACTCCAGCAAGTGAATTGCCGCGCGCGTGAGGCCTCGTATCAACAATAGCACGTTGACCTAGAAGCCGATACCGTTTAAGTACTAGATATTAATTACATTCGATAGACATGTTTATTGAGTTAATCTAGATTCTAGACTTACACACAGACAGATACTGCGCCTGTGTGAGATCACGTGTTGTATCTGAAGACTGAGGGAATCATGAGGACTACCATTATAGGAGAAAGTTTTCCAATGAAATGTACACGTCACTATATTAGGGTAATCAGTGGCGTGGGGTTCCTATATTTCCATTCCTACCGGCTTCACTTGCCACTTACCTATTGAAGACCCTCATCCAAATCCCTACCTATTATACAGGCAGGCCCATCTTTTACCTATAAGGGGCCCTGGGCACATTAGAATAATGGGCCCCTATTTTTTTCTCTTTTACCTATTTAAACTTTAAACCCTAAAAACTGTGTATTTCGGAAAATATACAATTATATCAATAGCCCATCAGTACAGAATATTGTAATATGTTCTTTACGCCAAACACGAGTGAGTGGAGCACGCGAGCAAACTTTTTATTTCATTTTACAGGTTGAAATCTGTTCAAAATCCAAAACACTGAAAAACAGTGAACTTCGAAAAAATACCATAATATCAACCGGCTAAAACAGAAAATCGGTACTAAATAATATGTTCTTTATGTTAAACGCGAGCGAGCGAAGCGAGCGAGCAAAATTTTTTTCTATTTATCAGGTGAAATCTGTTCAAACTTTAAACCCTAAAAGACTGTAAGAATAGGATCATTTTGTTAAAGTTAAATTAGTGTAAATTCTAAAAAATAGATGACAGATAACTATAAAATATTGTGTTTGGTTTGTCATATAATACATATTTCACACTTTTTTCGTAGTATATAATTTCAAAATTTTGTGATCAATGTGCCCAAAATGCAGCAATCTGCATGCCATAAGTTCGCCATCCGTCTTTCGGGGTTTAACGCTTAAAACGATTTTAACATGTACGTATGTTACGTAAAATAGTAAAAAACATTTTCTCGCTCGCTGAGTTTGAACGCGTTTAACATAGAGAGTATAATAATATTATGGTACTTAGTATTAACGTTCTGTTTTAGGCTGTTGATTTTTTTCGAAATTAACAAAAAAATAATCTTTCAGATAGGTTTTAAAGATAATTAGATGTTGACCTCTAAAAAGATACTAAAAAGTCCGCCATTGCTTAATGGGGCGGCAAAATATATTAAAAAGCCCGGGGTGCAAAATTTCTAAATAAAAAAATATTAAAAATATCTTTATTGAACAGACAAAGGACATAAGTACAGCTAAAAGAAAATAAACAAATAGAAAACAGAACTTCCCCTTTAATTCTGACTTTTTGTCATCACAATTTTTGCTGTCCCCGCTT
The DNA here is from genome assembly GCA_037179445.1 of Phengaris alcon alcon. Taxonomy (NCBI): domain Eukaryota; kingdom Metazoa; phylum Arthropoda; class Insecta; order Lepidoptera; family Lycaenidae; genus Phengaris; species Phengaris alcon. Next base: position 346,483 of record JAYRCH010000059.1, read on the forward strand.
TGCTTGGGGAGGGAAACTGGAATACTTCCTATTCCTCCTACAATCTTCTGATTAATTTCGATGCGGGTTCCAAGACAGATTTAGCATGTCCCCCGGGCACCCCTGAGATCATATCAAAGGGTTTTTGCGGTTGGTTACCACTGTCGATCCTGGCTACACAGGAGTTGCAGTGGTGGGTAAGTGTGGTAGGCCAATTGCCCGTATTAAAAAAAATAGAAAACAATGAAATCCCCACATCACATGTTCAAAGGGAATCCACTCAGGTATCGATCACAGCGGTGCCGAGGCGCCTAATCTTCCGTGGCCGATCAGTTTTAGATCTCACATCAGCACACTACAATACGCCTTTGTATAGGGGCTATCCACGGACCAGCCGGGACATTCTACACCGCGGCCTTGAAACAAATTAGTAGGAAAAACTATTGTCACTATTGACAATTGACACTAATGACGGCCATTTGTATGGGCGCTGGATTGGCCCGTGTGGATAGGGGCCACTATCTTGTGGTAAATGCCTCAGAAGATTAATAAATTGATCACAATTTACAAAGTAAAATAATTCACAGATAAATTTCTTTAAAATTGTTAAATTTAAATATATAATATTTGTAATTTTTCTATTTTTAACATGCATTGAAATTACTAACATGCTGCGAGCGAGCGTTAAAATCAGTTGGGACTAGGGGGCCCCAATCCATGGGGGGCCCTGGGCACGTGCCCAGTGTGCCCAGTGGTAAAGAGGGGCCTGTATATAGGCCTAGGGCTTCCCTATGAAGGAGAACCAGCCTTTGCCACTATATTATATACTCTATACGAAAACTATATTTAAACGAATGTTAGGCCTTTCAATCCGTATCCAATGTTAGTAACCTTTTTCTTTGGAAAATTCAACGCGTTCTTATTAGGAAGGCTGCATGCATTGCTTACAAAATTAAACCACAAAAACCCGGAATCTTGCCTAAGTATTTCATTACACAATAGAAATTAAAATATGATAATTTCATCAATGAAATATAATAAATATATTATATTAATAATAGAGGAAAATCTAAGGAGCTGTAATCGTATTGTCTTCGATATGCTTCCGCGTCGCGAAGGTTTTAAGAAATAATATGTTTTCATATTAAATAATAATTACAAAAATATAGTGAAACAAAAAGTACGATGAATAATACACCGGTTTACCGTGGTAACAATGTATTCTGTAAATAATATGGTAAATTACAAGAGTATGTCATTGTGACGAATACTCGTATTACCAGTGTCGGAAATCGAATACAATATTATGTTTGAGAATTTTTATTTTTATTTTATTTAACAGACACTTTAATTTTATTTCTATGTACAGATTACCTTATTTGTCTCATATAGCCCGCGATTGTTTCATTTTCACTTAAAAACTTGTTTTCGAATTTTCTTTAATAATGACATAAACTCTATGTCCGGATCGAACTTGTGTTATTTTTAGATCTTATACTTTAAACGAGACAATATTGTATATATATAATCGGAATCTTGGAAACGGCTGCAAATATTACTATGAAATTTAGTATACAGGGAGTTTTGGGGGAGAAAAATCGATCTAGCTAGGTCTTATCCCTAAGAAACTGCGCATTTTTAAGCTATATGTGTTTTTTCTTTTGTCGTGCAACAATATATCAACAATTTCGACTCTATTATGTCAGTTCGATTGGCAGATCCTTATGTATAATTTTTGATTTGTTTGAAAATTCGGATTGTAGTAGTTTAAATGCCGGTCTGATAAATATTTTTGTGATTCTTTTTAATTTTTAAAATTGATCAGAACTCCGAATAAAGTTCGGTTACCCAGGTGCTTATATTTAGATAGTACCCTTCATAAAGTGAGCATATCATACAAGTAGGTAGGTACCTATATAAGTAATTATTAATTTAAGATAATGTTGTTTTCGTATATTGGCTGTGTATTGAGTATAATTGATAACTGCACAAAGCGATACAACAACACGTTATTATTACACTAATTAATTGTTAGAAACTGGTAGAATCTCTGTAAATAATAAATATTATTGATTTATCAATACATAATGATATTATAATGTAAACATACCAATTTATAATAATGTGTTTACAGCTGTTTACATTAAAATTAACAGCGGCGAGTAGCAATCATTCAGTAGTTTTCTTTAAAGGCACTACTAAATATTTCACGCAAAAACTACTGAAAGGATTATGATAAATTTGTTATAAATATGTTAGTTTTAGCACTGGATTAACACACAGGCTCCTTTTTATCCAGCGAAAGTACATTTTTCCGGATACTGTATCTAAGCGGGCGGAGCCGCGGGCAAAAGCTAGTCTTTCCTAATAATATAACACTACCAAGAAACAAGTAACGATCTAAGAACATAACACAATATAACATGAATATTACACGCTGCTGTATGATGATCTCTCTTTTTTATTCTACTTTTCCGAATATATTACGACAGGACACTGTCATGCGTCTTCGCCGTCCGTGCGCCAAGTCTGCCCCCGTCTTACGAGTATAAAACATTTCGGTACAAATTTTTATATAAAAATTGTGTATAATTTATTCTATCGCCGGATAAAATTAAATCTCTCGACGTCAATGAACTGTCTACGTTTAATTTAGGGTTGTTACCTTGCAGTTTGTGATGCACACTTGAAAGTTTTTTTAATCCCTAGAGGCAAATTGAATTTTGAATATTGAGACCCAATTTCTGCGCCTATTAGTATTAATCGTTTATCTAAATATCTTGCCTTCTCTTCTATAAGAGCCAAAACTCTTGACCTAGAGTCAAACTTACGACAAGATAATGATAAAGGTTAATTAAACTACAATAGATATACGATTTTGTCACAGTAACTACTAAATAGTTATCTAAACAATAATTGTATATATATATATATATATATATATATATACATCCGTGAAGAATCGAGGGAACTCCTGGAAATGTATGATACATATAGTGATTTTAACTTTTTCTAAAGAAACACAAGCATATGCTGCCAAAAAGTATGATTTTGCTCCAAGGTATACTCTGGATCCAAAAGTACTGAACAGAACTCCTGACTCCTTATAGATACATGTTTGGGGATTTCGGGGTTGTTTAAAGAACTGCAAGCTTATGTCACTATGTCAATTAGAGTAATAATCATCATCACCACCATCATCACGTAATTATGATGATATAAAAGGTCTCATAGTATTTTATACCGAGACGGATATCTTTGAATATTACTCTGCCGTTTATGGACGTATTTCCAAATTATTTTGTTGTTGTAAAGGGTTGTATAATTCGAAATTGGTCCTTTAGTCACTAAGGTGGAAACCTGATGATGGGATCCATGAGGAATCTCCTCGAAATGTATATGGACACATATAGCTATTTTGACTTTTTCTAAAGTGAATCATATGCTACCAAAAATAAGATTTTGCACCAAGGTATACCCTGGATCCAAAATCACTGAACATAACTCTTTAGTCTTTAAAAATACGCGTTTGGAAATTTCGGCATTGTTTAAATAACTGCAAGCATATGCTACTTTGTAACTTACAGTAATCGTCATCATCATCGTCATCATCATCATTATCATCATCATACGTATACGACTATAAGTCTGTGTTCGCCATTCGTATCAAGTACGATTTTAGTTAGTGCACAATAGAAAATTTCGTTTTCGTTATTAAGATTATTTTAATTATTAATTATCGAGTTATCGTTCATATGTATGAGGATTTTGGACATCCCTTTCATATAAACTTTAAGGAAAATTTTAAGAATGTCGTTCATCGATGACTTAATTTCAAGATATTATATGTAGTATATAGTTTTGAGCTTTCATGACAATCAAAAATAATCCCCCTTATTGTCAGGCAAGTAACGAGCTAATAATGATGAATTATAGCTAAGAACACTCTCCTCAATCACGGCAGCTTTCAAACAAAAGAAAGTAGATAAAAATGATTCATCCGTTACGATGCCACGGACACACACAAACAGAGTCAATATTTTTGCTACTAAAATAATAAATATAAACTTTGTTCCTAACTGTCCTTGATAATTTCAGTTTTTATTATTGGGGTATTCACTCTACTTTTTACCATTATTAAAACCGTTCCTTGTACGTAAACGTGACAGGTGCAGAATATGTTAGTGCGTAATTGCCCTACCGTCCGTTTGGTAAATAAAGGCTAAATTAGACAAAAATAACTTGTTCCAATAATTTTGTAGCAAATGCTACTACATACGAAAGTGAATTATATTAAATATACCAGCATTTAAATAATTATTTAAATATTGATGCTGTTACAGTTTCTAATAGTCTTTATTTATTCAGATTAACTGCATGAAATAATCATATTTGAGTTTATAATTATTATTATCATTTAATATATTCTGCAAATATTGTTACGGCACTTTAATGTATAGAATATTCCGACTGCTTACTATTTGGACATTTCGGTGTGTTAGACTGCAGTGTTTGTGTAGAAATTAGGAGCGAATAAACTCCCTTAGCGCAAACAGGCGTTTTACTCCGAATATCGGACCAAATCCCGTAACAATATATTAACAGTTTAGTATGTTATATTGTGGGTGTCGGTGCTGGTACCACGCGCGACGCCATTTGACCTTTCGCAGAGGGCTTCATTAACTTAATGACCGTGTTCTCGTTAACTCGTTTTGTACTGCATTGTTTAATAAACATTTTAATCTATACTAATATTATAAAGAGGAAACGTTTGTTTGTTTGTTTGCATCGAATAGGCTCCGAAACTACTATACTGCTTTTGATGAAATTTGGCACAGATATAGATTAGACCACGGGGAAGGACATAGGCTACTTTTTATAGCGGTATAATGTACGGTTCCCGCGAGATTGCCTTTAGCGCGCTCGGAGTCGCGGACAATATCTAGTGTATAATAATAGTAGATTTTAAAATCAAAATTAAACAAGCGCATGCACCTGTACCTACTTACTTATTAAATCATAAGTGAGTAGGTACATGTCCTTCTAAATGATATTTGTCATGGGTACAATAAATACTCGGGTACATTTTTTAGGGTGCTACGTCGAAAAAAAGCTAGTTTGTTATATTTAATTGTCAATATGTAATATTTTTGTTTAAGTTGTTGATTTTCATGACCCTAGGTTATCACATATCTGTTTTGGCCCAGTTAAAAATCCCCATATAACTAAACTAAACTGGTGAATGCGAAGTTAAAGTGGCTTCATATCTAGAAAACCCTAGATCAATATTCAAATACATAATAAATTAACAAAATAAATGAAGTTTTCATTATGTTATCACTGTAACAAGAGCTTAAAGGATCTAATTAATAATTCTTAGATGATAAGTATATTACATACATATAAGTCGTATTAAATCCAAGTTATGACCTTTATGATATAAATACATTATCAAACAATAATAAAGAAACACAATATTTTCTCATCTTTTACATTAAATTAAGACCTTTAAACGAAATCTATTGTTCAAACAAACACAGTAAACAAATCTGGTTATACCAAAAACCAATTTATAATTTTTCAATCAAAATTGTATTCGTAGGTCAGTTGTGTCGGTCATTCCGATAGGCGATAGGCCATCTCAAAGTCAAAAGGAGTAGGTGGCAGGCTGAGGATAAATACCTGAAAACTCATAGTAAAGTTCTGTAATTAAGAAAACAAAACTATGTATAATTTAGTGTAATAACCTAACCAAGAGCATGTCAGGAAATGTCTAAGAAGGGGTTCCGTACCTACCAACGCGCAATAATTTTTCAAAAGGCATGTATATAAACGTGCAGCAAAACAATCAAATTTTGGATGTGAAAAAACCGAATATGGAATACTAAATTACCATGTTGGCGAAAGAATGTACCAGTATGTAAATACCAGTTTTTTCACTGAATATTCCAAACTGGCAGACAGATATTATTTTGGCGAACAAATAACCATCTTGGCAACAATTTGAGAAAGTGCACACTTAATTAAGGAAAAGGCACATACATATATTTTGCCTGATGTAGGTAATTAAAAAAACATAATAAGCAGAAAAACGAGCGCACATAGTAAAAACGTAAAGGAGCGTACAAAATTCCCGATTTTAATTTTTCTCGGTCTCGCGCGGTGTTAATTACAAAAAAATATTTCATTTTTAAATTTCTAAATGGCAGATATTTATTATAAAATTGATATAGGTGTCGTTTACCAGGTTTTTGGGGGTGCTGGATACGAAATGACATTCGTTTTGAAATTCCAAGATGGCAGACATATTTCAATTTATAAAAATTAATATGGGTGTATTTTTGTTGGTTTCTTGGGGTGCTGATTAAAAAAATTAATTCATTTTGAAGTTTCAAAATAGCTAATATTTATTTTTCTGTAAAATTAATATACGACGACGACTTCGATGTTTTTAGGGGTGCTGAATACAAAAATGATATCCATTTTGAATTTCAAAAATAGCGGACATTTATTTTTACTAAAATTAATATAGATGTCCTCTTCGTACGTATAGTCCGATTGTGAAAAAGTGTGTTTAGTAAAATAAAAAGCACTAGTCAGCGTGAGTGCCTATATGTGTAAGTGTAGGCTAGGCTCTCACGCCGATTTCCCATAGGGGCAGGTAGTAGGTAGTGGTAGTGAAATAGTAAATTGTAGTAATCGCCCAGGGCGCTGGTAATGCTAAAACCGGCACTGCGGCGCGTGTGTAATCGCGCTATACAACAACAACTTTCCATTAATTATAATTCAAACGTTACGTTAAAGAAAGGATAATATATTTAAAGTATTATTCTATTGCATGTGACGTAAAATAAAACTATAATACTGAAACAAAATCCTACACTACTTCAATTTTAGTTCATGACTCTTGTAACTTAACTTTGATGTTTTAAATTACAACAAATATTATATTACACCTTTATTCGAAAATCGTTGATATATTTATATTCATATTATCTAGGTATACCTATAAGTTTGCATTTTTTGAGGTGCGGAGTTAATTGAATTTTGTACATAGACGTTAGCCTGGATTGCCATAATATAGGCTGCTGCTCAGGGCAATAATAGCCTTCTTCCGTGGGCTGCTGTTTGTCAGGCTCCAGTGGAAAAAATAAATGTATGTTCTAAGTAAAAAAAGGTCACCAGCAATAGTATTTTAATGCATTGAACGCCGTACTCACAGTCCAGCCTGCAAATCTATAATGTCAATCATTTAGAATTTTTGCCTACAAGTCCGCTTCAAGGCCGCGATATTGGATTTGCAGGCTGGACGGTGAGTATGGTGCTTATCACTGTGGTTTTTCTTATTCAATCCAAATTCCAAACCAATCTATGTCTGATATCATCCAAATTAATGCCGCGACCTTGAAGCGGACTTGTAGGCTAACATTAATAACGGCTATTAGTACCGGTGCTGGATTCGCAGACTGGACGGTGAGTAAGGCGCTTTAGTTTAGTAGGTAATTCTGTTATTTTTTCTTATGTCATCTAATTTATTACATTATAATACTATTGTGTTAGTAACTAGCACCTGACATAGATAATCCGAAGGTGGCAGACGGCAGGTCATAGCGGCTTGCATCACCCGTGACCCGGCCAGGTCGATGTGTCAGCCAATTGCCGTCGACAACACACGTGCTCTTCATTGTGTATGGAGTTTAGGAATGGTGCTATAAGAACTGGACACTGTAGGCGTTTTAAGTTGTGAGGAAAGAAAGTACCCTGTACATTGAGCAAATCATAATATTATAACCAGTAAAAATATTTACACAGTGGATAAGCTATGCAATGTCTTGTCCTTGTCTTATACGTTGGAAAAGTCACTTGACAGACAAATACAGCAACGTTCTTTATGTTATTTAAACAACGTTGCTGTCTTTGTCTGTCAAGTGACTTTTCCAACGTATCAGACAAAGACAGCAACGTTGTATTGGTTATCCGTTGACCGTTATGTAAATATTTTTATTAGTAAAAGTTTAATAGATATATTTATATAATAGTAATTATACTGTTCAACTTACAGTGTAAGTACAGAATTAAAAATATACAATGTAATATGAAATTGTATTGTATATAGGTATCCAACGATGTAGCTGTTTATCTTTTCGTCTTTAATCTGCGGTATATACCTTAAGTTAGATCACACCTAGACGCGACTTGACGCGGCGCTGCATTTATAAGATAGCGATTCAAATTTGAACTTTATTCACTACACAACAAGATACATCATTGCAAGAGCGGCGCCGCGCTACGCAGCCCGGTGCAGCTCAAAACACGAACTCTTGCAATTCTTCTTCTTGTGTAGTGGATAAAGTACAAATTTGAATCGCTACCATAAAATTGGGCGCCTCGTCGCGTCTCGGCGTGAGCTGATTTAAAAGTACAAGACAATCTAGGTGACAATCTAGGTGACAATCTAGGTGACAATCTAGGTGACAATCTAGGTGACGGGTCCGCGCAGTTCGATGTGTCATCCAATTGTTGTCGACACTAGCACAATATGTGATCTTAATTATTGTACACACTGTACAGACATCATAAACGTTGTTAAAAGCACTGGACAAAATTTAATTCCAAGGTACTTTACGAACAGAGAAGAGAGTTCGCCGTAATCTATGGAACTCAGACATTAGACATCATAATCCGTGCTTAAAGTACTGGTTTATACTTAAGGTACTCCATGTATTCAAAAGAAAGTACTCTGTTTAAGGAGCAAATCGTATCTATCATTAATTAACCCATAAATTTTTAAACTATAAAAATTATTGTTTTAAAAACATTCAATAGTTAACTGGCAAAATTTCTGTATAAAAATTCTGTAGCTGAAAAGTATTCGACATTCTCACAAAGTCAAAAATCATTTATTGGACATGACTGGACTATAATAATAGTTTCATAAAAACGCTCCCTAAAGCGCAAATAAAAGTTTCATAAAAATAGTTCAATATTTCTAACATGAAAACTTGCGTAAACCATTAAATAATTTAATGCCGTGTACTTTATTAATACTTAAAACATTTATTATTGCTAGGCTAGGAAACATAAGATTACTCTTTTCCCAAGGGCGTCACCGGGCACCCACCTGACAGTGAGTGGGGTAACACAGATGAGGGTGGAAAATGTTTTCCCTTCCACGTTAATTTCATTATTTTTCTACACATTTGAAGAATAATTAGCTTAAAATATTTTCATCGATATAATTTATCGCCAAATATCTAAATCAAATTCTTATAATTATTATAATCTTACACTTTCGTACTCTTGTTCCTGTTACTGAGTATATGTAGAAAGGAAATGTAGGTACCTTGTAATAAGCATTTTCCGATTTATTACGACGACGATTATTTATTTCAGAAATAAAATTCAGATGCAAATTGTAACGTATGCAGACTCAGTTCGACTTGGTAGAGTCTACACTCTACATAATCGTAATGTTTTGTAATCCTAAGATTTTTTTTACCTATGATAATAATATATCAGAGCTGATTTAGACCTTTATTTAGACATTTACTTTTTAATAGGTTTTCTATTATACTTTCTTATTTCCCAATGACAATTAGTAATCTTAGTTATAACATTCTCTTTGATTGCACAAAACTTCTTGCTTGTTTGTCTCTTTGATTACATAAAGACGTATTGAATATTATCGTTTGGAGAAAGATAAGGCACGTAACTAATTCCGATAAATAATAATTTAGAATTATCATAAGGCTTATGCATTCGTGTTAAACTTAATATTATTTAACCAGGCAATTAATAATACCATGACTAGACAGTCTAAAAATATGTTATATTCTTCAATAAGCAATTAGCAAATGATTATGAGAGCAATGACTTTTGACCATTTTTCACGTTTATATAATTGGCCAAATAATTATACTATAGTAAGAGGTCAATGTCTCTATGTAGCAGTTTACCTGTTAGTTTTCTTTTTTTTTAATTAAGTCAATGATAAAAGCAAAGCCTTTTTAATTTTAGATATTTTATTAAAATGTAGAATTTTGTATTTAATTAAATACATACCAATCTAGAGGAGGCAAATGAAAAAATTGAATACGTTTAAAACACTTTTATTTCGAAAACCTTAATAATATCTTATCACTATACAATTTGGTAACAATACGCGGTTTATAATATTGGTTTCACTTCACAGTTCATGGCGATACAATGTCAACACTTGTCTCGTGATTTGGTCACTGCAGTTCCTGCAAATCCATCGGGCCAGTCCGGCCTCTGCAGGAGCCCGTTGCTCGAACATTGAGGATCGTAAACCCTACAATCTTCTTTAGAGGCAGCCGCGATCGCAGCTTCTATATCCTTCCCAAATCATGCGCTCCTTGCAGTTCAAGGTTCCTCATCCTCCGACAGCGACGGAAGAGCTAGCTGACGCCGCATCCTCTCTCGTCTTTGGGGGGAGATGGACTTCTGTCGCCTCAGTACTTCAACGTGAAGGATGTACTTGTGGTCTTGGACATCCTCCATTGCTTCTGCTTCCGAATCATCCTCCACCAGAGCGGGTAAGGCCGAGCACGGCTTCAGGCGCTTCTCGCACTCCTGCTGTCGGCCGCGAGACTTGGCCAGCGCAGGGTAGACGTCCACGTACAGGGTGGCGGGAGATAGTTTCACGACCATTGTTATTTATTACCGAGAGACGTGCGCTCAAATTAAATGCGAGACTCTGAGTGGCGGGCGGCGGCGGGAGGTCCGCTTATATAGGGAGTGCGCGGGGCGCGAATGCGTGCGGGCTGTCGTCACGGCCTGTGCATGTAGAACTGCGAATGTGCGCGAACCGCACGCCGACTCTTATCAGGGTTTATAGCCATAATGTAATTATCGATGTACGTAATCAGTATGGCGTTTCCACGCACGTGGCCGATCGCAGGATAAACTGCCATTAACAGTTCATAGTACTCTACTCAATTTACACTCTACGCTTATTGATTGTAAGCAGTATCAGATGAATTGGACACTATGTATATTGCTTTTTAAGTCCAAAGTACGAAGATTCACTTGTTTAAAAAATTGCCTGCTGCCGTTATAGAGCGCCCTTTATAGTTTGTACAAAAAAATAGTGCTAAAACCATACCTATTATTTAACATATGCAACGCCCACACAAAAAACTTATTTAAAACGTATTTTATATGCTGATCGTAATAATTAATCAAAAAGGAAACCCTACACCTAAAGTTATATCCAAGAAAAGCCGACCTTCCCTCATCCTTCCAAGAATCATTTAATTCTCGTTTTTCCAGCGAAGAAAACTCAGTGACCTGAAAATGTGTGTCAGCGGCCGACACTCAGACCAATTACTTCGATGAGTACCTGTGATGTCTACACTTTAATATAGTTACACTTTTCACGCACCTGCACTTTTCCAGCAGCAATTGAGAATATAATCTAAGGGGCCCCATATACGGTCCGGTTCAGGTTTTCCTTCACTTCGTCCTGAACGGATGCAAAATCGTATCGTCTGTATGCAATTTCGAGATCGCATCAGTCGGCCGGATAGACTGAAGCGATTCATTGCAGTGCTGCCAGCTCTGTTTTTGCGAAACTACTAAACTGAGTCGATTTCTACTAAAAGCTACTAAAAGAATACTGAAAACTATCAACAAAGCTACTCAACTTAGGAATCCCTAAAGCCCCCAAAAACCACTGCATTTTATGTTATGTTATATTTTTATTATTTATTGAATTCTATAATAAATTTAATCGTTAAATTAAAATATACTAGGAAATATAACGTATGAGCAAATTACGGACGAATGCCACGATGTATTATTATAATAAAATGTCAAAAAAAAAACATATGATTACTGCCTGGCTCTTTCCTACTAAAACACTGCTAACAACTAAATTCCTACTAAGGAGGGAATAAAATACTTAATTTAGTAGAAAAACTTTGTAAAATAATTAAGTTGGCAACATTAATTCTGGACTGAACGGGCCATGTATGACAAATCGCTTCAGTTCTCGCCAGAGCCGCGGCCGTGCGGGCGTGTATCGTGTACAAGCGTAGTGAGTTTACACTTAATAAACACGACCGTAGCTCGCGGCAAATCAGAACGAACTGATGCGATTTTTTCGTGTGTGTGCTCGAATCAGTTCAGACCGAAATGACGTCAGTTGGGTCGGATGCGATTTTTTTTCGTATATGTGCTCGAATCCGTTCAGGCCGAACTGGGGGTCTAAAAAGGCCCCTTTAGGTGTTTCATATTATGTTTCATATATTTTTTTTTCATACAAAAATCGTTAAATTGTGAAATGGCTACATGATTCATCTGATTTCGTCATATTAGAAAACATCATTTTTGACAGTTTTCAACAGAAATATGAGTTGAAAAAGATGTATGAATCATAGTATAAAACACCTAAAGTGGACTTTTTAAACCCCCTGACGTTAGTTCTAACTGAAACGATCGGCCTCTCATCTCGCTTACACTTACTAACGTACCTGCGGTGATATGTACTAGGCGCTAAAAGTGGAATGGATATTCTGAAAAGTCCTTTCGCAAAGTAACTTGTTAGATTTAACTTGAAAATAAAACAATTTCATTTCTATATGTATAGGATGTTCACACATAAAATGCGCAGTACAGCAGGCCCCTGTGCGCTTCCTACAATTTGGCGTAATGGGTCATAGGCCCAGTCAAGAGAGGGTCAATTCTGCCAAATAAAACTTGCAATAATACAATTACAATCAAGTTCCGACACGCTAAAACTGTCAAGCCGGTATTCTCGTAAACGTTATCATGTAACGCCTCCTGATTGATCCAAACGTCACAAAATCGGTTTATGATAACAAGTCGCTTCACTTATAATACGATCAAAGTAAAATAAAAGCACTATAAATACGAGAATTGAGGTTCTGATCTCATTCGGGTCGCAACAACAACTAGGGGAATGTTCGTCTAGGTTTTGTATATTACCACAGAATACTTATTAGTGCAAGTAATATTACGTGAAACAAGATATGGATAAAGTGATGAGCAAAGTTTTGAATCACATTTCAAAACAGAACTCTTATGAGCGCGTCCTATTGTTTAATAATAATCTGATCAGCGCGTTTACAAAATGCGTTGTTTGACAACGGCCTAGTACTACTAGTATTACTAAATCTAGACCAAATAAAATAACCTTAATTGCAATGCGCGGCAGAAATCTTAATTAATACATCATAGCCAAAACACGGGAAAATTTTGACTATTTTATGCTGTTGAATTATTTTTAAGCCAATTTTAAGGTGATTATATCCGCTATCTTTAGCTATTTTTAAACAAAAAAAAATTTACATAAGAGCAGAAAAATGATCCTAAACACGACCTTTTTTTGGAAATTTTAGGTGACACAAGGTTCTGGAATTTTTTTTCTTCTAATATCAAAATCATATTTTTTTAACCACTTTACAGATAAAGAAGAACTCTATTCGTAACAATTGTTGTGTTTGTAGAATTTGTTTTCATTCGATCGCAAAATAGACAGAAAAACAGCCAATTTATGTCAATTTTGTATACGCGTCCTGTATCTGCGGTTGGTGTTTAAATATAACCACATGGACTTGTGTCGTACAACCGCAAATTGAGGATAAATTCATTATAACTATCGGGGGTTTCCATCTGTTTTGGAAAAAAGCAACGTCACAAAATTATAATTTTCCTGCGTGATTCACTAGAATACTGGTTCATTATAATGAAACCTTTTATGCTACGGCGCTTAACATTGCTACCTTCGAAGTTTCCATTGACTGTAACCGTCGGGGGAATTTTTAGTAACGCAGCAGTAGCATAGATACGCACAAGTAAGAAAAATGTATACATCAATATAGGTCAATAAACGGCGAATATTCTTTTTCATATTGGTGATGCTGTTCGTCATTTATATTAACTCTTTCTTATATTGCTATTACATTAGGAGACATTAATTAGCTTCTACACACCTAAATTTAACTGTGCCAAATTTCACACTCGCTTACATAATTTCTGTAAAACTGGGTTTTTGCTTCACGTATTAAATTAAATATGTAATATGATGATGATGAATCTTGAAGAAGCTCTATGATATGTATGCCTGGAAGACATTGCTTTTTAGCGATAAGGCCAAAGATTTCAAAATTCGATAAGGCCGCCAAAATTTTTGTTGTATGTATTATGATAATTGTATATTTTTGTGGTGTACAATAAAGATTATTGTTATTACTTTTGCCTTTCGATACGAATCCAGCCAAATTATGTCACCCAATTTCTTAACTAAGTAAGCTGAGATCTAATTAAATCGAAATCTGGATATATATATATAGGGTTATATAGGTAGGGTATATATATATATATATATAGGGTTCTGATAACGTTCTAAGACTTTGTCCCAAATCCAAACAAACCTGATTGCCTCACGAAAGATCGGATTGACGTCGGCGTTGAACCGCGCCCTCATTCGCCGAGTTATGGTTACCTATATTATGACGACTGAACTGGAATTGGGAAATCGTGAAAACAAAAATTTTCTTTCAACGGTGCGCGGTACGAGTACTGATACTGAGTAATACGCATATTAAAATTTTAGGTAATAACCTAAAAAATTAATATGCGTATTACTCAGACCAAATAAGAAAGTGAAGAAGTCCTTCGAACCTCACAGTGCGGCTCGTCGTAACTCCTCGTCTTTTAATTACACAGTGTAACGCACACTCATGTAACTAAACTACGCCTTACCTAATAAGGCGAGCTTTCACAGTGTGTGGTTTTTTGTCTGGTCTGATGTTTACTCCGTATGCAAGAATGGATAAGCAGATATCGTTTATATTGCTTATCCGTCACCGAAGGCTGGCGCAATGCGGGTATCTTCCCTTATAAACGTAATTACGGCTGTATTACTGTAAGTAATCTCTTATCTAACGACGTAAGTAGTTTTATGTTTTGGTTTGCATGCCGCAGTTGTAGCGTGTGGCGAATTCAGGTGGTGATAAGAATGTTTCCTACTTTGTTATTTGCCACAGCCCACAATACATGTTATAATTTGTTGACAGGTACCTAATAATACAGACATGTACTTTAAACGAGACGATCTTGTATATATATAATCGGTATCTCGACAGCGGCTACAAGTATTACCATTAAATTTAATATGCAGGGGGTTTTGGGGGAGAAAAATCGATCTAGCTAGCAGTGGCGAAGGCTGGTACTCCTTCAATCTTCATAGGGAAGCCCTAGCCTATATAATAGGGATTTACTCGGGACTCGGGATTTGGATGAAGGTCTTCAAAAGGTAAGTGGTAAGTAAAGCTGATAGGAATCGAGTTATAGGAACCACACGCCACTGCTAGCTAGGTCTTATCCCTTACAAACTACGCATTTTTAAGCAATACGAGTATATGTTTTTTTATTTCGTCGTGCAATAATATATCAATAATTTCGACTCTCTTAAGTCAGTTTCATTGGCAGCATGGTATAATTTTTTCATTGTTTGGAAATTCAAAATGTGGTG
Source organism: Phengaris alcon alcon (assembly GCA_037179445.1). Classification (NCBI taxonomy): domain Eukaryota; kingdom Metazoa; phylum Arthropoda; class Insecta; order Lepidoptera; family Lycaenidae; genus Phengaris; species Phengaris alcon. Next base: position 361,982 of record JAYRCH010000059.1, read on the forward strand.
GGTTTGAATCCCGGTAGGATAAATATTTTTGTGATTCTTATTTTTTTTTTCATTTATATATATGATTTTTTTAAATTATTTTATCGTTATTATTATTTAAAATACTTATATATACAGATTCCTACTCAAAAAACTAGTTTATATTCGTAGTTACAGTTGTAGTTTACCGGTGAAATTCTGAAGATACGCTATAAACCTTAAGAGTTAACTTCACTTGAAGATGCTGTAAATGCTGTAATAATATACATGATATGGAGCGCTGTTTCGATTTTGTAACGCTATTAAGTGCGGACCGCGTCTTGGTGTGATGTGACCTTAAGTCTTTACAATTCATTGCCACATGATTTTCATTGAGAGCTATCAATACCATAAATTGCAATTATTTCATTCAACAGCGATAATGACATGAAACATAACTAAACAAAACTTAATTGTCCGTTTGTATCCAATGTTCTTTCCTGTAACTAGACACATATACTTTCCTGTTACATAAAGTAATAAGTTAATTATTATTGATATTTTCGTAAAATTGCTTTTAACATTACACCGTAATTTGCCAAAAATCTGAGTGTGTCCAAACTCCAAATACCGATAGTATAAGTGTGATTAAATTAAAGTTTCACAAAGTCTGTCCAGTTTCTCGTGTCCAGTTGGTGAATAACCCGAAATAACTATACCCCTTTTAAATTACGACTTTATGTCATTACTTCATTATACTATAAATATATATATATATATATTTTTTAATCAATATTATAATAAGGACTATATTAATATATTTTAATCTGAAAACTGTGGTCTCTTCTCTCCTGATTACACTAAAAATAATAAAGCAAAAGTTATATGGAAATTACGATATTAATTTTATGGGTTTGAAGAACTATTTTTTACTACAGGAGAAGCTGCGGGCAACAACGAGAGATATGATTTATTGATACTTCTGCGGTCGTTGTAACCTTCAAAAGTACGGCACAGTAACACGTCGCTCGTTAACTTCGTCCTTAACCCGGTATTATACTACTGGAGTAATTATTTTTAATACTATTTACTTATAATCAACCTCTATGGGCCTGTTTCACAATCTTGTAATAAGTGTCGGTAAGCTTAGTCGGAAGTTTTGTCGCTGCTTACTTTATATCGAGCTACAGAGACAAAACAAATAATGTATCTGACTCTTATCAGTAGATTGTGGGATACATGTAGGATACAAGTAGGATACATCTCATTATTTTGTTTTGTGAAAATTAATCTGACGACCGAATTGTTAAAACCGGTCTTAAACTATTTATATCTGCTCAAAATGGCAAAAAAATAAAACACAACTAAAATTGTTACTTGGAATTGGAAGTAACAAAATATTATAACGGTTTGCAAGTAGTTAAGTACTATGAAGTATAATAGAATATGAGTTCTGTCGAAAACATTCATGTCCATACATCATGGACATCAACATCCAAACGGCGAAATTAAATCAAAATTCAGTGGAAGTCATTGCATAAATTCAATTTTATGGATCTGAAAATGAACGCGCTCTACAAATAAGAGAACGTTTAAATGCTGCGAAACGTCGGACGTCGTAGATCAACCCAGGAAATCTCGGGAAACCCCGACTTGTAGTGCAGTCGCTTTTAAATTACATCTATTTTATGGGATTCATTACCATTTCTGTAATGAAAAAGGTTAAGTTATTACGTTAACGTTACATTATTCCTACTAACTGTATACTTATATCATACCAAATTATTTGAACTGTTTCAAAATATTTTTTTTGTTTAAAAATAATAATATTTTTTCCTATTTTAGTGATATTTGTTAAATTATTATGAATACATTTTCAGAACGTTTAAAATTAACGATCGAATGTATGTATAATTGAATACGCGCACAGCTTCCATTAGGTATTGTATACAAGATGATGATTATGACGACTGTAAGTTATATAATGGCATATGCTTTCTTTAAATAATGTCGAAATTTCCAAACGGGTATCTTTAAAGACTGAGGAGTTCTATTCAATGCTTTTGGATCCAGATCCAATACCTTGGTGCAGAATTTTACTTTTTGGTAGCATATGCTTGGGTTATTTCTGAAAAAGTCAAAATCACTATATGTGTCCATTTAAATTTTGAGGAGTTCCCTCGATTCCTCATAGATCCCATTATCAGGTCACCACTTTTGTGAAAACGGGACAAACTTCGAGCGTGATCATTTTTATATGCTAGTTACAAAAATAAAAATAACATGAGACCTTAACTGTTGACCAGATTATCCTATAAAATACATAATGTTGACTCATATCACGCGGCTGATACTGCGGGGCTGGCGCGTGACCTTTAAAGGCGGCGCGCTGTACGGCAGTGCCAGTGTCAATGCGTAGTGAGACTGTAAATTACGAAAATTTTTCGGTAAGTATGTATACTGTTATTACCTACTTGCGTAATATTGTGGCCTGATGTGGGGTAAAATATTTAATTTGGATAAAAATACAACCTGTGTAACAAAATACAATTTTCTATTATCAGAACTAATAATAAGTTACAGGTTCGTAGCGGTCTCATGGAACATCAAAAGTGTATGAAAATGGCGAAGTGGAAATGCGCGAAAACTACCGGCCGTGGCCATCGCTCGCCAGTTTGCCTACTTAAGTTTGAATTGATATTTTGTATCCTCAACAATTTTCAGATTTATCTCTATTGTGATAGATGTACGCGCAGATAGATCTCTCGGAGAAATTCACGTCTACAGCTATCTATTACAACACAATTATAATCGTTGAGAATCAGTTTATTTTGATGTCCCAGAAACGTTTTATCAACCCAGACGTGCTGCTTTGATATCAAACGTTATCATATTCACTTTTACATATATCGTATTTTATTTTATGTTTTACAAAATTAGAAATGGAAATAAAGAAAGAAGAAAACAGATAGCTCCCTGGAAGAAACCGCTTGAAACCACAATGACTATGGCGCCCGCGTGCGCGCGCCGCCGCTCGCCGCTTGTGTTGCCGCTAAGTTCGAGGCAGAAGCCGAGGCCTGGTGCTATATTATGATCCGGACTCTATTTTTTTTTTTTTTTTTTTCCTCCGGGAGGAGGAGGGAGGAGGAGGAGGACTCTATTATATTGGAGCAAAGTTCTATTTTCAGTTCTCCGAATATTCCCCGGCCCTACGGATTCCGGGCAATATAGTCCCAGCCTAGGCGGTAAGATCGCCATTTTGCACAATTTCTGTTTAGATATTCTGAAATTAGGAATGAAGGATGAATGAGGAATAAAATAAGACCCTTTTGATGTGTGTAGGTCATAAATAAAATTAATTATTTAGTTTTATTCAACGTAAATTAGTAACCAAAACATAAAATATTCGATTGCTTGCAACTCGGGGGGCAGGGGGTTGCGACCCCCAAAAGGGGAGTGTTTTGTCGATAAAATTAAACCTATTATTTGCTGTTAAAATCTCTTAATCTTGAGACGACACACACTGTATAATTATTATTACATCATTTTGTTTCTTTTGTAAAACTCTATAAAGACTACAGATCTAGCTTATTTATTTTTTTCTTGAAAAACAATATTATCAAAACGCAGTTTACCTTGGCGTTGGCCCAAACCGGCCGCTTCAGAGAAGCCGAGAGTATGGATTCTGTAAACTTTACCACAACATTACTCGGTAATTAACGTGATTTATTTAGGAAACATGTAAAGTATCACTAATTTATGTTTTATGCTAAGTTCTTGGCGATGATCATGATGAACTTTGTGTTTATAAGAAGAGGGAAAATGAGTTTCATTTTTTCAAAACTTTTAAATTAGTTTTCTGCCTAAACGTCTTTACATAAGCAGTAGATCATTTGCCCAAAATATCCATTATTGATTATAAGCAACTTTATAAGCGGACTGATTATAGGTACTGAGAAAAGCAAAATTTCAAAATATTAAAATAACAAATATCAAACCTCGACTGCCCTAATAACGCCAAAAGTGGGCCACTTTAAGTATCGACACTTTTGCCTCGACATGCGCCCCTTCTATAATTAACAAGAATTTTCAACGCGTCACCATCTGACGTCAAAATACCTATAATTTATTTTGCTAAGGTGCAAAATACAGTTTCGAATCTGAAAAAATGACGTAAAAAGTTTTAACAATATAATAGTAAATGCAATAGTCTTAACAGGAATTTTCAGCGAAACGCGTCACCAACTGACGTGAAAATACCTGATTAACATACACTTACGCTAACATAGCAAAACATTTGCAAGTTTGTATGCAGTATGAGCATTGTTTGTTTTGATTATTTTACCAAACAGTAGGTACTAGGAAGGTAAAATAATCGAAACATGTTGGAATATACTTGTTAGTATTCTATTACAGCCACATATAGACCTATCAAAACCTGTTGTAATTAAATGAGTTTTAATTAATTTAAAGTTTATTCAAAAAGTGAACACTTTACACGTTTAACAGCTGTTTTTAGCAGGCGGCCATTCAAGAAACAGGAGTACCATTTACAAAAGTATAAATAGTAAAGTCTACCACAGACTATGAAATATGTTGTCTGCGGTTAAGTTATTAGGTGTATTTTACAGGGTCTAAGGAATGCATCAATTTTACATTTCAACAAAACCGAACATAAATTCTACTTTTCAGGGAGCGTTTACGAATTTGATATAAATTGACTGTTTTTTGGTACATTTTGCGACCAAAAGAAACCAAATCCTACAAATCAAACAATCGGTACAAAAAGAACACTTCTTTATAAATCGGTGAAAAATAGGTATTATGAACAATTAAATATTTATAGTATAGTAAAAACAATTTTCCAGGACCTCTCCACACAAACTTTACATAAAAAAGGTCGTGCTTAGGATATTTTTTCTGATCTTATGTAAGCTACATTTCTTTGCTTTTGGTTCTCGCGTCCTTATGCCACATTTCGAGCGTTAGAACCTAGGTATATATGTTTTTCGACTTGAACCAATGTATACTAGAAAAAATACAGACGCATCCAATGTATTGTTAAGTTTACTGCTTGAGGAAAAAATATAAATACGAAGATGTTTTAGGCCAGTTTCGTACTCGTTCTCCTTGTACGGGGAGTACCTACGCACGCGATGAGCAGACAGTTTTCAGATGTGAGTGACGTCACAGACCCTTATTTAGTGCTTTTGTGTGATCCTCTTCGTAACGCTCATAATAAAACTTCCTTATCTTTCATTGCATAAAAAAATTTAAGTTAATATTGACATTATACCTGATAATCTCATAATGTTGTAATTGACAATCAGAAAATTAAACTATTAAGTTTCAATAGCTGCTGTTTCATAGCACGATTCACTCAATGTCACCATTTTAGACCTGCAGCAGACCTGCTGCAAAAATAGCCATACTAAGTGAATCGAGTGATATTATGTGTTCAAGAAATTGCTCTTAGAGTAACTTATAAGAACAAGAAATTGCTCTTATAGTAACTTATAAGAACAAGAAATTGCTCTTACAGTAACTTATAAAAACAAGAAATTGCTCTTACAGTAACTTATAACTTTACAGCATTTCTTTTTATGTGTGCCATTTTACGTACTTCTATTGGAAACTGTCAATTGATGAATTTCCAATACGATTCTATTTAGTATAAGGATTCATCTGACACGTAGCCATTTTATCATATCTGAAAGGAAACAAATTACGAACGTAATAGGAAACACTCGAGGTGGGCTTTTTAGACATGTAGAAGTTTTCCGCAAAAAGTTTTCTGCAGAAACAACCAACCAGTGTTAGTTACAAATGTTACAATCAATTACAGAATGCTCTCAGTTATTTGCAGAGTTTTTCCACTTCATCATTGAGATAGCAATTGCTTCACAAGTCTTCATAAATGTCAGCTTGATGGATGTATTTAACACCAAATATTTTCATAATGTTAATGAGATTTTTGTAAACAGATAACTGTTTTGTACCTTGACTAGTTAAGGTACAAAAGTTTTGTAGTTAAGGTACAAAACACTTATCTGTTTTTATTAAACACTTATTTGTTCTTATCTAAGTACCTAGGTACTAAGCGTCAGTTCACACAAAAACAAGACACAGTGAGACGCGGCGTAGTATTTATAATATAGCGATTCAAAATAAAACATAATTCACTATACAAGAAGGTACACGTTTTATTTACTAGAGTTCGAAATGTGTATCTACATGTGTAGTGAATAAAGTTCCTATCTTTAAAATGCAGCGCCGCTTCGCCTCGCGTCTCGGTGTGGAACTAAAAAACTACCTTTAAATTACGCTGAAGGATTTTAATTAGAAGATTTCGTTTTACGCGCAAAATATTGTCATCAGCAGTTAATTACATATGCGACGTAAAAATATTTATCTTTGAATTGTTAAAACATTGTTAATATAATCAGCAGGTCAAATAAACATCCATATCTAGTTGCTAATCCGCCAGTGGAAAAGTTTCACACAACAACAAATTGTTGTTTACAAATCTTCCTTTCATTAACACCCAACCCAACCCAACAAAAAGAGTTATCGCAATCGGTCCAACAGTTTATGCAGTTATATGACCAAGTTATTAATTTTTATTTTAATATACTTTAATATATAATAATAAGTTATCACTAACTACGAACTAACTTTTAAAGCACTTTTAAAGCTACCAATTGCGTAGGAATAAAACATTTTACGATAAGTTAAGTTATCTGTTATACCTTACAGATAAAGAGTAGGATTTATTAGACAAATTAATGCAAGCGCATGACGTTTCTATTACATAATACTTATCTAAAGGAATAAAAAACGTCCTCTAGCCACCAGCCACCCGACTTCCTTAGCAGCCATTGCGAAACACAAGCAAAAGCTAGTCGTAGTTGAAATAATAATAAAAAACAGAATAGGCTAGATGATATATTTTCTATAGCATAAATGAATAGTAGGTACTCTTGAATATGGGTAAGTTCTCAGAAGAACCAGATATACTCGTATAATTTCACATTTGTTCACAAAATTTCGCAAGTCTCGTGAAAACGCTCCATACAAAAGTCGTACCTAACTGTGACGTCAAGACTAGGTAAAAGCGTATGAAATATAAGGCCGCAGGAAGATATTTGTAAACATATTTTCAAATTTATGAGTAACTTACCATTTATTAACTATAATGAATGTTTTTGTATATATAAGTAAACTAATGATGTTGTTTTTTTTTACTTATTAAGTTGAAAATGTTTAAACCTTTTTGTACTTATTAGGCGCATCTAATTACTAAACTACACATAAACATGACAGTTTTTTACGTTTATCGAGTATGTAATACTTACTACGAGAGTATATAAATTAAACTAATTATTTTACATGTAGTCGTCTATTACAATCATATAAAAACAAGATTGCAAAACGCCTTACCACAATTTTAATAACTTCCTTATTGCGACATAATGATAATTAATTGCTAATAATCTAGATAAAAATATTATTAGCTAGGTTGTGCCCCCCTAAATACAGTATCCTACGGGAACACTGGAATTATTCGGGATAAAAAGTAGCATATGTGTTAGTCCAGAGATTAAACTACTACCAAACCAAATTTAATTTAAAAAACTTGAGAGGTGTCAAGGGACACCCGGATGGGACGAAGTTATAATATATATATTATAATATAAATATATAGTTGATAATGAAGAAAATAAGAAGTACCGATCATACTTTTAAATGCATTGAGAGAAAATAAAAGCTGTTAATTTGAAATTACAAACAGACACTTCAATTTTGTTTATCTGTATCGATATAATATATTATATTATACAAAACAAATAGTTGAACTAAGTAGTCAAAGATGGCCGAAAGCACGTCGAAGGAATGCCGATAACAGTCACAATGTGTAATTGCTAAATTCTACATTATTGTCAAGATGATAAGGTCGTTTTTTGTATCATTCCTAATAGTCGTTATTACATTGTGATTTCGAGTGCCAAAAAGTGTCGTGCCTATTTTTTCCGTCTAGCCCCCATTCGCAACGCGCCATGAGGAACTTCCAAAACATTCAGTAGTTTTTTGTGTGAAATAGTAACAAACATCCATCTATCCGTACAAACTTTTACATATATAATTATTATCGTATTTAGTAGGGTAATATTATTATTAATGTTTACGTGTGTAGCTCCATACGTAGCGCTGCTACGGCGTAGCCCATGAACTTGTGTAGCCCATGGACCCGTGTAGCCCATGGACCCGTGTAGCCCATGGACCCGTGTAGCCCGTGGATCCGTGTATCCCATGGATCAGTAAAGTATAAGTGGTCTCATTATAATATAATATACGAGCTACTTTATAGTCAATATTTTTATGCGTAAGAGCCCGCGTATTATAAAGAGAAAAGATTTGATATGTATGTTTGTTTATTATGTATATTTATGTATATTTGTTTGTTGCATTGAATAAGCTCCGAAACTACTGAACCAATTTTGGTGACAATAGAGAGTATACAGATTACAATTGAAGTATGGGCTATGGCACCTATCTATCTAGGACCTAGGGCAAAGCCTTTAATTAAGTAGGCATAATCACATAACGGAATGACGTCCGTAGATGACGTCACAAATTTCTTCTACGCTCACAGCCTGTACATCGACGCTCGTAACTAATAATAATCATGTTACTCAACAACCGTGTCCAAATTCCATAAATGTTCATAAATTACACCATACCGACGCGAGCACCAAGCACAAGCGCGTCAGATGAATCGGAGCCAGTTACGTCAGAGGAAAGTATTTTCATTCGAAGCAAAATTATTTTCTTCACAAAGCTACTTAAATCTTGAAGGACTTCAGTTTGCTCTTCGGTCTTGGAAATTACAACAGATTTAATTTATTTTTATTTGATAGATAATAAAAATATTGTAAGTTACTCTGTGTAAGGCAAAATCAACGTTGCTTCTGCTCAAATACTTAAGCTTTGTAAGATCTCTATAATACGATATTGACAATTGACATGATTAAGAGGCATATGTGATGACTGTGATTTTTGCGTAAAATTGCCAATTATGGCGTTCTTGATCTCAGAAACAAAAATACATTAACAATTTTGACATATTGAATAGTGCAGAATAGCTATTGGCCTAGTTTGTAGCGGCCTCGCTTTTTGTAAATTTTGCTTAACTTTTTAATTAAACCCAAAATTGCAGAGAAAGATTGAACTACTGTTCTGAGCAAATGAAATAATAAAATGAGAATGTTATCTCCTATATAGTCGTATAGTTCGTAGCGGCCTTAGAATTTTGAAATATCTTTGATTTAATATAGAAAAAAATCTTATTCTAAGCCAAAAAAATCCAAAATAGCTTTAAGTTAACTGTGAATTACTCCTATCTACTATAATATTATTCTACAACATTTATACCAGAACAACGGTTACTTCATGAGAAACAAAGATTTTATAATTTTAAAGCATGAATTTATTAACCTTTTTCAATAAAAACGATAAATACAACTGCAAAATTTACGTATAGATAAATACTACAAAATGCGAAATATCAGGAACGCTTCAAATACCTAATCTCGCCGAGTACAGGATTTGTAATGGGGCTCTTAATATAATATTAAAAATTTAGTTGTATGGTGTACCTAAGTACTTAAATAAGATTTAACCCCATTAAATTTAATCGTCTTGATATCAATAAACTGATTTTTGGAGTTTGAACCAATAAAAACATTGATTTTTACGTTTATGAGACTACCGTTTTGCTGTTTCAACATACCGAGACTGCATCGAAACAGTAGGACTGCATCGAAACAGTAGGACTGCATCGAAACAGTAGGACTGCATCGAAACCTATTGTTGTAAGATTTAATTTGCAGAATCGACCTTCAGATAACGGTAGCCTACCGTACTACCGATTGTTCATAGCTGCGTTCGTGCAACGGCTTGCAAAAAATAATTCCGATTCTAATCTACACATCTCAAATCAGATCTATACATTTTCATTTGCTAGATATACCGCTAATTGAATTAATGTTTATGATAATTACCTAATACTTATGCTCATCATAATTACCTAATACTTATGTACATCATAATTACCTAATCATTTATGATAAGTACCTAATACTGACAAGACAAATTTAACTTCAAACGTCCAACTCATTAGTATTTACTTACCTATCAGAATATCAGTGTCGTAAAACTGATCCCGCATTGTTCGACGGATCAGTTTCCAATTGCGGACGGAAATAGGAATTATATTAGATCATTACATATGAAATTGGCGTTTTGTAAAGAAGAAACATAAAGTTGATTTTTTTAAACCATAATATATTTATTTCATCAAAGTATATACCATTGCTATCTATGCACTTTTGGCATCTCATAGGTAGTTCATTGATTCCTTTACTAAAAAAAACATTCGGACAGGAATCAATAAAATCTTTGAAGGCGCTTTGGACTGTCCCATCGGAGTTGAATTTTGAAAAATTTTGAAAGGTTATCCAAATTTAGAAAAAAATATGGTAATCTGTTGGAGCAAGGTCCGAGGAGTACGGTGGATGTCTTAGACATTTCAATTGAAGCTCCTCTAATTTGGTAGCCGTCTGTTGTGCAGTGTGTGGTGTAGCGTTGTCCTGCAGCATCAGTGGCCTAGAGCGCATGACCAACCTCGGTTGTTTAGCAGCTAGCTTTTCCACCATGATTTGCAGTTGCTGGCAATAGACATCTGCCGTAATCGTCTGTCCTGATTTAAGAAAGCTGTAGTGAACGACACCGGCACTAGTCCACCAAACGCTCACAAGTAACTTTTTTTGAGTCAATTTTCGCTTGGGGCAGGCTTTGGCTGGTTCGCCAGGGTTCAGCCATTGCGATGAGCGTTTCCGTTTATCGTACAGGATCCACTTTCCATCACAGGGAATGATTCGACTTAAAATCCCTTAATTATTGCGCCGGTTGAGTAAATAACGCAGCAGTCCACGCGCGTTTGTCGGTTTGCTGCACTCAATTCACGAGGTACCCACCTTTCAAGCTTTTTCACCTTCCCAATTTGCTTTAAGTTGATTAAAATAGTTTTAATCACTAACACCGCAGCCTGCAGCTAACTCGGACGTGGTTTGCGATGGATCCGCTTCCACAATAGCCTTCAATTCTTTATTATCAACTTTGGTATCCGGCCGTCCACGGGGCTTGTTCTGCCGGTCGAAATTTCCAGAACGAAAACGTTGGAACAAAAAACGTACTGTGTTTTCTTTTGCGACACCGCAAAAGAAAACACAGTACGTTTGCCGCCTTACACATCATTAATCCTTCGAGCCGTTTCTGCAGCACTGGTCCCACGGTGGAGCTCGTACTCGAAAATAATACGATATTTCAAGTTTTCCATTTTGTAAACAGAGTGACGCACAGAAAAAACCAAAAGAGGAAAAAACAAATGAATTACGGTTTTCGAAACACAAATGCATGAGTAAATAGCGGTATAAATTTGAAATTGGAATTTCTAACCAAAGAAGATATATTTGAGATCAAATTGGCCAGTACGACTAAACGCCAATTTCATATGTAAGGACCTAAAAAAACGCTTTGTTTTGTTTATGTGGACACATGTATAATTTATATCCTGTCTACTTACACAAATTATTGTTGTTCGACGTATAAAAATATGTAAGTGCATTTTTCTATTTAAAAAAATTGCAAGAGCTTGACAATGTTCCGTCGGACGAAAATAAGTGTACTTACTTCTAATATGCTTAACTGTGTATTGGGCTGGAGAACTCTCAATAATTTATTTACATATTTGTTGAAAATTAATCACAAAACTGAGAACCTCATTTTTTTATGTCGGTTAAAATTATCAAATCAAACAATTAAGGTCATTGACCACAGTATTTTAGAAGAGATTTTTTTTATAATGTAATAGAATAGCGCTGTCGTTTAGCCTTACAACGGGCGTGTTAAAAACGCAATACGATTATGTCTCGACTGATAGTTTTTTTCCAACATTTTAACAGTATAATATTGTTTTTGCCTTTGCCAAACCTTGACCCAAATATTTGCGTCTTACTGAATATTTAGATTTCTTTATTTCCGTATTCGCAGTTCAAGTTTAAAATAATGTTTAGGTAAATTTTAAATAAGTTGTTCCTAAAAATCATGAGATAATGATATATTAGGTCTTTACATATGAAATTGGCGTTTAATCGTACTGGCCACTTTGATCTCAAATATATCTTCTTTGGTTAGGAATTCCAATTTCAAATTTATACCGCTATTTACTCATGCATTTTTGTTTCGAAAAACGTAATTAATTTGTTTTTTCCTCTTTTGGTTTTTTAGTCTAGTCAAGAAGTTCAAAAACGTGTTAAATAGATATAAAGCTCCTAAAAATATGTGCAATAGCTCATTCGGTTCGGAATGACGTCTAGAAAAAAAAACGATTATATACAATAAAAAATTTATTGAAGAATTTAAAAAAAAAGTCATCATTTCACCTATGCAATAAGATAGTAATTTTTTTTTAAATCCCAAAATGGACTTTTTTTATAAACAATTTCCTAACAAATGACGTAAAATTTTTTTTTCCAATGTTAATACCTATATTAGATGCGAAAATAGCAATAATAAGATATTACCAAACAAAAAATTTTTTGATAACATTTTTTAGAAATTTCATTTTTAGTTAATTTAAAAAAAATATAATTTACAAAATAATAAACTTTAATAAATTTTTTTACATAACCTTATTAAGTACATTAAAAAAAAGAGCTCCACGAAGCGAAAAATTTATAGACCAATTATTTAAACTTTTATGCCGTAATTTATAAAAACAGAGAATAAAAAAAAATAGTTAATTAACAATGGTATAACTTTTTGAAAAATCGTCAAAAAATTTTTTTTTCACCGAGGTTTTTTCGTTCAAGTGTCTAGATTACACCATATTTTATTCAAAATTTTAAATTGTTATTTAATATTAAAAAAATATATATTTTAGGTGATATACCGGCTTTTTAGACGGCGCGCCTATGCCGTAACGCCCTCGCGGAGCCCTATTTCCAGCGTTAAAAAAATTATAAATAATTTAGATAGACTTCCGGGAGTTAGGACTTTTTGATTGGAAATTTCCTCCTCTTTCAGGATCTTTTTTCAAAATTCCTTAAATATCATTATTTCAAAAGGAATTAACGAAAAACTAAATACCTATTTTTTATCTTATTTTGTTAATAACAATCGCAATTTTTTATGTGCTAATATACCCTTAAAAACATTTTTCTAGACGTCATTCCGAATCGTATGAGCTATCGCACATATTTTTAGGAGCTTTATTTCTATTTAACACGTTTTTGAACTTGTTGACTAGACTATTTTCTTTGCGTCACTCTGTATACAAAATGGAAAACTTGAAATATAGTATTATTTTCGAGTACGAGTTCCACCGTGGCACCAGTGCTGCAGAAACGGCTCGAAGGATTAATAATGTGAATGGCGGCGGTGTCGCAAAAAAAAAACACAGTGCGTTTTTGGTCCCAACGTTTTCGTTCTGGACATTTGGACCTGCAGAACAAGCCCCGTGAACGGCCGGTAACCAAAGTTGATAATGAAGAATTGTGGCTATTGTGGAAACGGATCCATCGCAAACCACGTCCGAGTTAGCTGCAGGCTGCGGTGTTAGTGATAAAACTGTTTTAATCCACTTGAAGCAAATTGGGAAGGTGAAAAAGCTTGAAAGATGGGTACCTCATGAATTAAATGTAGCAAACCGATAAACGCGCGTCGACTGCAGCGTTACATTACTCAACCGGCACAATAATGAAGGGATTTTAAAACGAATGAAATAGATTTTAAAACCTGTGATGAAAAGTGGATCCTGTACGATAATCGGAAATGCTCATCGCAATGGCTGAACCCTGGCGAACCAGCCAAAGCCAGCCGCAAGCGAAAATTGACTCAAAAGAAGTTACTTGTGAGCGTTTGGTGGACTAGTGCCGGTGTCGTTCACTACAGCTTTCTTGAATCTGGCCAGACGATTACGGCAGATGTCTATTGCCAGCAACTGCAAATCATGGTGGAAAAGCTAGCTGCTAAACAACCGAGGTTGGTCATGCGCTCTAGGCCACTGATGCTGCAGGACAACGCTAGACCACACACTGCACAACAGACGGCTAACAAATTAGAGGAGCTTCAATTGGAATGTCTAAGACATCCACCGTACTCCTCGGACCTTGCTCCAACAGATTACCATTTTTTTCGAAATTTGGATAACTTTTTGCAAGGGAAAAAATTCAACTCCGATGGGGCAGTCCAAATGGTCTTCAAAGATTTTATTGATTCCTGTCCGAATGGTTTTTTTAGTAAAGGAATCAATGAACTACCTATGAGATAGCAAAAGTGCATAGATAGCAATGGTACTTACTACTTTGATTAAATAAATATATTATGTTTAAAATAAAATTAACTTTATGTCCCTCCTTTATAAAACGCCAATTTCATATGTAATGACCTAATATCAACCTATTTCTTTGCCACAGTGGCGTATGAATGAAACAAAAACATATCATATTTTGCATTATTAAACCTTCAGTTAAACAGCTGCTTGTTGCGAAGCGAAGCGGATTTGGCTAGTTTAAGTAAAAGGTGACTTATCCAAAACTAACATTAGTAAAATTTAAATAACGATTATGTTCTCGTATATTTCAGTACTACAGTCGCAAGGTAACAAGACTTTAGTCTTTACAGCCCGACCTTAAATTTCGTCCAAAATTATCGCGCCATGAACGAGGAAGTTTGGACGAAATTAACTATTACGATAACCTTTCTTCTCATTGACCTTGGGCGACCAAGTTTGAATCACGCGGACGCCATGCCATGTAAACCATCCAATTATTCGAACTTTAATATCTTTACCTTTATTAATATTTAAAAAAGATGGAACATTTCTTTGTTTGTTTGCATTGAATAGGCTCCGTACTAATGGACCGATTATACAGTGGACCACGGGGGAAGAAAATATTCAATTAGGCAATAGGCGCCCTTTACACGCAAAATTCGATTCGTACGTACATGGGTAAAACATAATATTATTGTTATGTTACCTATAAAATTGTTTAACTTATTGTAGGTAATAATAATTAAAAACTAAATAGTTTATCTTTTGAAAATAACAATACACCTAATTCATAACAATTAAGTCCCGTAACAGATTGGCGTTTTGCCAGCGCGGCAATAGCGTCGCACACAGGTGAAATTTACTCAAATGTTGGCCAATACTACGTTAAGTGTGTTAACACCTATATATTCGGTCTTTACCTATGAAATTGCCGTTTTGCCAACGCAGTGGCAGTTTATTGATGCCCTGACCATCACTTTTCTAGGGGTAAGTTTTCGTTTAGGGCATTGTTTAGGTGCTGAACAAGGATCCAACCAATTTATCCAACCAAGTTATCAAATAGAATCCATTTTTCATCGCAGGTAACAATGCGGTTCAAATTTCCTTCATTTGTGTGTCTGTTGAGCAGTGCAAGGCACGTCTCGACGCGTACTTCGCGCTGGCGATCATTGAGTTCGTGGGGCACCCATTTGTCAAGCTTTTTTACCTTGCCAATTTGACGCAAATGGACCAATATTGTTTTGACGCTAACGTCGAATGCTGCTGCTAATTCAGCCGTAGATTGTGTATCATCAGCTTCCACAATCGCCTTTAATTCGTCATTGTCGACCAAAGTCTTCGGACGACCGCGAGGTTCATTTTTCAGGTCGAAATTTCCAGAACAGAAGCGAGCAAACCAATAACAGGTGGTGCGTTGGTTTGTAGTGTTAGCTCCGTAAATGTAACACTAATCAATAAATAAATGACCACTTTTGGAAAAAGAATTCCATGTTTTTAAAATAAAATTAATTTGATTCTTAGCCAAACAAAAATTATTTTGATTTGAAATGGCCAGTACTGCAGAACGGCAATTTCCAAAACTTATTATATATTGCTGTATATTGTATATAATAATAGTTTGAAGGTGCTTTAGCAATCTTTTTTGATAAAATTTGGTAATTCGTCTTCCCAGTGTGTTATTTCCCAGACTTTCGTAATTAAGCGTTGAAATCGAGCCTCGTGGGTATATATAATAGATTCACCCGTTAAGTAAAAACTTAAAATGCTACAAAACAAAGAAATCTCCCAGGTCGTCCCCACCAGGCAGAGTAGCTAGAAGGCTCAAAGACTTTCCTCGCTATTATTTTTTTAGTACTTACCTACTTTTATAGTTTGTAAATATTTTAAGTAAAAACTAAATATTTCTCTTCGACTAATTGAAATATTATGCTGGGAACTGTCAAAAAGTTGTTACTGGTTCTATTTAATTCATAAATATTGTTGCGTTTTGCTCTATTTTGTTTATCAAATCGCAAGTACACGCAGCTAAATTTAGTGTCATATGAAAACTTTCAGTGGCGAAAGCTGCAACCAGCTTTCGCCACTGAAAGCCTTCAGAGGGAAGCCCTAGCCTGTATAATAGGTAGGGATTTTATAATAGGTACCTAGGGATTTTGATGAGGGTCTCCAAAAGGTAAGTAGTAAGTGAAACTGATAGGAATGGAGTTATAGGAAACCCACACTACTGAAAGCTATATATATAGATATGTTCTTTCGAAAAATATGTGAAAAAAAGGACTTTAGTGCAATTGAGTATGAACTTTTTTACTATTTAAAAAAAGTAAACTGCTTAAGTATAGCTTTTCTGTGGGAATATGTTAGGCCCCAAAGGGAGATCTCCGACCGAGCGAGGTGGTGAGCCCGGTCAGGCGAAAGCCGACTTGTATGCATTTTGGTTGTTGTATATATACCGCCGATCTTAGAAAACTTCAATAGCGCTATTGAGGATTGTGGCGCTGATTGGTACGCCACACTTCTATTCAAATATCTATAAAACTGTAAGTAATGTAAGCGTTTTTATTATTCAGGATCAATATACTTACCTTAAGGTATAAACTCCATAATGTTTTATACCTAATATCAACTAAATATAATTTAAACTTTGTTGTCAAAACAAATGTTCCAAATTAGAGCAAATTACCTCTACCCTATCAGCAAAACTGTTTATATCGAGTGTTCTGGGGGTCTGAATAATAGGTGTCAAATGTTTTACAGGTCATTATTAGATAGAGTCATTTATTATGTCTTGTCTAAATTAGGTTACTATTTTTGAATCAGAGTAACTTTGTTTTTATCAATTTTGGACATAAAATACGTGAATTTCACCTGTGTGCGGCGAGGCGTAGGGACGCGTTGTTGTTTAAATGTAACATTGTTACACTTTTTTTGCTCCCCTTATTATAAGCAATCAGCATAATTGTAGCTATAATCTGATATTATATTTATTTATTATGAGACTATTAGCAGTAGTTTGTGGTTGTTGTTCCCTTGAATATCATTCCATGTCTAAAGTCTGTCTCCCCTGGTGCTGAGGAGATCTTATGTAAGTATATTTTTATGTTCATTTAGTCTACGTTTGTATTTGTCACTAGTAGAATTTACCAATTTCTCTAATTGTTTCTCTTTGCAGGTGTTCGTATATTTCTGAGTTCCGTATAAACCAAGGTGCTTTACTTAGTCACGGTTCTAAGAGCAATATTTTGGAACCTTTGCAGTACCTATTTCTATATTATTAGAATATTAAGGCACTCTAAATTAAAAGTATTTATTGAAATTTATGTACAGGGAGTACTTATATCTTGTACGTTTTTGTATCTTACAATTTAATTAATATTAGGTATATCTATCCCGCGAAAATGCTATGGATCTCCGCAAAGTAACGCCTGATTCTATTAACCGTTTATGTATCTGCTATTTAATACCTGGGTAACCGAGAATTAGGTGGTGTTAATTTTTAAAATAATTTTTATTGACATACAATTTACTATGTTGCAAAATAATCATTTGCAAGTATGATCTCTTATCAATAGGTAATATTCTATAAATAGCCGCCCGAGCTGGCATACTTGATTACAGTGATAACGGGAGATAAGCTATCTAAATGATAATAGTGTGATAGTGATAATAGTTATTAACATACGTTATGTACGAGAAAGAAAGTGTTTAAGATTAAGGCTGGTCTCTATGATCCGGAATATCTGAAAATAGGAGGAAGTGAATCACTGAAATAATACCTACAATAGAGTTTATAATCGAAGTGTCGAGTGACGAGCTGTCATTTAGGACAATGACATTTGCCTCGATACTTGTGTATTCGATTTTTAGGTCTATTGTATTAGCGCAGAGTTCTATTTTTAATGCTCTCAATTTTCCTCGGCCTACCGGATTACAGACAATATAGCCTCGTCGCTTCTCAATACATTTTGGACAATTTGTTGTATGTCAGAAAGAATCTAAATAATTTCAAAAAGAAAAGCGACAACCATTGTAGGAATACTAGAAATAAGAACAAGTTAGAAATACCGGTGATCAGACTTAGTAAAGTAAGTAAATCTTTTAAAGGTCAATGTATACGCCTTTACAATAGAATCTCAGAACACGTTCAAATCTTATCATTAATAAATTTAAAAAAGTTGTAAAAGCACGTTTGTGTGCTAAAGCTTATTATAAGGTATTATATAATGATTTCATTAACGATTCCCTTGGGAATAAGATGGCCCACTCCAGGCTGCTTCTATGTACTTAAGTCACGTATGGTCTCCTTTCGGTGTGAACTGAAGCTTAGTTTTCGTTTCGCTTGACCGTTTTGCCCTTTAAAATATCAGTTATTGCACGATTACATTCTAAGAAAAGTCATTAAATGATATCAAATAAATCCAATATTAAAATATGACACTCACGGTTTGTTAGAAGTGCGACTTATGATTGATTAAATATAATAAATTAATGAATGTATGAGCAACGACAATACCGATTAGAAAACAGTAATTTGTTACTTCCTAGAATCCTACTACTACTTAGGTGTTATAAATGTGAAAGTTTGTGAGGATGGATGGATGGAATGGATGGATGTGACTTTGATGATGATGATGTTTGTGACTTTTTCACGCGAAAACTACTGAACGGATTTAGACGAAATTTGATATGGCAGTGCTCTGGATTACCTTACTATCCATTGTGTCTACGCCGGTCGAGCCGCGGGCCAAAAGCTAGTACCTACTTAATATGATGTAAACTGAACAATTTGGGATTTCACCAATCATTGAATCTGTACCCGTACTGGTAGACTTCACATAAGATGGATATTGCTACACATATCTCTATAATCTGGCTATTAAGTAATATAACATAATAATGTTTATGGACCGTTTCACACCACGTCAATCTAGCCCGTGGTAAGTTCTCGAAGAACTTGTGTTTCGGACACCAGACAACGGAAATGAATATTATATTTACCTATTGCTTTACTGACCATACTTGTATTTAAGATTTTATTATTTTATACATATTTAGTACACAACCATGACCCAAGAACAATGAAAACTTTTTGTTCCCTGGCGGGATTCGGGCCTGAGCACCAACGCGCTAACCACTGAGCCATAGAGGTTAGCGCGTTAGTGTTACGATTTTACTTCGTTGGACAAACACTTTACACGAACTCGTACGGTAGCTACGCAGTTTGAGATAACTCTTATCGAGCGTAGGGTTCTGCCAGCCGTATTGTTGTCTGTACTAATATTGACGTATCGAACAGACGTTTATCTCAGTGTCCATCATAATAGGATCCATATAACATAATGATGATGGAAACTGAGCATGTCATATTATATAAATGCGTAGATATATTGTTGGTACCTAACTAATTAATTGCGTTTTAACCCTTGTTTAATGAGTAATGTAAAATATATACCCATGTATGTTATGATTTATGGACAACTGCTACTTTTTATCTTAGCAAGATATACGGTTCGAATGGGCTATCCCATTCGAACAGATTTATAATAAAAATTCTAAATAGTCAATAGAATCAGGCGTTTCTGCTTGCAGGTTGTGGGTATTTTTTCGCGGGATATTGCTAGATATAATATTCATTAAATGATTAATAAAAATTCTTTTTGCGCGAAGTAAGGCGCTGGCAATATCTTGTACTAAATAACTTACCTAAACCCACTTACTAACACATAGGTTTATTTATCACTAGATGTCGTACGCGCTAAACGAAATCTCGCGGGAACCGTACTTTTTACCGTGATAAAAAGTAGCTGCAAGTGTTATTACAGTCTAAACTACTACCATACCGTTCATCAAAATCCGTTCAGTAGTTTTTGTGTGATACAGAGTGATAAACATCCATCCATCCGTACATTATCACAAACTTTCACATTTATAATAGTAGTAGGAACTAGGATTGCCGAAAAGAGATTTGCATAAGTTTACTGAAAAATCGAATTTCAACAAAGAACATCACTGCAACGCCACCTATATATATTCTACATCAACTAACGTGAAAATTCACCATTTTCAGTGGATGCTTCGCAAAAAATCCGCGTAATGGCGCGCGCCAGTGGATATAAATAAAAAAATATTTTAAATATTTATGATTTTATATTGTTAACATTCAACTTAACGTAAAATCTAATATACAAAATTCTCGTGTCATAGTGTTCGGGGACACACTCCTCCGAAAAGGGTTTGACCAATTCTTATGATTTTTTTGCATATTCGGTAGGTCTGAGAATAGGTCGTAATCTATTTTTTCAACACCTAAATGATAAGGGTGGCCCACCCCTAAATATTTATTTTTTGTCAAAAAGTTTTATACTAGCAATAGTGATGATGTTAAAAACAAGAATTAAACTTTCCAGTTTCCCATAGTAACCGTTGCTACCTATCAAAAATTTCATGTTCGTTCTGACAATGACAAAACAACGTCTGTCGGGTCAGCTAGTAATTTAAAAAATATGCAGACCTTACGCTATCTCACAGAGATTTGTTATTGAAATATTCTAGGAATATGTATGGAAGGTGTTCACCCTGCAATCTCATCGCGACCTCTGCCCATCAGCCTTTACTCCTCGACTTTGTTATCGCGAAATACAATTAATTAAAATACATGACGTGTTTTAGACTAACCAATTATGATAGAGGGATAACCAAGACATACATAGTCATATTGTGACATTCAAAATGTACATGTACATCTCACCCCAGAGAGAAAATAAACTATATTCCTCTAAAGTTCTAAACTCAAAGTCTATCTGACGAATGATTGTTAACTTAGATTCTCTGTTAGTTGGGTTCTCATGACTAAGTATTTATAAAATCAATTAACTGCTTTCAATGAAAAATATATATTATTATTCAACAAAGGCACATAATATTCGATACAAAAGCAAAACAAACAGAAACAACGTGCGCCCGCGCAGAGGGCGCCACTTGTGTATCAACGGCGGACGCTGCATGAAGACGACTTGGCGCGCTGGATCTTCTTCAGAAGGATCTAGAATGATGGATGGAATTCTCATTATAATTGCCCTTTACACTATACAGTTTCTTAAATTTAAAAAGTTCACACGAGAAAAACTAATTCATGTAATCTTGCGCACAACCCGTCGCGCGTCGTGCGGCAAGTCGTAACGACGCGACGACGCAACGGACCCGTCTATTACTATTTATTACACGTAATATATTGGAGTACGTAGAGCTATTTGGTGAAGAAGTTTTATGCCACTAACAGTGTTTCACGCTGGCGAAGCCGCAGACGAAAGCTAGTTCTATTCATTTAACAGCATGCCTACAATCTACAAAGTACATACCATATTTTCATGGTCAATCTTCGTCTGCTGAACCTTTCTATGAACAGCAGCAGCGGGCAGTGGCCTCCAAACTTGTCGGTCTCGTGGTGGAAGGGAGGACTTTTTACTGTTTCTGGCACTCAAAATTTTATTTAGGAGAATGTGGTTATGGCGATCTATATCTCTCAGCCGGTCGTTGGAAAACGACATGTTTACACGACGAGTCCTGGTTATTGTAGATGAAGACCTAAAATCAGAAAAATTGTTGTCAGAGCACTATAGAAATGACAAATACAATATATATTAAAAATTCTTAGGCATACTTACATACTCATATTTTAATAGTCATATTTTGAGTTTAGATTGTACCTAAACTTAAAGTATGATTTCTTCGAAGGATTTCTTATAACCAAAATCCTACTACTACTTATTACCTAATACTATTATAATGTTGAAAGTTTGTAAGGATGGATGAATGGATGGACGTTTGCAACCCTTACACACAAAAACTAATGAACAGATTTTGATAAAATTCGGTATGGTAGTAGTTTAGGCTTGGGATTAAAACATAGGCTATATGCTATCCCAAAAAGGTACAGTTTTCCTGTAGGATACTGTTTTATGCAGGAAGAGCAGCGGGCAAAATCTACACAAGCAATATTTTTAAATAAATAATGTTATATTTACCCGAAATCTGAAGATCTTGCTGATATTGATGGAGGTTTACTGAAATTGCCTGAACAACTTTTTGATAATTTTAAGCAAGGTTTATCAACTTTATGGGTGTCAGTGCTATTGCTTGGTTCTTGAGCTTGTATGTTGGAGTCCTCTTTATCACTTGTTGATTCCTCGTCAAACTCATCAGAGTAGTTGTCTTCATTAGACACATAATTTCTTACTGAGCTAATATTATTTTTATTCAGTCTTTCATTGGGTTCCTCGTAGATGCAAGTCTCCATACAAGTATTTGGAGGCTGTTTCACAGCGTCAACAATACAGCCCATTTCAGATAAATGCTTTGATAATTCATCAATGTTGTTATTATTTTCCTCCTGATACTGTTTAGATTTTATGTTATTTGAGTCGCCAGATGAATATTCTGCATCTACATTATTGCTTTTGTACAGTGCCATGTCGAGAAGCGTGCTTTGCTATTGAAGGCAGCAGCTAGAAATTCAAGAGTTACTGTGCACTATGGACTTAAAATCAAAACCCAAAATTTTAGCTCATAGTAAAAAATTCTACTTATAGCTACAGTTAAAAAATGAGTAACCTACTTCTACTGTTGACAGAGAAGTGAAGAAATATATTCAACAGAGGGTATTTAGGTGTAATAAATTTAATATATTGATAACTTTTTCTACGCTAGACATACAAAATATTACGAATGATTTTTATATACCTGTTCTCCAATTTATTCATAGAAAAATCAAATAAGACGAAATAACAATAGCTAAATATTACTATTTAATGTAATATGTACCTACATTTAATTCGATTCAGATTATAATAAATCAATATTTATAAACAATTTCCATAGCAACGACAAAAAACAAAAATTGCCGGCGGTGCGCCCTTCTTGTTTTTTTTTCAGTGGATACTAGTCACAGAACACTTATACCTATTACCTAGTTACTTATACCACTATTTTGAGTTGCCCTTCAAAACTCCCAAGGAAGTTTCAGTAAAGCGTCTAGCACTAAAGTGCTAAGTCAATTCAGTAAACTGAATCGACTGACTTGACTCATTGACTGCACTGACTATTTATTTGGACTTTGACTAGACTTTGGACTTGGCGATTTAAAAATACGGTATTGAAAACTTTAACACCTTTATAACTTGACACTGGCTAATGGTTGTAAGCGGCAATGCCGTATAATAGAAAGAAAAGGAAACTGTCAACTGTCAACTGTCTATTGTCGGCAGTATTGTGTCAAAATTGAAAACAGAATTCTATTCCCAGATAATTTTGAGAAAAAGTTCTAAAAGTATAGGTGTTTATAATTTAAGTAAATCTGGGTAAAACGGGAAACAGCTTACATTATGAGGTGTTTAGTGTTTGAAAAATCTTACGAGGGGAAATTTTAAATAAATTTAAACTGAAAAGAACAAAGCTTCAGAATGGTGACTTTATTAAAAAATCAGCTACTTAAACATTTATCTAGGTGGGTACAACATACTTTGTTTATCAAACGTAAAACAATGCTTGAAATAATTCTATTTTTATACAATCTACTGTCTAACAGCAAGAGAGAAAACAAAGAGTTCACTATTAAATTCTTGTAAACATCGAGGAATTCATGCCTTATTAGCAGTACTAACTAGCTTTACCGGGTTCCAGATACACAAAGAACCTGTCACCGGAGCAGATCTCGTTGTCAGCACTTCGTGGGTCGGGGGAGCTCCAGGACTTGACCTTAGAGGAGGACCTGCTTACAGAGTTACTGGAACTCCCAGGCTGGTTGAGACTTACTTCGGCCAAGTGCAATAGAGCATCCTTTAGAATACAATGGACCAAGCTCAAGACAGTTCCTATAGTGCTGGTAAGTCTATTTTACTTGTTCAATTTTAAATGCTTTTTTTAAATTCTATAAATTACCTATACCCTGTTTCTGGATTTTTGGGTATCAGTGTGTCTTGATGGCACATAGACCTCCCCTAGCAGGAAGGACCATTTCTCCCAATCCTGGGTTAGTCTTTTGAATAATTATATTATGAGATGCTATAGTTTTGTGAATATAAAAAGTGACAATGTTATCATACATTTTCTTTAAAAAACTATGTACTTGTAGCTTTATGTAATATTTGAGAATATTATTATCATACTAACTGACCTGTGCCCACTTTGTTGGGTGTAAAACATTTTTTTAATGATGATGAAAAGTATCAATAAATAATATAACATCAGCTATCTTTCAGTGAAAGTCCCGTAAAAATCGGTCCAGCCGTTTCAGAGATTAGCCGGAATTAACAGACAGACTGACAGACAGACAAAAATTTTAAAGAGTGGTTTTTTATTGTTATTACTGTATATATATAGTGTAGTAATAAGCAAACAGAATTTATATAGCACGTCTAGTTTTGCTGTTATAAGCAACATTTAATGCATTTCTTGCATTAGCATTTAGTTTTTTTCTCAGTAAACATTGGTACCGTGTATGTTGAGCATGGTGAGAGGTTTTACCTAGGTACTGCAAATATGGTAAAAAGATATCCGACCTACCTAGTGGTCTATATAAATGCTAGCTGTTTTCTACTACAAAGTCCATCGCGAAACAACATAATACAAAACTACACTATACAGAAAGTGATTTATCAAAAAGTTATTTTTTATATCTTATTTAAGTCAAATATTTATATCATTTAAGTCATATATACATATTTTTGAAGCAACAACATTTCGTAAATGTATATAAGACAAGCTAAAAAACTAGATGTGATAAAATCATTCTGTAAACAGTTTTGGATTCAGCACACTACAGTACATTAAAATCACAGAACAAAGTTATTTCTTCCATACTTTAAATTTTTTTTGCAGACCAGTGTTATTAAACATACACTATCATGCGTTTGACAGATACAATTTTGTTATACAATTTGACATTTGTCAATCTGTCACAACATTTAAATTTATTTAAAAAAAAAAAATGTAAGTGGCAAAAGAACCCATTTAAGTTCGAACTTCTATAGGAGATAATTCAAGTCCTACTACTATTATAAATGTGAAAGTTTGTGAGGAAGAATGTATATATGGATATATGTATATCACTAGAATTGTCCGCAACTTCGTGTGGACAAAAATAAATTCGCAGGCACCATACATTTTGTTGCAATAAAAAGTATCCAATGTGTTAATCCAGAGCCTAAACTACTACCATATCAAATTCCATTCAGTTATTATGGTGTGAAAGAGTAACAAACATCTGTACATACAAACTTTCAGATTTATAACATTAGTAAGGATGAAAATAGAATAGCTAGTGAAACAACAAACATTTTACATAAGTCTTCTGATTATCTGAAAGAAAAACATCCTGATTCCAATGTTTGACACTTTGCAGGTTGAAAGAAACTACACCACAAGTAAAAAGAGAGTGCACTCATTTATGAAATCCCCCTTTTTTAGGGTTCCGTATTATTAACAAGTGTTGATTTAGGTACAAATGGGTACTTTTTAACAGCTTTGCTGACTAGTTGCTTTAAAATAGTTGTTCATTTAAACACATAAATGTATAATTATTATATAATAGGCTGCTTGTTTATATCCACCATTACCATAGTGTAAAAACTATAACAAATAACATAAACAAAATTGTTCTTACTGTTTGTATTAATTGACAAACTAATTGTGACAGATAAAAAACAAAGAAACAAAGTTACATCGTGTCGTAGATGCACTTGATTGAGCATTGGCCTTGAATGTTTGGCATTGGTATTATTACGCGTTAGCTCCTCATCAGAGATGAGTTAATTGAGTTGCACGTGCACGCCACGCCGCACGCGCGTACATTAATAATAATTCATGTTCTTAGGAATTAAATTGGATTTGCTTAGTTGATTGACGAACCATTGTTGATATAATATAACTCGTTCACATAAAGAGAGAGAGTGAGAGAATAGGCAGAATGCACATATTTTACGTCAACTAATCATATTAAGTAGACTTCTATTCCATTACGTTATACCAAATTAAAATAATTTATCGAATCTTAAATACCTATGCAAAGCTACATTATATTTTTTGTATTAGCTCGTCATTTTAAAATTTAAAGCGGTCATGTTTTTGATAATGCATCGTACCAATATCTAACTAATATTTCTTTATCGATAAAATATGCTAGTAACACTTTTAAACCGTAACTAACAATATTTATTAGTATCCCCTTAGTAATCTGTGCTAACGACTGACCATATTATAGTAATTGTTGAGTATTACTCACACAATCTCAAACGTCGGTTACAAAAGGCGTAACAATGTAAGAATCTTTTAATCGATTATTCTGGTAAAATAAATAAGTGTATGCTATGGCCCCTGAGCTAGCATAATATATTATATTAATGAAAGCCAAAAACTATCAGCACACTTCTACGAGAATTGTGCGAACGGAGAAGTATGATATTCGACACAGTTAAAGTTTATGTGGGAGAAGGTGTGCAGAAAGCATATTTTTTTATATTATGCTTAGAAATAAGTACCTACATATAAAATTAATAAAAATAACAACAACACATACAAACTTCAGAATATCAATACACACTACTGTCAGTATAAAACAATGTACTCTGTGCACACTCCCGTGCGTTTAATAGATACAATTTAGTTACACATTGACATTTGTCAATCTGTCCTAACATTTACATTTTTTTTTTTCTATTTATGAGGATTAAAAACCCTTAAAAAGTTCCAACTTAAAAATTATATTAATTATTATGGACTAATTTCGACCACAGGGCGATCTCTACTAATAAAAATATTGAATGTTAAATTATTAGGGCTTTGCATAATATTATTCTAACACAACAAAGATCACATGAATAGAGCCACCAGTAACAACTAACACGTCATTGGTCATATCTAATCTATATTATTTCGTGCCTCTTTGCAGAATTTGGACGAAGTGCACATAGCTCTCGAAGTATGCACGGAGCCGCGACCTATGAACCATGATGCGACAGCTGCGGCGATGGGCGGCAAGTACAGTTACATACACAAGGTATGAGTTTTACAAAACATATTTTCCTTTTCTCTTGCGGCCGAATACTGAAATGCTAATCAAAATTAGGAGCCCTCCTATTCACAGGCTGTCGCTGTCTATGCTAGCGGAAATGACAAGGACAGCATGTGACTTAAGCGCCACTTAATTTAACATACCTACGCATATTTTCTGTTATAATAACTATATTTTCTTATGAAAAACTATTACCCGACTACGTAAATTATATAGTCTATGTCACCCAGGTTATTGTTACGAATCGATTAACACCTCATTAATTAAATCGGATCAGTAGTTTAGGCGCTATGGGGTAACAAATATACATACATAGACTGCTAAATCCCTTAACCTTTCCTTTTGGCTTCGCCGTAGTCAGGTAAAAACTACAGCGATCTTGTAATTACTTTTACTTACTTAGTAGGTACTTTATACAATAACATTTAATTTTTAGGAAACAAAACAGTATTATATAGCTAATAAACATTACTGAGAATATGACAAAATACATGTATTCACATATAACTTATACGCTGCTTGCTTTATACTGAGCGACAGAGACAAAACTTCCGAATAAGCTGTTTGTCCCTAACTATTGTAAAAGTTGTTGTTGCGTGTTCAACATCTAACATAATCAAAAAATAAAATATTACATAAAGAGACCGTTTTAGAAACATTTTTTAATATCCAAGAGAGTAAATAGGAAATAAGCTACATTATTTAGTAATTTCAGTTAATTCTTTTATGTATGAAGAAATTAGTTAAAAGATGGGAATACGCAAGAAATAATATATTCTGTAGTTTATGCACACGCTACTCAGTTTATCTGTAAGTGGGAGACACCGTCATATATTACTAAAGATACCAACTAATAAACACAATTGAAGTATAGATTGGCAGGTTGAATGACATCAATCTATTATTTTGCTTATATATGTGTATATGTATGATAAGTGTCGTCTCAAAATTCAAGAGCACAAATATCTACTTGAGGCCCTTTGTATTGACAAATACATTAAAATCTTGTGTTTGAAATGAAATTAGATCAACACTTTTTATATCGTCGCTATAAAGATGTAACGATAGTTCACAAACTAACAAAGAAAGAGTTAAAATTATATTGTCGTAACTGTGTTTTAGTTATATCATAACAAGTTTAGGCAATCAGTAGACGAAACGGACATGACGTTTTATCAATGCGTAATCAATTTGTCTATTTTTCAAATTACCTTTAAATGACCCATGCATAGGTAATATAGCTATGAATTAATTATTGCTAACACTACTGTGGGTAATGTATTGTATAGCACTTGAATGTGAGAATGTTTCCAGGTCATAGATGGTATATCGGTCGCCGTAAATCTAGTCCAGATTGACTTCCGATGTGATGCATTCACCAGTAGTGTTCAAGTAAGTTTACAACACAAATAATAATTTTTGTCATTCTACCTAAGGGCTTTTCTGAAATGTAAAGTTCATTGACCTACCTAATACATGTATTCACAGTGTTAACCCACACCAACCTATTTAAATTTTGGTGTAAAACATAATTTCTATTTAAAAGGTTATTTAAATAAGTTTGTTGGCGTGCAAATTGTGATTTACGTCCTACGTCATTGTAATAGGCTATATACAAAAAAATTCGTCTACTCGATACTACATATCTTAATAACTCCCCACACCGATTTCGGTGACGGTGGCCGGTTTCATTGAAACCAGGCCAGTTACGCAGGAGTTATTTTGTAGCGCCCAAGTGTGTGCGCAGTACACAAGAGCACTCTTTCTTAACTCTCATAACCCAGTGGAACGGATAACCGACACGACTGGCGAGAGATCAGGCGCAGGTCCGGCTTTTTACATGCCCATCCGACGCATGGATCATCCTGCTTGTCAGACAATCAGGTGATCAGCCTGCATTGTCCTAACCAAACTTGGAAACAAAATTTTTTGTTGTTCCAATGCGGGAATCGAACCCACGACCTCCCAGTCGAGAGCCAAGCTCTAACCACTAGACCACGGAGGCTGTTACTAATAAATAATCTAAAACCAATTTCTTCACATATAATATCTTAAAAAATAACGAAGATACAAAAAATTTAAACTTGCAATACGAAAGAGAGCGAAATACGGTCGGTGCGAATCACTGCGATAGTCTGCCGTACATTTTTCATAGTTAGAATCGTTTTGCGAAAAACAGATGGAAAATATATTTTGTTTGCTTACAATTTTTTATTGTGTGAACGGAAATAACTCTTTTTAGGGTTCCGTTCTTTTAAATATGAGTTCGTCCATTCATCAACAATTAAATTCAATTTATTTAAATGTGATATTTGGTACTAGTGAGCTTACTATTGTGCAATTTTCAGATCTCGCGCGTGACGGTGGAGTCGCGCACGCCGGACGGCAGGAAGGGGGATCTGAGACTGACTAGAATTAAATCTCCCGACACGGGCCAGTTACTTATATTTAAGGTCGCATTTCGCATACGGTTTCCATTTTCCTTTACCCTTGGTACACCGACAAATAACATACAAAACGACAATCTCGCGTTATAAATCAAATCGCGAAGTAGGCAAAACGAGAGTCTTACTAACATGTAGGCCACCTACGAGATAGGCTAAATCATAAATTAGACATACTGAGATTGAGTCTTAAAGCTAGAGTGACTTAACTTTCCTATTAGTTGGAACTCAGAATCTATCCTTTCAATGACGTGGCACGGGCCATTATTTAGTTCACCGCTCAGATATAACGTATAGATGTTTATGTACTGCGAGTACATAAACATATATACGTTTTATATATGAACGATGAATGAAATCGATTGAAACGATGGATTGATGATGGTAACGAGTGTCAGCCCCATGGACATTCACAAGTCACAACACACTTGTAACTCCTCTGTGGATGCGTTACTGGTTCTTGAAATCAAGGTATACCAACCGTAAAGATCAATTTTAATGTAAAACTAGCTTTAACAGTACTAGTCTAAAATCTAAAGGTTACTCACACAACATTAAATATATCCGTTGGGTGTAGTTAGTTAACACTTGTTGATTATTAAAACAGGTCAAAAAACGGGTGTTAAAAAATGGGTTGTAAAAATGTACTTATTATAAAATGTCATCGTGCTGATGTTATTTAGCCAACATGCCATCGTTAATTACAATGACGATCTTCGAAATTGAATATATATGGGATTGTCATAACGTTCGCTATGTGACAGAGCGCGCGATACGTCAATACCATACATTTTTTATTTCTAACTTCATCATAGTAATTAGCGCCGATGGCATCATTGCTAAAGGGCCAGCTGTATGGTTGGACTCTAACGTTTAACTACAGCCTGATCCTGATAAGAATGCTCATGGTGAATATGTTGAGAAAAAAATTATACTAAATAAAATTACATTGCGCTCCCTAAGGCGTTGAGTTGGCTCACTGAAACAGCCGATTTAAAGGGCAAGCAAAGACTTGCCTGAATAACATCAATGTAATCAGACGTGTGAGGTCCTTAGCAGCGCCGTAAAAAGCGTAGGTACTGTATTATTTTCTTTCTGCCTAAACGTCTTCATATAAGCAGTACATCATATGCCAAAAATATTCGTAATTGATTTTGATCACAGGAGTTGGAGTGGCAGAGTGCGCGCATCGAGGCGAAGGCGCACGGCGCGGCGGCCACCAGCCTGCCGCCGCTGCGTCTATTGCTGGGGAACACGCACTGCCGCATCGTCATCAAGAAGCGACTGTCAGGTGAACACACTTGTGATTGAATGAAACTTACCGATCTACAAGTTAATCTGATATTATTGACTTCGGAAACTAAACTGGTGATTGTTTCCTTTTCAAGGTAAATCGGCCCCATAATTTGACTTTTTGTTTTGTTTGGCTAAGTTTTAAAATTATGCACGAGTGACGTCATAGCAATTGAAAATGTATGAAGATAAATACGAAATTGATTTTAGTAACTTAAATACTGCGTTTATGTATATCATTGTATAGCAAAAAATGTCAAAAATAACATAGGATTCGAACAGTAATTTTCGTTTATTAATTATACCAAAAAAATATAGTTTTTTTAGTCCTTCTTAGTCCTGTCACTTTTTAATATAGCAACTTATTACTGTACTTTTTGCATTTTGGTGCATATTTATGTTGCCTTTCGGAAAATAAAAGAATTTTGTTGATTTAAATTGTTTGTCATTCTTAGTCCTGTAACTTTTTAATATAGCAACTTATTATTGTACTCTTTGTATTTTGGTGTATATTTATTTATGTTGCCTTTCGGAAAATATAAGAATTTTGCTGATTTAAAACAAATTCATGTCATCGTGTACAGACTGCGCGGTTGTCGGTTCGCGGCTGGCGGTGCGGCCCGAGCCGCTGGCGTGGGCGCTGACGGACGGGCAGCTGCGCGCCGCGCTCGCCTGCGCCGCCGCGCTCGCCGGCCCCGTGCGCCGCGCCACAGAGCAGGCCACCCGCACTAAAGCCGCCCGAAAGGTAAACATAGCGGGACAATAAGAAGATGATAGAATCTTACTAGTGTGACGTTGTTGTTTTTGTATTTCTTCCATAAATTTGTTATTTCTGTTCTCAATGTGTTGGTAGAATATTAATTAATATTCGTTAACGTGCACAAGTGTGGGCAAGTGGTACAACTTCAAAAAGCGTGCTATTTTGTGTTGTCCCCAAAACCCCCTAGGAAGTTTCAGTAAAACGTCTACCACTTCACTGAATCGACTGACTGACTCACTGGACTGACGATTTAATTGAACTTTGACTAGGCTTTGGACTCGACGATTTCGAAAAATGGTGTTGTGAACTTATACGAAAATTCTATTTTCCCGACCTTTTGAACTTGACACTGGAAATACCTCAATATAGAAAAACTGGCAACTACTGCTAGATGACGTGGGTTTTTTAATTTTTCATAGACCCTCCGGTATATTATCGTGTGCAATGACACTAAAGCTCGATAACGATCAATACATTGCAAGAGAAATATTAATAAGAAAAATGTTTTTTGTGAGCGTTGGTCCAAATTCTATGAATAGGTGGTGCCACTGAAGACAGTTGGTTATAATTTGTGGCGATTTTTAAACACGTTCTTAGGCCCACTTGCGCAGATTAGGGTTAAAGTTAATCCCGGGTTAAAATACTTGCCTTCTCTTTCATAAATACGAAGAACGAGAGAGATAACAGATCAGATCTGAGCAAGTGGGTCTTAGAGATTAACTATGATTATCTCTGATTTATCAATTATCACCTACAGATAGAAGAGCCGCGAGAGCAGATACAGACTCGCGCGGGTGGGAGCGAGAAGGACATACTGGCGCGTATGTTCGCCAAACACGACGTGTACGAGACCTCGTACCATCTGCTCGCACCGCGGATAGACTTACATCTGTGCGACGATCCCGGACGTAAGTACTTTTGTTTTTTTTTTTTTATACATTACATAAATCTACAAGAAAATTAAATGAAATTTTCACATTTCGTGTGCAGATAAATTGTAAATTAAAATAAAAGTAGACTGATCTGATCCAAACATGATCTAACTTTTGCCTGTCATTTCGTTCCCGTTACGTTTATAAAATATGTAAAAACAGTTTTACAGTAGCCATATGTCAGATGACTGATTTCTTTTTATTGCATAAAGGAATAGTGCTCTTAAATATGAGCAACTTGTCAGAAGAAACAGTATATTAAAAATCAATATATTTAAAGGTACAGGGATTTGCTTACAAAATTTCGCAAGTCTCATGAAAACGCTCAATACAAAAGAATTTTATAAAGCCGCAATTTGTAAATATCTTCGAAATTTGTGCCTTTAAGTTCATACTTACTTTATTGAATGTTTTTCTATATGATGTAAGTAAACTAATGATGTAGGTTTTTTTACTAATTTAGCAATAAAATTTAAAACTTTTTTTGTATTTTTAAGATGCATCTAAATTCTAATTACTAAACTACACATAAAATATTATCTTTTTTACGTTTATCAAGTAGTAATACCTCAATATTTCTGAATATATAAATTAAACTAAATATTGATCATGTAGTCGTCTCCCCTATTATTTGTCGTATGCGAATAATGAGCTCATTATTACGTATACACGTAACACGTGTATACGTGTATACGTATATCGAGCGTATACGTATACACGCTCTCCTCACAGTGCCACGACTCACGCCACATTTCTTCTTCGCTATATCTGCTGTATCGTTGCGATATCGATCATCGATCGCGTACGTAAAAACTACTGTGAAGGTGGCCCAATAGTTAAAAGAAAATGACTAACAAACCTATTTCTATTGTCGCTACACGTTGTTAACAGTGGGGCGGTCGGAGATGCCGTGTCTGGCGGGCGGGGGCGCGCTACAAGTCACGCTGCTCAACATGCAGGCTGATCTCTTCCCCTACCACCGCGCCGCTGGCGACAGGCGCCACTGGAGGGGATACAGGTTCGAGGCTCGATATTGCATTTCATACATTACATAAGGGACTTTTTCAAGTACTTGTTAAATCACAATGATGAAAAAACATTGTAATATATAACAATATTGATAATAATGCAATACAAAATATCGATCATATCCAGTCGCTGGCTTTAGTTTAGTATGTTCGAATAACTTTGACCGATAAAATTTCTCAAAGAAAAGTTAAACATAAAACATAAAACATTAGTTCTTCAAAGATATAAGTGGTGTATACTATGTTATGCTCCATTTGGACTAAAACATCATCGATGTAACTTTAGGGAAGCGGCGACCCCGCATAGTCAGTGGTTGTCGCAGGCTCTGTCGACATTCTGCACCGATCTGCTGGACACGCTGGACCCGAGACCTATCACGCCGGTCAATAAGGTATAGTGCCATGGATCACTAGAAAAATGGTCGATGATGCAAATAAAAAAAGTATACTTTAGGTAATTAAAACCTCGATTTAGCATGAAAGTTATGGTAAATGTCATGTCAAACCAACAGTAATTAATGCGTAATAGCATTTCAATTCAAAATACTACGGTCTATGTCTACGATACAAATGCTCTTTTTTTATAGGTTCCCCCGCCGATGGGCAACGGTGACACCAACATATCCAACGGCTCCAAAGCGAGTGTTCCCAACAATAAAAGTGCTTCCAACGTTCCGTCCAACACCACACCTACCTCAAAAGGTAAAAACAAATAGTGAGAAAGCTTTTATTTCAACAATAGATCGACGTTCGGTAATTTTAGAACGTCAAAACATCTAGAAAGTTTCCTCTGACTAGTTTTTGTATTAAAGCGTCGCCTACGAGAACGCGGATACTGCAGCAGCTGGGCAAACTGATGACCACGTGCCTCGTGCTACGGATAGATGATTTTAGCGTCAACAAGGTATTCTATTTTGGTTAATCCTCTGAAAATATTATTATTACTTCGCCATGTAGGCCACAATGTGTTTGCCTCGGTGTTGAAAGCCATGTTTAAGAAATAGCGATATATAACAGAAAGCGTCACCAATATAAATAAAAAAATCAAACAAGCACAGAGGGATTTGCAACCTTTAGATCAAATAGAAAAGAGAGTTCGTTACTTGCTTAATTAATAACTCGGATACCGAAACTGCCAAATTCACTTTTAAAATTGCGCAGACGCAAATATTTACGATTTATATTTTCGACCCTAAATTTTAATATTCTTACTTTTGAGTTGATTTCATTTAGGATGATTGTTTGCGTTACGGGTTTTAACAGAAGTTCATTAATCATTTATAAAATTCATATCTTCTCGTGGTCTTTTTCTCGGTCTCATACAAAAGGCGAAATTTATTGCTGTAGGTGTCAACGGGATCGCGGTCGCGCGAGGCACCGCGGCCGCTGGTGTGCGCGGAGCGGGCGACGTTGCCGGGCGACGCGGGCCTGCTTCACGCCGAGCTCACCTTCTTCTACTACCCCGGTGACGTGTGCTTCCCGGGTGAGATTTTACTAAGCATTATTCAATGTTTTACGTCTTTACGATTGCTTCCATGGTGAAAGGCAAATGATAACGAATTCAATATGCTAGGCGAGCACTGTAACGCAACGCGTGGTAGTGGAGTATTTATTATAGTTCTCATTCACGCAGAGTTTTTATTAGGCTGTGGTTATACATTGTAACTGTATTTTCGCAGTGCCGGCGCCTAAGATGTACGTGCAGGTGTCGCCGGTACGCGTGTGCGTGGACGTGCCGAGCGTGGCGTGGCTGTGCGCGTTTCTGCCGCACGTGGCCGCCGCGCTGCCGGACGACCCGTCAGACACGACTACGTACATTGACGTGCGCGCTGAGGCGATCATGCCCAAGGTGAGTGTTGTGCGCGATTCGACTTAAAGCGGCTGTTGTGCCGTTTCGTTTTATTTGTGCAACAGCCGTGACTGAAAAAACGACTAAAATTAATTTCTATCACAGATAGTGCTGGAGGCGGGTCCGGAGCACGTGTCGCAGCAGCGCGACCGGCCAAAGGAGCTGCACATCTGCTCCGCGCGAGCCACGCTCACCAACGTGCGCGAGTCCGCCAGATCTAGTGAGTTATATTACAATATTGTGTTCATGAATTATTATTTAGTGACCTCTTCAAACAGTTCAATACAGTGTAACATACATAAGTCAATGTTCGCTGTTCGCTTAAATGTTACGGAGAAGTAAATATTTTTTTTTTATTTAAAATAAATACAAAATATACAGGTGGAGCTGGCACACGCGCAGACTTAGCGGCTATAATCTCGAGCGTGCGTCGCGGCGCGCCCGCGACGGGACAGTTCCCGGGCGCGCTCGACGACCTCGACCCGCTGCACGAACAGTTCCTATTGCATGCGGACCGTAAGTGTAGCTATTGAGTAACTACTTTAGGTAACTACTTTAAATAAATAGAGATAAAAAGACAAATATAATAGAGAATAAAAAAAGATACGTCAGCTTATAATATATAGTCGCGTTTTGTCCAGTCCCTCTATTTAAACGAGTTAACCTACAAAAAGGAAATGCCTGGCTGGTATCGCTCCTGGCCACAACAATAAGACCGCAGTTGAAATACCCCGATTTTTTGCTTGTAATGAGTTTTAAAATCACTGGAAATTTATTGTGAATATTTTATAGTACTAAGTTCGTTATCTACCGAATTTATTAATTCTCGATCATGTTCAGAGCTGGACGACATAGATCGTGGAACGGGGACGCACGGCGCTCTGCTGTGGCGCGAAACTCGCAGCGTGTGGTGCGCGCGCGCTGAGCCGTTGTGGGCGGACTTCTGCGGCGCGCGTGCCACCAACTACAAGCCCAGCCCGCTGCTCGACGCCACGCCCTTCACCGCCTGGGTGAGTGAAATACTGTCGTCTAAAGCTGCATAAACCATCTAATATGGTTATGGTTTATGCTAACCTGAACCAAGACAAAAGAATTGTGAAGTTTGAGTCCGTTTCAGATATGTTTCGAGAACGGCTTCGATCGTATCTGGGCGCTGTGCCGTGCGGGCGGGCTATGCGGCGTGCAGGTGAACCACTACCAGCTGCTGTTCCTGCTGCGCCAGCTGGAGCGTGTCAGTGAGCTCGCGGCCTGGCTCTCGCACCAAGCCAGTAGGATGCCGGGCGCCGAGCGGGGGTGAGAGCCATTACATTAGAATATATATTTGCTATAAATTGCTAAAACTTGCTACAAAGTTTTCTTATGTCAACTTTAATTTACTTCCCTAACTGTCTGTTGCAGGTCCCTGGTTGCGGCAGTGGTGGTGCCGTCATTGGAGCTAACTCTAGTGCTGCCCCCTAGCTGCCCGGGGCAGGAGTCCTTGCGAGACGTGGATAGTGTACCCAGCGTGCCGCTAGACACGTCCAGCCTGCAGGACTTGAGAATAGGTTAGTAATATTTACGCCTGCTACGCGTCACCGGGCTCATTTTACGTATTTTTTTTAATTCTTTAAATGTGTACTAGTGTAGATGAATATTAGTTCTAGATAAAAGATATTACACAGCTACGATACCAAATTATTATACCGTCGCGTTCGTTTTTAACTTACCATCATGAAACTCTCGTCAAACTTCAATATGTACAGGTTCAGAGTCCACCATGGCGCCGTCCATGCTGGAGCGGGACAGCGGGCTGCTGGCGACGCAGGGATCTGTCGACATCTACTGCGCGCCGCCGCTGCCCGCGGAGGAGATGCCGCCACCCAGCCCCGGGCTTAGCTTTGGAGGTAATTTTTTTTACTATACCGTGTATGTATGTACAATATTATGTTGCCCGCAACTTCGTACGAGCAAAAGAAATCCCGCGGGAACTGTGCATTCTGCTGCGATAAAATGTAGCCTATGTGTTAATCCAGAATTTAAACTACTACCGTACGAAATTTCATGAAAATCTATACATGAATTATTGATTGAAATTGTAAGAAACGTTCATCTTATTTAATAGTTTTAGTAAGGATTTTGGTTTGCCGGGGGTTATAAGTATGCAGCATGCCTCCCACACTACCACGCAACGTTGCGTGAAAATATGAACGGAGATCATAGGGTGAGGCCTAGACAATGCGTTGCGGCGTCACGGCGCATAAATCGACGACGCCACGTACGTACAAAGTCCGTACAACAATGCACGCTTAATGGTGCGTCGTCGTTTTTTGCGTTGCGACGCCTTAACGCAGTGTTGTGGCTTTTCCCATAGATACTGCAACATCGAATCGCATCCTACGATATTATTGTTTCTTCTTACTCTTTTGTCTTTGCCTTAGTTATTGATTGTTTATGTAGGTCTGACGTCGGTGCGTCGCGGTCTGTCGTCGCTAGCGGCATCACTAGACGCAGCGCTGGCCCGTGACGAGCGCAGTGACGCTGCCTCCACTGCCAGCTCCGACAGCGACCGCTACGTCGTCATCGGCCTCGCCGCCGAGTCGCCCGACCTGGCCGACCTCGCCTTCCAGTGAGTATCTGCAGGGGGGGGGGGGGGGGGGGGCAATTGAAAATGTTTGTGTGTTGCTATAATTTTGATCGTAAGCTATTGAATATCCTTTTATCATGCTCTGAATAAAATCGTGTTAATCTTGACTTCTATTACCAGCGAGTTTGAGCACGGGCGCGTGGCGAGTGGCGTGGAAATGGCCGCTGAAGTCGTGGAGCGT
This sequence comes from Phengaris alcon alcon, assembly GCA_037179445.1. NCBI lineage: Eukaryota > Metazoa > Arthropoda > Insecta > Lepidoptera > Lycaenidae > Phengaris > Phengaris alcon. The sequence goes on from JAYRCH010000059.1 coordinate 400,508, forward strand.
TCCTCGTCCCCCAGCGAACACTCACTTACTAGTTCTTGCAAGCGGAGAGACTTGGTATGTAGTATTAGCTTTTTTCATTCCTTGCTACTCGGCCGATATGAAGAAAAACATCTACGTTTAAACAGCTACGATAAGTCATTGAACCTATAACCCTGTATAAGTAGATTAGGTATGTTATAATGATAATATTAAGCGTTGCTACATTGACGACGCTTCATTGCGCTGACTTATGTTTCGAATGAATATCCTGTACAGATATCGATGTGCACGTTCCGGCTGTCCAACATCCATGTTGTACAGCAGAGCACGGCCGGCCGCTCCGTGATGCGCCTGCTGGCGGACGATATAGCTTGCGACGAGTGTCCCGCTATACCATGGGACGAGTTCCAGGTACGCATACATAAATATAGGATGATAAAAAAGACGTACATACGTAATCATAGCATATGCTAATCGAGACAGAATAACGTCAAATTAGTAGGTTTTCTCAACTCTCAAGCAAATTGTCAATTTCAATCAACTAGAGAAAATTATCCAAAATCTTTAGAAATTAGATTTTTTCTGTAAGTTTAAGATATAGTTCAAATTACAGCAAATATTGGACTAGCTAAATTAGATTTAGAGAATTATTAAAATATAATTTGTCAATTTTAGGTTACCGAAAAAGTAAAGTTTTATTGTTAATTGTAATGTACAAAATTATTAATTAGCATTTTAAATCACATTCGGATATCTTAGACAATGATACGAATTATCGAAAAATATATATATTTACATATTTCATTTAATTATTTTTATTGGTAATCTTGCCGGTAAGTTTCAATAAAATAAAAGCATTTTCCAAAAAAACAATGATTCGTATCGATGTTTAAATCATTACCACAACTATGTTATTCAACTCTCCAATCATATTTTTACATTTCCTGACGTCAAAAAATATTTTAATTGAGCATGTGATTAACACAATTTTGTTCATTGTTTTATAAGCTTTTGCCATAGATTAACGGATAGAAAATGAAAGATATCTACTGCGTTACATAAAACTATATTTTTCAATTTAAAACTTTATTTGTCGTCTTTAGTCTATGGCAAGAGTGGCGTTGCATGATCATCTTTCGTTGTATCTCATGAGACCTCGATGTGTCGACGATGTAATTCGAATGAATGCATCCGTCTCTTTCTAACTATGTTGTCTCTGTGTCTTTTTTTCTCTATGGCAACTCCCGCCCGCTCGGCTATCGTGAACGAAAGATTCGGCTCAAGGTATTTGGAGCTCTAAGTGACACCGTAGTGGTTTCTTTCAGTGCCAGTTACATTTAGATGTAGTGGTTTTGTGTCGTAGCCAAGGGGGTTTGTCCGTTAATGAACATGTGGAAGATACATGTGAATAAATTGTAGTTTATATTAAATACAACGTAGTAATATTTGTTGAGGAAAGTTTTAAAGTACAAAATCAGATGTATCTTTTAAAACGCTTTTATATTTTGATAATTTAATCTGCGTTATTTAATAATATTGCATGCTTTGTTTGCCTATTTTGGATGCCTAGTTTTGCTTAACGTTTACCTAATATTATAAGATTACGTCAAATAATTTAAAATGAATTTATATAAAATCAACTACCTAGTTGATTTTATATAAATTGAAAAAGGAGGTTATCTAATATCTACCATGCTAGCGAGATTCTTCATTATCACAAGTATTACTATTATTTGTACTTGACTATATAGTCAAGTCTATATACTTGTCCTATTTTAGGAGTGTGCATAAGCGTCAGTTCACACCGAGACGCAACGCGGCGCTGTATGTTTTCAAGATAGCAATTCAAAATTAACTTTGTTCACAACACAAAAATATACACGTTTAATTGCAAGAGTTCGAGCTGCACCAAGCTGCGTAGCGGACCGCCACTCTTGCAATGAAACATGTATCTTCTTAAGTTGTGAATAAAGTTCAATTTTGAATCGCTATCATAAAAATGCAGCGCCGCATCGATTGTCGGTGTGAGCTGTCCCTATGTAAACATTTACATATACATCATCATTTTAGTAATAGACTTTAAGGGTGGAGTGTGGGTATTATTTCAGCTTCTTAGCACGTGTGTTTTCTGATTCCTTTGCATAATCAACAACATATATAATACTGTTCTATACAAACATTGTAAAAGCTAGCTAAAATTATTGATATAGTAGTTTTTTGCATTAATTATTTATTGTGAACCGTTAAGCTATTAAATAGAATAGCTTGTATATCTAATTTGAATTTAACACTTTAAGGCGCATTCGAGCTCACCATTATTAAGTTCCAAAAGCATGCCATTTATTTTATTATCTGTCGAATACGGCTTAAATAAGTTATATTAGTATTGCATGTCTTTCTCTTTTCGCCTTAATTTTTTTCTAAATAAATTTTACCTCTACAGAATAAGTTTTCAATGCGCGCACGCGCATGGTCCGAGCCAACAACGGATGAATACGAGAGAAGAAAGACAGAGCCTAAAATCGCTGTGAAACTCACCAGAACCGAGTTACCCAGACTACTTAACGAAAAAGTGTGTACACTTTACCAAACATATTTATTTTGCCCACTACGGGCTCTCCCAAAAGAAATTCATCTTTTAAAATATTTGACAACCAATTTATACAGGGTGACCTGAAATTCGATACATTCCTTTGAAAGACAGAAAGTAGACCTCATTTACAGTAATATTTTTCATGGCATCCCCTATCCGAAAGTTGATATTTACAAAGTTATTGAAATTTCAAAATTTTTTTCTTTATTTTTACAATATGCACTTTAAATATAGAACTCATTATATTGAACCTCTATGCGCTGAAACGGCGCAACAATATTGTTGTCTCCAAATTAAATTACAAACATTCCTATGATATATATAATTGGTGAAGCGATAACTTCTGAACCCTATTTATGAAAATTTTGTAAACGTATTTCATACACCTCGTAAAAAGGACACTGGCGAATCCTGCCTGATTTTCCATCAAGAGCGGTCAAGTTTCGAACATATGTATATTTTTGGTTTTCGTAACGTGAAAGCGACATCTATCATTAATCTGTTAGCATATTGCGTTTCCAAACAATCTTGTTATTAATTTTATTACGCAATTGACACTTTAACTAATAGGTGTCGCTTTTCCGCGAACCGGCACTAGGGCAATTTATTGAACAATAGGTTAGGTTATATTTATATCAATTATCTTTTATCCCCCGAGTTTGATGCATAATATTATGCTTTGTTTTTGTTCCTATGTTAATAAAGTACAACTTACAATAAATTATTTTTGTGGCCGCGTATTTTATTTACCAGGCAGTAAATGTATGGCGACTTGCCGATCTCCTTTGACACAGATAAAGTTTATGTGGAGGAAGGTGTGGGGCGACCTCTAGTTTTACTTGAGGTTTAAAACAAAATCAGTCATTAGGTAGTAATTTTAGTCCGTATACTTTTATTTCACAAGCTTAATATGAAAACATATTTTCTAGGGCGAGCCGACCGGCCTGGCGCCCTATGAAGAGCTAATGGAGGCTCGTCTCCACGACCTTAGTCTAGATCTCAGCATGAGCACTGCATTAGCGCTCTCGGAGTTCATAGAGGATGAGGTCATACTGCCGCCCATGCCGCTTGAAGTACGTATAATGGGGTTAATATTATTATTATCATTGAGTACTAACGCCTCTACTACAGACTTAGTGGACCCTCTTTTTAATGTGAGAAATATTAGTTACATATTTGCCAACCTTTTAATTAAAATAAATCGCACTTAGCTTTTTATGCCACGTCAGCGCCCTATTACTAGACGTAGAGGCTTACAACATTTGATAATACAATACTGTGTGAGCGGGACAGCAGTATTATATTTAATTTCAACGAATGCCCTTAATGATATTTTACAGGTGTTAATAGAGAACATGAGACTGCACCTAATCGAGGACCGAGCGCCGCGCTCTATATCCTCTCCACCTCCACAACCGCTTGACATTGACCTCTCCACGCTGAAGCTGCACCGAGGCGAGGACGGGGTCATCCGCCTCGGACCGCCCGCGGCCGACACCCCCAGCACCCCCGAGGTCAATCACCACGTGGCTGAGGAGGTGGAGCGGCTGGCGAGAGAGAACGAGGAGCTGAGGAAGAGGATGGCAACACTGAGCCGGATAGCGGAAGACAATAGGGATTTGAGAGCGTAAGTTTGTCTGTAATAAAATTATTAATAATAAAATTAATAATCATAAATTTTATTTATATTATATAATTATGTACTTAATATCTATTCATATCGATTATTATCGTATCCACCATTAGGGTTAGGCTGTCTTAGATTTTTCTTTGAAACGGAAATACTTTTTTTACTTTAGAAAGTATTTCAATACGTAAGTTACTACTTAGATACTCAAGAGTGATGACTTCTTGTATATCCAAGTAGTAGCCTGCGTATGTCGTATTGAAAGTCTGAAATTATACTTAGGAATTTTACTTAATAATTACAATTATTTCTTGCATATGTACAAGGCCTAAACTTATTTCGTTAATACTAGTAATAATCATCCACGCCAATATAGTCATACCTTCCTACTCGTGCATTGCAGTAAAGTAGAGGAAGCGAGTGTGCTGAAGCAGTGCGTGCACGCGGCGCAGCAGGAGGTCGCTGCGCTTTTGGCTGATAAACATCAGCTGCTCGAGACTGTGCGGCTTCTGCAGGTATATATATCATCACCATGTATATTAATGCGCGAAGCAAACATTTTATAGGTACTACGTTTTACGAAAATGTTAACTTAGGAGTATGAAATTTGACACAGTTAAAGTTTATATGTAGGAAGAACGAGCTGCATTTATAATAATTCTTAAAAAAATCATTAAATTAATAAGTGTTACCCGGACTATTATTACAAATCTATGCCCTTATTAATAAACCGTTCTCAAACTCGTTCTCAAGACCTTTCTTGGCTGAGACAGTCTCAAGTAACGATAACCTTCTCAAGATGGTCTTTAATTCATACTATGATCTCAAGACCGTATCAGTTGATAACGTTATTGAGATCACTTACTCAACTTTTAAGCGTCATCTACACGACAAAGAACACAAAGAACGAATAAAATAAAGTTTCGTTTACACATCTACATAGAACGGATTTATTGATTATACATTCCTTCAATATTTCTTTTTAAAAATGTAATATTAATAATATAAATACCAAAAAAGTTAAGTCTGTATTTTTTGTATTGAAAAAACGGACTTTCATTAATTTTCACGTAGATATTAATATTTATTATTGTCTAGCATATTAATATCCATATCTTTTTAACAACTACGTAAAACGGAATGCGGATCATTGCCATTCGAAAAAAAGTTCTTCTTCTTATTCTTTAAAGTGGCTCCATAGTGATTCGCCAATGTATTGTGTTGACGAAAACTCTACCTTATGAGTGGGTTTTATGAATAAACAAGGGCACGGTGTAGAGGAGGAAGTCTGTTGAATAATCTAAAACCTAGAACAAACACAAACATTTAGGGTCAGTACCACAGTTTTCTTTTGTTAATAGGTATGTGCATAAAGTTTCAGTAAAAGGAGTATTTACAAAACACAGAACAGATTTAAGGCTTATAGGGCGAGGAATTGTAGGAGGGAGGGGATCATATAATGAGGATTGTTTTTTGGGCAGCGAAAAAAAAGTTCTGCTGTCAAGTGTCAAATCAAGTCACTTTTGTTTTGACTTTTATCTTTGATATTGAGTGATATTAATATAAATCAAATAGGTAATCGTTTAATATAAATAAATAAATAAAATCCAAAATATTTCTATAAATACTCGACACTGGCAGAATGGTGCAAAACCTTTGCAACCGCGATTGCCAAAAAAAAGAAGAAGAATAAGTATCAACAAGCGTCTTTTTTTATAACTTTATTTTTTGTTGAGTATGTAGTGTAAATTCTGAGTTTGTTTAATCATAAGTATTTAGATTTTAATTTACATAATTGTAACACAACAAATAATATTGTACTGTATCCCAAGCCGTACTCAAGTCAAGGTTTGACTGTACCCACGAAACCGCGTCTCAAGTAACAGTTTGACAGCAATGACAGCGTACTTGAGTAACAAGTCTCGTTTATTAATACGTTCGCACTCACTTGATACGCCGTACCTACAGCTCTGCTTAAGTACGGTCTATTAATTTAAACAACATCTTAAGTACTTTCTTGAGAATTTTCTTAGAGATAAGAACGCTTTATTAATACGGGCCCTATTGAAACACCTAATTTTTTTAAATCGGGCCAGCAGTTTAGGCGCTACGGTGGAACAAACATACATAATAAATTATGACCCTTAATTTGGCTTCGCCGTAGTCGGGTAGAAAAAAAAAAAGAGCGTGCTTCCAATATAGACATAAATCATAATAGTATTCGATTTGTCTTAAAAACAATTATGCCGCCGAATTATTGTACTTCGGATTTTACGGGCCCCATAACTACACTATGGGATATATGCTAGATGCAGGTATAATGTAAGGAAGCATAACAATCCTACTACTATTAATAATAAATCTGCAAGTTTGCGAGGTTGGATGGATGGATGTATGAAAGGATGGACGGATGGATGTTCTTACTCTTTCAAGCAAAAACTACCGACCGGATTTTGATTAATTTTGATACGGTAATAGTTTAATTTCTGGTGTTAATCCAATACTTAAACTATAACATAGGCAACTATTTATATATATTTAGATAGGTACTGTATTGACGCGGGCGGAGCCGCAGGTAAAAGCTAGTAATTATAATATTATACGTTATGATGTATATTGCAGGAGCAGATATCAGGCGGGTGTCGCGGCAAGAGGTAGCGATCGCGCGGCGCGCCGCAGTGCCTCGACTGCACCGCCTGCTGCGGCGACAACAACACGTGAACACACCCCAACACCCCATCCGACCACACGACACGCCGCGTGTAGATGTAAAAGACATTGTGACAGACCTTTAAGAAATAGCTAAGCACGTCATCGTGACAAGTATGTAATTGTGAAGTGGATGTGGCAAAGAAATGCGTCGAAACTCGCAATTGTACATATAATTTCGATGTTTTAAATTCTCCAGTAGTCCCGTATCTTCTCGCTATGGACAAACCTAGAAAAGAAAACTAGCTATTTCCCCAAAATAATATTAGTCAATGTTCAGCTTCTGTTTGGATTGTACTAGCGATTCGCGCTCGAAAAATGTCACAATGCAAGTAACAAAATGATCTTAATACCGTGGTAAAAATATCACAAAAACATGTTTGTTCAATCTTTCCAATATTGAAAATTATTTTGAAAGCGAAACGAATTAACGATTTGTAAATCACACGAATGTTCCAATCTTAACAATACCTACTCGGGTTATCGAGTGGTATGATTTTATAGGTTTATTTACAAATTATAGTTTTTATTAGTCTGACTGTGATGTTATTGCAATATTTTGAGTAAAGACAGTTTACACAATTATTTTACCTCTAACGACTAAAAGATTGTTCAAAGTATGAGAAATGCAGTAGATGAATCTCAAGAACACAATACAAAATATTTGGGATCTAGCCTTTTAAGGTAAAATAATTGCAACTACAAAATTTTTACAAATTGTAATTGACAAATTAACCATTATATTTTATTTGCCATACACGTAAAAGTATATTTTAATTACAATTGAACAGTACAAATTACGATTGATATATAAAAGAGTTTCGTAGTTTGAAAAGTCATACTCAAAATGAGATATAGAATGGTACTGTTTAAAAAGTTTAAGGCCATTTGCAAACACGGCAAGAAAGCCAAGCGCATTTTACGCGCTGTTTGAAATGAGCCTTATAAAATTTCAAAAAAGATTAAACGATAGTGAGATGAATTGACGTAATTGTAAGGATCATACTTGTATAAGATATAAATATCATCACAATGATAAATGTGAGAATAATAATAATGGATTTTTATAAGTATTTTACATTATATAGCTATTGTGTGTGCCACAAACTTGACAATGAATAGCTTATTGTAACGCGACCACTTTAGAAAATAATTTTCGTTATCTCCATATTTTTTATTTTTCATTTTTTTACGGACGAATACTGGAACGTTAATCAACATTAAGAGCCCTCCTATTCACAGGCTTTCGCTGTCTCTGCTAGCCGAAATGACAAGGACAGCATGTGATTTGAGCGTCACTTAATTTAACTATCGTTTCAGTATTCGGCTGTAAGACCTAAGGAGTGGTTGATATATTGTTTTAGAAATATTAACGGCCTGATATTGAAACCCTAGTACTTACTTCACGTGGCGCAAGTCACATGCTGTAGTTGTCATTCTGCTCTGCCCTAGCTCAGCTGAGACGGCGCCAGCCTGTGATATAGGGGGCCCCTAACTTTAAGTAGGGCCGTCAGTATTCGGCCGTTACATTTTGATCAAATAAATTTAAAAATACAAGTGTTCTTAGAGCGTTTTTACATTACGCGATAATGATATCGCGCGCGATAATGATATCGCACGCGATGTTTTGAGAGGCAGCATATGTTTTATTTTGAAACATATACCTGTCTTTGTTATTACATGCCATATTGGCGCGATATCGGACCTAATCAATGTGAAATCGCTTTTATGTCGTCGGCAGTTTTCGTTATCCGGTCCTATATCGGCTATCGTATCGCGTACCTAATGTGAAAACGCTGTTACGGTAAACTTTATTCTTGTTTGAAGGAATGTTCAAAACTATGGTGCCAGCAACCGATCACGGTGCGCTTACAGACTTACCCAATTCCTAATCTTTTACTTGGTTATTAACTTTTCCATCATAACAAGAAAGTCTTCAAACATATCTTTATTTTGCAAATATTCCATTCAGGGTTTTGTGAATTTTTGAGTACTTAAAGTTTTTACTGAGGAAGACTATTGTAAGCTATCACATATTCAGCCATATCTGTTAGTGCTTACTTAAACCTAAGTCTGATCGTAAAATGTAACTTCTTATACGTATCATATTATGTAACCCATGTATTATATCGCCTATGTAGGTATTCTACCTAAAGTCTATTCGCGTTCAGAAGGCGTACATATTATGCCACAATGGCTTATTTTAATTGGTTAGTATGAACACGGCTCATTCGTCATTGGTGATTTTTTTTTAACATTTCAGTGTGTTCTTAACGCGCAAAGACTTAAATATATTTACCCTCTTACAAAAAAATATTTACATAATAAGCTATTCAATGTTGCTATCTTCGTCTGATACGTTGGAAATCCACTTTGACGACCTCTGTGGCTCATTGGTTAATTAAGCGTGTTGGTGCTCAAGCCGAGGTTGCGGGTTCGAATCCCGCCGAAGGGACAAAGTTTTTATGTGTTCTGGGTCATGGATGTGTATTTAATATGTGTATAATATAATAAAAATCTTAAATATATGTATAGTATGAAAAGTATTAAATATATTTCCGTTTTCTGGTACCCATAACACAAGTTCTTCGAGAAATTACCACGGGACCAGATTGACGTGGTGTGAAGAGCTCATAGATATTATTATATTATTATTATAAAGACAGCAACCATTGTGTAAATATTTTCGTTAGTAAGGGAGTTAATATTTGTATTTAGATATAAAATTAATTTAGAATCGGTTCTGTTTCAATTTAACTGTAGTTTTTTTCTTTGAGTTTGTAGTGAGTCATCGGTGCAAATGTCATGCCAATGGCGATTTACGTCGTGTTCAAATGAACAAAATTAATTGAAGTAAGTCATTTTGACATTTGCACTGATGGCTCAAATTTAACGCGAAAGAACTATAGCTTTTTTCTGTTACTAAATCAGTGTAAGCTCTTTTAAGAGCCTTTTTAAGTCTGTATTAGATCTGTTCAGCGGAATATGTAAACGCCTCGTCATCTTTTTCTCTTGTCAAGAAAGATTAACGCAAGCCTGCAAATGTGGGATATTCAATTTTTTCCCCCTTTTTGCCTTGGATGTTTTATGATACAAACTTTCATAACAGAACCGATTCTAGTGTTTTATTAGTGAAGGATTTTTACTAATTACACTAAATGGAATTTAGCGTATTTGCTTTTATTTATTGACTATTTTTCTTGTTCGCCGGCGTGATATGTATAAATTGTATAAGAAAGTTTATGATAATAATATTATATTGTACAGATGCATTTGGATTTAATGTTTTATTTTTTTATTTGGCTTCGGCATAGCTTTGGCCCAGATAGAATTACTGTCGCATCTTCAGTAGCAATAAATAAAATGTTCGCTTTATGGAAGTATATTAATATAATATTATTAAGTATGTTGTGTGTTTCATATTTGAACATGCTTAAATTGGGTATTCAAAAGTTTAATGTCGTGTCTTGTATCGCCTATTCATACTTCTATATTTATAAATAATAAGCTTGCTTCAAACTATCATAATTTCAAAATATGTAATATTCTGCTCATAACATAAGCGTGTACGAGATTATCTATTTACTTAAATAAGTTTATTTCTTGTAACATCTCATAAAGTCATAACTAATTACTTTAAAGTGGATACGTGTGTTTTAGTCCAACCTCCATGTATTTTTATAATCGTTAGGTACCTAAAAACCAATTTTTTTTTTTAATTCGGCCATTTGAATTGTCTACTGAACGAGCGAGAAGTTAAAGCGGTAAGAGTGTTTTCACTTTATCCTTTTATAGATATCGGTATCGGACACCGATACGACACGAGACATTCACTCGTTTTACTCGCTTTTGGATATCAGCGTCCGACACCGATATCGGATCGGATAATGAGAAAACGCTCTTACTCTACAATTTATGTGTGTACCTTATCAGATGTGCTTGGAAAATAAATTTTATACCGGTAAAATATATTAAAAGTCCGGTATTTTATAAGTCATACCTCCAATGAGTGTTGAAGAACCATCTTGTTGCAATATTTAAGGATACAAGAATTGTTATAATTAAATATTTAATGTACTTTTTGTGTACCTTTTTTCACATTACCTTAACTTTTAAAATCTCTAAAATTTTTAAGTCGCAGTTTAATGTACATACTGTTTTCTATAGATTTAGTAAAAATTAAAAATTATCATCACACGATGATTGAAACCATATTTGAAATTCCCGCTAAAGCTTGTATTGCCAGATACAAGTTTTGTGTACTGCGCTTGTGGGGAAACCTCATTTTTCTGCCACTTCCAGTTAAATTTTTCAGCTTTCATATTATTGTAGACAAATTAAAGAAACAAAATTATAGTTAGATAATCCATAACAAATGGTGGAAAAGGATTACTACTCTGTACATTTTTTAAGTTTGAGCTCGAAAGAAAAAAAACTGCTCGCGTAGGTATTTTTAAATTACAACTGACATAATATACTGAACTGCTATTTCATTGGACTACATCTATTTTGTTAACTTAACCTGTAGAGCATTGCGTCACTTGGGTTACTAAATACTACAGTATCTGTCATCTCGGGGTAAAAGGATTTTTATGCTGTTCCCACTTGTCATGTCTTAATATCTATGAACTCCATAAACAAAAACTTTATACCTATAACCATGGAAGAAGGATATACTATTGTTCTGAGCCTACAACTACACCTACATCTAAACTTATGTCTATAGGTACCTACCAACCTACTGACGCCGATTTCTTAAAAATAAACCATGCAGGTACCTTCCCTCAAATACTATTTCAAGACCAAAATTAGTCAAATAGTTCCAGCCGTCCTTGAGTTATAGCATAGGCCATAGACCAATCATACAGTTATAGTGAAACTTAAGTTTAATTTTATCGGCAAAATATCCCCCTTTTTAGGGATGCAAGCCTCACTGGTTTTCACCCCCCAAAGCCCAAACAGGGGTGTATTTTATGTAATTTGTGTATTCTTATTATATATCTTATAGTAGAAAGAATAAACTTTTGGTGTTATATTTTACAGTATTTTAAAAGAAAAAACATTAAGAAAAAAATATTTTTAGAGAGAGGAAATGAATTTTTCAAGATTTTTTCTAAGCAAGTTAAGAAATAAATTTTTCAATATTCTCCACTGCATATTATTGTTTTTGTAGCAAAAACTAAAACTACTTTTAAACTTCAAAATAAATCTCAGTTTATAGTACATAAAGTGGTCTATTCAACTTTTCAGTTTATTATATATTACAATTAGAAAATGAGAAATCTATCAACTATTTTACCAGTCCCGAATCCCAAACAGTTCAAAATTTTTGGTTTAAATTACAAAACATAGATACCTACCTATATATTTGAAAACTTTTACAATCATTGAGGTCTTAATTTTAAGTCTGGCAGCATAAGCACGTGAGTTTACGTGACTGTGTGATTATGGTAACATTTTTAGTTAATGGCCGTCAGTTAGCTGGAATGGGGGCGAGAAATTGTTTTCGATAAATATTATTGTGAAAATTACAAGTTATACTATTTGTGTTTTTGTGAATTGAAAACATTACTGATAAATTTTGTGCGTCTTAGTGAATTCTAGTGACTTTAGTAACAGTGAAATTGTTTTAGGAATATATGTGTCTTAAAATTGTTTCGGATTAGTGATAATTTTTCTTATTTGTTTATTGGATTACTATTTCGAGTTTGAGCGACATCAAATAATCAGGTGAGTTGGAAACGAGACGAGTAGATTGTTTTCATAAGGCAGGACACATGCCACGAAAACCTTAGCATAGGCGTGATGTATCTTTGATTTGCAACCGGGAGATAACGGATGACTATCTGATTGCGTAGTTTCTGATAAGGTACATTCCACAGTTCCACACAAAATCTTCACGAGTTAAATTCTCATAAAACTCAGTTTACTGAAATATGCTTTATCATGTCAATCTAAATTTAATATCGTTTATTTTAAAAGTGAGTGGTGTATTAGTAATTGGCTAAAGACACGTGAAAAACAAAATCCTTGTAGAAAACAAGTGTATTGTGATGCCACTATTAATTAAGCTTGTCTCTAAAACATGTTTTTCACACACATTATCATTAATTTACTGAATTAGTACGTTCTCATTTCGATTTCAGTCATTTTTCTTGTAGTTTTGTGTTCCTTATTTTTATTAACCGACTTCATAAAAGGAGGAGGCTCAATTCGATTGTATTTTTTTTTGTTTGTTACCTTTCGACCATCAGAACTTTCGACTGGGTGAACCAATTTTGATGATTCTTTTTTATTTGAAAGCTGGTGCTTCCCGTGTGGTTCATTTAAATTAATCCAGGTCTGACAATAGCATCCATGAGAAAACCATATGTCTTAAATTTTTCTTTTTACTTCCAACCCAAGATTCTGTTGATTCTAAAAACTTAAATGGAATCTTTGCTATCAACTATAAGTGAAAGTAACAAAAAATGTTAAGAATAAATTAAAATACTCTGCCTATAATGGTGATTACTACTATTATTTTGTATTACAATTAAAGATAATTAAAAACTATAATGTGAAGGAGGAAATTCTAGGATATTATGTAATTAAAAACCTAGGCCTTTTCATCCTTTATTGGATGATTTACACAGTATTCTCCAAGCGAAGTAACCACTCTTGATATACTGTAGTACCTGGGACAGTTGGATTTTTTAAAAATGTTGCATTGTTGCCCAAGCATATATTATCGTATTCTCACAACATAGTCAGCCTAGTCCAGAGGAATGACTGGTCAATATGTCTGGGGCCAACCATGTGCTGGTTTCATCACAATGTTTTCCTTCACCATAAGGGTGTCTGTTAATATACTTGAGATCTGAAAAAGTCTCATTGGTACACCCCACAACCTGGGAATCGAACCTGCACTCTCTCGAGTGTGAATCAAACGGAGTTGGCCACGGAGTTTTAATGTATAAAAAAAACTAACATACTAATGAAGTGTTAATAACAAATTTTCTTTTCATTCAGTATTTGTATATGAAATGTTATATAATATATTATTTGAGGTAATTTAAAAAATTTGTAAGAACTTTATTATGAAAACTTTGTACATAAATTACGATAATTTGAATTATTATTATTATATGTCATATTTCTACTTCAATATATTTTATAAAATATTCAGTTAACTGGAATCAAAATTTAACAATATTAACTGTTGGAGTTCCATGATTTCCATGCTTCATCACAAATAGGCCAGCTGGATTTATTGGTACCATGGTCCTAAGAAACGGGCATGATATTATAATGCTTCTTTTGTTCCGCCTATCTGGTAAAAGTCAGTACTTTTAGGAGCGGGGAGGCTTAAATGGACATGTAACTCCGCTAGCGTTGCGGGTGTTGAGTGCTTACCATTAGAAGATCTATCTACAATTCCTTTTTTTTTTGTTTTCTGATCTTATTCCATAACAAAACTTAAATAGTCAAATATTAGTAAGCTAAGTTAAAGCCTGAAGCCTCCATAGTAATAACCTCAGACTAGCTTGTATCTCAATTGAGATAATGTGTGTTACAGAAAGAGATAAAAATGTTAATTAAATTGGCACAGTGTTATATCAAATAATTAACCTGTACACCTGGCATCAAGAATTTTTAAAAATAAACGATTATTACAATCGTTTATTATTAAAACAGTAAATTGCAAAAAATGTGTGTGTGGCATATGAATTTATTAGGTACTTCTTTTAATACATTTGTCTTTTGTCCCGATGCTATGTGTTGCATGGTTAACTTGTATGGTTTGTATGTTTGATCAGTTCTTACTTGAATATAAACTTATTTAATGGTCAACGGGAACTTAACTTAAAACTTTACTTATGGCTAAAAATAGACTTATGCTTTAAAAATAGACCTCATAGTAGTAAAATGTAACGAACAGTACCAATACACCATACTGCCTATCGTCCAATTGTTGGCATGACGCTATCAATTAGAAGAATTTAGAACTGACTGTGTATGGGTATGGATTAGAATGAAAATTGACAAACTCCAGTTTGGATCAAGCCTGAAGCATCATGTCGATTGGATAATAGGCAGTATGGTATTTATTAGTTGACATTATTTTTAGTGTTTTCAACTAAAATGTTTTCAATTTGTATGCAATGTTGATTATGCCTTTAATACGTAATGTGACATAAATAAGATTTTAGCGAAGATTTTAGAATAATAAAATAGATAAACATTAACAGAATTACTGAAAATGCAAAGTAAGCCTAAATTTAGCCCTACGCGACAATCTCACGGCTTCGTATTACTTCATAATAGCTTCCAAACCTATTGATGTATGAAGGAGTAGGCTGGTTACGCTTGAGTTGGTTAACGTGTACAAGTGTGTGTATGTGTGCTCAATGCACTTGCAATGCAATTGTCCCCCTTTTAAACGCTACAACGAATGTCTCGAACCCAAATGACGAAAATAGAGATATGATCGGAAAAAAACGTAGCCCGATCATTCATTCAACATTTAACCAATTTTATCAAAGAAAAACCTCGTTAAATTTCAAGAAAACTTTGATAGAAAATTCGCTGATAAAGTAATTAAATTAATACAATTAATCGTCAAGGCAAATTGAATTAATATCGAACATTAAAACTGGCGCTAAGCCTCTTAAATGTGTGTTATCCACACACGAACGGCTATTATGATAGTATTATCTGATTTACCCAAGCCGCGGTCAAGGCTCGCGCACGGCTTTCTAACAATGCAACGCCCTAGATATCAGCATTATGGTATTTGGGAATTTGTTTCAAATAGGTCTGTCTGGCTGTCCAAAGCCATAAAAACAAACAAAAATACCATAACAAGTATGGTTTTTCTTTACGGTTAGCCTTAGAACGATGAGCCCTTAACATGGGTCTATGGCGTTGCCGGTTACACGCCTCACATGTGGGAAGTCAAGTCTCTCTGTAGCTGCTTAAAATTTTGGAACATGTAAAAAAGAAATCAATTTTCTAGTGACCCTGCAGTGACAAGGTCAACCATCCCGTTAGACGAGGTTCACGTTTATTACGGCTCAGTTAGCCGAGGCGCGGGAAGGCTGAAGATCTATTTCCTGACGAGTTCATACACTAAATATTTATAATATCATAACTGTACAATTTCTGTCCTTTAGCGATTGTCATTTTGAGAATACGTCCTTTTGAAAGTATGTCGTTTTACTACTAAAAACGACATTTTGCGTCGGAGGTAACGCGCCCATAAGCCACGTAAAGAGGGCGTTTGGCTTGGCTTGCGTGAGCTTGTGGTCGGTTTTAGGATACAGATCAAAGGGCGCTTGCGGCATGCGCTTGCAACTCGTTCACACGTTAGCGCGCGCTTAGTAGCCGCTGTGGTCTCGCGATGCACGTCTAGTTCTGTCTCCAAATTGAGTGGCTGGTCGAACGAAGAGAGTTTATAGTTTTTGGAATATTACCAGACCGAAACGTCTATCTGGAACCCCAAAGTCTTTAATCATAAAATTAAAAAGAAAGTTGCAGATGCTTGCAGTCGTCTTGCCGATTTAATGGGAAAGCTAGTAATGGATTTAAAAGCCAAAAAACTGAAATAAAAGTAGGTTAAACCAAACGTAATAGCCGATACAAGTTCGGTGTCCGCCATACTTGGATGTACGTAGAGCACTGACGCATTCACAAGCATGTAAACGACTTCCAAATGCCGAGCGAGATTTGTGGACGCTTGGGGCTTGTGGATGCTTGTCCAGCCTTGGCAAGCATGGAAACGCACCTTTACTAGTTCGCCTAGCATTTGATAGTCTAAGGGGCCCGGTATATACACGGTCCGGTTTTCCTTCAGTTCGGCCTGAACGGATGCAAAATAGTATCGTCTGTGTCCAATTTTGAGATCGCATCAGTCGGCTGGATGGACTGAAGCGATTCACTCCAGAGTTGCCAACTCTGTTTTTGCGAAACTACCAAACTCGCGTCGTTTTCTACTAAAAACTACTAAAAGAGTACCAATAACTATAAACTTAGAAATCCCTAAAAAACAACAAAAAACCACTGCATTTTCAGTTTTGATATATTGAAAATATGATAATTTTACCGTAAAATAAAAAATACAGTAGGAAATATTACGTAATATAGAAATTAAATCGATAGTTTTAAGCCACCTTATCATGTGCTATTATGATAAGGTGTCATAATAGCACATAGTAGCACGCCATTTTGCATATTATGATTACTGTCTGGCTATTTTCTACAAAACCACTACTAACAACTAAGTTGGCAACATTAATTTTGACCTGTACGGTAGGACTGAACGGTAATAAAATTCTAGTGTAAAATAAAACCGGTCAAGTGCGAGTCGGCAAGAGGGGTTCCGTACAAAATGGAAAAAATCACGTATTAATAAGTATTACGGAACCCTAAAAACACGACCGAAGCTCGCGGCAAACCAGATGCTATTTTCCGTGTATGTGCTCGAATCCGTTCAGGCCGAACCTTAGATTAAAATGCCTAGAAGCCGGGTACGCACATCAAAAGTGAAGCAAATCGGACTGAGCCATATCGGCTCACTTTGTTCGAACGACCCGTCAGTTGTCAAGCGTTAGTGCATACATCTCCGACTATTAAAAACATAACGGTTTGTGTCGTTATAGGGTGTCACAATGCATCGGAAAAGAATTAATAAAGCTTTGGAAATAACATGTCATATGTAAGTACTACAACTTGACTTGTATTAAGCCAAATATTTTAAACATTTTAAAAAAAAGTCACACTTTGTCGCCATCTTGCTGCCCTATTGTAAATAATTGTGAAAATGTTACTAGTAATAAAAAAAAAACAAAATTTTCATGGCTAACTAATAGTTTCAACCAAGACAATTTTTTTAAATATTTTCTGATTGTTTAAACTATCAATTTAAAGTATTTTCAGTATTAAGATAATCCTTAATATATTCCTTAATACCAGTTTAATAAAAATAATGTTTACAAATCGTGTTTAGATAGTTTAAAATGAAATATAAGTTATATTTTTAGATCTCACGATATAAAGAAAAACAAATACAATAATTTCAATTTTAAGAGCAACAAAATGTTGAATTTGTGAAACCGTGGAAATTGTCCCTTAAAACTGTACACACTCCACAACATTAAAGTTTTGTGTGAGTGTCGGTATGTAATATTTACGCCTAAATCTATCTGTTGCTTGCTTCACTTTGTACGATGCGTTTGTTTGAAGACTATCTAGGCGTTATTAATCTAAAGGCCGAACTGACGTCAATTCGGTCGGATGCTATTTTTTCCGTGTATGTGCTCGAATCCTTCAGGCCGAACTGACGTAACTGAAACGATCGGCCTTTCATCTGTGGCGGCCTTTAGCTATCAAGATAATTATATTTACTTTGATATTTTTCAAGAATGCATAATCTAATTGTAAATCGGCTTACCTACTTTAGTACTTGGTACACATTTTTCATGGTTCTAGTTTACACGTATGGTCCCCGTGACGTGTGCGTTTTAGCTATCGAAGAATTACGGGCATAGATTGCGGGCTAAAGTTTGTTTCAGTACTTATGCTTATACCGCTGTAATTAATGAATGAATAAAAAACAAAAATAGGGCAATGTTGCTGTCATTAATAATAACGATATGAAAATATGTATTTCGAAACTAAGCAACTCATTAGGGAGGATAAACAATTGCGTCGACCTCGTCTAAAGAGGATGCCGAAAATAAAATCCGGCGGTAGCGTTCGGTTTTCATAACGTGTAATAGGCACGACCGTTGTGTGGAAGTACGCTCCAACGCTGATGTGTTGCAACTTGCAATTCTGCTAGTTTCCGGAAGCAGTATATGGGCCGATGTCGAACTGTGTTTTGCCTTGGATTAGTCGGTAAAACGATATGTGACGAGAGATTTCAATATGTGTACAATGTTTAAAATGGATGGATGTCAAGATTTAGCGATTAGCACCACATTTAAGTTCTCTTATACACACGAAATAAGCTCTCTTTTACAGAACAGGCTGAATTGATAGCATCCAATAATTCGCTTAGAACTTGCGTTACAATGGAGAGTTACGGCCGAATACTGAAAAATTTAAAGTTCTCCAATTCACAAAATGTCGCTGTCTATGCTAGCCGAAATGACAAAGGCAGCATGTGTCCTGAGCGTCACTTAATTTAACTATCATTTCAGTATTCGGCCGTAAAATTTTACAATGAGGTAAGAAATTAATCTCGTGACTAGCTTAAGACTCGTATCCATTGAACACACACTGTGGTCAGCTTCGCCCAAATCCTGCACCGAGAAAGAAAGGATTATCATTTATCAGCAGCCAGTGTATCCTTAAGGACGTATTATCCTCGAGATTATGTGACGCGCAATTACTCACCGAACAAAAGCCTCTTCACGCCGATTTATAGTAATTACACATTGTTCGACCCGTCACCCGTGTTACCACATTTGAGGTTCTACATCAGTGATAGTTATTCGCAACATCGAGTATTACTGATCTGGTGTCAGGAAGGGGGTAAAATTCCAATTACTAAATTTGACCCAAACAAATAAATAAATAAACTGGCCAAGCTAAATAAAACCGTTTAAAAATTTTAATAATACGGTTTAATAGGTGGAAACAACACAATTGTGCAAACAGACGCGTCATTCAACTATTATACAATTATAATTAGCTCGTTACAAAAATATTCCTAAAATTCACGGTACTCGTGAGCTGTATTTCACGAAATACAATGACAAATATCGTACATGTTTTACGCACATGCTGCGAAGTACGAATCTTTAACTAAGTTTGATGCCTTTACCTAACTTTGACGACCAAGATATGCTGAAAAGGGGGTTGAACTCCAGTTGTTGACTTCGACTAGTTTTGACGGTACGAAATGTTGTCGTTTTGTTGCTCCTTGCTGTTGTTCCGCTCGCCATTTAGCCTAGAAAAGATTTCGTTGGTATAGTTAATAGTAGAATCATGAAACGTCCTCGACTGTGACCGGATTGGTGAGAACTCGTGATATCACGCTATCATTGACATTCAGCGCAGCCGAAACACATTTAGAGGTTGCGATTGTTTAATGCACACGCCCACTTAGTATTTACGAAGGAACTCAGCCATTAAACATTTTGTTCAGCGAATTCCTTGCTGAAATGGCTAAGGTACTCTTTGTGAATCGTTACTTCTTGGACTTTGACTGATTTGTCTATTCTTAGTTCATTCAAGGTAGAATATATGAGTTGGTAATATACTAATCTACTCTGTGCAAAGTGCAAAAGTCTCCAAATAAGCAGTAGTCTTAGATCTCGAAGAAACCAACTAAGTTGCCTCTGCACGTTCCAACATTCTGCAATAAATGCGTAAAAGCTTTTATTACCTCCGTGTGACTCGCACTAGTGATTCAGCTTTAAAAGGTGTGATATCATTTTTTTTTAAACAGACTTTCTTTCGTGTGCAGAGTGCAATGAAACGAAAGTTACAAAACCAAATTTTTTAACGTTGGTGAGTTTTTATGTGAGCCAAAACTGAAATCAGACATGGAACTCTGTTGTATAATGCATTGTCTTCTGGATACTAGGTATGTGTTCTATGCTAGAATTTTTAACAACATAGTCAACATAACATGTAAAAATATGATTCTAATAGACATTTTAGTGGTACATAGTAGATGTTTATTTACTTGCTTCACTGAACGTAGATAAAATCGAGTCGAGGTATGTGGTAGAAAGGAAAATTGTTTAGGTACCTTTGAGATAACTTTCTGATATCCATTTATAGATTCTTGTTTGTGGCATGTTCGGCTACGCATTTCAAAAGGCAATTTGATACAGAACCGATTGGGACTTAAATTTTTCCAACTTCTAGCCTATGTCTGTAATATTTTTTGTTTGGTCCTTCATATGTCGTCTTCAATAGTTTTTACTTTTTCAGTCCCTAAATTTAACATTCGCTTAGAAAGGATCTCACCAAATAAATGATCTCGCAAGGCACAAAAAAGGTACAAAGGCCAGTAGCTCTTTAAAGTAAGCAATGTTGCGGAAACAGCATCTATTGCGGCGGCACATCCGCGGCGCGCGGGCTACGTCGAGATAGTTGTATTCGCGGTTACAACGAGTTTGAAACCGGCCATTAAAATGCCTCGAGCCCACGCACGCCCGGCGCCGACAGGTTGTGGCATCTATCGCGAGCACAAAAAGTCCACTTTCGCCTGGCAGACCTCGTTGGTTTGCAATTACACACCATAACCGAGGAGCAACAGGTATGGGTTTATCGATGGGATATGTATTATTACATTTCTTATGCCGAGCCGAGTGTCGTGGTCCTTGAACATCCTTAGAACGTGGAAGCATCGAACGCTCATTTCAAATTTGTCCTGGTAGAGCTGTCTGTTCTGCTTGCGGAAAAGCACGAAAATAATTAACGGAGTGTAGTAACTAGGAATATTATGTTGTTCTAATAATAGCTCCCCACACCGATGTCGGTGGCCGGTTTCATTGAAGCCAGGCCAGCTACGCAGGAGTTATTTTTATAGTGCCCAAGTGTGTGCGCAGTACACAAGAGGACTCGTCTCACCTTTACTCTCGAAACCTAGTGGGACGGATAACCGACACGACTGGCGAGAGATCAAGCGCAGGACCTACTTTTTACATGCCCATCCGACGCATCATCTTGTTAGACAATCAGGTGATCATCAGCCTGCATTGTCCTAACGAAACTTGGAAACGACATTTTTTGTTTTTCCAACGCGGGAACCGAACCCACGACCTCCGAGCCGAGAGCCAAGCTCTAAACCACTGTTTTCTAATAGCATCGCTTGATTGTTCGATGTTTGTCTCTTCATTCTTCTCTACAAAACTGTTTGACATAATACCAAACACGTATCGAATATCGACAGCGATTTAGCACCGAGTGCAAATCCATCAATTCTTATTTGTCAGCTTGTCAGCCATGGAATATGGTTGGAGTTAGTTTTACGCAATCATTTATTTCATTGATGTAAAACATATTACATGACACATTGAGTTTTTACACTGAAGTGTTTCCGATTCTATTAACTAGTATGTATGTATGCCTGTCTATATTTTGTGAAGAAAACCTTTATAGAGGACCCTGGTACAAACGATTAATCAAGTAGCGAGCGTTTGGGTGCATTGCTATCACGGAAGGACACAGAAGTCCGACAAGTTTCCAAAGGGCTCGGCCGCAATCCGATAATTGTGTTAGGTCTAGGCTCTAAGCAACGTGGAATGCACCAGTTCTCAAGTAATTACTTTGGACTGCAATGTAATTTTATTACTCACTTTCAATTGCAAATGTCATAACTCATGGGAGCCGATGTTTTCGCAGCCTAGATAAATAAATTCACTACAATTAATTATTGGGATATAATTTTTCAAATATTACAAAAATTATTTCACGTCGTAGATAATGTTAGAATTTTAATAAGTACCCAATAATTTATTTTAAGGCTAGCTATTCTCTTCAAATGAATAACTAAATTAGTAATGAGTAATATATATAACTACTTGCAGTATGATATTTTATAATTAACATATTTTTTTATTATAAAGCAAATTGTTTTATGTCATCGTGCCATATCGTGGTATATGATAATGGTCCCCGTTAAACTTGTATGAATTATATTTAATTCTGTTTAAATTAATGTCAGAAATGTAAAGTATTAAAATACCGTTCTAAACGGTATAATGTTCATAGGTTTAATTGTTTTGTGTGGAGCTAAACATAAGTCAGGCTTAATGACGTTCTTTTTCCGCCTCGATTCGCTTCAACTATGAAACTGCTCGAACCCGAAATTTTAGCGAGGGGCTGTTGACTCGGCGGTAACTGTTGTCTAATGTTTATGTTTGAAACGTGATCAGAAATATCTCATATATATAAAATTCTCGTGTCACAGCGTTTGTTCTAACAAGTTCTCTAGAACTCCACCCAACGGCTTGACCGATGTACGTATATGAAATTTTGCAGGTGTACTCAGTAGTTACGAGAATACTCGTACTCTATTTTTCATACCTCGGAGTGATAAGGGTGTCCCACCCCAATTTTTATTTTCTATTTTATGATTTAACATTAAAAAATACACATAACCCTTAATTTTAACCCTTCTAACACCAACCCCTATTGATAAATAGCGATAATAATCTTTAACCCTCAGTCGTCAATAACTCTTTCACACAGTTGTAGGGGTTGGTAGTAGGAGTAGGTGTAGATGTAGATACTATATGTAATTTGTAGGAGTAGGTGTAGTTTTTGGCGTGGACACTCTAGGTTGGTGTACCTACATACAGGTAGTTATTTATTTTTTACAGTTAAGACAGAACAACGTATGTTGGGTACAGCTTGGTAGTACTGAAATAATCTTCAACCCTCAGTGGTTGATAATAACTCTTTGAGCTAAGTAGGTGTTGGTAGTATATGTAGGTTGTAGGTGTAGGGACTAGGTGTAGTTGTTGGTGTAGAAACCGTAGGTATGTAAGTAGTTATTTATTTATTCCACTTCATAGTTAAGACCGAACACGCCTGTTGGGTACAGATAGTATATTGTAAAATTTGTAATAGGGTAAACAGAGAACGCTTAGTGTACGTAATAGGTTTTTTAGTTTTAACAATAAGATGACAAGGATGTAATTTTTGTTGTTGTTCGTGTATGAAAATGGCTTCTTAGTCAGGATATTGATTTAATTTTTATAATGACTCGCTTCAGAAAATGTCTTAATTATACATTGTATTTAAATGTAATCATTTTTAAATTAACTAACTTTACCATAAGAAAGGCAACCGCTAGAAATCGAGTTCTTTATTTGGTGTTTAAAAACCTTATCGTTTACAAATTAACGATGTTTATTGATATTTTTATATGTAAGGTGACACAAACAACACAGGTATCGCGTGATATGACGCAAACATTATCCAATGAGTTAATACAACAAATACGCATTAAAAAAAAGTTTAAACGTTTAGATTTCACAAAACGTGGAAAGAAATTGATATAAAAAATGTTATTGACGTTTTAACATGCGATTTAAGTTCGCATTAATCGCCATATTTTATTGAACGGTAGAATACTATAACCTGTTAAATAAACATACAATCGGTACCGTCGCAGCTATTGTTACGCGTTGTTACGTTTCAATCGTAATTTCAATGATACTTTCGAAATAACGTAAGAGCAACTGTTTTGCGAGATCGCGTGTCCTAGAGCAATGACCAGCTGGAACGCCGCGGTCGACCGCTAAACGCTATGCCATGACATTTGGTATATTGTCATAGTTTATAGCGTCGTGCACCACATTCAATTAGAGCTTGATGATTATTTTGCTATTAAGGTCTAAAGTAGCAAGATGACGTGGAAATAATGACCATTGAAGTTAATTTTGAAAGGATATCAGACTCTACATCTTCGATGATACTTTCAGAATGGATACGTAATTTAGGACTTCAATAACATTAAATCCATCCAGATCCAGACGCATTTAAAGCTTCCCAATGAGCTTTAAACTTACTGCGTATCTAACATACGGGAGAATACTGCAACGATAGTTAAATTAAGTGACACTCAAGTCACATGCTGTCCTTGTCATTTCGGCTAGCAGAGACAGCCTGTGAATAGGAGGGCTCTTAATTTTCATTAGCGTTCAGTATTCGGCCGTTAAACAATTAGCATTGCTTTCGCTTATTACGATTGGACCCGAGTTTCTCATTGTCTCTCCATTGGGTTAGTCACTGAGTGAGAGGGCTGAAGCCTATTAGATATTCCTGCGATAACATCTAACTGTTAGTCGGCAGGGTGCTGTAGCATACAATGTGGTAGAAAATGTACAGTTGGAGTATTATTATGAGTGAATAAAATATGGCACAGAGTCACTGGCATATTTTTTTCCATCTATTAGCTAAAGTGTCTTCTGCTGTTTATTATTAAATTAGTTATTGGACGTCTTCTTGGTCTTACTGGTCAAAAACGAGTAGTTTCTTGCAATGGCAAATTTTTAACTATAAACGCTGGGTATATTCCGTAAATTCTAAAGTAGGTCTTGGCACAAATAATGCTCTTTTCTTGTTCAATTTAAACCACTGTAGATAACCAACGTAACGCTGTAACGTGTATACTTTACTATCGTATAACGTAAATTTTCTTGTTTTTCCTTGAATTAAAACTCTATCTTGTTGGATATAAGATGTACATTTGCATGCTCAAGTACATTTAGGGTCACTTTTTAACGGTCTTGGAGCGAGGCGAGGGTTGGCCAAGGTCGCGCATTGTGAAAAACTGGAACCTATCTTAATCTCCGCTTAGTTTGCATCTGTATGGAGAGTGCTTATGTAACACGCTATTAAGTGTCTGTAGTCTACTCAATACTATATTATATACTCGTTAGCATATTACGTCATGTGCCAAAACATAATGACATAGGAATTTTATCGTGTTGAGAAATCTATTATTATTTGTGTTATATACATACGTGCCTTATACCTGGATTGTCGAAATCGAATTTTGCAATAATATGATTTTGTCTGTTGTCCACAGAGTCGAAATTGCATCCATGAGACGTCGCTAGGCTTCTTAGTCCTGGGAAGCGCCACGCTGCGCCATCTAGTTTCATGTAAGTAATTACTTATTGACTACCTAATTTTGCGGCGTAGGTAATTAAAACTTAATTTAAACTATTCTCTGAAAAGAAAAGTCTGTTCTCCTAATCGTTCGTATAGATATGTGACCACTATGTGTTTGACCCTTTGATAAGGGTTAACCCCCTTCAAGAGGCTTAATTTTCGTTTTCAACAAGCATTTTATCAGCATTTACATACAGACATCGAATATTCTCTTTACACCAAACGAAGTTCAATAACTTGCTTGCGGTTGCCAAGATAGTTGCGTTGTGGTGTAGACTGTGTTTTTCCTAACCTTTAAAACTGTTTATCTCGGTCTAGGTTACTTTTGATGTACAGATTACAAAACCACAACCGCTAATTATTTACCGAACTTGAATGAGCTGTTAGATAATTACCTTTTGATCTCTAAGACGACGACGACTGGAACCTAAGTTTTATCATAATAAGAATGTAGTGGAACAGCCGAATACTCAAACGCTTTTTAAATTAGGATGCTGTCAAGTCACACGCCATTCTTGGCATTCTGCCAAGCAGAGAGAGAGATAGACGGCAAGGGGCATGATAGCCATTTAACTTTAAGATGCATTTGAGTATTCAGCCGTACCTACGTCTGATAACTTCTGTCACTAAGGTGACAGTATGTTTAGGACTTAGGAGTAGATAAGTGGGTATTGAAGAAGCCATGAATGAAACGTTTGTCCGCAAATAGAGCCGGCCGGCGTCTCAATCGTCCAATAAAACGAGGTCGTTGGACCCAGCGCAACAATGATATCACGCGCCACAAGAGATTTGCCCGCGTTTCTGCGTATCATAAACTCTAGTATAAATATGTTTTACATAAACGATGGAAACGATGGTGATTTAGTTGAAGCGTGCGAATGTTTTCACTTCAAATAAACGTGTTTTCTATTAGTCCCGTAGTGCCGTTATTCGTTTAACGTGTCACTTCCCATGACAAGTAACTTTCAAATCAGAGATACAAATTTTATCCCCCAGCTATGGTAAGTCAGTATTGCAGGGGGCAGTTGCCTTCATTAAGTTCACAATGTGCGACGTAGGTCGGGGGAAAAACGAGAGACTTTCAAAGTAATGCGTCATTAGAAACTCGGGAGATCCAAGTCGAGCGAAAACGCTCTTGTACAGATACAGAGCTGACCTATCTGGCTCTACTGAAATGGTCTGACCCCGAAGCTTTGTTAGTACAATTTAGGCTCGGCCATCTTTATCCGGCGTCGCGGATCACCGGACACGTATAAGCGGCGGATGTCGGATTGTCGAGTGACCGAGACGACTCGAAGTGTGTCCGTGAATCCGTGCGTCCCATATGTTGCTAGAGAGACGATTATACGGTATTATGCATTGATCATTCTGAACTAGAGATTAACTATTTGGTGATTGGTGCTAGAGGATATTGTTTCGAAAAAATAAATTAAATAAAAAACCCGACTGCAAAAAAAGACAGTCACCTAAACCACACACTAAAAAGACCGAAATAAGATTGAGAAAACAGACTACACTGCTGAAAGCCTAAATACAATAATTGACGTTATATTCGGTAGCAGGCGGGACCCATTTGCAAATTATAAATCGTATAAAAATAAATACTTAACTACTCATAATATTATGCAACAAATATTATATTAGATGAGCGCATCTCGCCGTCGAACACTCGTTTGGCGAGATATAACGTAATTGTATTTGCTTCTTTCGAAGAATAAATCTATTGATAACAAATTTATTCGAATGATTTAATTAAAACGGTGTTATTATTCCTGATTAAATTTAAATACATGACATGTATGTATATTTTTGTAAACTTCCTTTTAATTTCCTTTATTATATTAATATGATTACAATTTGGTACCAAAATCAGCCATCTTGTATTTTTTCTTTAAACTAGCTATCTAAGGACACTTTGCTTTTTGAGACAAATCTAACGATACTTTAACTGTCGAAATCCATCCAGCCGTTTGGAAGATACGTAAGAATAAAGGAATTTATAAACATACATACAGCTTACAAGATACGTGCGAAAAACATAACCCAGTCGGGTAATAATTGTAGTTTGTGAGAGACATTCAAGTTGTAAAATGCAAAATATGGTCTCTATACTCTTTGCACCACAAGCAATGCGAAATCCTTTAGAATTTCGACGCCTCTGGAAAATTCTAAGAATTTTTCAGCACAATCTGCGTTCGCTTGTGTTAATTAAATTCCACAGTGAGCAGTAGGAGAATATTTGAGGTAGGTATGACCTCAAGCCTAAATCGTCTTGGCTCTCGTATAGAACAATAAACGCGCCCGTATAAGGGCTAATTAATGCCGCGGCCTCCGAGGCCAGGCACATTGTGTATTTGTGTGCCTCACAATCACTCATTATCGAGTATGTTGGGCTTGGTGGTAACTTGGTAAGTGGCGGCCCAACCGAAATGTCTGTCAGTCATTCGTGACTCTATTGTTCCCTTATATCGATTAACATGTCTCAAGCTTGACTATTTAAGATCGGTAAAGTTTTATCACCATTTATGTTAGGTACGCTTCAATATAATGTGCCCATTGGCTTGCGATGGATCGTTACGACTTACGATCAAACTGGAATAAACTGCCCCCTTACTCCCGACACAATCCAGAATCGAATCAGTTCGATCTCAATAGCTTTTGTTACTCCCGACACCTACACTAGCTTAGCGCTATCGAATGGCAGGATCGAAAACAAACGTCAAATTACACGATAGCTAAAGAGGTCTCATTTAAAATATCGAGTTGCTTGTTTGAGTGAATTTGAACTAAATAACCTGATTTTTATTGTAGTATTGCTGCATTATTTAATGTTATTGAAGGAGCTAATAGAAAACGCGTTCGGAAAATGAAAACTTTACGAAGATGGTACAACTTCAATACACTGTCTAAGTACATGGTTTGTGAGGAATTTTGATGCAATTATCGCCTTAAAAATGATTTATTTGACGTACGAGTCGCAGATTTAACTACTCATATGAAGAAACTGACTCACTGAAATTATATCACCGTTATGTGTAAAGTTATTTAAAACATTACGCATTTTTTTACACATTTGGCCGCTAATTCATGTATTATATTTTCACTTAAGACAGGGACTGAGACAGATGAAGTCAACATAATATGATCTTTATTAACTTATCATATGAAGACTTCGTTTGTCTCAATCTATCTTTGAATAAACATAGTCAATAAATAGATAAAAAAAAGTCGTATGTTGATATTGTTACTATGCTCGGGTTTTCTAAATGTAAACACTAAACACGAATTTGTTATTGTATCATTTACATTAAATAATATACCACTTATATTTTCACCAAAATTAACAATTAACTACCTTTTTACAATACAACCAATTACCTATTTATGGCCAGTTATTGTAGTTATTGAATGTGTTTTGTGCACAACACTTGAGTTTTACCGACAAAATAAATCAAAATATGACTTTGACATTTGACAGAATGTCAAAGATTATAAACAGGAATTACAGAAACTTATTTACTGTCACAGTTTTTTTTAGAAAAATAACATTTAAAAACCTACCTTTGCATGAGATTGAACCTGATTCATTTGAATAAACATACACAATATGTTATTTAAAATGAAAAATATATAATTTTTCCATATTTTTATTAATCTTCGCCATAGACTACGGCACTCACCTGTACCTTGTTTACACTGTGGACGTGACGTCAGCAACCAGATACTGCTAACGACGCTGATAAGACACGATCTCAACGTGATCTCGATTTCGATTCAATTTTGTTTGGGAGTACGCATCAGGATCGAAACTGAATCAAAATCGACATCGGTTCAGACTCGTAAATCGAAATCGTATCAGTTTCGGGAGTAAGGCCCCTGGAATCATCGTATACCTACGATATCGTAAACGATCTGCCACACTTTATACAGGGTGACCTGAAATACGATACATTCCTTTGAAAGACAGAAAGTAGACCTCATTTACAGTAATATTTTTCATGGCATCCCCTATCCGAAAGTTGATATTTACAAAGTTATTGAAATTTCAAATTTTTTTTCTTTATTTTCGACTTTTTGACTTTGTCATGACGTATTTTTAAAAATGTTTGTCTTTTTAGTGATTTTTGTATGTATTTTAACCGTCAATGAGTCAAATATTATTTTTAAGGAATAAATAGGGACAAACTAAGCGAGAATTTTTCATTATGAGACATGAAACAGAATTTTCTTTTAAGAAAAATGCACATTTTTCTTAAAAACAGGTGATTTTCTTAAAAAAATGTATGATACAATGCGTACAAATACCTTAAATAACTTTCTTACCTCATAAGCTTCCAAAAAAGGTACAAATATGTACATAAAAATATGAACATGTAATAAACAAAGACAAAACAATCATCAGGTAACGTTATCTCAAGAATTACTCTACCTGAGGCGACCTTTTTTTTCAATTGTTTCCTTTGTTCAAACTTCGGGATGTTTCGGCTACTGTCGTCGCGGCCCTTTGGCAATGAGTTACCGACTGGCTTAGAGAGCAAATTTAGTAGCTTATATTAGTTTTAAGTCAACTATTGCCGTGTACGGACGTATTGTTGCTTTAAACTACACCCTTACTTCTACTTGTGATTTTTTTGTATCGCGATGGCTGCTTTTGAGTACGATGAATACGATGACATCTTGTTTTGTTACGGACTTTGTAATGGTAATGGTGCTGCTGCACGAAGAACATACGTTGAACGTTTTCCGAATCGACGAGTGCCAAACGTTAGAGTGTTTTCAACAACATTTCGACGAATTCGGGAAAGCGGCCGTGTTGATAGAAGACGTGGCGATTCAGGCAGACCTCGTTTGTATGCTCCAGAAGAAAAAGAAGAAATTTTAACACTTTTTCAAAATGATCCTTCTATTTCTACAAGAGCGGCAGCTAGAAGACTTGGATTGAGTCAATGGAAGGTGTGGTTTACAGTACACACAGCGCGTCTACATCCATTTCACTAACGTTTGGCACTCGTCGATTCGAAAAACGTTCAACGTATGTTCTTCGTGCAGCAGCACCATTACCATTACAAAGTCCGTAACAAAACAAGATGTCAGCGTATTCATCGTACTCAAAAGCAGCCATCGCGATACAAAAAAATCACAAGTAGAAGTAAGGGTGTAGTTTAAAGCAACAATACGTCCGTACACGGCAATAGTTGACTTAAAACTAATATAAGCTACTAAATTTGCTCTCTAAGCCAGTCGGTAACTCATTGCCAAAGGGCCGCGACGACAGTAGCCGAAACATCCCGAAGTTTGAACAAAGGAAACAATTGAAAAAAAAGGTCGCCTCAGGTAGAGTAATTCTTGAGATAACGTTACCTGATGATTGTTTTGTCTTTGTTTATTACATGTTCATATTTTTATGTACATATTTGTACCTTTTTTGGAAGCTTATGAGGTAAGAAAGTTATTTAAGGTATTTGTACGCATTGTATCATACATTTTTTTAAGAAAATCACCTGTTTTTAAGAAAAATGTGCATTTTTCTTAAAAGAAAATTCTGTTTCATGTCTTATAATGAAAAATTCTCGCTTAGTTTGTCCCTATTTATTCCTTAAAAATAATATTTGACTCATTGACGGTTAAAATACATAAAAAAATCACTAAAAAGATAAATATTTTTAAAAATACGTCATGTCAAAGTCGAAAAGTCGAAAATAAAGAAAAAAATTTTGAAATTTCAATAACTTTGTAAATATCAACTTTCGGATAGGGGATGCCATGAAAAATATTACTGTAAATGAGGTCTACTTTCTGTCTTTCAAAGGAATGTATCGAATTTCAGGTCACCCTGTATACTGAGATCCCATGCCGCCTGACTTCATTTGTCGCTTAAATTTTTGCAGATAATAATTGGCATATCAAATTGTAGTGTAGTACCTATTTATTAATCTGTGATAGGAGTGTTTATTACCTAGCTAGTACAATTAATGTATACCTACCCGCTACAAAAAGTTTTCATTTTGTTATTATTATTATTATTATTAAAAAAACCTGTACCTATCATTAATTTACTTTATTTCAATTTTATACTTATTAGCTATCTATTAAGTACCAATTACTACTTAAATTATGATGTAAAAGCGAAAGTACATAATTATTCTATGTATATTCACTGCTTTATTGATTTTATAATTCAATACACACGCTTATGGAAGAGAATGTGGTGGTTTAAAGGGCTAAATACTCCTAGACAACATATAAGTAAAGATACGGCGTACGAATTATTACAGAACTTAGCTCCCGTATCACTACCTGGCGAGGTGTAGGCATGACGCAAACAGACATCCAACTCATGTCTTGTTGTCACTAATGGGAATAACTTAGTTAAATCCTCAAATTTAAAATTAGAATCGGCTGTAACAAGACATGAGTTGGATGTCTGTTTGCGTCATGCCGACACCTCGCCAGGTAGTGATAACATATCCTACTCCGTGCTTTTAAATTTACCAGAAAATGGAAAAGAAATTTTATTAAATATTTTTAACATAATATTTACAAGCGGCATTATACCATATCAATGGCGTAACATAGCTGTCGTTCCGATACCTAAACCCGGAAGAGACCCCCAGTCTGTATCCGCTATAAGACCCATTTCATTAATCTCATGCGTGTGTAAAGTTCTTAATAATATTATACTGAATAGAATATATTGGCATTTGGAGAGCAATAATATGTTATCTGACGAGAATACAGGTTTTCGTAAATGTAGATCTACTGTAGATAATTTGTCGAAACTAGTATCAAGTATTCAAGTAGGCTTTTCAAAAAAACAGCACACCTTGTCCTGCCTCATTGACATAGACAGCGCTTACAATAATGTTAACACAGAACGCTTAATTACAAAAATGGATAGTTTCGGTCTAGGACAAAAAATATGTTTATATGTTTGGAACTTCTTAAAAGATAGGAAATTAAGTATATTCACAGATAATAGTATAATAAGTAGACATGCTTCATTGGGATTAGCACAAGGAGATCCCTTATCCCCTACTCTAATTAACATTCTGACGAAGGATGTAAGTAAACCTGAACTTGAAGTATGTTTATCTCAATACGCCGACGATTTTGTGCTATACACTACGAATCATAATATTGAAATTTCTAGAGTAAAATTACAAATAGCATTAAATAACTTTGTTAACGAGCTCGCTGACGTAGGTTTAATGTGTCGGCCACAAAAACTAAAATATGTATTTTTCAAAATAAACATAGATGTGACTCAGTTTCTCTTATTGTTTATGGTAGACCCTTAGAAGTAGTAGATGATATCAAATATTCAGGCATTTGGCTGGACAGAAAATTACGTTGGTCTAAACAGATAAATGATTTAGTTAGTAGAATATCTAAAATAATAAATGTTTTTAAAGTGTTGTCTGGACCGGGCTGGGGAGTTAATCCTATTCACATGAGACGACTGTATATTTCTTGTATTCGCAGTAAACTGAATTATGCAACTTTTATTTATGGTAACGCTTGTAAGACTCTTTTGACGAAATTAGATAAAATACAAAACCAATGTTTGCTCGTCGTAGGGGGATTTATAAGAACTACACCCATTCACATAATGGAGTCACAGCTAAATCTACCGCCTTTATTCATTAGAAGACAATATCTCGCTGGTAAATATTATCTTAATATTAAATCCTTTTCGAACCACAATATGTTAAGTATTTTACATGAACTAGAACCTTTATGTCAAAATTCTTATTGGAAATGTAAAAATAAACCTATTCTGATCTCAGTTCATAGATACCTTAAAGATACAGCCTTATATACAAGTAAACAATTGGGTATGTTCTCACTTAATACTTGGATAAGTAATGTGAATCTTCAAAGTATAATTAAACATAAGTTAGAACCCGTGAACAGTACAAAAAGAGATTATAAAATATAGGATTTAGAACGTATTTGCAGTAAATTTATAAGTGAAAATTTTTATCCATATTATAAAGTTTATACAGATGGCTCCAAATATAATAACGAGTGCGGGCTAGCTATATATGATCCACAATTAGATATCTCAATGAAATTTCACGTTAAAACAAAAATATCAATTATGTGTTTGGAATTATTCGCCATTTTAGAAGCCATCTTGTACATTTCTTCGTTTAAGCCGGGCGACTATGTAGTGCTGACTGATTCTAAAAGTGCGCTTCAGCATGTGGCTCGGTGTACCTCGAACGGTCGAGGAGCACCGATAGCCTACGAAATGATAGACGCTATACTGACACTCTCATCCCGGGGATATCGGGTAGTATTACAGTGGATACCGTCGCATGTAGGGCTGACGGGTAACGAAACAGTAGACCGTCTCGCAAGAGAAGCTATATCCGACCGTACGACGATACATTGTATACCATATTACACTGACACATTATACTTAGCTAAACAAAACTGTATAAAAATTTGGCATGAATCTTTCGATGAGCGCTCGCAAGCCAAAGGAATATGGTATAAGACCTGTATGGACTTATACCATATTCCTTTGGTAACTAACTTACGATCGTCTACCTGGTTTACGAAGTCCAACTTTTCTAGGAATACAATAGTAACTGCTATGAGACTTCGTTGCGGACACATCCCACTAAATAGCTTCGCGTTTATGATGAACAGAGTAAATACCAGAAATTGTACTGATTGTGACAAAGTTGAGGATGTCTATCACGTGATGGTGGAATGTGTCCGGAACGAATGGGAGAGGAGTACCTTTTGCACTGTTCACGGCATAGATTTACATGAAATCGGTGTATGTAATAGCATTTTGGCTTGTCCCACGTCGGACGAGGCCAAGATGCTATACAAACTAGCAGAATCAGCGATAAAGCTAAGAAATGTTAATAGGGTTCTGTTTTAATATTTAAATAATATTATGCTAAGTAGTTATTATTTGTTTGTATTTTTATCTGTATAAAACTATGGGGATGGCATAATCTTTATAGATTAAAATCCCTTCTCTAATAAAGATTAAAAAAAATAAATACACACGCAATAATTATATAAGTAACTGTAAGTAAGTGAGTAAATGAAAAGTTAATTACACACAAATTTTACTGTTGCGAAAACTTTATAATGATATCGCATGCTCTAGTAGAAGTAGGTAAAAGTTTTCTTGTTAACGCTGAGATATTAGTAAACGTTTAGCTGCTAGATCGAGTCTACTATTTTAACAAAGCCAAGCCAATTAGCCAGTCCTTGAACTATCTACCTAAAGTTAAAATTTAATATTAGATTCTTTTTTCGGTTTAAGATCATTATTTCGCAAAAAGAATTCAATATATAATTCGCTTACATTAGGGAGAATAATTTTAATAAAACTTATATTTACTTACACCGGCGTGGCGCGGCGTCACAAAGCAGTCATTTTAATATTTTTAAAACAATTCAATACACAATTACTCAATACAAAATATCACTCTTCTGTATTAATGAATAAAACTTTTGCTTGGTTAACACTCATATTAGATATGCGTATGTAAAGAAGTCCTACTAGTATACTCTTATAAATGTGAAAGTTTGTGAGGATGGATGTTTGTTACTCTTTCACGCAAAAACTACTGCACGGATTTTGATGAAATTTGGTATGCTAGTAGTTTAGGCTCTAGATTAAAATATAGGCATACATTTTATCTCGAAAAAGTACAGTGTTCCCGTGGGGTACTTACTGTATTTACGCGGAAGGAGCAGCGGGCAAAAGCTAGCTAAATAATAATTTTGCATTTTATCCTCTTGGTCAACACGTAGTCGGCTAGCGTTGTAAACAACTGTCTACTGCCTATACTACGTCAGTGCGGCGCGACATAATCCACGATTATAACAAAATATAGCCACCATTTTTTAAAATTTACTCCAGACACATCTTCAACATCGTGACTCGTGACTGAGCAATAAATAATTACATAGTCGATTCACTCGTAAACTTACATTATCGCGCATGCACGTCCATTAGTAATCGGCCCGGCATGCATACAGCATTGCCGTGCAACTTGTAATGAGCACCATAATGTGGACTTCTGCTCACCCATTACATTATTCATCCGTGTTACAGATCCTCTCGAATGATTTTCGTTTCGAGCGGACTAAAGTATGCGGTTTGAGCGAGCTCTATGAAAATACTATAATTGTAGTAGTTAGCTGTTGAAAATTATAGAATATGAACATTTTATTATGTTTCAAGGTTGGTATGACTGCAATCGAAAATTAAATTTTGTGGCATGATTGATTCGAATCACTGCATAGTTACATACTTTGTAATGTTTCTGTAACCTGTCGCGTCGGTCTGCACGTGAACCGGTCGCGGTATTCACTTAACGGCTTAAGGTTGAAAGAGAAAATATCATCGTCAATACAATGTCATACACATTATCGCGTATTTTAATGTGATTGTTGTAACTTCATTCATGATATTTGAATTCAAAAGGCGCGGTGTGTTACGTGAGCGCGTTGAGCCGTGCGCACGCTCATATGTGCCACGCGTGTATTATCTTCGGTTATTAATGATCGCTGTCATATTATAGTTATGATACTATTATACAACCGCGAACGTAACTTCGATATATGCAACATTATTTCATAGTAATGCAATAATGTAGGTGTTGAGATAACTATGAATCTAAGGTGTTAGTTACTCTAAGCTAAGTTCTCTAAGATAGTTGTTGCCAGTTTATCCATAAAGGTTAAAACGGTGAAACAATTTAAACTCTGCGAATATACTGAAAAAAAATATGATTTGACAGAGGGCTAACACGACAAGGGTAGAGAGTTACGTACTATTTAGTGATCTGTGCTAGAGTGCTGTTGTTTTCGACTCGTACATAATTTACACGCCGTTGTTGACCTATTTGTATTTCATTTATTCCAACGAGGGTAATTTTAAACGCTTTATCAACCTTTATCGGTCTTTAATTTAAAACATTGTATAATTTTGCCTTGTTTGAAGATAACTGCGTCGTGCATAACAACTGATTTGGTGCTACTGTAATGAAAATAGCGGATTAGTATTAATTTACGTTAACTTATTTTATGGTATTTTAATGGGTAAAAGTGTGTGTCTTGTGGCTTAGCCGGTTTAGAGTATGCAAATAGTAATCAAAAGCAAATAATGAAGCAGACCCGGATTGTGAGTTGACCCGGCTCACGGGCGCGGGGCGACCGACATAGAACTGCACCGTTACATCGGCCTCGCTCTCCCCGGTATATCCGCTGCTAAGTGGGCTAATTATATTATTACGGGTCAAAATATAGGTATTGAATATCACATAATTGTATAATGTCTACGTAGTCGGTGCGTGGGCAAACAAGATGGTTGTTTTCCATTACCGTAGTCATTCATACCGTATTCGACCACGTCCAAAACTGGTTGATAATGATCTCTGAATGCGGGGAAAATTACCAATTACCTAAATTAGGTGCACATTTTGTATTTACATAGCTACCACTTAATCCATATTAACTAGTTTTAATACCTACTAGTCCCTCAGCTCTGTTCAAATTGCAAAAGAGACGATAATGAAGTAATTATTACTTCCATTATAAAACGACTATAAGACTAGAAATTAAGTAACAGCTAACCAATAGACACAGTATACAATTTAATTAATATTATATCTAGTAATATCCCACTAAAAATACCCACAACCTGCAAGCAAATGTGTGAGTGCACGCATAAGCATGCTTAACTCACCTCCCTCCTCCCACACTGCTTATGCTAGATATAATATTAATTAACAGTATGCTATTGCTTTCCGCAAAGTAATGCCTGATTCTATTAACTATTTAAAAGACACAGTCTTTGTCATATCTTAAGTAAAACGGAATCAAAAACAATCTAAAAAAACATACTATAGAATATCTCGTAACACGACGGAGGTATTCCGTATATTGATATTAAAGACACGTTGTATATTATTTATAACTAGTAACATACCAAGGTCTTCGTACATTGTTCGCCATGAGAAGAACGCTATGTTCATTCAGTCTCAAGGGAAATTCATTTTTAAATATTCCACAAATTGTAAAATATCTAACAATAAAAACATGGTTGAGTTTGTATGAGAAGATGTCAGAAAACATAGCAGGTCGATGTAAAGCTTGACGAATATAATAGCATTTTCCCGCGGCTTGGTCCGCGTAAAATTGGGGTTTAATGTCTATCTATCTATCTATCTATCTATCTATCTATCTATCTATCTATATAGATAGACAAACAAAGTACGTTTAAAATCGAAATATTGACCTATAAATAGTGGATTGTTTAACAATGGTACAGAGTTTGTGTGGGTAGGCTTGTAGAGACGTGAAGAGTCAGAAGCTTGGTTCAGGAGCTTAGTTCTAAATGAGGTTTGATAACTTTTTGACAGCGCGAGCCATATGGTATCGTCTTGGCATCACTTTACATCAAAATATGTTTAGTGGGATTAGTTTAACAGGTAGACATAATTAAGAATTTGGTCTTGTTGATTGAGTCTTTTTCATGCAAAAACTACTGAACCTATTTTGATTGAATTTATATCCTGAAAAAGTACCTATAGTATCCTGAAAAAGTATAGTGGTGAAAAAGTACAGGTAATGGGTATGTTTGACTGTCTTTCATGTCTAAAGAGCTGAACCGGTTTGAACGAAAATTGGTATGGTAGTGGTTTTTTTGGCTTTGGAATTATACATGTACGGTTCCCGCTGGATACTTTTTTGCCCGTACGAAGTGGTAGGCAACCAGTAGTATTATAATAATAATCCGAACTAATTCTGACTACATTCTACTACTATTCTCAGTCATACTTATAAACATTTGTTTCTCGCGACTACAAATTACAATATCTTCGTTTGCCAATAGTTTCCGAAATCTTTGTATTTGATTGTTGCATGTCCGTAATCGAGGCGCAATGAGCAGGGAAATGTGCAGATTTTTAGGCTGGGAATGATCCGGAATCCGGCGGGCCGGAAAATTCAAAGCTCTGCGCTACTACAATAGAATTGAAAATCGAAGAAACGAGCGATATATGACATCGACATTTGTGTTGGATTTTAAACGCAGAGCTCTATTTTCAGTGCTCTGATTTTTCCCGGCCCTACGGATTCCAGACAATATAGTGCCAGCCCGAGAAGTAAACAAAAAAACCAATTCAGTATTCTAATTGACATTCTGCTCGTGTGCCTTGTAATGATACCCATTTTGATAAAGTTTCACCGCCCAACAAAATATAGAAAGTATCACGTTATTAATTATAGAAAGCGCACATTAGTTCACATTACACTCGCAATTGAGCCAGTTTGAATAATATTTTACGTATTATCATAATAATACAGAATTGAGTAACCGTTCGTAATGTATTTTACGAAATATTATGTTTCTAAAGTAGGTACATTTCCAGAATTCATGAGATGTATGTAAGAAAGTCAAGGTGATATTGGATGAAATTGAGTGTTAATTGTGAGGTATTTCTGAAACTGGTCGTATTATTATTTCCCGACGGTATTGGACTAATGATTGCACCGCGTCGTTATAATATTAAACAAAAATAACCGGCCAAGTGCGAGTTGGACTCGGGCATGAAGAGTTCCGTACAAAACGGCAAAAAATCACGTTTAGCATTTGTTGTTATAGCGGCAACAGAAATACAGGACCTGTGAAATTTTCAACTGTCTAGCTATGACGGCTAAGGAGATACAGCTGGTGACAGACGGAAGTCTCAGTAATAGGGTCCCGTTTTTACCTACGGACTGGAGGAGAATAAATTTTCTGTACATGAGAATAATAAAAGTTTTATGAATAGTTGTCAACTCTCCACAAAGTTGGCACTTGGCAGCCCTAGCCAGTTTTAAACAGCGAATTAACGGCTTTTGTCTATGGGACAAAAGGTAATTTGTGAATGCGCATAACAAAATACATTAAACCGTGCAAATGGATAAACTTGAGGCTTGTACGTTCATAATGGCCACCTTTGTTGTACCTAGTTGTTAATTATTGCTTTACGGTTTTATGTGTTTTCAATATTTCTTCACGGACGAAAGGCCTGAATGAGAAATACTGTAAGAAAAATCGGATTTATGAATATAACTAGTGATTACGTAGCAGTGGCTAAGGCTAGTTTTCCTTCATAGATAAGCCTTAGCCTGTATAATAAGTAGGGATTTGGATGAGTATTGAGTATCTTTAAAAGTTAAGTGGTAAGTGAAGCTGATAGGAATGAAGTTATAGAAACCCCACGCCACTGACTGATATAACTAAAGAATGTAGGAAAAGCGTGAACGTGAAAAGTTCGCAGCAATTATGTATATGGAGCACTCATTAGGCACACATTTCAGTATAATTTACGAAAATATTTATCACTTGATGTTTCCCGCGTCTTTGTACGCGCAAAAAAAAATCTCGCTGGAACCGTTTTGTCGAAATTAATAGCATGCTATGTCCATCCCCGTGGTCTATTCAATGCAAACAAACAAGCGTACAAATAATCTTTCCTCTTTATAATTTTAGTATAGACTAGCCCCCCTAATAATAAAAATATATACACAATCGATAAGCTACAATACATTTTTAGTTTTGTCCTTGTCTGTCAAGCGATTTTTCCAACAATGTCGTATGAGACAGACAATGACAAAACATTGTATAGCTTATCCATTGTGTAAAGGGGGTTAATAAATAAAATCATGTTATATTAAAAAGCAGATATTTGAATAATACCTAAGTATTATTATCTTTAAATATAATACCGTTTAAATGACAAATTAGTGAGAGAGCATAACATAATGCGGTTAGGTTAGGAGGTGAACATTTGAGCGACCCCAGAGAAGTGGGTCGCGCCTGTGCAGCTGTGGTCCAACTTGCGAAATGTCGCGACTTCGCAGTTCGCGCCTCAGGTTTCACCGCCCTTGGCAGTGTAGATTGCATAACGCGTATGTGAAGGAGTTGTGAGAATGCATGTTGCATAATTATTGTTTAACACCTGTATGTATATATATATATATATATATATATATATACATATACATACAGGTGTTAAATAATAGGCTAGGTGTCCCGATATTTTGCTTTATGATAATCTAATAGATAGTTAGTAAAATTATAAATTTTTCATTATACAGAAAATGTCGTAAGCACTTTCAACTCAGCCTAGAATGTTCTTGGCAGAGTTTTAAGTAGATAATATTTTTTCGTGCCTTCTTGTTTATTTTAATAATAATTTAAAAATGAATTTATCTACTGTCTATGATTTAGACCACACAACAGTAACAATAGACGCACGACGAGCTTTACACCTTGCACACTGCACGTCATGAGACACGACAGTTCCTCATGGTTCAACGTATTTATTAGATTTGTAAGTAGACGCGTGTTTAATCTGTGCGTTTTATATGTATTTTGCAAAACGTGTTATCGCTCTTAAGGCTCTTAGTCTAGCTCTGGGAGGTTCCACAAGGTCTCCAGGGTCTGTACATTCAGATAAGGTTTACCTAATAGTTTTTCAAGACAAGAGCATCCACTCGTTTTCGAAATTTATTTATTTCTTTTTTCTTTGCAAGTTTAAAACACATTGTAGTGGAAAATGATTTATAACGTAAAATAAACATGGCGCTACAGTATAACGAGATTGTTGGAAGTTTGACGGCCGGGAAACATCTGGTATAGTTTATAGACGGACTCTAATGAGGGGCTTTCTTGTGATTAAGCTCGGAACTTGCTGTATCTTTAGTTCTTGGTATAGTTTAAGTTTTACGAGTTACAAGCGATTTTGTTTTGATGTTGTTTATAACTGGCGATGAGCCTTTAGCCAAGTCGCCATCGTTACTTACGACGACGAAGTTCGAAAACAAAAATGTATGGGATCCTACTACTATTATAAATTTGAATGTTTGTGAGGATGGATGGATGGATTGTTTATTACTCTTTATCGCAAAATCTACTGAACGGATTTCGATGAAATTTGGTGTGGTAGTAGTTTAGGCTCTGTATTAAAACATAGCCTATTTTTTATCCCGAAAAAGTACAGTATTCCCGTAGGATACCCGATACTGTATTTACGTGAAAAAGCTAGTTTAAGATAATCATCGTAATCAGCGATGACAACTCGGCAAAAGGCTCTGTTTAGTTTTAAGTGAGGTTTTTTTTCGACGCATTTGAGCAAGTATTACAAGTATATAAGTATTGATCAAAATCATTTACGACTGCAGACTTCAACTGTTCATCGCGTATTTATTTAATCTCGTATAACTTAAACTAGCATTTGCCCGCTGCTTCGCCCGCGTGAAATTGGTTTTAAACGATATCTTAATAATAATTTTAAACTTTCATCCCCTATTTAACCCTCCTAGGGGTTATATATTAGAAAACACTGAAATACGTAACTTATTATTTTTCCGTACTCAATTCAAACGAAATTTCATACAAATGGGTATGTCCAAGGAAATATAAAGAATTTCATAGAATAAAAAATTCATAATTTTATGCCCTATTTTACCACATTGGGGGTGAAATTTGGAAAATTCCTTCCTACGTCATATGAGAAAAACGTGTGCAAAATTTCAAATTTCTAGCCTTAAGGGTTTGGCCTGTGCGTTAATACATCAGTCAATCAGCTTTGCCTTTTAATAAATTTAAATCTCACAGTTTCCAGTCCACATACGGTGTAAACTGTATAGTTTGTTTATAATTAGCTGATGCGCCGTCCCACTTATCGCGCGTCGTCATCGATACAGTTCGCCCGAGTGTGCCAGTCGCACTTCCATGTCTTGTGTGCTAATTGAAGCAGTTTTATTAGGTGAAGTAGTTCGCTGTCAACTTCTGTGCCATAAACTATGCACAACTTTACAGACAGAATGATTTCAGAATGGTCTTGTTTGTGGTTTTTTACCCGACTGCCGAAGAAGGGGTGGGCTAGTCACACAGGCGCTTTTAATTTAATAACAATGTAATAAAAAGTATTATAATAGGTCTTTTCTATGAAATTACCGTTTTGCAGTACTGGCCATTTCAAATCAAAATAATTTTTGTTTATCTAAGAATTCTAATTTCAAATTAATATTATTTTAAAACATGGAATTCTTTTTCCAAAAGTAGTCATTTGTTTATTGATTAGTGTTACATTTTCATCGCATTTCAATCTTTTTCGTCATCATGGCTACGTTAAAAATTCGAGTAATTATGAAATATGAGTACCGTCGTGGCAGCAACGCGGCACAAGCGGCACACAACATCAACGACGTTTACGGAGCTAACACTACAAACCAACGCACCTCCTGTTATTGGTTTGCTCGCTTCCGTTCTGGAAATTTCGACCTGAAAAATGAACCTCGCGGTCCGAAGACCTTGGTCGACAATGACGAATTAAAGGCGATTGTGGCAGCTGATGATACACAATCTACGGCTGAATTAGCAGCAGCTTTCGACGTTAGCGTCAAAACAATATTGGTCCATTTGCGTCAAATTGGCAAGGTAAAAAAGCTTGACAAATGGGTGCCCCATGAACTCAATGATCGCCAGCGCGAAGTACGCGTCGAGACGTGCCTTGCACTGCTCAACAGACACACAAATGAAGGAATTGTGAACCG
This sequence comes from Phengaris alcon alcon, assembly GCA_037179445.1. NCBI lineage: Eukaryota > Metazoa > Arthropoda > Insecta > Lepidoptera > Lycaenidae > Phengaris > Phengaris alcon. The sequence continues at coordinate 443,629 of JAYRCH010000059.1, forward strand.
CATTGTTACCTGCGATGAAAAATGCATTCTGTTTGACAACCGCAAGCGCTCAGCAAGTTGGTTGGATCCTAGTTCAGCACCTAAACAATGCCCTAAACGAAAACTTACCTCTAGAAAAGTGATGGTCACTGTTTGGTGGTCCTAGCGCCGATGTGAGTCATCACATCTTCTTACCAAAAGGGGTGAGCATTACTGCAGATGTGTACTGTGAAGAACTGAACACAATGATGGAGAAGCTGGCACATCTCCAACCAGCATTGATCAATCGCTCGTCTCCGCTGCTCCTGCACGACAAGGCGCGACCTCATACTGCACAGTAGACGGTCTCCAAGTTGCAAGAACTGGGGTTGGAAGCTCTCCGTCATCCGCCCTACTCACCAGACCTTGCGCCTACAGACTACTACTTTTTCCAGAATTTGGATAACTTCTTGGCGGGAAAAAAATCAATACCCGAGAGGCAGTACAAAATGCCATTGAAGAATTTGTTGCCTCCCGTCGAGCTGGGAGCTGGTCAATAAACTGCCACTGCGTTGGCAAAGATGCATTGATTGCATGGGTGATTACTTCGATTAATACAAATAAAAAATACATGAAAAAATAGTTTAAATTTTTTCATACAAAACGACAATTTCACAGGTAAAGACCTAATATATATATATATTAATTAATTATCTAATTAAAAAGCAAAAATTACTTACGCCGCTTGTTCCCGAATCTATTTGTACACGTTATTAGAATTACATAATTGGAGCATAATTGGGCTTTAATAAATTAAGTGTGGAATTAATAATTTACATGATAGCGGCCCTCATGTAGTAACTACTAAGTAATTATCATATACCTAATTAAAGCTTAATTGCGTACTGCGGGCTGCTGTTTGTATGCTCATTGCCTCCTTTCATTGAGTTTTGCTGAAAACTTTTCTACAGAATATATCTAATTATCTACGACCAGCCACGTTCTTAATGTCTTTTGGTAATAGTAGTTTTCCATATTCTGTCTGTCATTTCCGTAGAAAAACGATGATTGCCGAGGGACATTATTAACGTTGTACTGTAAGCTTTTACATACTGATTGGGGTTAGAAATATCTAAAAATATAAAATCTTACTAATTCTGAGCGCTCTGTAATGTTTTTTTTAAAGAAACTCTTTGCGATGATTTCTTTAAATTTAGGACTAATGCGATCCAAGTAGCTTTTATACGTGTGTTTTATACTACAATGTCCGCGAATAATTTGTTTGCAATAAGTAATATCAATGGTCGGTTCGCGTCGAGATTTCAGGAGGAAAATTGACGCGCATTGGCGTAACCGTTCCGATCTCTAGTTCCGCCCACACCTCGCCCTCCACGAGTTCGACACTTTCCAAAAACTACACGAATGTAGCCACACATTCTCCGAAATGTTGACGCAGACGATACGCAGCCTGCCCGGTTTTTAGGGTTCCGTAGTTCACGTCTCGGAACCCTTTCGTCATGTCCGTCCGTCCTTCTTCGGCTTGCCAGTTACCGTCCAAACGATTAGTGCGAGAAAGATGAAACTTGTCATGGTTAATTGTATTTACTACGTCGACAAAATCACGGAAAAAAGTGATTTTGTTTTAGTCCATTCTGTTAGTTCAGAATTTATGCAACAGTAAAATGCGCTTCCTTGGAGAACTTCGTACAATCATAACGAAATAATAATATGTAAACATGTAAAATATTGGTATTATGGTACAGAAGCCTACGTGTGCGAGTTCGACTCGCACTTGGCCTGTTTTTATTATGATTTGGTCACCTGCCCTGGCACCCCCTACGTTTTACCTTACTTGGAGGGTTTTTTCTTCGATTCTGTACCTAATTATACAATTAGGTATAGAGGCTTTGTATACACAAAGCCTCCAAATTCGCCGATCACTGGGGCGAGACTTACTTCATTATGTCCATTGTTACTTGTTAGTGTGCGCTACTAAAGTGAATCTCCTCGCTCCGATAACCATCAATTACTTAACCGCACTCGCTCTTAATAAGCGCTATCAATCCGGCTGCGGCCGAGAGTAAATCGCTCCTTGTGGAAAACAGGCTATAAGTCAGGTTATAGTTTTTACTTTTTACCCGACTACGGTGAAGCCAAAAGCAAGGGAAATGATTTTGACAGTCTATGTGAGTATGTTTATTCCACCGTAGCGCCTAAAGTACTGGTCGAATTTTAATGAGGTGTCAATAGATTCGTAATAATAGCCCGGGTAACATAGTAACATGCTAACATTTGCGTAGTCGGGTAACGGGTTATAGTTTTTAACTTTTGGTTATTTTATTGCTCATCTGCTGCATAAAAATCGGGCAAATTGTCATAATTTTGAACCTCCTGTAACATACTATAAGTTGCAGATATTCCACATTGTATTTAACAAGGATCTTTATAAAACAAACTGTATATTTAGTTAACCTTGTTGATATCGTCTATTTAATTAACCCTTGAACCTTTTTGTTTAACGATACAAAAAGGTTTATCTCTGCAATATTGATAATACAAGGGCTACATTCGTATTCCAATTTGTCCTAATTAAAATGTTTAGATGAAGGTTTACCGTGACATTTTCTGCTAAATACCTTATCTGGAAATCTAACGGCTAACGCTCAAGTTTTCAAAAGCTTCGTAAATGAAGAGGCTCGAAGTCATAATATGCTGCCCTTCTCTGCTAAGCCCAGACAATAATCTGCGATTTAAGGGACTCAACTTAACTTAAGGAGGATTTGAGAATTCGGCCGTTAATGTTGTAAAACCGGCAAACTTTGTAACAAATTTTGGCATGTGTAAATTTATCGCAAAATACCGATTGGCAATCTTTATTTGGCGTAGCGCTTGCAAACGAAGACAATGCGTCATGGTGTTGAATACGCTGATTGTTCGTAGCATCTAGGTAAATCTGATGACCTCCGTGCTTTCCAGCTGAAACAACTGAGAAGCTAACGTTAGGAAATGTGCAGTGTGTACTCTTAACACTACCTATAAGTAACTTTAGTTTAAATAATGCTAATAAAGAATATTTTTTGACGTGTTATAAAGTGTCTTATAAATCGATGAACGCCGACTGCACGCACGAAAAATAGTCACGTTCCGCCTGATTATCACGTTCCGCCTGAATATCACGTTCCGCCTGAGCCGAGCGTGCAAACGAGAGCGCGGAACAAGCGACAGAGAGGCACGATTGGCCTAAGCGTTCGGATTGTGACGCATCTATTCTTCCACTCCATCGGCTGATGCGTCCGAGTAGATGAGAGACAGCGGCAGCACACAAACTAAACTAGTACTGTTTTGTCAACTATTTATAAAGTGAAGTGAAAAGTAAATGTCGTTTCCGTTGTTTATTACAACAACAATTGCGACAAAAAAGGTAATAAACTTTTGCATTTTAAGAATTTCTAATTTCACACATTTGTTCTTTGATTATATATTAAATGGGTTATGTTATAATTTTGACTAAATAATTATTTCTCACATAAACAATCGTTTAAAAAGTGCTTTTATTTAGTATTCAATGAAAAAATTATCGTGCGTAGCTATTAATGTAAGAAATTAAAATATTTTTGAAAATAAATTATTAACAATTTATTTGCAGAACCGCTTACAATCACATCACGGCAGACCAATCTGACGAACCTATGGATCTCACGGATCACGGACCTTTAAGGAGTAATGTACTCACGGAGGCGCAAGACGCTGTTGTATCCACGTCTGCAACGCCATTCGCTGAGCCACCAACAAACGCTGCACCGAAATCGAAGGCACAGAAACAACGAGAGTACAGACAGCGTATAGCAGCAACCAGAACTCCTGCACAGGCGATAGCTGCAAGGAAATCGGATGCTGAAAGACAGCGCAAATGCAGACTACGCAAAGCTGCTATCTTGCCTCGTGTCAGTGGTTCATTAGAATCGACTGCTGCATCCTATTCTTGTTCAGGGGCAAGGTCAAACGACGTCCAAACTAGTACTCGACGACAGCTCACACACCACGCATCCACGTCTGCAGCGCCATTCGCTGAGCCACCAACAATCGCTGCTCCAAAATCGAAGGCACAGAAACAACGAGAGTACAGACAGCGTATAGCAGCAACCAGAACTCCTGCACAGGCGATAGCTGCGAGGAAATCGGATGCTGAAAGACAGCGCAAATGCAGACTACGCAAAGCTGCTATCTTGTCTCGTGTCAGTGGTTCATTAGAATCGACTGCTACATCCTATTCTTGTTCTGGGGCAAGGTCAAACGACGACCAAACTGGCACTCGACGACATCTCACACACGACGCATCCACGTCAGCAACGCCATTTGCTGAGCCACCAACAATCGCTGCTCCAAAATCGAAGGCACAGAAACAACGAGAGTACAGACAGCGTATAGCTGCAACCAGAACTCCAGCACAGGTGATAGCTGCGAGAACATCGGATGCCGAAAGACAGCGCAACTGCAGACTACGCAAAGCTGCTATCTTGCCTCTTGTCATAATAATAGATGGTTCATGAATAATTATTCGATGTGATTTTGATACAAACGCACCAGTTACGTTTGTGTCAGAATCCGATAGTGTAGCAATCTATCGCAAATTATCATTGACATCCACTGCCAAAGTTCTCCAAATTCATTATAGAACACAACTCGTGTTATCAAAAGCACAGGTGACGTGTGCTTGGCCGAAATCACATGCTTCACTGCTGATACAACATTTTTCGGCGCCGTGTATATTCATCCTGGAGCAAGTATCCAAAACATTGGTATGTTGCTGTACCAAGCACTTGTTCCATATGTGCACAATAGCTAGTATGTGCCACCGTTTTTAATGGATAGTGATGCCGATGTACCAATTCTCCTTTGCGGCGACTTCAACACAAACGTGAAAAATGATGACACATTCCTCAAATACATAAAAGATACGCACAATCTCGAATGCGTATCAGATGTTAATAAGTCAACAACGCCGAGAGGAACAACCATCGATATGACATTTTCAAGGAACATTACACTTGAAACACCCCCCTTGATTTCCTACTTTTCCTATCAGCGTCCTATCCTTAACAGAATAACGCAGATTGTAAGATCTTAAATATCACACATGTACATAAATAGTAAAAAAATTGTTAATAGCACATTGTTACTTGTAATATAATCTGTATAATTTAAGTTAAAAAAAATCTTAAAATTAACGAGTGCAAATAAATGATTATTTATCGAAAAAAAAAATATTTTTCAATTCACACCATTATACAAAATAATGATAATTCAATTCCTAAAAGTATGAAATTTTTCATCAATGTTTTCTTCAAAGATTCCAAAACTCAAGATAGGCTATGACCGTGTACATTTGACAGAACAAATCTTCATACAACAAAAAGTTACGCCATCTTGGTTTTTCATCATACTTCAAATGTCAGCCATCTTGTTTTCACCATACTTAAATGAATGTCAAAATGGCCCCAAAAATCTCAAAAGTGGTCTCATTTTAACTAGAGACACTTTTTATCTCAACATGCCTCGTCTATGATATATACGTGTATGGGTTTCTTATGACATTATCACGTAAAATTATCGCCCGTAAACCGACTTTACAGACAACCCTCAATTTTTTTGTAAAAACTTAACGGTATACGAGTTCTTTTGCCTCTTAGATGCGAAATAAAAATGTAATGTTGTCTATTGAATGTGAAAGACAGATCGACAATCGTCAGCATGTGACAAACTTGTGTCAAACGCACGGTAATGTTAGTTATTAATCTGAATTCTGAAGTGGTGTTTGTAACGTTGTTTTTATTAATTTAATGTATTTTTAAGCATTATAATAAAATAAAATAAAAATGTGCAGTTCACTCCTCTCCCTATACCTAAGCTTTAACGGTGCAAAATTTCGTACTCCTCCGTTTGCATAGTTTTCGTTAAAAGGAGTAACAATTTTTGCATCACGTATTAATTATCCTTAGTTATTGTAATAAACGCGAAAGTTTAAAAGAATGTAATCGATGTATGGATGTGTGGATGTTTGTTAATCTTTCACGCAATAACCACTGAACGGATTTTAGTAAAATTTGGTATGATAGTAATGTAGACTCTATATAAACAAGGCTACATTTTATCACAGTAAAATGTACGGTTCTCGCGGGACTTGTTTTTGCGCGTATAGTACGAAGTCGAGTAATTTGTGTATTATACCGGCATTTTAACAATGCGCTGTTGCCGCCACATAATAAATATTATTTAATCGTCTGTTTAATTTGAAATTGTACTTGGTGATTGCGATTAAGTTGTGATGATTTCGCATACCGTTACCTACCTGCTCGGTCATCGACATTTAGTTTTTGGACGTACAAGTCGAGGTGGTTATACTCTCCAAGTGTAACCGCCGCCTAACACGCCACTGACATAACTGTGTGAATCATACCGTAGAAGGTCGTTTGCGTGTGAAGATTTTTCGTTCGTTTTCGGCATTCCTCGGACTGTGTCTGAATTCAGAGTTGTACCCGAATCTCGGTACCAGGGCCCAGTTTAGTGATGTCGCCTCGACGTGACCGGTCGATTATATTTTAAATTACAACTAACGCGCAAGCCAGTTTTAAATTTAAAATATACGTTACGTTATCTGTGTTCGTGTGCTACTGGTGCTTGCAGTGTCTCGGTGTCTTACAGTGGCACTCTGCAATCACAACTCGGATCACAGTTCACAGGCTAAAAATAATTGAGACCTATAATGCTCGTACGTGAAGTTCTCTTATACGGAGCGGATAATTATTAACCTATCAAATCGTTATTATGGTGGCATTTCGTGATGATAATGTGTGTTATTTTTGCTTGTTGTTGTTGCTAGGTTTGCTTTGTGGTTTGGAAGCGCATTTATCGTAGGTCATTTATGTTGCCTGTTGTCGTGACTATCTCATTTATTTTTATTTTATTATATTGACTCACCAACAGAACAACATTTGGTACACTGTTCAATATATTACTTATAGATAAAATGAGTTCTAATGATAGGTACAACTTGCGTCGGCGACAGTGAATATGAAATGTGAGATGACTTATATATATGTACTTATATTTCAATGGTTGTAAAATGAATATTATTTCCCAAATATTTTAGTGCAGGCGATATAGATAGAATATTACACCAGTAAAACCGGTAATATATATACTTAGGTTCGAGCCTGTTTCACGATTTTATAAGAAGTTTTGTCGCTGCTTACATTATATCGAGCGACAGAGACAAAACATGCGAAATAAGCTATCTGACACTTATCAGTAGTTTGGAAAACATACCCAATTAATATGAGATAGTAAAAGTATATATGCAATAAACCAGCAATAAACCTAGTACCAACTTGAATTTTAAAAACAAAAAACGTAGTTACAACTTACAAGTAAGCCTAATATTAATCTAAATTTTTACGTGTACATTAGTTTTTATTACAATGGCATCCTTTGTCCGTTTCCTATCATCTACATAAGTAGTACAATATTTATTACTTATGGAAGGATTTAATTTGCGTATTGTAATTAGGTAGAAAGTGTTGACACCATTTCATTCCCCGTCACTTCCTATATCGATGGGTATCTGCCAAACACTTTCGGAAGACAATTGTAGTATACGCCGGGTAAACCGGCATGAAATAACGCTTGTGTTACCTATGTTGCGCACGGGAGAATGGGGGCTTAGACCAGCGAAACTCCGCCGGTGTTCTGGGAGTCCATCAGTGGGGTTGGCGGGAACGAATGACGAATACGTATTCGTAACCTTATCGAAAAAGAATTGTTTGAAAATTGTGACAGCACCCATACAATTACATTCGATGAGGTTACGAATACGCCGTTGTCAATTGTTCCTGCTCGGGCTACAGGCCGTCAGCATATTCGTGTGTTCGTATGTCGGCCTTATTTCATAAAAGAAAATTCTGCGCTCTATGTGACAAAATAGTTTGATAAGGCGATCACTCGTCATAATATTATGAGAACAGAGCTCTACCATTTGAATGGGCTACAATGCGTCGGCATACAAACTGACAGTTGCTTTACTTATCTGTTTTGTGTCTGAACATCGATATTGGACATCAATAACTTACATGATCATTTGTATTCAATTTTATGGCCGTCGTCGTCATATTGAATAAATTATCCCACAAATTCTATGACAAATTGCCTACACACTACAATATAACTACGATACTCGTGGTACTTTATTGTCAATAGTAATTAATTTGGCAGCATAATTTCGATTTTCAGCCTATTATTAGCAGTAACAATGCTTTCTTCTTTTAATCAACTTAGTATCCAACAAAAGACCAAAAGGTTCTTATGTGGGCTTATAAGCAGTCTCTACTCTCAACCTGTAAAATTTTCTAAGACCTTAAAAATGATTTCCAATTCCGCATTCAAAGTCCTAGTAACAACGTATTGGGCGTAATCGGAAGCGACTATCGTATGTTGATTTGATGTAATTAGTCTGATTATGAGCGATTAGATATTACATAGTCATGCCGCAGTACAGCCGTGGGCCACTTTTGAACCTTATTGCCGTAGTAATAGGGTCGAAATGTGGTACACCGGGTTCGTCGGCGACTGTGCACTATGAATAGATTGCTGTGTTCTCCTTATCATCGGATTCTCGTCTACTTCGTGACTCATGACCGTAGTGAAGTCGGCAAATTATAGAAACCCCCGCGCCGGTGCATGATTGATCATTTGCCGATTATGCTCATAGTTTATGTTATCGGTGACCTACACGTTGAAATTCTGATTGTATTCATATTGTGATCTAATGCGACGCGAATTTTAACATTACGCATCGCCATGCTTACATACTATCAGGGACTCTAAGTCGCAGGTAGGTTGACCGTCGCGTTGTATAATTTAATTATATAACAAATTAATTATGAGAACACTCAACCTGCTTATGAATTAGATTCCCTGATAGTACATAATAATTGCGATGTTTCATATAAGGCAACTGTCTCTCTGGGTCGAGTTTAGAGTAGGTCCAGCTGACGTACCAGGCGTACGTTTGTATGTTATTTTTTGTTTTTTTTTTTATTGTTAATTGATAAAGTTAACCGGTGCATGATAGCGGGAGTTAGATTAGCATTTAGTGAAAACGCGTATCCGGGCACACTATAATAGTTATAATCCGATGTCCTGTTGTATTGCAATAGGATGCACACAATTCGACAGCAACTGGAAATTCGTATAGCTTATTGATATTATAATTGTTACTGGCTTTAGTTTGTTGTTGTCTTTCGTAACATATGGTCCGAATAATATTGTGTTTCTCTATAATTTATTGCATAGATGAATAACCAACTATATCACGCCTGAACTGTACAAGTGTTGTGTTAAAATGGCCAAAACTAGAGACAGACGACGAAAGTGTAACAAACAGTCCCACAAGATTCTCCATTATTTTGGGTAAGTTACGACAAATAGACATGGTTCATATACAATTAGCAGTAGTAATATCTATGGACGCTTTCACATCACGTCAATCTGATCCCGTGATAAGTTCTCGAAGAACTTGTAGTACGGGTATCCCTACCTATATTACATACCTATTTAATATACACCCATGACCTAGGAACATAGAAAACTTTATGTTCCTTTGGCGGGATTCATACCCGCGTGCTCCGGCTTGAGCACTTGAGCACTGATACGCTTATTCACAGAGGGCGTCAAAATTCTACTTTCACTGTGTTATCCTTTTTTTTATCGTGTATTTTGTACCCAATGTAAATCCATCTCAACTTTTAACTCGCATCTGGTTACTTATATCTAGTTAAATATATCTAGTCTGGATTGTAAATGACTGTTCTCGTCTAAAAATAACTTTGTTTTACTTACAAGTCGAATTCTTGGGAAATATTTTATCGTAGATCGTAGTCGCCGGTTTTCGTCATATTATCCACATGTACTTTTATACATGTATACATTATAGATACATGTTCATATTAATTATATTAGTCATATTGAGATGTCCTAATTCTCCTTCAAATAAAAAAAATGCCACGCCACGTCAGTGCCACATTCAACATCGTACATCCGTAAAATAACGTGTAACTGCATAATGCATTAAGACATATTCTATAAAAAGGTTAAATATGACTCACAATCATTAAATCTGCTATTAATACTTGTTATAAATATGACACACTGATGAATTAATCATTAGAAACTATATAATTCTCTGTCTGTCATAATTGTCTGTCATTAAAGTTTATAAACAACGAATAATTTTTCCTACATACTTAAATTAAACAAAAACCCATATTAAAGTAAGTAATGATTTAAATCAAAATTCGTAGTCCCTTATGTTTAGAGTTGTACTTAATATTGTGCATTCATGCACTGCATAATATATTTGTGCAAAATGTAATATCGTGAATTTTTATAAACAGAAACATACAAATTATATAGGTACAATTGGCTTAGAAAATATTGTTATGTATTGATTCTAATTTCTACTGCAGTTGATCAAATATGGTCGATTAGAGCCAATATCAAGGGATTTGTGTAAATCTGGTTCCCGTGTTAAGAGGGTCTAGCATTCAATGAGGCGGTTAAATCCTAGGGACGTGGAGCTCGTGTGTTAGTGTATCTACTACCCGCAATTTACACCGCGGACCAGTGGTTTAGAGCTTGGCTCTCAAGGGTTCGATTCCCGCGTTGGAACGACAAAAAAAATTATTTTCAAGTCTGCTTAAGGCTGATCACCTGTTTGTCTGACAAGAAAGATGATCCATGCGTCGGATGGGCATGTAATAAGTCGGTCCTGCGCCTGATCTCTCGCCAGTCGTGTCGGTCATGCGTCCCACTCGTTTATGAGACTAAGGAAGAGGGAGTGCTCTTGTGTACTGCGCCTACTTGGGCACTATAAAATAACTCCTGCGTAGCCGGACCAGCTACCGCCACCTAAATCGGTATGGGAGCTATTATAACCTACATTTCAATATTATTGTTTAGTAAATAACAAACTGTTCCTCATAACATGACCTTAAATATCTATTAATTTATCTTTTATTTAATCAACTGCCCTTAGGATTTACCACTTTATACAAATCTACCATATTACATTAATCATGAATCCTACTACCTACTATTATAAAATAGTAAATGTTTGTGAGGATGGATGTTTGTGACTCTTTAACGCAAAAAGTGCTTAATGGATTTTAATGAAAATGAAAAGGTTAGGCCCAGAATTTAACACATAGGCTATACCGAAAAGTAGTGTTCCCGTCGTATGACAGTATTGAGTGTTTATATGATTATGTTTGATGCCTAAAGGTCTGAATCGATTGGAATGAAAATTGGTACCGTAGTGGCTTTGGATTTACACGTAAGCTAATTTTCCACGCGGGCGGACCACGGGTTAATGCTAGTATAAAATAAATCTGTGAAATAAATTACAATGTGTTGAATCTCAAGAATAATTAATCTGGCATGATGTTAGTGACTTATTAATAAACTTGTTAACATTATCGATGATAATAGTCGTTGTGCTTAGTTACGTAAGTAGGTATACAACACCAGCTCGGTTAACATTTATTAAACGAGTACCTACTAATTTATTGTAATGTCTACACTTTTTACTGCTGTTAGAGTCCAGCTTTTTTAGAGTGATTCAGACTTTAGAGTCTAACGGCCGCACCCAGAGACATCTAATGCTTACATAAGGATCTACTTCGTAAAGATTTTGTCATAATGTACATATATTTTCATTAAAATCTCTTGTGGGAATAAGTGGAAGCCCCAAAGGGAGATCTCCGACCGAGCGAGGTGGTATGCTTGGTCAGACCGAAGCCGACTGTAGTAGTTTTCGGATGTTGTATTGATTCAGGATCGTGGCGCTAATTAGACCGCCACATCATTATCCCCCGAAGACCGGAGGTTGAATCTTGAGTCTTCTGCTTGAGTCGCCAGTGCCAGGGAGTACCAGTGAGTCGGAACTGTGCTGCTGCTGCACGGGATCCAGTGAGTCGGAGTGCTTCCGTGCGGGGCCGATGCTACGTGCTGACCAGGAGAGATGTTCTCTACTTGCTGACCGGTCGTTGTAGTGAGAGTGTGCCCGTTGAAGCCGATGAGGGCTCGATCAGGTTGAGGCTAGTGGTTGAGGTACCCGATGAGGCTGTACTAAGTAGCTCCTTCAGTAGACATTAACTGACTCTTGAGTGCGGCCGTAAGCTGTAAGAAATAACGAAGTGGTTTCAAGATTATAATACAAAGCGAATCTCTTGGTCCTGCCGTGATAGCGTATCTGTGTACTACCTTGAGTAAAGTTATCACAGCAAGTGCCATAGCTGAAATATATTTACTAATCATTGTCAAAAGTGATATTGCCATTTACGATATACCTACCGGCAAATACAAGTGTCCACCTGTCTGAATGTACCGGGACAGTTTATACAAAGTCCGAATCTTCTAGAAATAATTTCACATATTTTTCCTCCTTTGTTCGCAGAAGGGCGGTGTGTGAGTGCCGCACCGCCATGTCGCACCACAGCGACGAGCAGGCGCTGCTCACGGTGACGTCGGATTCCTTCTGGGAGCCCGGCAACTACAAGCGCACCACCCGCCGTGTCGACGACGGCCACCGGCTGTGCGGCGAGCTGCAGGCGCTGGTACAGGAGAGAGCTGATATAGAGAAGGCATACGCGAAAAGTCTGAGAGGATGGGCGAAGAAATGGAACGACCTTATAGAGAAAGGTTAGATAGTTTATGGGTATAAGGGGAGCGAAAGTAGTTGTTTAGTGCTCGGTATTTAGCGATACGTCTACTCGTTTGCGGCTCATCATGAAATATGAACCTGGGTAACCGAGCAAAACTCGGAGTACTGATAAATTGAAAAAAAAAACGCAAAAATATTTATTTGACTAGGATTCGAACCCACCACATTCCGAATTGTAATATAACGAGCGAGATTATAAAAAGTCGACGGATTGTCAAATAAACATCCTGCTTACAATTTTACACATATATTTCGTTATATTATAATATAACGAACTGAAACTCGATAAATTGTAATTATAAAAAAGATCGTCTCGTTTAAAGTACAAGATAATGTTCGCCTCAGTTTCTCATAGGCCTTGGGGTAGGTAGAGGCTACACACTTTAAATGAGTGCAGTCCGTACTTCGTAAACAAGTCTTCTAATAAAATCTAAATTTAAATCTATTCCTTAGGTACCTTCCGCTTTAATTTTTGGTACAGGCTGAGTAGTCTATCATACTCTTTCACTACATACCTATATTCACACCGGTTAATTAATCTTTGAGATGATTCAACATAAACTTCATGCTTAACAAATAAATTATTAGTGAGCATGGTATAGTGGCACGCGTGCTGTCATTGATTTTGATGTGCTTTTTGTACGTAAAATTGGAAATCAATTCGTAATCAGTGGTTATTGACTAGTTACACAATTATTATGTTGTCAGCTGTCATTAGTTTCTTATAAGATGAGGCTCTATCGTGGTTAGAATAATAATGCTGCCGCTGGAGCCTGGTTAGGTTAGGTTAGAATAGAACATAATGGTTTCTGAATAAAAAAACGATATAACATGAAATGCGAATGAAGAAACAGTTAGCTTTAGACTTATTTGTTTTTTTTTTAAATATGTATAAATTTAGCGTTTGTAAACAAACTTTTCTTAACTAGGTAAATCAATAAGAAATTTGGTATCAGGTATTTCATTATTTACTCTTGCAGAGAAACCTAGCAGTTTCTAAAGAAAGATAAATAGCATTGCAATATTATTCAATAAGCAAAGTAACTTACGACCTACACGAGTGGACAACAAAATTGCACTGTGATTTATATTGTAGCGTTAAAACGATAGGTTTTAGATGCTCGCTTAAGTTAAACGATAAAAATTTGATTCTCAAAATTGTGGGCACTTAAAACAAAAATCTATACATACTAAGGCGTCTGTTTTAATGAAGTTTATAATGTGCGAATGTTTGGATATAATTAAAGAGTTTCTCAAGAATATTAACAGTTCCATTGTAATCACAAAGCTGATTGTAGTAACTTGTTCAGTTACTGTTATAGCTAGTGTTTATCTGATGGGCATCACAATTTTTGTGTAAAACAGTTAACAGAGGAGCAGAAAGATGGAGGCAAAAAGTGTCAGTTTCAGTTCCGTTATAGGGCTTGAAAAGGGTCTCCCAAAATATATTAACGGGGACTTAATTGCTAGGCATGGTCACAGGAGTGCGTTCAAATCGACGAGTGAAAACAAAAATATTATATTCATTTGAAGCATTACAGGAGTATTAGTGCTATTTGCTTAAGGAATGTACGGATACAAAACACGAATTACATGAATACACCTTAAATTCTTGTTATTATTTCGGTTAGAGCAAAGGTCATGGGAATACATATGGAGTTTACACCAATGCGGAATCGAACGTATGACGAGGAAGTGACTTGGCCTCTGCCCGCGACAGTGACGTAATGATGGTATACAATGAGACGCATTTAATAGTTAGTCTCGTAAACGTCTCTTTGACCCCCGTCTGTGAGGGCTATTCATACATGTGAGACTAATTCTGCGGGCAGATAAGACTTTGTAACATAGAGACTTTTTAAATGTTATCCAAGAAATACAATTAAGAAGTCTTTGAGAAGGTGATTGTTTTAATTTTTAACCGACTTCCAAAAAAAGGACCTGGTTATGCATTCGGCTGTATTTTTTTATTCAACGGTAATTCCGCCGTCTGTGGACCGATTTTCAAAATTCTTTTTTTTTATGTAAAGGGTATAATCCCAAGTTGGTCCCGTCTTCACCAAAGTGGTGACCTGATGACGGGATCCATGAGGAATCGAGGGAACTCCTTGAAATTTATATGTACACATATAGTGATTTTGACTTTTTCTGAAGTAGTCTAAGCATATGCTACCAAAAAGTAAGTTTTTTGCACCAAGGTATACCCTGGATCCAAAAGTACTGAACATAACTCCTGACTCCTTATAGATAGATGTTTGGGGATTCCGGCATTGTTTAAAGAACTGAAAGCATATGCCACTTACAGTGATCATCATCACCATCATCTTCACAAGAGACACCAACATATTATTATGATGACATAGGTATTCACTACTCATCAGAGTTTTGTGCACCGATATCAATGTTTTTATTATAATATAATATGCTTTAGATAATAAATTTAACTAAGAACAGAAAAAAAAAAACAAATATTTTTAAACAAATAAATTAAATCCGACTTCCAATGCAAAAATGCACAAAAAAGTATGAAATAAAACTTATTTTCTAGATAATTTCCCTTAAAATTCGGCTAAAATTGTAACTATTTCTATACTCAATCTTCTTAATTTTTAAGTCGGTACCAGCAAATTTTAAGGTGAGTTATATAAATATTGTAATTATTGTAACCTCTTCTTTTTTCACATATTATTATTATTAGCTAAACATGCAAACAACTCACTTTACAGTTAGTATCTACCTAATTGAATTAAAATATTTATCAAAAGAAAAACGATTTAACACTTTCCACACCAACTAAGGTGAAATTATTATTTATCTACTAGTATTAATAACTCAATATCCATTAAAGTAAATTGAACAATTTTATGGGTTACCTACTTACACTTAAATGTAACTTAATTACATCAATGTAGAGTACCTATTAATAATCGTTCAGCTAATGAAATGGTTCCTAAGGCACTTTTTTACGGAGCCACCACACCCGCCGTCACAGTGATTGACGGTTTGAGTGGTTAATTATTGTCATTTCTAAATTTTTCATGTACTGTTTGCCGATTAGTAATTAGGCGCTCTTGCGAATAATGCGTAGTAATGTGCTAAAGACTGGAAAAAAACAATGATATAAAGACTATTATCCTCTACGTTTTACATACTTACGAGTAAAAATTTGTTTCGTTTTCTTACTAGTTATACCCATGTCGATTGATTCTCCAATAAACTGTGTGGTAGTAAATTTTGTTGAAGAAAATATAGGCGCGTTATACTCACTAAACGGGTAGATGTTAATACACATAACTCTTTATAATAAACTACAACCTATGTTACCCGGTCTATTATGACGAAACTATTGACACCTCATTCATTAAAATCGGATCAGTACTTTATGCGGTACGGTGGTACATACATACATACATACATAGACTGCCAATCTCTCAATCTCATGACTCCCTTCCTTATCTGGCTTCGTCGTAGTCGAGTACAAATTAGTAGGTATATAAAACATTTTCTTGTTGGAGGTAAATTACGAAATGGCGTTTTGTAACATTATATCACCGAATGCAAGAAACATTTTCACGTTCCATTGAGTAACGTTCCATTGCGTTACGAATAAAACGTTGACATCTAAATGGAAAGTTATTAGTAAATGTTCGATCGGCAATTCCACGCACGCCTGAAATTTCGCCCGCCCTGCTAATACTGCCCGCGTCTCGGTCCATTGCAAACGGACTGTTTCCTCCTCCTCCGTTCCGATTCAATGTAACCTAAATGTAAATAATGCTCAATATGGGCAGCTATAATACAACCAATGACATTTAGTCATTTGTTCACCGCGCAATAAAGAAACACAACAACACATTTTTTTTTGGTCGAATTTAGTTATTTTGTGTAAATACTACATTCAGATCACTTTGAATGTAACATGAAGTCACGCAAGAAAAATGCATCGCGATAGTTGCGCAATCAGAGGACACGATGCAGTAACGTTCATAATAATGTCTGATTTTTGAGAAATCACTCCATAAAACAATTTGCATCGGCTTTCAACTAATTATTTAAAATGTAAATAATAATAATAAGCTTTTGTAAATAATTACTTACTGCGTTTATTTTTTTTTTTAGTTTTTGGATACTTTACACTGTACAGTGTACAGCCCCTGCACCGTGGTCGCGTGTGGTCAGTCCTTCCTTTGACTTTGCCGGACTCTACTCTACATTTTCCAAAAATATTTCCTTTATGCCCACTTGCGCAGATCTGGGCTAAGCCCAGGGTTAACTTTAACCCAGATCTGAGCAAGTGGGCCTTAGCTATTTAAATTCTCAATGCACCTACAAATGTGCACATACTTTTAACTGTGGTATGCGGACGTCATGTACCTAGTTACAGCTGGGAGAGGCTGTTATGAAAGCTGCACTTGCATGACCCCCTGCCCTCCGGATTGACGGTGATCAACTCATGATGTAATTTATATGGGCTCACAAATTCAGTGCTGCAATTATTATTTACTGTACATATATACTAGTCTCCGTGGTCCAGTGACTTAGAGCTTGGCTTTTGACTCGGGGGTCGGGGATTCCCGCGTTGGAGCAACAAAAAAAATGTTGTTTCCAAGTTTGGTTAGGACGACGTTTGGCGGGCGAAGATAGCAGGATGCGCGGTTGCAAAAAGACAAATACATATTATTTACAATAGAATTTCTGAATTTCGCCCGCAAATCGATCGCAGAGGCGCAACCCGCCGCCGCCGAGGCTGCGGGTGACCGCGGCCCGCGCGATTCCACAAGTCGCCCGCCGGTGCAGCGGGACCCGCGAACGACCGCCGGGTGTAAAACGCGCCGTGAGTTGTGCTTTAATTTTTGACGTGATAACGTCTTTTAATTCGATGGAGCCGGCTGCACGCACGAAAAAACATGACTCATGCGGCGTTACCGCGCTCTGAGGCGTTCCATTTAAGGCTTGAAGTGCAAGCGAGAGCGCGGAATCTGTCTCTCTCCTACTTGAGTGAGCTATCCATCAGTATTTTCTTATGACGTTGTCACGTTCAACTATCGTCAGTAAACCGACTTTACAGACAACCGATTTTTTACATATATATTTGCATCATTCTACAGAAGTTGCGAGCCCGCAACCGCGGCAGGTGCGGATGTAAACCGCTCCGTGAGTTCTTAGCTTTGTTGCAATTATATTGGCCTGTTACATTTTCAAGTCCTCAAAGGGTCACATGGAGATTTAAAGACGTTTGTGACATTAGCACATTGCACATCATTTGCATTGCTTACTTGACATAATCTTAGTCTGCATTGGCACAGGCTATTTCGTGGGGGAATGATAAGTAAGATAAGTTCAATGTATTTAAATCTTTAATAAAATACGTACTTATCTGCAGCATGTTTTAGTATCGCAAGATCAACATAAATTAATAAAATATAAAATGGCAAATCCCACTCAATATGGCACATGTGTATTTTCAGATAATCCGGTAGAGCCCTGTGGGTTGTAGCGTTCGATAGGATTTTCATAAAACATGAACAGTATTTATTTTTATATTTTAACCCGTTATCCGTCAGCGTTAATAAATTCATGGAAAGTGTTTTCATAACATTTTGTATTTAAAAGTGAAAGAGAATTTAATGAATTCCGCTCGTAAACATGAAAGGCGTTCGTAAATCGTATTTATTTATTTTATTTGTTATGTAAAGTACCTTGGAGAGCTCGGTGTTTTAGTAGAACGATAAAATAATTAAATAAATATAAAAGAAAAAGAAATAATAAGTATAATACACTCTCTCTTGTATGCGACAAGCTGCCAATCAGACTGACGTAAGAGAGAGTGTATTAAATAACATATATTGCTTAAAAATGCGCAGTTTCTAAGGGATAAGACCTGGCTAGATTGATTTTTCTCCCCCAAAACTACCTGCATAATAAATTTCATGGTAATACTTGTAGCCGTTGTCGAGATACCGATTATATATAATATACAAGATCGTCTCGTTTAAAGTATAATATTTTAGTGCACTTATCTTTAGGTAGATTAACATCGTTGTTCATACAGAAACACATGATCTCATACGGACATACATACCTAATTATAGTTATCACGATGTACTACAATATTAACATAGCGGTCGTGTGCTACTGACATCATCGATTTATGTAAACAAGGTAGTAGGGGTTAGGTATAAAACATGAGATTTTCATTATCTCACGAAGGACGAGAAACTTTAGGCCGTCATCCCCGACAAAACAAAATGTGGATCCAATGGCAACTATTTATTAATTACAAAACCTAAAAAAAAGGCCTAAACAATTTACAACAAACACTTCAGCCAGTTAAACGCGATTTACATGGGTCGCCGTGCGGCGAGTCGCTTTATAAATCGCCTTGTCATTTTTGTTGGCAAAATAGCCTTGCTAGTTGCGTCTTAGAACCTAGCCGAATTGTCATTTACACGGTTGTAACCCATGTAAATCCTCCATGAGCTTAGAGCCGCAGCTTTAACGTCAGTTCATTCCGAGACGCGACGCAACGCGCCGCTGCATTTTTAAGATAGCGATATAAAATTGATTTTATTCTTCACAAGAAGACTCAAGTTTAATTGTGAGGGTTCGAATTTCAAACTGCACCGAGCTACATAGCGCCGCCCTTGCAATGAAACGCGTATCTTCTTGAGTAGTAAATAAAGTTCAATTTTTAATCGCTATCAAAATGCAGCGTCGCGTTTCGGTGTGAGCTAACCGTTATTGCTTATTGGTTGTTGTCTCACCATCTGCGATACAGTATAATTGTTACTATGCAGGCATGCATTAGCTAATACATAATGCTTAACAGACACTCTCTCCTGCGAAACGGGGATGAAAAGTGATAATTAACAACAATTAAATCCGTTGATATTATCTCAGGGTTTCCCTTTAAGAAATCGGTTGTCTCAGAACCTGCAGCTTTTTAAACACGAGAAAGATAACACCGGTATCTGCTCATCAGGTCCAGAGTACGGCACAATGGAGGCGGCGTGGAAGGGCGGGATGGAGGAGGCGGAACGGCTGTCGGACCTGCACCTCAGTGTGCGGGACCGCCTGGTCAATGACGTCATCGCACAGATCAAGAACTGGCAGAAGGACACCTATCACAAGGTACTTAAGCGTAGAAGAAGAAGTAAAAGTACATCCAGGTGGAGACTCGATTAACCGGACTATTTGGTGTCGCTGAGTATTCAAATGGCCAGTGCCGAATAATCGAGATTCCTAGAAAATGTTTAGGTAGAGCACTAAGTAGACTTATTAGAAAATATTCAGACTTCTACCCAACAACTGGGAAGTAATTTAAAATTAAAATAATAAGACTACAAAGAGTAGTAACCATTTTAAAACATTGAAGCTAATCAAGTTTATATAGGTATTACTAGCCGTTGCCCGCGTAAATACAGTATCCCACGGGAACACTGCACTTTTTCGGTATAAAAAGTATCCATACCAAATTTCATCGAGATCCCTTTTTGAATGAAAGAGTAACAGACATCCATCCCGCATCCATCCTCACAAACTTTCACATTCATAATAGTAGTAGGATGTTACCGTAGAATACAATTTATTATTTGTTGTCGAATGCCCATTACTTATTTCAGAAAATACTTTGATAAATTCTACTGTCGCCCATAATATACGTGTGTTATTTATTACAATAAACGTGACTTTGAAATCTGTTTTGATGTTTGTTTATAACGAATGCATCCATTGAAGCAATAAGATATATAAAACCGCTTGTTATACAAACCGACTGACATATTTGTCCCACTATTGTGTTGTGTGAACGACGACAAACGCGTATAATGTGGCGACGGAGTCTAGACTATAGACTCGAGAGCAAGCAGCTAATAGATCATTTCAAAATTAAATCCTTGAGTAAAATACATACCCCCTTATTAATAAAAATATTCGCATTACGGATACGTAATCCATGTTGCTGTCTTTGTCTGATACGTTGGAGAATCCACTTGACAGCAACATGGATAAGCGTATCCGTGGTGTAAATATTTTCATTAATAAGGGGGATTAAGTTTAATATTGTCAGTTGGGACAAGATGGACTAATCGTTCAAATTGACAGTGGCACACAAAAAGACAAAAAGTATGTTCCACTTTACGCGAAAACAAAAATAAAGTATCACCCCTCTTGCCTTGGCTAGCCTAATATCAATCTCTTAAACCTTTAATACTAATTTAAAATGTCTATTACTGAATTTGAAAAATAGGATAATGCATCATTGTATGTTACTACTTATTAGGTCAACTTAAAATATTTTCGTCACTTTTGTATCAATGTCTCATCTCTTGATGAGTACTTCTCTTAACGAGGATTGACCTGTTTCAAAAATAGCTGACGTTCAGCCGTAACGTCTTAAATACATTTAAAGAATTTCAACTGTTCAAATATTGCTTTAAAGTTATAACCTGCTCGATACCAAAATAGATTTTTTACTGTTTACCAAGATTAATCATATTTATTTGTTGATAGTTTAATTTTGCGAGTTGAAAAAAAAAGCTTAATTCGATGTACATCTGTATCGGATCATTTTCGAATACCTACCAGCTTTTAAAAATTCACAAAATTTGTACAACGGAATGCAAATATTTGCATTTTACGCGATTATTATTTAACTGAGAAAAGTAAAAGTCGATGAAATTGTCCGTAACTCTCGTGAACATTGGTTGAATGTAAATAGACTTTCCGATTCGATCGTCGTAATGGGTACAATTATGCGCCGCGGTGGATTCAACGCTGCGCAGACGCATAAAATATCGATTTAATTGGTAATAATCACTTCTCACCCAATCTACTACACTCGCTGCATGGTTAGTTGAGATTGTGTGTTAAGAAACACTTTCGATGCGATCATTCTTGTCTTTGTATGCATAAAAATGAGTTTTTTTATACGTAACGCACGTAAATCGTGATGGACTAAGAGGTCGTTAAAACTTAGATGGGAAAGGAATATCTAGGGAAAAACTTGGCTTTGGCTTTTAAGAGCTAGTACGAATTAAAAATGTGGAGCTGCCTCTTGTGAGTCGGAGCACTTCTACAAACTAATTCAGGTTAAAACTTTACAAAATGTCTTTACAAAATTTTTGTTGCTCGGGTTAAAGCCACTATTATTTTATGGAATAAATGACATGTGATAATATAAATAAAGTCGCTTAGTACACAGTCGGTTTCACAGTGTTATCGCTGTAATTTGATATTGTTATTTGTTATCTACTACTGGATTTATTTACAAATTAACTATCTGGAAATTACTATGCAGACCAGAACGAGCGGTATATTAAGCGAACGTGTGGTATATTAACTATATATGCAGGGTGATAAATAAAAGACTGTCAAGTGATTGCAAAAGGTTGTGACCTGCAGCTACCATTTCCCCCGCAAAAATCCCCCCGCCTATCATCTCGCCTGTCCGGATTACAGCGTGCACCGAAGTAACGGGGGTCCGAATTAGTGAGGCTCTACTGTAATGTCAAATAATATAGATGATAATCAAGCAGAGAAAAGCATTAGTAATCATTGACGCATAACCCAGTAGCTAATCATAATAAGGCCACAGACACGCCACGGTATTCCAAGGACCGCGATGAATATTTAAACCTTGTACCCACTTGCATTGTTTAGTCGAAGATAGACTGCAATTACGTGGCAGTACTTAATAAATTATTGAAGATGTCCCACAATGAAGTCATCGTTCACTGATTTATAGACAAGGGTTTTTAAAGGATCCGAGTTTGTAAGTTCTTATAAGGTCATCAAAGTTTTTTACGTAATATATAAACTCTTTGAGGTTATAGTAGATGGATCGCCTTATGGTACACATCACGCATGGTAGTGCAGTTGGGTGGACATTTACAACACTAGAAGCATTATGGTTAGTGGGTACTTGCTGGCTTTAAGGCCCTTCACTTACTAGGACACCACAGCGGCGCTCCAGCAGCTGTAAAAATATATTATGCAGATCGCTCACCCGATGGACTCTGGCCACCTCTGTCGCCACCAATGTACCTAACCGGCTTTTACACAGGTGCGCGATAACAATATATTCGTCCGCGAGTGAAAGAGTCAAGTAGCGATGAGTCAATTTACGAAATTCTACGTGCTCCGCGACCGCACTTTACAACATTAATAGGAAAGCTTATAATAATTGAATAATGATAGCTGCCGTGCTATTTAGCTTCGTATTATATTTCGTGGTCCGTGTCACAATATGAATACAATGATGCTTCGGGACTGCCTATTGTTTGCCACAATCGAATCGCTACAGTAATGTTAACCGATTATGTGTACTGCTAAATTATAGTTATGTGGACACCAGTCATTGCTCCCTAAAGGCGTGTTTTATTGCCACAGTAATTTGGAAGTTTAAAGGCGATGATCCAAAATTGACCCAGAGTCGACAACAATGAAATGGTTGTCAATGTGTTCACTTTAAGTCATATTTGTTGTCACCATAGGGCGCTCCTGAAAAACGCCGCGTATAGAAGTTATTGTAGTTAAGCCGCAGGGGCGACACTCTCTACAAATGACAGCTCGAGCACCGGCGAATGTCAGCCATGTTGACGTAAGCCTAAGGTTGACACCGAAATAATATTATACGTCGCATCAGACAAATCTATCATAAATATTATGAGATTATATTGTCAATTATGTCAAAGCACGAAAAGACCAGCGGCCAGCCCCGTGAGCCATAGTCCAGGCTGTGAAAAAGTTCCTTCCCACCCGCCCCCGCATTCGCCCAGCCACGCACACACAGCCGCGAGCTGTCATTCGTGTAAATCGGTGGAATAACGATCCTTTACGTTAGATGGTTAGTAATATATATTCTTTGTTTAAGATTAAGTTAGTTTTCTTAAATCTGTGAATGAAGCGCCTTGAACAGCAACCAGTCATAACCTTGTTTACTTACCTAATTCAACGTAAAAGTTAAACGTACAGGTGTATCCTTTACAACAGTTTACAGTGACACTCGTAAAGATAAGTGTCCACTGTGTCAATGGCAATGTCAAATGTGGTATGCACACGTCAAAAGTGGTGAGGTTGTGTGAACGCGCTGCGCTCCGGGCAGCGGTTACTAGGGTTGCCAATTTTAAGAGTTTCCGTAGTCAGTTATAGATTATGGATGGTAGAGAGTTGGAGGTACAAAGTACTGAAAATATATTCATTCACATTGTGGTAGAGTTAAGGGGAACTGTCTCTGTGTAGAAAGTAAAAGAGTGCGCACAAAATTGCGCTAATTTCATAATATTGTACATAGTTTTTTACACACCCGGCAACGCTTGGCTGGCACTGCTGAAAATAATTCAACGGCATTCATACTGGTATCGATACCAGAATGGCGTAATACTTTCATGACGTAATGTTTCTTCTCACTCAACGCTTAACCTGCAAATACATTATCTATATGTTATTAGTTATTACTGACACACATGCATGCACCATGATATATAAGGCTCTTGCCAACCCTACCGGTGACCTCTCAAAGTGACTCGAGCGATTGGTGGTGACTCGGAATGCGGCGTCAAATTACTGTTTATGTAACCGCGACATGCAAGTTATGCGATGCAATATTAATTGATATGTAGAAAATTTGTAACTCGATGCAGTTAAAGCCAGCATTGAGCCATAATTGATAAGAGGAGTTGCGCAAATCCTACGTCTGCTATTATAAATGTGAAAGTTTGTGACGATGGATGGATGGATGTTTGTTACTCTTTCACCGAAAAACGAATGAACGGATTTTGATGAAATTTGGTATGGTAGTAGTTTAAGCTCTGGATTAACACAGGCGGAGCCGCGGGCAATAATCAATATTTTGCGTTAACAATAGTTACAAGAAAATTAATGAAAATCTCTTTTCTCTATTTAAGAGAAACCAATCAGAATTAAGCAAGCCACCGAACAAAATTATTCATACAAAGACTATTGCACTGTCTAGGTACTGTACGAAAGTTTGAAACATGTTTCCTAGACATTTTTATGTTAATTCTTGAAGTTAAGATACAATATAACAATTCACAATTTAATCTTATCATTCGTAGATATGATGAGTTTCGCAATAAGCCACGATGAGACTTTATCTATTCTTTAAAGAGGCCACTACAGATAGTCCACTTGATAATGTTTTTTGTGAGCACTGCACGAGGATATAGTGATATAAAGATGATATTTTCTACTGCCAATACACATGTCTTTGTGTATTGGGCGTAATAAAAACATGTAAAATTGCAGCATAATTTTGTATTAACTTGGTTATATTAACTAATAAGTCGAAAACCTTGTGGCATATATAAAAATGATTTTACATCATTCACAATCTACGTGTATCTTTACGAATTTAAGTCCATAACGATAAGCCGGTTCGAGATGTCTACGATAAGACTGTGGATTGATAAGATTATATCTGCATTTACATTATGTATGTAAAACAGCTTAAACACCATAAATTGACTACACTAATTTTAAAGTAATCTAAATATTAACGTTAACCGTTCATAGACATTTTAGACAAATTATTTTTTTTTATATTACGATTACTATACATTATACAATTATAAGTTGCCTTGAAAGGCCTTATTTTTTTCAATTAACGTAACCAAAGGCATTCTATGCTTTCTCGTCTACAGATAAAAGGTAGTAGGTGATCTTTTGTAAAAACCGGCTAAAGGCGAGTCGTACTCGTGCACGAAGGGTTCCGTACAAAACATTTGTTGTATGGGAGCCCGACTGAAATATTTATTTTGTTATTTTTTTGGTATTTGTCCTTATAGCGGCAACCGATATATCAAATACCTACATCATCTGTGAAAATTTCAACTGTCCAGCTATCACGATACAGCCTGGTGACAGACAGACGGGCAGCGGAACCTCAGTAATGTTTGTTTGTTGCCCTTTTTAACCCTTTGGGTGCAGAACCCTAAAATGCGGGCTATTCATTTTTAAAACAAAATAGAAGTTTGTTAGATCTTTGCCCAGCTGTGTGATGCGATCTTAGCTGTAAAAGGCTGGAAATTACGACACGACTAAACAAGATGGACGAGATGTAATATTATAGCACAAAAATTTGTTGTATCTAACAACATAAGATATTATAAAATTAAAGCCTGTTATAGAGGCCATCGTGGCTTACGAATCGTAAGCTACGATAATACCCGTACGACGAGTAGTTCGATTGTAGTCGTCGTGGTTCGATCGGATTTCAAAAGATGGCAATATTTTTTTCTTGTATGAAGAATTATTTTTGCTAATGTTTGACATCCCTTCTCCTTAGTTTATTACGTCTATGGATGCGATATAAAAAAAATATATCCCATGAACATTATGGTAGCACGAGAGCTCTGCCCGCTTGCCCACACGCACCGACTACCCGCTACCGGGTATTACGTGTATACTTTTATTCCCATCTTCTCACTATTTTTGGCCTCCGCTTCTATAAACTATAGTACCGACTTTTACGTGGTCCATATGTGAAGTAGGCGGGTATAATGTTTGCATTTTAATAGTACCTACTCGAAGATGAAGACTTATTTTGTAGTGTATAAAAATTTTAGATAGCGGAATTTAGCCTAGCTGGTAATGTAGTCTAACTTAATCCTAAGATTTTCACTTATAAATTAATTTCTGAATTATTTTAATTAACATTCTTTGGTAACTAAATAAATAGGCTATTCTACATTATTTTTTTTCATATACATTTTAAAATGATCGTATCGATTCGATAGTCAACACGTATTTTTATTTCCTGGAAATAATATCTCTTTATGCAAAGAAAAAATGATTAAAATTTAAATGATAAATGTTTGCGCCAAAACGACAGCCACCATAATCTTGGCGTCATAAGAACAGAAACAAACAAATGTCATATGTGCGTGTGTAGTGCATGAAACTTTAGATTTAACTTTCGCTGTTGTTTATTCGATTTAATTATGCTCTTATGACGTCACTTACAAGAAAAATATGGCGGCTGGCGTTTTAGGTCACGTGACACATACAGATAGTAAAATTACAGTTTTAATTTCGAAATTATAAATAAATAGCATATTTATATAATAAAATAGTGTTGTATTCGTATTTCTTATGATAGAAACTATATAAATAACAAATTTATATCATTTGATTTTGATAGATGAAACTACCCTGTTCTCATTACAATCTCAGTACGTTTTATATTTTTGTGAACCATCGTTAATTATAGTCTCTTTATTAATTAACTTTTACAATGAACTTGCAAAAAGACGCTGGTGTAGAGATTAATTTTGGAGATAGATACTAATCTTAAAAACAAAACCGACAATAAAGAAGTTTAAAATTTAAATGTATATAAAAAAACCGGCCAAGTGCGAGTCGGACTCGCGTACATACCGGCAAAACATCACGTTTGTTGTATGGGAGCCGCACTTAAAGATTTTATTCTTTCTTTAGTATTTGTTATAGCGGCAACAGAAATACATCAGCTGTGAAAATTTATGTCTAGTTATTACGGCTAGCATACAGCCTGGTGACAGACAGACAGATACACACAGACAGCGAAGTCTCAGTAATACTCTAAAAACGGCTGAAATATCATCAAATTCCCAATTAAAATCGGTGTAATTTAATCACATAAAGTAGATATATGGAGTGTAGAGGAAGTAGATATAATAGGTTGTGTATTTCCGTTCAACTGAAGTTATGTGTCCGTAGCTAAGCGTGGTTTTCTCACCGCACGAGCTTTCCCTCTCGCCTGTCAATGGCGGAGCTTTCAACACCACAGTGCTCACTTGAATGTTCCGCTGAAATACAAACACACAGTACAAATACCTACATGTCATGTAGGTGTAGAAAGTAACTGTACACTGTAGTTACATAGCTACCAGTGGCGTGGGGTTCCTACAATTCCATTCCTATAGGCTTCTCTTACCACCTACCTTTTGAAGACCCTCATCCAAATCCTTACGTATTATACAAGCTAGGGCTTTCCTATGAAGGAAAACCAGCCTTCGCCACTGGTAAGGATGATACATGACAATCGTCCTGTTCGTTTTAGCGTAAACTTTGTAGACGTAGAATCCTACTAATATTATAAATGTGAAAGTTTGTGAGGATGGATGGATGTTTGTTACTCTTTCACACAAAAACTACTGAACGGATTTCGATGAACTTTGGTATGGTAGTAGTTTAAGCTCTGGATTGTAACATAGGGTACTTTTTCGGGATAAAAAGTATCCTATGGTTAAAAGTAAATTATGCGGGCGGAGCCGCGGGCAACAGCTAGTTTAAATTTAAAAATGTTTCTTACCGACGTTTCAATACCTTTAATACCTTGGGCGGCATCAAATTTAAAATGGGATATCAATACTTCTACACTAATATTATAATTAAAAGGAAAGATTTGTTTGCTTGCATTGAATAGGCTCCGGAATTACTGGACCAATTTTGATGAAATTTGACACAGATTTAGAGTAGATCACGGGAAAGGACATACACTACTTTTCTCGCGACAAAATATACAGTTTCTGCGGAAATTTCTTTCGCGCGCACGAAGTCGCGGGCAAATGTTTGTTTATTGACAACTTCTAAACTGCTGCCAGTTGAAGGTGCAAGAAGTCACGCAGGTCAGTTATGGCCGATTAAAAAATTGATTATTAATTAAAATATATAGCTAATAAAACATCTAACCTTGTGGCCTATAACTTTTAACGGCGGGTGGCGGCTTGCCAGCCGTGCCAGAGTTTGGACGAAAGTGTTAAAATACCGCGATCTCGACAGATTTTTTTGCGCGAAGATTGTCTGCCGTGTTGATTAAGCACCTACGTGCAAGTGCTGTGGTAGGTATATCTGAAAATGATCACAAAAAGAAAATCCTTGCTCCGACGTGTGTCTATGAACCACCACCACAGCCAACTGTAGACCAAATATAGACCAACGACAACAAATAGACTATTAAATGCATAGACGTGTTACATTATTAGAATTTGATCACAATTTCAGCCTTTTTTAATTCTTACCAGATAATTGTAGTCTTCCGATTGGATCTCCTAAAAAAGCGTAACGTGGCATGTGGTACACGATGGCCGAGGAAGGCGTATTTATGTTGTGGAATTATGGTGTTATTTGCAAAGTTAAATCGCAACATCATTTTTCTCATCATAATTATAATTTTAACATCGGAGAGTAGTTATCGCATTCCGTGCGTGCGTTCAGTAATGATAGCTCAAATATGCGGAACAACAGACGATGAGTACGGCAAACAACCAAAATACACAACGGGCTCAAATTTATGACGCAAATGTTATCAAATAAGGTTTTCACTATTACATGGGTTATGGGTATTATAAGATTTTATACACTATATTCAGTTTATTTATTTAGTTCTTTTAGACAGTGTAGGAGCGCCCAACGTAAGATATATTACGCTGGGCGCTTTCAAACCCAAGTGCCATACAAATATGTTTTTCTTGAAATTGAGAAAAATAATAGATTCTAGGTAAAAGGTAACACTCACAACCCACTTTAGCAAAGCGCTCAGTATAGCCCCAGCACGAACGATTGATAACAAAGTATTCGTTATCGAATGAAAATTGTAAAGGCGTAAATTGGAAATTCATACAATGAGGGTTTTTAAATTCGTGACATCTGACAGCTTTTTGACACGACAAGGACCGTCGGGCTACCAAGCGCCGCCTGGTGACAAAAAAGAATCGAAAATCTTATTGACTGTTTTTGATACCACTTACGCCACGAGGTGACTATTTGTGTGCGTTGGGTCTGCCCGCTAGCGCAGAAAAAATATCGAAAACCCTCATTCTCGTACGATAACAGTATACGAATACTTTCTTGTCAATTGTTTCTCTAACTTTCAACTGAATTGTACACGGCAAACGTAAAGCTTAATATGTACCTTACATATGGAAGTGTCAGAATTCACTATAGTGAATTCTGACACTTCCATTTTTTAATTCTTACCAGATAATTGTAGTTGTGATAACATTTTTCGAAGAACTATTTACTATCATTGTACTTTGAACTTATCTTCAAAGATTATGATAACGTGTTTGAGATTGTACCGTACCTACTTAAAATGTACTTATGTACATTTTAAGTAGGTACATGAAAAAAAAATACTCAACTGCATATCAACTCCTAGGT
The DNA here is from genome assembly GCA_037179445.1 of Phengaris alcon alcon. Lineage (NCBI taxonomy): Eukaryota > Metazoa > Arthropoda > Insecta > Lepidoptera > Lycaenidae > Phengaris > Phengaris alcon. The sequence continues at coordinate 473,525 of JAYRCH010000059.1, forward strand.
GCCTCGCAAATTATAATCATAACTTGCTGAATCAAAAGGCCTTTTAAAACTTTTATAATATCTCTATTAGATGTAGAGCGATAGGTACGTTATCAAAGCTCCTGCAATATGCAGGCCCGGCTTTAGCATAATTGATTAAACAACGATTTAGATATCAATTAGTAGCGGATGTCAGTCATTATCTGCAAAACTGTGTTTAGATTACATTTCTAGACAAACTTTTTGAGAATTTATTGTAACTCGAGGTCGCCCTGACGTTGAAATTCGCTAATAATAATTCATATAGTTTTAAGTTTTAACTTTATAAGGGTTTTTTTTTTTAAATTTACCTCTTAAATAGAAAAAAAAAATGTACAGACGTGTAACAAAATTTTATCTATCAAACGTACGGTAGTGTGTGTAAATAATGTAAAAAATATTAGCTTTCTGCACACCTTCCTCCACATAACCTTTAACTGCGCCAAATATCATACGCTGTTCCGTTCGCACAATTCTCGTAAAACTGCACTGAAAGTTTTTACCGCACGTATGAATTAATAATGATGATGATTTCAAATTATAGAGTAGCTGTGTAGAGGGTCCGGAAATCCCATACATACACAAGGTGTCAAAAACTATATATTCCGACTTTTGTATGCTTGTCAATGGCAAATAGGCTAGATGACTGTTTTTTTATTGAATAATTATAAATTAATAGTGCTCTTAAGTACTAGTCTTTGCTAACAAATATGCATAATGCACATGACATTAGACCGTGCAGCAGTAGCGAGGCGTGTATACAACTCAACGTCATATCGGCTACCCTTAGGTGGACAAACGGCCTTATGAATTTCAATGAAAGTAAAGTTCTGTATATTACAATAGATATTAACTTACGCGGCTTGCCATTCTGCTGATCTCACGCTTCGCCATTGCTGTGCAGGCGTGTATTATGCACTAAAATTCCCCTGACACATATGCTTACTGCTTAGCAAAGAACTTAGTTAATGCATTACGTATATTCCCCAGAATCTCGGTACAAAGACGTGAGTTTTTGCTACCGCCTACCTATAACATTCTTATTATCCACTAGCTTATATACAATATTGAAAATGTTTAGGTTTTCGTACTCAATGGGTAAAAACGGGACCCTGTCACCCAGACGCGACGTGCGAGACCGCTTGATGTAAATTATTAGATTGTAATTTTTTTTCTAAATATTAATTTAAACTGTACGGTTTAAAGGGCTACTATAATGTGTATAAAATGATTAAAGTGAGTAACGTATTTAATAAGTATCAACTGTATCCTTCTAAATAGCTTCTGAAAATACCATGCATTATGTTTACGACATGACACTAGAAATCTCTAAAATTATCAGTGTTTCTCTACTATAGTATAGTATGCATATTAAACACAAATAAACCTTCCTCTAAGCGTACCTACATAGGGACAGACAGTAAAAGCTAGTTTGTTTTATACTTTGTTACATATCACACATCCAATTATTATAATATGCATGTTCCGTCAGCGCATTAGATGAGAGGAAGGATTAAATTGCGATATAAATGTGGACGGATGGCGGGGTATGGGGTTACAGCGGCAAGGTCAGCTTATGCAACCGGCTGCAGCCGGTATGGTCTGCATAACAACAAAATGGCGACAGACCTAACCCCAATTTCACCGTCGGATTAAAACGACGACGTTTAACGCTGAAGTACGGTTTTCCATCTGTCTGTCCCGTTCTAACATTGAATGAGAGAGAGATCGAATCTGGCTTTAGCGTTAAGCGCGTTTATAATAGAAGTTTGGTGAAATCGCTACTTTGTGGTTGATGCAGATTCAAATTTTATCATGAATTTCAATGGAATAAAACAATGTGATTTCAGGTTATCTTTCTTTCTTTACATAGTATAAAATAAAGTCGGTTAGTTTTCTATTCGCTTAGTTATTTTAATTACTCAACGGATTTGCATGCAGTAATAGAGAATAGTGATTCAAGAGGAGGAATTTATTATTACTTAATTATTATTTTCTTAGAACACTAAGCTATGACAATAATCATATATTTAAATACGCGAAGCAAAAACTTTGACTACAGTTTAACGAGAATTGTGCGAACGGAGGAGTGGAGGAAAGTGTGCAGAAAGCTGATATTGTTAAATAATGCTTAGATATACATAAAATTAATAAAAACAAAGTTACACACACTAATACTACCATGCGTTTGTATAATAACAATAGGTGTTGGGTCGATCTTTCTTTCACATTCCATAGACAAAATTTCTATATTTTTATTGCGTATGTAAGAGGCAAAAGAACCCTAAAAAAGATTAAAAATTAAAATATGAATTATGGTCAAATTTCGGCCACAGAGCGAGCGAGCTCTAGTAAAATAATTAATGAGTTAATTAAAAATTACATAATAACTACAAAATAGAGCAACTTGTACACAGTAAACACTAGACACCGGAGTCAGACGGTGCATGTTGTACCAGCAAAGCTCGTTTAGATAGCAATTGCCTAAGAAATGCTAATATATAACAATAAATTAACAGCTGCAATCTTACATAAAGCTGCACAATAAAGAATAAACATAGGCCCGCGTGTGATCATGCATAACGCCGCCGCCCCTAAGAGAACTCGCAAATGTAATGAAATAGTAAATCTTGTATCCTATTAACTTTCAATATATAAAAGGAAATGAGAGACTACTTAGTATATTTTGAATGGTTTAAAAATGAACATAATATCTACTAAGTATCATGATGTTTGCTTTTCGTCCACAAAATCCTACCTAGGTCATAGCCCACAGGCCACAGCGTACCCACCTGTTTGCAACAACCACCGCGTACCACCTAATAGGATTCCAATAGATCCCATGATTTTTTAGAGCCAGTTAATGCGGGACATAAAGTTTAATGTGACGCAGAGCACTGCCACGCGAGCACTCGAGCACGCCCGTCGCCTGCCGACTTTGCATAATGGCGTCGCTCCAGGATAAAAACACGACACTGCCGTGGAACGTACCAGAACATCCCTTATTGAGAAATTGAGATTCAAATGCATTGCATGCAACGAATGTTTGAATATAACGAAGTTATCCTTTGAATAATTTGATAACGCATCGATTTACGGTCGAAAAATGTTGAGTAGGTAAAGAGGGGATAGCGTTTTATATTGCGACTTACCTACTAACTAGTGTTATCAACTATTGAGTAAGTAGCAAGTGCTAACTCCATTCAATCGTCGGTACAGATTACGGCTTACTGCAAAGTAGCAAGCAGTGTTTACGTTCCATATTGAGTAAGCTGTTACGCTTCATTTGTTCGCTGACAGTTTACCCTATCATGTAACTCGACCTGGCAAAAGTACTGAATTCCGCAACAGTACAAAACTCAGGCATCCAGATTCTAGCCTGATTCGAGATAGACTCTAGAAATGTTGGTATTCCAATGACGGCTCGTCTCCTATCGTTGCCATCTCGATTTGTGGAGGTATGCAAGAACTCCATGTACGGGTCGTATCTTGGAACTGCAAAAATATGTAGTTTAGTGAAGAAAATAATATGTACATCTAATCTTATCTAACGCCTTATTTCAATATGCGATTTGGAGCATTTATTAGGGTACGGTAATAGAAATATAGTGGAATTAAACGTTTTAAAAGGCGAGCTCGCCCGAGGCACAAATGGGTCGCAGGAAAATGTTAATAATAGGTTTTTACCTATGAAATTGCCGTTCTGCAGTACTGGCCATTTCAAATAAGAATAATTTTTGTTTGGCTAAGAATTCTAATTTCAAATTAATTTTATTTTAAAAACATAGAATTCTTTTTCCAAAAGTAGTGATTTGTTTATTGATTAGTGTACATTTTCATCGCATTTCAATCTTTTTCGTCATCATGGCTACGTTAAAAATTCGAGTAATTATGAAATATGAGTACCGTCGTGGCAGCAACGCGGCACAAGTGGCACCCAACATCAACGACGTTTACGGAGCTAACACTACAAACCAACGCAAAACCTGTTATTGGTTTGCTCGCTTCCGTTCTGGAAATTTCGACCTGAAAAATGAACCTCGCGGACGTCCGAAGACTTTGGTCGACAATGACGAATTAAAGGCGATTGTGGAAGCTGATGATACACAATCTACGGCTGAATTAGCAGCAGCTTTCGACGTTAGCGTCAAAACAATATTGGTCCATTTGCGTCAAATTGGCAAGGTAAAAAAGCTTGACAAATGGGTGCCCCACGAACTCAATGATCGTCAGCGCGAAGTACGCGTCGAGACGTGCCTTGCACTGCTCAGCAGACACACAAATGAAGGAATTTTGATCCGCATTGTTACCTGCGATGAAAAATGGTTTCTGTTTGATAACCGCAAGCGCTCAGCAAGTTGGTTGGATCTTGGTTCAGCACCTAAACAATGCCCTAAACGAAAACTTACCCCTAGAAAAGTGATGGTCACTGTTTGGTGGTCTAGCGCCGGTGTGATTCATCACAGCTTCTTACCAAACGGGGTGAGCATTACTGCAGATGTGTACTGTGAAGATCTGAACACAATGATGGAGAAGCTGGCACATCTCCAACCAGCATTGGTCAATCGCTCGTCTCCGCTGCTCCTGCACGACAACGCGCGACCTCATACTGCGCCTACAGACTACTACTTTTTCCAGAATTTGGATAACTTCTTGGCGAGAAAAAAATTCAATACCCGAGAGGCAGTACAAAATGCCTTTGAAGAATTTGTTGCTCATCCCGTCCAGCTGATTTCTTTAAGAAGGGCATCAATTAACTGCCACTGCGTTGGCAAATATGTATTGATTGCATGTGGCTAATTACTCCGATCTATACAAATAAAAAATACATGAAAAAAATTCGTTTAATTTTTTTTATACAAAACGGCAATTTCATAGGTAAAGACCTAATATCACTCTTCACCATTATCTATAGTTCTACTCAGAACTTGTTTTTACATTTAATTGAGTGCTTGGTAAAATCTACATCGTAGATTCTCGTTAAGAAGGCAGTGAATCAAGCGTACATAAATGTCAAAATGTATTTATAATAATTGGCTAATGTGAACACAATAGAAATTGGTCAATCTTGTAATAAAATATAATGGTATTTGGTAAATTTTGACATTTGCACTCATGATTCATTGCCTTCTTAACGAGAACAGACTAAAGTGTCGTCATCGCTTATTAAGCGTCTACTATCCACAAGATAAGAGGATTAACAGGGTTTTCGAATAGTTATGTGCCAAAAGTTTTATCTCGCTAAATACCATTAGCAATTTCAAATTTATAGCGCTATTTACTCATGCATTTGTGTTTTGAAAACCGTAATTCATTTGTTATTTCCTCTTTTGGTATTTTCTTTGCGTCACTCTGTTTACAAAATGAAAAACTTGAAATATCGTATTATTTTCGAGTACGAATTCCACCGTGGCACCAGTGCTTCAGAAACGGCTCGAAAGATTAATGGTGTGTATGGCGGCGGTGTCGCAAAAGAAAACACAGTGCGTTTTCGTTCTGGAAATTTCGATCTACAGTCAAGCCGCGTGGACGGCCGGAGACCAAAGTTGATAATGATAAATTGAAGGCTATTGTGGAAGCGGATCCATTACAAACCACGTCACCTGCAGGCTGCGGTGTTAGTGATAAAACTGTTAATCCACTTGAAGCAAATTGGGAAGGTGAAAAAGCTTGAAAGGTGGATACCTCATGAATTGAGTGCAGCAGACCGACAAACGCGTGTCGACTGCTGCGTTACATTACTCAACCGGCACAATAATGAAGGGATGTTAAATCGAATCATTACCTGTGATAAAAGTGGATCCTGTACGATAATCGAAAACGCTCATCGCAATGGCTGAACCCTGGCGAACCAGCCAAAGCCTGCCCCAAGCAAAAAATGACTAATAATAAGTTACTTGTGAGCGTTTGGTGGACTAGTGCCGGTGTCGTTCACTACAGCTTTCTTAAATCTGGCCAGACGATTACGGTAGATGTCTATTGCCAGCAACTGCAAATCACGATAGAAAAGCTAGCTGCTAAACAACCAAGGTTGGTCATTCGCTCTAGGCCACTGCTGCTTCAGGACAACGCTAGACCACACACTGCACAACAGACAGCTACCAAATTAGAGGAGCATCAATTGGAATGTCTAAGACATCCACAATACTCCCCGGACCTTCCTCCAACAGGTTACCATTTTTTTTTTCGAAATTTGGATAAATTCTTGCAAGGGAAAAAATTCAACTCCGATGGGGCAGTCCAAAGCGCCTTCAAAGATGTTATTGATTCCTGTCCGAATGGGGTTTTTAGTAAGGTAATCAATGAACTACCTATGAGATGGCAAAAGTCCATAGATAGCAATGGTTATGTACTTTGATTAAATAAATACATTATGTTTAAAAAGATCGACTTTATATTCCTCCTTTACAAAACGCCAATTTCATATGTAATGACCTAATATATAATTACCTGTGATATTTCAGAGCCTTTGTTACTAATTGCCAAGGAACTTAAATGTAAATATTACAATGTTAAACCTTTATAATTATTTTATGTAAAACTACAGTGTTACGCATGTATATGTAGATAAAATAAAAAATCTATATCATACATTAATTTCGTATCGTAACTTACAAGGGCAGAATCCCATTAAATGCGATCCTGATAGACTTGAACATATTGTCTTAATCCTTTTAAAACGGTTTAAGTTTATCAATACTATAAAATAAACAACTTAGAAGCTTTATATAATTCTCATATTCTAGAATTTCCCGTCTCGATAACACTCACGGGAAGTCGAAAGCTCTCGAGCTTTTGCGAGCTTTCGCTGCGGTAATTACGAAGCTCCGCGACACGATTAATATGTGGAAATTACAAAAGTTTTTACAAAGCACGTGCAGCAGATACGTAATCTACTTCTCTGTTACGCCCGTTATAAAGAAATATGTAACATTAATTAGAGCTTCTAATAAGAACACGACCCAAACAATTTCTTGCCTGTGACAATATACTCGTAAGATTCTACTTATGTTTGTACCATTAGCAGATTAAGATTTAAAATATTGCCTTCAATCTTCATGCATTGACTTACCTTATGTAGATAATAAGAAACCCCTGAATTGTGAAGCAGCGAGCGACCTGAGGATATTGAATTATAGCTAAGAACACTCGATCATGTCAGCTTTGAAACAAGAAAAAAACGCATCTTAGTCGGACCCTTCGTTTAGGAGCTACGATGCCATGGACAGACAGACACTTCAAACTTATAACACCCCTCTTTATGCATCGGCGCGGGGGTTAAAAATCATGTGAAGTGTGTCTAATGTCTATGCGATAGTAATTAGTAGTGGACGTAAATACGTTCTATCCACTAACTGTGGGAGAACCACGCTTCGGCACGAATGGGCCGGCTCGACCTGATAAATACCACGATCTCACAGAAAACCGGCGTGAAATAACGCTTGCGTTGTGTTTCGCCGAGTGAATGAGGTCCAAGGGGCCTTTAGGGACCAGGAACACAAGTAACCAAAACAACTCCTCTGGTGTTGCGATTGTCCATGGGCGGCGGTAATCGCTTACCATCAGACGATCCGTTTCATCGTTTCCCGGTTCATTTCATATAAAAATAATTCTTAGTTGTGGATTTGAGTGTAATTTCTGATAGCAATTCCTTGTCTACAGTCAATGATCCAGCTAAAAGAACGAAAGGAGATGGACGAGGCGTTCAAGAAGGCGCAGAAGCCCTGGGCCAAGTTCCTGCAGAAGGTGGAGCGCACGCGGCTGGAGTACCACACGGCGTGCAAGCAGGAGCGGACGGCGCAGAACCAGGAGCGCAACGCCAGCGGAGACAGCTCGCTCAGTCCGGACCAGGTGAGTGAGCTTCACTAATAGCAGAAGATGGTGAAGTGACTAGCACCGCTAATGGACATTGGACACCCACGACACGGGTAATGTTATAGGAGGTCTTTTAAAATACGCCATATGCTCCAATTAAGCCTTATATAGGTACACTTACTCAGTCGGCAAAACATAATCGTAAGCGTTCTTTTGACATGGTATTCTGTGTACAGTGCATGGTTGTCCAGTGTACTTATGTGAGCTCTGGGGAGGCTAGTTAATTAGGCGGTCATTGGCCTGTGATTAGATGACAATGATTATAATTTATTCCATTAGATTGGAAATGCGTTAAGTAATCCACATTGGTTTATGCATAATAATGTAATTAACTTGCATGCTATAGGTACACGCTGCAACAGTTATAAACTGACAGGACTTTTACAGACCTCTTATAGAGTCATAAGAAAACTAAGGTAGTTTTCCAATTGCAGCACGAAAGCGCATTATGCGGCATAATGCTCAACGTTGAATGTTTCAACTACAGCAACGCTTCGCACAATCGAGCACTCTCCAAAGTACTGCTTTCGCGTGATGCGTGCAATCGATACCAACTCAGTGGCAGAAAATTAATAAGTGTTTTTTCTTTAAGTTGGTATTGATCGAAATTTTATTTATATATTATTGTTAGTATGTTCATTGTTGAAAAAAAATTAAAGCTTTCGTTTCGTCGTAGTTTTTTTGGAAATAATAAAAGTTAATTCAGACTGTGTTAAAAGAATAAATATAAGTATGGATGAAGGTACAAACATTGACTATTTTTTTTTATATTCCACCATTGATAACTAACAACTAATAAAACATCTACGTATTCCACATTTTTTTTCAACACTGAACTTAGCGCACTCTGCTGGTGCATGTGAAAACTAATTCACGTTTCAATTAAGCATCAGCACAATTCGGCATTGTGCGCCACTGAGTCGCATTATGCTCTATAATTGGAAAACTAGCTTTAACTATTAATTATTTTAAATACTCTTTACTTAAAAAAATACGTTTGGCACTCGGGTACTGCCGCGGTAAAGCTATTGCATAGCATTTTTTATACTTTCTCACAAACAGCTGCTTACGTATTCGTCCGATTTCGGAGCAGCTCGTCTCAATCCGTGCGAGCTTCGTACAGTCGTACCATATACATACACGTTAAGGTTCAACTAGTCGTGGGCTCGAACTCACTCGTAGACGCGGCCAAAAAGCACGCTGTCTCACCTAGCATTGTGTCTAAAAGAATCAGTTATGAGCAGTTAGCAGCTAGTCTAGCTAGTCACGCATACGTCTAGTCGCACGCACACAAACTCCGTGCCGAAGTCTGCCGAACTGAAACGACCTTAGACGATGCACGGCTTTCAACGCCGCACCGCTATGCCGGTCGGAGTGGGGGGGTGTTAGGTTTATTTTCGTTACGGAATTTCTTGATTCGGTCGCCGCGCTCAAAGCCCGCGATTAAAGCTATGCAATAACTTAAAAAAACTTTTAAAGTTAATTGCGGATTTTCGGTCCCTCGTCTAAGAATTGTTGTTGTTTGCGTCTGCGGCAAAAATACACTTTTTTCCAAGTACACATAATCCCGCGAGTCACGAGTCAAGCTCAGCCCTGATTTGCATCCGAAATGAGGGTTAACTTTATAGATGTGGTTCAAGGGAAAATATTTTTAATTGAATCAGAAAAATATGGCATTTTAATTAAATTGCCCATAGAAAGTAATAAATATCATTGGAAAGCCATGGAGTTTATTAAAAAATTTGATTATTTATCGAGAAAGTTGGGTGTTGGTTGGCTGTTATTATTACTAAGTCGTTTCCAATGTGGGTCGGTCGATCGTGAATAAGATATTCATATCTGAATCATATGTGTGATTGTGTGGCTAATGTCTATTTCACTTTACAATCAATATGGGTAATTCCCAGAGGCGATGGGACAACACGATTCCTATCGGCTTCCCACAGTATAGCTTTGTATATTTTATATTTACAACTGATGGATATAGTTATATCATATATAAATTATTTAATAGCCATTATTTATGTAAAATATTAAGTTCAATATGATTAATAACGGTATCTGAATATGAAAAACAATAACAATACCGTATTCTGTAGATGTTGAATCAGCAAATGATATCAAGTAAAATCTCTTGGTGCGCCGTGCCGCGAGCGAGCAACTTTACAAAACTATTATCGAGCACTACCAGGTTAAACTGAAACTAGCAAGGTTAGGGTAAAGGTACCTAGGTCTCAATCTTCCACCAGTCACCAGTGCTGCGGGTTGACTTGAACTATTGCTAATATTGAATACACGAAATATTGTCCCTTCAAGTAAGTTTATAACTAATACCTACTTACTCACATAAATTATGTTGGCCGTTCCGTGCAAACTTCAGTAAACAGACAACGGCCTACGTATCGATCCAAAATCCTAAGAGTTCCTTGACCACTTAACCTAATTCCATCGTTCACCTTAAACGCGGCTTAGCGGCCGAGAATATTAAACTTAACAGTAAACACAGAAAGAGGGCAAATGTAGGTAATTATACTTGCTACCCTATCATTAAGAACTTTAACACAACCTTTATACGACCAACCCTCTAATTGCTATTGATATTGTGTCGAGTGTCGTTGTCATAATTAATTATTCAGAATTGGTTGAAATAATACATGAGTGTACAATATATATATTTTCATTTGTTTCCATTTAAATATTTTTATTATGCCATGAGACGTCATTGCTGGACCACTGCACCTTTCACCGAGGAAAGCCTCTGCGGGTCCCAATGGGTTTTCAGCGCGACCGGGTCGCTTGCGGCCTGTATGTACCCATTCACGAATAATTTGCGAAAAGTATTTGTATCGTTATCTCTACTGCCGCACGTGTGATAGGACAGTCAAGACCAAGTTCGGTCTGGCAAGTCATATTAGGGCCCATACTAGAAATAATCCCTTAATTTCTGGATTCTACGGTATCGAAATCGATAAGGAGGACTATAAATTCGATGACGATACAAATACTTTTTTGCAAATTGTTCTTGCTCGGGCTACAGGCCGCAAGCGACCGGTGGCGCTGAAACCCTGCACCCCCAATAACCCAGACGCCTTGAAAAAGAAAGACGGCCGCACTCGGAGACATTTAATACTTACTTAAGGAAGGAGTCACTTTGTAGAGATTTTGACAGAAACTGTATGGACTTTATGTCAAAGTCTGTGCTAAGTAGCTTCTTTATGTAAGCATTAAACGTCTCTGAGTGCGGCCGATAGAGACTTAAATAAATCTATTATAAATATGTTATCACTAATGATATTAATCAATTGTTACACATTTCGTTATAATAATTCTAATAAACGTTATCAGTTATTGCTAATTTATATGTCTCTTATCTATTGAATGTTGCTGATAGTGTATGACATTGTCCCCATGATTTGAGGTAAGTGTAACATCCGAATAATTAGAAGCAAATTAGAATGCGCCATTTTTTTTCTATTAAGTATGAATTTCGTTTTCTGATAAATTCTATTAATACATAATTGGAATATAAAAAAACTAGTTGTGTTAAATGATGATTATCTTCAATCAAATAACTTTATAATAGGCTTCGAATGTGTTAATGACGGCTAGCATTTTCATAGATTTTTATTTTATTATAACACTAGATGTCGCCCGCGCCTTCGTATGAGCCAAAAGAAAATTCGCGAGAACCGTATATTTTGCTGCGATAAAAATTTGCATATCCGTTAATGCAGTCTAAACTACTACCATACCAAATTTTATTAAAATCCGTTCAGTAGTTATTGCATGAAAGAAACATCCATACATGCATAAATACAAATTTTCGCGTTTATAATATTAGTAAGGAAGTGAATATAATTGCTGTTTTCATATTATATTGAGTTAACTGACATCTTCGTAGTTTATTCATATTGATTTTAAGTTTAATTATAATTATAATATATATTTATTACGTTTTATAAAATAGACATTAATACGACATGGCAGCTAATAATGTAAATATTTCCTTGAAACCGTATAATCTATTGAAGTTAAGTGAAGTACGGTATGTGCACGCTTCAAGGCATCGAAGTATGTAACATCGTACTACTTACTACAATATAATATTATCAACTTTTTATAATATTATATAACTTATATTATTATATCTGCAAAATAAAAATATTTTCAAACCTTCAGTTATATTGTAATTTAGTATCAATAAGTCGATACAATTTTTAAATACCTCATGTATTTCAGTCTGTTAACAATATATTATTGGATACTCGTATCGAGAATACGAAGGGAAACCAATTTTGTCCATGACGTCAGCAGTTTATGTGTTTGAATGAAAGTGTTTTCAGTTCAAAATTACATATAGCGCAGAGCGTGGGATGAATAATTTTCAGATATGAAATATTCATATTATGCTTTACAAACGAAAAGACATTAGGCGATTATTACCCGTTGGTGAAAAAAGTGGCGACCACAAACCAAAATACTTTTAGATTGTATAATTTTTATTCACATATAATTTGAATCATTTCAACTTTCTTCGTATCTACATCATACTTTACAAAAATTTCTATGGATCACAAAATTATTCGTCTGGACGGGATTCGAACCCGAGGTACAAAATTGCCAATAGGCAAGGACGCAAAAAAACGTCCAACGCTGACCATGCCGCCAACCGGATTTGACATTTAGAAATCAAAATCACTCCCTATCTTATTACACGACGAAAGAAAAAACATATAACTTAAAAATGCAGTTTCCCATTAATAAGAATAGCTAGATCGATTTTTCTCCCCCAAAACTCCTTGCATACTAATTTTCATGGAAATACTTGCAGAAGTTTCCGAGATTCTGATTAACGATAATGTATATACAAGATTTGCTCGTTTAAAGTATAGACAGAAGATACCAGAGAAAAATAGTTAATTTCACTTTTCATTTACATAATTGCAAATACTGTAAACAGAGGCTATAACCAATGACCATGGCACAGTATAGACTAAAGAAGGTTGCGTGATGCTGCTGCAGTCTATTATAATTATATTGCATAGTATAGCAGTAGCGAAGGCTGATTCTTCTTCATAGGGAAGCCCTAGCCTGTACAATAGGTAGGGATTTGGATGAGGGTCTTCAAAAGGTAAGTGGTGTAAGTGAAGCCGATAGGAATGGAGTTGTAGGAACCCCACGCCACTGTTGGTATAGTAGCAACTGCAAGTGTCCTCCATACTCATCGATTATTATCATCAATACAAATGGGGTTGTGACGATACTTATTTAATATACATTGCACGCTTCATGCTGTTTTCTACGAATTTTCTGCTATTTAATCTCAATCAAATCTTCGTTGACTTGGAAAAAATTGTGCTGAAATGTGTTTAATTATTCATACGATTTCTTACTTACTTATTATCTGGATACTTTTAGACACAAGAATAACTATTAACTTAAACTTGTTGTGAGTATTGCAAAACATTCTTAGGTAATCTACGCAGTATTGGGTACAAAATGCTCGATGTTCATTAAGATATAACCGACGATTGACACTGATAGATGATAGCATATGGTTGCATTACAAAAGCAATGGCAACATATAATGGTTTCGTACAAACGTATCTATCGCTTGTATCGTGAATCTACGAACACAGCTCTCACGCCTGGCTCTCGACGAAGCGACAGTTCGCTATTGTACGTAATAATTACCTAAGTGAATGCACGCACGCAGAGAATATAGTCAGCACACAGACAGAAGGACGCGTTACAAATTTGACATTCATTGGCTGTTTATCGGTCGATTTTGCGACCAAATGAAACCAGGGGCCTTACTCCCGAAACTGATACGATTTCGATTTACGAGGCTGATCCGATGTCGATTTTGATTCAGTTTCGATCCTGCTGCCTTACTCCCGAAACTGATACGATTTCGATTTACGAGTCTGATTCGATGTCGAATTTGATTCTGATTCGATCGTGACGCGTACTCCCGAACAAAATCGGATCAAAATCAAAATCGCGTTGAGATCGTGTGTTATCAGCGCCGTTAACTGTATCCGGTCTGTGACGTCACGTCCATAGATAAAATAGTTACAACTGAGTACAGTAGTCTATGGTAAAGATTACTAGAAATATGAAAAAGTTACTTATTTTTTTACTTCAATCCTATTTAAAATATGTTTCTTTATATGGATTAGCCTCATTCTCTCATATCGGTGGGTTTTCAATGGTTATTTTCCAACTGTGACCATAAACAATGATTCCAAAATTACTGCATGTCTGTCGTTATGTCAAATGTTGACATTGACATTAGTCATAAAAAAGTTGGATGCTGCGCGCGGGACTTATTTGATTTTGAAAAGTAATTTGCTAAATATCGCTACTTTGATAAAAGGTCATTATTTCCTTTATTGGAAATCGTTTTATTCTATGTAAACAATACAATAACAAATTCGTGTATAGTGTTTACATTTAGGAAATAATGGCTCGTCCGTCATTTCACCAAATGGAAAGACTGGTACAATTCCTTGAGGAAAACCAAAGCTAGCCAGGGGATATATGCGGACGAGTCAAGCGCGCCATAACTCTAAATTAAAATGGGAGGAGATTGCCATAGAGCTGAACTCCCTAGGATGTGCCATAAAGGATGCCAAAGCTTGGGCGAAAGTAAGTATCCACTATTTATTTACCTACTTACTTAAAAATTGAACAACTTGAAAAGTAGAGACACATAAGAAACATGCATCTTATCGCTCTAAGCTATTGCAGGGCAAACTTATATTGTAAAAAATTAATATGTATAATGTATATCGTAGGTATAATATGATTAAATCTGTAAATATACAAATATTGACATTCATATAAAAATGATTACTTTTCAGGTTTGGACTGACGTAGAAGAAGTATACTTTAAAAAAAGATGTTGCCAAACGCAACACCTCGGCTAGACGCACTGGTGGAGAAGTGGATGTTCTTCCACATCTAACAGAGATGGATGAAAAACTAATTACCATCCTTGGTGGCCCTGGCTTTGCACTGGGCAACAGTGAGTTAAGTGTCCCATTGGGTGTTTCCATTGTAAGTTTATTGTATTGTTGTTATATTCAATTGTAATTATATTTATAATAATATTGTTGTGTGTTGCGTTACAATAAGACTTGAATTTACAGGAATTCGAAGACTTACAAGGAGAAGTGGTTTTTAATTGAGAACCCCCAAACCGGTGATGCTCAAACTGAAGCAAGCATGCGGGATATATCCCAACAAGTGGGTCCCCTTCCCTCTAGTAAGTTGTCAAATATATTATACAATCTACCACTAAATAAAAAAATCGAATAGTTGTGAAAGTATATTCTTATAACTTTAGGTCCTACACATAGCCCACGCCGACCTTGTCATCGTGCCAAAACACAATCCCGTCTTGATGCTGAGAAGGACCGCCTCATCCGCATTGAGGAGAAGAGGGTTGAGGCAGAGCTAACCACTGCTGCGGGCTGGGAGAATGTTGGAGGGGGCTTGCATGTTCTTGCGAATGCTATCATGGTAGCGGGTGAAAGAAGAGAAAGGGCCTTAGAAGCAATTGTCAATGCTATCATGGTAGTAGGTGCTAGAATAGGAGAATCAACGCAAAACCAAACACCTTAATATTGATAATTATTATCATTCTGCTTAAAGACTGATTACAATATTATTGATTTATATATATTTAAAAATTAGAAAGTTTATTGTTATTATTATGACCGTTTTCTTATTGTTAGTAATAGTTTTTGTTTAGAAAAAGTAAATTAGAAATTGTAATCTTATAGTTATTACTTACTTAATATTATAATTATTGTATCTAGTTGATAATTTTTGTTAGTGTTACGAGGGCGGCACTGAAAATTTCGGGAATCAAGGAAGTGACACAACATTACTATTTAAAAATGTATTTATTGCTTTTCGAAGTATTCTCCGCGAAATTTGACACATTTTTCCATACGATGGAACCAATCATTAAAGCAACCATTCCATTCGGAAGTTGGGGTCTCCAAAATGGCCGTTTTGTAGGCGTCCACAGCTTCTTCAGGTGATGAAAATCTCTGACCACGCAATTTATTCTTTATTTTAGGGAAAGTATAGAAATCATTAGGGCTTAGGTCGGGGCTGTACGGCGGATGGTCTAATAATTCTATGATTTCTTGCTCTAAAAACTCTTTTGTTCTGTGCGCGGTGTGAGAACTCGCATTGTCGTGATGGAGGATGATGCGGCGGTTGCAGTTCTCTTTACGGAGTTCAGAAACGACCTGTGGCAAACAAATGTTAGCATACCATTCTGCATTAACCGTTCTTTGTCCCTCAAGAGGAATAGTCGCAACATGGCCGGTTTTGGAGACAAACGTGGCCACCATTTTTTTTCTAACACTCCGTGAACGAACAGTTTTTGTTGGCTTTAACTCATTTTCGAACACCCAAACTCGTGACTGGTTTTTTTGTTTCGGGTTCGTACGGGTATATCCAGGATTCGTCACCTGATACGATGTTGTATACAGCATTTGAGGATCCTGCGTGGAATCTTTCGAGAGTTCTGACGCACCAAGTAACGCGAGCCGCTTTTTGCTCTTCACAGAGCAAATGCGGTATCCATCGGGAAAACAACTTTTTTACACCTAATTGTTCATGCAAGATTATTTGTATTTGACTCATGCCAATGTCTAAAGTTGCCTGAATTTCGCGGTATGTCACATGTCGATCTTCCTCAATCAGCTTACGCACAGCATCAACGTTTTCTTGGGTGACTGCAGTTTTTGGACGACCTTGACGGGGATCATCACTGAGCTTGACACGTCCACGTTGAAATTCAGCAAACCAGCGATAAATTGTGGTTTTGGATGGGGCTTCATCACCAAATGCAGAAATCATCCGGTCAACACACTGTTTTTGTGTTAAACCACTTCGAAAGTCATAATAAATCATCGCTCTAGAATTTTCTCGAGTCAATTCCATTTTCTCAACGACTAAACAAGTTTGACAAGACCTTGTGACAAGACCGAGAATCTTTTTTTAAATAAATAAACGGTATTCGATTTTTAAAACCAAGGAGTTTTAAATTAAAAAGATTTTAATATGACAGGAACAGTGGAAATATTCCATTCCCGATACTTTTAGTGCAGCCCTCGTAGTAAAAATTTTTGTTTAAAAAAAGTAAGTGAATTAAAGACTTATTGTAATGTTTAATGCTACAAAATCACATATTATGATTTCATCTAGTCGGTAGTTCACCTAGTTCCTGTATTTTTTTTCCAATACATTATTTACTTTCATACATAATCATACCTACCCAAAGTGTTACAGATATTAATAATTTATAATAAAAACCTGTTTCATGTATGTATAAGTGTTACTTATTCTTATGTGACCTGCAATTAAAGACTGTTATATAAAAAGCTTTGTTTATTAATAAAAAAAACCACAATGAATACTTTAGGTTTAATACTTTCCATCCAAATTCCTTCCAAACCAATATTTTTCTCATAAATCTACTTTTTTTAAAATAAAAAATACAAAGCATTGTCATATGCACAAAACAAAAGTGTCAATGTCTTCGGGTTGTCCAAATACTATGCACAAGACGTTGCCGTGCCTCTTGCCCTCGTCGCAACTCATCATTAGATTGAAACAGCAATGTGGGCTCCCCAACAACAGCAACATTTATGTCATCATCGTCATTTAGGACTTCCATTAAAGGTTGAGGGCAATTATTCTTATTACATAAGTTATGCAACACACAGCATGCATTTATAATTTTAGCTGCTGTTTCAGGATCATAATGCAGCACTCTGTGCCTCAATAGACACCTCCACCTGGCTTTGAGAAGGCCAATTGTTCTACTACATTCCGTGCAGAGCAATGTTTAGTAGAATAAAATTCTTCGGGACTTCCAGCTTCGGTATTTAAAATAGGTGTCATTAGATATTGCCTTTGGGGATATCCCGAATCACCTGTAAATATTTAAATAATGTTATAAATTATGATGAAATCCTTTTTTTTTAATTAAGTACACTAACATTTCTTACCTAGTAAATATGACGTTTCACCGCTTCTACCCAATGTTGAAAGATAATTCTTTTATTTATTTTTATTTTTTTATCAATTTATTTGACGATGCTTATGGTGCACTTTTCATCTATGTCCGCCTCATAGTTTTATTCAAATTAATAAAGACATAATAAGGTATTCAAGTGCGACCTTCACAGATAAAATATAAAATATAATTAATAAACGGGCATCCCGTGAGAGAGGCGTTGCCAAAATAAAAAAAAGATAATTCTTTACTGTTGTTGGTGTTGATTGAAAATGAAAGAGTCGTGTGTGGCACCACCAAACGCTGCATCTACACTTAAAATATTCATGTCGCTATCACATATCTGCAAATAAATGAAGTATGTACTATTTACAGTACATAATAATAATGGAAAATAAATTAGTAAATAATAACATTATGTACTAACAATTTGCACATTTCTCGAATGGAAATGTTTTCTATTGAAAAATAGCTCCTCATTTTCCTTGGGCCTTATAATTGATATTTGAGTCCCATCTATACACCCAATGCAATTCAGGATTTGAAACTTTTCATAAAATCTGTGGGTATAATAATGCTGTTTATAAAATTTATTTTTATCACACATTTCAATATAACTATTGAATTATGTGTATATTTACAAAAAGTCTACACTATATACAAATTGTATATATAGATTAAATTCTCTTAAACCCATACAAAATTATAGACGTAATAATTTGACCTTAACTTACTTTCTTTTAATAACATTTCTTTCATTAATTGTATTAGGAAATTTTATATATTTTAATAAAATTTCTGACGAATTTAAGGCATTGGTCACATCCCTTATGACTTTTGAAACCGACTGCTGTGATACTGTGGTCCCATTACTCCTGCCTACTATCCTTTGGTAACTACCAGTGCCATAAAATGATAGTGCCATCAAAATCTGCAACACAAATGATTATATTAGTTAGTAGGTATTAGGTAAATGTAAATAATATAATATGAAGTGCCTGTTTAAGTGAAACGTTTCACATGAGTTACAGACTAAAGTGGATAAGGTATAGGTTATAAGAAACTTACTTTAAACTTAATGGTGATATCACTTCGGCGAGTTGGTTTCTTAATATGTGGCGTCAAATCTGCGACCAAGACCTCAAATAAGTCCTTTGTAAGGCGATAGTTACGCCGAAAATCTTCGGCATTCATTGCCATCGCAACTGAATTGTAGCGGGCTAACCTTTGTAAAATTCGTCTTTCTCTGATATCAATTCTATTCGCTTCTTCTATAACATTAAAAAATGCTTGAAGTCGAGCCATAATGTAACAAAAACAAATAAAACATAACAAAAACACTGTAACAAGCGAACTCGATCCTATAGATGATGCCTCTTTAGTTATCGTGTAATTTAACGTTTGTAAACGATCCAGCTATTCGATTCTCAGTCGATTGATTTGGTCGGGAGTACCAACAATTACGATCTAACGAATTTCTCGATCCTGACTAGTTACAAATTGAGCCACCGCACGATCGTGCGCTAGTGTAGGTGTCAGGAGTAGCAAAAGCTGTTGAGATCGAACTGATTCGATTCTCGATTGTGTCGGGAGTAAGGGGGCTGATCCGTACTCCCTAACGGAATCGAATCGAAATCAAGATCGCGTTAATATCGTGTCTTATCAGCGTCGTTAGCTGTATCCGGTTGATAACGTCACGTCCACAGAGTAAATAAGTTACAGCTGAGTGCCGTAGTCTATGGCGAAGATTAATAAAAATATGGAGAAATTATATATTTTTCACTTTAAATAACATTTTGTGTATGTTTATTCAAATGAATCAGCCTCAATCTTATGCAATGGTAGGTTTTTAAAAAAACTGACATAATAGTTTCGAAATTCCTCTTTATAATCTTTGACATTCTGTCAAATGTCAAAGTCATATTTTGATTTATTTTGTCAGCAAAACTCAAGTGTTGTGCACAATACACATTCAATAACTACAATAACTGGCCATAAATAGGTAATTGGTAGTATTGTAATAAAAAACTATAACCTATAACTGTTCTTATAAATATAACTGTTCAATAATTTGCCCTAGTGGCGGTTTGCGGAAAAGCGACATCTATTAGTTGTAGTATCATTTACGTAATGAAATTAATAACTAGTTTGTTTGGAAACTCAATATTAAGTTAAATTAAATTAAATTCCTTTTATTTCAGGCTGCATAGGCCCATATTATAAATACCTAATAGACTAACATACATATTAATTTAATTAATATTTAATAAACTAACACTAAAACTAACACTAAACACGTATTGTCTGCGACGTGGGGCGCGAAGTGTTCGGGAGTCGTCTTCTAAATCTTCTGTAGACGACTCCAATCGGCCAGAACTCCTCCTTCTCGAAGGTCGGTAACATGCTAACAGATGTAACAGAATGATAGATGTCGCTTTCACGTTACGAAACCCAAGAACATAATAATTATTTTTCTTAGTATAAATATATCTATTTCACACCCCAAGTAACATTTTTTTTTCATAAAACTAGTACTAAACTGCTGAACTATAGAAAAAGAAAAAACTTCATACTCCAATTAAAAATAAATCTCTGTAATGGGCCACTACATGGAGCTATTACGCCTCAAATTGTCAATTTACAGCATGATAACCATAGACTATACATACAGGGTGTCCCGTAAATCGACGTCAAGCCATAAACCCATGATAGGCCAAGTTACAATAGTTATCAGAAAAATTAAAAAAAAAATCCAAGTAATGTGTCTCAAAAAATACAAACCTTTTAAACAATCAAAAAAATCGACATCTTGTGGTGGTTTTTTAGTTCCCGGCACTACAAATTTCTACTTTTTTTGTACTTTTTTTTTTGTATATAATCCTGAATAATGCTTTAGTAAACTGGTGCCTAAAATTTAAATCAAACCACTCCGACTTGAAAGTAAATGAGGCTTTTTGCCCAAAACAACGATTCGAATTTAATAGTTTGCTCGATTTTAACTGACTGTACTGGAAAAAAAATGTACTACGCTTGTTTGGCAGGTAATTTTAAAAGTTGGCGCAGTTAATAAAGATTCCAAAATGGTATGATACTTGCTAGGATTATTTCTTAAATTTTGGACAATATTGATTTTTGTAAAGGAAGTCAGTTTTCGACAATTTTTTCTTACTTACTTAAAAGGATTCAAGTGTACCCAGGACTTTCTTCTAAGTGATATTCTGATTTGGATGAGACGGAGAGAAACATTCAACGAGTGTAAGAGAGACAAAATCCAAGAAGTAAAAGAATATCACGGGCCACGGGGGCCATAGTGTCTCATTACTTTTAACTTTAGGAAAGGTGTTTTTAGGAAGCTTTTAATTGAAACAAATTTTTGGAGTCTAAAATATTTTATAACATTATAACAAATGTTATAATGTAATAAAATATATAACTGCCTCCCACCAGCATAAATGCAAGCTTGACTTCTTTTTAAAAAAGACCGCTTTATCAGACGGGCAAATCTGCCGTTATTAACTAATTCAACTGCTTGCGTTAATTGTCGTCGTAGTTCAACTACATTTTCAATTGGCTTTGTATACACTTTTTCTTTCACAGCTCCCCAGTAAAAAAAATCTAGCGGATTTAAATCAGGTGAACGGGCTGGCCACGAAATGGTACCAGACCGCCCTATCCACCTTTCTGGATATTCATTATCTAAATAATCTCGCACTGAACGGGCATAGTGCGCCGGGCAGCCGTCTTGCTGGAACCACATGTCTTTGTAAATGTGCAGAGGTACGTCTTCCAATAAATTTGGTAAATGATTTCTTAAAAAGTCCAAATAAATGTCGCCATTCAAGTTCTCTGGCAGTTCGAAAGGTCCGATGATTCTCCCGTCTAGAATCCCGGTCCACATGTTTATTTTGAATCGATACTGGGATCTCCTCTCTCATCAAATGTGGATTATCTACATGCCACTCGTGTAAGTTGTGTATATTCATGTACCCATCTTTTTTTAAAATGGACTCATCGGACCATAAAATTTTGTCTATGAATCGTGGATCTTCCCGGTGTCTTTGTAACATCGTTTCACAAAACGTAACTCTTGGGAGATAGTCCCGGGGTAGTAAAGTTTGTACTCGCGTGACGTGGTATGGGCGGAGCTCATGACTTTTCATGATTCGATGGGCTACACTTTTGGGCACTCCTGTGCTTTCTTCGATTTGTCGTACTGAAGTACTTGGATCTTCTGCGACTGCTTGTAGTACGATGTCATCGTAAGGCAAGCGACTTCTTCCTTCACTGTGTACTTGGCTTGGGAATCGTCCCTCTGAGAGTGAACGGTGCACATTCACAAAAACTCGATGATCGGGATGACGAGCAGCGTTTGGGTATCTTTGGCGGTAAAGCCTAGCTGCAGCACTAGCATTGCATCGGCATTCACCATAAATGAAATGCATGTTGGCATATTCCTCGGCGGTGTACACCGACATGGTGGTACTACACAATCACACGATCAACGATAGTCCAGGAGAAAGCAAAGGTCGTTGAAAGAGAAACAAAACAGTCCAAATCCAAATCACAAGCAATCGAGTCCAATAAACAAAGAAAAAAGTGGTATGTACGAAATCAAGACGAACGAATACGGTGTGCGCAGTAAACGAAGTAGAGTAACGTACTGATCTATTGTATTTTGTGTGCTGTACGTCGGGAACATGGACAATAGACATTGTCTCGCTCACACTAGTAGCATTGTGTCTACCCGTCTCGCGTACTTGTGGCGTCAATATCTGTCTCTCTTACACTCATTGAATATTTCTCTCTGTCTCATCCAAATCAGAATATCACTTAGAAGAAAGTCCTGGGTACACTTGAATCCTTTTAAGTAAGTAAGAAAAAATTCTCGAAAACTGACTTCCTTTACAAAAATCAATATTGTCCAAAATTTAAGAAATAATCCTAGCAAGTGTCATACCATTTTGGAATCTTTATTAACTGCGCCAACTTTTAAAATTACCTGCCAAACAAGCGTAGTACATTTTTTTTCCAGTACAGTCAGTTAAAGTCGAGCAAACTATTTAATTCGAATCATTGTTTTGGGCAAAAAGCCTCATTTCCTTTCAAGTCGGAGTCGTTTGATTTAAATCTTAGGCACCAGTTTTTAGCATTATTCAGGATTACATACAAAAAAAAATACAAAAAAAGTAAAAATTTGTAGTGCCGGGAACTAAAAAACCACCACAAGATGTCGATTTTTCGATTTTTTTAAAAGCTTTGTATTTTTTGTGACACATTACTTGGATTTTATTTTTTATTTTTCTGATAACTATTGTAACTTGGCTTATCACGGGTTTACGGCTTGACGTCGATTTACGGGACACCCTGAATAAGATTACAACGATTACCACATGAGTACGTATTCCCAAGTCCTACAAATATATATTTTTTTATATAATAAACTAATAACTTTTTAAGTACTATAAAACCACATAATATGTTCGAAACTTTTACGCTCTTGATGGAAAATCAGACAGGATTCGCCAGTGTTCTTTGAGCGTTGAAGTTCATACTTACTATAATGATTATTTATATGATGTAAATAAACTAATAAAGTAGGTTTTTACATTTCATTTTAATTATGTTACATGTAGTCAATACCCCTATTATGTGTGGTCGTTCAAGCATATAATAAATTTTTCCAATATCCAATTAAATCGGTCACGACTTGTTGACATGAACCACAAAGTCACAAGTCAACTTATTTTATTTCGCAACATGACGGACGAGTGTAACTCCAAGAATAAACGTCTGATAAGGCTTTTATCGTCGTCATAAAAAATAATATCTGTAATACCGTGAGCCACTTGTTAAATTGCTTTTTAATAAACACGTTCCCGCGTTTCGGTGTCGTGTGGTGCCAGTAATGACGTACGCGGTGCGTGCTCACGTACGTACGTATACGCACGGTGCGAGCAGGCACGCTCGCTACTTATTTATTGATAAGTCACTGAACTGATTAGTATACGAATATCATTTATTGGTTTATTACATGGTGATATATTTTTTTGTAATCGATCAATCTTTAATAAACGCCAAATCAGATCGAGTAATGTTATTATTGTAAATAGTACTCAAATATGATGACCTCTGTGGTTCAGTGGTTAGCGCGTTAGTGCTAAAGCCTGAGGTCGCGGGTTCGAATCCCGCCGAGGGAATAAAAAGTTTTATGTGTTCCTGGGTCACGGATGTGTATTATATATGTGTATAATATACTTAATAAAAATTACTAATATAAAAATTTTCACAATGGATAACTTAAACAACGTGGCTGTCTTTGTCTGTCAAGTGACTTTTCCAACGCATCAGACAAAGACAGCAACGTTGTTTAAGTTATCCGTCGTATAAATCTTTTTATTACTTAGGGGGTTAAAGTATTAAATATAATTCCGTTGTCTGGTACCGGTAACACAAGTTCTTCGGATAATTATCATGGGGCCATAATATATTAATTACCTGTGGAATCTCGATAGAAATTAGAATGTGATATTATTAAAGCTATTTTTATTTAATCGGTTAATCTTATTGTGATAAATCTGGTAAAGGAGGGCAGTTCCGCGATTAAGGAATTTTTTGTGGATTCATGATTATACTTTGACTGCAAAGTACTAGTTCTAGTAACAGATACATCATGTCTTGTCGCGTGTGATAACTGATAAGGGCCGCGCTTTGAGACGCGCCGCTTCAGTTAGTTAACTGTGCGCACTCACCTGTCTCGATAAGCGGTAATTATATCTAAATGACTTTGTGCGATCTGTCAAGACGACTTTGGTCGCGTAACAGTTACATTTATTGATTATTTGTACCAGATTTCATATTATAATATGTATTGGCGTATTTATTCTATGATTGTGAGACTCAGTTTACCTAACATACATTTTTGGTTAATTCAACAACAAACAAAAAATTGTGACGGCTTAAAATGTCACCTGACGTTAAATTTTAAAGTCAATTTGGTGATTATATTTTGTACCATTTTTGCGGTACAAAATAAATAAGATTCAGAAAATGATATCTAAAAGTTATTTCAGTATCATTTAATACACGTTATGAAATACAATACTGCATACTGTTATTATATTAAGTGTACTAAAAATTATCGATTCCATATTGAATATGTAATAAACTCGTAAATAAGGCGTACGTTTTTGCGATCGTCGCAAAATAAGTTTTCAAGCTTAGCAAGCTAAAACACCGGCGCCGTTATTGGTTTGTAGCTATTGGCGTATCAATATTGTATTAAAATCAATATTTTTTGTACCCTACATACGTAAATAGCAATAATAAAAGACAAGCTCTATATTACACTCTGCAGCTTTCCACTTTCATGCCAATTTTGTAAGGAGCTAAGAAGTTGACACCTACCGACTTATTTCAACGACCCCTGTGGCTCGGTGAGGTCGCGGGTTCGAATCCCGCCAAAGGAACAAAAAAGTTATCTGTGGTCCTGGTACATGGATGTGTATTAAATATGTGTATTATATTAAATATCATAAACATATGAAATTGGCGTTTTGTCGTACTGGCCACTTTGATCTCAAATATATCTTCTTTGGTTAAGAATTTCAATTTCAAGTTTATACCGCTATTTACTCATGCATTTGTGTTTCGTAAACCGTAATTCATTTGTTTTTTCCTCTATTGGTTTTTTCTTTGCGTCACTCTGTTTACAAAATGAAAAACTTGGAATATCTTATTATTTTCGAGTACAAGTTCCACCGTGGCACCAATGCTGCAGAAACGGCTCGAAGGATTAATTATGTGAATTGAGTGCAGCAAACCGACAAACGCGCGTCGACTGCTGCGTTACATTACTCAACCGGCACAATAATGAAGAGATTTTAAATCGAATCATTACCTGTGATGAAAAGTGGATTCTGTACGATAATCGGAAACGCTCATCATAATGTCGGAACCCTGGTGAACCAGGCAGAGCCTGCTGCAAGCGAAAATTTACTCAAAAAAGTTACTTTTGAGCGTTTGGTGGACTAGTGCCGGTGTCGTTCACTACAGCTTTCTTCTGGCCAGACGATTACGGCAGATGTCCATTGCCAGCAACTGCAAATCATGATGGAAAAGCTAGCTGCTTAACAACCGAGGTTGGTCATTAGCTATAGACCTCTGCTGCTTCAGGACAACGCTAGACCACACACTGAACAACAGACGGCTACCAAATTAGAGGAGCTGCAATTCGAATGTCTAGGACATCCACCGTACTCCCCGGACCTTGCTTCAACAGATTACCTGTTTTTTTCGAAATTTGGATAAACTTCTTGAATGGGAAAAATTAAACTCCGATGGGGCAGTCCAAATCGCCTTTAAAGATTTTATTAATTCCTGTCCGAATGGTTTTTTTTAGTAAAGGAATCAATGAACTATCTATGAGATGACAAAAGTGTATAGATAGCAATGGTATATAGTGTATACCATGAACTTTGATTCAATAAATATGTTATGTTTAAAAAAAATCGACTTTATGTTCCTCCTTTACAAAACGGCAATTTCATATGTAATGATTTAATATAAAAATCGTAAATATGTGTATAGAAGAAAAAGAATTAAATATAATTTCCGTTGTCTAGTATCCGTGACACATGTTCTTCGAGAACTTAGCACAGGGCCAGATTGATGTGGTGTAAAAGTGTCCATACCTAGATATTATTACTATACTTATTCAGTTTTTGCCTGGATATCTAATAACTTACAGTAACAAATCTTGCGATTAACACATTTCTGTCTTATCACGTCCGCAATTGCGATCTGACGTGAAGATAGTTACAGTTTGAGTTATCTAGTTCTAGACAAATTGACAAAGTCATGTCTAAGTCTAATTTAAACGTCTGGGACTCTAATTATACAAGTTATCAGCTCTGAGCTCTCTCTCAGGCCACGACGAACTCTATCTAACAATTTAATACTCGATCGTGTTGTATCTTTCCATCGTAAATTGTTTGTATGTCAAGCTTTTGAGAGTTTGCGTTATTCGAATTTAACTTATTAGTTATCATACTAGCTGTCCGCCACGTTTTTAGCTGAAATATATTATTAAATAGATGTGGAAAATAATATGATGATAATAATAATATCTATGGACGCTTCACACCACGTCTATCTGGTCCCGTGGTAAGTTCTCGAAGAACTTGTGTTACGGGTACTAGACAACGGAAGTATATTTAATACTTTTATATTATACGCAAATTTAAGATTTTTATTATATTATACATATATTTAATACACATCCATGACCCAGGAACACGGAAAAACTTTTTGTTCCCTCGGCGGGATTCGAACCCGCGACCCCCGGCTTGAGAACCAACACGCTCAACCACTTAGCCACAGAGGTAGTCAAAAAGGTCGATGATAGATACTAGGTTGATGCATACAAGATTGTATAATGAGTAGTATTTAAACTGTATAATTCTGGTTTGACAAAATCTCCATCGAGTATTACGTCTGTGCCGTTTTTGCGCGACCACATATTCCCATGGCTCGACTATTTCCTGCCTAGAATCTAGATACACTATAGGGTTGCTACTTGCTATTAAATTTTGTAAATAACTTGAAAAATGTATTATTATCGACTATTTATTTTTGCAGAAATGTTGAAAACATTGAATGCCCGTTGCATAAGTACTATCCAGGCGCTGGGGTTCTGGGTTACCATTTAGTTACTTCTATATATATATATATATATATATAATATAATAGCTATATCTTCTTCTAATGGTCTGTTTCACAGTCTGCTGATATAAAGTAAGCAACGACAAATCTTCCAAATAAGCTATCCGACACTTATTGGAAGAATTATGAAACAGGCCGTTAATATAAGATATAGCTAATTTAAAATAGTACCTAGTAGCTGCTGCTTCTTGATATATTTATATCAAGTATACGATCTAACTTCTACGCAAACGAAGCCCCGAGCGACATCTTATTCGATATTTTTTTTTTATTACGAAGTAGTAAAGAGCAACCCTGGAAGTTACTTACGCGGTCATTGGTACAGCGTGGCGTGTTCCCATCTCTAAGATTTACCCCAGTCGCGCGGTGTGCACAGCTAATATGGCATCCAAATTTATGGAAAGAAGTCGTCACTCCTGGTGGGAGTCACTGTGCCAAAGAAGTAGTAGGAGAGTCTATATTCACGTTTCTCAGGGCATCCCAGTTAGTCTGGATACTGGATAGGTCCTAAGAACCACTCCGACACGGCCGCGACAAACACCCGCTAACATTCCGGCGTAATGTCCAATGGCCTATTACTGACTACATGGGTGATGATCGTGCAGAGTAGTCGTTTTAATAATGACATTCCAGCTATTAATGGAATTATGCCAATACCGAAGCGTGAATATTGCTTTTAAATCGCAATTGTTTTTAATAAATACCAGCTGACACAACGTATGTTGTTCTGTCTTAAGTATGAACCTACGTACCTACACCTACATACACCTACTAAGTAGGGGTTGGTTAGGTCTACCTATTCCTACCACCTACAGGCGTCAGGCAATGTGTGAAAGAGTACACACGTTAGGTATTCGTTTAGTTATTGACCACTGAGGGTTAAATACTATTACAGTACAAATCGCTATGAAAATGAGGGGTTAGTGTTGGAAATGTAAAATGAAAAAGGGCTACGCTATAGATAGAATTTAGTAGGAAACAGCTGATTTTTTTTCTTCAAGTAGGAATGTTGTCCCATAGTGAAAGTTGCTTATATTCAAGAGTATAGATCGTAACCAATTTAATTTAAGTTTATCTGATTTATATCTATAATAATTTATATATTTATATGAATAAAATATATTATTCTTACACCTTATTAAAGACTTATTCTTACACCTCCCAAATAAACACACTGGCATATTTAGCGGAACACAAAAAAAAGGTCCATAATTAAAAAAATATGGTTTTATTTTAAAATCTACTTACTACACTTCTTTTGTTATTTAAAGTTTCATTTGTTTTACTTAAAATGAGACCACATTTAGAACAGATTTTGCGAGTAAAGGCTATTTGTGAAAAATGGTACATTTTTGAACTTTTCATGTAACCGGGAAAAGTGAAAATTAATATTAAAATAACAATTAATTAAATTAGAAAAATGGTGATTAATATCGCGTATTTCCTCCACGTGCTCTTATTAAAGTTTCTACCCGACTAGGCATACTGAGAATGATGTTATCGATCGTCTCCTGGGATAGTCTCCGCCATTCCTCAACTACGGCGATTCGCAGTTCACTCACGTTGGCAGGAGCTGGAATTCTGGACTTAACTTTTCTTTTCAGCAAGTCCCAAACGTGCTCTATTGGGTTCATATCCGGTGATGATCTCGCCGGCCACTCAATAACAGTGATATTCATATCATTAAGATAAGCTTGAGTTACCCGAGCGGTATGCGGCCGAGCATTATCCTGCATAAAAACAAAATCGTCACCGATATATGGGGCAAACGGTACGACATTTTCAATTGCCAATTTGCCGTCAATTTAAGAGAATTCTGCACTCATCACTAAACAATACCTTACTCCATTGGTCCGCGTTCCAAAGTCGATGTTCCTGAGCAAAAGTTAACCTGTTTCTACGATGATTTACCTCGAGCCTTGGAGCCTTGGCGGGCACAAATGAACCCAAACCAGCTTCTTCGAACCTTCTTCGTACCGTACGCTCACTTACGGTTGCACCCCGCACTGCTTCTAACTCATCCCGACATGAGTCTTGGACGGCCGTCAAACGGGGGTTCCTACGTACACGAAGCCGAATGAAACGATCATCCCTACTCGAAGTGCGTC
Source organism: Phengaris alcon alcon (assembly GCA_037179445.1). Taxonomy (NCBI): domain Eukaryota; kingdom Metazoa; phylum Arthropoda; class Insecta; order Lepidoptera; family Lycaenidae; genus Phengaris; species Phengaris alcon. The sequence goes on from JAYRCH010000059.1 coordinate 503,291, forward strand.
TTTTTCTGCCTTGTCCTGCTCTTTTCACATAAGTACCGGTCTCCCTGAACCGTTGGATACTGCGATGGATCGTTGAAACTGGTCGACGAAGATCTCTGGATATCATTCTGTAGGTTTGACCATTTCTTCCCATTTCGAGTGCCCTAGCAATCTCCGTTGGGGCTGAGTCAGGCATAATTCAGTCCTCAACTCCAAAAAGATACGCGATTAAAAAAAAACTAACAAAAAACAGTATTTCAATGAAATTTTAAATCAAACTCAGAAGGAAGAAATACTTGAAGTTCGCTCCAGATAAGGTGTATTTGAATAAAATTAAAATAATTGCATAAAACGTGATGTTCAGTTGTTTTCTTAATTTGAAAATATTTCTTTTTAAATTAAATGACGTATAAATCAGCCAGCAACCTTATATGATACTGATATCAAACCTTTATTTTATGTTCCGCTAAATATGCCGGTGTGTGTATAATATCATATAACTGCAAAACTTCATAAAAATCGGTGAAGCCATATTGGAGGGGTTCTGTTATTACAAACACTGTGATTATGACTCTGACACGAGAATTTTATATATAAGATTTCTTCTTGAGCAATTACAAAAGAATTTCCTGGAAAAACCAAACCAAAGATAGATTTTATAACTTGATCAAATAATTTACGCCTTGCTCTAGACTATAGAGTCTATAATGGCAAGAAATGTGTCTGGTGGAGCAGTAAATATAGTGGCTGTTATCAAGCCCCGCGCTGGGGCGACCGCGACAGGCGATGTGTAAATAGAGTTATTCCATCAGACCTGTTTACTGGATTTAACTGCGTCACACTCGCATAACGACGTCCCCTGGCTTTACTGCTGTGTTCAATTTAACTAACCTACTAACAATATTACGTATAGTACCTATCAACAATGTATACATTTATTACTCCTTGTCCTTGCTCATAAAAATGAGGTTTTAAGACACTTTTCTAGTACTTTCTAAAAGGCTTTTCCTTTTCTAAACAGAAAGAAATGGCGTTATTATTCAACTTTTATAACTTATTTATGATTATTTTCTGATTTTTCTTATTGTCTGTGAACCGCATCATGATCCGTGGACAAGGAACGATAACTTTTTTCATTATAATAGCACGTTATAAGGTGCATCTAAGCAAGATCTTTGGCATGTGAAGAAATACTTAAGACCTTTGTGGTAGATGTAATTGCAGATAATAATGCAATTACACTACACGTGCCACACTTGCTTATCAAGAATACTGTAGTATGGGCTGAGATCCCAGGCCCGCCAGACTACCCCTATGTTCTTACTGATAAAATGTATATCATATGTAGTATGTATATGTAGTATTAGTGTTGTGTACAATGAACGTATGCGTACCCGCTAGTTTGTGCGGTGGGCCAATTCGCAGGGACAGGGCTCCGAAGGTACAAAAAGAATCGTACTAACTTTCCTTTCAGCCTTTGAAATTATTCTAACGTATGGTATATTACTTATTTTATGTTATAACTTGTAGTTTTCACAAAAAAAAGGAAAAAATCGACGTAAAAATAAAAATCATTAAACTTCTAACCTTTATATCTCTGTTTAGATAACAAGTTTAGAGAAAAATTACTAATAAGTTTTGTTCCTTACGTTATTCTAAAACCAAAAAATAATATTGATACTTTATCAGAATGTAAGTAAAACGAGTACAATTTTCCGCAACTTTTCCGGCGTCTTGTACCTTAAAATTGGCCGACGGCACAAACTAGCGGGTACGCATACGTTCATTGTACACACTAATACTACAATATGATACACATTTTATCAGTAAGAATATAAGGGTAGTCTGGCTGGTCTGGGATCTTAGTCCAGTAGGTATGGAGTATAGTAGAGTAGTGACCGTGACTTTTGTAGCAGAGGTTTCAATAATCCGTTGATTGCAGAAATATCCATCACAAAGATATTCAATACCTACTAGATACTTCAATACGTAAGTAAATTTTGTTCACATTGACCCAGAAATGGACGCTGGCGTGTCTCAGGAAATAGGAAATTGAATGTCAACCGTGCCTCGTGCAGTGACTGGCACGAAGTGGTGGTGGACTTGGATTTTTTTTTGTTTAAAGTTAGGATTTTTCGTAGGATGACCTTATTGCAATACCCTTTTGAGGTTTTGCGAAGTTTTAAGATCCGGGTTGATTTTTGACATAATGTTCTAGTTTCTCGCTCAATGAATCAAAAGCAATAATAAGACGACAGAATACACAACGCTTCTTAAATTAAGTGGCTCTCGATTCACATGCTGTCCCTATTGTGCTAAGCAGGGACAGTATGAAGCTGTGCTTTAGCGGGACTTTAAGAAATAGGAGCGTTTGAGAAAAAAGAGAAAAAAGAGCGGCCGCTAGTCTTATATTAAAGATGCTTAATTAACAATTCGGAAACAAAATTATCTGAACGTCGATCATCCGAACGACCACTTATCCGAACACATGGCGGTCGGGCCTGATTCGGACGTGACGTGACTACCTCCTCTTGTGGATTCTTTTGTGTTGATAGCAACTTTTTAATTCAATTTACCTACTACAAGACTGTCTACGCTTTTAAGTTTAACATAAGTTTCATTCAATTAAACACTCCTGTTTGTTATTAAAGAAAAAAAATGGTAAGAATTTAAGTATGTTTTTCATTTGCCAGCGCACAAAGTATGTCAAAGTTAATGCAGTTCGATTATCCGAACAACGTTCTACTGTACATTCTACTTTACATGGAAAACTTTCTAACTGACATAAAGTTGAGAGGTGATCACGTGAAGCGCTGAGACACGATTTCCTTAACTGATTGAATTCTTGAGAGCCGGCGACTGAAGCGTCCTTGACTACCGCCGGCGCTGTGGCCTGAGGGCTGTGTGCAGTGTACATGTTTACAGAGTACTGTTATATACTTTGCTGCATATAAATACATGTAACATAAGTATAATTATACTTATATAATTATGTATGCTGATGTTGCTCAAACATCGGTAGATGAAGGCGGTTGTAGAAAGGTATAGGTATACCATAATGGTGCCGATGTTTAAGCATACCTAAAGAGGTAGGTACTTACAGTTGGCAGCTAACCAGCCTCCGGTTTATACAGCTATTTGTGTATACTCCATTATCATCGCGGTAACATGTTTTCTGAGAAGTCATAAAATTACAAAGAAAAATTTATTTACGCGAAAATCCCATTTCTTATTTCAACAATATAAAATGTTTTCTCTAAAATATGTCATAAAGTCTCATTGTCTCGTGTCTTAGGGCGAAGGGCTTTGTGAGTGTGCCCCTAGGCGAGACGCGGCGAGATAGAAGACGCTTCAGTGGAGAGGGGTCGGGTATTCCTCCATGTCCAAAAAAAAATATTATCTGCTGAAAATTATTGGTATCTCTTGAGTCGTGTGACAAATAGATGTAATGTTTACTTTGAATATTTTGAGTAACTTTTGGATTTCGGTCTATAAGATAATAAATATGTATATTGTGTAATATGTTATCTAACGATAAAAGCTTCTAAAACTGTGAATAGTATCAGCCCAGTCTTTTACCAATTTTGGCTGCTTGAAGACCTCAAATAAGCGAAACGATTGGACATAACGAATCGGATTGAAATTGTTCTTAAAGTGCTCGACAAATTCAGAATGGTAGACTTATCGCGGTTCATTAGGGTCAACAGATTAATTCGTACGGCGGCTAAGCCCATAAGCCTAATTATACCTCCGGGAAACGCAAATTTAGTAATTGAAAGCACTCGAAGCTTTAAGTATTCACGCCAGTTTGCTTAAATATTACAGCCCGACTCGCTAACGGAGATTTCCCCAGATCTAAACATTATTTTAACGGTTCTTCGAAATATTTATTTTTACAATACGGCTACGACTGACGAACTTCAAATTTTTACTAAGATGTACCTACTAATAATTGTTTCTATTAAGTTATTTGCTATTAATAAGTACTTTCAGCTTTGGCATAAAATTCATGTTCTCTTGCTTTTTTTTATTTACCAATGTATTATTATATACTTACTTCTTGTTTTTCTACTATTTTTACGACCATTTCATAAAATATCAAATATGATGTTACATGTATCAAACAAAATGTGTTATCCACGCCTATAACATATGCCGAAAATAGGATTTTATTAAGATAAAGAAAATATTTTTACTAACGGTTTGTCGTTATCGTTTCAGGTTAAGAAAATGGCAGACCGAGTATCGAAATGTCGAGACGACGTATCGAAGAATCGAGAAAAATATCAAGCGGCTCTAGCGGAGATCACGGCGTACAACCCCCGGTATATAGAGGACATGACCGGCGTCTTCGAGCGCTGCCAGCAGATGGAGGCGCAGAGGCTTATCTTCTTCAAGGACGTGTTGTTCAGCTTTCATAAATGCTTGGATATTAGCAAGGAGCCCACGTGAGTATGATTCAGGTTCAGACTAATGTGAAAGAAAATAAGGAGCAAAAGAGCAGACAGGAGCAGAATAATTGATTCCACCAGAACCTGATAATCGAATCGATGAAATCGCAGTAAATATCATCCAGGTCAGGGTTTGCAAACAACCCTAAAAATTGATAGCTGCATATTTCTGTATAAAATGTCGGAATTTTCGGCATTTTGATATCTTAAAAAAACAGTGTTTTTGGTGGAATTTCTGTTCAAAGTTCAAACGTCGTGAACTTAAGCTAATTTATTTTATAGCTTACATTTTCCCGCAGAGGTTTATAAAAGCTATAAAAATAACTATAAAACTGTAATGTTCTTGTTTGTGAATTGTAATGTTTATCCATCTCATTTCAGATTACCGCAAATATACGAGGAATTCCACCACACCATCAACAACGCTGACCACCAGAAGGACCTGAAGTGGTGGGCGAACAACCACGGCGTCAACATGGCCATGGCGTGGCCGCAGTTCGAGGTAATTACCACTTCCCTACCCATCCCCAGTTGACAGCCCCCTAGCATAATTGCCGAAGACGCAACGCGAGATATATTATGTTGCGAGTCATGTAAGCTCTCTCGCGTCGATAGATTTGGCGCGGGAAAGCCTTTCGACGGTGCGACGTGTATCTCGTCTCGTCTTCTTCGGCAATTGTGGTAGTACAGAGCCTAACTCTATATAGCAATCTATATTGTTATGTATGCATTAACAGAATGCTTACCTGTTTAGTGAAGGTACTAGGCCTCGAATTGAGCATGAAATAAACCTTCTTACGATTGGTTCCTAGGACTTAGATGAGTTGGTCAGCCTGCTTTGACCGATAAGTTCTAACACTAGATGTAACGCTTTTGTTGTTCCCCCTTCAATCGGATACTCCAACGAAGTGTATTAATCAGCTTTTAGAATGGAACTATAGCTGTGGTATATTCTTATAGCCTTTTTAAGCATCTATGATCTGTGTGTGTGGACTTCAAGCATTTTGAAGGCGTAGGTTACTATGTACTAAAGAATAACTTGGCTACATGCTGAAGTTATAGGTTTTATTTGGTGGATGGTTTGCCATGTGTAGCCAGGATTGACAATCTGAAATAACAGTTTTATATTATATACATTTTCTGTCCTAACATTCTCATATTTATTTTATGTTTAGTTCTGTTTTCCATCTTAATAACTTCCAAATTGCTTTACTACCATTGATCGTTTTATGTTAACCATAATTTAACTACCACATAATTCGGCCATGCTAATCGTAAATATTATTATTTCCATTACAACTTTTGCAGTCAATAAACACAATATAAATTGCCCGATATTTTGAGTAGGTTTCTATGTACCTAATTCTCGCACCAAATTGTTTTCCTATCCACGACGAACTGTAAGGAATATAAATGATCAGTAAGTGTGGTTGTTGACGGTACTGTTGACGTGCAAAGGACGAACCGCCTGAGACCACCGACCACCGTTTCAAATACCTCCCGGCTGGCGCGTCCGCGGCGCTCGCCCGCGTGATCACGACGGTCCGGCGCCCACGGCGACCGCGGCTGGCCCGCGTGGGCGCTCACGTGGGCGATCTGTGGGTGCGCGCCCGCCGCAGCCTGCGACTGCCTCTCGCTCTCCCCATCTGGAGGAATTGCTTCGGAGAGGATAGGGTTGCTCCCTCCGAGACCGACACGGCGGACGTCCGCTGCTATAACATCTCGTCGGTACGCAGCCTGGAGATAGTCGACACAGTCGCACGACTGATCGGCCAACTGGTCTTGTATAATATACTGGCAGTGCTCACGGCCATCGATTGGCTCCTCTCGCAAGATGTCGCCACCGTACTTATTTACATGACCGTACTCGCGATGTTCTCACACAAAGCAGTTTACTTGGTATTTTTACTGCTGTGAACTCCATATTTCCACATCGATGACATTGTAAGATAATTATTGTAATACGATAAAATTGCTGTCGTTAATATTCATATTCCTAAATGACCACTAAATGGAGTTTAAATTACTAGATCGATTAATTGTAACGGTCAAATGAATATGAAATAAAGTGTTTGTGTACGACTGTGTTGGTTATCTCCGAGGCCTGTATGTTAGATTGCACAAGACCAGCGCAAGACCACCTCCACCGATTTTGGTTTTGCCAATGTCGACATGGGCACGGCACTGGGGGCTAACTTTTGAATTTATGACAAACGATCCCCCGAAAATCGGCGAGGGGAAGACAATTTTTTTTCCTCGATTACTTCGATCCTTCGAGAGATCGATCATCGTGCAACCCGATGCACGATGGATGCATAAATCATGCGGTTCCGATGCAATAATCTTTATTGGATCTAGTACATAGCCTTTTTTTATCTTGGCATCCTTTGTTTGGAATATGGAAAAATCATAAATTTCAATGGTGGCCTGGATGGCTTGGGACAGGATCATACCCACGATGTTGAAGTCATTGTACACTTGTTCCAATGCACTCATGTGGCTTTCATCTCATTGTCATTACGAGTCATCAGATAATCATTTCATTTTGTCCTCAAAATTACTTCTTTAAACACATAAACAAGTGATTGTCATATATAAAGTTCATTTTATTACATTTATTATGTATTTTAACATTAATATTTGCATCATTCTATTTATTTTTTATTCTTATTAATATTCTTTTTTTTTGTTGATTATGTACTTACAATCAGTTAATCCGATTCTAACAATTCCAAACGTAAGCGTCAATTCTAGCTACACTGTAATACTAGGTAGGCGACAAGTAAAAACATCGGCAAAAATTGATAAACATATTGTAATATTTCATCAAATTCAAATATCTGTCTCACATACAAAATCAGACCAATATAATTTTTCAGGATTAATCATTGTGATTAATGTATGATGATAAAAATATATACCACGTATCATCACACGAGAATGTGTTCGTCATTACCACAGCAAAGTTCAGCAACACGAGAGCAACCGGCTTGATGTCGCCATTTTAATACACTGGCTTTGAATGGATTTCACTGTTTTTTTTTTATTTTTAATTTTAATTCATTTTCTTTTATTTTGAGTTCGCTACACGCACGTTGAGACGTTGGGATCGAAGAACGTGATAAAGTTCTAAGCACCCATACATTAAAATAACATGCCGTCATTAAATAATGGTCGCAAATGTATTGTATCGCATCAGCAATATGGATGCAAGTATATTTTATCCCTTTAACAAAAAGGGGTGCAAGCATATTGTGTCCCATCAACAAAATGGGTGCAAGCGTGTGGTATCCCAACGTGTCGCGTGCGTGGGCCGCTTGTGATGCGCGGTGCCCACACAGGAGTACACGGAGGAGTTCCGGGACATCGCGAAGGGCAAGTCCAAGGAGAGCCTCCCCACCGGCCCCATCACGCTGCTCAACCAGCGGCCCGTCAGCGAGGACGTACGTCACACACACGCTAGTATTGTTCTCGCTTGATATACACCACATAGAACTACAAACGTATACATATTATGTGGATATTGTATCTGTTTATTATGTTATATATTCTAACATTTAGAAATTATATTTTTTAATTAACTATAAACTAAATTGCAGTGTTTTGTATACGAGTGAGAACATATTAGTGATTTAAATAAAATGAAGCAAACAGCGTATTGTATCTACTATTTGTTAATTGTAATTTATATAAATTGTTTTCCTTTAATTACTAAGTTACATTAATACGCCGTACACGTATAATACGCTGCTTCAAGTATATGGGATAATACACATTTTTTTGTGTAGTAGGCCCAGTTGTACGATTTAAATGAGAATGAGTGTCGACTAAAGACTCGACTGTGTGTCGCTACAATCAATATTATGAAGTATTTGCATGATTTAGTTTTGAATAATCGGTGAGCGGGTCATTCTCATTTTGATCTTTTGATTGGCTTTTTTTCCTTTTTTCTTATCGATGTTGCATGTTGGATGTTGCTTCGATGCATATTGGCACGATATTATTAACACTATAATTATGAACGTAATATTTATATTTATCAATATATTGACAGAGCTGCTGATATAATAAGTAATACAAATAAAATATAAATTCTTATGTATTATTAGATATAATTTAATATCTAAAACTTATACCATCTAAATAAGCTTTAAGACAGTGTAATAAATGATTGTACGGTACAGGAGCTGCCGCCTATCACCAACAATAAGTCAAACAAAACAGCCAACCACTCGGAACCCACGCACGTCAACACGGCGAGCATAAACAACACCAGCGCCAACAACACCATAGACAAGAAATCCATCAGCGCTCCAATAGCTGTCACGTATGCTATGTTTTATTATCTGTAATCAACTATTTCCTTTAAAATACAATAAAATAAATAATTAGTATTTAAATAATACAGCATAGAACGTCTAGAAATATATACGTCCACGGCGGCGGCGATACACATGCCCCTACAAGTCGCTCTGGGATCGGCCCGAGTTGAGAAATATGCGTACATACAGTTAGTAGTACTTTTGTTACAATAGTGGTCGAAATCGTAAACATCCAAGTCGTTTGTAATATTGCCGTTAATAGTATAAAATATAAATATTTGCTGTATTTAGTAAAATCTAATGTATTTTACTTGTAATTTGTAAATAGATGTTTGGTAAAATTTAATTTGTTGTTAGTTTTGTTTCCGTCAAACGAACTGACGATCGTAATATAATGTTTATGAAAAATCTTAAATAACCTACAATATGCTTACACCCATATAACTGGATATATAAGGACATATAAGATGGCATATTACAACACTGCACCCAAATATTTGAGTACTACAATACGTTTGTACCATATACTCCTTCAATTACAATACGTTATATCGTTGCAGGAACGGCACGGCGTCGGCGCCCAAGTCGGCGAAGACGTCGCCGGCGAAGGAGTCGCGGCAGGAGAACCCGTTCGACGAGGAGGAGTGGGACGAGGAGTCGGCGGGCGCGCTCACCGACACTGGCGAGCCCGGCGTGCCCGTGCGCGCGCTCTACGACTACACCGGCGCCGAGAGCGACGAGCTCAGCTTCCGACAAGGTCCGCACCTTCTCTCACAATACGCGATGCAAGCGTGTTTCCCGGCCCATAACACTCGATGCAAACGTGTCCCCCGGCCTGTAACACTCGATGCAAACGTGTCCCCCGGCCTGTAACACTCGATGCAAACGTGTCCCCCGGCCTGTAACACGCGATGCAAACGTGTCCCCCGGCCTGTAACACGCGATGCAAACGTGTCCCCCGGCCTGTAACACTCGATGCAAACGTGTCCCCCGGCCTGTAACACGCGATGCAAACGTGTCCCCCGGCCTGTAACACTCGATGCAAACGTGTCCCCCGGCCTATAACACGCGATGCAAACGTGTCCCCCGGCCTATAACTTTCTACCGTAATATACTTTTTAATTAACTTAGTATATTTTTGGACAGTTTATGAGTTCTGGTAGCTCCTCGTAAAATTTTACCTCAGCCTTTTTTAAATGTAAGTAATGTAATTCAGTAATTGACCACAGCCATGTCACATTTTCCAGGCGACCTGTTCGAGAAACTTGAGGATGAGGACGAGCAGGGCTGGTGCAAAGGGCGCAAGGACGGGCGCGTCGGCCTCTACCCCGCCAACTACGTCGAGCCCGTCGGCCACTAGCGCCGGCGCACGACAACAGCTCCGACAGCGACTAAACTCATTATTACGTAGCAAAGATAAACTATTCTACAAAGTGTGGAGGGATCCACTGCGGTTACAGTACAACAGTATATTGTAACTAATATTAGCTCCCCACACAGATTTCGGTGACGGTGGCCAGTTTCATTGAAACCAGGCCAGCTACGCAGGAGTTATTTTTATTGTGCCCAAGTGTGTGCGCAGTACAAAATAACACTCTCTCTTCCTTTACTCTCGAAACCCAGTGGGACGGATGACCAACACAACTGGCGAGAGATCTTTTAGACTTTTTTCATGCCTATCCGACGCATAGATTGTCAGACATCGACATCGACAATGTCAGACAAGAAAGATCTCTTGTCTGACAATGGGGTGATCAGCCTGCACCGTCCTAACCAAACTTGGAAATAACATTTTTTGTTGTTCCATCGCGGAAATCGAACCCACGACTTCAGTCGAGACTTCTAAACCACTGGACTACGGAGGCTGTTATTATTATAACTGTAGTGGGGGGCGGCGCGGCGGGTAGTTTTTTTTTCTTTATAAAATATTACAATTATTGACGTTTTTTGCCAACTAGTACAGTCGGCAAAGACGCAAATAATTATGTATTGTATTAAAAATTAGTTTTTTTTATTTTGTTTGGCGTTCTATTTATGTTCACAAAAGGGTTTAGTAAGTGTTTACCCTGCAATTGAAAAACAGCATATCGAAGAGTGTTGATATAGAATACCCCGTCTATTTACTGTACCCAATAGCTATGGTTCGCTGTCGGAGCTGCGTTATTTGCGGATATTCGGATCATTCGGTAGTCCTTCTAGGTAATGTGTATAGGTAGATATGGCAATTTTTTGTGTCTGATTTAGGACAATTCCAGTATTTACATTTTACAGGCCTTGCGAGATACACACAAAAACTATAATTTATTATAAACAAGAGACAGTTTTAAGTCATACCAAAAAGGAAAATCTTTTATCTCGTAGTGCCTCACAAACAATATTAAAATACAAATTGCCACATGTTCTGTATTATAGTACAACCATGTTACTAAATAAAAATAAACGACGATTGCCGAAATACATTGGGGTCGTGGTCGTACTGTATTTTGTTTTGCTTTGACTTTTTTCAATTGCCTTTTTAATATGTAAATTTTATTTAACTTTTAAATGTGATGATCTTCAAGAAAGGACTTAAACTTTTTTACTATAAAGAAAGGAAGGCATTCTAATTGTACTTATAAATATGTATTATAAAGAGCTTTAACATATCTTTCCGTTTATGGGAAGTAGTAGAAAACACAATGTTTAACATTGGGTGTGTTGTGAAGCCTTATAACGTCTTAGATTTGCAACGAATCCGAGAACCGCAACATTTTTGACGCTTTTTAACTTATTTTTTTATTTCGGCACAATTTTTACTATTGACCGAGCTATTTTTAGAATGCACTTACAAAAACAAAGCAAAAATTTCCAAGGAACTTTATGTAACATTCGTTTGGATCGTGTTTACAATCATGTCGGCCTAGATTTTATAGTCTACGGTTACTTGTCTATGCATAGACAATTAAAATTGCCCTAATGACTAGCTATGCCAAAAACTAAACGCCTATACCGAGAACGGCCGCTACATAGTGATAGCTAAACTTTGTAATATATAAGCGGATTTAGGCCTTAATTTCTGTACATACACGGTTATATTTAACGTGCATACAAAATATTTATTTTCCGTTGTATATAATGTATAATTATTTTAAATGTTGAACGGGGTGGCGCTAAGCTACTGGTTTATTTAAACGCATGGTTTTTATAGTCAAGACACCAATTGCGTAACATTTAGCTTGAATTTTTTTTTGTTTGTTTAACCTATTAGAATAATTACTCGACATAGTATACGGATAATAGTCGCCATATTGTGACGTCACTAGGATTTCTGCTCACGCCACGCTAGCGCCGCTCCGTTGACAGTTTAGTATTAAATTAGTACTTAGTAATGATGGTATAATGAAAGTGTTTATCTTATTTTCTTTCTTTTCTTTTGTACCTCGTTTATTTTGTATGGGGGAGTCCAGCGGAGGCTGATGTTTTATAGTTTGACTCGTGTTGCGTTGTTCACTTAGTAGTAGCAATGTTTGTTTTCTTTGTTATGGGCTGAGATGTCTCGTGGAAATTCATTGTATTATATTATTATCAGAGGGTCATCATGGACCACATATGTTAATATATTAATAATATTGGTAAAATAAAATTGTTACATATGACTATTGTGTTTTAATTGCCCTATTATTATTTATGTCACGTATCAATGTTAAACATTTTTTACCATTTCTTATCTGGAGAATTTGTACAAGATTCAATGAAATAAAACAAGCGACCATGTTACAGTTAAATATATTGAAGTTGTACGCATTAAATACAATACTAAGTTAATCTGAACCGCTCCTCTTGGACGAGGCGCTCGACGCCGACCCGCTGCGTGACCCCTGCAAACCGAAAAATATTTGAGTTTCAACTTTGTAATATGAGTGCTAGAAAAAAAATCTTGTGACAAGTTAAAATACCGGTATAATAGGCAGTAGCTACTTTATTAATACAGTTGACATAGGTTACGATTGAAATTAATTGGTTGCGAATAAAATGTTTCCGTTTTTACAAGCCCTCAGTAGTTCCAAAAAGGCAGTGAAATGCGTTTGGAGATTATTTATTTATTATGTGATGCTGCCTGCAGTCTGCACACGCTAAGTAAACGTGTTCTTCCCTTCAACGGCGTGGTACTCTGCTTGCCTAGATTGTGTGTTGATACATGATTTACCTGTCGCGAGCCACTCGGGGAGCGGCTGCGTGCGCGCGAGCTGGCGCGCGAGGACGCACGCGACCGCGAGGACGCACGCGACGACCGCCGGCTGCCAGACGAACGCCGCGACGCGCGAGACGACGCACGAGAACTCGCCCGTGACGACGCCTTCGAGCCCTGAACAAACAAATACCCTTTTTGTTAAGAAAAATAAATTCTAGTAATATCTGGAACCAAACCGTTTTCTTTGGTAAAAAATCCCATGTGATATTCTATAAACTATTACTATATAAGACTATAAAACTATTCGTATGCCCAATTTCATCCCAATCCGTTCAACTGTTTTCGAGAGAAAGAGTAATAAAGACACATTTTTATACATCCTCACAAGAAACAGTTGACACAGCGCCAGATGGTAAGCCATTACCGCCTCCCATCGACATCAATATTTAGGAATGTATTATCGACTTTTTAACCAGTTCAAGTCTTTAAAGATAATTCACAATCTACTGATAAGTTTAAGATAGCTTGTTTGCATGTTTTTGCTGTCGCTCAATATAAAGTAAGCAGTGACCAAACTTCCGAATAAGCTATCCGACACTTATTAGAAGATTGTGAAACAGGCCCTAAGAGTAACTTTTCATATTATAATAAATTCGTGAAAGTATTATTGTACCTTATTAGATCCCTTGGAGCTGGTGCGGCTGGCGGAGCTGGCTCGAGACGACGCGCGAGAACCGGACCGCGAGCGCCCGGACCCAGATCTTAAATAACATTATTATACTTTTACTCTTTATATTGTCATTTTTGCAAAGCAATAATGAATTTGAAGACCTTTATTGCGTTACTTTTTGGATAGTCATAAGTTATATTATGTATTAATAGCTGTTACCCGCGTAAAAAAATATTCCAAAGTAACTATATCTATACTTTTTCGGGATAAAAAGAAGCCTGTGTTAATCCAGAGCTTAAACTACTATCATACAAAATATCATCAAAATCCGTTCAGTAATTTTGCGTGAAAGAGTAACAAACATTCATCCACCCATCCATCCTCGCAAACTTACACATAATAGGACCACGTTGCTAATGACTCTCGGCAATCATCGTTTTTTTTTCTTCTAAGAAAATGACTGACAATGTATGCAAAACGACGATTACCGAAAGACATTATAAACGTGGTTTTACCGTACTTACGACCATATTAAATGATAACTGACAACCCGTTGTTACTGTCGCGTATTTATGTTAGTCTGGCAATGTTATGATGTTGGCAACACTAGATAGTGGATACATAATCTGTAAGGTCTGTCGGGGACTTGAGATTGTAATGTACATAGGTAATATGTCGTGTGTTGTATACCTGAATAAAAGTCTATCTACGATAAGTATTGTCGTTTCATGATCATCCACTAATCTACTCCGTGAGCACCCTGGAATCCTGGTCACCTCGCCCAACAATAAGCATCAAACTGGCGACGAGAGAGGTAAATTTTTTATTACGAATCAAAAAAGTCAAGTAAAATAATATGGCGTCTGAAGAACCGCATTTACCAGTATTCGACAATACCAAGCAAAGTTTTGAAAGCTGGTTAGAGATATTTGATGAGTTCTGCGAGTTAAATAATATTACAAAAGTAAGCGTCCAGTCAAAGGAAGTCTTTGTTTCTCGTACATATTGGTGTCCGCCATTACGAGTTGTTAAGAAGCACATGTCTACCAAATAAACCAAATTCGAAGTCTATCGCAGAACTAGCGCAAATTTTAAGGGGAAAATATGATTCTACAGGGTTAGAATCAACAAATCGATTCTTATTTTATCGAAGATGTCAAAAAGATACTGAGCCTGGTGCGGAATACATAGCTGCAATTTAAGAGTTAGCCGCAAAGTGTAATTTTGGGGCTCATGGAGAAAATGCTTGTCGGGATCAATTAATCTGTGGAATCAGAGATGAAAATATTAGGAAGAAGCTGCTGAGTGTTACAAATTTAAGCTACGAAAAAGCAAAGTCAATATTTTTGCAAGAAGAGGCGGTTATAAACCAAATGAGACCTATTACGGTTACTAATAGTGGTATGTCAGTCATAAATAAAGTAAATCGACAGCTAAGGCAAGGTCAGAGTCAAGCTGCAAGTAATTCAAATCATCGTGTATATCAGTCAAGTCAACTTCCATATCAGCAGAATAAGTTTTCCAGGTATTCAATGAATAGTAGTCAAAGTCAAGTCAATAATAAAAGTCGAGCAGTTGCACAAGTCTGTAATAATCAAAGCCAAGTGAGTCAACAACGTCAACACCAACCATGCTACAGATGTGGTCGTCTGCATAATCCTGTTACATGTCCAGCGAGATCATGGAAGTGGTAGAAGGTAGTGGTAGTGGTAGTGGTAGAAGTGGTAGTGGTAGAAGTGGTAGTGGTAGAAGTGGTAGTGGTAGAAGTGGTAGTGGTAGTGGTAGTGGTATAAGATCATGGTATGCAATCGTTTTGGACACACATCAAAATTATGTCGCAACAAAAGTCAAGTCATGTTTTGTGAAGAAAAGTCATTTATATAATATAGATGGATATAAGAATATAGATGGATTGTAAACCAGTTAACAGAGTCCATGAATATTAAGAATGTCAAAGCGTAAGAGATACGTAACAGCTGAAAACCCGCTATATAAAGGTGACCACTTTTTACTCAATTTTGCGGGAGATGTTACAAAAATACATACGTCACAAAAACGATACCCCCCCTCACTAGGTGCTCAAGCGTAGTCCTTTGAAAACCCACCTCCCCCCTAAATAGGTCCCGTAGTATAGGTGTGTAGCTACTGTACAGCATGTTACAATGAGGCTGATATAGCTCTGATAAAGCCTCTCTATTATAAATAGAAAGAGAACATACCTGGCCGACCCCGACTGCGCGGAGCCCGACCTTGATCGTGACTTCCTGGAGTCGGAGGCGGAGCGCGAGCGGCTGCGGGACCGCGACTTGGAGCGCTCCCGAGACCCCGACCGCGACCTGGAGCCCTTGTCCGAACCCTGCGGCGACTTCGAGCCCGACTTCGATCGAGAACGAGATCTGAAACGATTGAGATGGAAGCTCGCTCTTACTCTGTTTGCAATGATTTCAAATTTCCTACAGTTAATAACAATTAATATACGCTTACCTTCTTTTTATTACTTATATCAAAAATAATAATCAAAGATATAAAATACAATCAAAATACCTTTCTTTATCTTCATTCTGTTCTTGTTTATCTTCTTCTTCCTCGTCATCCTCCTCCTCGTCTTCTTCTTCTTCCTGTAATATAAAATAAAAAATGTCATTTAACCAATATGCAGTTCATTATTAATAAAGCTCCATTCTCACGGTCCTGCCTGCATTAGTGTCAATAGTATCAGTAATTTATAATTTTTGCCTACAAGACCGTGGCCTTGTATTTGCAGGATGGATGGTTAATACGCCGTTTAACACTTCAGCTTTCAATATCAAATATCAATGAATCAGATGTCATAACTTTGCCATGAATTTGTGATGTAAATTCACTGTAGGCGGCATAAGTTTAGTTTTCTATGCGTGAAAGCCTGTAACTTTTACGTTTTACGCCACCTCCTAAAACTTTACGGCACAAATGTAGAGCCAGACCAGCCACTAAATATTTACTTAGCATTCATTGACTAAGCTGAATCTTTGACTTTTGCAAGACTTATTCTTGTTTAGGTGTATTTGAGGAAATATAAGTAAATATATAAATAACTGACCTGTGGAGGCTCGAGTTGTCTCTCTCTCAGCCGCAGCATGCGATGCTCTGCAGCGCTGAGCGGTCGGTGTGTAACCACGAGCCGCGTGAGCGCCTGTGCCGCCGCCCCAGCCCGCGCGCGCCGCTTCGACAGCCTCACGCGCGTCTCCAGCTCGTTGTAGTAAATGCAGTGGTTGCGGACCACCTGCAAATATCAACAATACACTATGTGGACAGACGAATAAGGTCGCCTGAATTGGTGAATGGAAACCGTGACCAATCACGCTGGTAAACTACGAGGGAGGGAAGCCTATGTGATATGTCCATAAGATCGATTCTGCTAATTAAATCCTGGAAATAATACAGTTGCAATTCAGTCCCGATACGTTAAAACTGCAAAATTGTATTGTCATAAACATCAAACGCGTTTTTATTGGTCCAAAATCAAAATATCTGTTTATGACATCAAGACGATATATTTATAATTCATTAAAATGAAGGTGTAAGTTCATTACGAGAATTAGGGCCCTGTAGGAGACATTGTGTGAGTGAAATGCTGAAGAACAATGACGACATCTGAAAAATTGCAAATGCATGCATTCTACAATATAAACTCACCAAGAAGTAATTCTCCTCGTAACCTTTTGATGCTTTACTCTTAACATTCCAGTTGTACTCTCTAGCCATCTTGTACTCATAAGTGTCTCCGTCCATGTATGGAATATTTTCAGTGATATCCCTGCGCCGTTTCTGAATTGTATCCTCCGTTGGTAAACAATAGGCGACAAATTGTTCTCCACTCTCGTCCATCACACCTCTGTGGACAAATAATGCAGTGTTATAACGTCGCTGCGCGTGCGAATCCGCGTAAAAGCAACTTGTAAAGACCGCGTATTTGCTTTTTGCTGATTTTACAGGAGGAAGAAAAAACTTAATATCTCAGCGATTTCAACTCTTATTACCGACTTAACAGCTAGTTCTTTATAAGTTTCTTTATTGGAAAAAAACGTAAATTTACTCATAGTTAGCTTAGATTTGTTTAAAGTCACTTATGCGGTTTTAACTAATTACAAAAAAAGTATACTTTCATTAAAGATGAAACAGGAGGTTTTGAAATAAAACTATTTAGTAACGGGTTGTATTTATTATAAGAAAAATCAAATCTAAAACAATACAATTTAACAAAAATATTATGTATAATAAATACATTATCATTATCAGAATAGGTTTACAAATGGATACTCCTCTACATTCATAATTTTTAATAGAGATCTTATTACAAGAGTTCAGACTTCTTATGCAAGAAACTTATTCAAAATAGTCATCTAAAACTAAAATGAAGAAAAGAAAAATATTTTTATAAGAATAAAAAACTTGGATTAACAGAAATAACCTTCCCCTAGGTTCTTCCATTATAACCACAAACCTTCATAACAAAATCTTATGTCAAGTATTTAAATGTTTGCAAATCAAGTTTTTATAAACAAATAATAATCATAACAACAATAATCTGTTTTAAATTCTGTGAATCACAGCATTTCATATTCAAAATAGTAACTTAAAATTATTTGAAAGTATGGCAGTCTTTAATTATGACACTCTTTAGCTCCTGTAGGTGATCAATTTGTCTTAGAAATTAGTTGCCTGGAATCATAAAGTGAAGGTGTACTGTTAATCAAAGACGTAACTTTCCTTGGTCTTCTAGGCTATGGGACAAAATCATCTGAAAAGTGGAGTTTATGGATACTTGTTAGGAGTTATATTAGTCAATACCATTAAATTACCAATAAAAGCAGAATTACATGTAATTTAAATATTTTAGCATAAACACATTACAAATGAAAAATAATAAACAATTAAAACATACTTACATGGTGGTTAATCACAGCAAAATAATTATTTTCGGGAGCACACACTAATCGCGTTACATTGTCCTCACGACCATAGTAAAAACGCGCACTTGCTTCCAACCTCAAGCCTCCCACTGTTCCATGGTATTGTTTTGATAGCACAACTGACGATTCTCATTGGATAATTCAAATCAGGTGAAGTCTAGTATAAGCCAATAGGCATTTAGAATCTGCTTGCACAATACAGTGTAAACTCTTTCTAATGTTATCCTTTATAACGATAAACTCCCAATAACGTTGAAGTGAGCCCAA
Organism: Phengaris alcon alcon; assembly: GCA_037179445.1. Lineage (NCBI taxonomy): Eukaryota > Metazoa > Arthropoda > Insecta > Lepidoptera > Lycaenidae > Phengaris > Phengaris alcon. The sequence goes on from JAYRCH010000059.1 coordinate 522,103, forward strand.
CTTGGTTGGTTTGCATTAAAACCCACATATTGAAACACTCTTTATAGCAATATGCCATTCTCTATTACGAAGAAATGTGTTCATATTTTTAGACAGTAAATATTTATTATCGATATTATTGTTTATGTTATGTTATCAGGTAACAAAAGACTTTGAAGCCCCGAAACATCCAAGGTCGGTCTAGCTTTTGTTATCCTTAATTGCCTTGAACACGTGCAGTATGACGCATTGTTATCTCGGAAGTGATGGTCTTCGACCAAGCATACTGGGTACCTATCGTATTATCAGTCGTAAACCTACTTTGAAACTGTTAACATGGCCAGTAAACGGAAAGCGATTAGTGTTGACGAAAAAGTTTGTGTGATACGTGCGATTGAAAAGGGAGATAAGAAAAGTGACGTTGGAAGGCGTTTTGAACTAAGATAACTCTCTATAACGACAAAAAATGCTCAGTCCCTTGAGTTTCGTTATAAAGAGTAAACACTGTATTTCAATTTTGCTCGTTTTGCTGTTACGCAGTAGTTACAAACTGCTCTTACGCGGTTTTGTACACACAGTGACGATATGTAAAAATATTACAAATTCTACACTCACTGTGTAAATTTGTGTATATATATATAATTTGTGTGTCTGATATATATATATATATATATATATATATATATATATATATATATATATATATATATATATATATCAGACAAGTTGAAAGAGCTAATTTCAAATTTAAAATAAATACAACATTTGTTAATAACCTCATAAATATAAAAGTTGTTTAAGTAATGAAATGAAAAGTTATTGTAATTTAATACTCCTTAGAATTTGAAGAATATACCTGATCATAGCTTGAGACATAGCTTCAATCTGGCCTGCTGTGTTCTTGTCTGCCGGTGCAGGGTCGGAGTCAAATATGACCTGCGCACATGGATACTTCCACATCTCAAAGTCTGGGAACACTGGCATAATCTCCACCGGTGTCACACCAGGCTTACTGTAATGTTTCTCAATGGGCTTCTTATTGTCTTCAAATGTCTTCTCGATGGCCTTGATTTGACTATCTCTGTCCATGTACAGTGTTTCTTCACTAAATATTTTCTTAACATTGTAACCCACTTTGGCTTCAACCTGAATTTAAACAAAATATTAAGTAAAGCATTAACTATGATTTAATACACCAAGTGCCACCGAAAGATGTAAACTATTAAAATAATGGCTACAGCATAGTTTACAAACAGAATGGTTACCATACCTTTTCCATTGATTGTGGCTGAAACCTAGTCTGTTCTGTCGAAATATATTCAGAGCGCCGCAACCAAGAGACATTTTTAGCATGGTGGCGTGATCGTTTCGAATCTTGCGGAGTGAGCACATCATCTTCCAATAGTTTCTCATCTGCTGGGTCCAAAACTGCATTTCCATCGCCTTGATATATATCACGGTTTATCAAGTCGATGTGCACACCTAGATCGTGCTCTGTTAAAACTTCATATCTGTAATTTTTCTCCAGTGACGTAGGATTATATTGAATGAATCTCGTAGATGGAAATGGGTATGTAATAAATTTTAAATCAAAAGGAATATCAGGTAAAGTGTTACAATATTTGACGCGTGCCACTAGTTCAGACCTGTAAAACAAATAATTTAATAATTACATGTAGGTACCAATTTATCATACTAAAAAAAATAAAGCAAGTAAGTTTAACCTCCTTTCGCCAGTTCGAATAGGTCGTTTCTCCCGCTCCTGTTCGTTCGTTTGGACAGTTGGTGGCATTTTCGCTATTTGATATTAGTGATTTCCTTTACATTACTAATAATTTTACACAATTCATAATCCTCAATGTTTATAATGTAAAATAAACATTTGGTTCTCTGTACTTCTTGTCAATAATTCTGTAAACGTAAATATCGAGTGCTGTGCTTCAGTAGTACTACTTATTATCTATGGTGCTGTGCAGTGAGTGCTAAATGCATAGATGATAAATATTACTTTTATTTTTCTCTTCTGTTTTGGCAACTTGAGACAAGGGATGCGTATGTGTGCCACAGACAAATAAAAACGTTAGGAAACGGCGGAAGGAATAAAAGGTAGGATGTATAGGAATTTGGAAAAAAAATAATCTTATTAGTTTATAACAAAAAATTTCTACATAAAATAAAATGAATTATATACAACTTAAAATGTACATGTATGAAAAATTAAATATTAATATTATTTAGTTATGTAATTCGATAAACAATTATATACAACCTTATTATTTGAACTAAGTAATAAATTTACAGAAGTAGGCAATGGAATAGGAATTAATAATAAGTTAAGATATGAATGGGAATGTAAATATTACTTCTGAGAGCCAACTGTCAAGAAGTATTTTATTATTCTTCAACTTTAAAAGCTTTTTATTATTGAGAACTAAACTTTTTGCAGACTAGTTCTGGTTTTAAATTGAAAATATTTTGAATTGCCTTGTCTTGTCCAGTAAGATTTTTATTATTTAGGTTCCTATTCTGGTTTCAATTATTTTTTAAAGTAAGATATTAACATAATTACATTAAAGTGCCATACTCACAGCCCAGCCTGCAAATCCAAATCCGCGGCCTTGAAGCGAATTTGTAGGCAAACATAAAGCGTCTTACTCACGGTCCAGCCTGCAAATCCAACACTGGTACTAATGGCTGTCGTTATTGTCAAAACTGATAATCACTTAGAATTTTTGCCTACAAGTCTTGGATACGCAGACCTTACGAATGCTTATGCATGCACTCACTCATGCAGATTTGCTTGCAGGTTGTGGGTACATTTTCGCGGGATATTGCTAGATATTTATTAAATTTTACTTTAATAACGGCTTAGACGGCTAGCCGTCAAAAGTGTTACGGCAGCACCGGTCCTATTACCGGTGCTGTATTTGCAGGCTGGACCGTGAGTATAGCACAAACTTCAATAAAAACCATAGTCTAAAATAACTGACAACAGCATTTGTTTTTTAAAAATATTAAAAAAAAACTTCATTCTTTTTGAATTTATTCCGCTACTGTGGCGACCGCCGACCGGTGAGATTTTTCGACAATCGTGAAACGACGTTAGTTTTGGTTCATCTTGGCTGCGCCATTTTTCTTTTCTCTCGGAACTTGTCGGCAAGCTGGTAAGATAAATGTTTTGTGTTTTGCATTAACTATTATAGTCAATAAAACGATGTAGATAAATTGAAAGGAAATTTGTAGCTTTGTAAGTTTGATAAATAGGAACACGTTTTCGTAACAAAATCCTTGCACGACCATGTGGTCGGCAACCGTGCAGTAACAAGAACTGCGCATTAAATGTTTTGCTTATTTATAATCCTTGATAGTTCTAGCGAATTATCGGTCTATTATATTTAGAAATTAGAAGAGAGAAGGTTCAATAAAAACGCACCTGACAGATGTAATTTTTTTTTTCTTTTTCTGTACGCCGGTGCTCGATCAACGTGGCGCGAATTCTTTGTTAGTTTTTCTTTTACTTTTAGATAAAATGGGTACCGTAGAACGCCCTGGTGACGCTACATCCGAGGTAGAGTCCGGAGAAGAGGAGGAGATCGTCGGTGGTGAAGATCTCGCCGCACAGTTGATGAAGAGGTACAGAACTAGGTTATTCGAAGTACATTGATTTATTAATAGATAAACACGTAAAATATAAATCCGCCAACTGTTAGACGAAGAAAAACGTGTTCTATAAATCCTTGATCTATAGCTATAAGACATGAAATTCATTTAGGCATGCTATTGGACTCCATGACGATCGCTATAGAAGAACTTTTTCTTATGGCTCTACCAACGGAGTCCTCGAAACTGTTGTAAATGGACCGTTTTACGTTCGTCATATGACATAGTATGACAATGATTCATCATCATTCACTAATGCCACTCATGTCTTGACTCTTGAATTTCTTTAGATTCGCCTTGACAGAGTTTGGATTCATCTGCAATAGTAACTGCCCGTTGCAGGTTCTAAGCTAAAAGTAGTCGCTAACATTGAAATATAATAATTATTAGTATTAACAATAAGATTTTAAATGATACTATAGAGCTAGGTGGTCTAAAATCTAAATAACAATTTTGTAATTATTCCTACATGTATAAAAGTAGACAATAATATTATGTATAGATTTTTAAGTATTATTTATATACATAATATAAAAAGTTGTTACTTACTTCAGCAGTTCTTAAATTGAATCATGATTAATTCTAGGATTGAACACTTAAATTTGACCTTGAATCTGTTCAGACAGTTTTTATGTCTGCAATCTTTAGTCCTTGAGATACAGTGATGTAGAGATTACTGGTCACTGACCTCTGAGTCACGCTCTACTTGCTAAGCAATGAGATGCTCTCACAGCACTGCTTCAATAGATATTTGTTTTATGCACCTTTCACTTTCATAAGGAAGATATAATTTATTTCTGGTACATACCTTCAATTAAGATTTTGTCTAAATATTTTGCTTGATGAAAAAAAAGTAATCTGGATAAAGCATATTTCAATCAAGATTTCTTTGTAAAATGGCTGTATATTTAGTTACAACTAAATAATTATCTTTGTTATAGTGGAATCACAAGAAACGAAATGTTGGCTGCGATCACAAATCGAATTCATGCTGAGGCTATTGCAGCTCTACCACCAAATGTTCGTCGCCGCATCAAAGCTCTTCGCTCACTGCAAAAAGAATTTGTAGATATTGAGGCTAAATTCTACTCTGAAGTGCATGCTTTGGAATGTAAATATGAAAAACTATACAAACCTTTGTTTGAAAAGGTAACTTAAGTCTAGTAATTCTTTTTTTTAATCCTCCAAAATAATACTATGTTACTATTACTTTTATTCTTTTCAGCGTGCCCAAATTGTAAATGGAGTATATGAACCAAAAGATGAGGAGTGTCAGAACCCATGGAGGGATGAAGCTGAGGAGGAGGAACTGGCACAGGCGGTTCAGAAGGCGGCCATTACTGATGGTGAAGAGAAAGCTGGGGAGAACAAGCCACAAGAGTAAGTTGTTTGAGTATTTTTCATAACAGAAGATATCAAGGGTTTACATAATGGAAAGGACTGAAAAAAAATTAAGCCAACGTAATATGATCACTTGACATATTATATAGACTAATATTTGAAGAGCTATTATGTCATGAAATTCTTTGGTGTTTTTGAACTTTTAAAAGATGTTTATATGATGACAAACTATCACCACTCTCTGAGAATCATGATTGATTTATTTTAACATGCATCACCAACTGAGGACACCAAGCAAAGAATTGTTTGTGCCAAACAAATATTTGTAATAAGCATAGAGTTTTGTTTGCAGACCACCAATGGATCCTAATGTTAAAGGAATCCCAGACTTCTGGTATACCATCTTCAAGAATGTCTCCATGCTCTGTGAAATGATGCAGGAACACGATGAGCCTATTATCAAAAGTTTGCAGGATATTAAAGGTTGGTAATCATAACCTAGAACTAAAGTCAATAAAATGATTTAACACATAAAACACCACAATGGATGATTGGCATTTCTGTATGGCTGCTATGTCCATTAGAGCAGAGATTCCCAAAGTGGATTCATCAGGCAATCAGGGTTCGGTCAAAATTATATTTTATTATTACCTATTAAAATTGAAATAATACTATGGTTACAAATATGTAATGAGAAGGACCCATTACTTTCATGGAAGTAGGACATACATGCCACTTTTAACTACATAGCAAGAATTCAGCCCATGTTAAGATTCAGTACCTTGCTATTTATTTTTTTTATTATTGTAATTTAGATAAATTCTATTTTGTAAACAGTGCAAATGCATGAGGATCCAATTGGCTTCACCCTGGAGTTCCACTTTACTCCGAATGACTACTTCACTGATACAGTCTTAACGAAGGAATACTCCATGAAGTGCAAACCCGATGATGACAACCCCCTGGAGTTTGAAGGTCCCGAGATCTACTCATGCAAGGTAAGTTTATGTTATTGTACCTGTTAGACTATTTTCAGGGATATTTACATATTGTACATGATGACACACATACACCAAATTCTGAGAATCATGATTGATTTCTTTAACATGCATCACCAACTGAGGATATTAAATACAAGATTTTTATGACTTTAGAAATATCATATGCCTAAGTTTATTATCTCTTTCAGGGTTGTGAGATCAACTGGAAGAAGGGCAAGAACGTAACAGTAAAGACAATAAAGAAGAAGCAAAAGCACAAGTCTCGTGGCTCCGTCCGCACCATCACAAAGTCCGTACAAGCTGACTCATTCTTCAACTTCTTTGCCCCACCCGCCATGCCCGAAGACCCCAATTCAACTCTCGCCTCAGACATTCAGGTAAATTTTCTTTAAGAAATAAGAAAATTATTGTGCAGTAATTTAAAATGAAAATTTTAATATTTTCGTGGCATGACGTGACATAAGTCTCTCGCGCATTGGCGCGTTTGTCGCATATTTGTCGAACAAATATGTCGCTGAGCCCATGTCGCCTACTGACGCGAATTGTCTACATGTATTTGTGCTAGGGCAGATATAGGATTTCCTACATTATATCTTCTGTGCAGGCCATTGGGCTAAATTCATTCAAGACAATAAAACTTCACAACCTCTAGCTGGACCTCCAGAATGACCTGGATCAAGTAGATTGCAAAATATATAGGGAAACATAATCTGTACAGGCGCTGCTGACCGCGGACTTCGAGGTCGGCCACTACATTCGCGAGCGCGTGGTGTCCCGCGCCGTGCTGCTGTACACAGGCGAGGGGCTAGACGACGACGACGATGATGACTATGAGGAGGAGGTAAGCTGACCACACCCAAGGGGGCAAGTTTTGTAATGTAACCCAAGTGTGAGTTTACTGTTAATATCGTATTTGGCTTCGTTAGTATAGGCCAATTTTTATTGCTTCTGCTAGAGGCGCAGAAAGCCCATATAAATGAAGCCAACGTAAATGCGATAGCTATGTAAAAAATCGCACTTGTGGAAGTATGAATTCTCGTGTCTACTTTTCAAATGAGTCTTTATGCATGCAACACTAACCTAATAAAATGAACCTTAATGTTGCAACAGAAACTTGCCCTTAATATTTTAAATGTCATCTTTATTGTAGCATAGACATAAGAAATAGATAGTTAAAGATGCTTCAAGCGCATGGACTTAATGAATAGTGAATTTTACATCCATCTGCAAATATCTATATCTAGTGCATGGTACAGTATTTTGCTTTTTGAATGCTTCTTGCATTCTGTATTACCTAGTTTTTAATAACTCATGTTAGTAACTCTTCCTTGTACATAGTCTTGGATTTAGGTATCTATCTCTGGTTGGATTCATGACAGCACAACCAAAAGCGACATTTTGATTTCAGGAGGATTCGTACTCTGATGAAGACTCCGGTACTGAGGAGGTTTCCGATGTGGAGGAGTGATGCAGAGTTGTATCTAACCATCCCTTAGCTTTACATCTTAGGCATCACCTGGTCGAACTTCAGTTCGGCCCGATGGAAGCGCTCTGTCGCTTTAAAATCTAATCGTATCTGTTTAAAATCGAATTTCTAATATGTACCAAAAAAAATTTTTGATCGCCTAACGGCAAGTGATTTATAATACTCCCAGTAGTATGCAATAGCAATTAGCATAAAGATCGCATCTTATATTCTTGTAATGACCACATGATATTGACAGGTGGCTTGTGATATTTCACTGGTGGCTATAGTCATATTAATTGATAGTTAAACAATGCTAGGTATTTATTATAATGAACTTCTCGATCAGTCCCTATGCATGGTTTATCGGTAGAGTAGATAAATATGTTTTAGACTGTGAGGTGTGTGCCCAGGTACTGGCAATGAGAAGTGAGAGGTGCCTTATTATTGTAATGCATGTTGGGACTACATGTCTTACAATACCTGTATTGCATTTCTAGTATAGATATACAATTTCTTATCTCTATTTATGTTTTATTTTAGTTAATGTGTATTTTACGTATATGTTTGTAATATTAAATTTTATGTGATATAAATTTTCTCTTAAGGCTATAATATTATAATGTTTCCTACTAAGATACACCATTCCAATCTATCGTGTCGTTTATGAATCTCCAGTGCCAAAAGCATTTATCTAGCACTAGATGAAAACTGTCATCTACGTGTCTTATATTTTGACAGAGCGGTAGTTTCGCGTATTGGAATGTAGATTATATTTTTTTATTTATGTAACTTTCTATTGAAGTGAACATGTTGTAGTCGTCGGCAGCTCGTCGGCTAGTTTGTTATGCTTTTATGTTTTGGCATGTCGGTAACGATGACATTAAAATTATTAGCTTTTTTATTTACGTGTTTTATTTGTTTTAATCCTTTATTGCATGCGCGTTCAGGTCGGGCGACCGACTAGCAGATGGTTGCAAAATTCACTATGAGTACTGAGTAGCGTGCGGAGTGCGAGGCGTGAGGCTGAGTCGTGTGTTTGTGTGCCAGGAGGAGGAGGAGTGCTCGTCGGAAGAGAGCGAGGAGGACGAGGGCGCGCCGCGCCGTCGCAGCAAGAAGCCGGGCAAGGCCGCGCACGCCAACCCCGCCGAGTGCAACCAGCAATAGCGCCAGCCCCCCGTCGCTGGTGAGGAGAGCGATCAAATATTGGTGCTTCACGTCTTCACTCATCCGAACTGAGTTGTCGGATGGAGCTCCCCATTATATCCCAAACGTGAGAGCTAAAGAGACAATTGTATATTTTCGTAACGTCGATGCCGGTTTTCTTTGGCTAATTAAATAAACTAGTTCCCGACATCTGCTATGGCGAGTGGCAACCCTAGTGACTAACTCGTTTTGTTTCGTTTGAATCGTAGGTTTCAATCGTGAGATTATTTTCTCCGTCCCGATAATACATTACAAAAAGTTAAATGCCTAATACGTTAATAATTATAATTGGATTCGGTATAAATCTTGTATATTACAAATTAAACATTCCTAATTGTTTTTCTGCTTCGAGCATAAAACGTCTTAAAAATACTGTCGTGTAGTTTACAAATTGAAGTGTTAATTGTTTGACAATTGTTTAAACATTTAATGGGAAGTCTATTTATTACATGTTAGTAGGTGACATCGTCTATAAGACTGTACTAGTGTGTAAAATATGCGTGTTCTGTCTGTTTAAAAGCTTAAGTTCAGAAGTATCTGATATCGCAGACACAGGCTGCTAGGTTATTTGTACACATTTTTAAATAAAAATAGTTCATAAGACTTTGCATTTTATTAAGCATCTTATCCTTAGGCTTAGCTACTAATCCTCTATAGAACATGGAATATGAATAAAAAACATTTTGTTTCCTTTCGTATATTTATTTAAGTAACAAGGTTTTTTATCACGTTTTGTCTTTTTATAAAATTCAGATCTCGGGGTTTACAAACTCACGCGAGTCGCAAGACTCCTATGCTAGTTTTGTGACAAATATAAACAAAACAATCTCGCGTTTTATTTACTGGCCAACAAAGACAATTATTTTGAATACGGGCGTACATTAGCCGAACACAGCTAATATAATACTAATTGATGAACGCACAGCAACAAAGTGCTTAACTTTGTTAAAAATGATAAAAGTGCTCATTGTACATCTACAGGCCCTAGAATTACATGCCCCGGTCGTTAGGTGTCAGTAATAATTTATGTATACAAATGTTGGGCATAAAATTACATTATGCTAGCCATACACGTAACGGTTTGCCTGCACAGGTAAAGCGGTGCGTGTATGTTACACAATTGAAACCTTGACAGTACTGAAAATTTATAAAGTAATTACTAATTTCTTATTGATTTCTTTGTAGTTTTTACGAAACATTCATAATATTATTGGTTAAAATAACCTAGCTTGTACTTTTGCTAGATAGGTTTAACATATAATATTTTCACTGTATTGTATACAATTCACTACTAATATATAATGAACCAAAAGATTGTCGGGCCACAGGCGTAAACACAAGTTTTTGCTTTACAAAATGAATTGGATGGATAAGTAACATATATTGCAATTTCTGGATGCTACAGAATGAATTATTTTCCCATTTTGATTCATAATAATAGACAAGATTTATTTACAGCTATAAATATGGTAAATTGGTCAGTAATTTTACAATGTAAGTCTGATTTATAATTAAGTACAATAATTTTTGTGCAATGTATACTCCGTTCCAATTCAATGTAATTTAAATGTGAACGAAGCTCAATAGAGCTATGATTCCAATCTAAATGTCACTTATTCACCGCGTAATAAAGAAATACAATTAATGACATTCAGCTGCTCTAATTTCAATAATAGGGTTCCGTAGTACACAAGTGACCGTTATAGTTTTGTCTGTTCTTTAATTATGAATATAGTAATAATAATATATATTGACGCTATCACACCACGTCAATCTGGTCCTGTTATAAGTTCTCGAAGAACTTGTGTTACGGGTACCAGACAACGGAAATATATTTAATACTTTTATACTATATATATATTTATAACATTTTTATTATAATATACAGCTCCGTGGCCTAGTGGGTAGACCGTTATTTATTTGTCTTTTGTTGTGTTATTTGTCCGAAAACTTATTTGTCCCTTCGGCGCGTTTTGAACCCGCGACCTCCGCCTTAAAGCGCCGACACGCTAACATCTGAGCCACAGAGGTCGTCAAATATAATTTGTTGAAATAGTTATTTGGTTTACGTTTAGTTGACATTGAATCGGAACAGAGTATATAGCCTGTTACATATTAAATGGAACTATCGAAATGGGCCCTTACTCACTAGGATGCACTAGGATGCAACAGTGGCGCCACTAGAGAATCTGTATGACCGCTGACAAATTGGAAGCTACTCCAATGAAGCTGCAAACATTTTACTGGTGAAGCCAACACTGATATCTAACGGCCGCGCCGGTTTCAATAACCTATCTACCAATAACTATTTGTTAAAAACGTCGTCAGTCAATCATTTGCCGGTTTTTTGCGATACAAATTTGACGTTTTTAACCAATAGTTACTGGTAGATAGGTTATTGAAACGCGTTGTAAGTGAGCGAGGGCTCGTACCTACTACTGTATAAGAACCTACGGTAAGTCAATCTGCCGTGTAAAAATATTGTATAAAACGTGAGCTATTTATAAACTTTCAGTCATATTTAGCACCGAATTCATCTACAATTAATTCGCAAGTGAGCATAGCAACAACGATATTACTCTTTCAATATGTACGTTTAGTCGTCCACGGACGAATTGTCGCTTGCGCGAGCAATATATTTCAAGAAACGGTCAGATGCGATCAGCGACGTTTCCTTTATCCTTGGCTCGATGCATTATACTTTTACAAAGTACCTATGTAATCACAGTACATAATATTTATAAACCTTTCGTTCAGACAATATCTTATTGTTCAAATTACAGCAACCATGTTCAGTTTCTTATTGTGGTAAAACTTATAAATTCATAAGAAAATCATAGTAGTAATTATGCCTTAATTTATTATAGGCTGGTAGTCAAATCAGAGATTAACCAAACCAAAAAAGCTCCACGCTAAGAAAATAATTTCGCAATACTGAAGTTATTTTAATGCATTTGCCAAATGCACACCAGCTCCACAATGGCAGTTGATAATGTCTTTCGGCCAGTTTACATTGTACAATAATAATACATGTTTATAATACTATTTTTCGTTTTAAAGGAACTCTTTCACCAAACATTAAATCAACAACTTACAAGATGTTGGCATCCCCTTATCGTCTATATTTATTGCTTTTAAGATCTTAATTTCTTAATGGAAGCATAATTCTCAAGTCCAGTGTATTATACTATACAATATACATATAAGAATTAAATCAACAACCCAATCTACTCTATGCGAAAATTTCTTGCAATATTATTCACTTAAACAATCCCACCACTAAAATCATACAAAAATATGTATAAAGTTTTTTTTTGTATAATTAAACATTTTTAAATAAATAAATTGGAATTGTGATATTATTTACAATAGGGTAAAAACTACGGTTTTTGTATCGTTGAGTTTATTTTTTTTTAAAATACTTTTAGGGAAAAGTGTCTATTTTTTTCCACAAGGTATATATTCCCATCTCGCAGCCCTTAATAAGTTTTGATAAAAATCGGCGTGGCGTTACCTTTATATTATTTTAAATAATATCTGTCGTTTGGACAATCTAGTTTTATTGTAAGGAACAGTCATTTACATTGATCTTCAGACGTGGAAGCTATTATGCATCATAATAGATAATTATGGTATGTAGGAAAGTATTTATACATCTATTAATAATAAAAAAACATGGTAAGCAACTTACAAAAATAATAAATAATAAAGAGGCAAGATTTGTTTGTTTGAATTGGCTCCGAAACTACTGGACCGATTAGGATAAAAGTCCACGGCGAAGTACATAGGCTACTTTTTATTGCGGCAAATTGTACGGTTTCTGCCCAATTTCCTTTTGTGCGCACGAACTCTCGGGCTATATCTAGTATTAAATAAAAACCTACTTGGCAGGTTACGTCTCAGGCCACGCATAGTATAGGGTTCCGTAGTCAACTTATTATTTCCTTATTTTTGAACGAAGTTTTCCAAAGAAGCTCATTTTACCAGTTAGGGCTCTATAACTCATGAACTAACAAAGTTATTGATTATATATGATAAGATAAAAATTTTTTTAGAAATATTGACACTGATATTCAATAAAGTTTTCACTCTTAGAGTTTTTAAAAACATTATGCACTAATATATATATATATATATATATATATATATATATATATATATATATATATATATATATATATATATATTAGTGCATAATGTTTTTAAATATATATAATATAGCGATACGAACGTTTATGCACTTACTACTGTCAACTGCGAGGGTGCTGTCTTAACAATAATATTGGATAAATATGTGGAGCATAAAACATATCAAAAAAGATGATCCGTACATTTTTACAACAAAGCTAAGAACGCTTTTAATTTCAAATTTTAATGGTTTTTTCGACCCTACTGTACTATTTAAGAAAATTTTCCATATTTTGAAAGCTGTCCAAAACTTCAAAAATATAAAGATAGCGACACGCCGATTTTTATCAAAATTGAATAATGGTTGCGAGATGGGAAAAATACCAAATAGGAAGGAGCCGGTATACTTCGTTATAGTTTTAAATAAATACATACAGTGAATGTCAAAATCAAACGTGCAAATTAAACATCAATAATAAACCGTCTATCATACACACAGTCGATTAAACCGATACAGCTTCATACAGGTGATTCGGAAACCAAGAAAAAAAATATTACTGTGAAAAAAGATTAAAATATCACAAACAGTATTTGCGGAATTGTAATGGCAAGTTAAAATAAATTTGTTTGATGCATGTACGAAAAAATATTTTAATTGTTGCTTTTAAGCAATACCCTTTGTAGAATGGTACTCCTGAAATTTAATTATTGTAATATTCTACACTGTGTTAAAACCCTACTACGTGTACGTCGCTAGTCACGCCGGCGTCTTCGCCTTCTTCCCGAAAGGTAGCTGGAGGCGGCGGCGGCGCGGCTTGGCCTCGTCCTCCACGAGCGACGAGTCCGTGGACTCCTCCTCGGGTGGGGGGGTCTCCACCCCTTCGGCGAGGGTGCGCTGACGGGGGGTCGCGTGACGCGGCGGCGGGCGGGGCTCCTCCCCCAGCACGTCGGAAGAGCGCGAGCGCGCGATGGGGTAGTTGGCGAAGGGTCGGCGCGGCGGCGGCAGCGGGGCGCGCGCGCGCAGCTGCGTCTGCAATGGCCGCGGCAAGTCTTCGCCCGTCCAGTTCACGCTGAAAATATAATAAATATCGTAGAACCTGGGGGGAAATTGTTCGCACGTACAAAACTCGCAAGGTTTGATGCGTCTGCGGACAGTCTGCGCTAACTGCATTGCGGTCAAGAAGATGTATAGTTTAAGGTCTCCGCGTGCGAAATTGGAACACTAGCGCGATCAGTCAAAAATCCACTCACTTGTCGCCGCCCAGCACGAAGCTGACAGGCGCATCAGGGGACTTGCGCACGTCAGTTTGCGAGCCGCGTACACGCTCGTGCACGTCAGTCTGCGAGCCGCGCGTGCGTTCCTCCACCTTGCGGTCGCGCGCCTCCGCCGCCAGACGCTCCTCTAGCTGCAGCCTGGGGATTATTGATGTATGGTATAATCCCGGCTAACGAGCAAATGGATGATGGTCAGACTTCCATCGCATTTGACATAGCTGCTTGTATCGAATCATAGCTATCTTGATATCTTAGAAAAGGGATTCCAGAAGTGGGTTCCATGGAACCAAATAGTGGCAAAAATATATGCGATGAGAAGAACTCAATACTTTCATGTAAGTAGGTACGAACGTACGTACGAACTAGGGCACAGCATCCCCCCCTCCCTCCATTGAGGTTCCAGAAAACAATTAAAAGGCTGAAGAAGAACAAGGCAAGTCAAGCGCAGCGTTTAATCAGGTAGCTGAATGTCGTTGATATTGACAGAAATGTAATTTTTTATTAGGATTATTACTATGAGCTTACGAATTATGTGCGACTACTGTTCTAGAACTAAGTAACCGGTAATAGTGAAGTGTTTACTGTATTTATTATACAGTAATTTATTTAAAAAATATTACATTAATTTATTTAAAAGTTATATAGTTTTGATAAGATGTGTGGAAGTATAATAAAAATACTAAATTGAATGTATATGGATACGCTGTTGTTGTGGTGACTACTAGCGCCGCAGGTGGAAAACTTGAACTAAATTTGAATCACTTGGCTGAGACTTCGTCAGTCACATTCAGAGCTTTCAATACGCCAAGTTGTTAAACGATCGGCGAAGGCAACCAGAGAGATGGCTATGACAGATGTACAGGCTGGTATAAAAATATTCTAACAACTTACCTGGCCTCGGCGAGTCTCAGGTCTAGCGGGTAGTGGGGTGTGTCGCTCGCCTCGCTGCCGCTGGAGTCCTCGCGCCACAGAAAGTTATCCGCCACTGTTCGAGAATATTCCATGTAGTAAACATCATCATCATCACCGCTACCGTAGGCAATATATATAACATCCTTACAATTAATAAAACAGTTTTCATAATGTATATTAAACACAACAATATGTATATTTGTTATTACAATATGTATATTAAACATTAGGATGATTCAATAATAAAAATTTAAAATGTTATTTCTTTTTTGTATAAAATATAAATATTAAAACTCGTTTGTTAAATCGTACATTATAATCAAGATTTTTATTTGGTTAAAGGCATGTATGAAATATTTACATTCAAAAGATCAAGTAAGCGTCACCTAGGGCAAGCATAATAAAATAGTTTCTTACCTGAGAATGTTGCCACACTAAATAGGATACTGGCAACTAAAAGCTGAAGGGCGGGCAAAAATAAAACAAAATCACAATCGTCAAAAGCTTTCAAACGTGCAAATACTAGTAATGAATGGTATACAAGTATATTATGTGGATGATTTAATATTGGTGATGACTGATGTTAATTATTTTAAAGGACCATGCAAAAAACTGTATGGGCAGTGTCCCCACCCCCCCAACAGTCGCTCAGTTCTCTGTTCGCTTAGATCTTAAACAAGCAACGGATTTTAATGCAGTTTTCAGCAATGGAGAGCGATTCAAGAGGAAGCTTTATAATTTATGTGTATAATACATCGCACCCGCGCGAAGCTGAAGTGGTTCGTTAATATAAAACAATAAAAAATTAAATTCCAATCACTGTCCAAACCCCACTCCTGAGGTGAATATCACCATACCAAATAATAATCAGCATGGCAAGAGCTATTAACTTGGATAGGTTTGAAATCTGTTGCTGGCTGGGGACGATTTTTTGCATGGCCCTTTGAATGTAGAAAATATTAAATTTTAACTATAAATTACCAACTTATCTTCATAGGACCAAATCCTTGATATAAAAACCACGCTTCAAGTTTGCTCAACTTCTTTAAATATAAAAAAATGATCTTAGAGAATGCCCTTAACAGCTGCCCTGTATGCTGTATATCTGTTTGATTATAGCATTGTCAGGGAATCTAATTCATAAGTAGGTAGAGTGCTGTCAAAATTTATTTGCATTACAATGACGACATGTAGTCACAATACTATTGTCAATGACACGTCAGTTTGATATATGACAACAGTACCGGGGTAGTACTTAGTGATGAAAAAACAAATTAAAACGACTACCTATATTTGTATTATTATTCTAAGGTTGCATTATATGTATGATATTCAGTCGAATGTATTAAGTAAGTACATAACATACTATTAACTAATGATTCTTTGTTATTTTAAAATTCAGACATGTGGTGATTAAATAATTAAATAAAATGTTGCTAGCATCACCAATCCATTGTGCGGAAAGTTATAAAGGTAATAATTATTTGGAAATACGTTATAAAAATTGATTCTTTACTATTGTTGATACTAGCCACTAAAACCCATTTGCCGTTGACTGTCAGTAGCAGATATACATTTTGTTTTTTTTAATGTCCGAGTTTCCAAAAAATTGTTTTTCAAACTGGGTCGCGAATTGAAACACTAGAAACACTGCTCTAACTACACATATTACATAAAACCTAGCATTATTCATATCATTCTTGTGTGTCATTTTAGAGAGAAAGGGAAAGACAGACAATAGCTAGCGTACGATTTAAATAAACAAACTTCTTCGCCAGGATGTGTAGACTAAAGGGCTTATTACACTACACGGTATTCAGGGCCCGGTAATCAGGGAGCCCCTTGCAAGGGCGTCGAATATTACACTGCAGTGAACATCGGCCCCCTTTCTTTTCTTTTCTTAATTTCAAGCAATACTTGAAATTAAGAGAAAAGCATTGCAATATGCGGATACTCAGTGCTCTGGAGCCT
This sequence comes from Phengaris alcon alcon, assembly GCA_037179445.1. Taxonomy (NCBI): domain Eukaryota; kingdom Metazoa; phylum Arthropoda; class Insecta; order Lepidoptera; family Lycaenidae; genus Phengaris; species Phengaris alcon. The sequence continues at coordinate 539,041 of JAYRCH010000059.1, forward strand.
GTGGATCGGCCTAATTAGGAACTCTATTACACTGCCCTAAATAAGGGTAAGGGTCTGAATCTGAATGCCGTGTAGTGTAATAGTTTGTAAAACCGAGTTTACTTGCAAGAGTTCGAATGTCAAACTGGATCGCACCGCATAGCGCGGCGCCGCTCTTGCAATGAAACGTGATACTTTTATACTGAATAAAGTTCAATTTTGTATCATTATTTTAAAAATGCAGCGCTGCGTCGCGTAATGTTTTATTTCGGTGGAAGCTCTTGAAGGAACAGATAGACACCCTTCTAACTATAGTTACAGAAAAGAACGCTCTTTTGAGGTAAACTTATTTTTAACCAGTATTTTTATATTGCATCAACCATGTGTGAGAGATATAGACGCAGGTCTTATAACGCGCACTCTGTATATTACCTAGGGAGCCCATGCCGAGTGCTTTTTTTTTTTTTTAATAAGTCCTTATGAGCTTTAAATCCTACATTCAAGTCGTCAGTATTTTAAGTTAAAGCTTCTTTGAGGCCTACTTAACATCTTAAACGGGTCTGATTCAATTTCTTTTTACTTTTTCTAACGCCCCAAGCATTTAATCTGATTTTCATACCTTGGTTACCGAGACACGTGGCACGCCTACTCCATCTGACCGCTCGAGTTACTACAAGAAGATCCTACTTTAAATTGAATGTTTCGACAGAAATATTTTCTTCCCATCCAAACGTCTCCGTGGCCCCTGCAGTTGTATGTGTTCATGAATGGTCTCATGCAAGCAAATCTTCACCACTCTTAAATACAAATCTGCCGTACAATATTTCATACATGCTTTTAACATAGCCGATGAGAAAGCTTGAAAGCTCCTTCACGATTGTGACGGAAAATTCGTGTTAAAATATATTTATTCAATAGAAAAGTTACAGTTATAAAAATAAATTATGTTATTTAGTTCAAGGAACATAACAATATGAGATTAATAACAAGTTGGCTTTTAACATTTATGGTAATATTAAATATACAAACTGACAAATATATCAACATCTTTGCAATTTAATTGCTAGATTTTTTATACTCAAAATTTTTAAGAAATTTATTAAAAATTAAAAAATATATTGCATTTTATGCTACTATGTAATGTTCAATTATCAAAAAATTTTAGCTACTTCTTGTCTATTAAGTACATCTATTCTAAAACTACACCTTACGTCTAATGAAACATAGTCTCATGGAGATTTGAGCACAAAGCTGCGAGTTTTAGTTTAAAATAGTTGCATCTATAGCAGTCATTACAAATATCTTCCAAAGTGAGAAAAAAAGATAAGAAATATTATATAATTATTGTTATTAAATTCAGGCGTTTTTTATAAACAAATAATAGTCTATTAATCAACATGCTCTAATAATACCATTTTTCATAGCCTTTACATAGTATGTTTTGTGCACTTCATTGATCATGTTTTACTTTGACATTGTATTTGTACAAACTTTTATTTTTATTGTGCTCTAAAATAAATGCCAATATAGCATTGTGAAACAAATTACACCTTCTAGCGATTTAGTTATTCATAATATTTTTACAAATTACAAGGCACAAACTTGTATTTTATTTTTATAACATTACAAAAATATATAATTTTTGTAAAATGGTAATATCATTTTATACATACAACAAAATTTTAATAGCATTCAAAGATTTCTAGCGTCAACAATATTGCAAATCACAAGCGCACGTAAACTTTACGAATGCGGACGCAAATGTGCGTATAGCATGCAAAGTTGCGTACATCACGCAAAGCAGTTGGTCCAAAATTGACCCAGAGTAGACAGCGACGAAAATGTTGCCAATGTGTACACTTTAAATCATATTTTATGTCGCCAAAAGGGCAATCCCGAAATGTACAGAAGTTATGAGCGAGCAATAATAGTCAGTTTTTGTATGGAAATGACGTGAGACGATGTAGGAAAACGACGATACTCTAATCTATACCTACACCTACCCACCTACAACAACAACCTCTAACGACATAGTCATAAAATTCTCACACCAACAAATACATCTACACCTGCCGTGCATGGGGTTCCTATAACATCATTCCTATCGGCTTCACTTACCACTAACCTTTTTAAGACTCATCCAAACCCCTACCTATTATACAGTCTAGGGCTTCCCTATGAAGGAGAACTTGCCTTCGCCACTGACACCTACTACGATTTTGGATTATATTCTTTCTCATAACTTGTATACGGCGTTTTTCGGGATTGCCCTTTTGGCGACATCAAATATGATTTGAAGTGAACTCATTGGCAACCATTTCATTGCTGTCGACTCTGTTTTTGTTTGTATTCGATTGGGATATATTGAATCGTAATTGTAGATTGGGTTTTGGATCATGTATTTTGCGTACAGGACGCAGATACGCACGCAATGCTTGTCAAAGTTGACTTGCGCTTGTGACTGCGTTACCCTGGTGTGGATGTGATCAGTCGACGTGGTCGTGGTGTGACATTTCGTCCAGCTTACCTGAGCCGCAAAGCGATGTGTCGTCGCCCAGACTCAAGTCGTCTTGCGAGCTACGCACTGAAATTTTAGATATATATTTTTTTATTTTAGCGGTATATTAACAGGTCAAGGTGAAGTTTTCCCATACAAAAGTTTGTAGTACCTAAACCATCTACAGTAAATAGCTACCTCGTCCTTGTCTGCCGTTGGCGGCCCTGTACAGGGTGCTCTCTAGGAACTGCAGGCCGTTGTTGTTGATGATGTTGAACCCGCATAGCCTCTCGATCTGCTTCCACCTGTGCATTCGCTCCTGAAAGGTCAATTACAATCTTAATAAATAAACTAAATGTTATATATATATTATATATATATATATATATATATATATATATATATATATATATATATATATATATATATATATATATATATATATATATATATGAGTTCCTTCCCTTAAGATTTAATATGAACATCTTGGAAAGCTCAAGATTGGTTGAAAATTTAATGACTTTATAGCTATAGTTCTTCTTAATAGGCTACTTGACCTTGTTTTTATTTATGTCCTAAACGCTTAATAATTGCTTCATTACACACAAAAAAATAATATAACATTATTTTCAAACCTAAAAACCTACAAAAAAAATATTTTAATTATTTTTTTTAAACCGCCGAAAACACTATTTTCCATGTTGGTTGATAGATTATCTGTGCTGTGACGTCATACTAGTACTATTTGTAATCTATGCTATAGTCCGTAGTAGTAAAATGGCGGTGATACGTTCCGTTTGACGTTTTGACATAAATAACTTTTTAAGATGTCATGAAACATTTTTTTACAGAAACGTTTCGTTTCACTACTAAATATGTGTTTAGTGTGTTTGTGTCGTCACATCCTTGCCGGAAGTTACGTCGAGGTGTTTTCATCAGTAGAAATTAAAAAACAAAAATACATAGTTTTAAATCAACTTTCTTTATCAATCTTAAGTTCTTAATTTATGATATAGCTAGAATACGTTTTCCTAAGCCAAGTACTAAAGGAAATACTACTTCAATGTATGAAATTTAATATGAGCCTATTGAGGTTAATTGACCGGTTGTTATGTTTCTTAGAATTCTCAGCAAAATTATCTATTTAAGTTAGTGCCTGTTTCACAATCTACTGATAAGTGTCAGATAGCTTATTTGCATGTTTTGTCTCTGTCGCTCGATATAAAGAAAGCAGCGACAAAACTTCCGTATAAACATTCGGCACTTATTAGAAGATTATGAATAGATACGATATTGAGCAGAAATTAGGCATCGCGATGACGGGTGAGAATCTGCCCAGCATACTGGGAGGAAAACACAGGGAGGTTCCCGAATATTCCTGAAATATTGTGTCAGTATAGTTAAAGTTGCAAATAAAAGAAACGGCTATAAACTGTGATAATAATAGGTCTTTACCTATGAAATTGCCGTTCTGCAGTACTGGCCATTTCAAATGAAAATAATTTTTGTTTGGCTAAGAATTCTAATTTCAAATTAATTTTATTTTAAAACATGGAATTCTTTTTCCAAAAGTAATCATTTGTTTATTGATTAGTGTTACATTTTCATCGCATTTCAATCTTTTTCGTCATCATGGATACGTTAAAAATTCGAGTAATTATGGAATATGAGTACCGTCGTGGCAGCAACGCGGCACAAGCGGCACGCAACATCAACGATGTTTACGGAGCTAACACTACAAACCAACGCACCACCTGTTATTGGTTTGCTCGCTTCCGTTCTGGAAATTTCGACCTGAAAAATGAACCTCGCGGTCTTCCGACTTTGGTCAACAATGACGACTTAAAGGCGATTGTGGAAGCTGATGATACACAATCTACGGCTGAATTAGCAGCAGCTTTCGACGTTAGCGTGAAAACAATATTGGTCCATTTGCGTCAAATTGGCAAGGTAAAAAAGCTTGACAAATGGGTGCCCCACGAACTCAATGATCGCCAGCGCGAAGTACGCGTCGAGACGTGCCCTGCACTGCTCAACAGACACACAAATAAAGGAATTTTGAACCACATTGTTACCTGCGATGAAAAATGGATTGTGTTTGATAACCGCAAGCGCTCAGCAAGTTGATTGGATCCTGGCTCAGCACCTAAACAATGCCCTAAACGAAAACTTACCCCTAGAAAAGTGATGGTCACTGTTTGGTGGTCTAGCGCCGGTGTGATTCATCACAGCTTCTTACCAAACGGGGTGAGCATTACTGCAGATGTGTACTGTGAAGAACTGAACACAATGATGGAGAAGCCGGCACATCTTCAACCAGCATTGGTCAATCGCTCGTCTCCGCTGCTCCTGCACGACAACGAGCGACCTCATACTGCACAGCAGACGGTCTCCAAGTTGCAAGAAGTGGGGTTGGAAACTCTCCGTCATCCGCCCTACTCACCAGACCTTGCGCCTACAGACTACTATTTTTTCCAGAATTTGGATGACTTCTTGGCGGGAAAAAAAATCAATACCCCTTCTCACACTAAAATGCCATTGAAGAATTTGTTGCCTCCCGTCGAGCTGGGAGCTGGTCAATAAACTGCCACTGCGTTGGCAAAGATGCATTGATTGCATGGGTGATTACTTAATATAAATATTAAGTAATCAATCAAATAAAATAAAAAAATTCGTTTAAAGTTTTTCATACAAAACGGCAATTTCATAGGTAAAGACCTAATATAAACTGATCACAGTTAGGGTTAAGAGTTTCTGTGCGCTTTGTTATTTATAATTTTTTGTTTAATTTTAATTATTTGCCTTTGCATCATTTGCGTAGGTATTTTATTTAAATTTTTTTGTATTGTATTTTATTGAATATTTTATATTGCATTTTATTATTTAATTGTAAGCTTGAATTGTATACATGGCACAAGAAAATAAAAATGTAAATAACAAGTCCTGTTCATTAGGGGTCAAGAATTTAATAAGAAAAAAAAAACAGCTTTTCACAAAATTTATATGAAAGTACATAATTATACAGTACTTTTCACGGGACTTTCACTGGTAGATAGCTTATGTTGTAAGGTAAGTAACTTAAGCTACTTTTATCTTTCTACTTTAATCTAAAAAAATAGGGTTTCGTTCCGTTCTACGCAAACGTAATTTCGGGCACCAGCTTGTCGGTATAATACCTGTAACTCCTGAGTGACTTCGTTGAGTGCGGTCCGCGCCTCCACTATGGACCTGTCGACGTCGTCTATGGACTTGCCGTGCGTCGACACGAACGCGCCCACCAGGCTCGACCGCTTCTTGCGGAGCTTCTCACACTGAAATGAGTTACGTGTAACGTGTGTGATCAGAAAGAGACAGATAGACACGAGAGAATGAGAATGATACAGAGAAGAAAAACAAATATTTCCCTCTCGCACTTATTAACGCTCCTCTAGTACGTTAGTAATATGTATAATATATATTCTTTGCCTCTAGTCTGTTGTCGACTGTCGTGTAACCAATACTTGATGATACCAAACACTTATTACCACTGAAGTTTTATAGGCGTGATAGAGACAAAACATATTGACTCTCTTTTTATTACTGATTGGCAAGACAGAGGATAATCGCCACTCTACTCACCGCCTCTCTGGCCTGCTGCAGCTGCAGGTCCGCTTGCTGCTTTTTACGCAGGTAGGAGCGGTTCTCGACCTCGTGGGTGAGCTGCAGCCACTGCTGGAGCCCGGCCGGCGGCGCCCAGCACCGGTCCTCCAGCTCGCCCTCTGCCCTCCTCAGTTCGCCGCGCAGCATCTGTCGACACGAGTGAAAAATGATCAGCAAAAGGGAATCAGAAAAAGCAGAATGGTTAGCGAAATGTATTTCAATGTATACGATACATTATTAAAATACAAAAAAGCATTGACCATACTATAAAGATCTCTATAAAAACAAAAAAACATGACGTGTACAGAGTACACATGGCAGAAGTGAAAAATTATTCATCATTTAAAATCAAAAATACTCTCCTCGTGCCTAAAGCCATCATTTTAAAAAAGAATAGAAAAAAACTAATTTTGTACACTTAGCGCCATCTGTGTATTGTAGCCGTACTTTCGAAAGTTAAGTTTTTATGTAAGAAGTATAAATAGCTTCCGATAGATTGCGTTATTTCCAAAATTGGGTCGTGAAGCGACCTTGAAATTTCACTCTCAACGCCGCTTAAGCCGTCTTCGTGTGTACGGTAAAAACCCATTTAACAAAATACACCTGGAGAATCAATTTTATTTAATAATAAATTGCTCCTATACAACCCACCTCTATCTCTGCCTTGAGCTGCGTCACCTCGAGGTCGGAGGAGGCGGAGTTCAGCAAGGGCGTGTCGCCCGCCTCCCGCAGCTTCTTCTCCAGGTTCATCTTCTCTGTGTTCACATTTTCCTGGAAATTGCATAATATGGGATGAAATCTTATTTCCTACTTCTTTACGCGAGTTACAAAAACAATTATTTTATTGGTGGCGGTAATTACTAACTGTCAATATATCTGCACGTTTGCTACCGATTTTAAATATTACTAGCTTTTGCCCGCAAAATTTGGGTACGCGCAAGTTTCTTATTTCGCGCGTACTTGTTAATTTTACGATAACGTCTAAGATATAAATTTAAAGTGTATGGTGAAAAGGGCAATTACCTGCTCCAAATCATCTAACCACATAAACTATTAACCTTTAAAAACATAACCACAGCCCACCTGCTCCAGCCTAGCCTTCTCCAGCTCCTTCTGCATGTCGTCCAACGCCATCTCGGCCTTGCGGAGATGCTCCATGTCCCTGAGCATCCTCTGCACCTGGGTCCTGCTGGCGCGGCCCGCCCGCAGCGCCGCCCAGCCGCCCACCGCCGCGCCCAGCAGCAGCGACGCCAGCAACCAGTCCTTCCATCTACTGCCTTCTGCAACAAGCGGCCACGGGCAAACATCTCAACGAGCGCCGACACACAGGGGGAGGTGCATGCGATGCTCTTACACTGGCAATAAGGCTCTTAGGCTCTTACACGGGCAATAAGGCTCTTACACTGGCAATAAGGTAGGATGAGATAATTCGCGCAATTAAGGTAAGGTAGGGCAAGACTCACGTACTCTATTTTTGTATATGGCAAGAGGAGTATACGTTTTGTATAATAGCACTCCCCCATTTCCCCAAAGACCATTTTACCCCATCTGAATTAAGATGATATTTTTTTGAATATAAGTCGATTTCATACAGGTTTATTTTACAGACCTTCGGACCAATAGTGTCGTCACATTGCTCGTGTAAAAGCGCCTTTAGATTACTATGAATCACACTGAATACCAAGTTTCTAAAGGTATTTTGTTTTATTATATACAACACACAATCATATGAATATTTACAACATAATATGCAATACAACACAAAAATATTTTTTATATATCCTTACCAATAGTTTGTTGTCTAACCTTTGCTTAGCTAAGAGCAAACAGACATACTATTAAATATAAATTAAAACACAATATTACGACCGTGCTCGTTTGCCACTAAACAGTAACTAAACCACATAATTAGTCAGTAGTCATTTACTAACAGTAACAGGTTAACAACCTACGCAGTACACACTACACACACTACTAAAATCACTCACGGTGGAGATTTTTATAAATATTAGCCCCCTTACTAATAAAAATATTAGCACAACTGATTAGATATTCAATGTCTGGTGCGTTGAAAAAGACACTTGACAGGCAAAGACAGCAACATTGAATGCGTATCAGCTGTTACGTAAATATTTTCATTAGCAAGGGGGCATTCCGCAGAGCTCATAACAAATCCTTCAACTAAAATCTGTAGCGTGTGGAAACTCATAAATAATAATCTTGAACTCAAAGTATACCAAAATTATGTTCAAGGTAGGAACAGAGATGTAATCATGTAACTGATAAGAGGTAAATAATGATACCATTAATGACCAATAAATATAATCAAAACTTGACTCACAATAGAAAACCGCACAAGATATTATCTATTCTAGTCTCTGATTTGGTGTAGTAGCGATCGCGATAATATATTCTGTGATTTTTACTCACGTAGAATGGGGTTTCCCCGATATGATTTGTGAATTGTGAATGACCTTGATTTTTTGTCAATTCGCATTACTTATGCTTAGGACCTATAAAGATTTATAAGTTAATACACCTTTAATTTAAGTATTTTAAATATATTATCAACCGATTGTTGAAAATATATGTACAAACCGCCAGAAATGAGCTATTCATAAGACGCTAACACGGTGACGGAAAACATTGTGAAACTGCGGCTGCGAGAAACAATCTCCTGCCAAGCCGCAGTAGGCATGGACTACAGTATCCTGTTAAGCTGTTTTCTAGCTTAAATTAAAAGTGTATTAAAGGCTGTACTCCACTATTTTTGAGGCGTGAGCCTAGCCTAGGGTTACCATCCGTCCAGATTAGTTCGGACATATCCGGAGTCCAGACTTATAGACTTTTGTACGGACCGTGTCCGGCTTTTTTATTTTACCGGATTTTTTTGGTTTAATTCGAATATGAGGAATAAAACTTACATAAGTATCATTAAATCACTCTTTATTCTTTATTAACTTCCCACTCATCTTGCAACAAAATATAAAGTAAGACGTATACTATTTTATAACAGTTACTAAGTGGGTAGGTACCTAATACTTGCATTTTGTGACTAAAAACTCTGGACTTTTCAATTTTCTAAATTTTTACCCTAACCTAGGATTAGTAATGGAAAATTTTGTGGTCGCTAATGGAGCAATCCTATTTGACTGTTTTCATTGCAAATAACAATAATTGTATAGTTATAAGTGTCGACTGGCGAGTGACATTTTCAGAGCGTGAGAGGAAGTTAGTGTAACAACAGTAGAATTATAAAACCATTATCTTGACACTGTTTCTTCTTCTCTACGGTTCAACTGTTTAACTGCCCGAAACTTTTTATAGATTCGTGTATTTAGTTTTAGAGTAAATTGTACTACTGTGTTAGTACACAGTAGTACGCACTAGTACACAGTGGTATCACTAGTGTGATACCACTGTGTACTAGTGTGTACCACTGTGTACTAGTGTGTACTAGTGTGTACTAGTGTGTACTACTGTGTACTAGTGTGTAGTACTGTGTACTTGTGTGTACTACTGTGTACTAGTGTGTACTACTGTGTACTAGTGTGTACTACTGTGTACTACTGTGTACTAGTGTGTACTACTGTGTACTACTGTGTACTAGTGTGTGTCGTCATGAAGTTCGGAGCTAAAAGATTTGAACAGCAGATACTTGATACGTTTAATTTTATTGGAATCATTTCGGGGGTCGCAACTCGCAACCCTCACCGATTGACGGTGTTTTGTATGCAATTTAAGTATTCTTATACTTTAAACAGCTGATTGTCGGTAGAAGGAATAAACTTATGGTGTTGTGCTCTACGTCAAATTGTAGGCAGTATCATCAGAAATTCAGACAATAAAACAAATTGAGGTACACGGGCTAGTTTAAAATATATTTATAAAATATTAAAAAAACATTCATTTGCAAATCAGACATTACAAAGATTTCACATTGTCCATTTATGTTGTGGTATACCGTATATTCTCATATTATGCAATAAATTACCTATGGAATTGAGTAAAAAATGCCAGATCTAATTTATTTTCTTTATTTAGACTCAAAAGACCAGACCGAAACCTATATTGAATTTGAATTGCGCGATTCGGGTTTTTAGCGGATTTAATTGAAGAGGAAGAACGAAGACGTTTGAAATATAGCAAGACAAGTTTGTTATTATCATCAATATCTCAAAAGAATTCAATAAATATAAAAACCGTACAGTTATTTTATTTATAAACGGCTACATAGTTAAGATAACTAATATGCGAACCGGTTTTAATCAGTTTTTGTGAATTTTCATATAAATTAAAGATTGTTTTGTTTTTTTAAATTATAATTCATAATATACTCACCAGTTCTCAACAAAGCCTAGGCTTTATTGATACATTCAGCACGCTGTACGACTAGATTTACCTACTATCGAAGGCCAAGTCGTAAGGAAATTTTAAGTATAAGCCATTTCTTGCGGTCTATTCCCGATGTCCACCACTACCTACTTGTGGATATCGGGAAAAATAGCTAAAGTATAACTTTTTTCTCCGATGCCCACCACGAGTGGCGGACGAATAGTGGAGGACATAGCGAATAGACGATGCTAGCTAAATTATTATAAAAGCCTTTAGTGATGAGTCCACAGTATTGCGATCTCATTACGGTTGTTTTCAGTTAAAATAGCCGCCTAAGCACTATGATAAATATTAGTTTTTTTAATAAAATATTGTGATTTTAAATGAAATGTTTTGTTTGAGTTTAAATTTGCAGATGCAGACAGAAGTCATAATTTGTGGTAGATATTATTAGAATAGTAAATTGTTTATAGTTATTCACACAGACATCCATTGCTTTTCATGTGAATAACTAAACAACTATTTTATGAGCAATGCCATGGCAGTAAACTTAAACATCGGTCTTCATTTATTGTATGTATTATCTACGTTTTATGTGCCTTTGAGGTTATAAGAAGTAGGTAGGAAGCAGTGGCGTGCCGCGTGGGGTTCCTATAACTCCATTCCTATCGGCTTCACTTACTACTCACCTTTTGATAAGCCTCACTCAAATTTTACAGGCTAGGGCTTCCATATGAAGGAGAACCAGCCTTCGCCACTGGTAGGAAGTGAAAAAAATAATTGTGTTTATTTACTTAACAATGCGGTTTCACAAATTTTATATTATGGATACGTAGGTTATTTTTAAATTGTAATTTGCTGCAAAACAATCGTTTAGTTTTCGAAATTCCCACATGTCATATAAAATTGCCGACATTTTATTACATATTCCCACGTTTCACAATAACGTAATATTTAGTACTACGACAACATACTACATTATCATAACAAATTAATATTTGCCTTCATTCACCGATTCATAGTCAAGGAACATCCGACTCATCACGACACGGCATATCACAGGAACAACGGATTCATTTACAACACTGTCACAACAACAACACCGTCACAGCCATCGTCGCCGACTCGCACGAAGACAGATCACTTCGAGCGCCGCGACGTGGCTGTAGCGTCGCCACGCTGGTGTTAATTGGCAGGACAACTCGACCGTTTCCGCTAAATGCAACAACGTCGACACTAAATTAAACTGTGTCTGTCGAGGAAAATGCGAGCACATAATTAGCTTGAAAAGCTATTATTCGAATGCAAGTTGAAAGATATTATGATAAAATTCAATACCAACAATGCCTACTGGTTTTCTTCTTTATGGCACATTAATATTATAAAAAGCCAGATCCCTCTAACATGTAAATTATTAAACTCGGATTGAAGTCGGAAAAATATGAGACAAGATTGACACTACAATTTTTAAATTATTATCTGACCGCATTTATTAGAGTAGCCATACACCATACAGTCGAATTAATTTAAAATTATATTCTTTATCACAAACATTGCACGTTGTTTTAATTAACTCTCGGCATGACGCTGCTGATTGGATGAGTTACAACTGACCGTGTATGGACGTGAAAGTTATTCGTTTCTGGTATACACCAAAACGTCCTTACACATGGACAGATTGGATCAAGACTGCAGCATCATTTCTATTAGACGATAGGCAGTATGGTGTATGGCTACTGTTACAGTTAATTAAAAGAATATGCAATATTTTTGTGATAAAGTTTATTATTTTTAATTATTTCAACTACATTCAATTTTTAACTACAACTTTATAACTAATTCATATGTATAACAAAGCAATTACATAATTATATACATATGTACATATAATAAATGCTTATGCATTTAATTATGTTTTTGTTAACATTGATTTTTATGAGTCATGCGAGGGTCGGGCCACCTTCTAGCAAGCGTCCTGTAAATCGTAACCGTAGCTGACAGGTACGGGAGGGCGGCTAAAAGAAGGCCCTCGTTTTTTAGTACGGCATTATTAGGACCTAGAACATGACATAACCGTTAAACGTAAAACATAAGCGCGTTTTCCGTAAAAAAGGTGAGTCCCACTTTACACACAGTTGATGGTCACATAGGGCATTTAGTTTAATAACACAGTAAGTGGTGACATCACAGAGCGCGCGCCCACACCGCATTGTACAAAAACCTCACACGCGCATGCCACATCAAAATAAATGGCGGATCGCTAATCGCGACCAAACACTTGAGAGTTGAGAGCTACAGTGACCGCGAACTTAACACTGATGGCTAAATTTTTTGCCGTTTTCGACCTCGCAAATATTCGATACAGGTCGGAAAATGACTTCTGGTTATGTGGCATTAGGTAGCTATTTTTGCTCGCAGTTTTTGTTTCCCATACAAACAATTGACGCGTTTCGTGCCTTTGCGATGCTTTCGTTGTAACAACGATCTGATAATATTTTCAAAATAAGTTTTAAACCTTGAAAATATTTTTAAGAATGAATAACCCAAGATATTCTTAAGCCTCTGGGAAGTGGCATGTCAAGGCTATAAGCGACGGAACTTTGAGTGCCCCGTTGGGGCACTCGAGTTTCTTCTCATTTGACAACATAGATGTCAGTGTTGCACTATTAAGGCTGTTTGACAAACGAGTTAAAAAGATATAATATGTATTACAGGTAAAAGTCAAAACTAGCATAACATTGTTGTAATTAAGGTACATATTATAGGTATTTCATAACAATTTTAAAATCAGTTCCTGCTATGACGGCCATTACAGGACTACTGTAACGCGTAGTTCGATCGTTTAAGTCGTAGCTCGATAGATATTCAACAGTATAAATTCCTTGTTTGTAGAAATTTTTGAGTTACAATAGCCTATCCTTGTGTTTAATTTATGCTCTTAGGCAATCGGTGCTCGATTGGCGGTCCTAACTATCGTAGCAATTAATTTAGCGCGAAACTTTTAAAATACATAGCTATATTAAAACGTAAATATGTCAATTTTAAGGTAAAAGGCGTCATAAAAGTACGTGTTCCAAAACATTATAGGCTCAGATATCATTTGACGAAAATTACTTGAATGCTCAATTAGTAAGGCTTCGTCGTAGAGGCAACTTGTGTTAACGGTATCCGCGACCATCTCAACGAAGACTGGATGGCAGTATGTAGCAGATATTTGAAAAATATATAATATCGATTGAGAAATAATTAGGAAGAAAACTGTACAATACTCGAGAGAAACTCGCTGACACTGTGGCGATATCAGAGTTTTATATGACCTCCATAAAAATTGTTTCTTTCTACGGAAGAATAGACAAAATGACAAATTTATACAGGAAATCGGTCATTTTGTCTAAATGTCTACACAATTTGTCAGTATGTAATATACCTTTGTAGACAAAACGCATTTGCAGGTGCAGGTGTTGCCAATATGGGAATAGTGGAAGTCCCAAAGGGAGATCTCCGACCGAGCGAGATGGTATGCCCGGCCAGGCCGAAGCCCACTTGTAGTGTATGTAGCGCCGAACTACAGAAACTTCGATAGCGCGATTAAGGATTGTGGCGCTAATTGGTTCACCACACCACAATGGTGTCATAGTGAGCGAGCCACATCATCGTCTGACAACAATTATCACGACAATCAAAGACGTCTCTCTTTATAAACAACTAGAGGTCAGCTAGTGCTCGAAATTGGACATATTTTAATTTCTAAGTTTCAACTTTTTAGGGTTCTTTTGCCTATTAGATATGCAATAAAAATATGTTAATGTTGTCTATGGAATGTGAAAGAAAGATTGACTGTTATTGTGTTATGCCTACTGTTATCATATAAACGCATGTGAGGTAGTGTGTGTACGTTTATTTTTATTAATTTGATGTATTTCTAAGCATTACTTAAAATATTAGCTTTCTGCACACTTTCCTTTACTTATTACTATACAAAATTTCATACTCCTCCGTTCGCACAATTATCGTAAGAATGTGCATAAAGTTTTTGCTTACGATACGATACGATACGATCACGTATGATCTACACCAGGGGGTTCCTAAACTTTTAGGATAACGAATCACTAACCAAATACACTTAATTTTATGGAACCCCATAACAAATGATTACAAATCAACACTGAAATTTATATACGAATAATTTTACCTCCATAAAAGTAATTTCTTCTAATAACATATTTCAAAATATGTAACCATCATCATTATTTGTAACCTTGGAATTATTTTAATAATAAATAATTTCGTATAAAATAATACGGGGGTTCCGTAGAATGTCAAACAGGGTCGCGCCAAAATTTCCGGACCGGATTCCGGTCTACACCCTAGTTCCACTGTAACATCACTTACCTTTAGGGGGGCCGAACAGCACGACGTCCATCGCCTTGAGCGCGAGCTTCTGCTTGTGTATGGGGTCCTTGATGCCGAGCACGTTGTTCAGGTACTGCATGTTGCTTACTGCCAATCTGAAACGTCAGGATATTGTTAGCAGCTACTTTTTAGGGTTCCGTATCCAAAGGGTACAAACGGTACCCTATAACTATAACTCTGTCTAGTGTCTGTCGGTCACCAGGCTCTATCTCATGAGCCGTGATAACTAGGCAGTTGAAATTTTCACAGATTATGTATTTCTTTCGCCGCTATACACAGCAAATACTAAAACATAGTAAAATAAATATTCCCATACAACAAACGAAATTTTTGCCACCTTTTGCTTGCGCACACGCTTGAAATATTCACTACATATATTATTGTATATTTCTTTAAAAATATATAATAAAATTAAAATATAATTAATATTTATTCCATACAAAAAACTTAATTTTTTACTGTTTATTGCTCGATATTAGTAATAAGATTAGTATTGTAGATAATGGTACGGAACCCTTAATAGGCGAGTCCGACCCGGACACGCACTTTTCATAGGTTAGGCTAGGTTAGCTAAGGCTAAAAATCTGACTATATTTAGTACTATATATATATATATATTCACTTTAGTTCACATTATAAAACACATTAACATCAAATAACAAGCAACAATAAAACAATCAAGAAGCATTAGATTTAGAGAAAAAATAATTTTCAACAGGCAATTCATCGCAAAGAAAATAAATAGCTTCCCCATTCATTCAGAAATAACAAATTCGATTGATGAATCGTTACAGGACATCAGCATTTTGTAACTGTGGCACATTTCCCATTGGCAACTAATATTTTTAAAAGCGCCTACAAAACGCATAGAGTTTTTTAGTTTAAATAAACACCTGCCCAAAACTACGACATACAATTATTGTTGTAAAAACTTTATTATAAACACATTTCTCTATTTCACAGCTTTTCACAAATTTTATGCCTCCCATTTTAGCCACGGATCTAGGGTTGGCACTTACACATAATATAATCGAGAATTGGTGTAATAAAATCATTGATCTATATTCGCCCTCCATTAATCCATTCTGTAATTAAAGGCTATTCACTTTTCTGATGTACATATTATATGCTATTTTACTGTAAGTTTCATCAAAATCCGTTCAGTAGATTTTGCGTGAAAATGTCACAAACTTCCATCCATCCTCACAAAAATTCACATTTATAATAGTAGTAGAATCCTATTATAGGCTCAAAATCACCACCGAGGTTGCGAATTTCAAGATTGGTTTTATGCCAAAAAAAATTATGTATGTATATAGCTATAATGATGAACTGTTAGTTTAAAATGTTGCAAAATTTGTATATTACTAAATATTGACAGAGCAGCGCACATAATTCTATACTTTTTTTGTAATATTGCTTTTCAGTGAACATCTTACAGAAAACCATAGTTTCGGGAATGTTTTTCTAAGTTTGATAAACTGAACAAAAACAAAACAAAGTCCATAAATTAATCATTTCGTAATTATAAGGGTTTATTATGTATCTATATTAAATAAACAATAATAAAAACAATGTATACAATATCTTCTACAAGCAAAATACGTCAAAAAATAAGAGGAGATGCTATTATTGTGCATAGAATTTAAGAAATTTCAAATTATTAAAACGCTTATAATCGAATTAACGTTACATGGACAGAAAGAAAATTTTGATGTAATAATCTATGATTTTTTCTAAATAACTAGCTTTTTTTGTATTTGTATTTTATTGAAATATTGTAGCGTTCCCGAAATGACAAAAAGTATATTTTTTTAATAGCCGAAGGCAGTAAATTGTATAGCCTATGTTCTCTGGGCCATTATTACAAATCTATTGACACCCCATTCGTTAAAGTTGGACCTGTTATTTAGGCGCTACGGTGAAACAAACATACCTACATACATAGACTGCCATAATCATTACCCTTCCTTTTGGCACGCCGTAGTCGGGTAAAAAGCTTAAAAATTATTCGTTTTCGTCTTTTTAAGCATTTTTGTTTTTTTTTGTCAGGAGTCTCCATTACGCTGTTATTAAAAAGCAAAGAATTTAGTAAATAAATTATTTAATAAATTTTAGTAAATCGTCCTTGGAAACAGTTATTATTATCATTCCGGGAACGTTCCCGAAATTACTATTTCAAATAAACGCGCACTTTGATTATCCAGCGGTCATCTTGAATGCGACCTGACTTTGTCAATAGTAAAATATTGATGAAAAGATGGCTTCGTTATCTCGTGTTACAACACGAAAATAATTTCATCAATAATTATTGTAATATAGACACGTTCACGAACTGACGGACTATTGATATACGCTCTACAATTATGGAATTGAAAGGTACTTAACACTTAAATTTAATTTATTTGACGATACATACACTGACAGCTGGCATTATAGTTTGTTAAGGGACAAACGATTCAATTCAGTGAAAGCATCGATCATATTATTTTTTTAATGATCGATGCGTTCAATGATTCGATTTGTGTGTTATGGGACAAACTATTTTTGCATTTTTATTATTTAAAAATAAATAATACTTTTGTATCATTTTTAAAACAAGATAGTATTTAAATATACGGTATATTAAGTAATTACAGATGTTAAATAATACCTTACGATTTCTAATTAATATTTGGTCTTGTTGTTGAAGATTGTACATTAGCACGCGTTCCCGACGGCCCGACCTGACTTTCTCTGCATGTATATTGATTTAATTTAAACTTTACTTATTAAATCAATTGTATTGTTTGATGTACATACAAAACAGGTTAGTTGTAGTATTTTATTAATTTTCTTTACTTAATAAAGTCAAGATTTATGACATTAAATTGCTAGCCAATTCTGCACCTTGGTGATTCTATAATCATAGAGAGCAGATAATTTAAATTACAAAAAAATATTTCAGAAGCCAAGATGTTCTAGTTTCTTTAGATATTAAATAGCCGACACCGATGAGATAAGTAGTTTAACTTAATAAGGTTAAAGGTTATGTAAGACAGTGGCGCCTTGGTTATATTTAGAATAAAAAGCATATTATGATATATAAATATTAAATACAGTACAGACAAACGCGATAGGAATTATATATATTAATATGTACGGCCATCCCTAGCTATTATGAAGAGTAACGGCCGAGTACTGAAACGATAGTTCAATTAAGTGACATTCCTTGTCCTCCAGTCCTTGTCATTTCGGTTAGCTAAAACACCGACGCAAAATTAAGAGCCATCCTATTCACAGGGAATAGGATGGCTCTTAATTTTGATTAGCGTTTCAGTCTTCGGACGTAAATGTATCTAAGTACTGCTAAATTACGTACAGAACCCTTATTACGTACTGTGTCGCTATTAAACAATGAGGATTAGTGTTAGGGTCAGCACATTGTTAAGTCTAATAAAGTAACAGTTTCATTATCATCACAAAAATGTTATTCAATAGTGTAATAATATTCTGAAACGGTTATTGTCTGATTATCATATTTATGATATTCAAGATCAAAGTTTTCAATTTTTTATTGAGCTATAACGATTGTTAATAGTTTTATTACGTAGTAGGTACACCTACTACGTAATAAAACTAGGGGACCTCCTCAGACGTAGTAGGTGTCTACACGTACTACGTCTGAGGCGCAGATTTTACATTTAATATTCATAAGTAAGAAGTTCTTTAAAATGTTGTTTATTTTTATTATTAACTTCCGTTCAGTTTAGATTAGTTTAGTTTTTAAGAGAGAGGAGAATATGTATAGGCAGTATTATTACCCTCCCATTCTATGGATTGAAGCGATTTTGGATTATAATTCACACTACATAATACATATGCCCTGGGCCCTGCCATATATATGTACAGTTAACAGAGTGCTGAGTGCGAGTTTGTGTCGCTACTCGCCGTAAAGAAGTTACCTTAATTAGTTACCATTGTTTGCCACTAGGGGCGTTATTTCGATGCCATACAAATTATACTTAATACTTCTGGACACTGGACAGTCATCAGCTGACCTAGGATAAGACAATAGAACCTCATCAAGACAACCTCGGTGGTCAATCTCGATAAGGAAAAAGGATAGACTGAGACTTCGCTGTCTGTCCGTCTGTCCGTCTGTCTGTAACCAGGCTAGGCATCTCAGGAACCATGATACCTAGAGAGTTGAAATTTTTATCGAAGTTTCCACTATAACAACAGAATAAAATAAATATTTGAGTTGGCTCCCATATAACCAGAGATGTGCAAAATAGGTTATAAAATGTATTTAAATGTAAAATGCAAATACTTTTTGTATTTTGTTATTTCAAATACAAGATACAAAATAGTTTTTCATTTTATATTTAAAATACTAAATGCAAAATACGTATTTACAAAATGCTTTAATAAAATAAAATACTTTTAGTTTTAAACTATTTTTATTTTGTTAAAAAGTTTATTTATTTCAATCAGCTAACAGGCTAGTAAAATTACTTTGATAACTTACTTAAATTAAATTTACTTAACAGATTTTAATAAAATAATTTGCTCAAATACACTGTCGCTCATCTTTCTCCTGTGTGGTCTCATAATCATGCCACCATAAGAAAAAAGCCTTTCTACCGGCGCAGAGCTAGGCAAGCAAGTATTATATTTCAAGAATTCTTTACTGTAGGGTATTTATTTAATGATTGCAGGCTGACATCATTATCCTTCAAATATTGCAATGATTCCAGGTCAATAGTGGTGTTTGCATTCGCACTATCACTAGCTAGTGAGGAATCCAAATCATCATAGAACATGTAGTAGGATTCTTTTTTTTTTTTCCTTTCATTTTTCACTACTATATGTGGCCTGACAAAAAAGTAGTTCAATACAGTGTTACTATAGTGAGAAAAAAAAGTACCATTTTTCATCACATTAATTATTAATTCTTTGATGTTTACAAAACTTAGCAAAAAGTATTTTGCATTTTGCAAATACAAAATATGTCCTTAAAAGGTATTTCAAATAAAATATAAAATGCTTTTCTAAAAAAAGTATTTAAATACAAAATGGAAATAGGTATTTTGTATTTTGCATTTCAAATACTGTTATTTTCAAAATGTCACATCTCTGCATATAACAAACGTGAAAATATTGCCGTTTTGTACGGAACCGTTTTCGTTTTGCAAAGTCGGCAGTGCCGGCCATAGTAATGATATGGAAATGAACTGTTTAGATATTAAATATTGTTTTTTTTCGTGAATTGTGGCGATCACAAGAGACAAGAGCTAGGATAATTTGAAAAGAAAATTATTTACAAAATATTGAACTATAGTATCTATATATATTAGGTCATATATCTAATATAATATTAATTTAAAAATTACATATGAAATTGGCGTTTTGTAAAGGAGGAACATAAAGTAAATTTTTTTAAACATATTTATTTACTCAAAGTATATATATACCATTGCTATCTATGCACTTTTGCCATCTCATAGGTAGTTCATTGATTCCTTTACTAAAAAAACCATTCGGACAGGAATAAATAAAATCTTTGAAGGCGCTTTGGACTGCCCCATCGGATTTGATTTTTTTCTCTTGCAAGAAGTTATCCAAAATTTAAAAAAAAAATGGTAATCTTTTGGAGCAAAGTACGGGGAGTACGGTGGATGTCTTAGACATTCCAATTGAAGCTCCTCTAATTTGGTAGCCGTCTGTTGTGCAGTGTGTGGTCTAGCGTTGTCCTGAAGCAGCAGTGGCCTAGAGCGAATGACAAACCTCGGTTGTTTAGCAGCCAGCTTTTTCATCATGATTTGCAGTTGCTGGCAATAGACATCTGCCGTAATCGTCTGGCCAGATTTAAGAAAGCTGTAGTGAACGACACCGGCACTAGTCCAGCAAACGCTCACAAGTAACTTTTTTTGAGTCAATTTTCGCTTGGGGCAGGCTTTGGCTGGTTCGCCAGGGTTCAGCCTTTGCGATGAGCGTTTCCGATTATCGTACCGGATCCACTTTTCATCACAGGTAATGGATTCGATTTAGAATCCCTTCATTATTGTCCCAGTTGAGTAATGTAACGCAGCAGTCGACGCGCGTTTGTCGGTTTGCTGCACTCAATTTATAGGTACGCACCTTTCAAGCTTTTTCACCTTCCCAATTTGCTTCAAGTGGATTAAAACAGTTTTATCACTAACACAGCCTGCAGCTAATTCCGACGTGGTTTGCGATGGATCCGCTTCCACAATAGCCTTCAATTCTTCATTATCAACTTTGGCCTCCCGCCGCCCACGGGGCTTGTTCTGCAGGTCGAAATTTCCAGAACGAAAACGTTGGAACCAAAAAGGCACTGTGTTTTCTTTTACGACACCGCCACCATACACATCATTAATCCTACGAGCCGTTTCTGCAGCACTAGTGTCACGGTGGAACTCGTACTCGGAAATAATAGGATATTTCAAGTTTTACATTTTGTAAACAGAGTGTCGCAAAGAAAAAAACCAAAGGAGGAAAAACCAAATGAATTACGGTTTTCGAAAGACAAATGCATAAGTAAATAGCGGTATAAATTTGAAATTGGAATTCCTAACCAAACAAGATATATTTGAGATCAAAGTGGCCAGTACGACAAAACGCCAATTTCATATGTAAGGACCTAATACTTAATATGATACATATTTAAATCATTTTATAACAAAAATATCATGAATTATGTGAGTATATTGTTAAATTATAATTATTATTACGTTCCTGTTATGTCACAAAGATTGAAATATTTAGGCACTTGGTTTGCCTTTTATTTGTAATGTATTAATGCAATCGTTGATTTATTAATCAATGAATATACTATTTTATGTCCTAGTTTATACTTAATTTCGCATTTTTAAATAGGAGTGAGTTTTATTTGCGCTATTCCATATTTTGTTTTAAAATATTATTAAAAAAAGCGTGTGTGTCAGCTCCGACGCACGATTGGAGTTAACTCTAAAAAGTACAAATTTTGCACAACGCAAAGAAAGTAAGTGTACTCAAAAAAACAAAAGCTTCGAATCTTTGACTAATTATTTGTCATCAGTTCACAGTTGTCATTGCTATATTTTGTGTGTATAAATCGTTATTTAAACATACATTTAACTAATTAAATAAAAACTTTGGTATGTGTGTCATATAGATTTTTGCCATAATTTAGCTACAAAAACCAACCATAAAATTCATATATTTTTATTTTTCACACTGGCCTGTTTTGTTATTAAATAATATGAAAAATGTATCCACAGTATGTAATTAACGCAGATTTACGAAAGATACGATATAAGTAAATAAAAACATAAATATACGGTTTTAGTTGAGATTTAAAACTAAGAATTAGTAAAAATTAAAAAAAAAAGAATTTGTGATTTGTTTAATTTTGGAAGATTGACAATTTTTATTATATTTTCTGATATTGAATGGAGAACTTAAAAGTGTGACATCTTTAGCTAACATCGTGTGACAACGTGTGTGACCGTCAGACATCGTTAATTCGATTTCGACTCCCATAAGATTTTCATACCCCGAGATTATATATGAAAATAGTTTCTTAAGAAGTAAACTCCAAAAGATATGTGTTACATCATGTCACTCGTCTCTAATGAAGGAGGACGCCATTTGATGTCAGAAAAAGTACCGATAACTTCCATTGGCTGTTTTCGATACCCCCTCTGCCTCCAAACGGCGAGGCGTCGCATGCGTCAAGTCCACACACCTATTATATGGCACGACATTCAAAGCCCTCATAGGCATAGCTTACCGAATACCCATATAAGGTGACGTCACTCACCGAGGTAGGGTAGCGCCGGTGACGCGGTGCTGCAGGAACAGTGTTCTATACTGGGGAAGCTCCACGGAGTCCGACAGCCACTCCACCGTCTGCTCCACCGTCCAGTTGTGCACCTGGAAACAATAACCGAAGACTGCCGCTTTACTCTATCAAAGGTTATGGTCAATTAATACAGAGCCAACCACGATCCTTCTATTTAGATTAGTCCTAATTCAACGACCGCGCACAGCAGGTCTAAAATGGCCACATTAAGTGAATGGTCCAGAATCGAATCCAACAGCAATATGAATCTGACAATTATTTTATTTGACAATTAAGTTATTCTTTTTGAGTGTGGCAATGAGGGTTTTGAAATTCGTGACATCTGACAGCTTTTTGATATCTCAAGGACCGTCCGGCTACCAAGCGCCACCTGGTGACAGAAAAAGAATCGGAAATTCTTATTGACCGTTTTTGATACCACTTACGACGCTTCCAGCGAAATCACCAAATGACGCTTTGTGTGCGTTGGGTCTGCCCCTAACGGCAGAAAAAATATCAAAGACCCTCATTAATGCATTTCTATTGAAAACTGTAAAAAGTGATTAATTTGTTATATGATTCTATTTATGACGATTCATTGTAGCCATTTCATGATATCTGAAATGAAACAAATTGTGAACGTAATACGAAACACTCGAAGTAGCCTTTTTAGACCTGCTGATCTGCGGGTTGGGTGGAAGTAGCTGGTAGTAGGGTCAAATAAAGCCTGATCCTACTCTTATTAGGAAGAAACCTTATCCCAGTAGTGACTAGTGGAGCCTGGCCTTCTTATTCTCAGTTTCCGAGGTTTTTGTCGGTAGGTTATTTATTCAATAGCGCTTTTGATTGGTTACCGTATGCGTCATCCAATCAAAAGCACTATTGAATATATTATAATAAGTAACGACAAAAAACCTCCGCATCCGGGCTTTGATGTATTTTTAAACGGTTTTATTTAGCTTGGCCAGTTTATTTATTTATTTGTTTGGGGAAAATTTAGTAATTGGACTTTTACCCCCTTCCTGACACCAGATCGATCTGATATTTGGTACCCACTCTTAATCTTGATGACAATACAATAATAAAAAAAAATATGACTGTAAATCCAAAATGGCCGCCGATACAAAATGGCGGATTACATATTACTTCACAATAACCTCTATTAGGGTATCAAATGAAAGGGCTTTATTGGTAGAATAGAGCTCACTATAAAAAAATAAAATTCAAGATGGCCGCCGCCACAAAATGGCGGATTACATATTTTCCACAACTACCTCAATATAGGTATCTAATGAAAGGGCTTGATTAGTAGAATAGAGCTCATTCTGAAAAAATAAATAGCAACAAAACTAAAAACTTGAAAATAAATTAAATAAAAAAATATTTTTATGTTAAACGGTTTTATTACAATAAAAATAATGTAGGTAATGTACTAAAGGTAAAAAATAATTCGATAAGTCCTAGCTACCAGATCGCACCAATCTTCTCATCAATCTGGGGTATTGATCAGACAAATAATAAAATCGTTGGGCGTTGCGTATCTAGAGTTAATATATGATAGTTTCACGCGCCCAACGATTTTATTATTTGTCTGATCAATACCCCAGATTGATGAGAAGATTGGTGCGATCTGGTAGCTAGGACTTACCGAATTATTTTTTACCTTTAGTACATTACCTACATTATTTTTATTGTAATAAAACCGTTTAACATAAAAATATTTTTTTATTTAATTTTATGGAATCTTTATCCCCTTATAGACCTGATTATCTCAAACGGAGATGAAGCCCTTCTCACAGTATTGTTAATGTCTGTAATGAATATATTGCTTAAACTCGCCATACATGTAACGGCGTACTTAGCAGGTTTGCCTGCACAGGTACACCTGTCAAGTAAGCTTGAGATGAGTAGTATGGAAACCTACACAGTTCTACAACATACACGCTCCAGTTTTATGCCTGTACAACTCAACTATACAGGCAACCCTGTCAGGTAGATGGGATCTTCTTCTATGATGGGAAGATCTTTGACGAAATACCCTTGTAAAATAACCACCTCAGATCTGAGCCAGGCCTCCCACAGCTCCTTGACGGAGATGTGCATGTCGTCGTTGTGGTGGAATGCGCGCTGCCGCTTCTCGTACCCGCTGTCGTACTGCAGCTCCTCGCGGAGAAACTAGAACACAAGGTGACAGTCATTACATTAATCTTTTATACTTTAAACGAGACAATCTTGTATATATATGATCGTGGTCTCGAAAACGGCTGCAAGTATTAGCATGGAATTTAGTATGAAGGGAGCTTAGGGGAGAAAAATCGTTCTAGCTAGGTCTTATCCCAGGAAATTGCGCATTTCAAGTTATATATGTTTTTTCTTAGGTCGTGCAACAATTGATCAGTAATTTAGACTCATTATGTCAGTCCGATTGGCAGTTTGTATGACAGGTATGCGTATGTACAATTTATCAGAATACTGAGCAAAGCTCGGTTACCCAGGTATAGGATTTTTCCTACTTTAGAGGGCGTCCAGGGAGCGTCCGGGCCGGACTTCATTTGCTGTCCGTGTTTTTTTGTAGGCAGATTTAGTGAGGCGATATTGTTTTTCTTTTTGTTTTGTTTTGATTTTTGAGAAATAATAAAAAGATTATCAAGTAATTATTTTGTAACTTTGGATGTAATTCATTAGTGTATAAATAGATTATTTATGTAAGTACATTTTGTAGTTTTACAGATCATAAAAAAGTGAACGGCCGTTCAGATAGTTTTTTTAATGGTTTTTCTTATCATGGCAGTTAAATGCTATAAATAAGGGAAAATTGTTCTCAGTATACTGCTCGCTCCCTGTCCAATACTCGACTATTTTTTTTCTTTATTAGGTACAGTCTTTCAGATGAACATTTTACTGTTTAAAGCTAGATATAAAAAAAATCTCGTTCATGTTTTGACCATGAAGCGGATGTATGTAATAAGTAATAACATTATTATATTAAACGCTATTTTAAAGAATTTCTAAAGTGTCCAACGCTATCCGTTTCCAATGGGATTTTATTAAACTTTATCTACAATAATAATAATCATCATCGAAAAATTTCTTGCTCGCTCCGCACGCTCGTTTTTCACACAAAGATTTAAATGCCTTTTCAATGTAATATTGAAAAATACTCAATCAAAATTATAAGTCTATAATTTTTTCATTTTCAACTGTTTTTGATTATTGGAAAAAAACTTTTTATATTATGTCCGGGTTTTGAGCTCTTAAATCCGGGGTTTAAATGCGTCTTGTCCGGGTTGTCAAATTAAAGAAATGGCAATCCTACCCGGGTAGGCACTTCCTTTTAAAGTAAAAAAATGTAGATGCAGATAGTTCCAGATGTTTTTATTTTACATTTCATAAGTTTTATAAGTATATAATAGGTCCTATAAGTTAAGTTCAGGGGGCGTATTACAAGCTCTTAATTCCAGCCAGTTTACGACACGAAACAACTGGCTTGCATTTTCGTATTATGACCACTTATTGTCAGCCAGTCAGCAGTCACGTGACACTTGACTTACTTCTACATTGAAACTTGAGTGGTATTTTCGTATTATGACAATATATTTGACATTAGCTGGCTTGTTTTTACGTCAAAACTGTCTTTACAAAGCCGTACAGTTTACGCCACACATCATTAGCTTTTATTGCCTTGTTTATATTATAGTGTTCTCTTTAATATTTTAATGGGTAACGTAACGTAAAATATCGCTAAAATAATTGCGAATATTTGTTTATTTTTAAGACATAGGTTCATAGAAAATAAACATGTGAGACGACTGAAGTTGAAGACATGAGTTAGAAATATTTTCATTTCTAGAAATAATGGTTCACACGAGAAGCACCAAAATCACCAAGCGATTCATCATTCAAAATTTATAAATTTGCAATTTTCAAATCGTCTACAGTCCGATCAGATCAGTGTTACCACACCAGATTCTTTAAATTTGCCGCAATTTTTCAGTTTCATCATTCGCTGGCCAGAATGTAGCTATAAAGTAGTTAAATTGGCAACACTGATTTCACCTCTGACAGGACCTTTATGCCGAAGGTCACTTACATAGAAACTCCGAGGGTAAATAACTGTGAATTCCTTTTTCCAAAATCTTTGTAATAAAGGAATATAATCTTTTTTAAAATAGGAATATACAAACCGACGACTATTTGTTCAACGTTTTAATAATTAATGGCCTATCATTATTTTTATCGGTAGCCCTTAACATTTTCTTTTTATAACTGTTATTACAACTGTACATATTCTATTTCTAGTAAAAATATATTACTTTTAAAATGCCGTTCCAAATATCGCCCCATATCGCATTATTGCATCATCCAAATATCGCATCATTTAAAATAGCCTCCCTCTTACAGTACAAATTTTCAGTTCCGTCATTAGCTATGTACCTACTAAGGGCATGCTATAAGAAAAAACGGACTGTAATTACGTCGAATTTGACGTTTCCGTACGTCACCTTCATGCTCGTTTCAACCAGTCAGCGACAACCAAACCCGTTTCTGATAATACAGACATAAATGATCCTCACACTCAGTATCATAATTTAAAGAACATCCTTCTGCAAGCTGCGGATAGGTCGATCCCCCTTAAGAACACAGGAGATCGTATATTATCCCCTCCTTGGTGGGATGACGAATGTACTTCAGCCTGTAAGCGTCGTCAGGATGCTGAAAAACTTTATGCAAGGGCCATGACAAAGGCAAATTTTCTAAATTACAAAAAAAGCCGTGTGGTGTCGTGGGACACCGGATAGGAACGAAGTTCCTAATTATAAAAATATTAGGTCTTTACCTATGAAATTGCCGTTCTGCAGTACTGGCCATTTCAAATCAAAATAATTTTTGTTTGGCTAAGAATTCTAATTTCAAATTAATTTTATTTTAAAAACATGGAATTATTTTTCCAAAAGTACTCATTTGTTTATTGATTAGTGTTACATTTTCATCGCATTTCAATCTTTTTCGTCATCATGGATACGTTAAAAATTCGAGTAATTATGGAATATGAGTACTGTCGTGGCAGCAACGCGGCACAAGCGGCACGCAACATCAACGACGTTTACGGAGCTAACACCACAAACCAACGCACCACCTGTTATTGGTTTGCTCGCTTCCGTTCTGGAAATTTCGAACTGAAAAATGAACCTCGCGGTCGTCCGAAGACTTTGGTCGATAATGACGAATTAAAGGCGATTGTGGAAGCTGATGATACACAATCTACGACTGAATCAGCAGCAGCTTTCGACGTTAGCGTCAAAACAATATTGGTCCATTTGCGTCAAATTGGCAAGGTAAAAAAGTTTGACAAATGGGTGCCCCACGAACTCAATGTACGCCAGCGCGAAGTACGTGTCGAGACGTGCCTTGCACTGCTCAACAGACACACAAATGAAGGAATTTTGAACCACATTGTTACCTGCGATGAGAAATGGATTCTGTTTGATAACCGCAAGCCCTCAGCAAGTTGGTTGGATCCTGGTTCAGCACATAAACACCAGCCCTAAACGAAAACTTACCCCTAAAAAAGTGATGGTCACTGTTTGGTGGTCTAGCGCCGGTGTGATTCATCACAGCTTCTTACCAAACGCGGTGAGCATTACTGCAGATGTGTACTGTGAAGAACTGAACACAATTATGGAGAAGCTGGCACATCTCCAACCAGCATTGGTCAATCGCTCGTCTCCGCTGCTCCTGCACGACAACGCGCGACCTCATACTGCACAGCAGACGGTCTCCAAGTTGCAAGAACTGGGGTTGGAAACTCTCCGTCATCCGCCCTACTCACCAGACCTTGCGCCTACAGACTACTACTTTTTCCAGAATTTGGATAACTTCCTGGCGGGAAAAAAATTCAATACCCGAGAGGCAGTACAAAATGCCTTTGAAGAATTTGTTGCCTCCCGTCCAGCTGATTTCTTTAAGAAGGGCATTAATAAACTGCCACTGCGTTGGCAAAGATGCATTGATTGCATGGGTGATTACTTCGATTAATCCAAATAAAAAATACACGAAAAAAATTCGTTTAAATTTTTTCATACAAAATAGCAATTTCATAGGTAAAGACCTAATATTAATTTTAAGTTTTATTCGAGGTATAAAGAAAATAATAAAGATATACATTTTTATGTACATCTTACGTTACGGACGTTTTTTCCGTACGTATCGTACGTAGGGTACCCTCCGCATCGACCTATAAGGAACTTCGTTCCAAAAATTTCGGCTGAGATTTAAAATTATTTTCGGAAAAAAGAGAGAAGGATGGCGAGAGTTCTGTTTAAGTCTGTCGCCTTCGTCTAAACCCTCAATCGTTTGGAATAATATTAAAAAAAAATTCGTGGTTCCTTATCGTCAAGCGATTACCGTCAGTCCAATGATCCTACTAAATGGATTGACGCATTTTCGCGAAGGTTGGCACCTCCGACGGCTCCATCCTTCGACGAACTTTGCGTTGTCACTTCTGTAGAGTCCTCTTCAAATTATTTAGACTCCCCATTTTCTTTGGAGGAATTTCGTCTGGTTTTAGGGTCATTAAAGGATACCGCTCCTGGTGCAGATGGAATTCCATACTCCTTCATTGTCAACAGTGGTCCAGACACACAACTCCTATGTCTGAGAGTTTTAAATGACATCTTCCAGTCGGAGGTTCCTCCGGAGTAGTGGCATTCTCAAATTATTTTACCTATCCTTAAACCGGGAAAACCTGCTAATAACCCATCTAGCTGTAGATCCATTGCTCTTTCGGCTACACTAGGAAAAATTCTAGAACACCTGATCAAAAACAGGTTGGAATGGCTAATGGAGAGTCGGGGTGTGTCATCTAAAACACAGTTCGGTTTTCGATAAGGCTTTTGCAATACGGACAGTATAGGAATACCCTGGTAACCGATATTCGCATAGCTTTTTCGAAAATGGAAGCTGTGGTAGCGGCGTTCCTGGATGTATCATCTGCGTACGACAATGTCAGTCTTCCGGTACTCAGGCAAAAACTGCAACAGCTGAGTGTCCCAGCGAGGATGACAAACTATATTTGCAATTCCCTTTCCTTCCGTTCTCTTATCATCTCTTCCCAAAATTCCCAACTATCGCCTAGAATTATATACAAAGGCGCCTCCCTCAAGGTAATGTCCTCTGTCCACTCCTCTACAATATATACACCTCTGACCTTGATCATATTGTCAATAGCTCTTCTGAGGTCCTCCAGTACGCAGATGATTTAGCCATGTACATTGCTTCAAAAGATATAGCGGAATGCTCCGCCCGCCTCAACTCTGCCATTGGCTATCTTAATGACTGGATGGATAGACATGGGTTGTCCATCTCTATCGCCAAAAGCTCTGTTGTTGTTTTCACTCGTTCCAAAATTATACCAACCATCACTATTCAATCCAATCAACAGGTTTTCCCGGTTAAGGATAAGGTGAAGTTTCTAGGTGTTTATTTGGATTCCAGACTAACTGGCGTTCATCACATAAACCACGTGGCGAAGAAATGGGAGAAAAATATTAACATTCTCCGATCACTCTCTGGTGTGTGGTGGGGTTCACATCACATCATTACACGCAGAAGCTGATGTACAATTCGCTGGTTCGTAGTCACCTAGATTACGGCTCTTTTCTTTTGGAACCCTGCAATAAATTACCACTGAAGACTCTGGACAAAATACAGTCAAAGTCCTTGAGAATTACTATTGGGGCTATGAGATCGGCACCAATTAATGCGCTACAAGTTGAGTGTGGGGAGCCACCACTTAACATCAGGAGGCAGTATTTGTCTGATAGGTTTATGTTAAAATTGTTTCAAAATTCCTCCCATCCACTCATTGAAAAACTCCACACCCTTTCGCAGCTAGCTAGCTCTTCAAGCTACTGGTTACATAAGTAACTAAGGCAGTTACGTAACTGCCTGCCTTATGTAACTGTCTGTTGATCAGCTACCATATAATTACCCGTCTTCCTTGCCTATTTTTAGTGAGTGTCACACAAAAATATCCAAGTAGTTTTGACTTGGATACCAGGACATAGTAGAATCACTGGCAACGAGAGTGTGGATGCCTAAGCTAAAGACGCTATATCATCAGGTGTGACTAGTCAATATAAGGTTTATTGCCAGGATTTAATTCCCCTAGTTAAGAATCACATGAATATCAGGTGGCACAATGAGTGGGCCAAAACTAGTACAAACAAGGGAAAACACTATTTTGATATTCAAAATGGCATACCTGTTAGACCATGTTTTTTTAAATTTAAACAAGCAAGTAAAACAGTGTGTTTATTATACAGCTATTTGCCGAATGAGACAGGGTCATTTCTGCTCACCTGTTTTTCTTGCTAAGATTAGGGTAAGGGATAAGCTCTTACTGCGAGTGTGGCCTAGATGAGGGCACTCTAGACCATATCTTCTTCACTTGTCCAAATAACCAAACGTATGATAACCGGACAAATAACTGGTTGTATAATATAATAACAAATGACAAATAACTTACCTTGACAAATAACAAATAACAATAACATATAACCCTCCTATATTTCCCCGCCCTATCAATTTTAAATCTGCTCTATGTTTTGTAAATACTCCTTTTATTGAAAATTTGTGTACATATATTGTTACTAACAAAATAAAATTGTAAGGTATGTGGTACTAAGACTAAATGTTTGTGCTTGTTCTAGGTTAGACATCTTTCAACAGACTTCCTTCAGTTCACCGTGCCCTTGTTTTTTCATAAAACCTACTCTTAAGGCAGAGTTTCCGCCAACACACTCTGACATTGGCGATTCACTAAAGAGCCATTTTTAAAAGAAGAAGAAGAAGACAGCCAAACCAGGAAGAATCCAGAATGAAATGTCGTTCTAATACGAAAAAGAACTAGGCACTTTAGGGCCGTATATTGCATACAGGTTGTTCAAAAAGTCGTGGATCAAACGAAATAGGGAGATAAAGAAGGTAATTTCCAACAAAAAATCTTTCTACAGCATGGCCTATCTGCATTGCATGAAAAGTTATGAATATATTTGTTTTTTTTTTCAATGAAACTACCGAGTTTTTTTATAATTTAATCAATAAAAAATTTAATTAATTATAAACAATAAAACAAAAGGTGTTGTATTACTCGATAATGTATCAATACTACAAAAATTGTATTGCAGCTCTTGTTACCAAATTTAACGGGCACTGAATATTTTTCCGTAAATTTTGAAGCGTTACAAAAAAATACTTCGCACTTTAAGAGCATCCTGTGAAAAAAAATGTATTACGGAAAAGTGACCCTGTATTAAAAAAACTTGCTGATTTAATGCTGATTCAAATGAGGTACAACACTTTACTGTTTGACCTTTAGTTTTCGTTTTATGGTCGTTTTGTCATATTAAGGTGCAAATTTATATAATTATAAATTGAAAGGAAAATTTTGATTTTTGCTCATACATATTATGTAGTAATTTCAGAAGCCATCATGAAATAAAAAGAACAATTATGACTTAGTAATTTTATTAATATTCAAATTTTTACATTAAATGTTCAAAGTTCCTACCTCTGACCATAATGCACAATCTACACCGCCTAATAAAATTCGCACGTAATCGGCGGAATGCACCTCTGTTATTAAGAATTTGTAACCTAGCAAACTCGAGATTTTGTCGTAGTTCTTGTTCAGTGTTGTTCTCTCCTTGATACACTATTTCTTTGAAATAGCCCCAAACAAAAAAAGTCTATTGGATTAAAGTCGGGCGACCGGGATGGCTATGCAATAAGTCCGCCTCGACCAATCCACCGGTTAGGGAAGCGCTCGTTCAAATTTCCTCGAACTGCTCGAGCGTAATGAGGCGCCGTCTTGTTGCAGCCACATTTCTGCCACTCGATCTTCAGGAATCTCAGCTTTGTTGAGTATTTGGTTCAAATTATTTTGTAAAAATTCAGCACCATTCAGCCTTGGTGGCATTTCATGTAGCACAAGCTGCTGGTCAATTATTACAGCCCACATGTTTATACCAAACAGATGCTGGAATCGATCATTTCTGATGATATGTAGGTTCAGTCTGGAGTAGAAGTGTAAATTGTGGATTTTAAAAATCGTTACCTGAAGTAAGACACTTTTTTGACAAAGGATTAAATGGTTAGTGTGAAAGAGTTGTCCATTTTATAAATCCTAAGTGTGACAAGAACAGGACAGTTCTAGCATTTCAAACTAATAAATTATTTTGAATAAGGCTAATTTAATGAAATTTGCACCTTGATATGAAAAAAACGACCATAAAACTAAAACTAAAGGTCAAACAGTAAAGTGTTGTGTAAAAAAATAATTTGAATAAGTAGTGAAACGGAACGTTTCTGTAAATAGTTCATGACATCTAAAAAAGTTATTTAATATGTCAAAACGACAAACGGAACGTAACGCCGCCATTTTACTACTACGGACTAAATAACACAGATTACAAATAGTACTAGTATGACGTCACAGCACTTTATAGTAGTAGTAGTAGATTATATACTAGTAGATTATCTATCTATCAACCAATATAGTATATAGCGAATGTGTTTTCGGCGATTTTTTTTAAAGTGTATTTTTAATATATTTTTGTAGGTTTTTCGGTTTCAAAATCATGTATTTTTTTTTGTGTAATGAAAAAATTATGAAGCGTATAGGACATAAATAAAAACAAGGTCAAGTAGCCTATTGTCGTGTGTAATTTCCGAACTTAATGTATTAAGGAACGATGTTAGTCATACACGCCACAGTCGACACAGATATTATAGGTATAAATCAAAATTTAAGGACAACAAGTGACTTAAAATATTATGTCCTATTGGGAACAACTACATCGAATAGAAAACTTCATGCATAGATTAAGAGTAACCTCATGAAACTACGAGCAATCAGCCAACGTGTGCTCCAAGATCCTCGACAATTGCCGCAACCATTGTTGTTATTCAAACATTTGCAACAATATTATATATTATAAAAGGCTCCACCCGCGTGGCAAAAGTTAAGCGTATGTGTAAATCTGAAGCCAAACAACTACCATACCAATTTAAAATTTTCATTGAAATCTCCGCCGTCTGTGACGCCTTAATCCTTACAGAAGTCTACTACATAATTTTTTTTCTATGGCTGGATTCAAATCTACGAGGGTTACAGGCTCACAGCCTTACACGTCTAATCCAGTCATAGAAAAAAAAAACTCTGTTAGGAATCGAAAATGTAGCAACTGTCCTAGAAGTTTTTTTTATCTTTATTTATTAACGACGGTTTTGTTCGCCACGCGAGGTCCTGGCAAGAAGGTTCTGTACATAGCAAACTTGCACTACTAAATTACTACATACCAGTGACTGTTCGTTATAAACAAATAGAAAATCTGAGTTATTGAGAAATAACCTTATCACTGCCCTTGGCTAAATGTAGCCATGTTATCATTACGGTTGCATATGGTCAGTTTGTTCACGGCTCGTACTTGTTTTTAAGCATCATTATCATCATTAGAAACATAGAATAACTTATATTTCCTTGTGAAGTTTGTATCCTGAATTCCTGACACAAGAAACACTTGATTGCTATTATTTTAGTGTGGATAGATACGTAGCTTAGAGTTGCCAACCCTAAATTAAAAAAAAAAAACAGGACGGTTGGCAACCCTAAGTCGTAGCTGAACTTTTCTACTGGTTTAGTTTATGACAATACTAGCTTTTGCCGACGGCTTTGCCCGCGTGGAACAGTGTTCTTGGAGAAAAAACTTCTTTGGCAAATAAGTATACTCACTGCAATATAGTTCTGTATACAATATTGAACATGTTTAAGGGTTTCGTACCTAATGGGTAAAAACGGGACTCCCATCACCTCGACGCGACTTGCGAGACCGCACGATATTCACGCTTGAATTTAAATATTACAAATATCTTCTAAATATAAAATATTAATTTATACTGTATGGTTTAAAGGGCTACTATAACGTGTATAAAATGCTAAAAGTCACGTATTTATTTGATAAGGATCGTACTGTATCCGTCTAAATAGTTTCTGAAAATTATAATTATTAAACCATACTTATTAATAAGTATGAACTGGGCACGGGCAGCTAGTTTTATTAAGTAAACCGCTATGTCCCTGTATTTTAAATCTGTAATATCTTCGAAAATATTCATTTAAATTACATGCTGTAAAGGGCCATATTGGGCACAATATATTTAAGGTATGTACTTAATTGGATAAGGATTAACGGTGTATTGCTTAAAATCACTTCGTAAATAAGCGATTATTTCTCGTAAAAAATAAAGGATAAAAAATTGGTTATTGATGGTTATCTCTAAGAGATAGACATATACCATCGCGGACATTTTTGTAGACCTTTTTAAGGTGTACAATACTGTAGGACATTATTTTGATCTATCTCGTAGGGTTCAGCTAGCGTTTGCAATGTTAGCGCAAAAAAATATGTTTATTTACGACATTAGAAACCTCTTAAATTATCAGTGTTTTCTACTATGTTATGCATGATATATACATATAAACCTTCCTCTTGAATCACTCTAACTATTAAAAAACCCGCATCAAAATCCGTTGTGTAGTTTTAAAGACCTAAGCATACATAGGACATACAGATAAAGCGACTTTGTTTTATAATATGTAGAGACAATAAACACTAGATTCCTAAAATTTTAGTGTGGCGTAAGAGGTCATTCGTTCAGGAAAACCCACAAGACCTATGACGCGATATTCAAATGCGAGAAAAGATACGAATAATAAAAACAAACCGTTAGGTTTGCAACAGTAGGTACTCGTAAGTATTTAATATTCAACAAATTTGCGCAGCGTTTCTAAGGAAAAGAGGCTTCATTTGGAAATACCCACTGGTCCACAGGATTTCAAAAGTATCTTGGCCTACTAATGCCAATTTGATAAACAATGAAATAAGATACGGCAACTTTTACTTACGTTTTAAAGGAAAAAAGGCTGTATTAGGAAAGACCCACTGGTCACGGGATTTGACTAGCTAGCATTGTTGGCCTACTGATACCAATTTGATCACCTAATTTGATTAAAAAAAAAATAGGGCAACTTAGTTTCCGTACAAGTACTTTTATAAAAAAACTAGAACCCAACCAAAAGTTACTCGCTCAAGGACACGCGTTATTTGCCTACCGATCGTCGTGTCTCTTACGAGACAATCGACAAAGGGTTGCCGCACGCCCGCCAGAGCACTCGCACCGCATGTTCCCGAGCTACCGCGTCGAAATGCTATGTAATTATTGTGTAGTGGATGGCTGCAGTGTAGTAGTTTAACAACTAAATTAAGTAGTTTTTACCCTCTTTAGTAGGCATTTAGTTCTTAGTAGTTTTTTTTTTTGTAGGAAAAGTCTCCAGCCAGAAAAAAATAGAAAAAGCGTTCTTAAATTAAGTATTGCAAATTTTAAAATTGCAATACCTACTTATTTACGAATTTATTGATTTTCCTCCGCTTTACTGTTTTCCTTATTATTATATGTCTATTAAAATTATTTTGCTTAGGATATTTTCAACTATAAAATTTAATAATGTGTAGTGGAGTGGATATACACGTAAATATAAAAGTCCGACGTAAAAATATAACACTTTATTGTTATTTTAGCACAACACATAAAACATTACAGTGTTCACAAAACAAAATTTCACATAAAACCGTAGGGTTTTATGTGAAATAAAAGGATAGAAATAGGAGAACAGGTACTTACATCATCGCTCTCGCTTAGGTCGACGTTGCCATTGGCATCGTCGTCCAGTTGCTTGTGGAGCTGCGTGATGGCCTCTAACCCTGCCCGATCCTGCAGGCACGAAGCATCATTGTGGCAGGCCTCCGACAGTACTGGAAGAGAATGACAATGGTCATGAAGAAAGAGACATACAACTTATTCCCAAGACTTTGTTAATAAGGCTGGGACTATATTGTCCGGAATCTGGTAAGCCGTAGAAAATTCAGAGCGCTGAAAATAGAACTCAGCGATAATACCATAGAGCTGAAAATCGAACTTGACTGTTCGATTATCAGCTCTTTTTTTTAATTAATAATCAATCTTAATCTCATTATAGCTATCTGAGATAAAGATTTCAATACATTTCAACGATCCTAGGATTAACTTTACGTTTTACGTTACGTTTTTTCTCAAACAATTTTGTTTGAGAATCTGAGATTGAAGTCAATCTAAGATTTTAGATATGTTATTAATTTCGGGCGTTAGTCGACGACTGCCCTAAAACTATACCCCATCAACGCAATCTGTTGGTTTGAAATGTGTATTGATTGATTGGCCAGTCAATGACGACGGACTGTAATATTGTCATATGTCAGTAATAATGTCAAAAAACCAGCCAAGTGCGAGTCGGACTCGCACTCGCAAAAAATATTATATTTTTCGTGATTTTGTGTAAGCACTTTTTCAACATGGTAAATGCACATACACATGCAATTTTTTCTTTCTAGCGCTAACCGTTTGGACGGTAAACCGAAGATGAACGGACGGACACGACGAAACTATAATATAAATTTATTATTATTTTATGATGCCAAAACCGAGATCTATACACAGTCTGTAAGTACACCAAATTTCATTCATTTATATTCATAATTACAGAGGCTACAAGCCCGGACAGACAGACGGACAGACAGACAGACAGACAGACAGACAGACAGACAGACAGACAGACTTTGTTATAGACAGAGATTTTGTTATAAAATTGTATAGTACAGTTACTAATGTGGCAAAAAATCGAATTAACAAATATCGGTAAAAACATACTGCGTAATTTTCGTAAGAAATCTGACTCATGGAAAATCAAATGTGTATTCAATAAATTAAAGCGTTGTGGATCTACGAAGTCTAGACGTAGACGTAGCATTGGGTTTGGACATTGATATTATTATGTTTAGTAAATCTTCTAAATTTCTATAAAAGGAGATGACGTATCCCACTGACTGACTTGTATAGACGCTCGCACAGCCGATACTAATGGTAGGAACGTCAAATTTGGACAGTTTTAATTTACAATGTAGACGCGCACTAAGAAGGGATTTTGAAAAATTTCACCCTTAAAGGGGTGAAATACGGGTTGACAGTTTGTATTGAATTTTTTTAATATTCAAGCTAATAAATAAAAATTATTGAGTACGTATTTTATAGTTTTTTGAAATTCATCCCCTAAAGGTTGAAATGGGGGGCCAAAGTTTGTATAGTGAAATATTAATAGCTGGGGCCGTATTATGATCTTTTAAAAAACCAGCTTGTTTCCAGGCAATTCAATATACGGGCCCTTATGCAACTATTTACTAATCTGTGCCTAAAGCGCCTAGATCTTTTTCGTATTACAACGACATTTCATTCTGACTGGATTCATCCTGGTTTGGTTGCTGCTGTCTGGTAAAAACTTGCATGAAGATAACTCAACTAACCTTCATGCTCGTTTATACCAGTCAGCGACAACCAAACCAGGATGAATCCAGTCAGAACGAAATGTCGTTGTAATACAAAAAAAAAAAAGGCACATTAGGGCCGTATATTGAATTGCCTGGAAACAAGCTGGTTTTTTAAAACATCATAATACGTCCCCTGGTCGGATTACGTTGAATTTTGCCTCGCAGATAGTTATTATGACGTAGAAATCCGTTAAAAAGGGTTTTCCGAAATACATACCTCACGGGGTGCAAGGTAGGTATGTATACAATTTTAGACTTTAGTTTATTAATGAGACAGTTGGGTATAATAGAATATCACGACGAAATTGATTCAAGATTTGCTTATACAACCTATTTAGCAGCATTATGATATCAAAAGCAGGAATAGTCTCGACTCTTTTAGTATTTCGGAGTTATTAGGATGCTTGTCACTTATAAAATGTTATATTATGTTATCGGTTCGTGATTGTGTTCAGAATAAAACATCTTAAAATGGGTAAAAAATAATCTGTATGTTATGCTCACATTATCACGTTCCTCTTTTCATATAATATAATATGTGTCGTAGAATCAAGGACGATCGGAAAATTAGGACCTTTGCGAAAAAATTTCGATCTTTGCGGAAATTTTCGCAAAGCATTATTCTACTACTATTATAAATGTGAAAGTTTGTGAGGATGGATGGATGGATGTTTGTTACTCTTTCAGACAAAAACTAAAGAACGGATTCCGATAAAATTTGGTATGGTAGTAGTTTAAGCTCTGGATTAACACATACGAGGGCTGATCGATAAGTTTCCGAAACGACAAAGAAAAACTTCAAAAATCTATTTAAAATAAATTTATTTCTCAACGTAGTTTCCTTCTACCTCGATGCATTTAGTCCAGCGCTTCTCCAATGCCGTTACACCAGTTTGATAAAATGTTTTCTCCAACCCCTCAGAATACTCGTCCACGGCAACAATGACTTCTTCATTTGATGAAAATCTCTGGCCACCTAACCATTTCTTCAGGTTTGGGAATAAGTGGAAGTCGCACGGGGCCAGATCCGGGGAATAGGGTGGATGCGGTAGCAATTCGAACCGCAATTCATGGAGTTTGGCAACTGCAACCATTGACGTGTGTGCAGGTGCGTTGTCATGGTGGAACAAAATTTTATTCTTGGCCAAATGTGGTCGTTTCTTCTGGATTTCTTCACTTCATTTTTGCAGCAAGCTTGCGTAGTACTCTCCATTTATTGTTTTTCCTTTTTGCAGATAATCCACTTAAATAATCCCTCGAGCATCCCAAAAAACAGTCGCCATCACTTTGCCGGCCGACAAAACCGTTTTTGCTTTCTTCGGCGCAGGTTTTCCGCTCTCAGTCCACTGCTTAGATTGTTCTTTTGTCTCGGGAGTATAATGATGTATCCAGGTTTCATCGACTGTTACATAACGCCGCAAAAACTCATTAGGATCTCGGTTAAACAGCGCCAAACACTCCGATGAATCGTCCACTCGACGTTGCTTTTGGTCTACAGTGAGCAAACGCGGCACATATCGCGCGCAAAGCTTTTTCATTCCCAAATGTTGGTGCAAAATATTAAAAACGAAAAACGTTCAGATGAAATGCTCACCATCTGTGCTATCTCTCGCAACTTTAAGCGCAGATCATTCAATACAATTTTGTGAATTTTTTTGATCATGTCCGGATTCGTGACTTCATTTGGACGGCCAGACCTGTGGGCGTCTTCGCAGCTCTGTCTTCCACGTTTAAAATCAGTTACCCAGGTGTGAATTGTACTCAATGCAGGAGCAGAATTACCTAAAACACTGTCTAGCTTGGTTTTAATCTGGGTTGCTGTTTTCACTTTTAAAACGTAAAACTTTATCACCGCACGAATTTCGTTTCTTTCCATTGTTAAGAAAATTTACGACAGAGAAAGTTCTACGTCCTCTCAAACAAATTCCATCAGTTCGATTAAATTAAAATTTGGCGTTCTATTTTCAAAAAGATGCCAGAATATAATGTAATATTCCTTTTTTGCGTATCATTTTTTTAAGTTCGTCGTTTCGGCCAGTTATCAATCAGCCCAGGTATGCTACTTTTTATAACGAAAAAGTACAATGTTTTCGTGGGATACTGTATTTAAGCGGACGAAGCAGCGGGCGAAAGCTATATTAGCTTTCTGCACACCTCCCTCCACATAAAGTTTATTTACCGACCAAATTTCCTACTCCTCCGGTTGCACAATTCTCGTAAAACTGTACTGATAGTTTTTGCATTACGTATTAATATAATAATAATGCCTTATGAGTGGATTGGCCCCATATTTTGCGATTTATATCGTCCATATGCGGCTCACTTGAAGCTGTTATCAATTACCATTGATGAGTGACCCAATCATATTTGTGCAATCCCAAAAATATCATACTAATTTGTAATATATCTGCATTCTGACGAATACACGTCGTGTATTTTAAAAAGATGAATGAAGAATACTAAGCGCGGCGTCTAAACCTAGCAAGGTATCAAAGTAGGAGTTCCGAACCAGTGGGGCGCGCCTTCCTCAACTTATAAGCCAATTTTGGAAGCAAATTACTTGAAAATGGTTGGCCTTTGTAAAAAGTCATTTATGTATCCTTGCCCTTTAAAAGTACCTATTTGTCGATACCCCACACGATGGGGTAGAATGAAAAAAAAATGTATGGAGCGCCTAAAAAATACAATTATAATTATTTTATGATGCCACAACCGAGATCTATACACGATCTATAACTATACCAAATTTCATCCATTTATATTCATGATTACAGAAGTTAGAACAGAAAGACGGACAGACCGCAGACAGACAGACGGACAGACCGCAGACAGACAGAAGGCAGACAGACGTACGGAGGACGGACAGATCGAAACTATGTTTACTAGACTAGATTATTTTTGTCCAGAAAAATGAGCAGTTCGCGTGTGATATTTTTCTATGTTTTTATAGCACGGTTATTATCTTTTTAATCGTTCCTTACACAACAATACGTCGTCGTGTAATAAAATTGTCTGTCTGTAATCTGTATAAGCCATAAGGAAAATTACACTTACCTTTCTCAGTGGAAGATAGAAATCGCAAAACTTAAACCAAGTACATATTAATATTATCGTTTTCAAATATGTATATTCCTTGATTCTTAATAAGGACATAATAAGGGACAAATTTAGAATTATAGCCTTTACAACAACAAAACAATTTTGCAAATAAGTTCAAACTCGTTTGGCGAGATACAACTTGAATTGTATATGTTTCTTTTTATGAATAAACAAAAAAAATACGGCAAAGTAGGTAATGACTAATGTTCAAAGATATCCGTGTCGGTGTAAAATACTATGAGAAGTACCTATTATATCATCAAAATGTATGGTGTGATGATGGTGTTGATGATGATGATTACCGTAATTGACATAGTGGCATATGCTTGCAGTTCTATAAGCAACGCCGAAATCCCCAAACATGTATCTATAAGGAGTCAGGAGTTCTGTTCAGTACTTTTGAATCCAGGGTATTCCTTGGTGCAAAATCTTACTTTATTGAGTTATAATATGTATTTGACACAACGTTACCGTTTGTTTGCATTTAAAACAAATTATTTGTATTTAAAACAAATTTGTTCGGGCCTCGGATTCCAGGTCAACAAACTCAATATCAATTTTAGAATAATAAATTTTTAGAGACGATATTTTTAGCCTTGGGAGTTACGGGTAAATAAACAAGGCAACGCAATTGCGACCACTCTGGTTTTGCCGATATCCATAAGCGGTGACAGTCGTTTACCTTCAGCACAGATTAAAGAAGACGAACAGATAAACAGATACATAGTTAGCTTTCGATTTGATTGCACTACTACAAGCATACGGTGTGTCCACTTTTGTGTGGAAAAATTGCGGGCCGTTGAAGGGGAAATCAAAATTTTCAAATTTGGATTGATTTGAATCGTTCTGTGAAAGAAGTTGCCATCAGCCCTTCCAGTAGGTACGAGTCGACGCCATAAGCGCAAGAGACTCGAGATTGCGTCAAAGGCTCAAAGCCACAAATTCCTTGGAAATCTTGGGATGCTGTGACGCACTTGTGCCACTTTTTTAACCGAATTCAAAACAGTAGGCGGTTATATGTTCGGTTGTAGACTTTTTTGTATCTTCAACGATTACTGTATTTGTAGACTTGTCTCAAAATTATTTTTTTGATGTAAAGAGTAATCCGGAATTGGTCCCGTTATAACCAATGTGGAGACCTGATGATGGGATCCATGAGGAATCGAGGGAACTCCTCGAAATTTATATCGTACATCTATTGTGACTTCGACTTGTTTGGAAGTAACTCAAGAATATGCTACCAAAAAGTAAGATTTTGTGCCAAGGTATAAACCCTGGATCCAAAAACACTGAACAAAACTCCTCAGTCTTTAAAGATACATGTTAGGGAATTTCGGTAGTGTTTTAAGAACTTTGGAAGGGGGGGGACTCATTAATTAAACCACAGATTTTGTAGGACTATTTTTTAAAAATAATTTAGATAATTATTATGAGATTTACCAAAAAGAAACTAGTTACGAATGAAATTTTTGAATAGACATAATATTTTATCTCTGCTACCATCGTTAGCTACCACAATCGGGAATTTTCTACAAGAAATTTTATGGGCGTCTCATCGAAACGAA
Organism: Phengaris alcon alcon; assembly: GCA_037179445.1. NCBI lineage: Eukaryota > Metazoa > Arthropoda > Insecta > Lepidoptera > Lycaenidae > Phengaris > Phengaris alcon. Next base: position 581,875 of record JAYRCH010000059.1, read on the forward strand.
GCTATTCACGAAGATTCAGATTGATAGTAATTAATTTTACATCAGGGATCTTTCCTACAACTTTTGAATGTAGGACCGGGGTAACTTACCACGCAATTTGAAGGACAATGTGGTTGTTAAATTATATAAACTAGCTAGTTGTTGCCCGCGGCTCCGCCCGCGTAAATATAGTATCCCAAAGGAACACTGTATATACTTTTTCGGGATAAAAAGGAGTAAAAACGACCGGCCGGCGACTGACGAGACGAGACGTTACGTAAATAGGTAAAATATACTCTTTATATTGTAAAATGTAAAGTTGTATTATTATTGCTCATTGTTGATTATTTCTAATTTCGAATAAAATATACTCTTAACATTGTAAAATTGCATTATTATTGCTCTCTCTGGTAAGAAAAGTCTGGGTTAGAATAGTGGTTTAATTAAACACCAGGCGAACTTATACGAGGGCTGCACTAAAAGTATCGGGAATGGAATATTTCCACTGTTCCTGTCATATTAAAATCTTTTTAATTTAAAACTCCTTGGTTTTAAAAATCGAATACCGTTTATTTATTTAAAAAAAGATTCTCGGTCTTGTCACAAGGTCTTGTCAAACTTGTTTAGTCGTTGAGAAAATGGAATTGACTCGAGAAAATTCTAGAGCGATGATTTATTATGACTTTCGAAGTGGTTTAACACAAAAACAGTGTGTTGACCGGATGATTTCTGCATTTGGTGATGAAGCCCCATCCAAAACCACAATTTATCGCTGGTTTGCTGAATTTCAACGTGGACGTGTCAAGCTCAGTGATGATCCCCGTCAAGGTCGTCCAAAAACTGCAGTCACCCAAGAAAACGTTGATGCTGTGCGTAAGCTGATTGAGGAAGATCGACATGTGACATACCGCGAAATTCAGGCAACTTTAGAGATTGGCATGAGTAAAATACAAATAATCTTGCATGAACAATTAGGTGTAAAAAAGTTGTTTTCCCGATGGATACCGCATTTGCTCTGTGAAGAGCAAAAAGCGGCTCGCGTTACTTGGTGCGTCAGAACTCTCGAAAGATTCCACGCAGGATCCTCAAATGCTGTATACAGCATCGTATCAGGTGACGAATCCTGGATATACGCGTACGAATCCGAAACAAAAAACCAGTCACGAGTTTGGGTGTTCGAAAATGAGTCAAAGCCAACAAAAATTGTTCGTTCACGGAGTGTTAGAAAAAAAATGGTGGCCACGTTTGTCTCCAAAACCGGCCATGTTGCGACTATTCCTCTTGAGGGACAAAGAACGGTTAATGCAGAATGGTATGCTAACATTTGTTTGCCACAGGTCGTTTCTGAACTCCGTAAAGAGAACTGCAACCGCCGCATCATCCTCCATCACGACAATGCGAGTTCTCACACCGCGCACAGAACAAAAGAGTTTTTAGAGCAAGAAATCATAGAATTATTAGACCATCCGCCGTACAGCCCCGAATTAAGCCCTAATGATTTCTATACTTTCCCTAAAATAAAGAATAAATTGCGTGGTCAGAGATTTTCATCACCTGAAGAAGCTGTGGACGCCTACAAAACGGCAATTTTGGAGACCCCAACTTCCGAATGGAATGGTTACTTCAATGATTGGTTCCATCGTATGGAAAAATGTGTCAAATTTCGCGGAGAATACTTCGAAAAGCAATAAATACATTTTTAAATAGTAATGTTGTGTCACTTCCTTCATTCCCGAAATTTTCAGTGCCGCCCTCGTATGTTATTGAAGTTTTTAAGGTGAAAAAAATGGGGGGCGCTACCAAATAACTGATTTTCAAAGTAGGCGTTGGACGGATCACGGAATAAGTTTGGGAACCTCTGGGCCTAGAGGGACGGGCGAATACATCTTCCAGTTTCCCCGCTTTACCATAAAAAAAACTTACGAATGTTTTTTTCCAATGAAAACATAATGACAGCTTGATTTGATAAAATCTTTGCCACGTTGACAGGACAATGTAATGTAGCTATTATTACTACCCACCTTGATATATTAAAGTACAAAAGTATTAATGTAACAAATATTGTTACAAATTACAATTTATTTAAATTATTATCATCGACGACCTCTGCGGCTCAGTGGTTCAGCGCGCTGGTGCTCAACCCGTTGGTAGCGGGTTCGATTCCCGCCGAATGAACAAAAAGTTTTTCTGTGTTCCTGGATCATGGATGTGTAGTAAATGTGTGTATAATATAGTAAAAATCTTAAATATTATATCATGTATAGTATAAAAGTATTAAATATACTTCCCGTTTTCTGGTACCTGTAATACAAGTTCTTCGGATACTTAGCACGGGGCTAGATTGACGTGGTGTGTAGCGTCCATAAATATTATTATTTTGGTTTTTAAATCTCTTAGATTCTCCTTTTCGGGTATTCTACTAAAGTTGCGGGCTTGTGGCCAAGCAACCTCAGGTAAACTGTAAAATTAATTTATAGACAAAAATTTCCTAACGATTTGACACGTATTTAGAATGACTGCTTTTTGCAGGGTTATGTATACAGTGAGTGGGTGAATGTCGAGTGTTTTGAGGCTAGTGTGGAGTGTTTTACGGATGATGCCAGTACTGGAGATGATGATGGGTATGGTTTTGACTGTGTTAACTTTCCATTGTGATTTTAATTCGATTGTCAGGTCTGTGTATTGAGTCAATTTATTAGTATGCGTGGAAGTGATGTTGTGTGAATTGGGTATGGCGATGTCTATGAGGTGAACTGTTCTATTTCGTTTGTCGTGAAGTGTTATGTCAGGTCTGTTATGATGTCTACATCATAACAGACCTGTCAATTTTGACAAACGGACTTGTCTATCAAAATTGTCCTGTCCCAGTATAGTTTGGTGTGAATTTGTAGTATGGTGTTTAGTTTTTGATGAGTATGATGGATGAACAAGCACCTGTTATGTGTTGGATTGTTTCGGATTGTTTGTGGCAATGTCTGCAATGGTCGCTGCCTGCACCAGAAGTACGAATTATATGTTTCCTATAGTTTTTTGTGTCGATAACCTGGTCTTGGATCGCAATCATGAACCCTTCTGTTTTAGGGAATAGCTCACCACGCCTTAGCCATGCGTTTAATGCTATTTTGCCTACATTCGTATTGGTCAAATCAGTGAGATGGCGGCCGTGTAGAGATTTCTGCGACCATGCGTCTATTGTTTCTTGTTTTGAAGTGATTTTTATTTGTTTGGAATTATTCGCGAGTGAGAGTGGCGTGAATGTATCGGCTAGGCATACGGCGTTGTGTAGCGATGAGTTAAGCGAGTGATTGTGAAAGTATGTTCTCAGAAGGGTGATTTGTTGATTGTGTAAGTTGGTGATGTTAATAAGTCCTCTACCTCCTTCAATTTTCAAGGTTAATCTTTGTACACGTGCTCTAGGGTGATGCTTTCTGTGTTTTGTCATTGCTGTATTAATAACTCTTTGAAGTGTTTTAAGTTCTGTTTGGCTCTAGAAAATAATTCCGAAGGAGTAGGTGAGTATGAGTAGGTACTGCAAAAGTATTAATAGCTGTTTCTTTAATTGAGGTGTGTGTGTGTAATATTATTATTATTACTATACATGTAACAGTTGTGTAGTACCTACCTAAGTATGTAAGAAAATACATGACTTACAGAAAATACATATTTTTTTTATTGCTTAAATGAATAGTTCTCTAACTAAAATACGAGAATTCCTCTGAAGAAACTGTCGATTAAAAATCAATATTTTTAGGGTCGCAGGAATTATGTTCCTGCGATGATATAATATCTGAAAGTGCGTTTAATTTCCTAATTACTTTAATAAATCTTATATTATACTTTAAATAAACAATACACACACACATATATATATATATATATATATATATATATATATATATATATATATATATATATATATATATATATATATATATATATATATATATGTATTATATAAACAGAATCTCGGAAAAGACTTCACGTTTCCATGAAAGAAGAAGGAGCAAAACGTCCCCACCCTTGTAGCACTACAAAACATATACCTATCAAATGAAAGGGCTTGAAAAGTGTGTCGTTTTATTGTGTGACGAAAAATCTCTAAAGTCTAAACCATGGGAGAAAAAAGTTAACGAGGGTAAAAGTTTAAAAAATCAGCCTGTATTTTTGCACCATTTCATAGTGTTGCTACTTGCTAGTAAGGAATAATTTTTGGGAAGTAATTAGTAATGGTATATAGTATACAACTGTATACAGCAAGTCAGCAAAATTCGGGAAATGTTGTATTCGAAAGACAATTCGGAATTTGGAAGAAATGTATGGGAGAGTAATAAAATAATTAAAATAAGCTCTTTCATCATTTTTTTCGGACAGAATTACTTCCTAGAAACTGATTCTTACTAGCTATACTATCGAATGGTGCAATAATACAATTATTTTTTTCAAAATCTACGGGTTCACACCTGGCTAGGGAAATTGAGTTATGACAAATCTAATGACGCAGTTTTTGTTCTCATCAACGCGCTACCTCTGACGCCCGTGGCGGCAAGTCAAGTACTGGGTATAGTTTATTTCACGAGCACTACTTAACTATAGGGTGACAAAAAATCATGTTCTTTTTAAGATTTTGCAACTTTAAAATAGTTAAGTTTTGACACAAATACTAGAAGTCTATGAATTGAATTGTTGCCTAAAACTATTTTCTCCTCCAGGCGGAATAAAAAATCACACAGCATACTCTAATTCGCGTCGTACTCGCTGCACCGATGACGCACTAGTCGGAGGGAGATCTGACACTGTCTCAAGTTTCCTTGAGCATGGCCTCAGTTGGGCACACGATAGTGATCGGCATGTTTCTCTATTGAAGACAATTTATTCTTTATACCTTTCAGTTTAAAAGTTAAGCAGATAGTTATCCATACAAACCTGGTTATAATATATTCAACCTTAAGCAAGGACCATTAGCTGGCTTGTAGGTCTGAAGCATTCTTGTTTATAATAGTTTTAGGCAGAATGTAATGTGATAACTATTTGACAAATTTGTCTCCGTTATAAGCTATAAAAATGTCTTATTATGAAGTCCTATAGAATATGAGACATGACAATGGGATTCCATTAAAATACGTGTTTACTTTAGTCTTTGAGAAGTATATAATGTGGAAACAATTGTTTGCATTGAGTCAACCGGTCAACAAGTTTATTGAGATCAATTAGAGTACGCGAGTATGGACCAGTTCCTAAACAGCTCAATTAACGAAGAAGCATTCAGAGTAGTTCAATGAGGTTCATAATTAAAGCTCCGTGAATGAACGAACTTAGTTCGTTCCAACATGAATAATAATTGCTTAATATCAAAAATGTTAACAAACCCTATCTAATCTACTTAAAAGTGCAGTTTTAATAATTATTATCCTATTGTCAGTAGCTTATTGTTGAAGTTAATAAGAAGATGAGAATGGAGAATCAAATAAAAGAGGACCATCTCTCTGAGACAGAAAAGCTAAAAAGTGCCCGACAAAAGTAATTAAATAATAGTTTCAAAACTGGCTATAATGGCGCTAAAATCAGAAGGGACTGTGACATGAAGTTAGCAATAAGAGATGGAGTGAAGTTAGGAGTGAAGTGTTTAGTTTTTAATTTTTTGACCGACTACTAATTACTTACTAAAGTAGTCAACATTTTTTTAAGTAAATTTAGAAAATAATGAAAATTCTATTTAGGTACTCACGTAGACAAAAACATTTTCATAAATATAACTGAAGTCCGAAGAAGATGCTAAGATTTCAACTCTCCGTATAAATTTTGCCACTTTACATTCTTGCGACAGTAGCGCCACCCCCTGCTTAACGCTTTACTTGTGTACGCTGTACCTTCGTACTCATTTAGGCTGGGACTATATGATCAGGAATCCAGCGGGCCCGGGAAATTTCAGAGCACTGAAAATAGAACTTTGCGTTGAACTGAAAATAGCTGTCATATATATGACATTAACATTTGACTCGATATTTGTGTGATTGATTTTCAACACTGTTGTATTAGATCGGAGATCTATTTTCAGTGCTCTGAATTTTCCCCGGCCCGCCGGACTCCGGATCATATAGTCCCAGCCTTACTCTAGTCTGCATGAATAATAGTGAACATCCTGTACAATCCTCAACTGGAAAGACTGTTGGACTGGTAATACATACTACATAGCAGAGATGTTAGTTGCTGGGTAGGAATCAACAAACATGATGAACTTCAAAGTTACCAACAATTTATTTAAAAAATGTAAATGTTACAAACGAGTTTTCTATATATAGGAAGAACGGAAACTAAATACGGAAGTGGAGTCTAGCTATAGGTAAAATGCGCTTACGTTCAGACAATGCAGGCATACTAAAAGAGTTTATCGCTTAGTGTTAACTGTTATGTACTAGCTGTTGCTGTTTGTTGCAGATTATAAACCGTTTACCGCCATCGGAAGTTATTACTGATAATGAGTACAAATTACGATTTTCCTTTGTCTCTAAACGAACCATATCATTGACCTTTTCGGTTTTTACCCGACTACGGCGAAGCCAAAAGGAAGGGTAATGATACACGGTGCGTTGGCTAGAAGTAAATAGTTTTTACGACAATTTCGAAGCTAATGGCTATATTGCTAATGAAAATTATAATGGCAACAAAAATAATCTATCAGTAATTTTAATTTCTCATTGTGCCCAATGGAAGACATTTAATACGATGCGACCAATTTAGCTATAGAAGCAATCGCTGTGCGTGCCAACGTGTGTTTACGTTCGTGACAAATCGCGCCATACCACTTCCTCAATAAGAATATCTGCGATTAATCAAGTTCAAGGTGTGTCGATAGCTTTGTCGATCTCGAACATTTCTACATTCACCTCACGAGCTCGAACAAATTTTATGTAAAACTACAGTCCGTTCAGAGTTATTTTACCTCTGACAGGATTTTTATGCCAAATGCCAATGACATTATGATCAATAATAACTCATAGAAACACCGAGGTAAAATTACTCGGAACGAACTATTCAGTATCGAACCTTTTAGCACTTAAGTGGTCCCATACACGGTCCGGTTTTCCTTCAGTTCGGCCTGAACGGATGCAAAATCGTATCGTCTGTGTGCAATTCGAGATCGCATCAGTCGGCCGTATGGACTGAAGCGATTCGTTCCAGTGTTGCCAACTCTGTTTTTGCGAAACTACTAAACTCGCATCGTTTTCTACTAAAAAGTACTAAAATAGTACCGATAACTATAAAAAAGCTACTAAACTTAGGAATCCCTAAAAGTCTTTTTAGGGATTTTGTGCTTACAAACATACATACATTTTCAGGTTTAATAATTAACCGTTAAATTAAAAAAATAAAGCAGGAAATATTACATATATAGAAATTAAATCAGTAATTTTAAGCGACTTACGGATGCGTGCTACTATGTGTTAATATTATAAGGTCATAATAACACATAGAAGCAAGCTATTTTGCATATTATGGATACTGTCCAGCTATTTTCTACAAAACCACTACTCACAACTAAATTCCTACTAAGGAGGGATATAAAATATAAATAAAATACAAAATTTAGTAGTAAAACTTTGTAAAAAAACTAAGTTGGCAACGTTAATTCTGACCTGTACGGATGGACTGAACGGCAATAAAATTGGACTGAACGGCAATAAAATTGGACTGAACGGTAATAAAATTCGAGTGTAAACAAAACCGGTCAAGTGCGAGTCGGCAAGATGAGTTCCGTACAAAACGGAAAAAATTACTTTTGTTGTATGTGAGCCTCAAATTTTTTTTTTATTCAGTTTTTAGTATTTGTTGTTATAACGGCAATAGAAATACCTATATCATACATTTGTGAAAATTTTAACTGTCTAGCTATCACGGTATAAGATGATTAAGATACAGCCTGGCGACAGACGGACGAACAGCTAAGTCTCAGTAATAGGGTCCCGCTTTTACCCTTTGGGTACGGAACCCTAAAAATGGCACGTGGTCATAAGAAATTTATTAGAGTTTATTGAACTAATTAAAACTTTAAAGCCACTATGGTTTATAAAATCTAAAGACTACAAAACAGAGAAATGATTTCTATAACATATCACTGGAAAAATGTATGACACAATAATTCGGTTTCGTCGATAGCGCGATTACAATTGCTGCAAAATACAATACATAAATAAAATAATAGCCTAAACAGACCAAGAGCATGTCACGACATGTCTAAGGAGGGTTCCGTAACTATCAACGCGCAATAGGTTTTCATTTAATTACTACAAAAGTTATTGTCATAAAGCTATTACAGAAGCTAGGAGAGCGGCGGACAGACAGACAGGGCAGAGTGATTATTATTATAAGGGTTCCTTAAGTCTTACGAAACGTACGCGCATGAAAAGTGAAGTATATCACACTCAGCCATATCGGCTCAGTTTGTTCGAACGACCCGTCAGTTGGCAACGTCAAGCGCTAGTGCATACATCTCCGACTATTAAAAACATTATGACGGTTTATTTTTACTGGTTACTGGGACGGTTATTGGGTGTCACAATGCATCGGAAAAGAATTAAAAAAGCTTCGGACATAACATTTCATATGTAAGTATGAAATGTTATGTCCGAACAACTTGACATGTAATAAGTCAAATATTTAAAACATTTTAAAATAAAATCATATTATATCGCCATCTTGCTGCCCTATTGTGAAAGTGTTACTAGTAAAAATAAATTTATTTAAAAATTTTCATGGCTAACTAATAGTTGCAACTAAGACAAAGTCTTTAATATTTCCTGATTTTTTAAATTATGAATTTAAAGTATTGCCCGTATTAAGATAATCATTAATATATTCCTTAATACCAGTTTAATATTTAAAATAAAGTTCACAAATTGTGTTTAGATGGTTTAAAATGAAATATAAGTTATATTTTTACATCTCACGATATTAAGAAAAGCAGATACAATAATCCCAATTTTTTGAGTACACACTCCACAACTTTAAAGTTTTGTTTATGTGCGTGTCGGTTTGTAATGTTTACGCCTACATATATCTGTTGCTTGCTTCACTTTGTACGATGCGTTTGTTTGAAGACTATCTAGGCGTTACTAATCTAAGGGCCGAACTGACGTCAGTTCGGTCGGATGCGATTTTCTCCGTGTATGTGCTCGAATCCGTTCAAGCCGAACTGACGTCAGTTCTAACTGAAACGATCGTCCTCTCGTCTGTGGAGGCCTTAAGATTTACATATATTCTATGAAGATTAATTATTAAAGGAAGGGGGCATTAAATAAATTCACAAGCCTGAGTACTATCCGCGCGCGAGTTGAATGCAAAGCTAGGGAATAGAATTATAGCTATCAGTATTTGCGATACCAATATTATTATAAAGTAAAATCCATCAGACACCTATCTCATAATATTTGGCAAGTCTCAGTAATTAGTATTAAGTTATTGCGATCACCTATCTAGAAACCGAACGACGTACAGAAGACAGTGATTAATTTAAATCAACTTATAAGCTTTCAAAGTCGCCTAAATATAAGTGTACCCGAGTATTTTTGCATAGCGATTCCATGTATTGTGATCTATAAGTGTCTGCTCTGCGACGGCGCGGCGTTTCAAATGTGTTTTATATATTTTGTTAAGATTTCAACCAATTTTAGTATCGAAACTATACAAAGTACACCGACACACACAAACTGCTACACTTCTTTAATAAGCGCTGTCGCTGCTTACTTGACATTGAGCGACAGAGACAAAACTTCCGGATAAGCTATTTGTCACCAGGCGATTGTGAAACAGGCCATTAAACTTTTTTGCTGTTTCAAGAAAAAGTTAAAAACTATAACCGGACTGCGCAAATTATATACCTAGCCTATGTCACCTGGGATATTATTACGAATCTATTGACACCTCATTTATTAAATCAGATCAGTAGTTTAGGCGCTACGATGGAACAAACACACGTGTTAAAAACTTCAGCATTTTTAATAGTTTGTGTGATCAAACAGAAATCCAAATTCAAGGTCTTAAAAACATGGTTATAAAAAGTAATGGTCAGTTTGGAAGCTATTTGTTATGTTCGCCGCCCGTTTATACCCGCATCGCGATATTACACTTATGACATCTGAGCAAGATCCTTAAGATACTAACTATAAGATTTGGTAAAATCAACTACAGATATTTTGGGCATACAATCTACTGCTTATGTAAAGACGTTTAGGCAGAAAAATTGTTAAATATTTACGAAAAAAGTAATTACCAAATAAAGATCTATTGATTATACCAAACCTTATACAGAATGTCCCAAAACTCAACGATAATCTGGGACCGGATGAATGGCCAAGTTACACCAGTTCCGGGAAAAATAAAATAAAAATTCAATATCACTCAGTTCAGCGATAATAGACAATTTTGTAAAAACGTCGAAATTCGACACCCTTGGTCGCATTTTCAAGTCCTGTGATCACCAATGTCACAATTTCGCTGTGATTTATTTAATTTCGAGATCTTCATTAACGATGCTATTAATCGCAACTACGAATTAATGCGTAAAACATTGTTAATTTAACAAAATAAGTTAAGTTTAGTGAGTCATGGTTCACAAAAATATTGTTAGTTAACTTTGACACTTCATTTTGAAAAAATATGTGCTACACTACCTTTGGCAAGTTATTTCAAAAGATGGCGCATTTAATCAAGATTTAAAAATGGTGCAACACTAGCCACTTTTCTTGCCATTAAAATTTTTATTTCTCATTTTTTTCAAATTGAGCTCAATTTGAACAACTCAACATTAGGAATTTTTGTTACTAAAATTTGTTATTTTTTGTTTCTGGTCTGAAATAAAATTATTATTTATAGTAAAGAGGTAATTGAGTCAGTTAATAACCAATCTTTTGTAAAAAAACATAATAATAATTAATAAAACAATGAACGAACCGTCGTAAAACTTTTTATTTAATTATTCTCCTTAAACTACAGTAAATGTTCGAATTATTTGCCTCCGGCACGAATACAGGCTCTTCAACGCCTTACAAAAGACCTTTGCACCAGTCGTGCCAAATTCCTTGAATTTATTTCTTCTGACGCTGCATCAATTTTTTGGCGAAGTTCTGATAGATTTTGTATTGGTTTCGAATAGACTTTATCTTTTATGCATCCCCAGTAAAAAAATCAACTGGATTTAGATCGGGGGAACGAGGAGGCCATAAAATTGAGCCACCGCGTCCGATCTATCTGTCAGGATAATCAGCGTTCAAATAATCCCTTACAGCCCGAGCATAGTGCGCCGGACAACCATCTTGCTGAAACCACGTTTCTCTGCGAATACTGAGCGGTGCGTCTTCTAACAAATTTGGCAAATCGTTTTGAAGAAAATGCAAATAGGTGGCGCCATCTAAATTTTTAGTTAGCTCAAATGGTCCAATTACTCGTCCGTTTAGGATTCCAGTCCACATGTTTACTTTGAATTGGTATTGGGATCGGTCTTCACGCATTAAATGCGGATTTTCGATGTGCCATTCATGAAGGTTGTGACTTACACAACCTTCATGAATGGCACATATTTAAACTTTTAAATAACCGTCTCTTTTAAATGTAGATTCGTCGGTCCATAAAATTTTGTTTAGGAATTCAGGATCTTCACGAATTTTCGCTAACATTGTCCTGCAGAAATCAATTCTAGGTGCGTAATCTCGTGGTAATAAACTCTGGACGCGTTGCACATGATACGGATGAAATTCGTATCGTTTTAAAATTCGATGAGCGTTACTTTTCGGCACTCCCGTTGCTAGTTCTATCGCACGTACTGAAGTGCTGGGGTCATTTTGAATTTCATTCAAAACTACGTCGTCATAGTCTCTTTGCGGTCTTCCACCGGACGTACGAACACTGGGAAATCGTCCTTCCGAGTATGACGCGTGCACATTTTGGAATACGCGATAATCTGGGTGACGCTGCACATTGGGGTATCTCTCGCGATACAATCTGGCTGCGGCAGAGGCATTACAACGGCATTCACCGTAGATATGATGCATATTTGCATATTCTTGTACTGTGTACAGATCCGGCATGTTGTTCACACACTATTTTCACAGCACAAAGTCCAGAAAAGCAAAGCCAATGTCGTCAGTACGAATGCAGTATTAAGTCCAAAGTAACACAAGCCAAAGTCGTCAGTACGGATGCAGTATCAAGTCCAAAGTAACACAAGCCAAAGTCGTTAGTACGATGGTTACACGAATACGAGAGATGCGTAGTAGACGAAGAAACGATGCGTACTAAATGTTGTGAACGGACGACCCCTCAAGCGTCACTATCCGTCTCGCTCATTCTAAAAGTCGAATATCAATCTGTCTCGCTCTAGACTGTCAGCGTCACTATCTATCTCATTCTATCACTTTTGTTCATTACACACACTCGAGACCCCGATCTGTTAATACAAAAAAGTATCAATTATTATGTATGAAATAAGCTCAATTTGAAAAAAATTAGAAATACATTTTTTAATGGTAAGAAAAGTGGCTAGTGTTGCACCATTTTTAAATTTTGATTAAATGCGCCATCTTTTGAAATAACTTGCCAAGGGTAGTGTAGTACAATTTTTTTTCATAATTAAGTGTCAAAGTTAACTAACAATATTTATGTGAACCATGACTCACTAAAACCTAACTTATTTTATTAAATTAACAATGTTTTTTGCATTAATGCGTAGTTGCGATTAAAAGCATCGTTGAAGATCTCGAAATTAAAAAAATCACAGCGAAATTGTGACATTGGTGATCACAGGACTTGAAAATTCGACCAAGGGTGTCGAATTTCGACTTTTTTACAAAATTGTCTATTATCGCTGAACTGAGTGATATGGAATTTTTATTTTATTTTTCCCGGAACTGGTGTAACTTGGCCATTCATCCGGTCCCAGATTATCGTTGAGTTTTGGGACACCTGTATATAACTTTGTTAGTTCAAGAACTATACATACTTAACTTGTAAAATGAGCTTTATTGGAAAACTTCGTACAAAAATAACGAAATAATATATAAACTTTTAAAATAATGGAAAGGAACCCTACGCGCGCCAGTACGACTTGCACTTGGCCGGTTTTTTTATAGGGGCCACCTCAGATTATAAAACAATACCACCACACTTTTTAGTCATAGTGTCGGGGGCCGCAAGCAAAAACTATTTAGGTTTTAATTAAAAGGTAATTCTAAGATAACGATTTATTTACTTTATTGATGAAAGCAGTTTTAACAAAGATGTTTCATCAAGATTTAAAAAGTGTTCATAATTTCAATTGGTGAAATTTAAAATGATTTACTTAAATTTTTTTACTTTATCTGGGCAAATATAAAGGTCCGGCGGGCCACATGCGGCCGCAGAGGGCTTAGCATGACTATCCGAATAAATAATTTTATAGAAGAAATATTCTATCCAAAACAGTTCGTTGCAAAATAGTTCTTAATAACAAGGTAACAAGATCGTCAATAGAAGTCAACATTTCTAAATTTCCATTTTTTTTAATGGCTGCCGGGAATTTTCAAGTAAATGACTGAACGTAAAGAAACTATTTGTCTTGGATCGCCATGATGTGGACTAGTTGACATTATTGGATGACTATTTGACATTGAAATAAGAAAACGTTTCTACTTTAGCTGTCCATTAATAATCATAATGATTCAATCATCCATAAAAGAGGCCATTTTGTGAGCTCATGCTCGAGAAGAAAAGAAAACGACAATGCAGCGACCTTGCTGCCTTACAATAAGAACTATTTTGCTCCGAATAGTATTAATGTTTCTTGAATCTGTCAATTTGTCGATTCTACAGTATTTCAGGGTGCGCATGCTAAGCCTGCAGGTTGAGTTATGAGTATAGATAGCTGGTCTAGACCAAATTCAACCACGGTGACTGCTACAGTTTAATTTGGTCTGTGTGTCTTCACGTCTGACAACCTGTTAATAGGAACTAATAGAGATATGATAGCAATGATAGGAATTTAAGAACGACCCCGTTATCTAAATAATTTGATTGTACCGGTAGACGGGTGTGAGTCAGATCTACCCATGGCAGACTGCGGTTGGCGGAACTTCGCAACTATTTTAGGACGGCTGTCTAATCGTCGATGCGACACGTGATTATTGATAAAGTGGTTAAACACACATTACAGTGTAGCGTCAGACTATTCCGATTTCCATTTTCGGCGAGACGATATAGTATTCTACTTATAAAAACGCGGGTGCGGCGACCGCGACCGGTGATTGTCGTGCAGTATTGAAAGTCGCGACACAATTTTCTATTTTATTAAATATTTTACGAGTCGCCGCTACCGACCGCGCGTGTAGGTCACGGTAACTCGAAATGTATGAAATTTGTTGAGCTGTAGCAAACCGGATGTTGTCGGTACTGAGTATCGGGTGCGCCATCTAGTACCGAGTACGCCATCTAGTAGTAACATTTCGTTACTCGCATTTTTCGTAGTATGGGTAACCTAAACTGTTTCAGTTCACACAAGTAGCGTTGATGCGTGTATTGAAACATTTGCTGATCGTATGTTTTACGCATGCGCGAGCTTATTCGGTGAATTAAAAAAAAAAACGATACCTATTTGTTACTTTTTCACTATATTGATGCCTTCATTCTAATTGACTTTCCCATTCATTATAATTGAATATAATTGATTGTGGTATAACGTAAGGTCACGCTTAAAGTTTTCAAAATAGTAAATCCATGGAAAATTCAGTGGATACCGTCAACAGTTCTTTTGTTCTACACTTTAGCTATTAAAGCAAACTAAACTTAGATTAAACACAAGTCTGATTCAAAATACGAAAAAGTAAAATAATGCACCTTACGCAGCTTGGTATGTAATGTATGTATGTTTTCTACAAATTACGACTGTTGCGACACCGCGACATCATACTATACGCGTATGGAATACGACTTGATTCATTGCTCTAACATAACATGAAAAATTGCGACTTAAGAGTCTAACATAACATAGCATGTTTATTTTATTTTATATATTTATAGGGTTGCCCAACAATTGCTAACACTATTACTAAGTATATAACAGCTCCCCACACCGATTTCGGTGTTCAGGCAGGCAGGCAAGCAGGATAAATTTTTATAGTGCCTAAGTGTGTGCACAGTACACAAGAGCACTCTCTCTCTTCTTTTACTCTCGTAACCCAGTGGGACGGATAGCCGACACGACTGGCGAGAGATCAGGCACAGGTCCGTTTTTTTACATGCCCATCCGACGCATGGATCCTCTTTCTTGTCAGACGATCAGATGGTCAGCCTGCATTGTCCTAACCAAACTTGGAAACAACATTTTTTGTTGTTCCAATGCGGGAATCGAACTCACGACCTCCGAGACCCAAGCTCTAAACCACTGGACCAAGGAGACTGCTACTAAGTATATAAAATTTATTTATAATATTATATGTTATGAAGTATCAGAAGCAATGAGTAACGTAACGATACTATAATACCGAGTACTAATTGTTATAGTACATACGGGTACGCTTTTTTTTTTGTTACTTTACACCTCTAGAAATTTGTTTAGCAGTAACGCGCGTTTATGCTCAGTCTGTCGTCTGTTTGCGACAAGCATAGTGCGCCGTCTCCGTTTTGTTGATGAAGACGTCATCGTCATTATCTCTTAAGTCATAATCATAACATATAGTAATATTCTAGCTTTTAAGCTTGCGGTATTTGTAATTTCAGAGTGCTTTATGGTGAATCGTCAATTTTATGATCCCTGAAATACGCATGGAATGATGTATTTTATTGTTGTTGAAATATTAAACTAGCGTGACTCGTGAGCTATTAATTTTGCATTTATGTGCAAATCGCAATTTTTTGTCTTTTGAAAACAGTGTTGCTATTATAGCAAAGATATTTCTATACACTAAGTACCTGCTTGCCAGCTTAATATGAGTTATATAAGATAAGTGGACCTCGACTTTGGTCTAGGAATTACCATTTCTGTCGTCTTGACACATATCTAACGACAATGCGAGGAAAAACAACATTACAGAGGTCGTCCGTCGTCGCCGTCAAAGGTCGCATGGACTAAAACCATTCTACACTTTACACTCTACAACCAATACTGAATGGCTTGAATCTAGTAAACATACTAGTGCTGCAGATTTTGAAGACAATAATACAAGCTGATCACACAAGAAAAAATACCGATACTATGTGACCTCCGACCTGTCTATAGGTGTAGAAAGTACTATGCTTGGGCACCAAAGGATTTACCTAGAAGATATTGACTATGTGAAACGGTTTAGGTTAGGTTTAGGTTTTTGTCACATACTTACTTAGTCAATATCTTCTTGGTAAATCTTCTGGTAAATCTCGCGCTTTTTCAAGTAAATTTTATGGCGACTAGCTTAAACTGGCTGTAACTTTAAATATATACATTCCCTAATAAGATTGATTTTAAATTTTTTGAGACAGTATCTGCCTTATCACTATTCACCGTGATAAGCACGAGTTGCCCTTTTTTACTCTTTGCCAATTCCCGCTTATTTCAAGTCACTACAAACCACTGTTCTACCGCTGGTGGATAAGTAAAATGTAGGTCCTGTGAATGATCTATCATTGTTGATTAATATGACCAGTTATGATAGAAAAAGAAACGGAGATAACGTTAAACCAGTTGTCACTAATATTAGTGTTTTTATTGAAAACTGAAACATAAGTGGAGGCTGATGCACAAAACAAATATTCTAAACATTATTCTCACAAGAGACACAAATTATATTTCACATCCCACAAGTATAAATTATTTTAATGTAAATTCAGTCTATTTGCTCTAACAATGAGTCTTTATTTCCTTTTATTCAAGGTTGTGTAAATGAGGCACAAAAGGAAACTGCCAAAATAGGTTGTTCAAAAATAAAAATACATACACCATCTATAACTAGGGTTACCAATTATTACGGTCCATCCAGATCTGTCGTTGTCGTCGATACCGTCCGTCCATACAGCCTGGCTTTTGAATTTGTCTGGATTTATTTTGGTTGAAATGGAATATAAGTATTAAAACTTACATATAAGTAATATCAAATCAGTCTTTCGTCTTTATTAACTTCTCACTCATCTTAAAACAAAAATATGAAATTTGTTTATTCAATCAACTCAAAGAGATCAAACAATTTTTTATTGCAATAACAAGTTTAAACATAAAATATCTGATTCATAAAGTTTGATATAAAATAATCAAATATTAATGCTAGTTTTCAATAAGTGTGTGAATTTTAATATTTAATGTTTGCATTTTGTGACTAAAATGTCCAGTCATTTTTGGAACTGTCTAGCTTTTTGTTAAATTTATAACTTAATTACTTAGGGACTTATTAAATTTATAAATGGTAACACTATTTGTAACCAATTACTTATTTAACCTCTCGAGCATCGGACCGACAAAATTAAAAAAGCCATTGTGCATGTCGAAACGCTATCGTGTCGTAAGGTGTAAAATTGCCCGCCTTTTTTCTTTCAAGATTTTAATGATAAATTGATTCTAAAACGAACTTGCAAGAAGTTATCCAAATTAAAAAAAAAAGGAAGCAAGGTCCGGGGAGAATGGTGGATGTCTTAGACATTCCAATTGAAGCTCCTCTAATTTGGTAGCCGTCTTTTGTGAAGTGTGTGGTCTAGCGTTGTCCTGAAGCAGCAGTGGCCTAGGGCGAATGACCAACCTTGGTTGTTTAGCAGCTAGCTTTCCATCATGATTTGCAGTTGCTGGCAATAGACATCTGCCCTAATTGTCTGGCCAGATTTAAGAAAGCTGTAGTGAACGACATCGGCACTAGTCCTGGACTATACTCTCATAAGTAACTTTTGTTGAGTCAATTTTCGCTTGGGGTTCTCCAGTGTTCAGCCATTGCGATGAGCATTTCCGATTATCGTACAGGATCCACTTTTCATCACAGGTAATGATTTGATTTAAAATCCCTTCATTATTGTGCCGGTTGAGTAATGTAACGCAGCAGTCGAAGCGTGTTTGTCTCAATTCATGAGGTACCCACCTTTCAAGCTTTTTCACCTTTCCAATTTGCTTCAAGTAGATTAAAACAGTTTTATCACTAACACCGCAGCCTGCAGCTAACACGGACGTGGTATGCGAGGAATCCACGATCTTCCACTTACAGCCTTCAATTCTTCATTATCAACTTTGGTCTTAAGCAAATCAAAGGTTCCTAAGCAAAGAAGATATAATTGAGATCAATGTGACCAGTACAACAAAACGCCAATTTCATATGACCTAATATTAATTAAATAAATATATGTTTAAATAACGATTACATATTAAAAGTTTCGTGATTTGTAGATAAAATTAACCAAACATCAAATAACGCAAATGACAACTGATAAAAATTCTTTAGCCGTAGGCTAAATTTTTTTATTCATTGAGTACATATGCAGCTTAACAGAAATGTTTTAATTGGACATATGTGCTGTATGATGCTTGAGAGGTTAAGAACTATGTGATTTTTATGTACCATGCCAGAAAATAATGGTTTATTGGCTATAGTATTGTTCCAAATTTAATCATTACACAAAATGTAGACAGACATATATTCAATTATGTTGTATGGTCACTGTCAGACCCGTTGTACCAGATTCTCCATCCAGGTCTCATTACTATAGCAATAAGGTTGAAACAACAAATTTTCTTACAACTGTGGCCGTAAGAGAATTTCATAGTATTAGTGTGTACAATGAATGTATGGATAACTGCTAGTTTGCACGGTGATGATACAAAAAAGATTAACTAGTGCCAAAATTTATTCTCACAGGTTTTTTTATTAGGACTAAAAAGCTATTATGCATAGATTATAAATTGTGTTAGCAGTTTAACATTACTAAACTTATTGAATGATGTGCTTCTTTAAAATTAATAGATACTACCTTTTGCCCGCCGCTTGTTTTACACCAACAAAATTTAGTTTTACAAGTAGCTAAATAATTAATCGCCTATTCATATTTTTCATATAATTACGAATAGGCTGCCCATAGTAATTATATGTTTTAACACCTCGCACTGCATATTATAAACACATAATACTATACATAGTTTGGAAAATTGAATTTTTACTATAGACAGCAACAGGTGTCACTGAACAACAAAATGTAACTCACTGAGATCGTTGGACGCAGAGATCGCTGGATCTGTGACGGATGCGCTCCTCACACTGGGCCCCCACTGAGGTCTCCTGCCGGCGTCCCGGCCGGACTCTGTCCTGTCACCCTCGTCAGCATCACAAACGTGGAAAGCAAATACGCACCAATATAACACAACACCGATACGCATCGTGATCTCTCAATGACACTAAACTAACACAACAACAACCGTATATAATTAGATAACAACGCTACCGTGACACTGCACTCCATACACATTATAAAACAAATTTAAGTACAAATTTCCCAAGGCCTCATTTCAGAAAGGAATCGTGAAATCTTAGACGGAACGTTATCACAGAAATAAGATTAAAAATGCGAGTGACTTTTGTCTTAATAGTGTTGGCCTATTTGATTTGTCATATTCATTCGTATAGGTGCCGAGTATCGAGCATCGACTATTTATGTTCGATAGTTAATTGAATTGTGGTTAAAAAAAGAAATCCACTTTTAATTTATTTAAAAAAATATATAAAATAAAATACACATTACATTATTATGGATATACTAATATTATGGATTGAAAGTAACAAAAAGTAAAAAGAAACACCTATAATTTCCAATATTTGAAAGTGTTCGCGTGAACAACTTTGTGGAAGTAATGTTAAATTACGGCAATGATATTATGTAAAGTTGTAAAAATAGTTCTCGATTGATTTTTGCAATTAGTCATCGATTATAAGCTAACGCTTGTCGCTACCTGCACAACCCTAAAAAGATAATATTTCATCTTCTTCTTTGAAGTTACTTCTTCTTTTACTTTTCATTGAAGCTTGAATAAGGTTTTGGCAAATGCCCGAAGTCAAAACTCAAATGCTGGAGACGGCGTGGCGCGGGCGGGCTTTATTATGCCAAGGCTATTTACCAATGATTGACTAGGATTCTGGGATCTCGACTAATAACTATAGCATAGACCCGGATATTAGTAACAGTAGAAACTTAATGATATATTATTATCGTTCCATAACTCACATGCTAACTTATTGCTTGTTAGGCTGGAACTGTATTATGATACGGAATCCAGAATAGTGGGGAAAATTCAGACCTGGCATTGAAAATAGAATTCTGTGCTAATATAATAGAGTTGAAAATGGAAGTCTAGAGTGTCGAGCCGATATATGACATTGGAGTTTTGCCGGGGAATTCAATGGGTAACGTTGTGGATTTTGTAAAAATAAAATTATCTCCTCTTACTAATTTACTATACAGCCAGATAGAAATATCAGCCTTAGGATAGTTACGAAATCCGCTACTAGGGAAATTGGCTCGCCAGTCGCCACCAATAGTCCAAGCCTTAGAAAAAGAAAAAGACATGGATTTTTTTCTCTTTCATACTTATGGGTTTTTGCCATTGATGTTTTATGAGACAGATAGCTGCTTTACAGCTTCGATTTTAGTAAGCACTCCTTCCATGTTTTTCTTTTTCTATCTAGTCTGCACCGGGACTAGGAAATAGACAAATATTGATTTGCTTGGAAACGTCATAATATGACGTTGCTACCTACTTAATCTACCAAAATATGTCAAATGACCTTGCCAGTTTGTAAACAATACATTAGAAAAGTGGTTTTGTGTTTAAGGTTTTAGTTTTTGGAATTAATAGTTTGATTCTTTATTTAGAAGGTGTGAAAATGAATATTGATTTTGAAGCTATGGCTGTTTTAGAAGAGGAGTCTCAGAATGTAAGTCATACTTTTCTTTGTGACTTATATTTAAACAAGCTCCTAAAATGGTTTGTTTATTTAGGTAGGAGTATTATTATTGCTAGAAAACAGTTAAATAATCTGGTACAGATTTATGCCTCGAGCTGACAATGTGTTTGAGAAGCTTTTTTTAAATATTATAATTCTCTTACCTATTTTTGTATAAATTATTCATTGATTGTTGCACAATAACATTGATAATGTCATCATATCTATTGTATCAATGACAACGCAAAATTTATTAATCTTATTTAATGAAAAGTTTGTATATTATGTTTGTTGATAAACAAACAGTGGTGCCCTAACGAAACTAAGAAGCATGGAAATACAAGCAACTTTAATATCAAGAAGTTAATTAATACCTCCTTCCTTACATATGAAATTGGCGTTTTGTCGTACTGGCCACCCTGATCTCAAATATATCTTCTTTGGTTAGGTTAGGTTAGGTATTCAAATTTTAAATTTATACCGCTATTTACTCATGCATTTGTGTTTCGAAAACCGTAATTAATTTGTTTTTTCATCTTTTGTTTTTTTTTGCGTCACTCTGTTTACAAAATGGAAAACTTGAAATAACGTATTATTTTCGAGTACGAGTTCCACCGTGGCACCAGTGCTGCAGAAACGGCTCGACGGATTAATGATGTGTATGGCGGCGGTGTCGTAAAAGAAAACATGGCGCGTTTTTGGGAATTTCGACCTGCAGAACAAGCCCCGTGGACGGCCTGAGACCAAAGTTGATAATGAAGAATTGAAGGCTATTGTGGAAGCGGATCCATCGCAAACCACGTCCGAGTTAGCTGCAGGATGCGGTGTTAGTGATAAAGCTGTTTTAATCCACTTGAAGCAAATTGGGAAGGTGAAAAAGCTTGAAAGGTCAAAACCTCATGAATTGAGTGCAGCAAACCGACAAAAGTCAGTGCAGTCCAAAGTGCCTTAAAATATTTTATTGATTCCTGTCCAAATGGTTTTTTTGCTAAAAGAATCAATGAACTACCTATGAGATGGCAAAAGTACATAGATAGCAATGGTACATACTTTGTTTAAATAAATATATTATGTTAAAAAAAATCGACTTTATGTTCCTCTTTTATAAAACGCCACTTTCATATGTAATGACCTTTATATTAGAGTCTGTTTCACAATCTATTGATTTTATCTGCCAAATAGCTTATTTGGATGTTTTGTGCTATGGCTTGATATAAAGTAAGCAGCAACAAACCTTCCGAATAAGATATTCAACACTTACTATGCAATTGTGAAACAGGCCCTAAAGGCCGAATACTGATACTATAATAAAAATTATGAGCCATCCTATTCACAGGCCGTTGCTGTCTCTGCTAGCCGAAATGACAAGGATATCTTGTGGCTTGAGCGTCACTTAATTTAACTCTCATTCTCATATCAGTATTTGGCTGTTAACGTTGTAAAATTGTATGATAACACAGTAAAATACTAAAATATTAGTTTTCTCGTTTTTAAAAATTGTATCACTGGGAAAGTTAATCTGATCTAGATTTATACCTTCATACATTTAAACCACATTGCTCATCTTTCCATAGAATAATCGATGATTGCGAAGAACTTTGAGATTGTGCTCATCTTTATATATATAATTCTATGGTACGTGTGTATGTCACTGAACTCCTCCTAAACGGCTGGATCGATTTCAATGAATTTTATTGTATGCGTTTGGGTGGCGCCCTGGATGGTTTAGATCAGTGGTTCCCAGACTCTTTTGTTTCATAGACCACTTTCAAAATTTTGCTGGATACGGTGGACCCCCTGCATCTACATTCTACATTACTACCAATTTCTAAAAAAAAGTGAAGATTAGATCTATCTATGGAAACTTGCGTTGTGGCTGAGTTTCAACGACGAATTAACAGTTTTTGAAAAAAATAGGTTAGAATTGATTGCTTGATAGGGTTAATTATTTGATAATAAAGTAGGTAGAGTAAACAAATTTTCAATTTAATTTTAATTCATTGTGTTGTGAGTGGATGTCAAAAAAGCAAAGTTGGCCAATCGAAAAAGTGACTCCATCCAACTTTACTTTTTGAAATCCACAGTGACTCAGCACAAGGACCAATAAATTCTCACAAATTTTATTTAGAAAACGTCCCATTCGGAGTGGTAAAAAGAAATATAGTATATTTCCTTGTGTTGTAGGTATATATATTAGGTCTTTACCTATGAAATTGCCGTTTTGTATGAAAAATTTTTAACGATTTTATTTCATGTATTTTTTATTTGTATTAATCGAAGTAATCACCCATGCAATCAATGCATCTTTGCCAACGCAGTGGCAGTTTATTGATGTGGCCCTTCTTAAAGAAATCAGCTGGACGGGAGGCAACAAATTCTTCAAAGGCATTTTGTACTGCCTTTCGGGTATTGAATTTTTTTCCCGCCAAGAAGTTATCCAAATTCTGGAAAAAGTAGTAGTCTGTAGGCGCAAGGTCTGGTGGGTAGGGCGGATGACGGAGAGCTTCCAACCCCAGTTCTTGCAACTTGGAGACCGTCAGCTGTGCAGTATGAGGACGCGCGTTGTCGTGCAGGAGCAGCGGAGACGAGCAATTGACCAATGCTGGTTGGAGATGTGCCAGTTTCTCCATCATTGTGTTCAGTTCTTCACAGTATACATCTGCAGTAATGCTCACCCCGTTTTTTGGTAAGAAGCTGTGATGAATCACACCGGCGCTAGACCACCAAACAGTTTTTCGTTTAGGGCATTGTTTAGGTGCTGAACCAGGATCCAACCAACTTGCTGAGCGCTTGCGGTTATCAAACAGAAACCATTTTTCATCGCAGGTAACAATCCGGTTCAAAATTCCTTCATTTGTGTCTCTGTTGAGCTGTGCAATGCACGTCTCGACGCGTACTTCGCGCTGGCGATCATTGAGTTCGTGGGGCACCCATTTGTCAAGCTTTTTTACCTTGCCAATTTGACGCAAATGGACCAATATTGTTTTGACGCTAACGTCGAAAACTGCTGCTAATTCAGCCTAAGCTAATTCATCAGCTTCCACAATCGCCTTTAATTCGTCATTGTCGATCAAAGTCTTCGGACGACCGCGAGGTTCATTTTTCAGGTCGAAATTACCAGCAGGGAAGCGAGCAAACCAATAACAGGTGGTGCGTTGGTTTGTACTGTTAGCTCCATAAACTTCGTTGATGTTGCGTGCCGCTTGTGCTGCCACGACGGTACTCATATTCCATAATTACTCGAATTTTTAACGTATCGATGATGACGAAAAAGATTGAAATGCGATAAAAATGTAACACTAATCAATAAACAAATGACTACTTTTGGAAAAAGAATTCCATGCTTTTAAAATAAAATTAATTTGAAATTGGAATTCTTAGCCAAACAAAAATTATTTTGATTTGAAATGGCCAGTACTGCAGAACGGCAATTTCATAGGTAAAGACCTATTATTATATATTCAAATATACATATAAATTATTACACTAATAATTATTATTGTTTTAACAGTCGTAATATAATCAAAATTAAACATTTATAACGTAATGTAACTTCTACAATGGTAATTAACAAAAAAAAAAATTTATATATAAAATTTTAATGAGATGGATGTACTTCCTTTTCCTTCATAAATTTCAATTTACCAATAAAAGCTGAAATAACACTCTTTGTTTTTATTAAATTAAGGCTGTCCCCTTGTTGTTTTATTATAATTGTTATAATTGTTAGTTGAGGTCATTAAATTTTTTGAACAAATCTGTCAAATACGCGATGTCTGCTTTAAAATTGATTAGGTTTTTTTTTAATCAGGATCTTTACTTTCCAGAAATTCTAAAACTGAGTCAAAAAGTGAATAAATCTTGATAAACATGCACCTTTCGACAACCAGCGTACTTCGGTATGTAACAGCAATCGTTGGAAGTTTTCATCATTTTCATCGCACAATTTTGCAAATAAGCGCGTATTCAATGCATTGCTTCTAATTTTGTTAACTGCATTAATCACAAATTGAAGCGATTGGTGCAATCTATCACTCAAATTTTTCGCTACTAGATGTTGTCGGTGGATAGCACAGTGAATTGCAGTTACCTCTGGTATAATTCTTTTAAGATGGCCTATAAACCGACGATATCGCCCGACCATGGCAGGAGCTCCATCTGTTGCCACCGAAATAACGTTTGTAAATGGAATCGATTTTTCTTTAAAAAAAATACTCAGGACATTAAATATTGATTCACCTTTAGTGTCCGTCTTCAAAGTTTTCGCGTATCAGCTCTTCATAAATTTCTTCGCCCATAACAAATTGAACACATGCCAATAATAATTGCCAGGTAAAGTTGACTCGTCCAGTTGAATAGAAAAATGAGTTGTTTCCAGATAATCATCACACAAGAAACTTTCAACATCAGTGCTCATTTCATCAATACGTCTTTGTACAGTGTTGTTACTCAAAGGAATTCTTTTGAGTAGGTATGTCAAATGAAGATTTGTGCAGAACAGTTTTTAAAACCTCTTCAACAGCAGGTAAAATTAACTGTTCTCCAATGGTGTGCGGTTTTCCAGATTTTGCTATAAGTAATGAGATATTGTAAGATGCAAGCGAACATACTGTGCACGGTGGGTCTCTTTTCATATTTTTCCTTTAATGTTTGAAAATATTTTAAATCTTTACCTATTTCATCAGGATGACACCTTCTTAGGTGGTCAGCTTTGATGGTTTCATAGAGTCATTGCCCAAAACTTTGTTGCATAAAAGGTATGTGGGCAATCGTTTATCTGCCTGTGATGGAAGAAAACCAAACTTTAAATATTCAACACTGTACTGACGACACTTATTCTTAGATTCGGTCATGTTTCATATCAATTACCTACCTACAGGTAGGTAGTAATAAAGTAAGTAGTAGTAATAAATAAAAAAATTCAAGATTTAATACAAAATATTGAAAAGTGCGCCCTTTTAGCATTAGGCACGCGATATTATATTATATAGTCAGGTAGGTAGGTATATAAATAGGCAGATAGGTACTTACTTTTCCGACACTGGTAATCACTAATATCGATTCACTTTTCTCAATGAAATTTCAGAAACAAATGAGTAATGTTTATCCTTGACATTCGTATTTATATTGGTGAAGAATTAAACACGTTCATATAAGATTGTAAAGCAAGTTGCAAGTACATACACCACAAGTCGTATTAATTTGCACGTTTGAACACGCATTGCGGACGGGACGGCGGCGGCCGGCGCGGCAACAAGTCTCGACGCGTTGTACTGAATATGGAATATGCAAGTTTTTACAAGTAACAGTTGCTTCCTCACTATCGAAACCAAATTAATTTTCGTGCACCCCTGCTTACGATTGTAGACCCCCATTTTTGTCACGTCCAACGTAGAACCCCGTAGAGTCTCCGTGGACCCCTGGGGGTCCACCTGGACCACTTTGGGAATTACTGGTTTAGATTCACAAATCAGCCCGGCAGGACAACGTCTGTCGGGTCCGCTCGTTCTGTATATAATATATTCTGAAGTTTCGGCATGAATAATTAAAACAGCATGTATATTGACATCACATCTTATTCATTATTATATCTTAAGTACTCTATAACTAAAGCGTATTATTATGAAATAAATTTTGTATGACGTCTAATAATAGTTCGTTAGTATGTGTATTGAAGAGCCATCTAGTTTAGTTAGCGACAACTTGATATTATATTAGTTTTTCAATATGAAGTATAGATGGAGCTGTGGTCAACATACGTGAAAATATATTTTGCTCTTCATTTTGTGATCTTACGAGCCATATTAGGTACATCTCGACTGTGATTTTTGGGTGAAATGGCCAATTATGGCGTTCTTGATCTCAGAAACAAAGATACATTAACAATTTTGACATATTGAATAGTGCAGAATAGCTATTAGCTTAGTTCGTAGCGGCCTCTCTTTTTGTAAATGTTGCTTAACTTTTTAATTAAATCCAAAATTGCAGAGAAAGATTTTCATAAAATGCGCGAAAGCACTTTTTTGATTTCCTGGATTTAACTATTGTTCTAAGCAAATGAAATAATAAAATGAGAATGTTATCTCCTATATATAGTCGTATAGTTCGTAGCGGCAGTAGAATTTTGAAATATTTTTGATTTAATATAGAAAAAAAATCTTATTCTAAGCCAAAAAAATTCGAATATAGCTGTGTTATATATATATATATATATATATATATTAATATATATATATATATTAAGTTAACTGTGAATGACTAATCTACCATAATATTATTAAGCAAAATTTATACCAGAACAATTGTTACTTCATGAGGAATTAAGATTTTATAATTTTAAAGCATGAATTTACTAACCTATTTCAATAAAAACGATAAATACAACTGCAAAACTACTACATAATGCGAAATGTCGGGAACGCTTCAAATCTCGCCGAGTGCAGATTTGTAATAGGGCTCCTAATGAATTTGTGTTTCTTTACTGACTTGATACTTCCATCTCATTTACAACTCTTTAAACATTAAACTACAGCATATAAAAAATCAAATTGCGTCAAATATAATTTTTGAAGAAAAAGAAAAACATTTCAAAAACTTTTGGTATTGACTTAGCCCCCGCTGCTGACCTGCCAGGTCTGCCGTTCTATGTCGGGGTTATAGGAGACTATCCCGCGGCACCGCCCGCGTAATTATAGTATCGGGTATCCCACGGGAAAATTACACTTTTTCGGGATAAAAAGTAGTTTAATCCAGAGCCTAAACTACTACCATACGGCATACCAAATTTCATCGAAATCCGTTCAGTAGTTTTTGCGTGAAAGAGTAACAAACATCCATGCATCCATCCATCCTCACAAATTTTCACATTTATAATATTAGTAGGATGTATAGGACCTTCGGCTTGCCTCATGAGTTTTCATTACTGCATGGCCTGTTTCACAATCACTTAATTAGTGGCAAATAGCTTATTCGGAAGTTTTGTCTCTATCGCTCAGCTCAGTAAGCAGCGACAAAACTTCTGGATAAGCTATTCGTCACTTATTAGACTATTGTGAAACAGGCCCTTAGGCAGAAAGGAAATATGAATTGAACGCTATTGACCTCACACTATCAACTTATTCACCTCACAACTGATTTTAAAACATGAGTTATTAGGAAAGGGGGTGTGAAATCAGCTCTGAGGTGAACAGCTAATAGTATGAGGTCAATGGCTTCAGTGGCAAAGATTTGTTTCATTACTAGATTTAATATAATATATTTTTGGTGTTAAAAATACTGCCTAAACGTCTTTATATAAGCAGTAAATCGTGAGCTGAATTTTCTGTAATTGATTTTACAAAACGTAATAATCTTGTTTGAATTCTGATACGAGGGCGGCACTGAAAATTTCGGGAATCAAGGAAGTGACACAACATTACTATTTAAAAATGTATTTATTGCTTTTCGAAGTATTCTCCGCGAAATTTGACACATTTTTCCATACGATGGAACCAATCATTGTAGCAACCATTCCGTTCGGAAGTTGGGGTCTCCAAAATGGCCGTTTTGTAGGCGTCCACAGCTTCTTCAGGTGATGAAAATCTCTGATCACGCAATTTATTCTTTATTTTAGGGAAAGTATAGAAATCATTAGGGCTTAGGTCGGGGCTGTACGGCGGATGGTCTAATAATTCTATGATTTCGTGCTCTAAAAACTCTTTTGTTCTGTGCGCGGTGTGAGAACTCGCATTGTCGTGATGGAGGATGATGCGGCGGTTGCAGTTCTCTTTACGGACTTCAGAAACGACCTGTGGCAAACAAATGTTAGCATACCATTCTGCATTAACCGTTCTTTGTCCCTCAAGAGGAATAGTCGCAACATGGCCGGTTTTGGAGAGCGAGCCGCTTTTTGCTCTTCACAGAGCAAATGCGGTATCCATCGGGAAAACAACTTTTTTACACCTAATTGTTCATGCAAGATTATTTGTATTTGACTCATGCCAATGTCTAAAGTTGCCTGAATTTCGCGGTATGTCACATGTCGATCTTCCTCAATCAGCTTACGCACATCATCGTTTTCTTGGGTCACTGTAGTTTTTGGACGATCTTGACGGGGATCACCACTGAGCTTGACACGTCCACGTTGAAATTCAGCAAACCAGCGATAAATTGTGGTTTTGGATGGGGCTTCATCACCAAATGCAGAAATCATCCGGTCAACACACTGTTTTTGTGGTAAACCACTTGAAAGTCATAATAAATCATCGCTCTAGAATTTTCTCGAGTCAATTCTATTTTCTCAACGACTAAACAAGTTTGACAAGACCTTGTGACAAAACCGAGAATCTTTTTTTAAAATAAATAAACGGTATTCGATTTTTAAAACCAAGGAGTTTTAAATTAAAAAGATTTTAATATGACAGGAACAGTGGAAATATTCCATTCCCGATACTTTTAGTGCAGCCCTCGTACGTCACGCGCACGCCGCACGTGGGTAAGGGCAACTCCTACTGTTCCCATACACGGTCCGGTTTTCCTTCAGTTCGGCCTGAACGGACGCAAAATCGTATCGTCTGTGTGCAATTTCCAGATCACATCAGTCGGCTGTATGGACTGAAGTGATTTGTTCCAGTGTTGCCAACTCTGTTTTTGCGAAACTACTAAACTCGCGTCGTCTTCTACTAAAAACTACTAAAAGAGTACCGATAACTATAAAAAAGCTTTAGTAGCATAGGAATCCCTAAAAGTTTGTTTAGGGATTATGTGTTTACAAGTTATGTAAACACAAAAAACCTTTACATTTTAATATTAAAATGAAAATATGATACAATTACCGTTAAATTAAAAGAATATAGTATGAAATATTACGTATATATAAATTAAATCGGTAGTTTTAAGCGACTTACGGACGCGTGCTACTATGTGCTATTATTATAAGGTGTCATAATAGCACATAGTAGCACGCCATTTTTCATATTATGATTACTGTCTACCTATTTTCTACAAAACCACTACTATCAACTAAATTCCTACTAAAGAGGGAATAAAATACAAAATTTTGTAGTAAAACTTTGTAAAACATCTACGTTGGCAACATTGATTCTGACCTGGAGCGGATGGACTGAGCAGTTCTAAAATTGGACTGAACGGTAGTAAAACTCGAGTGTAAAATAAAACCGGTCAAGTGCGAGTCGGCAAAAGGGGTTCCGTACAAAACGGAAAAAATCACGTTTGTTGTATGTGAGCATCAATTTTTTATTTTATTCTGTTTTTAGTATTTGTTGTTATAGAAATGGAAACGGCAGTAGAAATCCTACATCATTTGTGAAAATTTCAACTGTCGAGCTATCATGGTATAAGAAGGTTAAGATACAGCTTGGCGACAGACGGACGAACAGCAAAGTCTCAGTACCATTTTTACCCTTTGAATACGGAATACCCTAAAACTGGCGCGTGGTCTAAGGAATATTTATTAGAGTTCATTGAAGTATTTAAAACTTGAATGAATTTGAATTACTTCGAAAGGTATTGTCATAAAGTTATTACAGAAGCTAGGAGAGCGGCGGACAGACAGACAGACGGGCGGGCAGAGCGAAATTATAAGGGTTCCTTAAGTATTATGGAACCCTAAAAACACGACTGAAGCTCTCGGAAATTTTCCGTGTATGTGCTCGAATCCGTTCAGGCCGAACCTTAGATTAAAACGCCTAGAAACCGGGTACGCTCATGAAAAGTAAATCCATATCGGCTCAGTTTGTTCGAACGACCCGTCAGTTGTCAAGGTCAAGCGCTAATGCATACATCTCCGACTAAGAAAAACATTATGAAGGTTTGTGTCGTTATTGGGCGTCACAATGCATCGGAAAAGAATTAAAAAAGCTTCGGTCATAAATTTCATATGTAAGTATGAAATGTTATGTCTGAACAATTTGACTTGTATGAAGCCAAATATTTCAAACATTTTAAAACAAAATCATTGCCTGCCCTATTGTGAATTGCGAAAGTGTTACTAGTAATAATAAATTTATTTCAAAATTTTCATGGCTAACTAATAGTTGCAACTAAGACAAAGTTTTTTAATATTTTCTGATTTTTTAAACTATCAATTTAAATTATTGCCAGTATTAAGATAATCCTTAATATATTCCATAATACCAGTTTAATATAAATAATGTTCACAAATCGTGTTTAGATGGTTTAAAATGAAATATAAGTTATATTTTTATATCTCACGATATTAGGAAAAACAAATACAATAATTCCAATTTTAAGACCAACAATTGTCCCTTATACACACTCAACAGCTTTAAAGTTTTGTTTGTGTGCGTGTCGGTATGTAATGCGTACGCCTACATCTATCTGTTGCTTGCTTCACTTTGTACGATGCGTTTGTTTGAAGACTATCTAGGCGTTATTAATCTAAGGGCCGAACTGCCGTAAGTTCGGTCGGATGTGATTTTTTCCGTGTATGTGCTCGTATCCGTTCAAGCCGAACTGACGTAAGTTCTAACTGAAACGATCGGCCTCTCGTCTGTGGGAGCCTTTTATATTCTTATACCGTGGGTATTGGTAAGGGTCAGCGCAGGCAGGAATAATCCTCGAGCGGTCTCGGGCATTTTCTATTTTATATCGGGCGTATCATTTTTTTATCGAGGACGCGCAAGCATTTTTTGTCAGGTTCAAGCATGTATGAACTTTATTTTAATAGTACTAAAGTTAATTTTCGTGTGCGTTAATAAAATCCTCTCCACTGCGCTCCTCTCTGTCTGCGCTGGCCCTAAGGCGAAAAAAAGCCAAGCGTAATTAATTACCTACGTACAGGCATGCCGAAATTGCGCAGTTACAATGTCTGTCTAAAAATATGACTAATTCGTTATTTTTTTGACTCATAATAACTTAAAGTAGACACGAATCATACGAATTTATTACATTTACGTGGGAGAGCTTCGGCATGAATGGGCCGGCTCGACCGGGTAAATACCACGACCTCAGAAAACCGGCGTGAAATAACGCTTGCGTTGTGTTTCTCCGAGTGATGAAGGTAACCGGAGACCCAAACCCGATGGGTGGCGGTACCATCAGGCGATCCGTCTGCTCGTTTCCTGGTTCATTTCATTAAAAAAAAAGAACAATTATACTGGCAATTCCCATTCCATTGATAGTCCATTTTCTTTAGCGAGCTAGTACTCAGATAACTATCTAGGGCCCCTAGACATTTACACTAACGACTCGCTGCTTCTTCAAACTTAGCGCAAGTAGTTAATAGACTAAGTAGAAGTTTTGATGACTGAATAGCCGTTGCTCGTTTCCTCCTTAGAATAAAAGTATAGCCTATCACACTAGGGGAAGTGAACTCCTAAACAAGGAGGTCCTCACTAAAAAAGGAGGTGAACCAAAACGTTGTTTTTTTTGTTTCCTTAGGGTCCGAAACCGGTATTCGTGTTAGATTCTATGTTCGCTCAAATTGCAATTGATTGAGACGTTAAAATCAAAAGTTAAAAATATATAGGCCGTGAATAGTCATGAAGGTTTTATAGAGGATAACCTTATGCGTTGTATTTTATACATTATGAGTACCATTACACAAGGCTGGTCTTGGTACCATTGACCCTTAAACGGCTCAAGGCCAAAATCCGGAAAGTTGCCAATTGTAAAGCTGCGAAGAATATCCCAAGTCAGCAGTCACAGACCACAGTGTACAAAGTAACACAAACACGTAGTCCGTAATGATATTACGCACTTCAAAGAAACGCATTTTCTATTGTTGCAGTCACAAATAGAAACGAGTCGTTAAAAAAGTTTCTGCTTTACAGGTGTTTTATTTTAAATTGAATTTACATTTTATTTCTTAACTATTAATTAACACGGGCTATTTATTAAAATGTTACCATCAAATAAATAAATACATACTTCGTGACCACCTTTTTGCCCATGTTTTACCACCCTCCCCGCTATAAAATAGCTCATAGATATAGCGCCATACTCGTACATAGCGGTCCAGCCTGCCGATCTAACATGGTATTCATGGACGTCGCGCGAGATTTTTCTAGAAGTTTGCCTAGAAGATATTGACTACGTGACAAAAAAATAAACCCGATCCGCCCTCCCGCCCCGGTGGCCAAGCGTAGTACTTTGAAGACCCCCGTTAATAGTTCACGTATTGTTCTCGAACAAAAAAGTAACAATAATTTACAAATCTATACTTCTATACTTACTAATATTATAAAGAGGACAAGTTTGTTTGTTTTGTTTGCATTTCATAGGCTCCGAAACCACTGGACCGATTTTAATGAAATTTGGCAGAGATATAGTGTAGACCGCGGAGAAGGACATGGGCTACTTCTTATCGCGGAAAAATGTACGTTTTCCGCAAGATTTACTTTTGAGTGCACGAAATCGCGGGCAACATCTATACATAACTAGCTTTTTCCCGCAGCTTCGCCCGCGTGGGAGAGTGTTCGTGGCAAAAAAACATAAAAGAGAAACAATCCCACCATACATTGTTTTGTTTTTTATCTCCAACGGGTTATGTTAGGCAGCGTTTTCGATAAAAACTCATAGACGGCTTGATTTTTTCCGACACCTTCAACAATTTTTGTCGTCATAAATCAAACAATTTCCACTAAACCTTAACAAATTATTATCGACCTAAACCTTCCTAAGGAACCACTCGGTCGGTAGATGTAAACGGCATGAAAATCCTTTCAGTAGTTTTTGAAATTATCGCGAACATACAGACAGACTCGGCTCAGCACTTAAGTATCCTATGTCCGTCTCCTAGTTCTAAGCTACCTCCCCACCAATTTTCAGCCAAATCGGTTCAGCCGTTCTTGAGTTATAAATAGTGTAACTAACACTTCTTTCTTTTATACATATAGATCTAGATATATCGACCACTCTACACTCGTGTGTTCGATTTTCCGCTCTATTGTACTAGCCAATGTTCTATTTACAGTGCTGTTTTTATAGCCACCTCAAAAACAAACTCTTGCGGCAATGTAGGCTTAACTGGTATACTAATTACTATATTGTAGAGCATATTTCAGCGTGATAACTCATAAGTTAATAAGTGGATTACAGGGAACATTGTTCTCATTGTATTTTATACTTATACTAGACATTGAAAAGGGTTACTATTTTTTATTCGAAAATTATTTATTGTTATTGGTTATTGAAACTAGGTAGGTACTAACAACTTATAGGATAACGTTGACAGAGATCGATACCTACTACGCGCTCTGAGTATAGAGTATAGACGGTTTGCGTTTTGCCCGTTGTTTAAGGTTTGCCTGCGACCTCAACATAAGTACACTGCAGTGAGCAGTCCGTTACATGGTGCAGCCGATAAGGTCAGACTGCCACAAGGTGGGACTGACTTCACACGTCCCAAACGCGACACTAATATACAATATACTATAACATTAAAATATATACTGCTCGTACAATTGTACCGGTGCGGCGCGCTATAGATATCAATGAAAAAAAGTTTCGGAATGCCCGCTCTCTGCATTTCGCCTCAGTGTGTGTACTGACGTGCTTTGGGGCACACGGTGTCGCTGCTCTAAACGGTAAGTAAATATTGTTGTTTTAAAGTTGAAACGATATTATACGGTTATCGAGGCGAAGATATTTCGTATTTGTGTGTGATATTGAGTGTTTTAAGGTTACGATAGAGTTACTACGCCACAACTTGCGACGTAGTAGCTACTAAACCCGGCGTCTGTTGCTAGCCGCGAGTACCTACTGCGTAAATGTTTATCGTAGGTGTAGCTAATATGCAACTTTCAAATGAAATTATATTGTTTTTGACTCTTGTTGCCATAGATGATAAATAACTTCTATTTATTTGTGAAAATCTAATTATTAGTGAAGTAATTGAAAAATCATTCTACTATTAATATATTATAATATAATGTGTGTTCAACTTTCACTGCTAAGTGTCAATAAACTTTGTATGTTTGTATGTTTAGCAACAATCAAGATGTGCGGCAGATGTTTCACTTAAGTTTTATTTAACAATTTCATACCAAAATAAACTACAAATTAATTTTTTCATCTGTCCTTGTTAATAAAATGATATAACGTAACAAATTACGCAGTTTTAAAATGCGGTATTCTTTTGCCAAGGGAAGTGCGCATTTTCTGCCATGGGATAAACTTTATAAATTTACGCAGTGTATATTAATAGATTTTTATATTAATAGACTTTGATTTCAATGGCCTATGCTTTCAGTGTTATTATATTGATAATTGTCAATGCAATCGTTGTTAGGTACTTTTTTTTTTCCATAGCAGAAATATCAGCTCTATTCTCTACATTTAAGAGGCTAATATAGCAATAGGTAGAGTGTGCGTAGATCAGACTTAGAGTATAGGTAAAAGGTCCGGATATGGCCACTGACCAGATTTGTACAACAAAATTATATCTGAAATGTGATCTAACGCTCGAAATTAATAATGTATCTAAAATCGTTCAATCTTAGATTCTCAAACAAAATTTGACGTAAATTGACGTGAAGTTAATCCTAGTATCGTTGAAATGTATTGGAATTTTGATCTCAGATAGCTAAAATGAGATTAAGATTGATTATTAATTTCGAGCGTTAGTAATTGATCCATCTTACATAATATTTACTTTATTGTGACAGTATTTACAAATTAACAGGTGATAAAATTATATATGCAACGCAACCGTGAGTCGCGTTTTTAATTAAGGCTTCAATCTAATAGACAGTGTTTTTGCCGTAAAAGTAGGTTACTTACCTACTTTTACGTACTCAATTGTTCTTCAACTACTCAACTCAACCTACTCAATTGTTTTTACGGCAATACGAAGAGTCCCATTGTAATGTAAATTCGGCGAGCCGTGCAAGGGCAGCCGGTTTATCGAGTGCATTGAGACAGAAGGAGATAAATAACATCTGTCCCTTTCTAATGTTTTTTATACTGTATGTATATTGGCCTGTACAAATTGTAGATAGGGATGGGAATACTCGAAATAAAGTTATGGATACTTTACGAAAATGCTTGGTAGTTAACAAAATATATTATTAAATTTGTAATAGGTCAATGTTTCTCTACATTGTTATACGCCCTAACAACTCGCATTTACGAAATAATTTTATTGATAATGAACCGGCGTTCTAAAATAACATAATGACGCATATTTTATGAAAAAATAATACATTCTATAGTTACGATTTGTTTAACGCTGATAATATGCTGTAATGTACTTGTTTTGCCTTATTTTGTTTTTGGAAGTGATGACTTCGCAAGTTATCAGTTTTGGGAAGATATTGTTTTCAAATCGGGACGAAATGAAAGGAGATCGGCAAGTCGCCATACATTTACTGCCTGGTAATTAAAATACGTGGCCACGAAAAGTATTTATTGTACGAGTAAGTTTATGAACATAGAAACAAAAAAAATCAATAATATTATGCATCAACCTCGGGGGATAAAAGATAATTGATTAAATATAACCTAACATATTTTAAAAAAAATTGCCCTAGTGGCGGTTTCGAACAAAAGCGCCATCAATTAGTTGTAATGTCAATTACGTAATGAAATTAATAACTACTTTGTTTGTAAACGAAATATGCTAATAGATAAATTATAGATGTCGCTTTCACGTTACGAAAATAATAAAATAATAAAAAACAATAATTATTTTTCTTAGTATAAATATAAATAGTATAGAGGGATCTATTTCACACCACAAGTAACATTTTTTTTCATAAAACTAGTACTAAACTGCTGAATTATAGAAAAAGAAAATAACTTTATACTCC
Organism: Phengaris alcon alcon; assembly: GCA_037179445.1. Lineage (NCBI taxonomy): Eukaryota > Metazoa > Arthropoda > Insecta > Lepidoptera > Lycaenidae > Phengaris > Phengaris alcon. The sequence continues at coordinate 618,527 of JAYRCH010000059.1, forward strand.
AATTAGAAATAAATCTATCCATTGGGCCACTAGATGGAGCTTTTATGTCTCAAATTGTAAATTTCCAGCATGATAACTATAGACTATACAGATAATATGATGACCACGATTACCACAGATAAGTATGTATTTTGCACATGAATTCTCTGATATTCGGAGATTAATAACTTTTTATTCCCGAGTCCTAAAAATATAATAGGTATATTTTTTTATATAATAGCTATTTAAGTACCTACTATAAAACCACATATTTTCGAAACTTGGCCGCTCTTGATGGAAAATCAGGCAGGATTCGCCAGTGTTCTGTACACAATATAAATTATACTCATTACTTACTTTGTATTATGGATTAGAAAATCGCTACTATTTGTCCTATATACCGATATAGTTATTTTCTGTTGAAGTATAAATACTGTCTAACAGCCTCCGTGGTTCAGTGGTTTAGAGCTTGGCTCTCTACTCGGAGGTCGTGGGTTCGATTCCCGCATTGGAACAACAACAAAAATGTTGTTTCCAAGTTTGGTTAGGACAATGCAGGCTGATCACCTGATTGTCTGACAAGAAAGATTATCCATGCGTCGGATGGGCAATGGGCATGTAAAAAGTCGGACCTGCGCCTCATATCTCGCCAGTCGTTTCGGTCTGTCTGTCCCACTGGGTTTCGAGAGTAAAGGAAGAGAGAGTGCTCTTGCGTAATGCGCACACACTTGGGCACTATAAAATAACTCCTGCGTAGCTAGGTCTGGTTTCAATGAAACCGGCCACCGTCACCGAAATCGGTGTGGGGATCTATTATTATAAATACTGTCATAACAATGCCGTTGAATGAATATAATAACTACAACCAGACTCATTACGAAAATAGAAAACGTTTTATAACTAGGGTTACTATATTCCGGACATGACCGGACTTTGTCCGGCTTTTTAATTTGGCCGGAATTTTTTGTTTTAGATGGAATATGAGTAATTTTACATTTAACTAACATAAGTAGGTATGTATTACTAAATCAAAAACCTTTATTAAATTCCCGCTCATCTTAAAACAAAATATAAATTTTTATCGTGATCCCCGCACCCCACAAATCCCACCCCAAGCGAGCGTATACTTTATTACTGTTGCAGCTATTATTATATTATATAGTGGGTACCTAATGTAATGTTTGCATTTTGTGACTAAAATGTCGAGTTTTTTTATTGTGAGGGTTTTTGTCAGTACTTTCCAAATTTCTAAATGGTAACCCTACTTAGAACCCGCTATACAGATGTGCTGAACAATTTGAATGCGAAATCCACGGCGCAATTCGTGTACCGTAGCGTAGGTGGAGCTATGGTGTCATTGACCGGCGCCCAAGGTTTGTGCCCAGTTCGCTCGTCTGCCGTTGGCCGTTTCATAGCAAACATTAGGTGTAGATCGAATGATCATCATCATCATCGTTATCGTAGATCTCTAACTTCGTCTAACGGCCTTTTTCAATAACATATCTACGATTAAAGAAAGATAACTATCCCTGATAATCAGAAAGCTGTTGTTTATCTTTAACTTGCGTTTCACTATCAAAGATAAGACTTATTTATTCTTGTCCAACGAAGGATAGCATTCTTCCCTCTCCAAGCATCTTGAAACATTTCATTCGTTGCTAACTAACTACATAACAAGTCATGTTTTAAATAATTATATATTTATTTAAGATTAATGTATTTATTAATTAAAAGCGTAAATATTGTACTTAACATTGAGAATGACTCGGGATGATTTTTTACTATAGTTATCGTGTTTTTTTTTATCAAATTCAATAGTGAAACATAACAGTTGACGCTAGGAGTCGCGTGAAAAGGAATGTGAAATTTAAAAATTAAATCAAACTTCGAACCAAAGAGAATGTAACTATACTACGTAATAAGAGTTGCCACTCCGAATAAAAAAAAAGTGTTCGAAATTTAAAATTATACTTTAGCTTTTTTACGTATTATCGTCAAAAGTGCAATAGATACAAGCCTAAAATGAGAAAAAAAACAACTTTACGTAGATTATTATTATCGATTTTTTATTTTAAGACTGGGTTAAAAAGGTAAATTCAATCATTTTTATTGCATTTTAAAGAAAATATAATACAAAAGTAAGGCTACGTTCCCACGAGCGTTTTTTTGTGAATGCGACATAAAACTGTACTTTGAATAGAACTCTGCGGTAATACAATACAGTTGAAAATCGTCTACAGCTGTCAAATCTGACATTTGACACTTGAAACTGGTTTTCAGCTTTAATGTACTAACGCATAGATCTATTTATAGTGCAGTTTTTTCTGCCGCGACCACAAAAAACCGCTCGTGGGAACGTAGCCTTAGTGTCAAATTGATAGTAATACGATAAGTTCAAATTGATAAATACGACGAAGTGGTGCAGTAGGAATACCTAGTAGAAGTCAATATGTCCCGCGGCAATTAGTGGAACTAAATTTGCTAAATTGTTATTTATCATGCCTGAGGTTGTAAAAAGTGCTGCCCGAGAAATGATACTCAAGTTAATGGAGTCTTGTGAAGCAGAACAGCAGAATAAAGGTATTCTAATACCCTTCAAAAATGCTGGCAATATTTTGCGCGATCACAACGCCGCGTCTAGGGGACTTCTGTCATGAAAAGGACTTTATCTATTTTCTTTTTAGAAGTTACAACCAAATGTGGTTGTATTAATACAAGTAACTGAATCACAGCACTTTTATTGAGCCAAAATATGTACGAAAATTCATAATCATTTAATTTTGACATATAATTCACACGTGGTTTTTATTCCTTTGTATGATATTATTGGTATCACTGTCTTCATCGCAATCTATGATCATTTGAATTAATTCAATATCACTATCATCACTACTACAGTATTCCATTAGGTAATAAATGTATTTAGAAAATAAAACCAAAATAAAACTAATGTTCAAATTTTCTGTTCTTTTTTTATATATGGCGGAAGGTAATATACCATTGCCAGGGTCAAGTTAAAAAGGCGGGAAAAATAATTTTTGTATTAAGCTTTCAACACCGTTTTTCAAAATCGACAAGTCGAAAGTCTAGTCAATGTCCAAATAAATCATCAATGCAGTCAACGAGTCAAGTCAGTCGAATCAGTAAAGTGGTAGACGCTTTACTAAAAATAGCACGCATTTTGAAGTTGTATGTATCACTTGCCCACACTTGTGCACGTTAACGAATATTTAATAGTTAATATAACAACGTCACACATTGATATCCTCGGCAAAATTTGGTTCTCCGGTTTGTTAACGGCCGACATTGACAGATAAGCAAATGACGTTATTAAAGTAAGCTCCGCCTATCGGAAAGGAAGTTGAAACTTAAATTGAAATGCAGTTAGGTAAGATTTATATCAGCGTACCTATCTCTAGTAGGCTATCCTTCATCCCACCGATAGATGAGCCGTTTCGCTAGGAAATGATATCTGTTAGTAGGTTATTGAAACACGAGTAAAGACAAAATCAAAGATTTGACTATCTTTAGTAGCAAAGATTACGGAGGTTATTGAGAACGGCCGTTAGTCATCACCCTGCACTGTAAGAATGAAAATGTTGAAAATGAGTGTTAAGAATGAAATATGTGATGAAATTTGGAAAAGTATTTCATTTTGGTAAAGTATTTGAAAATAGCTGATAGGATTATTCTTATAGAAATTGTTAATAAAAATTAGTAGGTACTTAAGTAGGTTGGATGGATGAAATGTATTTGAAATTTAATAGAATTATAAAATAGTTTTCAATACTCGTGCCATATTACATAATTACTTTTATTATTACATGTAACGTACAACCAACTTTTGATGCTGGTAAAATTTACGATTGATAGATTCGTCGTTCGAACTTCAGTAAAGCAGAGACTTTACCAAATTTCGAAGATTACGAACAGCATACATAAAGTATATCACAGCTGTAAATGTCTGTTTCAGGAGTCCCTGGGCGGGGTGTTCGGTTCCGGCACGTCGGCGGACGTGGAGCGGAGGGAGGGGGGCAAGCGCGGCCGCAGACCCGGCAGGAAGGCGCAGCTGGAAAAGCAGGACATGAAGGCGAAGTTGGGTATGTACATCTATCTATGTATGTATATAAGGAGATGTAACCGCTAATAGTAGAGACATGAAATCTGAATAGTAGTTTTAATTTACAATGTAGACGCGCACTAAGGAGGGATTTTGAAAAATTCCACCCTTAAAGGGGTGAAATAGGGATTGAAAGTCTGTATATAATATTAGGTCCTTACATATCAAATTGGCGTTTTGTCGTACTTGCCACTTTGATCTCAAATATATCTTGGTTAGGAATTCTAATTTCAAATTTATACCGCTATTTACTCATGCATTTGTGTTTCGAAATCCGTAATTCATTTGTTTTTTCCTCGTTTGGTTTTTTATTTGCGTCACTCTGTTTACAAAATGGAAAACTTGAAATATCGTATTATTTTCGAGTACGAGTTCCACCGTGGCACCAGTGCTGCTGCAGAAACGGCTCGAAGGATTAATGATGTCTTTGGCGCCGGTGTCGCAAAAGAAAACACAGTGCGTTTTTGATTCCAACGTTTTCGTTCTGGAAATTTCGACCTGCATTTGAACAAGCCCCGTGGACGGCCGGAGACCAAAGTTGATAATGATGAATTGAAGGTTATTGTGGAAGCGGATCCATTACAAACCACGTCCGAATTAGCTGCAGGCTGTGATGTTAGTGATAAAACTGTTTCAATCCACTTGACGCAAATTGGGAAGGTGAAAAAGCTTGAAAGGTGGGTATCTCATGAATTGAGTGCAGCAAATCCACAAACGCGTGTCGCCTGCTGCGTTACATTACTCAACCGGCACAAGGGAAGGGGAAGGGGAAGGGAAGGGATTTTAAATCGAATCATTACCTGTGATGAAAAGTGGATCCTGTACGATAATCGGAAACGCTCATCACAATAGCTGAACCCTGGGCAACCAGCCAAAGCCTGCCCCAAGCGAAAATTTACTCAAAAAAAGTTATTTGTGAGCGTTTGGTGGACTAGTACCAGTGTCGTTTACTACAGCTTTCTTAAATCTGGCCAGATGATTACGACAGATGTCTATTGCCAGCAACTGCAAATCATGATGGAAAAGCTAGCTGCTAAACAACCGAGGTTGGTCATTCGCTCTAGGCCACTGCTGCTTCAGGACAAAGCTAGACCACACATTACACAACAGACGGCTACTAAATTAGAGGAGCTTCAATTGGAATGTCTAAGACAACCACCGTACTCCCCGGACCTTGCTCCAACAGATTACCATTTTTTTCGAAATTTGGATAACTTCTCGCAAGGGAAATAATTCAACTCCAATAGGCCAGTCCAAAGCGCCTTAATAGATTTGATTGATTCCTATCCGAATGGTTTTTTAGTAAAGGAATCAACTACCTATGAGATGGCAAAAGTGTATAGATATCAATGGTATATACTTTGATTAAATAAATATATTATGTTTACCAAGACTTCTGGTCTTCTAGGGACTAGGGTCTTCTTAATAGAAGGTGTTGGCAGACGTACCTGCTACATAGACTCAAGAAGACGACACACTAGATTCAAAACTAGATACGCAATAGAGCTCACTTAGAAACACATATAAGAATCAATGATAACTTTTCACTTGTTACTCAAGTATTTTACTCTAAAATTACCTTGACTTGTAACATTTGTACAGAACGCAGCCGACAGTCGGCGCGGGAGTGCCGCGCGCGCAAGAAGCTCCGCTACCAGTACCTGGAGGAGTTGGTGGCGGATAGAGAGCGCTCCGTCATGTCGCTGAGGAAGGAACTTGATATGGTACGTGTATTGGCTGAATAGTGATATAGAATAGTATAATCTTTATTTTCACACTCATTAATAAAAACAAACGCACCACACAACAATTATTTCTAAAGAATAATATAAGAAAACGCGGTCTCACTGCTTACAGCAGTTTCTTCCTTACAATCTAACAAATAAAATAAAATAAACTATATAATATGATTAAATACTACATACACGTTATACATAATATATTAAAAGTATAATATATAAATATAATGTCATAAATTAAAGGATGTAATATATTTATCAAGTACACGCCAAAGAATTTTCAAAAAATAAAAAATATGTAAATCAATCAATAATTCACAATATTTGCTTTTTTATCTATCTCCAGTACTACAAATGGAACCAGGAGCTCGACCAGGGCCGCATGCCCGAGGGTCTGGAAGCGTTCCTCCAGGAAGTGGGAGCGGTGAAGCCAGAGGACCAGAAGCACTTCTGATAGCAGGTACCACAAGTTACCAGCATTGAAAAACGGGTACCATAAATTACCAAAAATGGAAAGCAAAATAAAACCAGAGTTTAAAAAATAGGCACCATAAAACACCAGCAACGTAAAGAAATAGGACACTACAAAATACCCATCATTTTAAAAAGAGGTACCACAAACAGGTAGCACAGATTACCGTTTGATTAATGTATATAGTTTTGTTTCTAATTGATAGATTAGGGGGTATCGATAAAAGATGACGTTCGAAAGGGTTTATACATGACTTTTTTTTAACGCGTTGCAAAGGTGCAACTAAAAACGTCATGTATTAAGAGCCCTAAGAATTTGCAATTATTAAAACAAGCTCTCAAATAACATCTATTATAAATATTATATATAAAGTATGTTCGCCTTAAAAAAATTAAGTTTCCATAAAATAATAATGTTTTATAACGAAAAAAAAAAAGTATGTATTAAGTACGCGTGCAAAAAGAGATTTAAAAATATGACACACCATGTTGAAGGATGTTAAACAGATATTATAAAAAAAATCTTTACCCTAAAATATCGAATAGTTTGCCGATAATATTACGGCTCAAAAGTTAAGCACACAATATATTTAAAATGACTATTTTTATACACGAACTAGAATAAAGATATCTATTAATATCAAATAGTTTATTAATAATGTATTTAAGCTTGATAATCTTATATCAGTATCGATATAATATGTCGCTTAACAGGCTCGTCACTAAATTAAATCGTGTCTTTTAAATAACATCAATCATAATATATTCTTTGCAAAATTGATTTTTAGAAATTACACAGGAAATTCGATATTTGCTATCAAAATATATTTTTATAAACATTGACTGATTGTATCAAACCGATATAATGTTTTAAGAAATAAAATATTTTTTTTTGAAGAGCCTATTTTTGATTTTTGGGTCAGGTATATGTGGATACTATCAAACAAAAGACGATCACTTTGTCTGTAGCGACGACGAAGTTCGAAAACAAAGATGTATGAGATTTGATATAAGCATCGCTAAGTGACATAGCGATGCTCAGGTCACCTAGCGATGCTTATGTCAAATCCCATACACTTTTGTTTTCGAATTTCGTCGTCGTAATTAGCGATGGCAACTTGGCTAAAGGCTCTGTATTTAGTCACGGCGTTAAAATATAGTAAAGAATTTGATCTAATATTTTGTCTATCTCCAGTGTGTATTTTACAATATAATAAGCACAATTTGACTTATTTTAGTTCCGCGACTAACTGTTAGGGGCGCTGACCTATTGAGATAATAAAAATATAAAAATATTGTTATTTAGAATCCAGTTATATTAAAGATCGGTGGTTCATACCGTGGAAATATTATCTATGTCATAAACGGTATACAATACATCATAATATTAGTTTGTATATTTTATAATTCATAATTTAATACGCATACATATCATTTATCATATAGTTTTAAGAGCGCCAACTCGTCGGTGAAGTTATAACTTATAATCGACAAAGTACTTGTTAAATAAGATTTTAGTTTTAAATAGAATATAATTACTAAAATATATTTTATTATTATAATCATGCGTTAATAAAATATTAATACATTGTATATAACTCTAATTTTACTAACATAAAATCAACCAGATGTTATATTTTTGATTATTTATCTTTTTTAGCAATTTTTTGAAAATATTAAATAAATCAATTCACTGACACAGCAATATTTATACAATATACATTTATCTTTATAAATTTAAAGTACATTATTGTTAATTTTAGTTCGACGACATTTTAACTTAAGTGCCAATACATAAAACGTTTTATCTAGTTGAATTTATTCGAAATAATTTCTAAATTCTAGTGTGAATAGTGAATAAGCTAGGTATACGTTATACGCTAGGTATAGGTCTGTGATTTGCGAATGTATTTAACTTTACACTTAAGAAGTTCATGTCTGAATAAGTTATCGTTTAAAATTGTGTTTTACATATTTTAGTCTGTACAGTAATCAAATTCCGAAAATGTAAGCCAATCCAACTTTCATAATTTTACACAATCTTTTAGAATGTTTTAAAGATGTTAAAGAAATATTATTTAAATGTATTTTTATAAATTCTTTACATTTAATTGTAAAAATTACATTGGAATATTGTTTTAGTTTTTATAGTTATTAACCTTAATCATCAGCAAGTTTGATCTCAGTGCATTAGCTAAAAGTTGGGTTTAAAAGCTAAAGTTAAGTTTTAACTTCAATTTACAGCTGCCTGCGCAGATTCTTCAATTAAATATTATTTGCTTACATTTGTCGTTTGTTTAATAAGTCAGACTATTATTATAATGGGTTTTTTTTTTAGTTTTTTTTAGTTAAGTTTTTATTTGAATAATATATTAGATTTATTTTTCGATGTACTTCCTTCGTTCAATTACTAGTTTTTAGTTTGTTTGTAGCTTTATAAAGACTGTATGTGAATTATTACGACATCCAACATAACGTGTTTATAGTGTTGTTATGAATACGCTTCTTTGGCGTTCTCGTCACATCGGCTGGGGTCTAAGGCTCAGCACACACATTGTGTGATTAAAAACTGAAATTTACTACACAAAAAGACACACGTTTTCATTACAAGAGTTCGAAATTCGAACTCTTGTAATTAAACGTGTCTTGTCTAGTGAATAAAGTTAAATTTTGTATCGCTATCTTGAAATGCCGCGCCGCGTCGCGTCAGGTGTGTGCTGACGCTAAGACAAAGTGCCAATATAAAAACGATAACGAAGTTAGAAAACAATAAAATGTATCGGATAATGTATATTTCGTAATTATCACATTTCGTCGCTATGTTACATTTTTTTATTATTACATTTATTATTAGGTATAAGTATTACACGGCTTATCCCATACATTTATTGTTTTTTATCGTTCCTTATCGTTTTTTCCACCCCGTTACCTATTCACACAACGTATAAGCTATTCAATGTTGCTGTCTTTGTCTGACACGCTACACACTTGACAGACAAAGACAGCAACATTGAATTTAGCTTATCCGTTCTGTAATCATTTTTATTAGTAAGGGGATCACAGTCTGGTCCTGTTTTCCAAGATTTTTCAAATAACTCTTAGTATATTTTCGTTTGCAGTCTTTATAGCTAGCTTTGTTCGTGGATTGAGCCGTGTTTAGTTATTAGTTTGGAGTTTTGACCATTTTTTTTATTAGGTTAGATTTAGAGTAAGTATTGTCGGCCATCCGCCTTTAAAAAAATATATATAATATATTTTATCTTTTGTATATCTGTTAAAATTATATTTTCATAGAAAAAATAAGTTTATTTTGAGACGTCATTATAGTATGCACGTGGGGAGTAAAGTATATTGTTATTAACTAAGTAGTGCCGACCAAACAAAAATATCAGAATTATTCTCTTGTCAAAATAACCTAACCAAGAGCATGTCAGGACATGACTGAGGAGAGTTCCGTAACTATAAAAGCGTAATAGATTTTATTTTTAAATCACTTCAAAAGTTACTGTCCGATTTCGTTCAAAATAAATGTAAAATCCTAAAGAGTATTTAGCATGATCTATTATCATGGAAATTGCAAGTTTCTAAATATAATAGTTTAGAAATGCCAGCGGGACCGGGCAACTTGTAAATCACTTTGGAGGTCTTTATAAAAAGTCATGCATGCCACCATGCCTTTATTTTAAAAGACCTATTCAACGACACCCCACACGATGGGGTGGAATGAAAAAATATTTTTCATCCCCACTTTTTAGTGTTCCTTGAGTACGACGGTATCCTAAAAGGCGAACGTTATTTCAGACCTATACATAATACAAACGTTCTAAGATTCTTTTTATACCTTCAAATACTACTACAACCAAAATGAAAATCCACCTCATCTAACTTTTAAGAATAGAATATTTTATTTTTCTTTAAATTTATATAATATAGGGTAAAGCAACAGATATCGGTCCTTTTAAATCAGAAGTGCCAATAAATGGAGCTAAGCGTTGTTTTGAAATGATTTCTCTTGTTTATTGTATTTTAATAAAATATGTATTTAGTTTATATAAAAATCAATGGTCAATGTGGGGAAGTTCGGCATACTTTTCTGGCATTTGAATTCTGAGAATTAATTAATTGAAATAATGTACTCTAGCGCAATAAGTTTGGTCTAAAATAATGTGAACACTAACTACTTATTAAATGTAAAGATTCAAAATGGTATTAGTGGTCATTAATAACTATTTAAAGATATTTTTTAAAACTTGGTGAGTAGACGGACTTCCCATGCAGTTTGACAAAGACCGTCTAGTAGTCATACAATTTTAATATCTAAGGCATTACGTGTGAAAATAGTTTAGGACGAATATGCATGAAACGACATTCAATTATGTGTTTTACATACTCGTTTATAAGGCTGCATTTCAAAAATAACAAATTGTTTTAAACTTTTGGGTAACTCCGGCATATCGTGGCCGTAAGATGTCATAAACATTTTCACATAAAATAAAATAAATAAACAAGCTATATATTTATTGTAGAAATCACCCGTAAGTATACACTTACATCATCTATCTCTGAATAATATAACAAAAATTTATTATCAATAACTTTCAAAACTTCACTTCCAGCACAAACAATGTCACCTAATTCTGTTATGTTTTAATAAAAAGTCATTGTCAAGCTAGCATAATTTTTTTATTAATAAACCACGTACGTAGACCACGACGACTGTTTAATATTTATTCTATTTTTTATCAGATTGCAAGGTATGTTATAAATATAAAAAAATTTAAGCGAATTTAATAACAGTTTGCGCCTTTTTGCTGCACGGGCGCACATACGCATGCGGCATGACAGTAAAAATGCCCTTACATTGAAGTTTGGTAAAGTTCAACATTTAAAAAAGGTGACTTTAACAATATTTTATTTACAAAAATATTATTGGTCTTATATGTCTAAGTAATAGAAGACAACAAAGTAAGTATAACAATATTTCTACAGTTAACACGTCAACCTGGACACGATAAGAGATCTGCTGAATCAGTCTTATATGTACTATATTATAGTCTTACAAAAATTACGTATGAAATTATATATTCAGTTAAAAAATCTGCTTACAATGTAATTTAAAACAATCTAAAATCTCTAAAATATTTTGCATATTGCACTTAAAATCAACAATATAGTCAGGACACGGTTTAAGTTTACGGTTAACCCAACAAAGGCCTTTAAGGCACATGTTTAGTACTTAATTGTATTATAAAATAATTATATGAGATCAATAATAACAAATAGTAGTTACGTAAAATAAATCTTGTCATCGTCATTAGACAATTTAAATTCTTTGGGATTGTTCGGATCAGGATACAAGCTTATTTTTTTAAATATATTTATACTGGGCACAACATCACGATCAATTCTTTTTATAGTAAATTTCAATGGTTTCGTAATAGTTTTGTAATATCTAATCTTGTAGTACACGTCATCATCCTCAGGTATCACTTCTTCTACGTAGCCAGCATAGTATGTCCATTTATTCCTTCCGTAATATCGCACTAACACTTCATCATTAATTCTATAATTCTCTGTTTGGGTATTCTCCACAGTAATATTCTTTAAATCGCATCTGTTCTCATAGCTATTATCTGACTCAAACTTGTTCTCTTCACTTCTTTTTTAATAATTTGGTAACCAACTCTCTATGTCTTTTCATTTACTATTTGTGATCTACATTTTTCTTTTAGGGACATTGTTTTATCTTCTAGAGTTTCTGAAAAACTTTCATTCAGATCTTGGTCAAAATCTAAAATATCTGAGTCGCTATGAATACTCATACAATCCGAAACACTTGTCGATGTCGATGAGGAAACATAAGCTCGATTTTGTCGTCGTTTTGGCGTTTTCTTTATCGTTTTCTGACTTTTTTCTTTGTTTTTGACACTGCATTTCCCAATTCCTTTACCCTTTTTCGTTACAGTTACTTTTTTTCGCGGTTTCTGTAAAACGTGACTGGTGTGTGCTGGCAACTTTATTATTGTTATGTCATTTTTACGCGCTTCTTCAATAATATTTAAACCTACGTGAGTTGCATGTCCATCATAAATAAGTATAACAGGGCGTGTATCTCCTACAGCTGGCAAAAATGTTTTTTTGAAATATCTTTCGAAAATAGCAGTCTCCATCCACCCATTTGTAGTGGCAGCATAGGTTGTTCCCAGATAAGCTTTTGGAGACGTCCACTCATCCCACATGTGTTTACCTTTAAAAATGACTAGGGGAGCCAATTTTTCTCCAGCTGCATTGGCGCCAAGTAAAACCGTTGTGTTATCTTTTCCTGGTGAGGCAATCACCCTAGTAGCCGCGTGCCCTTTAAGCCCAACGATTTTAGTTTTCTGTGGATCTTTTGAAAAACTTGTTTCATCAAGGTTCCAAATTTGACCAGGTTTGTCCCAAAGATTTAAATAATTTAATGTGTTATTTAGTAAATCAAAATATGAGAGAACAATAAACGGATTCACAGCCTTCTTTCTTGCGAATTCAACCGCTTGGGGTTTTTTAACAGACAAACTGTTTCTTGTTTTGAAAGCAGCAAACCACGCATTACCTGGTATACCATTGGTAAATGGCGTTGATAATTTATTTTGCTGAACATATTGTGAAACCATTTCTAAGACTTCTGTTTTGCTTAATCCAAAGCCATTTTTTTCCATTATATGAAGGTAGGATGCTAATTTCTTTTCTACATCTATAGATAATGCTGTGTTTCTTCCTAGTGATTTGGATTTAATTCTTTTATTGTTAACATGATCCATGATTGTCATTCTAGGTATTTTATATGTTTGTGCAGCTTTATAGCCACTTAATACCCCACTTTTTACAGCTTTTACTGCTTCTTGTAGCGTTTCTCTTGAATACAACGCTTTGTTAGTTTTTCTCTTATAATTACTAACCATTTTTGATTGATTGATAGTAAACTAGCAATACTGGCACTCGTCGTCAGGGTAATGATCATAAATAGTATACCGGATACAGCCTGGGCACCAGAAAAACTCAAATCGTAATAAATGTATTACATTAAAATCATGGATCGTAAAATGACGAGGCAAACTGGAATCGGGTTCGTTTCCACAGTTAAAACAATTTCTTGATAATATAAAATGTGTTTTATGCCAAGGCCACTTCTGATACTGTAACCTCTTAAGATCAGATCTTGTTATAAAACCATCAATATCCATAAAAATAGGCATGATTTACCGTACCCTGCAAAAAAAATAAATCTTAATTTCTTGCCATCTATTAGGTTTGTATTACACTAAATTATATTATGTAAGTACCTTATATTCATAAAATTATGGTAATACAAATAAGCACCTACAACTTTGAGAATACAGATGTATGACTAGACTGTGGGTATAGCAAAAGCTAATAACCTCACAAACATCGAAAATAAGATTCTAGTTATCAAACACACTTGAAGAAGATATTAACAGCACTATCTACCAAAAAGGTTGACAGTCTCTGCTACATAGGTAAGACCGGCATATGACGGACTTTCCTTAACCATCTAGACGGTCTTCCCTAATTTTAAATTTTTAGGTTATAAATTTATCCAAGCTTACAATTACGAAATAAGAGCAATGTGGACCGTTTAAACACTAAAAGTATTTAAACAGGTCTTTAAATTACTTACATAATTGCATAAACAATAAATATTATTTGTTTTTCCACTTTTATTTTAATTTTTCCAACAGACGCCAACCCACAAGTTCAAGTGCAAACATGAAAAAATTATGACTGACAATTCCCGCTAAAATTAAACTGATAGCGACATCTATGATTCTCAGTTCGAACCAGAATGTGTCACACTGTTTTATCGATAGGGCTATGAGAATTAGCCCTATAGATAGCTATTAGTCTAATAGCAATAACTTATGTTGCCTACTAAGCAACATAAGTTATTGCTATTAGACGGACTTACCTAGTATACGGAGTTCCCCACATTGACCTAAATAATAAAGCTTTATCTCCGTTCAATATACATTACCAATTCAATATTATTATTAATATTATTAATAATTAATAATAATAATATTCGTGTATGTATTGAAATAGAAAATACAAAATAAGAATGACAGTTTTAAATGAATCATGCCGTGCTTAATATAGTTTAAATTTAATTTTTTTATCTATGATCTAGAATAGTACATTGTAATTTAGATACTTCTCACATATATCGTTATGTAAAATCAATGACGGATATTTTGGGCATATGATCTCCTGCATAAGTAAACGTTTAGACAGAAAAAATAAATATAAAGATAAAAACACAAGGTCATGGATCTCACACATTTGATTATATTGGTGTTATTTAGACAAAGTCTTTGCTTTCGCTTTCAAATCAGCTGTTTTGGGGAGGTTAATGACCACAGCGCCTCGAAAGCGCAATGGCTTTACATAATATGCACTACGCTGCAGTAAATCATATGTCCAAAATATCCGTAATTGATTTTGCATAACGTTATAATAAGTCACGAAAGTCCTGTTTACCCTAAATTGGGCTGAACTGACGGATGCATACAACACGTCACATACTTATCGAAACCCAGTGATAGTTATGGAAATAATTTAATCTGTTGTTTAAATTTTAACACCTACAGTACATAACTAGCAACATTTTATACTTGTATCTACAGACGTTTTAAAATAATAATAATATCTACTAGATTTAAATGATTATGTTATGGTTAAATCATATCTAGTTTTCTGTAAAAAAAATTGAATGGTATTTCAACTTAGATGCAATCTAGTTTTTGTTAACATCTTAGGAGCCCTATTACAAATCTGCACTCTGCGAGATTAGGTATTTGAAGCGTTCCCGACATTTCGCATTTTGTAGTAATTTTGCAGTTGTATTTATCGTTTTTATTGAAATAGGTTAATAAATTCACGCTTTAAAATGATATTCTTTATTTCTATTTTTAATTATTATCTTTATTCCTCATGAAGTAACAATTGTTCTGGTATAAATTGTGCTTAATAATATTATCGTAGATAGGAGTAATTCACAGTTAACTTAAAGCTATTTTCGAAGTTTTTTTTTTAGAATAAGATTAGAATAAGATTTTTTTCTATATTAAATCAAAGATATTTCAAAATTCTACTGCCGCTACGAACTATACGACTATATAGGAGATAACATTCTCATTTTATTATTTCATTTGCTTAGAACAGTAGTTCAATCCAGGAGCTCAAAAAAGTGCCTCCGAGCATTTTATGAAAACCTTTCTCTGCAATTTTGGGTTTAATTAAAAAGTTAAGCAAAGTTTACAAAAAGCGAGACCGCTACGAATTAGGCCAATAGCTATTCTGCACTATTCAATTGTCAAAATTGTTAAAGTATCTTTGTTTCTGAGATCAAGAACGCCATAATTGGCATTTTACACAAAAATCACAGTCGAGGTGTAATATGCCTCTTAATACCTATCATTCAAAATAATTACAAATAACTTACATAATGTTTTGAACGTGAGTAAGCACTAGACAAGTTAAGACGATATTAAAATTTATTACACCTTATCCATTAAAAGTAAGTATAAAACATGGATAACATACACAAGCATGGTTCAAAGCGAAGTTCCAGAGGGAATGTATACGCACATTGCGTCAATAATATGTAAACAAACTGAAACATGCTCGTGAATCGTGATTGTACTCCACGGACTACAATGCTACTTACTGTATTAAAATTTGGACAACGGATCTTACAGAAAAGGCGGAAAATAGAATTTTTGTTTAAATTTTCAACACCGTATTCCTAAATCGTCAAGTCTAATGTCTAGTCCAAATAGATAGTCAGTGCAGTTAATGAGTCAAGTCAGTCGATTCAGTAAAGTGGTAGAAGCTTTTCTGAAAGTTTCTAGGGAGTCACAATTTTTGAAGTTGTACCACTTGCCCACAATTGTGCACGTTAACGAATATTTAATGGTTAATATTCTACCAATATTACACATTAAGAACCGAAATAACACGAATTTATGAAATAAATACAAAATCCATAACGTCACCCATTGTATTCCCCGGCAAAATCTCCCAAAACAAACTTGTTATGACTTGTCATGGGTGTATTCCGTAATATAACCCAGCATACTGGCCAGCGCTAATGACGTCACGAATCGACGCCATACTGTTTATTCGTTCCGAAATATTGACGTCTACCTAAAAACTTAATAAATTAAATAATTGTTGAGATATCATTAATACAATAAAATTTTCCCAGTATGCGGGCTACATTTCGGAATACATTCCATTTGTCAAGTTGTTGAAATGTGGAGGTTGCGCCGCTCGCTATACCGCGCAGTGCCGCGTCGCGTAGTTCCGCTGCCTCGTAGTGCGTTATATCTCATACCATTACATACAAAGAACATTTGGCCGTGTCGTTTCGCGTAGTTCCGCTGCCGCGTAGTTACGCCTAGTGCGGTCCCATAGCTTATCCGGAAGTTTTGTCGCTGCTTACTTCATACTGAGCGACAGAGACAAAACTTGCCAATAAGCTATCTGAATCTTATCAGTAGATTGTGGTCAGGCCTCTTGTATTCATAATATTGCGATTGCCTATTTAGTTGCCTATTTAGTTGAAATAGTCTGCCCTTTTCTAACAAACTTCTAGTAACAAAGGAACAAACGAACGAGTAACATGTTAAAAATATAGGTTTATAGAACTATCATGATTTATTGTATATTGATAATGTTACGAAACTATATAGTTTCGTCCGTTCAAAGATATATTTAATAATTGTGTGCTTCTATGTATTTTTGGTAAAAAATATTTTTATCAAAAACTGAAAATTGTGTAGAATAAAGTAAGTCCTTTAATATTATGCTACAAGTCTTAAAATTATGCTTAATACCAATTAATAGGTAAGTTATTGGCGGTAATGTTTTGGCGGTATATGTACCTATCCAACAAGGTACTTATTTTTGTTTTTGTATGTAACGGGTGTCCCAATAATAGTGTCCGATTTAAAGGTCAGCTCTGAAACTTGGCAGCTGTCATCTATGATTGTTCCGATTATTAAATATGGAGCGTTAGACAAAAGAACAATGCGTTATCATTGTGAAAACCCATTACAAAAATGGGGAAAGCTACGCTGAAATCGCTCGCAAACTTCGCGTAATTTTCGGTCGTGAAAGTGCACCAAATTCGAAGAGTGATCAATAAATTTGAGGAAACTGGGTCGATTATGGAAGGCAAGTCTTCTGTGCGTCGGCGTACCGGTCGGTCTCTCGAAAACATCGCTGCTGTAAACGAGAGGGTCGCCGAAAACCCGGGAACATCAATTCGGCCATGATAACAGAGTTATCATACATACTTAACGGAACATGTGTACTTTATAACGCAATAAAAATATCACCTCTCGCTCAAAAAAATATGTGTTTTTTCTTAAAATTAAATCGGGCACTATTATTGGGACACCCTTTATATGCAATTTTATAATATCCGTTTATTTTAATTAATAATAACTTTAAAGTGATTAAATTGCTTATAAAGCAACCTTGTATTTACCCTTTAGTTATTGTTTAAGCCATAACACACAAAAATAGAAATATTATGTTTTGTCTGACTTACATTTAGTGTTATAGATAGGTTTAAGAATTTCTATAAATAATAATTTTAAATTAAAACAACGTAGTGTGCACATACGCAAAATTTTACGCAACAATATAATTTAACCGTCGGGTCGAAGTTTTCTTCGTCATAGGTGAAAATTGTTTACATTTCTTTGACAGTTTGCGTCAATGTGATCGTCAAATTCTTGATGATCATACATACAACGGTCGGTTCTCTATTGCCTACGTTTATTCTACACGGGCGTGCCCAAAGTTTATTTCAAAACAGAAAAGTTTTTCAATCTGTATGTAGTAATATAACATGTTAAAGTAAATAATTTCCAAGTTGGTGACTATTATACGATGTGAGCAGCTATAAAACCAGATTGGGTTGATAATTTAATGGCTGCTAAAATTCAATTTGCAGGCTACGGAAAATCGCATTTTTGGCTACTGTTGGAGTTTGTTTTCCTTTGGTATGGGTGCCGTTTTCAAGGTTTTTGGGGGTGCAGAATAATATAAAAATTAAATCATTTTTGAAATTACTCAATGGTGTACTTTTTTTTCATTAAAATTAATATGGGTGTCCTTTTAAAGGTTTCTGGGGGTGCTGATTATAAAAGTGTCTTCCAATTTCCAAAATGGAGATTTTGAAATTGAGAGAGAAAAGATTTTCATTCTTCGTAAAAATTACATGAGTACTAAATTAACAGTTTTGCGTAAGCTCATTAGGATTGATGATTATTAACACAGTATATTATGTAGTACCAGCTAGGTAAGCTATAGAATTTTTTTGAAATTCAGGATTAATTTAAAAAAAAACTCTTATCATAAAGGAAATATACTCTTATCATAAATTACTTGGGGGGAGGAAATTTTCATTTATTTTTCAGTACGATGCACCGTTTCCGAGATAAAAGCGATAATAGTAAGAAAATATGGCAATGCTCTACTTTGAGATACGAGCGATGTATAAAGCTATAGATATGTTGGAAAATTCATGATTTTCAAAATTAATCTACCTAATATCTATACCCCCGGAAACCGAGAAAAATTAAAAATGGGAATTTTGTACGCTCCTATACGTTTTTTTATGTGCGCTCGTTTTGCTGCTTATAACATTTTTTTAATTACCTACATCAGGGAAAATATATGTGCCTATTCTATGTAATGTATACTCTGAAATTGTCGCCAAGATGGTTATTTGTTCGCAAAAAAAATATCTGGCTGCCAGTTTGGAATATTCAGTGAAAAAAACTGGTATTAATTACTCACCAGATTTGAATTTCTTTGTTATATTCTTTCGCCAAATTGGTAATTTAGTATTCAATATTCGGTTTTTTTCACACCCAAAATTTGATTGTTTTGTCGCAAGTTTAAACACATGCCTTATTAAAATAGTTTTTATTCGTGTGCCACTTGACTGCTGTGTGAAAATAAATTTGTGATGAATAGGTAAGTATAGCTTGTAAACTATATTTTTATGGAAAAAAAAAACTATAACAAAGTTGTTAAGAAAAATATGACGTGTAATTGTTGTGAGTATGTTTATGAGTAAATATATTATAAGAAAAGTTATGGAACTATGACGTTAATTTTTAAATTTAATGAAAATAAATGTTTGTAATTCAATTATGTTTCATTTTACCTGCATAATTATGATATGATGCATATGATATCCAATGAGACTTTTTAGAGGTAAAAGAATTTTACTATGGATAATATGAGATAGGCTGGGACAACATGTTCCAGAATCCGGCGCACTGAAAACTCGGAGCACTGAAAATAAAACTCTGCGCTTAATACAATAGAGTTGAAAACCGAAATGTCGAGTGTCAAGCTGTCATATATGATATTGACATTTGACTCGCCACTTGTGTGTGCGATTTTAAGCTCTATTATAATAGTGCTTAGTCTATTTTCAGTGCTGTGAATTTTCCTCGGCCTTATGGACTGAGATCCCATCCCCGCCAGACTCCCCTTGTATTTTCACTGATAAAATGTATGTCATATTTTAGTTTTAGTTGTGTACAATGAACGTTTGTAAACCCGCCAGATTGTGCGGGGCCAATTCTCAGGTCTGGACGCCAAAGGTACAAAAAATTGTACTAACTTTTCTTACAGCCTTTGAAATGATTCTAACGAATATTATAGTAGAACAATGACATTTGAATATTATAAAGGAATTTGAAATTTACACCGTTTGCTTATTTTTATGTTGTAGTTTTCAAAAAAAAAAAAAAAAGGAAAATCATCCACGTAGATTTAAAAATCATTGAATTTCTAACCTATATATCTCTGTTCATACTAAGTTTAGAGAAAAATGAATTTAATAAGTGTTGTTCCTTACGTTATTCTGAATCCTAAAAATAAGATTGGTAATTTATCAGAATCTAAGTAAAGTGAGTACAATTTTTCGCAACTTTAGCGCCTTGTACCTAAAAATTGGCCCACGGCACAATCTGGCGGATATGCATACGTTCATTGTACACACTAATATTGTAATATGAAATACATTTTATCGGTAAGTATATAAGGGGGAGTCTGGCGGGGCTGGAATCCGTAATGGACTGAGATTGCGGTTCCGTGCAATGTAGTCCCAGCCTTATAGACTGCACAAGGAATAGACTTTACTGTTTTATTGCAATCGATGGAGCCTCGCCAGCGGGTGTTTGTTCAAAGTTCATCGTATCAAATTGAAAGCATCGTATTTCTAATAAATACAAACGCTAAAGTCATAGGTAATCGCTCATCATTAGGGGATTAATTTTATTTGACGACCTCTGTGGCTCAGAGGTTAGCGCGTCGACACTCAAGCCGGAGGTCGGTTTAAATCCCGCCGAGGGAACAAAACGTTTTTCAATGTCCCTGGGGCATTCATGTGTATTAAATATATTTATAGTATAGTAAAAATCTTAAATATATGAATAGTATAAAAGTAATTAAATATACTTCCCGTTTTCTGGTACCTGTAACTCATTTTCCTCGGGGCCAGAATGACGTGGAATGATGCGGCCATCGATATTATTAGGGGAATTTGCCTGCTCGTTCCTATTGACTTTCATCGAGAAAACTAGGTCACTTCTGACTTCTGAGACACGAGTCTTCTCAATAAGGAGTTGGTCCACCTCCCTCGTCTACTGCGGATTGGCCATTTCACAATCTTCTAAGGCTGGGACTATAATTTATATATACACCGGAATCCGGAATGCCGGTGAAAATTCAGAGCACTGAAAATGGAACTCTGCGTTATTACAATAGAGTTTAAAACGGAAGTTTAGAGTGTCGAGCTGTGATATATGACATTGACATTTGACTCGACACACATGTGTTCGATTTTCAACTTTCTTGTACTAGCGCAGAGTTCTACTTTCAATGCTCTGAATTTTTACCGGTGTTCCGGATTCCGGACCATATAGTCCCAGCCTAAGAAATGTCGGATAGCTTATTCGGAAGTTTTGTTACTGCATACTTTATATGGATTTATAGAGTCCACATGTGTCCAGTTACAAAATATGCAAATAAGCGTTCTGACACGTATTACATTGCACGTATTGCGCGTATTGCACGTAATATTGTATTACACGACAGTACATTGTGAAACAGGCCCTTATTCTCTCCTACACTATTCGTAACCACGTTACTGATAGCTTTCTGTAAGTAAGCGTCAATTCACACCAAAATGCGACGCGACGCAACGGTGCATTTTTAAGATAGCGATTCAAAATTGAACTTTATCCACTACACAAGAAGATACACGTTTAATGCAAGAGTTCGAATTCCGAGCTGCACCGAGCTGCACCGAGCTGCGTAGTATGAACGTGTATCTTCTTGTGTAGTGGATAAAGTTTATGGATAAAGAAAAATGTTGAGTCGCTATCTTTAAAATGCAGCGCCGCAACGCGTCGCGTCGCGTCTCGGTGTGAGCTGACCCTGATCCGTACTAAAGGACAGAACCTTAAGCCCTCGTTCTCACAAACGGTTTTCTCCTACGGCGTTAGTAAAAAATTCACAGATTTCGTGCCTCACACGACTATCGAGCACATTGGAAATGAATCTACGGAATCCGAAAAAATATTGTCGCTGAGCGGCGAGAAAGTCGGGATAAGGAAAAGGTTACAAAATTAAACTACAACGTTGAACGTACCGACTTCAAAATTAAGAAGATTGAGTCGAGAAATAGATAAAATTTTATCCGAATTTTAAAGGGGAATTAATTAGAAAATAAGTTTTATTTCATACTTTTTTGTGCATTTTTACTTTTTTTAAGCAAGGTTTTTGTATGTGACTCCTCATGTATGATGACTTTAAACACGACTTTACCTCATCCGCTCGTGTGCCCCTGGGTACTAAGGGTATCAAAATAAAGAGCTTGAAGAGAACATTCCAAAAATATACAACAAATATAGTAAAATGGTCAAGCATAGCAGTAACTCGGATAAAAATCCATTCATATCCTTGTTCACCCCTTTAGGGGTTCAATATAAAAAAATCGTGAAATACGTGTTTACTTATTTTCTTTTAGACCTATATTTACAAGGTTCCAAGCAAAATGCATTTAAATTTTTTTCCATACAAAGTTTAATACGCCTTTTTACCATGAATAGATCGAATTTTAGAAAATATTGTATTAGAGTTTTAGTAGATCATGTCAAAGAGCAATATCAAGATATTTCAAACAGATTTGACCACAAACAAAAAAGTTACATACAGACGTTGAAACCACATTTTTACCCTTTTAGTTGCTCACCCCGAGTTTCGCAAAATCCCTTAGTGGATCTATACGTCACAAAGCCACGGTCCAAATATTACGTTTCTAGCTACTGAAGCTAGAAACGTAATATTTAAACAGAACTACTGCCTTTCTGCCTCGGCCTTGATGAAGCAGTCAATCAGGACATTACTTTATTTAATAGAAGATTAAGATAAGTATCCTCGATATAACGCCTGTGAACAAACAAATTGCAAAACTTCCACACGCGTATCTAAGTTTGAATACCTAATTGTCGCCGTGGCACATAAGTATACACTAGAAACCTGGAAGACCAAGCTTTGCTCGGAGTTTCAGTAGAACGGTAAAATATTTAAAAATAAATATAAAAGAAACAATGAGAATCACAAAAATATTTCTGATCTGACCGGGATTCGAACCCACCACACAACAAACAACAAACAACGGAATAATTATACATAGGTACCATCGAACAGTACCAAGCTGCCAATCAAACTGACTAAAGAGTGTTGAAATTATTGATATATTGTTGCACGACGAAAGAAAAAAACACATATTGCTTAAAATGCGCAGTTTCTAAGGGATAATACCTAGTTACGCTACAGGGCAAACCCTTAACCCGATCGTCTTTGTTTTAGGCTCAAATTGTAGCCAACTAAACTGTCCAGAGGAGTTTTCCTCAAATGTTTGATATCATTCTTCGTTTCCAAAATATCGAGCACCAAAATAAAAAATATTTTTCATTTCTCATACTCGGAAAGTAGTGTTGCTTTGATCTGATTATTGGGTGGAAGATGCTGCTTTCCTTTCATAGGGAGGGAAAAACTCATACAAATTCATTCCGGCCCGGGGACCGGAAAAACTTCAAAAATAGAACTGCGTCAGCTGTGAAGACTATTATGTAAAAAAACTATTTAAAAAATGACATGACATTCTAAACAGCCAGTGTGAATTTAGCACAAACATCTTTGAGCGGAATAAGCCGCGAGTGCCGCGACAATTTCGCGGCGAGCGGCAAGTTCCATATTTAAAATTTAAAAAGTCAACACAAATTGGCGGGATACTAAAATCTGTTATGTATCTATCTGTGACGGACTTTTGTGCTAAGATTTGAATTGAATATTAAAAATGAGTTCAAGCGAAATATTGACACCAGATTCCATTACAGACGAGGCAAATTGTGTCATAGAAAATCTTTATTATAGATAGATATTCATAGAAAAAAATATCAAAAGAAAGATATATAAACACATACAATGATTTTATGAAGTGGCGAGAAGACAAGAATATAAAATCGTTTTCCGAAAGTGTATTTCTTACATATTTTAATAGACTGTGTAGCAAATTACAGCCTTCAACGGTATGGAGCCGATATTCAATGCTCAAGAGTACACTTAATGTAAAACACAATGTATATTTGAAAAAATTTCATAATTTAACAGCATTTTTGAAAAGACAGTCGCAGGGGTTCAAGAGTAAGAAATCTAAAGTTTTCACATCTCATGAGGTGGATTTTTTTTTAAATGATGCTCCTGACGAGATATATTTGGCAGTGAAGGTAAGTTTACCTAAGTATTAATGGATTTATTCTAAATATGAACGTATTTATTACACAAATACTAAAATAATTACATGTTTTTCACAGGTCGTATTGATACTCGGTATAAGCGGCGCTTGCAGAAGCAGTGAACTCACAAATTTGACAATTAACGACATTGAAAGTCAAGGCGATTTATTATTAGTAAAACTGACTAAAACAAAGACTGAAGAAGAAGATATTGAGCGCTCGTTTATAGTAAAAGAAGAGTTTACACAAATATTAAAGAAATATCAAAAAATGAGACCTAGTGATGTAAAAACGGACCGCTTTTTTCTCAACTATCAGAAGGGAAAATGCTATAAACAAGTGATCGGTAAAAATAAAATCTCAGGTATGCCGAAGCAACATATTTGAATTTACCAAACTGTGAGCAGTATACCGGACACTGTTTTAGACGAACTTCAGCGACACTTTTAGCCGATTCTGGGGCAAACATGACTACGTTAAAAAGACATGGAGGCTGGAAATCCAGTACAGTCGCCGAAGGCTACATAGAGGATTCAGTCCAAAACAAAACTAAAATTTCAACGAAATTAACCGAAACTATAAAAATACGCCCAATTCGCCTCTGCCGACAACTTCCAGGGAGTGTCCGCGATGGAATGCATCGTCTGATAAAATACTAGTCTCTAATACTAGTCTGTATTTTTACAGAGATCCAGAACAGCCAAATTTTTTAAAATATATCAAACAACATAAATATTCCAAACAAAAATGTAACTTTTAATTTCACTAATTGTCCTAATTTGACTATTAATTTTAAATAGGCACTACTAATATATTATTATCAATAAATAGTTTAGATAAACAACTAGTTTTATTTTCCTCATATTCTAAATGAAAAGTAAAGTGTTTGCCACGGGTATAAGAATCAATTCCTGATCGGACTATAGCCGCCCTCGCTGCGCTTGGGCGACTAACTACTTCGGGAATTGATTCTTTGCAACCCTAGGCTAACAATCTACTATTTTTTTTCACTATCTCGGCCATAACTTTTTTCGTTTCCGGTTCTCTCGAATAATTCTTTTTGCACTTTACAGCTCTATGAATACGCGTCTTTTGAGCTTTTTTTTGATATCATAGCTTCACAACTCTCCGAGACAAGGGGATCGCACTTTTACGTGAAATCGGGGCCTATACTGGAGCGAACGAAAATACATTTCCAATGTCAAAACAGCATTGAAAATAGCACTCTGCGCTATTGCAATTGCAATTAAAATAAAACACACGGCTGCAATTTGACAACTTGACGCGTGAGTCATCTTGAGTCAATTTGAGTATTAGCCCAGACTTCTATTTAGTTTTTAACGCCGTCGGAAAAAACCGCTAGTGGGAACGTAGCCTAAGATCACTGCCTCGAACACGGCGTCCTTAGACTTCGTTACCAAGTTCTGTCAAAGCGCCTGTTTAACAGTATGACGAAACCTCCAGCCTCCAGGCATAATCCACTTCGACTCACAAAGCCGCGATCGGCGTTTGTTATAAGTTAATGCATGACTTTGAGGAAATTGATATTTAGTTAACGCTGGTTACTTAGAACGATACGTTCTGAATTCTAAAAGACTGTAGAGATAAAAAAAAGTATTAAGTAGTAGTTAACTAGGTCACTAATCATGGTAAATTTGGTACATTTTCTAGTATTCATACTGTACAATGAATACGAGTAGGTAGTACATATATTAAGATGTACCTACTCGTATTTAAAGCGCGTAAATTAGTAAGGTTCTTAATTATATGTAGGTAAGTCTTAGTAGGTAATATAGGATTAAGTAGGATAAGTAGGATTATCCTACTCCTATTGTAGGCAAATGTGAAAGTTTGTGAGTATGTATGGACTATGTATGGATTAACTCAGGTCTAGATTTGGAGGATTTTACAGCAAGTGAAATGTATTATCTTGATTTATCAAATGGAGGATCGCTAAGCCGGGCTTAGACGCAAAAGGACATGGTTCAGCCCTCCTCTTATTTTAGAAATAGAGGTAATCTTTCCCACATAGGATTTAACCGTTTATCAAAACTGACATGTCGACTATCCTCGAATTTTTTTACAATTAATGGTAGTCTGTTGTACCTAGGCCATATTTTTAATTAGCTCTTATTTACTCCATGTTGACTTACTGTAGAGTGTACATAAGTCATGTTTACATATTTTGGAAGGTCGGTTATTTGGGAATACTTACCAAAATATGAGAACTGTACATAATATGTCTTTAAGACGTTTAATAATAATTTTGATGAAATTTAGCATGGTAGTAGTTTAAGCTCGGGAATAACACATAGGCTACTTATTATCCCGAAAAAGTAGAGAATACCCGTGGGATATTGTATTTACGCGGATGGAGCCGCAGGCAAAAGCTTGTACTTGATAATGAAATGTAAAATCAAACACTGGCTTAATGGCGGTAAACAATATACGTAACGAACACCTTACGTGTTCGTTACGTATATTGTTTACTTACGTAGGTATAAGAATTATTAAAAAGCTTAGGAATACCTAGAAAAAGCCAACTGGCCAAGGTACAACTGGCTCCATGGTACATTGATTAATGCCATTATGATTTAACCAAAAATAATGTTCAATGCATTTTCGAATATGAAGAACAAATGATACCTACATACCAGTGGCGTAGCGAGCCCTAGGGGGGCCCCGTATAAAAATGTTTCGGGGGCCCCCCACAGCCCAAGGGTAAAATTTCACAAAGGGGAAAAAAATCTCGCAGCGAGCGAGTTGACATTTTTTTGTATAATTTTTGTAGCTGAGAACTCGTCACTGACATACTGGTTATAAAATCAGCAGCGGAGTTTACTTAACATTTTTTTTTTGGGAGGCTCGAAATTTTGAAAAAGATGCTCCTAAAAATAGAAGCGGAGTTACACGCACGTTGAAAAATTATACTATTATAATATTATTAAGTAATCCGCAAAATGTACATTAAAGTAATTATAGGTATTTCATGTAGTCAACTTATTGCGTATTTTGTGTTTCTGCAACCATCGAAATTAAAAAGAAACACCAGTCATAAAATCAACAGCGGAGCAACGTCCTGTCGCAAATTTACACAAAAGTTGAGCGGGCCTGATCATTTTTAACCTTAGCCACACATGATAAGTTTTCTACTAAGCGGGCAACACCTTTTCAGGTCTCGAGGCAAGAACGAGAACCCTTAAAAGTTGAAAAACGCCAATGGTAAGTGCTAAATCATAATTTGTAACACACATTACTCGCCTAACCCGTGTCGGCCCAGTCACAAAAACATACCTGTACCCGACTTGGCCGACATGAGGTAAAAACTAATGTTAGTCGAAAACGTGGTGCTGATACGAATTCATACCGCATACCTTCACAGACACAGATTACTATATAGTTACTACGTAATTTATACTACAAATTTGAATACCTTGTTTGCCAGCCAATATCCGATCGCTTACATTGTTATTGTTATGCTAGTACTGTTAGCATTTGTGTGGCGCTGTCTCAGAGTTCTCAGACTTGTTACAGTTGCGTTTCGGTATCACTCACATAAAATTAAGCATACATTCAGGTGTATTCGAAACAAAAATTGTTCAAGTGGTGTGATCAGTATTCGATTCTCGCTCCAATAATATAATTTTTAAGTCGGTACCAGCCCGAACAACATCCTGATAAAACAATATTTATAAAATAGAACTCACGCTCAAGTTGGCTGGTACCGACTTCAAAATTTTGAAGATTGTGTAGAGAAATAGTTAAAATTTTAGCCAAATTAAAAAAAGGAATTATTTAGAAATAAGTTTTATTTCATAATTTTTAGTGCATTTTTACTTTGGAAGTCGGTTTAATATTTTGTTTAAAAAATAATAATATTTGTTCCCTTTTTTGTGATACTTGTTAAATTATTAGTAACACATTTTAAGAACGTTTAAAATAAACGATCGAATGTATAATTGAATACGCGCCAAGCTTCCATTAGGTATATAAGATGATGATAATGATGATGGCTGTTACATAATGGCATATGCTTGCAGTTCTTTAAACAATGTCGAAATTTCCAAAGACGTATCTTTATAGGCTGAGGAGTTCTGTTCAGTACTTTTGGATCCAGGGTATACCTTGGTGCAGAATCTTACTTTTTGGTAGCATATGCTTGGGTTACTTCTGAAAAAGTTAAAATCACTATATGTGTCCATATAAATTTCGAGGAGTTCGCTCGATTCCTCATGGATGCCATCATCAGGTCACCGCTTTGGTGACAACGAGACCATTTCGGATTATACACAATACATCAAAAAAATAATTTTGAAAATCGGTCCATAAACGGCGGAGTAAAGTTCAAAGATATCCGTGTGGGGGTAAAATAATATGAGAAGTACCTTATATTATCATTATGTCATGATTGATGATAATATAATATGCTATTAATATGCCGGGAAGAATATTTATGTTCCGGTCGCTAGAACGTAATTATAGCCTGATTCAGAACAAAATATAAGTTAATTTTTCTCGCTACTACGACATTAACTCGAAGTTTTTTGTACATTTGAAATGAAATTTTCAATTTGAATTATTTCCTAGAACCCAGACTGGAAATCTTTATAGTCAACATAATTATTGACCAACATAAAGTAAAAAGTTTTTGTAAGTCGCGAAACTGCTGAAAAAAGGAAAGTTCTTAACTTAATAAGACAGACGAAGCAAAAAAAGTTGGTACCGACATAAAGAAAGGTCTATTTTATTTCATTACTTGTCTGAAATGTTTTCTAATGTACTATTAGAAAAAATATCAGCAGCTACAACCATCGAAGTTTGAACTATAAAAGTATTCTTTTAACTAAAAAAAATATTAACAAAATATTTAGCTAAAATTAGCTTTCAATTTATTTACGCCCCGTTTGAATAACCTATCTACCAGTATTTGAGAATTATCGATGAGAGATTTAATATTGAGTTCTAGAGAAAAGTTTTAGAGTTTGATAGTGGCTGCAAAAAAGGCAGCGACAGCATATTTAAGTCACAAGGATGATTTTTATATTAAAAAAAATACATTTAAATCATAAGGTGATGTTTAGGTATTGGTCATATAATCAACAATTCTATAAATTTGTATCAACATGTTAAATAATTTAGCGTCCCAAGTGTTTAAGATGATTTCCTTTAACTGCACATAATTTGGACTTGTTGTTAAAGAGGCTGGGACTTATTGTTAAAGAGGCTGGGACTATATGATCCGGAATCCGGAATGCCGGAGAAAATTCAGAGAGCTAAAAATATAATTCTGTGTTAGTACAATAGAGCTGAAATCGAACACACAAGTGTCGAGTCAAATGTCAATGTCATATATTATGACAGCTCGACACTCGACACTTTGATTTTTAGCTCTATTGTACAAGCGTAGAGTTCTATTTTCAATGCACTGAATTTTCCTGGCCTACCGGATTCCGGACAATACAGTCCCAGCCTAAGGTCGTGTTAACTAGCGTGGCGGGTGCAGGCAAGCAGCGGACTTTGGGAAAATTAAAAATTTCGTAACACTTTCGCCATTTCTCTAAAATTTATTATAAATTTAAGTCCCCCGCCGAGTCTGCCAGTATGTACGAACGCTTTTGCCCGCAGCTTCGCCGGCGTGGGAGAGTGTTTAGTGGCAAAAAACTTCTTTCGCAAATATACCTACTGCAATATGATAATAGCACAGATGACAGATTAAAAATATATTATAATTTCGTACGTAATAGTTTTTTAGTATTAATTTATTACAAAGTATATATTTTTCCTCTGTGATGTTATTATATTGCAGTAGGTATATTTGCTAAAAAAGTTTTTTGCCACTAACACTCCCACGCGGGCGAAGCATTGAATAAAAATTCAATTCAAATACAGCATCGCGTCGTAGGAAACTCAAGATATTAAAATTCTCAAATAAGCATAAAAAGCTCGCTTGAATAAATAATATATATTTGAAGAAATTTAAAGAATGTTTTATTTTCATAAGACCTCGAGGTGACAAAACATATTAATAAAAAACTTCTTGAGTGTAAATTGATCTTCCAAAACGCTTCACCAACTCAAGCAGGTGGCACACGTGTAAACTTTATAACAGAGTTACCTTACGATCAGATTATCGGATTTAAACATACGCCTACGTTGTTCATTTTGGAAAACTTGGATTTTAGGACAAAATCTTTCCGGGTTTATTTTAGAATACTCGGATTTTACTTGATTTTATTTTTTAATGCACAGCGTTGAGTTAAATTAACAATGAAAACGTGCCATAATATATTTTATAAAAACGTATATACGATCATGAAAAGGAGTTGGCCAAAAATCTATACAAATACCCACAACAATAAAATAGTCGACAGCAATAAAATGGTTGGAAAGCACGTTTGACGTCACCAACGGGACCGCCAGTTATGTTAGCCGCCAGCCTTTCCGCCAGCCGCCAGGAAGTTGTATGATCAAGAATAAAATCCAAGTAGCATTATTTGTGACGTGCCGTATGTTAGCCAATGCGTGCGCACTTTGAGCTGTGCAAGAGATATAGATGTCTTGGATATTTAATTAAGAAAATACAAAATTTTAATTTACTTTTCTTGATAAATACAATTTACAAGAGCATCATCATTATCATTTCGAAATCATTAAATTAATAGTGACAGCAAGTAAGTTGATAGCAAAAGCTAGGAGGAATTTCCCTTGATGAACCTGACGAGTTACGTTTGTTAAATAGTAAATGAGTTAGTGGTCCAGCACTCAGGAGAACGGAATTACAATTAGGATAATTTGCCCTTAACATTTAATTATACGGATAGTTATTTAATGTTTATAAATTACTAGCTTTAGCGCGCGACTTCGTCCACGTGGATCCTCATTGCACCCCTGTGGGGTATGTATTTCGAAAAATCCTTGTTTAATGGATATCTACTACTACTACCTCTGTGGCTCAGTGGTTCAGCGCGTTGGTGCTCAAGCGGGGGTCGCGGGTTCGAGTCCCGCCGAAGGAACAAAAAGTTTTTCTGTGTTCCTGGGTCATGGATGTGTATTAAATATGTGTATAATATAATAAAAATCTTAAATATATGTATAGTATAAAAGTATTAAGTATACTTCCCGTTTTCTGGTACCTGTAACACAAGTTCTTCGTTTACTTAGCACGGGGCCAGATTGACGTGGTGTGAAGCGTCCATAGATATTTATTTATTTATAATGTATTGAGAAGTGAAAAAAAAAACACAAACTTTGGACCCCCATTTCAACCCTTTAGGCGAAGAAAAAACTATAAAATACGTACTTAATAATTTTATTTATTACCTCGGTTATTAAATTACATGGAAATCGGAGCACATTTTAAATGTTTTTATACAAACTTTTAACCCATATTTTACACCCTCAGAGGGTGAATTCTAATAAACACTGAAAGACGTTTTAATTAAATGTATTTAAGAGCATGAATCTCAATTTTTATTGAAATCGATGCAGATTTAAAGATTTTCCATACAAACTTTCAACCTCTATTTCACTCCTTTAAGGGTGGAATTTTTCTAAATCCCTTCTTAGTGCGCGTCTACATTATAAATTAGAACTAATGTCCAAATTTCACGTTTCTATTAGCGGTTACTGCTGTGCGAGCGTCTATACGTCAGTACTTTAAGTAATATGTAGATTTCTTAGTGATACTTCACAATTAAATTCAATGAATAATTAATAAAACTAGAGATCTGTGGTCGAAATTCGTCCATAATTCATATTTAAATGTTTTGTTTCAATTTTGTGTAAATTTTGTTTATGCTATTTAGAGTGCCGGATTTACACATTTGCCGCCCATAGGCTATTCAGTTTTTGCCCCTCTCCCCCAAATTTCCTTCTCTAAATTACTCTTCTTATACTAATGAAGAGTACAATTGTAGTTTTTTACAATTGTCCTGGTTGAAATTTGTACCAAATAGCTATTTGGAAGTGTGTTTAATAAAATGTGTGAATTAAATAACAACAGCGCAAAATATATTTTAATGATAATAATATTATGTTTTGTAAGTTAGAGCGAGCGAGCAAAAATGTCTCTAATTTCGCAGGATTACACTGGATAAATCAATTATTTTTTTCAATTATACTGGTTTATTTTGTAACAAATACCTTATTTAAAGGGTTTATTTTATGGAATAATTAACAGCGCAAAATATTAGAAATATAATTATTAAGTTCTGTACGTTGAAAGAGAGCGAGCGGAGCGTAAAAAAAATCCATGGTAGTGTGTGTTGCTGATATTTTCATTAATTCAATGTATTTCCAAGCATTATTTGAAGGAATTTAAGCCTATCGCATGCCCTCTTTAGCATAAAATTTAATTGTTGCAAATTTCATTCACATCCGTACGCACAATTCTCGTAAAACTGTACTTTTTTCGCTTCACGTATTAATATATAGATAGTCAAAAATCCCGACAGTTAGTCGTTAGTCTAAATATCTTGCCTTCTCTTTTATTAATACGAAGAACGAGAGAGATAACATGATATAACTTTAACAGGCTTTGGCACTAAACCTTATACTGTAACAACTTTATTAAAGTACAACATTTGTTGTACGTAACGCGTGACGTAGCGATGTAACGCGTTGCCTCGCCGTTACTTTGTACAGCGAATGTAAATCCGGCCAAGCGCGGGTCGGACTCACGCACGATGGGTTCCATACAAAACGGCAAAAAATCACGTTTGTTTGTTTCAAAAAGCGGCTAAAAACAGTCAGAAATATATTTAACGACGCTCCCATACAGCTGACATTAAATATATTTTTTACTGTTTTTAGTATATATATTTGTTGTTATAGCGGCAACAGAAATAGATAATCTGTGAAAATTTCAACTGCCTCATACGGTTAAGGAGATACAGCGAAGTCTCAGTAATAGGGTCTCGTTTTTTACCCTTTAGGTACGGAACCCTAAAAAACCATGATTGACTTCATGTGAAAGCGTCAATTGATATAATTAAGATATTATTTAAAAAGAAAACGTTATTTTAATTAAACGCAAAGCTCTTTCCAGCACCTTAATCCTAATTGTGTGACACTAGACACTGGAAGATTTCTGCCACAAAAGATGCTTTCAGTGCTCAGTCGTAACTCAAAACGCGAAAGTCCTCTTAAGGTACCCTTCGTACGCACGCGACGCGAAACCGAGACCCGAGAATGAAATAGGGTCGCGGAGCCCCTACAATCTGTTGTGAATAATATGGTGATAGTAGTTTAGTGGTTTAGCAGGAACTTATGACGGTCCCCATCCAATCGACATTCGATAACGTAACGATTACGCAGTTGTCAATTGTTCCTGCTTGGGCTAGCACCTATAGCTGTGGGCCTAGCTGGAATATTTGACAGTGGCGTAAACGTAACGTTATCGAATGAGAATTGTATAGAAATCTGTCAAAATCATGACAGCGCCCATACAAATTTCATTCTATAACGTTGCCTTTACGTCGCTGTCAAAATATTATGTTCCAGCTAGTAAAGGCTACGTGCGGGCTACGATTATGCTACGCCCTACGGTCGTAGCGCTACGTAGCGAGTCTACGGCTACGAGGAGGAGTGTGTGGCGTTTTGCGCCGGCGCGAGCGCTGAGGCACTAAATCACAGTGAAGCGGCACTTGTGTCAGCGTTTATAATCATTGTCGCTTCTAGAGCTTACAATAAAATAAAAATAACGTATTGTATAATTTTATTGATACTTTAGCCGGCTGTCTAGGCACATAATAATGACGTATCGCATTTTCGTATATTTTGGCTATATCTTCAAAAAACGGCATATTATTAAGTAAAGTGTCAGTACTGTACTTCGAGCATGTGCAATACAGGCATGAGATTATATTATTATGTAGTGTTCTTCAAAGTACAAACGCCGGTCAATCAACTTTTAATTTAATAAACTTCGCCTCGAAGAAGGGTGAAATGCTCGATTAATGTAAAATGAAAGAATTAATGATTTTATAAAAAAGTAAGTGTCATTAGCACTGTAATTAAATTATTTTTATTACTTCTTTCGAAAGGAGGCCTAAGCGCCAGTTCACATCGAGACAAGACGTGACTCGGCGCGGTATTTTTACGATAGCGAAGAATTAAAATTTCGAGCTGTACCGCGCAGCGCAGCGCGACTCCGCCCTCGCAATGTATCTTTTTGTGTAGTGAATAAAGTTCAATTATGAATTAGTATCTTAAAAAATGCCGCGCCGCGTCGCACCGTCGGTGTGAGCTGACTCTTACACATGGCAAATCAGAACATTATTTACGAATAAAGATGATATTTTCCTTGAACTGTTGTCGCTGTTTTGTGTTGTAAAGTTACTCTTGCTTGTGGCTTACGGCCCATTTCAATAACCCATAGTACCAATAACTATTTGTTAGAAACGTCAAATAACTTATTATAATTTTAATTTAATTTATTAAATTAAATAACTTATTTAAATGTAAACGTCAAAAATCCATCAAATGATTGAATGGCGATGTTTTTGTTAAATAGTTATAGATATATAGGTTATTAAAACGGGTCGTAATTAGATTTCTTGACCCCTCATATGTTGGGTTTGTATTATATCAGACAGTGGAAATTTTCAGGATATGATGCCAGTAGCTGACATATTAGCCATTTACAGTTTTAATTGCAAACAAACAAATATTGAACAAAAAAATATTGTAACACTAGGAACTTTTATCCCTCAACCCCATAAACTAGGGAATGGAAGTTTGTAGGAGACTTCCCTTAAATTTTGACGGTACAGACCTGAAAATAGATAAAGAGATCCTTCTTATAATATAATAATTAAAACATTGTCTGTAACTTACAACAACGGGAAATCCTACCTAACAAGTAAAATTATGCCAAGACGAGACTACTGACTAGCGGTGTAAAAATGTTATGTCTATGTGGCTAGGCCGTTTCGTTACTACAACTGTTATACAGAAAACTAATGAACAGTGAATAAATTCTTCATTTTACGTCCAAGTGAATATAGCTAAATAGCCAGGCCACATATTTTGACTAAGGTGTAGAGTTTGTGAGTAAGAGCGTGTAGAGTCTGAAGCTTGGCTTTACATATAAGATCTGATAACTTTTTGACAGTGCTAGTCAGTGGTCTCGTGACCTCGTCCTCGCACTATTCTACATGAAACTGTTTTGGTGCGATTGTGTTTTCTCGTCAATTTCTCGTGTCTTCTTCGGTAAATGGGATTTCGTATAAAACTATTTCAAATTTAATTAACGTCGCGCTGCGGCGGGAGCTATAATAATTTGTTTGGTTCTATTCCTACACACATACTTTCATACTTCATACATGTATTTGTTTCTAGGTAACATTTCCATAGACGTAGGTAGCAGCGATACGCGAACTTGACATACTTTCGTTTTATACGTTTGCACTTGATCGCTAATTTTCTTAAATGGAGGACCGTGATTACTTACTTGTAGTAAACCGTACTAAAATTTCGGTGGCCTATTGCAGTAAGTGTGATAATTTACGTTGTAGTAAGTATGATATTTAATTTGATAATCCACTCGTAGGTACTACGCGGCGGGTGAAAATACATAAGAGACCCGAGGCTGCAACATCCCGGCGCAGGTTTGTGTTTTTAGCATCGATCACATATCTCATAAACTAGTACTTAATAGTACTACGGCCCGTTAAAATCCGAAACACATAAGGGGTCCTCCAAAGCACATTATTATTTCAGAGTCGTTTCAGTTACGTATTCCCTGTACAAATTCAAGTGTCAGCGCATACAATGTTGAATTTCGCACTTGGGTCACAGAGTAAAAATACTTACGTAACGACGTCAGTATTCTCGTAAGATGGGCGTAAATTAAACTAAGTCTAACGTCAGTATACGGTTATTCATGGACATGGACGCTCTTAAAATAAAGCAAGACATCTCCTAGAGAATCAAATATTGGATAGGTAAAATAAGATACTCAATCATATTAGCATTTTTGTATATATTACAGTGGGTATGACACAATTGTCAATGAGTGCCAATCTATCTTTCACTAGTCATAAACAATATTTACATATTTTATTGCGTATCTAAAATGCAAAAGAAACCTAAAAAAGTTGAGACTTTAAAATTAAAACATGAATTATGGTCGAATTTTGATCACAGGATGACTTCTTGTTTGTATTTAATATTCTTATATTATAAAGTTTAAATATTCATTGGATACAAATATTATATTGAAAAAAATGTTATTTATCGTCGTGACAACCAACAATGCATGACTTAAAACCTCAAACACGAAATTCGAAAATTTAGAAGTCCTTTCGACGACGCACAATCTTGACGGATTTTTTACAGTATTGCCGTGTACGCGATAGGAGAATTGTGCACATCGTTTGCTTGTAGTAGTGCAATTAAACCGAAAGTTAAAGTATGTAGCTGTTTATCTGGACCTAGCTTTCTTTAATCTGTGCTTGGATTGCGTTGTCAGTGTGAGTATCACAGAGTTCAATTTCTAAGCCCCGTTGAAGCGTGATGATAAATGTTACGACTGTTTCTGAGTACCTGATGTAAGTGTAGCAAGCGGTCGCGACTCACGCTGGCTGACGGTAATCCGTATTTGCCGCGACGTACCGCCATTTAATTATACGATTTCATTTAAATGCCTTTCACAAATGTGTACATAAAATTTTAGCACCAAGATTTCAAATATTAGATATGGCTAAACAACTGTGTTATTTAGTGAAGCTTCCTGCTATGCTATGACATATACATATATTTAAGATTATTATTATATTAAGTCATTACATATGAAATTGGCGTTTTGTAAAGGAGGAACATAAAGTCGATTTTTTTAACATAATATATTTATATTCAAAGTATACCATTGATATCAATGCACTTTTGCCATCTCATAGTTAGTTCATATAATCCTAAATAATACTAAAAAACCATTCGGACAGGAATCAATAATATCTTTGAAGGCGCTTTGGACTGCCCCATCGGAGTTGAATTTTTTCCCTTGCAAGAAGTTATCCAAATTTCGAAAAAAATGGTAATCTGTTGGAGCAAGGTCCGGAGAGTACGGTGGATGTCTTAGATATACCAAATGAAGCTCCTCTAATTTGGTAGTCGTCTGTTGTGTTGTGTGTGGTCTAGCGTTGTCCTGAAGCAGCATTGGCCTAGAGCGAACGACCAACCTCGGTTGTTTAGCAGCTAGCTTTTCCATCATGATTTGCAGTTGCTGGCAATAGAAATCTGCCGTAATCGTCTGGCCAGATTTAAGATAGAACGAAAACGTTGGAACCAAAAGCGCACTGTGTTTTCTTTTGCGACACCGCCGCCATACACATCATTAATCCTTCGAGCCGTTTCTGCAGCACTGGTGCCACGGTGGAACTCGTACTTGAAAATAATACTATATTTCATGTTTTCCATTTTGTAAACAGAGTGACGCAAAGAAAAAACAAATGAATTACATACGGTTTTCGAAACACAAATGCATGAGTAAATAGCGGTATAAATTTGAAATTGGTATTCCTAACCAAAGAGGACATATTTGAGATCAAAGTGGTGGTAAAAAAGGTCCTATTATAATAATATCTATGGAATTAATAACCTATTATAAGTTCTCGAAGAACTTGTGTTACGGGTACCAGACAACGGAAATATATTTATTACTTTTTATACTATACATATATTAAGATTTTTATTATATTATACACTTATTTAATACACATCCATGACCCAGGAATACAGAAAAACTTTTTGTTCCTTCCGCGGGTTTCGAACCCGCGACCCCCGGCTTGAGCACCAACACGCTCCACCACCGAGCCACAGAGGTCGTCAAATGTCTTGTCATATTAAACTTCTAGTGATATGTGTTGCTTCTAGCAGTTTCAATGCAATATTTTGCTACTTTAAAGTTTAAACATTATTACCCGACTGTTTTTTTTATAACTTATCTTTGTGTTTCTAGAATAGCTTTGTAATATTCGACGTTCGTCGTCGTGCGCTTGAATAAGACTGACGCGTGTTTTGTACGGATTTAAAAATGTCCACCAAGTGCGACAATTGCAATAAAAGTATTTCTAAGGCAAGACCGGGCCTAGAATGTAACAGATGTGAAAAAACAGTGCATATCAATAATGTATGTACCGGCCTAACAAAGAAGCAGATAACCGCCTTGAGAGCAACGGAAAACTTGGAGTGGACATGTCGTGATTGCCAAATGAACACTACAGGACGACGTTCTATCATCATCCCTAGTGACGAAGAGGAGGAAGATGATGAATATGGGGAACAATCCGGAATGAAAATCGATATAAAAAAACTAACCAGTGATATATCAAAAGAGGTGGAGAAAGCTATAAAAAGGGAAATGAAGGACATTACTCACACTATGCAATTCTATTCCGATAAAATGGATGAACTCTTGAAAAAAATAGATACAATGCAGGGAAATTTAAATAATTTGCAAAAGAAGAATGCTGAACTAACTAATCGAAATAACTTTTTGGAAGTGAGGGTAGGAGCATTGGAGCAACGTGTACAGGAAGCGGAGCAACGTAGCTTGCATAAATGCATTGAAATACACCACATGCCAACTAAAACAGGAGAAGATCTACTAAACATTGTAAGCAAAATCGCTAAAAAACTTAACCAGAACCCTTCGGATATAGGGGAAATAAAGCGCTTACCTGAGAGAAACGGTCACCCAGGGCCGATACAAGTAAAGCTTAAAAATGAACAAACACAGATGGCCTGGTTGACCTCATGTAAAACTAAACTTCCAAAAATTTCTGCATCTGATATCTATGATGGCATTTCTAATTCCAGTAATCCGTTATTTATATGCGAAGCTCTTACTCATTACAACAAACGGCTACTATTTCACACCAAACAAGAGCTAAAAGATACCTACAAATACATATGGATCAAGAAAGGAGTGTTACGTGTGAAAAAAGAAGGAGAAAACACAAAAACATATATTATTCGGTCCAAAGAAGATGTAAAAAAAATTAAATTCATTGAGTCGTAAGTCCATTTCATAACATATATAAAGTAAAATTATAAAAATGAATATCTCTCTAGAAGATATTATTGAAATCAAAGATTGTGTAGATTTAAATAGTTTTTTAAAGATTGTTCCTAACAAGGTCCAATTACTATGTATACATATGAATATAAGATCAATAACCAAAAATTTCTCAAACTTAGAACAAATTATCTATTCTTCAACAACAACAATTGACGTAATAATGTTGACCGAAGTTAATATCCATGAAAACCTTTGTAATATGTATAATCTAAAGGGTTATAAAATGTATAGCAAATTACGTATCAATAGAAGAGGAGGTGGTATTATTTTATATGTAAAAAATAAGCATCAGTTTACTTTAGGCACTATTAATACATTACACTGCGAAACTATCATAGGATCAATCAAAACTTCTTCTAAATACTCGGCGACCTTATGTTGTGTCTACCGTCCTCCAAATAACAGTAAGCACCTATTTATAAGAGAACTCAACTCCTTGTTAAATACTGTAAATAACGAATCCGATATGTATTTGCTAGGTGATATAAATATTGATGTGTTACAGGAACGCCCTATAAAACATATATACAACACCACTTTGTACGAGTATGGCCTAGCGTGCGGGATCTCAGAATATACGCGTATTGAGTGGACTAAAAATTGTATTAGTAAAGCTTGTATAGACCACATCTATGCACGATCACGCACGCTGGACCTTTACACGGCGGCGCTCGGAACTGCACTAGCAGACCATCGCATCATCGCACTCGCCACGGTAGGCACAGTAAGGCACAATGAAAACACACGAGCAGATATTAGCTACATAACTCGATACGACAGAAATACATTAATTAATAGTTTAAAAGCTTTGGACTGGAAGCCCATAAAACAAATAATAAATCCAAATAAAATTTATGAAATTATTGTGAGCAATATTAAAAAATGTTATCACGAATCTCAAATTAAGTTAACAATCAATAAAAGCAGTAATAAAAATAATAATACATGGATTAATAATAAAATTATAAAGGCATGTAAATACAGAGACAAATTACATTTAAAATGGATACGTGACACATCAAATATGATATTAAAACAACGATACAATTCTGCCAGAAACTACGCTACTAAATTAATTACTATAAACAAAAATAAAAAAATTAAGGAACAAATTCTGAATTATAAAAATAGTCCTAGACAACTGTGGAAACTCTTAAATGAAATTTCTGGGAGAGCAAAGCCTATGGCGGACACTATAATTTTAAACGCATTTTCAAGTAATAGTATTACGATTAAAAATATTGCGTCCAGCTTTGCAAAAACCTTCTCAGAATGTGGCTTAAATTCTTTAAAAACATGTAACGTTAAATTACTAAACAAAAATCGTTATACTTCACCAGCCAATGTTACCTTCAGGTTTCAACAAGCGTCTGCCAAAACAATATTACGAGAAATAAGGTCGTTAAATAATCACAAAGCCCCGGGTATAGATGGCATTAGAGCTCAGGATTTGAAAATAATTGCAACGGAAATCGCAGATATTATAGCCCACTTCATTAATATGTCTATTAAATATGGAGTTTACCATCGCGACTTAAAGACGGGTATTGTAAGGCCTATATACAAAAAAGGTTTACAGACTGATTGGAATAACTACCGTCCGATAACAATACTATCCATCTTAGACAAACTCGTAGAAAAGTCCATATCCAAACACATTTATAAGTTTTTTAAAGAAAATAGAATAATAACGGATAAACAATACGGATTTCAACCAGGTAAAAGTGCCACTCAATTACTTTCTGAATTTACTGACAAAGTTTACGACCACCTTAACAAAAAAGATCATATTTTATTAGTATTTGTCGATTATACGAAAGCGTTTGACACTTTGAGACATAGTACGCTTATTGAAAAACTCGATGACTGCGGCATACGAGGACCTCTGAATGAGTGGTGTCGAGACTATCTTAAGGATAGGTCCTTCGTAGTAAACGTTGGTGACGTTTTTAGTGAAAAGGTGCCTATTGACGAAGGAACCGCACAAGGCTCAGTTATAGGGCCCCTACACTACATAACATACGTTAATGACGCCATCAATGTCGTCAATAATTGTGACATGTACCAATTTGCTGATGACACATGTTTGGTTTCCGCAAATAAGGACATGAACATAGCCATAAAGAACCTTCAAAAGGATTTTACACTACTAACCAAGTGGTCTCATGATGCGGGACTAGCGATTAATGCTAATAAGAGAAAACTTATTTATGTTAGCTCCAGCCAAAATCGTAGTACCATATCTCCGGAAATAATAGCGCACAGTCATAATTGCCTACATAATAATGCCTACACAAGTTGTAATTGTGAGTCAATAGAAGTAGTGAGCAAACATAAATATCTCGGTCTAATAATCGATGACAAATTTAAATGGACGGATCATATTAACTCAGTTGCGACAAACTACGAGCAATGTTAGCTAAGTTTAGAATCATAAAAAAGAACATTCCATATACCATGATTTTAACACTATACAAAGCCCTGGGTGAAGCCACAATATATTACGGCCTAAGTAGCTACGGGAGGACATTTAAATCGCATCTCGATCAAATTTACGACCTACAGCTTCGTATCCTAAAAACGATAGTGCCTGCAAAGCTTAAGACTAATAACTGTGAAGAACTTTTTATCAAAACTAATATATTACCCATACATGACCAGGTAAAATATATTTTACTAAAAGAAAACTTTTTTAACGAGATCTACCTAAACCCGTGTATTATACACCATTATAAACAAACTCGTAGTGCGTCAAAAATCAAATATTTGGTTCCACGATATTGTAACCTCTACGGCAAACAAATGTTGCAATATCAAGTACCTAATTTAATAAATAATCTTCCTGATAACCTTATAAAAGAAATAAATGAAACGAATATTAAATATAAATTGAAAAACTATTACCTCTCAAAATTATTAGTAGCATAATATAAAATTCATCACAAACAAAGTAAATAAAACCCGAACTTAAGAATTTTTTTTTTTTTAAATAACCTAGATAATAAATAATATTATGCTGAAGCAATTTATGCCCGTGCGTTTCCATTGTGTGATGAGGATGCGGCCGCGCGGTGTATTGGCGGCGGTATTGTAGTTCTACCTACGGGTATGACTTTTTTAGATTTCGTAAATATTAGAATGTGTGTAACCTTAAAAATATATTGCTAAGCTTAGTAATAACATAATTAAGATATAAGCATTGTCTAACTAAATATAACTAGTTATTAAAAATAAAATGAGCTACCGACAACGAATAGCAGTGTGCGGAAAAACCAGCAATGGTTTATGTCACACTGTATAGTTTAAGCTTAATGTTTGTATTCTTGGTTTATAAATAAATAAATAACAAAATAAATAATAATATACATATAATTTGTACCTAGGTGCCATCTGGCAATTAGGTACACATGTAATAACTTTAAATGTTTAGATACTTTAAAAGAGCTTTTATATACGAGAGAAGATTTTTTACTTTTGATACAGTGGTACTACCGCTTTTACCTAGGTAAAAAACAGAACAGTAGACAGGAAAATGAAAACGTGTATTGGCTTTCATTCTAATTTTTTTTTAAATTTACATCCAATTTTTACAGGCAGATATGTCCCGTTGATTATAATAAAACCGGACCTTAATTATATTAAATCTGCGTCGAAAAAAGATTTTTTTATACTTATAAATTTTATACCTGCCTTTGCGAAAAGCATGTCCATACGATCTTATTACTTAATTACACTGGCTGCATGGCCATGTGTTTAAACTTTTCATTCTTAAGCAAACATAATTTATATTAAAATAAATATTTTCCTGTAAGGAAAAAATGTTAATAAAAAATTTGTTTAAAAAGTTAAAATGTTAATAATAATAAAATAAAATAAACCAGGCGTAATATGAAAATCACTTAACAGCGCCGTTGAATCGTGCGCACGTCTGCAGTCGTTGCGGTCACTACTTACATTTAAATATTTTGAGGCGTCCTTGTGCAAAGGAAATTGTTTAGAAACTGGCCTAGCAGGAACATTGTCGTTACTGTACCTATAAAACGGTTAAGTCTTTTTCCGGTCCGGAACAGTTCTAATTTAGTTCTGATCAGTAATAAAAACCAAGGAGCTCTGCCTATATAGAATATAAATATTTTTACAGAACAATTAGCTATAAAAAATATAACACTATAATAAAGGCTTCAGAACTACATGTTCTAAACTAAATATTTTT
Organism: Phengaris alcon alcon; assembly: GCA_037179445.1. NCBI lineage: Eukaryota > Metazoa > Arthropoda > Insecta > Lepidoptera > Lycaenidae > Phengaris > Phengaris alcon. Next base: position 662,025 of record JAYRCH010000059.1, read on the forward strand.
ACAGAACAATTAGCTATAAAAAATATAACACTATAATAAAGGCTTCAGAACTACATCTATTTGATAGAACTACTTCCTATCCCAAATACATTAGGCATTAAATCCATGTTGTTGAGCACTGAGGGGACATTAGGTTTTGTCTCTCTTTCTCAATAACATCTATCGAAATTAGAACATAATGTCTGGCTAAAAGGGTAGTAGGTAATATAGATAAATAGGCGGACGCACTGGAGCCAGTAAACGTTAAATTATTTCAATAAGTGTTGAGGCCGACCAATTAGCGCCACGATCCTGAATCGCGCTATCGAAGTTTTCACAGTTGACCGCTATCTAAACAACATCAGGGCCTTTAGTCAAGATGCATCTTGACTAAAGGCCCTGGAATGCTTAGAAGTGGGCTTCGACCTGACCGAGCATACCACCTCGTTCGGTCGGAGACCTCTTTTTGGGGCTTCCGCCCAAATCTCCTACTCTATTCCCACGATGTATAATATATGTGCATGATTTCTTTCATTAATATAGGGAATCATTGCCGGAAATTATTTCTGCGTTTGTTACAATGATTAATCGTATCCGTCCAGCCTCAATCGACATAACTCTCATAATGTATCGCATTAGACCTTCCAAATGCCGAAAAACAACAATGATACATTATGGCCATATACATGATACATTATACATTATTTGTGATATATGGTCGTTTTCCTTAGGAAATGCACAAATCACTGTATTTTTATTTTATGTATCAGAATAGTAAGAAACAGCTGTTGCTTTAATAGAGGTCTCTAGCAAAGAATATAATATTTATTACTAACCTATCTCTACGCTGTCTCGCCTACTCGAGAAACTGACATTGCACATGACATGCTTTACTTCAATTAATTTATTAATTATTATTAAGACCGTGTATCGCACATTATTGTCCGAAAGAAAGCCTAGCCAGTAGCCTGTAGGACTTTTTGCTGTGCCTTTCCTTATGGCCAGCCAGGATACAAAGCGGCTTATAATGTGAACCAAAATGGCGTTTCTTTGTCGAAGACGGAAACCGGAAGTGGGCTTCCGTAGGACTTTCTTATGGCATGCCCGGCAACATCCCACAATCGACCATAGTTATTTACAAAAGAATAGCTATTTGGAACGCTATTTTCCTAATTATTCCATCTGAAAAAGAGAAATAGGTAAAAACACAAAATAAAAATCGACGCCCTCATGTGGCTCAGTGGTTGAGCGTATAATGCTCGAGCCGGAGGTCGCGGGTTCGAATCCCTCCAAAGGAACAAAAAGTTTTTCTATGTCCCTGGGTCATGGATGTGTATTAAATATGTGTATAATATAGTAAAAATCTTAAATATGTGTATACTATATAGTATAAAATTATTAAATATATTTGCGTTGGTTGGTTCTTCAAGAACTTGACGGGACAAGTTGACGTGGTGTGGAAGCGTTCAAAGATATTATTATTATTATTTAAAAAAAATAATTAGTAGCCCCCCTTCATTGTCAAGTAGTAAGCTAACAGATGGATGAGTTATAACTGAGAACACTTTCGTTCACTTAATCTTACAAACAAAAAAAAAACTAGATCAAAGTCAAAGATTTCAAAACTAAAGATCTAAGAGGTTATGACGTGCTTTTGACAGAACAAATCTTCATACAAGAAAAAGTTACGCCATCTTGGTTTTCACCATACCTCAAATGTCAGCCATCTTGATTTCCGTATGGGGAATTCAAATGTCAAAAGGGCCCAAAAATTCCAAAAGTGGAGAGGATTCCAAAAGTGGAAAAAACCATTTAAGTGGAGACAGTTTTTGCCTCAACATGCCTCGTCTATAAATTTAAACGTCTATGACCAAAGTCGGTCCATCCGTTTGGGAGCTACGACGTCACGGACATACAAACACAGACAGATACGTCAATGTTATAACTACCCTCTGTTCGTGTGGGTGTAAATAAAAATACAATACACTCTATTCTTACAACATTAAGCTTTATTCATATACAACTGGAAATATTTACAACAGTTTCCATTTTTCACATTATATATAATTTACAACAAACTTTATTTTAATTTAAAGTCAATATATTATTATTTACAAGTTGCAGGGGTAATAACTTTTCTGTAATATTTACACAAGAATATTATTAAAAAATAAAGCCTTTTCATTTTTACCCGGCTACGTCGAAGCCAAACGGGAATGATTTTGGCAGTCTATGTACATACATACGTTGGAACACACATACATACATATGTATGTGTGTTCCAACGTAGCGCTGTAAGTACTGATCCGATTTTAATGAATGAGGTGTCAATAGATTACAAATAATGGCCCGGGTATATACGCTATATAAGTTACGTAGTCGGGTTATAGATTTTATAAAAAAATATAGCGATTGAGTATAGATGAAATAATGTCATTAAATTTTAAAATTGTTAAAATTTTCTTAGAACTAAAAACTATTGGTTTATTTATACATTAGTTGTCCCGACACACGTTGTACTGTCTTAACCTTAGATTTTTAAAACAATAGGTCTTAACTATGAACTGAAATAGATAAATAACCAAACATGTAAACTGAACGCACCTCTGAATATTTGACAGTCAAGTGAGAAGTTTACTGATGTTGTTAATATTATATTCAACGTAATTATATTAAAATATAGATCAAAACTAATCAATTACTGCAAACATTTTTAGAATCCGTAACTAAATGACTGAGAAATGGATCATTGAAGTTGACGGAACGTCTGTGACCCAGTGACGTCATCTGACCCGAACGAGATAAAATGTATGGCCTTGAATTACTGACGGATCAACGATGTATGGAGATTTTTCAATCCACCCTATCAAAAATTTTTCATTCTACTCTATCCTGTACCGTCAAATAACGGCTTACCGTTTTACAGTCGAATTTCCTAACTCCTAATAGATAATTATCGGTAAACTATTTATGACCTTGAAACTTTATATACTGGTAATTTTTTATTCAATTTTAGTAAAAGTTCACTTAGCGATGACTCACCCATACATTTTGATTTCGAACTTCGCCGTCAAAATTATCGAATGCATTTTGACTAAGGGCCCAGGTTTATCACCCAGTATGTTCAACGAGTTTTTACAAATTACTAATTAATATACGAGCTACGATTTCCAAAACTCGAAATGTAATTCCATTAATACTACAAAGTTACATAATTATACAAATTGCTTACACAAAATCACTGGAATAATTTACGTACATTTTGATTTCGAACTTCGCCGTCAAATTATCGAATGTATTTTGACTAAGGGCCCAGGTTTATCACCCAGTATGTTCAACGAGTTTTTACAAATTACTAATTAATATACGAGCTACGATTTCCAAAACTCTAAATGTAATTCCATTCATACTACAAAGTTACATAATTATACAAATTGCTTACACAAAATCACTGGAATAATTTACGTAAGTTCGGAACAGTCGTCTTGTAACGAGCGCCTTCTGTCCTCGAAGTAGACTATGGTGGTGTCATCCAATTTGGTCTCTATGCAGAAGGGAGTGGGCTCCTCCTTGACGTAGTCGACTTTGGCGGTGGGCTTGCGGTTGTCCTTGAAGAAGCTGGAGCGGGGGAGGGTGGTGGACATGGTGTTGGCCCGGGTCTTGGCGCGGGAGCCCAGATGCCCTCGACTGCAGAGAAGCGTGTCGTGGAACGCCATTCTGTATCTGCGGATGTACGCTAATTAGTATTGGCATTGGGCACAGCACATATATGAGCACAGTAAAACCACGTTCCTAATGTCTTTCGAGGATCATAGTTTTTCACACTTCGTCTGTCATACATGGAAAAACGACGATTGCCGAGGGCCACTATAGCAACGTGGTCGTACTGTACACAGGTACAGTGAAACCAAGTTAGTAATATAGCCTATCTTTGTTGTCCTATGAAAATGACAGACGATATTTGGAAAACGACAATTACCGAAATACATTAAGAACGTGGTTGTAATGTGTCTAGTTTTGAGATATATTGTATCTAGGACCTAGGACGGGCTACAAGGTGGCTATTTCCGTAGGTTCCAACTTAAAGCATAATTTGAGCAAGGCTTAGGTACCAATGATTTCAAAACTAAGGATGGGCAATGACGTTAACATTTGACAGAAAAATCTTTAAATACAAGAAAAAGGTACGTAATGGTACGTAATCTTGATTTCGAAGATTAAATTGCGGAAGGCAAATGTCAAAATGTCAAACCTCGACTGCCTCAAGCAACCCCAAAAGTGAGGCAATTTAATTGTAGACACGTATTTTTTGCCTCGACATGCTTCGTCTATAATAGATAATTTTATGCGTCTTATGTATAAATTACTCATACACTCACTCGGTTCTTGTGTAATTAGAAAGGTATAGGCTTACAATAAAAAAAATATTTTATACCCTTTCTAGACTATATCGAGCTAACTATAGAACTACTGTTTATTTTTAGAACTTAGTTTTTCCGTCTACTAAATGTTAATTAAAGTTTTAATTTATTTACATTATTGTACCTATTATAATATGCCACGCTATAGCTTAAATATTATTAAAGACTGCATACGCTAATGCAGGCATAATTAGTTCAAAATTGTGATTAATTTGAAAACATGGTTTTTCTATGGAAAAAACTACATTGCCCGATAATTGAATATTTCATAATATAAAGTGTTGAATTTAGGTTGACTTGAATGAAAAATAAATGAGAATTGTACGTGAATTGAAAATTCAAATCATTACGTACAATGATTTGAATTTTCCCGGAGGTATTATTGTATGAAAAATTTGTAAGGGTCTTGTTACCGTTCGCGTACGTGTAATAGGTTCGATTTCCGTGATGTAATGCGAGGCTATTGTATTACGAAAATCATACAGATAAGATGAAAGAGCTTCGAGTTCTCAAATTAAGAGTATTTTAATATTGCGATCTAATTTTAGCTTCAACTAGCTGGCACCCCGCACTTCGTTTGCGTAGAACTAACGGATACGGAACCTTATTTTTGAAACTTAATCCTAACATAAAGTAGCCTATTTTATACCTTTTAACATCAACTATCTGCCAGTGAAAGTCCCATGAATGTAGGTCCAGCCGTTTCAAAGATTAGCCGGAACAAACAGACATACAGACAGACAGACAAAAATAAAAAAAAATAGATTTTATATGCATTAAGTAAAAAGCTGTTAATTTCTAATTACAAACAGACACTTCAATTTTAATTATTTGTATAAATGAGCTACATATGTATTGTCTTGCACGCGACTTATGTGCCTCTTAATTTAATTTTGAGTATTCCACGAGTCACGGCGAAAATCCGGATAAGAATGATCTGTGCGCTTATGAGTTATGACATGTGACTGATGGTCCCGCGGGAGTACGCCCACTCCTGTATGTATCAAACGTCTGTACAACGTGAATTTCAATTTTTCATCTCGAAAATAAAAGCAATCGTATAAAAAGTGTAGGTGTTATAAATTTTAGGGTTCCGTAGTACTCAATGAACCCTTATAGTTTTCGCTCTATCCGTCCGCCTGTCTGCTAAAGAAAATTATTTTGAGCGAAATCGGGCAATAACTTTTTAAGTAATTTAAAGAAAACCTATTGCGCGTTGATAGCTACGGAACCCGCCTTAGACATGTCCTGTTATGTTCTTGATAAGCTTATTTGGGAAATATACCCGGTAAAAGAGCAGATGGGTAAGTGATTACTACCGGTCCTGGACAGTCGCACCCTTAGAATTCCAATTGCGTCGCCGTCTTTTCAAACCCACATTTATTGGGCCTCAGGTCCGATACCCTCACTGATACACAACGCAAGCATTTTTTCATCGTTTTCCATAAGTGGTATTGCTCCGAGCCGGCCCGTTTGTGCCAAAACATGATCTACTCTACAAGGTAAACATTACACATTCTATCGTGTAAAACACTTACAACAATGTTAACAGAATTATGGATGTTTAGTTAAGGCCTTACGAATTCCGTCGAGCAGTGTAGTCAATATTGACATTTTCCAATGTCGCGGAGCAATTTCCGTCCGTGATAATGTAAAATCTCAAACAAACTAGCTCTATTTGGTTCTGTTTCATATTTGTCTTATATAAAATCTTTAATTACATTTCATAAAATACTAGATGTTGCCCGCGGCGCACTCGTAATTCGTAAATACAGTATCCCACGGGAACAATATACTCTTTCGGCATAAAAAGTAGCCTATATCTAACCCCGTGATCTACTCTATATCTGTGCCAAATTTCATCAAAAGTCCAGTCGTTTCGGACATTCAATGCAAACAAACAAACGAAACTTTCCTCTTTATAATATTATTATAAATGTACCTTATGTACAACGTACTATTATAGTTAATACTGACTTATTTTAACACAAAATATACGTAGAGTTAATCAATAACAACAGTATATATCTGGATTGCCTTTTACATTAAACAAAAAATGAAAACCGGCTTCCAAAGTAACTATGCACAAAAAAAATCGGTTGTCTGTAAAGTCGGTTTACTGACGATAGTTGAACGTGACAACGTCATGTTTATAGTGCGCGCGGAACTAATTGGCCGCGCCTTAGGTAGGCGTGTTGCCGCCGCGAACTCCGGCGCCGAACTGAGTAATAACATCAAGCGCCCCCGCCTCTCCGTCCCACCGCTCACATACCTAAGGCGCGGTCAGCTGAGGTAACGGCAATGCGTCATATTTAGCGAGGTAGCGCTGGTAACAGGTAACAGGTCCGTCCTCATGTACTATATTGTCTGCATTCAATGACTGTAACGCAAGTCGCCACGTGACGCAACTGAACCTCAATTCTCGTATTCAAAGTAGACTTTGATCGTATTATAAGTGAAGCGACATGTTATCCTAAACTGATTTTGTGAAGTTTGGACCAATCAGATCGCGTTTGGTGGTTTTAGCGTTTCCTTGTCGTTGTAGTGCACATTGATAGTGTACAACGACAAGGAAAACAAAACGCCTCAGGGTACTTACTAAACTTTACACGATACGTAAAGTCCCGATACGCTAAAACTACCAAAGTATTCTCGTAAACGTTAAACCATCGTGAAACGCGATCTGACTGGTATGACTGACTGACTTTTGCGATTATTTATGTACCTCCAAAAATATTTAGAATTTTTAGGGGCATTATCTTCCACAAAAGTTATGGAACTAGTGTAGTATTTATGAGATTCCTGTCTAAATCTATTTCGACGCAAGGAAAATGTAGAATAGTCTGATATGTTTTTATATAACTTCCATTTAAGCCAGGCCTTGTTCTTATCCTTAAAAATGTGTATCAGCAGGTGCCCTGTAGCCTAACCTTTTTGAAAAAAATGATAATATATCTTAAACTTTAAACGAAACAATCTTGTTTATATTATATAATCGAAATCTCGGCAACGGCAGAGGGTATTACCATTAAATTTAGTATGCAGGGAGCTTTAGAGGAGAATAAATAAATAATTAGAAAAATAAAAAAACCGGACTGTAAAAAAACCTAATATACCGAAGATACCTAACGCACTAAAAAGACTGAAAAAAGACTGTAAAATCACAGTACTAAAACCTAATTCAACCTCTATACCCATTTACAAATTATATATCGTACGAAAATAAATGGGTCCCACTTGCTAACAAACACCATGACAATTATTTCACTTCACATAATCTGTTTCAACCCATTGTAATCTGTTAAACTAAAATAGAGGTTGAATTAGGTTTTAGTACTGTGATTTTACAGTCTTGTTTCAGTCTTTTTAGTGCTTTAGGTATCTTAGGTATATTAGGTTTTTTTTTACAGTCGGGTTTTTATATTTTTCTAATTATTTATTTTATTTTAGACTTTTTAGTGTTCTGTCCGGCACGTTTCTATGAACTAGAGTGTGTTCTATTATGACTTTTGTAAATTGGACAAAACTTATTATTATTATAGCGTGTGAAACAAAATAAAAATGAAAATTATAATTGACGTAAGCGGTTCAATTCCTCAAGAGAGTTTTGGTCATGTGGTTGATGTAGCAATTTTCAAGGATCTAGCGAACTAACCGCTAGACCTAAAAGTGATCTGACTGTGCTCAAAAGCACGTAGGTACGCCTGACCTCTCGCGAAAATATTACTGCTTAAATCAACAACAGCTCGGTCTAAAGTTGTGCCCTGCAATTTATGAACTGTTACCGCCCAGCTCAAAATTAATGGAAGCATACGTCGCTCGATCTTTCCTTTACCACGCAAAGCATCAAATTCAGTAGTGCACGGCTCTATACGAACACCAATGCCTGGTAAATTGCCAGTTATACTAGAATCATCAAACTCTGGAAATACAGCTTGAGGCAGTTCTCCTACTTCCAGCTGGTCTCTGCGTCATCTAGCAGTGAGTAGCGGAATAAAAAATTTAAAACTGATTTGGTGACCGTCGTAAATACAAAATATGATTAACCATACCGGGTATAACAAAAATGCGCAATAGGGTCCAACATTTTTATATATTTAAAGCTAAATACGACTATTTGAATCCATTGATTACAAATGTATTCGATAGATTCCATTAAAATGATTGTAATTATTCCTGATTAAATTTAAATACATGACATATGTATATTTTTGTAATCTCCATTAAATTTCCTTTATTTTGATACCAATGTCGATAAGTTTGGTTAAAAAAAAAGTTTGAACTACTTACAATTTGGCGCCAAAATCCACCATTTTGTCAGTTAAAAAAAAAGCTATCTAAGGACACTTGGGTTATTGAGACAAATCTAACGATACCTTAATTGTCGAAATCCATCCAGCCGTTTGGGAGATACGTGGGAATAAAGGAATTTACATACATACATACAAAATACGCGCGAAAAACATAACCCTTCCTGACAGGCGGGTAAAAATCGATCTAGCTAGGTCTTATTCGACGACCTCTGTGGCTCAGTGGTTCAGCGCGTTGGTGCTCAAGCCGGGGGTCGCGGGTTCGAATCCCGCCGAAGGAACAAAAAGTTTTTCTGTGTTCCTGGGTCATGGATGTGTATTAAATATGTGTATAATATAATAAAAATCTTAAATATATGTAAAGTATTAGATATACTTCCCGTTTTCTGGTACCTGTAACACAAGTTCTTCGGATACTTAGCACGGGGACAGATAGACGTGGTGTGAAGCGTCCATAGATATTATTATTATTATCCCTTAGAAACTGCGCATTTTTAAGCAATATGTGTTTTTTCTTTCGTCTTGCAACAATATATCACTAATTTCGATTCTCTTACGTCAGTCTGATTGGCAGCTTGGTATGCGTGTACCTATGTATAATTTTTGCGTTGTTTGGAAATTTGGAATGTGATGGGTTCGAATCCTGGTCAGATAAATATTTTTGTGATTCTTATTATTTCTTTTTCTTTTATACTTTTTATATTTATTTTTAATTGTTTTCTATCGTTGTACTAAAACTCGGAGCTAAGCTCTGTATACTTATGCGCCACGGCGACAATTATTCAAACTTCGATACGCGTGTGGAAAATTTGCAATTTGTTTGTTCACATGCGTTATGTCGAGGACTTATGTTAATCTTTTATTAAATAAAGTAACATGTCCTGACTGCAGGGGCGTGCGCTCCATATAGGCAGAAATGCAGTGCTTTACTTGTCATTCACAGATATTTTAATAAAACGTTCGTACGTTTTAGATGACTTTAATTAATAGTAAATAAATTAATTAAAAAAATATAATAACTTTAAAACGCCTAATATTTTATAAATAGCAACTCATGCCGGTGCGTGCTGCAGGACAAACCATCGCATGTATGTGTAATTTTCATACTTCGCAAACGCACACACCCATGAATATCGACATGTTTATATAGGTGCAACTCATGCGGCATTAGATGGCCTTCGGCTTCGGGCGCCCGTGGCGCGAGCTTGGTACTACAACGAGTTCTATGATTGTCAGTATAATGTTATTTACTAAGAAAACTTACTAGATGGCACTTTACGTGGAAATTATAAATGACACTATTTTCAGAGAACGAACATAACCAAACATAACTAAGTATATTATTATCTACGTACTAACGAAGTATATTATTATCTCTGTGCTATAAAGATAAATTGTTAAATAAGCGCCCATAGCGCCGTCTGCGCGTTGCGTCGTCGTTTTAACTAGGCCGCCATCTATCGTGAATTGACGATAATTGACTGAATGATATTTAATTTGAAGAGTCCCGTAGTGCCGATGTACTTTATCAGTTTTAAAAAAGAGGGCATTGTATGAATAAAATATTGTTATAAATTCATATTTTATTCAGTAATCATTGAAAATTTTTAAGAATAAAACTAAATAAATCACTAACGTAAAACAAAACAAGTTACATGGCGGTTTAATTGTGCTTTTAATGTGATTTACATTTCCATGGTTCACAATGCTTACTCGTAGCGACATCTTTACGTACTGAGCATGTACTTCATTAGATGTTAAAAGTTATGAAACGTATAACTGGCTGTGTGGTTGTGTACACACGATTAAATTATATTGTTTTCCTTGCATATTATTTAGTAATTTACATCGGGATATAGTAATCTCAAGTAACCGGAACCTTGAATATGTGAAAATTGAAGCTGACTGACTGGTGAGTAGGTAGTTATAATATTTTAAAATATGCTTATTATTTTACTTATTAGAATTTCTTCCGCCGCGACGATCGATCGCTGTTTTGTCTGCGTTGCCGTAGAAGATGTACATGAATAGTAGTACATCTACGACTTGCTCTGTTGGCATGGTTTCGACTTAGAGATCCGTCGCTTGGCTGTAGCTATGCTAAAAATCTATAAACGAAAAAGTTTTTGTGACCGAGTACTTCGCCGCATACCCAGTGCCATAATCCTGTGTACGCCACTGCCTGACTGACTGATTCATCAACGCCGAGGTAGGAAGCTAGAAACGTAATAATTGGACCGTGTTTTCTTTTTATGACGTATAGGTCCACTAAGTAGGGGTTTTTCCGAAACTCACCCCAGGGGTAAAAAGGGGTATCAACGTTTGTATGAAACTTTTTTATTTGTGGTCAGATCTATTTGAATTTTCGTGATATTGCTCTTTGACATGATCTACTAAAACTCTTAATTCAATATTTTCTAAAATTAGATCTGTTAATTGGTAAAAAGGGGTATTAAACTTTGATTGGAGAAAAAATATTTTATGAGCATTTCGGCTTGAAACTTTGTAAATGTAGTCCTAAAAGAAAATAAGTAAATTTTTATTCGTATTTCACGATTTTTCCATATTCTTCACCCCTTTAGGGGTTGAATGTATTTTTTTCAGAGTCAAACGCTTGACCATTTTGCTATATTTCTTGTATATTTTTGGTATGTTCTCTTCAAGCTCTTTATTTTGATACCGGTAGTACCCAGGGGTACTTAGTATGGGCGGATGACGTAAAGTCGTGTTATACATGTGGAGTCACATACAAAATCTCGCTTTAAAAAAACATAAGAGTCCATTTGAGAGGTGAACAGTCTGATGAACAGTTTTATGAATGGTTGCTTAAATTAGGAAACGGCAATTACCCTACAATTGTTAATAAAATTACTATTCCGCAAAGTTTGGCAACAGTGTTGATGTCACCACTGTTGCCAAACTTTACGGAATGTTCAGGGTAAACTGCGTTAGTGAGTTCTGTAAGAGATGTCTCTTACAGAACTCACTAGCGCAGTTTACCCTGATGTCACCAATCTCATGATAAAGCCCATAAAAAGGTTATATTGTGAGTGTGCCATTTAGATTACCAAAAAATGACAACGCAGTCACAATAAATGAACTTATAATCAAAAAATTTGAAGCAGATAAAGTACAATATAAGTCAGTGGATTCAGTAGCATAAACTAATGATGCAGTAAACTTTCCTGTGGAGTTCCTTAATACTCTAAACCCAACAGGTCTTCCACCACATTTTCTCCGTTTGAAAATTGGAGCACCAGTTATGTTATTAAGTAATATTAAGCCTCCAAAATTGTTCACTGGCACCAGACTCCATATAAAAGTGAATACAGTAGTAATGTTTAATTATTTGCATACATTATTGTTACTAATTGATTGTTATGCATTTTGATGACAATTGAAATGTTTTGTTCACTAATATGATTCTATTTTTTTTTATAAAACTATGTACTAATATTATTCCATGCCCATAAGGGCCGAAATTGTGATCAATTATAAAAATGTAACATCTATGTAACCAATTTTTTGGAATAAACAATTCTGGTTCTGATTCGCAACATTGTCGAGGCTACTGTACTAGATGTGCTCATGGGGAAACTATTCATCCCTAAAATACCATCGATCCCATCAGATTATCCATTTGTATTTAAAAGTCTGTAGTTTCCCCTAAAAGTATGCTTTGCCATCAATAAAGCTCAGCGGCAGCCATTGAAAGTGGCTGGGATAGACCTAAGAGAGAACTTTTTCTTCTTACACGGACAGTTCTATGTTGCATGTTCCAGACTAAGTTCAGTTAGCAGTCTGGTGATTCTTGCTCCGCACGGCATTACAGTTAATATTGTATATAAAGAGGTCCTTCAATAGCGTAATACACTCTAATAATAAAGTAATCTTAAGCCATTTACCATTTCATTTATATTAAGCATTAAAGTCTCTTCCTGAAAATAATAGGAAATTCGTCACCTCAACATCTACGCGTACGAAGGCGCGGGCAAAAGCTAGAATATAATAATAGAAGCTAAGAATAAAAAAATTATCATTCAACGTTGTAGTTTAATTTTGTAACCATTTCCTTATCCCGACTTTCTAGTCGCTCAGCGACAATATTTTTTCGAATTCCGTACATTAATTTCCAATGTGCTCGATAGTCGTGTAAGGCACGAAATCTGTAATTTTTTTTTCTATTCGACACACAAAAGGCAAACGTAAGCAAGCAGGAAAACCACTATTGGATAAAATCAGTCAAGGATAAAATCAGTCAGCAAAGAAACAATTTTTCACCAAAACTTGAATCAAAGAACATTAAGATAAGTCCAATCAGCCGTGTTTCAAAGTTGTTTGATCTATTCTCTGTATTGGTTTAGCCTGACAACATATAAAAAAATAAAAATAAAATAAGCCTTTATTCAGAAACATTTACATTATTTTCTTAACTTTTGACGTCTCGGAGGCTCTTAGCATCTGATTGCCCTTTAGCAAAGGCCTCCCCTAAACTTGTCTAAGTTGTTTGTCTATGGCTTTCCTGCTCATTTCATTCTTTCCTGCTTCATTTCAATAATTTGTTAGTTATTATATACTGAAGTTAAATTTTCTGCATATTATACATGTTTAAGTTTTTAAAAGTTTTTAACAGCAGATAATAGGTTTCATTTTATTGACAAAACACCTAGGTGCACCCAGCCCATTAGGTGCCAAACCCGGTGACAGTTGCAGCCCCCAAAATGGGGGTGTTTTGGCACTAAAATTAAACCTATTATTATATATTTTAACACTTGCATATTGCCATGCATGTCATATGGCTGCCAGGCATGGGGATTAACAGAAAAACAACGAAAATCCCTACAAATATGGAAGAAAACCGGGAAAGGATGGAGAGGAGTATGTTTAGTGTCAAACTGAAAGAAAAAAACAAACTGACTGATATAAGAGATAAAACTGGGGTGACAGATGTGACGTCACTGTATGGTACCCACGAGATGGAAAAAGGGGGCGAGGAAGACAAAAGAATAGATGGGAGGATGAGATAAAGCAATGACAGGAATAACATGGAGCAGGAAAGTCGGTGCTTGACCAGATTCTAAACATTTTCCTTTGCACTAGGACGATTCAAATATTTAAACACAAAGGAAGTGACCGCAATTACTGCAGACGTGATTAACCTACGTATTTACACATGAATATGTGTGCGTGCGCACATACTACATATAGCGATTTTCATCTCATGCCTGGTCGAGCGGCAACTTGTTTGATACATGTAGCTTCTAAACAACGGATTTGATTTTAATGAATGTGGTGACAATGGTTTCGTTATAATGGCCCGGGGTATTAAGTGAGTGTATATTTAGTATGAAGATATGTGTACGTCTACTGTGACCGAACTGTGCAGTTTTATCGTTGTGGTCTGTACCGGGCGTTAGCAGGCAAAGCACGTACTACCGGAGTCAATTCATCTGGGGCTCATTACGTTGTACTGCATAATGGGGTTGACAGTCGCCGACACGTAGTACAGGGCCCCCGAGACGTGCAAATGTATCGCGTAACAGGACTCCCATATATGTCTGTGACCGGATTACTGGAGTCAACTCACCTGGCGCTCATTACGTTGTACAGTATGGGGTCGACAGTCGCCGGCGCGTCGTCGTACAGGGCCCCCGAGATGTGCAAATGTATCGCGTAACAGGACTCCCATATATGTTTGTGACCGGATTACTGGAGTCAACTCACCTGGCGCTCATTACGTTGTACAGTATGGGGTCGACAGTCGCCGACGCGTCGTCGTACAGGGCCCCCGAGACGTGCAAATGTATCGCGTAACAGGACTCCCATATATGTTTGTGACCGGATTACTGGAGTCAACTCACCTGGCGCTCATTACGTTGTACAGTATGGGGTCGACAGTCGCCGACGCGTCGTCGTACAGGGCCCCCGAGACGTGCAAATGTATCGCGTAACAGGACTCCCATATATGTTTGTGACCGGATTACCGGAGTCAACTCACCTGGCGCTCATTACGTTATACAGTATGGGGTCGACAGTCGCCGACGCGTCGTCGTACAGGGCCCCCGAGACGTGCAAATGTATCGCGTTACAGGTGTCCCATATATGTTTGTGACCGGATTACCGGAGTCAACTCACCTGGCGCTCATTACGTTGTACAGTATGGGATCGACAGTCGCCGACGCGTCGTCGTACAGGGCCCCCGAGACGTGCAAATGTGTCGCGTTACAGGTGTCCCATATATGTTTGTGACCGGATTACCGGAGTCAACTCACCTGGCGCTCATTACGTTGTACAGTATGGGGTTGACTGTCGCCGACACGTAGTACAAGGCGCCAGCGACGTTGAACAGGTACTCGTTGATGACATGGAACTGCGGGTGCGAACTGCCGTAGATGATGAACAGGCGCTGGATGTGGAACGGAGTCCAGCAGACGAAAAACGCAATCACTACCGCCGCTGAAAAGAAAAAAAATTGGTCAAATGCGAATCGGACTCGCGCAGGATGGGCTCCGTACAAAATGGCAAGAAAAGCACGTATGATCTGTGAAACTGTCTTAGCTATCACAGTCAGGGAGATACAGCCATTGTGGTACGGAACCCTTTAAATATGGCCAAGTGCGAGTCGGACTCGCGCATGATGGGTTCCTTACAAAACGGCAAAACAACCACGTATGGGAGCCCCACTTAAATGTTATGTATTACGTTACGGACGATACTACGAACGGGCCATTTGAGTCTCTAGTGAGTAGTGGGACTGATAAGGGCCTAATAAGAACAGCAAGTGTAACAATCGCCTGCTTTTCTCTTCTTGCTTTTTCAGTTTTATCTGTATAAGAGTTCTTTTGCCTCTTGGATACGAAATAAAAATGTGAATGTTGTCTTTTGAATGTGAAAGACGGATTGTCAACGTGTGGCAAAAATGTTGATCCAATTTTGCCACGCGCTGACGTGGTAGTGCGAGTTACTAATCTGAGGGTAGTGTGTGTGTCTGTGTGTGTGTCGTTATTTTTATTGATTTAATGTATTTTCTCGTATTATTATAAAAACCATAAGCGCAGTTCATTCCTCCCCCATATAAACTTTGACTGTGACAAATTTCATACTACTCCATTAGCATAATTATCGTAAATAGTATTTTCTCTTTATTTCTCGCAAATGTACGATGGGTGTATTGTTTAAACTTGGTTTTGATAACTTTCTCTTTAATGCAGTCAGATTACAAGGCTGTTTGTTGATAAGATAATAATCAATATTGTTGTCTTTTTAAACGGAATGTCACCTAGCATCCTAATGACAGCCTTCCTCGACTTGGCCTGCCTGGCTTCACCGTGTACGTTGCCGTTGAAGAACCCCTGCTTCGTCCGCTGGTTCACCCTCGTCGACCTGTAATGGAGAGAACTGCTGGGAATATACACACATCAAAAAGTCTAGGGATATTAGGTATTTTCTCACATATCTAAAAATCTATGAATTTTCTGATATAGTTAATAATGGAAGAATAATAGCTTAAGGTATTTAATAAGAATTTAAAAATCTTTTTTTGATTTTAATAAAACCCTTTTGATTGGCTGTAGAAACTTAGTATGTATGATAACATCATTTCTTCTTATAAAACTATTAATTCTTATTCAATTTGAAAATATCTTATACAATCTAATTATTATTAATAATCAAATGAATAATAATATATGTTAGTTGCACATCGACATCGACTGTTTATACTTAAAATTACATTTAAGTTTTAATTACTTATTGTTGCGTAATGAGGGTGGGTTCATGTTATTTGTTTCTTATTATCTTCATTAAATAAGCTGCATCATTATTTCATTTAACAATATTTTTTCACGGATTATTAGATATTTGATTAAATACACAATATCCCTAGACATTTTTGATGTGTGTAGCTTGTGCTCCTTATATGTATTATTAAACAAAAAAATGCAATAAATTAATAATAAAAAACTAAAAATACAATTGTGTGCATAGTGACCAATAATATAATTTATGCAATCTTTTTGCCTTAAAAAAGAATTTGTATTGTAGTAGTAAGAACTTGAATTGTATTTTAGCATGTTACCTACATGCTAAAATACAATTCTCTATCAATGATATAACTTTGCTTGGCCAGTATTTGGTAGTTATGAGTGCTATCCTAATGAGTGCTAGTATTTTTATTCGTATGTGCTATTACTATCTGGGCTCTTAGCCAAGATGCCTTCGCTAATTACGATTACGAAGCTCACAGTGCTTAATTTAGCCCGAAAATCGGACATCGTCTTTTTATCTTTTTATTTTTAAGTTATTAAATTCCGTTGTACTGATTCTGAGACTTCAGCTTATTAATAATTAATTTGTATTCGCTATATTAATATTCAAGAAATAAGAATGCATTAAGCTGGGTCGCCTCTTGCCTCTGGGAACTACGCGTTTTAAAACTGACATTATGTTAAAAGTAGAAAGTAGGTACATTCCATAATAACTAGCTGTGGCATAGGCAATAACGCCCATTTAAGGCAGTATGTTTATCCGCACCCTGTGACGATATAAGCAGAATTTGGGTAGTGATATGGCCGGTAGGGGCTTGTTTGTCTCGCTCCCATTCACTCACATACGTTCAGCGCGGTCTTTCCTAAACTTAAACACCTTTACTAATAATAACTTATACAACGTTACTTTCTTTGTCTAATACGTTGGAAAATTCATTTGACAGGCAAAGACAGCAACGTTGTATAAGTTATCCGTTATGTGAATATTTTTATTAGTTTATGATTTTCTACCCAAATTTTTTGGCACCCAGAAAGTGCGACAGAAATCTAGATTATATCTAGTCTGTATTATACTAGGATTATACCGGTCTGCAGTCCACTTACTAAGCCTATTATTGGTTGGCACTATATAACAAATTACATCTAAATTTATATTAGATTTATAGTTTTTTACCTGCTGAATCTAAATTTACTGAAAATTTTATGTAGAACTGTGATTCTATTAGAGTTGACTTTATAATTACCTAATGTGTAAACCCATAGCGACGTACAAGCATAATATCAGCACGGCTGGTATAAAGAAGAAAAATATGCTGCTCAGTTCTAGCAGGGGCGTCGTCACTGTCAGACTACAGAATGCGGAGTCCAGGGAGCGATTGCCTGTATCTGGAACAAAATACATATATAATATTTAGTATTCCTTCTTTAGCAAATAACTCTACCTACTGCAATATACCTCTCTTAACTATAATATATTTAAATGTTTTCGGGACACTGCGCGTTGTCGTCGTGCGACGCGACGGGTGGTGAATTATTTTTATTACTTTTTAATTTTACGATAACTCATAAGATATTAAATTAAACTGTGCGGTGTAAAAGGCTTTTATAATGTGTATGAAATGCTTTAAGTTTGTATCGTATTTCATTTGATAAGTATTAATACTGCATCCGTCTAATTAGCTGCTGAAAATACCACATTATAAGTGATAATTTTTTTAACTTAGAATGGGTATAGTAAACTGTGCCGTATGCCTTCGTAGACTTTTTTTTGTAAATGAGAAACAATCCCACCACACATTGTTTTGTTTTATGATTTAAATGCTAAAACATTGAAACAATGAAAATATTGAAGAGATTAATAGCCTACTATAGGTTTGTTTACCAAACGTGATCTCGCGGGTTTTCAGACTACGCTATAATATAATAGCATATAGTATACAGCTCATAGCACAACAATATCGCGCACCGTACATTGTTATGGACACGTTCACACTATACTGTACTATATATTATTGGCTTACTATACGCTATACAATAGTGCGATACGCTGAGTTCATGCTGTGCTATATCGCGCGCCGCCCTCTTCCTCCTCCCTCAACCCCATCGGCCCCGGCCGTCCCGCAAGCGAAACGAGCGACACAACCATACTGAGCTTGCTATATACTATAAATGCTTGCGATAATATCGTGTAATGTGAACGCCATGGTATATAGTATAGCATTAGGACCTTCTTTGCTACCTCCTCCCTCACCCCCGTCGGCCCCGGCCGTCCCGCAAGCGAAACAAGCGATACAACCATACTGAGCTTGCTATATACCTACTATAAATGCTTGCGATAATATCGCGTAATGTGAACGCCATGCTATATAGTATAGCATTAGGACCTTCTTTGCTATAATATATAGCACAATAGTATAGCGTAGTCTGAAATGAGCTATAACATTTATAATTTGATCCGTTAAAATTTAGTTTGATTCATCTTCATTTCTACAGCTGCTTTGATGAACAAAGAAATCAAATGAAATATTTACTAGAACTAATGGTATAATATTATGTTAAAGTTTAGTAACTTAGCGTTCTTTCAAAAAATATCATTGCATTGGCCTCACTAAGAATGCTGGCACAATTTCATGCATGCTGTGGTATATATGTCTCGATTCAAGTTTTAAAAATAGACGATTCTTACTTTGTTTACACTGCATGTATATGGTAATGATAATCTTAGTAGCCACAAGCATAGACTAATCATTGGTCTCGCTGGACGCTCTACCCCAGCGAGACCAATGATTTATCTATGGCCACAAGTAGCTACACTTAGCTACTTGTGGCTACATAGTAGGAGGGAGCTAGAATAACTCTAGTTAATATTCAACTTAGTTAATAGAATCAGGCGTTACTTTGCGGAAATCCATAGCATACAATTTAATTAATATTATATCTAGCAATATTGTGAAAAAACACCCACAACCTGCAAGCAAATGTGTGAGTGTACACATAAGCATGCGTAAAGCACCTCCCTCCTCCCACACTACTTATGTGTACACCCAGAAACAAGATCGCGCAAACACCACCACCAAACAAGCAACAAAGTTCGTTAACGAACTAACGAACTTTGTTCGCAGCTCCACTTCCTGAGGATGCTCCGGGTTTGGGGCGAAACGCGCGTCGAGTTTTGCAACCTACATGGTGGTGTGGGGCCTTGCACGATCTTACTGACATTGTTGATTGTGTGGTGGTGGTTTTTGCGCGATCTTGTTTCTGAGTGTACGCATAAGCAGTGTGGGAGGGGCGGAGGTGGTTTACTCGTACTCAAGCTTATGTGTGCACTCACACATTTGCTTGCAGGTTGTGGGTGTTATTTCGCGGAATATTGCCAGATATAATATTAATTAAATTAATATTCAACTTATATTTTAACGACAACTTATCTTACTTATCCGTCCATATTTGAAAATAATATATGTATAATATACTTACGATATATTATACATATTACTTTGATGTATTGGCGAGTTCAGTTCAAAGTTCAAAAGGGTCTGTAATAGTAGCACCCGAACTGTTGCGGTTTTCGGTCCGGCCGGGTCCGACGGCTGGGTCGGATGTGCCGGGAGTCGGGACATATAACAGTTTACCAGGACGACACATTGGTGTGGAATTAATTTCCACGCTAACAAATGCCCCTCTGTAATCATCGTATTTATATTTTCCCGAAATATATTAAATGCCTATTTGTACTGTACATACAAGCCTTTTTTTGTAATAATGTCGTTTTTGACGGCCTCTGTGTCTCAGTGGTTAGCGCGCCGGCGCTCAAGCCGGAGGTCGCGAGTTCGAATCCTGTCGAGGTAACAAAAAAGTTTTTTATGATCCAGGAACATTGAAAGAATTTGAATGTTCCTGGATCATGGATGTGTATTTAATATGTGTATAATATAATAAAAATCTTAAATATTTGTAACCTCATTGCTCATCCTTGATACAATGTTTATTATTTAAAGTGCTAACACACGTACGGATTCGGTACCAAATCCGACCGTGTGTAGAGTAGTCCGGCGAACATAATTATTATTAATTAAGTCCGCCGCGATCCGCTTCGGATATGGTTCGCTCCGTACCAAATCTGTGCGTGTGTAGAGCAGTCGGGCGATTGGGCCGATAGCTGGAATCATCGTTGTCGTCAAAAAACAGCTCTGTGAATAGAACTTTGTGCTAATACAATAGAGCTGAAAATCGAACACACGAGTGTTCAAAGTGAGTTTTCAGGTCGGTCTGCCAGACCAAATTCGTCCGTGTGTAGCGACACCGGATTCGGTACGCAGATACGATCCGCGGACCAAGTTCGAGTGTCTGTTAGCACTATTAGACTTGACAATGAATGTCACAGGATTTACAGGACACAGGATCAGGTTAAATTCATATGAATAATTTGGTTTGTATTTCTCGTTTTAGTTAAATTTATTTTCTATAATACTATGATCAGATTTTAAGAAAGTTATAAAAACAAAAAAGCCTCCGCTGTTCTCACTCTCTCGGCAAAACAAACACAAGCGTTATTTCATGCCAGTTTTCTGAGAGGTCATGTATTTTCCCAAATAAGCATTACCGACCTGCGGACCTAACAAACAATCACCAGTGATGATAATGATTAGATACTATATTATTATCTATTGTTATAGTCGGCGGCAAAAATGTAGCAGTAAGCTTAAATAATCACTATAGTAAGTGATGATGATGATCAGGAATATATTTTTGGAAATAGAAAAATTTCAAAGACATTGATATCGGTACACAAAACTGATGAGTAGTTAGCACCTATGTCATCATAATAATATGTTGGTGTTTCGTATGAATATGGTGGTGATGATGATGATGATGATTACTGTAAGTGGTATGATGGCATATGCATGCAATTCCTTAAACAACGCCGAAATGCCCAAATATGTATATATAAGGAGTCAGGAGTTCTGTTCAGTATTTTTGGATCCAGGGTATACCTTGTTGCAAAATCTTACTTTTTGGTAGCATATGCTTGGACTACTTTAGAAAAAGTTGAAATCACCATATTATGTGTCCATATAAATTTCGAGGAGTTCCCTCGATTCTTCATGGATCCCATCATCAGGTCACCACTTTGGTAAAAACGGGACCAACTTGGATACCCTTTACATCAAAAAAAGATTTTTGAAAATCGGTCCACGGACAGCGAAATTATCGTTGAACATACAAAAAAAATAATATACAGCCGAATGTATAACCACTCCTTTTTTTGGAAGTCGGTTAAAAAAGCATGAGAGAAGACAAGTATTACAATGACACAAGAAATAGATGATATGTATCTTATCGACGGAAACATTTAATTTCGAGAATATATTTTAGAGAAAATTTAAAAAATTGAAAGAGCACCACTGCGTAATGTAGGAATATCGGATGAGTCTTTGACAAAATTATTTCATAAATGAACGGAATCAAATAAACAACAAATTTCGTAAAATATTTGTAGACAAATCTATATTGGAAAAGGAAGACATCTTATGCAACTCAATGGATGAATAGATTTGAAGAAAAATTCGAAAGAAATAAGATAAGTAATAAAGAAGTTTTTCTTTGAAGGAAGAAAAACTTCTATTTGAAGTAAATAAAGATATTGATGTTCATATATTGATTGATTTGAATGCTACGGGACTACCCACTTTTATTGTAAATAAAATTAACAGAAATATTTTGAGGCTTATTTTAACAAATATATTTTATTATATAAATTATATTGTACATATGTATAGTATTAGGTAAATATACTTCCCGTTGTCTGGTCTCCGTAACACAAGTTTTTCGTATACTTACCACGGGGCCACATTGAAAGGTATATCGTAAGCGCGTATCTTGTATGTATGTATGTTTGTAAATTCCTTTATTCCCACGTATTTTCCAAACGGCTGGATGGATTTCGACTATTAAGGTATCGTTACATTTGTCTCAAAACCCCAAGTGTCCTTAGATAGCTAGTTCAGAGAAAAAAGAAAAAAATGGCGGCTTTTGGCGCCAAATTGTAAGTAGTTAATTTTTTTTAACCAAACCTATCAAGTATGGTATCAAAATAAAGGAAATTAATAGGAGATTTCAAAAATATACATATGTGTATTTAAATTTAATCAGGAATAATTACAACCATTTTATTATTTAAATCATTCGAATAAATTTGTAATCAATGCAATCAAATAGTCGTATCTTTACTTTAAATCGACCAAGTGTGTTGGATAACCTTAAAAATCAAAAAAACCACTGCAAAAAAAGATGCAACTGAACAAAACTGCAACACACAAAGACCGAAACAAGATTGAGAAAACAGACTACAATATGAGCTGAAAGCCTTAAGATGCCCCATATACGGTCCGGTTTTCCTTCAGTTCGGCCTGAACGGATGCAAAATCGTATCGCCTGTGTGCAATTTCGAGATCGCATCAGTCGGCCGTTAGACTGAAGCGATTCGTTCCAGTGTTGCCAGCTATGTTTTTGCGAAACTACTAAACTCGCGTCGATTTCTACTAAAAACTACTAAAAGAATACTGAAAATGATAAAAAAAGCTACTAAACTCAGGAATCCCTAAAGCTCTCAAAAATCCACTGCATTTTAGGTTTTGTTATATTAAAAATTTATTATTTATTGAATTTTATCATAAATTTTGCTGTTAAATTAAAATATACCAGGAAATATTACGTATATAGTAATTAAACGAGTAGTTTTTAGGCAAATTACGGACGAATGTATTATTATGATAAGGTGTCCATTATTTTTTGTTTTTTTTGTGCTTAACCTAGGCCATTTTGCATATGATTACTGTCTGGCTATTTCCTACTAAAACACAACTAACAACTAAATTCGTACAAAGGAAAATACTTGATTCAGTAGTAAAACTTTGTAAAATAACTAAGTTGGCAACATTAATTCTGGACTGAACGGACCATGTGTGACAAATCGCTTCAGTTCTCACCAGGGCTGCGGCCGTTTGGGCGTGTATCGTGTACAAGCGTAGTGAGTTTTCGTGGTGTTTAATTATTACACAATTAATAAACACACACAAAAACACGTAGCTCGCGGCAATCCAGAACGAACTGACGAGATTTTTCCGTGTATGTACTCGAATCCATTCAGGCCGAACTGACGTTAGTTCTGAGTCGATTGGCCTCTCGTCTGTGGGAGGCTAGTGAAATAATTGACGTTATGTTTGGTAGTAGACGGGATTTTATTTTTGTACGATTTATAATTAGCAAGTGGGTTCCGCCTGCTACCAAACAACGTCAATTATTTCACTTATGGTTGTGAATTTTAATAAAACAACATCAAATGACTCGTCTGTCACTCATCAGTGAAACTGGCATTATTACTTTTTAATTTACAGTATTCGTCTATCGTCTTACTAATTCAATTATTAAAATTGCTGAATAATTTGTCAAAGCATACAAAAGTACACTAACTTGGATTTATTTATGTTATATTATTTATCTGTAAATTATTTATACTAGAATTTGCAATGTTACATTTATCGATAAAATATCAATAGTATGAGCGCAAATTTGGGAAAAAAATACTGTCACTTAACTAGGAGTTCCATAGCTAAGTGTTACCCAGCTTGATGAAAATGAAATTAGGTAGGTGCCGATTTTAGGAGACCACCTATCCAAAGGGTCGCTTACATAAGAGTTGTTTAGGAATCAGTTGGTGAAAACGGGCATAAAGGCTTTCAGCTCATAGTGTACTTACTACTTAGTCTGTTTTCTCAATCTTTTTCGTGCGTTGGTTTGTTATCTTTTTTTGCAGTCGGGTTTTTTAAGTTTTAAAATTATTTGTTCATTGTATGTACCTATGTTACGCGATTACACCGCCGTTTGTAGACCGATTTAAAAAAATGAAATGGACTCACTTCCAAATTGGTC
The DNA here is from genome assembly GCA_037179445.1 of Phengaris alcon alcon. Lineage (NCBI taxonomy): Eukaryota > Metazoa > Arthropoda > Insecta > Lepidoptera > Lycaenidae > Phengaris > Phengaris alcon. Next base: position 686,433 of record JAYRCH010000059.1, read on the forward strand.
TTATTGTCACCAAATAGTACACTTGGTGATGGGATCCATGAGGAATGGAGGGAACTCCTTGGAATGTTTATTTGAGAGTTGAGACTACTTTAGTTAACCTACAAGTGTGTGAAAAATTAAGAGGCTTCATTTAACGTGGTTAGAATTCCACTGGCGATAGTTGCCATATAAAGTTTCTGATCTATTTCATTATGAGCTACACTTTAATTTTTAAATTGTTTTATTTAAACTTCAAAAGAGCAATTCAGTAGCAAAGGTAAAGGTAATTAATATTACAGGGTTTTTGAAAAAAAAATCATTGTGGAAAATGTAATTATTTAGCGCAAAGAGAAATCGCTGTAACATTTAAGTAATAATATTATTATAATACTAAAATATGGGGTCTAAGATAGTTCTCACTACTTAAATAAAATGTAATATCGGTGCCATAAGTCACAATTAATAATATTTATAATGATAGTAAGCGATAGCTTCTCTGATTCTCACTAGCCACTACCTACTTTAATAGTCCAGACAAAGGATGTATTTTAATCCGAATGATATATTTTACCCAAAATTAGGCAACAATATTACGTAAGTAATGAATGACAGTATGCGTAACTAAAAAAATTCGTAATTCACAGAAAGATAATATTAGTAACATTTTCTGACTACTCTCATTAAGTATATACTTTTGCACTGCCGTACGCTTCCCCGGCTTTAAAGGTCGCGCGACCGCCGCGCAGTTTTGGCGTTTATGAATCGATGTTAATTATTTTATACGATAATCTGGTCAAAATTTTATCAAAGATCACATAATTATTATAACATAATATAATATGAGAATGTAACCTACTGATCACGCTCAACTCCTTGAATATATGTTTTTGTTTTGAATACACCTGTATAAAATTGCTATAATAGAAGCAAGGACAGTGGGGCATGTAATATTATCCTGTTTTCAAAGGGAATAAGTGAATTACACGTCGCTACGACATCCTGTACTCTATTACACGTAGTATATATGTGTAGTATGTACGATTGTATACTGTTTAATTGAATAAATTGCTTCATGTAGTAACTAAGGACCGCTCTGTGCTCATTACACGAGTCTGTGTATTAATTTTACTTATATAGGAAAAGTTTGACATTCGTTTATTGAGGCTCTCTCCTGACTCTCCTCTTTCCTGACTGTCGGACATCTTACTCACAAGTTTTGTCACTTTTGTTTATTTCAAGCGGCGAAGACAAAACTTGTGAGTAAGTTGTCTGAGACTGTCAGAAGATTGAATCTTCTCTCTCAAAAGATCTTCTCTCTCAAAAGAACTTCTCTCTCACAAGAACTCGAATAAATAAATAACTATATATACACCTATAACCTACATGTACACCTACATCTACAGTATGTTCTCCGTAATTTTTCCAATATCTCCGCAATTTCTCATCGATTAAACCTTCCCTGAACTTCCAAAATTAGCCAAATCAGTCTAGCCGTTCTCGAGTTGTAGCGAGACATTAGAATTGCAATCCATTTTTAGGGTTCCGTAATACTTAAGGACCCGTTATAGTTTCACTCTCTCCGTCCGTCTGTCTGTCTATTCGATCGCTTGGTCGCGGCATTGTTAATAATAATATCGCCACAATAAGTTAATAGAAAATCGAAACAAACAGATCAACCGGTCAACTTCAAAATTTCTAATTGTCAAATTTTCCACCGTCCCCCACTTATCTCCTTCACCCCTTCGAATACTTCATAGTTGTCGACTCACCTCGCCTTAATATAATACATCTATGATAATAGTTATTAGTTATTACCAATAAGCTCTCTCAATCTCGGATGTCAAACATCATAATATATTTGAAATTGCCGGTGGCGGGCTAATTCACACCAAAACGAAACGATATGTGACGCGGCGTTGCATTTTTAAGCTATTCAAAATTGAACTTTATTAATTACTCAAGAAGATAGTTAAGTTATTTTAAAGTTAATTGTCTTTAAAAAATATTTATTTTCAAAATTAAAACTAAGTTACATGTATTATTTAATTTACGATTACTAATGGATAACAAATCAGCATAACGTTGCTAAGTGAGAGGTGGCTTTGAACTGAGGTCTTCTCTTAAGACTATGGCTTATAACTATAAGAGGAGAATGGTCGCGGGAGGCAAGTCCAGGCGATTGCGGCGGCTGCATGCGGGGAGGCGACGCGGAGTCATGGCGTCGATGGCGGCTGCTGTGTGACATAATAGTCTAGTCAACAAGTTCAAAAACGTGTTAAATAGAAATAAAGCTCCTAAAAATATGTGCGATAGCTCATTCGATTCGGAATGACGTCTAGAAAAATGTTTTTTAAGGGTATATTAGCACATAAAAAAATGCGATTGTTATTAACAAAATAAGATAAAAAAAAAGTTATTTAGTTTTTCGTTAATGATTTTTAAAATAAAGATATTTAAGGAATTTTGAAAAAAGATCCAGAAAGAGGAGGAAATTTCCAATAAAAAAGTCTTAACTCCCGGAACTTTATGTATATTATTTATAATTTTTTTTAACGCTGAAAATAGGGCTTCGCGAGGGCGTTACGGGAAAGGCGCGCCGTCTAAAAAGCCGGTATATCACCTAAAATATTTTTTTTTAATATTAAATAACAATTTAAAAGTTGAATCAATTATGGTGTAATCTAGACACTTGAACGAAAAAAACCTCGGTGAAAAAAAAATTTTTTAATGGATTTTTCAAAAAGTTACAGCAAAATTTTTCTAAACTGTTATATATATGGTTGTTTTTGTAATTTTTTGAAGCTTTCGAAAAAAAATATAACGGTTAATATTATTTGTTTATAACAAATTGTTAAGCTAATAAACAATTAAATTATTTACAAAAAAAAAATATATATTTCTCTGTTATTCCATTGAAAAGGGTCAATGATGATTTTTAAGCATAAAATAATTTCTTAACTAATTATTTAAACAATTGATATATAAAAAAAACGATTATAAACAATAAAAAAAAATATTCAACATTTTTTTTTTAAATCATTTCACCTATGCAATAACAAATGACGTAAAAATTTTTTTTCCAAAGTTAATTAATACCTATATTAGATGCGAAAACAGCAATAATAAGATATTACCCAAAGAAATTTTTTTGATAACATTTTTTAGAAATTTCATTTTTAGTTAATTTAAAAAAATTATAATTAACATAAACTTTAATATTTTTTTTTTGCATAACTTTATTAAGTACCTAAATAAAAAGAGCTCCACGAAGCGAAAAATTTATAGACCAATTATTTAAACTTTTATGCCGTAATTTATAAAAACAGAGATTGGAAAAAAATTAGTTAATTAACAATGGTGTAACTTTTTAAAAAATCGACAAAAATTTTTTCTTTCACCGAGGTTTTTTCGTTCAAGTGTCTAGATTATACCATAATTTATTCAAATTTTTAAATTGTTATTTAATATTTAAAAAAAATATTTTAGGTGATATACCGGCTTTTTAGACGGCGCGCCTATGCCGTAACGCCCTCGCGGAGCCCTATTTCCAGCGTTAAAAAAAATTATAAATAATATAGATAAAGTTCCGGGAGTTAGGACTTTTTTATTGGAAATTTCCTCCTCTTTCAGGATCTTTTTTCAAAATTCCTTAAAAATCATTATTTTAAAAGTAATTAACGAAAAACTAAATACCTTTTTTTATCTTATTTTGTTAATAACAATCGCAAATTTTTATGTGCTAATATACCCTTAAAAAACATTTTTCAAGACGTCATTCCGAATGGAATGAGCTATCGCACATATTTTTAGGAGCTTTATTTCTATTTAACACGTTTTTGAACTTGTTGACTAGACTATAAGGCGTCGGATGCTGGCGTCCCAGGAACAGCTGGCGTCTAATGGTTTAGGCGCCTATTAAGCCGAGGATGTGAATGGCGGTGTCGGGCTTATTCTTCGAAAGGAGCTCTCCTATGATGACAGAACTATATAAGGGGGAGGCCCTTAAGTGTAAGGCGCGCTGAAGAAGGCTGCTGCGAAGACTCCGTCGGCTGCAGCTGCAGTTCTTTGACTTGTTGGTGTGCTGACATTACATATTTCCTTTTCCAGAAAACATAGGCTGCAACGACGCCCACTGACGTCAGGATAATGTACAGCATAGATAGATAGATATTAGTTCAGTAGACTGAAATGGTATTTCTTTACTTTTTGTATTAATTTATTAAGCTGATCCAGTTGAACATCCTGTATTTCGACTTATAATAAATTCTGATTTGTAGTATTATACATTTTTGGTAAAGGAATTGTTTCCTTCGTATTAAGGTATTTGTTATGAGTTTCTAAAATTCTTCCCAATATAAAAACTTTACATTTATTTGTTATGGTTATAAGGGATACGCCACTGTATCTTTCATATTGGACATTATCTCCACATATAGTTTTTATAACCTTCCTTAATGTTTCAGGATTGCTATCCAAGAATTTTCATGAATTTTTTAAATAATACTTCTATTAAATGTGGCTCTCGCGTAAGTACAGTTACTAAAGTAAGGCCAACGAGACGAAATAAAAAACGTAAGTAAACGGATCGCTACTGAGTTGCATTATGAAAGTGAGTTAATATTATATCTGTCCTTATCACTTGTATGCAATAATGACGTCAGTTGGTCGACGACAGCTGTCGTAGCGTGTTTCGTGGTACAGGAAAGCGGCCAGTGTCGCAGTTGTCAACATTTGGTCCGCCAAACAATTATGAACAAGTTCATTCCTGTTTGGATTGCGTTCGAAGTGATACATATTTTTTCGTCTCCATATTTACTTGGTTTTTTGTTGTTATTATTCCGTTTCGGTTAGTTTTATTTTTGATTTTTGCTGTTATTGTGAGTTGAGCTGCTGTTATGGTGTTATGGTGAGCTTAGTTGTTAATTTTAATTATGGAATCACAGCCTGGCGGCTCTAGACAACCTTAGAAAGAAATCAATTCACCACGCAAAAAGCTTCAAAAGGTAAGTTAATTTATTAATTCATTTGCACTTGAACCATTACCATAATTTAGATTTTTATGGTTCCATACCAAAAAAGATTCTTTTTATATAATAATAAGAAAATAGTCTAAAATTTACAATTCCTCACATTTTTTTTATTTACAGCGGACGTATTTTACATCTAATGAAAAAGGAATGGTCGTTAATGTGCACAAATACGTGAAGCAAACTTGGCCTACTGATGAATATCCGTACAAAACAAGTATAATGGAGAAAACAGCGAGCATTTTGGGCATCGGTGTCGCCTCCGTATATAGAATTATAAAAGAATATGCAACAATTGGGAATGTACAAAGCCCATCAACAACCAAAAAAAGGGTCACATTCTCGGAAAAAGTGGACAAGTTTGATAAACAGGCCATACGAAAGAAAGTTAATAGCTTTTATCTGAAAAGCGAATTACCTACATTAAAAAAAGTACTCCAAGCTGCCAATGATGATGAAGAATTACCTAACTTTAAGAGATCGACATTTCAGAAAATACTTAAACATTTAAAATTTAAGTATATAAAACGACAAAGAAACAATGCTTTAATAGACAGAGACGACATTATACTATGGCGAATGAATTACTTAAGAAAGATTAAAAAATACCGAACGGAGAATCGCTCTATATTCTATATGGATGAAACATGGGTGAATGCAGGTTTGTCAAATTGTGCCTTTATTATGTTAATAAATACTAGCTTTTGCCCTTACTTTACTTACTGCCTCCGTTGCCGAGTGGGCTGAGCGTGGGCTCTTAATCTGGAGGTCGCGGGTTCGGTTCCCGCAGGGGACACACATACTAAAAAGTCACTTTATTTGTTGTTCTCTCGTTGGGTTTCTGGGATCGATAAGCCTTGCAGCCCACTTACAGACTTACTAAAATAATTAGAATTTTCGGCAGTGCATATCACTGGTAATGTAAAACTTATTTCGTTTTCAGGGCACACTGTTTCAAAAACTTACGTGGATACTACAATAACTTCAAAACGGCAATCTTTTATGGAGGGACTGAGTACGGGTGCAAAGAACCCTACTTCAAAGGGCAGACGACTGATTGTGGTGCATATGGGAAATGAAAATGGTTTCACAGATGGGGCTGATGATGTATTTGAGTCAAAAAACACAGGTGATTACCAAGAGTCAATGGACGCGAACCGCTTTGAGCAGTGGTTTGAGAATATTTTACCAAAACTTGGTGAAAATGCTGTAGTGGTACTGGACAATGCTCCTTACCACTCAAGACGCCAAGAAAAAACACCCACCAGAGCATGGAGAAAAGCTGAAAGGAGAAAAGAGAAAGTATTCAAGAATGGCTGCGTAATAAAGAACTAAGCTATGATGAAAAAGACGTAAAAGCAGAACTTTTAAAGAAAGTGAATGACGTAAAGGCGAACTACCAAAGATACGCTGTGGATGAGCTCGCCAAAAAATTTAAGGTGGAATTCCTAAGACTGCCACCTTATCATTGCGAGCTCAATCCCATTGAACTCGTATGGGCTGACATAAAGGGACACGTAGCTCGCAATAATACTACATTTAAATTTGAAGATGTGAAAAAACTGCTACAAGAGGGGATCCAACGTGTATCTGCTGATAAATGGCGAAATTGTGTGGATCATGTAATAAAAGTCGAGGACAATTTTTATAGCAATATTGACAACATGATTGATAATACAATAGATAGTTTTATCATAAACACAGCTGACTCGAACTCTTCCGACGAATCATCTTTGTCTAGTACAGACGACAGCGATTAAAATTCGAACTTTATAATAATTTATTCAAATAAAAATGTTTTGAACCCCTGAAAATTTGTTTACATTCTTTATCTCGTCTGGTTGGCCTTACTTTAGATTATTTCTGTTGTATTTATATATGTGATTGCCATTCCATATGTTTGCATATAACATTCTCGTAAGTTATGAGCTTGCAGGGTTCGTTGGGATAAGCGAATTCGTTATTTTCCAGAACAAGGTAAGGGTGTTTAGGAATAAGGACCATATTGTTTTCATTAGGGATGGAATACAAATGAAGAAAGTTATAAGGGTGTTTGTCCACTAATGGAATTTCTAATATAAAATTAATTGTTTCTTTTGTACTATATACTTTTAAAACTATACATTTATCTAATCAATGTATAGGTTTATATGGTAAACTTAAATCAATTTCCTTTTCAATTTCCACTAGTTTTTCTAGCAGATAATTGGGATTTACTATACTTGAGTGAACTATTCCTATGTGGGAGAGAACGTTATAGCATTTTCCAATAGCGAAACCTTATTGTAGAGCTGCTGCATGCGTATCTCTAATTGAATGTGGGTATTAATTATATCGACTCTATTTTCTAAGCGATAAATACTATTAGAAATCTGATTTACAACACTAGTTATTTGTTTCTAATTTTTCTGAATTTGCACAATTTGATTTTTATATTCATTCATAAAGTCTTGCATAAGGCCAATAGTTAATTTTGATTATTTTCTGTAGCTTGTTTTAAGTTGTGAATTTCTTTCTCAAAACTATCTGCATCGGTTTGATCTAAGTTGCCTGTAATAGCCTTTATGATTGAACCTAATCCATTAATTAAACCTTTCTTAATTCTAGGTACATACTCGTACGTTCTACTTTATATTCATATCCAGGTGATTTTCTTATAGAAAACTGTTTTAACTGCCTATCTATTGCATTTGAAATTTAAGGAATATTATTTTCATCTACATTAACACTGTCATTTCAAAATCGTTTGGAATATTTATTAAAGTACTTATATTGGTTTAGCTTGGTTAATTTGGCAAAATCTTGTATGAATTTTCGGTAATAACCTACCAGTCCTAGGAAAGGTTTAATTTTATTTTGAGTTTTAGGCAAGGAAAATTTTTTTACGGCCTCTATTTCTTCGTCATTAAGTTTAATTCCTTCGTCCGTTAATGTGTACCCTAAGAATTTTACTGTGTTTTGTAAAATTCTGATTTATATAATTGAATTTTTAAATTATGTGTTTTAAACCTTTTGAAGACTTCTTCACAAATGTTAGTATGTTCCTGAAGGAAAGTGCTAAATATAATTACATCGTCTAAGTATGTCAGAACGTGAGATATTCCTCTTAGAACGGAATCCATTAAACGTTGAAAGATGCTTGGTCCATTTTTTAATCCAAACGGCATTCTTAAAAATTCGTAATGGATCTCTTCTGAAATCCTCTTTCTGTGGAGAAAGCTGTTTTTCAATGTCCGTTTTATCCATTTCTACCTGATGGTATCCTGAAGCTAAATCAAGTGTAGTGAAATACTGCGCTCGGCCTAGTCTGTCTAAGATATCATTAATATTTGGTAAGAGGTATTTGTCTTCGATAGTTTTGTCATTAAGGCGACGGTAATCCATTACTAAACGCCACTTTACTTTACCTGTTATATCTGATTTTTTGCTAACTATGTGTACGGGACAAGACCATGGGGAATTACTTTCTCTAATTATATTTTATTTTAATACATTTTGAATTTGATTATTTATTTCCTGTCTTTGTTGTCTCATAGTTGTCTCATAATTTTTCCGTTCAACGACTTTCCTCGCTATTCATGTGGTTAGTTTGAAGATGTTTTAAATATTCTTTTAATATTTTATCTGTGGTAGAGTTTCTAAAGTAGTATAAATTATGGGTGTGTCGTAACACTCGGTGCCGTTATTTAACTAAGTTAAATTTAAATTACAATTTTTTTTTACATAAAATATTTTGATCGCTTTTATTTTTAACGAAAGTAAAATATTTTCCATTATTTACTAAAACTATTGCTGGTAATGTCTCTAAAGTTTGACTACAATAGCTATCTGTTATGTATTCACCATCTGTGTAGTTACAAAGGAATTGCAATATGTTCATGTTGGGGTTGTAATTTTATTTTTTCTTTACTATTTATTTGTATGGGAATATTAAAATTTTCAGATTTAATTGTAAGTTTTTTATGTCAATTTTGCCCTCTAGTTTTTTAAAGAAATCTATACCTTTGAAGTCCTTATCAAATTTGAAAATTAAAATTTTTTGTTGAATATTACAATTAAATACTTGAGGTAATTTTAAATGTATAACGTCGCTATGCTCTGTTACGCCATGAGCAGTTTTAATCCAGTATTGTTCATTTTTGATATTATTTCTTAAATTTAATTTACAAATTACATCGGGTGTAGGTAGGTTATGCTTATAAGTGACTGTGAGGCACCCGTATCGAACAAAATATGACCACCTAATCATGCTTTATTTTATTGAAATATTTTTTTTTGTATGAACTGTTTTTTATTTTCCTCAAATATGGGTTTTTGAAAGTTAGATGTAGGTGGTTTTGAAAAATTTTGTGTAATCTTAGAATTTCTATATTTGATATATTTGAGGTCTTCTATTTTTACTAACGCTATTACTTCTTCTAAATTGTTTATTTTCTGAGTTCTAACCATGATTGATATCATTGGGCTAATTTGTTCCAACAAAACCGCCATTAATTAAGTTACATGTGAGAACCCTAATTTTATCCGTAAATACTTCCATATTATCCCTGTCTTTATTTAATTTAACAAGGACTTGAGTTAATTTTATTTCCGACCTGTATTCTCCGAATCTTTGTATGAGAATATTTTTAATATTATTCCATGTTTTGAACTTGTTACGCTCGGATAGTGCTTCAACAGCTCTACCAGTTAATTTGTTAACTATAAGGCATGCTATAGATGGATCATTTTCATTTTCTATAATACTTATGACGTTCTCCACCCACACATTTTATGTAAAAATACAACGTCTTTTTGTTACCGTCATATGATGGCAATAATATCGACATATTATGGTAATCAATTGGCACTGGATTTGCCATTTTATATAATTTACTTTTTATAAAAAAAATGAAATATGAATTTTATATAAGTATAGCTTTTCGCTGAGGATAGGGCCAGATGGGATGTCCAGGAAAATAAACAAATTGTATGCTCACCCCAGGAACATCGTCTTCCGCTATCTGTTGAGTTGGGCCGGTCCGCTACTGCTTCCGCTGATGCTGCTGCTGCCACAGCACGAAGATAGTGCGAATCGTCTTTTTACTAAGATTTTGGTAGAGTTCTAGTGTCGCGATCACTGGAATAATGGTGCCCGGGTCGTTAAGTTAGACAATTATCCGAAAGACTGCGCCAGTTAAGTTATTTTAAAGTTAATTGACCTTAAAAATATTTATTTTCAAAATTAAAACTAAGTTACATTTATTATTGAATTTACGATTACTAATGGATAACAATCAGCATAACGTTGCTGAATGAGAGGTGGCTTTCAACTGAGGACTACTCTTAAGACTATGACTATTAAGGGAGAATGGTCGCGGGAGGCTGCATGCGGGGAGGCGACGCGGGGTCGCGGCGTCGATGGCGGCTGCTGTGTTTACATAAGGCTTCGGATGCTGGCGTCCCAGGAGCCGCTTGCGTCTAATGATTTCGGCGCCTATTAAGCCGAGGATGTGAATGGCGGTGTCGGGCTTATCCTTCGAAAGGAGCTCTGCTATGGTGACGTAAGTTATGTCACCATAGCACCATGTATACATGTTTTTTTTTAAATAAATGCTACGTCGGCTTATAACCATTTGACAGTGTCAAGTTAAAAAGGCGGGAAATAGAATTTTTGTTCAAATTTTCAACACCGTATTTCTAAATCGTCAAGTCAGAAGTCTAGTCAAAGTCCAATTAAATAGTCAGTGCAGTCAAAGAGTCAAGTCAGTCGATTCAGTAAAGTGGTAGAAGCTTTACAGAAAGTTCCTAGGAAGTTTTGGAGAGAACACAAAATAGCACGCTTTTTGTAGTTGTACCACTTGCCCACACTTGTGCACATCAACGAATATCTAATGGTTAATATTCTACCAATATTATACATTAAAAATCGAAATAACACAAATTTTGAAAAAAATACAAATACAACAACGTCGCTGATTGTCATACCCGGCAAAACTCTGAAGATACATGTTTCATTGTAAGAGTTCGAATGTCATGTTGTACAGCGCTGCACAGCGAATACAGTGCAGTGCAGGACTGATTTCATATGAAACGAAATAAAAATAACCTAACCAAGAGCATGTCTGGCCATGTCTAAGGAGGGTTCCGTAACTATCAACGCGTAATAGGTTTTTTTCAAATTACTTCAAAAGTTACTGTTTGATTTCATTCAATACAATTTCCCTAAAGATTTTTTATTATCATTCAGATGATTAACACATTTTTACAAACTAGAGATCGCCCTGTGGTTGAAATTCGACCATACTTCATATTTAAATTTTTTATTTTCTTTTTTTCAGGATTCTTTTGCCTCTTAGATAGGCAATAAAAATGTGTAAATTTTATCTATGATATTAACAGTGCCGGATTAACACATTTGGCGCTATTTGATAAATCCCTATGGTCTTTATTGGATAAATCCCTATCGAATAAAACAAATGACACACAGTAACACACTGTCAAAATCTGCAGTCGCAAATCTTCTCAATACCAAAAGAACCCGCCACCGCCCGCCAATCTCATCTAAAAAATATTGAATTTAAATTGTATTTTATAATATTGATACGATTTTAGAATCCAGTATGATATACACCAGTGATGATAATGATTAGATATACTATATTATACATAATTATTATTATCTATTGTTATAGTCGGCGGCGAAAATGTAGCAGTAAGCATTAATTAATATACCTACTATGGTGATGATGAGTATCACGAATATGATTTTGGCAAAAGCAAATTTTCAAAGACATTGATATCGGCACACAAAATTCTGATGAGTAGTTAGTACCTATGTCATCATTCATGATAAGAATATATTGGTGTGTCTTGGTCAAGGTGGTGATGATGATGATGATTGCTGTAAGTGGTATGATGGCATATGCTTGCAGTTCTTTAAACAACGCCGGAATCCCCAAACATGTATGTATAAGGACTCAGGAGTTCTGTCCAGTACTTTTGGATCCAGGGTATACCTTGGTGCAAAATCTTACTTTCTGGTAGCATATGCTTAGACTACATCAGAAAAAGTCGAAATCAATATATTGTGACCTTATAAATTTCGAAGAGTACCCTCGATTTAGCATGGATCCCCTCATCAGGTCTCCACTTTGGTGACTAAAGGACAAATTTCGAATTATACCCTTTACAACAACAAAATAATTTTCATCGAAAATTGTTATAAACTTTGGTTTATGACTAATGTTCAAAGATATCCGTGTTGGTGTAAAATACCATGAGAAATACCTGTTATATCTTATACTTTAAACGAGACGGTCTTGTATATATATAAACGGTATCTCGGCAACGGCTACAAGTATTACCATGAAATTTAGTATGCAGGGAGTTTTGGGGGGAAAAATTCGATCTAGCTAGGTCTTATCACTTAGAAACTGCGCATTTTTAAGCAATATGAGTTTTTTTATTTCGTCGTGCAACAATATATATCAATAATTTCTACTCTACTACGTCAGTCTGATTGGCAGCTTGGTATGCGTACCTACGCATAATTTTTGCATTTTTTGAAAATTCGGAATTCGGTGGGTTCGAATTCCGGTAAGATAAATATTTTTGTGATTCTTATTATTTCTTTTATATATTTTTAATTATTTTATCGTTCTACTAAAACACCGAGCAAATCTCGGTCTCCCAGATTCTCATCATAATGTGAGGATATATGTTGTGATGATAGTGGCGATGATGATGATTACTGTAACTGACATAGTGGCATATGCTTGCAGTTATTTAAACAACGCCGAAATCCCTAAACATGTATCTATAAGGAGTCAGGAATTCTGTTCAGTACTTTTGGATCCAGGATATACCTTGGTGCAAAATCTTACTTTTTGGTAGCATATGCTTGGACTACTTCATATAAAGTCGAAATCACCATAATATTATGTATCCATATACATTTCAAAAGAGATCCGCTCGCGCATTAGACGCCTCATGCCTACCATGAGTGCGACAGGCACTGTGAACAGCATTTGTTGCATGTATTTACATTTTACTATGTTATTAAACTAACGTTTTGTTCTAAGTTAATAAGTAAAGTTATAATATCTAAATTGAGCATTTGATGATAGACGCACCGGTGTACGGACAAACCTTGTAGGTTTTTGTGACACCGAGTTTATATTGTACCTTGCTTTTAAAATTTGTAAAAAAAATATAAATAAATAAATCTCTCGATTCTTCACGGATACTATCTGTTGAGGAGGCAAAGTAAACTCCTGTGGATCCTTCAATAAAAAGCGGACTGTAATTATACGTTTATTAAGCCTAGTGTAATCGCCCAGCTGCCGAGGAGTCCGTATGTGTAGTGGCTGCCGTTGACCGCATGCTGGTCGCCGCCGTCCAGTCCCCGCACGCCCCGCGCGCCCCGCGTGCCCCGCGTGCCCCGCGAGCGCTGCGGTGGTACGCGAAGTGTTGCCGCGCTATAGGCGCGAACACCATCATTAGGTCACCACGTTGATATATATATATATATATATATATATATATATATATATATATATATATATATATATATATATGTATGTATATGTATATGTATATACACTATGGACCGATTTTCAAAATACTTTTTTTTATGTATATATAATACCAAATTGGTCCTTTTGACATCACTTACAAATGAGGTGTAATTGCAGGACAGATACCGTAAATGTTTTCAGTTGATCGTTCATTAATTTGTGTAGGTATATTGTGTCAGTATCGGACACGATAACAATAAAGTAATTTAAATGATGAATGTGATTTAAATTACTTTATTGTCTGTTTGCCGATCAATCACGTCCAGTGTAAAATCGTTGATTTTATCCTACATGTCATGTACATGTGTCATGACATGTCTACGTGGTCTGCGGTTGGTTTATATTGTAAATAATATAATTTAAATGTCAATATATGAATTACAGATTACAATTATTATCAGTAAATATGTTGCAGACGCTGGAAGTGCAGCACTTTTAATATAGCAAGAGATGCAAAATTTAACTTTATTCACTACACGAAGAGATTCATATTTAATCGCGCAGCGCTGCGCATCGAGAAGCCTTGCGGCGTAGAGCGGTGCTGAAGAAGAGCTTAATTTAAGCATTAAAATTTTTCCAGTAAATTTATTATTCATTATTTAAAGCAGTTTTCTTAAATACAACACTTTTCTTACATTTATCATATACTATTAATTCCCAGATCAAAGGGTGCAATAACACAGGTTTTTTTAAAATTCTTATTTTGTAAATTGTTTTGCTGTAGAATCTTAGTCTATAGTTTACGGGTGGCTACATTCCGCTGCCAACGATTTTTTATCACGCGGCGCAACTATTTAAAAATTAAGAGTCGCATTGCGTCTCGGTGTGAACTGACGCTCAGGCGATTCTCACACTGACAGTGCACCCGCGCGCCTGGAGCCTTGGTCAAGGTGACTTCTTTAATTACAATAACCAAAATTAAAAAAAATATATTTTATAATCTGAGTTACAATAACGAAGTATGCAAATGAATATAAAAAATTATGTAAACCGATTTCCAAGTCGACCAAAAGTATGAAATAATTCTTAATCTTAAAAGAGATCCCTTTTTAAATTCTGCTAAAATTTTACTATTTCCCTAGTCAATTTTATTTTTAAAGTTTGTACCAGCCAATTTGAACGTGAGTTATTTAAAATATTGTTTGTTAAGTATAAGGACGTAGTTGTATTAAAATGAATGATTTTTTTAAATAAAGGATTTATATAATTGTTTGGGCTGGTACCGACTTCAAAAAGAAGTAGATTGAGTAGAGAAATACTTAAACTTTAGCAGAATTAAATTTTAAATCTTATTTCTCTTAAAGTAATATAACATACTTACTTTGCTTTAAAATATGCTACTTAGAAGCAAATAAATAATTTTCGCCCCCGAGACACCAATTTGCCAACAACGAAAAAACTACAATGTATCCAAGCCGCCAACCGAATTTGACATAGACATCGAAATCACTCATATCATATTACGCAACAAAAGAAAACAATAATATAAAACTTTGCGCAGCTTACTAGGGATAAGATCGGCTTAATTTCCTCCAAACCTCCGTGTAAACTATATTTCATGGTAATACTTGCGGCCGTATTCGATATCCTGATCAGATGTTATATACAAGATTAGCTGTTTGTAGTATGAGTGTTATTACACCGGATCTTTCCATATTGTCCTGGATAAAAGGCTATAAAATTAAATTTAACAAACTCGTTCAGCAAAATAGTGTAGCACATTTACACGAATTTTCAAATTCTGCTACAATAGAATTACAAAAAGCCGTTGATAGTTTAATATTAATAGGTGCTGATTCTCGTTGTGAACCTTGTCAAGAACAATATCTATCTCGTGTATTTTTAATACCTAAGCCAAACGGAAAAATGAGATTTATTTTAAATTTATAAAATTTGAATAATTTTTTAAATACCCGATATTTATATAATATATAATACGCTTATTTTTTGATAAATATACACTCAGATTCACGAAAATATCCTAGATTTTTTGTTGGATACAAATATACGAATTTAATGTTTTACCGTTTGGCTTATGTACAGCTCCATATATTTTTACTAAAATAATGAAACCGGTTGTAAAATTATTACGTTTACATGGCTTGTTATCATCTATGTATCTAGATGATTTGATATTAGTTGGGGGTATATATGAAGAATGTGTCAAAAATGTAGAAGTTACTCGGAAATTATTAAGGAATTTGGGTTTTATTATAAATAAAGAAAAAAGTGTGATACGGCCATCACAATCGGTGATACATAGGTAGTTAGGTAGGTGATACATAGGTAATACTTAGGTTATATTATTGATACTAGTAAATGGACGTTAAGTTTACAATAGAAAAAAGAGTACGTATTAAATCTGAACTTATAAAATTAAAAAAATTAAATCTTTTTAAAATAAGAACGCTAGCTAAACTTATAGGCTTGTTAGTTTCTGCATGTCCGGCAATAGAATATGGCTGGTTATATACAAAGGAACTGGAAAGATGTAAGTACCTTAACCTAAAGAACGATACTATCGATCACTCTTCTCATAAAATTAAAGATGACAAATATTGCTTAGAAATATTATCTGACGCCTCAACAACGGGGTGGGGCGGATGTTGCAATAACCAAACGGCATGTGGTCGATGGTCTAATAGTGAACATAAGCTACATATTAATCATCTTGAACTTTTAGCTGCACTTTATGCCCTTAAAATATTTTCCAAGGATTACAGTAACTGCCAGATATTGTTGCGTATTGATAATACCACTGTGGTCAGCTATATGAACCGTATGGGCGGTATACAATACCCTCACCTCGCTAGGGTCGCTAAAGATATATGGCAGTGGTGCGAAATTAGAAAAATAATTGTTTTCGCTTCTTATATAAAATCTTCTGAAAATACTATAGCTGATAAAGAATCTAGACGAATCCATCCAGACGTAGAATGGGAGCCATCGGTAGATAGTTATAAGACATTAATAAAAACCCTTTCATTATACCCGCAGATTGATTTATTTGCTACTAGAATCAACAAAAAATTTGACAAGTTTGTTTCTTGGCATAGCGATCCAGACGCCTTTGCTATTGACGCCTTTACCTTGGATTGGTCCAAATTTCAATTTTACGCATTTCCCCCTGTAGCAATTGTTCTAAAAGTATTAAGAAAAATTGTTACAGATAAGGCAAAAGGGATTGTAGTAGTACCAGATTGGCCTACACAACCCTGGTACCCCATGTTTACGCAACTATTGACCTCAGAATTAGTAAGAATAGATTCTAATAATTTTATTATACCTAATTCCAGAAACATTCACAGCCACCTTACCCTGGTTGCAGGGATTTTATCAGAAAGGCGATACTGCAGAGAGGTATCCCATAATCTTCAATAGATATAATTATTGCTTCCTTGTCGGACAATACACTCAAACAATATGATGTTTGTTTTAAGAAATGGTATGTTTTTTGTAATATTAACTCTGTTAACATTTATCAACCATCTATTACTGTCATATTAAAATTCCTTTCCCTGCGGAAATTTTCAATTATGGTGGGCAATATGGAACTATTAATGGTTATAGGGCCGCTTTATCATTAATTATCCCAAACCTAACAGCCGATGACAGTTTCTAGATTCTGTAAAGGTGTCTATAAACTAAGACCACCAAATTTATCTACTGATCAAATCTCAAAAAAGTATGTTACATTACTAGCTCTCGTAACCGCTCACAGAGTACAAACTATTTCTAAAATAAAAATAGATGAAATTGTTATTTCTAACAATCAAGTAATTATTAAAATATGTGATTTTATTAAGTCATCTCGAATACGTACAAAGCAACCAAATCTATATTTGCCATTTTTTGATGATCGGCCCGAAATTTGTCCTGCTAATACTCTCATAGCCTATATCGAAAAAACCAATGAATTACGAAAGTTCAAAGAACTGTTTATTAGTACTTTGCGAGTATAAAAGTGTATCCAGCCAAACAATTAGCCGTTGGATAAAATTATCTCTCAAAGATAGTGGAATTGACGTATCCGTCTTCTCATCCCATAGCACACGTCATGCTTCCACCTCAATGGCAAAAAAGTTAGGTGCTAGCCTCGATACTATTAGGCAAACTGCGGGATGGAGTGGCAATTTAACTACCTTTGCTAAATACTATGATAGACCAATAACTGAAAATGATAATCTAGCTCTTGCTAAAAATCTATGTTCTTTATAATGATTTAAGATTATAAACAACCAACAATTGTAAGTCTTTTGTATGAATTATAAGTTTTGTTAGATATAAAGGTTTTATTTCTATTTTGCGTGATATTTCTTACTCTAAACATCTACAGGTATTTATTTTCAATAAATAACATTACTAATCTCGAGGACGAAATACGAGTATAATTAAATATTAAACGAACTTACCTGTACGTGAAGTTCTATCATAATTATACGAAGTATTTCGTCCGAAGAGATTAGTAATACCCGCCCACCCAATACAACCCTAAAATGTGCTCTACAAGAAATATCACTAAGTTTTATTTTTAATTTTTTCTTAACTAAATGAAGCCGGCTCAAGGGTCTCGGTAGAGATCGAGTTTGGTATGGTAGGGATAATGTTTTTTTTTCTTTGTGTTGCCAGCTTTCAACTATAGTGCTGAAGTGGTATCACTTACGCGATACTACAGGATGTTTTCAATAAATAACATAACTAATCTCTTCGGACGAAATACTTCGTATAATTATGATTGATCTTCACGTACAGGTAAGTTCGCTTAATCATTAATTAAGTTATTAACAAATCTCGTACCAACCATTTTTAAGGAGTAGGATTATAGAAGCCCTAATGGCTTATAGCTTAGACACCTAATCCACCATCCAAACCTTCTGTTAGGAACCTAAGTGCTTACGCCTGTAAATAACATACAGCGTCCTCCACACTGCTCGCGAATTACTATAGCAATAACGTCTTTGTATGTACATATTACGAGGGCTGCACTAAAAATATCGTGAATGGAATATTTCCACTGTTCCTGTCATATTAAAATCTTTTTAATTTAAAACTCCTTGGTTTTAAAAATCGAATACCATTTATGTATTTAAAAAAAGATTCTCGGTCTTGTCACAAGGTCTTGTCAAACTTGTTTAGTCGTTGAGAAAATGGAATTGACTCGAGAAAATTCTAGAGCGATGATTTATTATGACTTTCGAAGTGGTTTAACACAAAAACAGTGTGTTGACCGGATGATTTCTGCATTTGGTGATGAAGCCCCATCCAAAACCACAATTTATCGCTGGTTTGCTGAATTTCAACGTGGACGTGTCAAACTCAGTGATGATCCCCGTCAAGGTCGTCCAAAAACTGCAGTCACCCAAGAAAACGTTGATGCTGTGCGTAAGCTGATTGAGGAAGATCGACATGTGACATACCGCGAAATTCAGGCAACTTTAGACATTGGCATGAGTCAAATACAAATAATCTTGCATGAACAATTAGGTGTAAAAAAGTTGTTTTCCCGATGGATACCGCATTTGCTCTGTGAAGAGCAAAAAGCGGCTCGCGTTACTTGGTGCGTCAGAACTCTCGAAAGATTCCACGCAGGATCCTTAAATGCTGTATACAACATCGTATCAGGTGACGAATCCTGGATATACGCGTACGAACCCGAAACAAAAAACCAGTCACGAGTTTGGGTGTTCGAAAATGAGTTAAAGCCAACAAAAATTGTTCGTTCACGGAGTGTTGCAAAAAAAAATGGTGGCCACGTTTGTCTCCAAAACCGGCCATGTTGCGACTGTTCCTCTTGAGGGACAAAGAACGGTTAATGCAGAATGGTATGCTAACATTTGTTTGCCACAGGTCGTTTCTGAACTCCGTAAAGAGAACTGCAACCGCCGCATCATCCTCCATCACGACAATGCGAGCTCTCACACCGCGCACAGAACAAAAGAGTTTTTAGAGCAAGAAATCATAGAATTATTAGACCATCCGCCGTACAGCCCCGACCTAAGCCCTAATAATTTCTATACTTTCCCTAAAATAAAGAATAAATTGCGTGGTCAGAGATTTTCAACACCTGAAGAAGCTGTGGACGCCTACAAAACGGCCATTTTGGAGACCCCAACTTCCGAATGGAATGGTTGCTTCAATGATTGGTTCCATCGTATGGAAACATGTGTCAAATTTCGCGGAGAATACTTCGAAAAGCAATAAATACATTTTTAAATAGTAATATTGTGTCACTTCCTTGATTCCCGAAATTTTCAGTGCCGCCCTCGTATGATTATGTATTTGTAATGTAAATTATTACGGATCTAGCCGTATTCCTAAAGTATATTTTTTTTTGTATAAATAGAATAAAATTATAAAGCCAATGTTACCCGGGCTATTATTACGAATGTATTGACACCTAATTTATAAAACCCGGATCTGTAGTTTAGGCGCTACGGTGAAACAGTCATACTTACGTACATAGCCAAAATCATTCATCTTCCTTTTGGATTCGCCGTACTCGGGAAAAAATAAAAATATTCTAAGTAAATATGCGCTAGAGTGCACATTGCGGCAATAAACATCCACGTTGCTGTGAGGGCGGACTCCAAGCGACTGGGTTGAGGGTTCCTCGCGAGGCCGCAAATTACGTAGTAACTATTTAGTAATCAGTGCCGCAAGGTTGACCTAGTCACTAGTGTGTAGACACGCACTTCGAACTTTGGGTTACTTCAGCGAGCACTTCGACGAAGCGTCGAAGCGAGTAGTGTATGGGGCATTAAAGCGAAACCTACTTATTTGTGCGCGTGTGGGTTGTGGGAAGGTGCAGCATTTTCCACACTTAATTGAATATCGATAATCGTTTTTATGAGCTGTCATTTATTTGTATGTACAACTTTAATATGCTGTACCTATATATTTTATCGAGACAACGTTTATTACACACTTTATTGATGTTTTATTACCTTTTTACTGCCGATTCTACCGATTGAACAAAGAGACGACAAGCAATATATTACTTAAGCATCTGAAAAGCTTTTATAATTATAGCCGAAAACCTTTTACGTTTTGAATTTTAAATTTGGAAGGTCCCTTGGCTACCTGATTTTATTTCTTGCTCGTATCTTGATGATTTTTTACAGGGGTAGATTGTACCTTGTAAGTAAGGAAGGCTACATTTCATCGTAGCAAATGTACGGATCCAGTGCTATATACGAATATCTGCGCAAACTAAATTGCGGGCATATGTATCGTTTCTTGTAGACTTCTAGTCTACAAGAAACGATACATATGCCCGCAACTATCTAAACTAGAAACCTAGATTACAAACAAGGCAATCGAATATTTGGCCTTGCCTAAGTCGTGTATGAGTGTAGGCACTAGGCAGTTCCAGGTACTAGTTAAATCCAGATTCTAGGTAGTCTAAAAAGTTAAAGGTAACTTTACATAATCAACAGAAACTAGTAATTCATTTTATTCCGCTCTTGGTTTTTACTTTATTCGTGTACATTTTATTTTTATATTGCGATAACTTAATAATTATATTCAATACCTTTATTGAATAAAAGCCTGCTTAGTAAAATTACTATCAAAAATTTCTGAAACGTGTTCGTCAGTATAATTAAAATATCGAGTTTAATTACAAATTTAATTCTAGGAGAGTCTAAATTCCTAAAGACTCGTCAAACCTCTGATAAAATTAAATGAAATTAAACATTTTAAAGGGCGATTAGTGAATCTTGAGGGATAATTAACCCAGAAGAGTGGTTGAACTGTAGGTTAATTTATGTCTATTGTCTATTAAATAAGCAGTCAGTCAAGAGAAATATTCCCATTACCAAAAACCGACAAAAAAAATACCGGGTTTTGGTAACTATCCATATCATAAAATATAATATTCTGTTATAATATTTGTGTATTTTAAATGCAAGAGTTTTTATTTAAGAGCATTTTGGATGTTTTTATTATGTTTTCAGTGTTTCCTCATGGACATTGGACTGGCTCGATCGTCGACGAGAAAGATTGTTCGCGCCAACACTAGCGCGACGTTTAGAATAAACACAAAGGACATCACTACGTGATGTATGGCCGACCGAAAGGGGCGCTGTCAGAGAGTGACGAACACTTGCAATTAGATCCCCTTCCGCGCCGGATGCATTTTCAGCTCATCCCGAAACCTAGTGAACGCGAACGCGTGTGCGCATATTTATTTGTGCTCGTTAATATAATACCAAATTCGCCGGCGAACCGCGATAAATCTATCGATAATCCGCTCAACAGCTGTGTAGTGTAGTGAGAAGAAACCTCCGCCCAGATACAGAACCACCAGCTCAACAATAAGGTCAGTCCCAGATTTCTCCAGCCCTCACATTAACCTATATACCTACTTCCCTCAGCTCAAAGTCGTATGTGTAAGTTCCTAGCTTACACAAAGATACTACGGCCTTTTACATTAATTGTGATTGTTAGTTTGATAATTTGATATTTTGTGATATTGCCTTTTGACCATTGTGATAATGCCTTTGTTTCAAACTCTAAGCGCGCACTGGCGGCCAGCCGCAGCGGCCACCGAAATGAATGCACATTGTACCAGCATTGCGCGCACTTGGCTGCAAGCGGCTAGCGGCCACTTGCATACATTTCGGTGGCCGCCGCGGTCTGGCCGCCAGTGCGTGCTTAGGCTTACTACACTAATATAACACACTGAATGTTCAAAGAATAAAATACGAATTACGATGTATTGAAACAGAAAAG
Organism: Phengaris alcon alcon; assembly: GCA_037179445.1. Lineage (NCBI taxonomy): Eukaryota > Metazoa > Arthropoda > Insecta > Lepidoptera > Lycaenidae > Phengaris > Phengaris alcon. The sequence goes on from JAYRCH010000059.1 coordinate 708,730, forward strand.
CTTATTTTAAATGTATAAGGGATAAAGAAGACACGCGGTTGGATTTGCTCCCAGATGAGTCTGTGCTGGACAGTTATGTACCGTATAAATGTAAATAGATTTTCTCGTCTTTAGCTTGTGTTTTAAACTGTTTCTGTCTGTAAAGACGCGTTTGCAAAATGTGTTGTTTGACAGCGACCGAGCACGGACTGACAGTTCTAGAGGAATGTTTTTAGCGATAAATTAGATCAATCAGACAGTGACCAAATAAAATAAACTATTAATAAAATAAAGTATTTCCTTAATATTCATGTATGAAAATAATAAAATTCCTTCATCAAAACACATGAAAATTTTGAGGAAGCTTTTTATGCTTTGTCCTAATCAATTTTTAATATTGTAGGATTCTTTTTTTATTCAATTTTATGGTGATTATATTCGCTATCATTCGGTGTTTTTAAACAAACATAATAAGCTACATAAGGGCTGAAAAATGATCCTAAACACAACTTCTATTTGAAAATTTTGGGTGAAGAGGTTCTGGAAAATTGTTTTAAAAATAATATTTATATTTATATATATATATATATATCTATATATATCTATCTTTTTGTAACAATTTTGTAGGATTTGGTTTGTTGACCGTAATACCTACAACCAATTTATGTCAAATTTAGAATTTTATTTGTTTGTCATGTCTGGAAAGCTGTAAATATTTCATATCAATTTCGTCTAACTTTGTCTCAATACAATAGCTTGATGAAGGGCATACTTCACTCCTGTTGGTTACCTACTACAGCAGATAGAGGTCACATAACATCGGAGATGCGTGGGTGGTATTTGTAGGTAGGTAGGTAGGTATGATTGTATCTATGTATCCCGAAGGTAAGTATGTATGCTGTGGTGGTGACTGCACTTACTGGGCGGGTACTCGTTGTACAGTATGTCGCTGTAGAGCGCGTAGGGCGCGGCGCTGAGGAAGGCGAGCACCCACAGCACGCACACGATGCGCGACGCGCGGGTGAGGCCGGCCATGGCGTACAGGTGCAGCGGGTGGCAGATGGCCAGGTACCGCTCGAGCGAGAATGCGGCAATCGTCAGCCCGAGACGTACGTTGCCCTGGAACAAAGAAATACGTTAATCATCATCATCAACTGAGGCCCACCAGACTGTTAGCTTTTCCGTTAGAATTTACGTGCGTTGAAGATTTTTACCCACCTCACTCACAATAAAGGTGTAGTATTACAAAACATACATAGAGCTATATCTTATGAATTTCATTCCAAATAATGTCCTACTACGAGGGCGGCACTGAAAATTTCGGAATCAAGGAAGTGACACAACATTACTATTTAAAAATGTATTTATTGCTTTTCGAAGTATTCTCCGCGAAATTTGACACATTTTTCCATACGATGGAACCATCATTGAAGCAACCATTCCATTCGGAAGTTGGGGTCTCCAAAATGGCCGTTTTTGTAAGCGTCCACAGCTTCTTCAGGTGATTGAAAATCTCTGACCACGCAATTTATCTTTATTTTAGGGAATGTATAGAAATCATTAGGGCTTAGGTCAGGGGCTGTACGGCGGATGGTCTAATAATTCTATGATTTCATTGCTCTAAAAACTCTTTTGTTCTGTGCGCGGTGTGAGAACTCGCATTGTCGTGATGGAGGATGATGCGGCCGGTTGCAGTTCTCTTTACGGAGTTCAGAAACGACCTGTGGCAAACAAATGTTAGCATACCATTCTGCATTACCGTTCTTTGTCCCTCAAGAGGAATAGTCGCAACATGGCCGGTTTTGGAGACAAACGTGGCCACCATTTTTTTTGCATCACTCCGTGAACGAACAATTTTTTGTTGGCTTTAACTCATTTTCGAACACCCAAACTCGTGACTGTTTTTTGTTTCGGGTTCGTACGCGTATATCCAGGATTCGTCCACCTGATAGGATGTTGCATACAGCATTTGAGGATCCTGCGTGGAATCTTTCGAGAGTTCTGACGCACCAAGTAACGCGAGCCGCTTTTTGCTCTTCACAGAGCAAATGCGGTATCCATCGGGAAAACAACTTTTTTACACCTAATTGTTCATGCAAGATTATTTGTATTTGACTCATGCCAATGTCTAAAGTTGCCTGAATTTCACGGTATGTCACATGTCGATTCTTCCTCAATCAGCTTACGCACAGCATCAACGTTTTCTTGGGTGACTGCAGTTTTTGGACGACCTTGACGGGATCATCACTGAGCTTGACACGTCCACGTTGAAATTCAGCAAACCAGCGATAAATTGTGGTTTTGGATGGGGCTTCATCACCAAATGCAGAAATCATCGGTCAACACACTGTTTTTGTGTTAAACCACTTCGAAAGTCATAATAAATCATCGCTCTAGAATTTTCTCGAGTCAATTCCATTTCTCAACGACTAAACAAGTTTGACAAGACCTTGTGACAAGACCGAGAATCTTTTTTTAAATAAATAAACGGTATTCGATTTTTAAACCAAGGAGTTTTAAATTAAAAAGATTTTAATATGACAGGAACAGTGGAAATATTCCATTCCCGATACTTTTAGTGCAGCCCTTGTACTATTACAAGTGTGAAAGTTTGTCAGGATGAATTCCATTCTTTGTTTGTTACTTTTTCACGCAAAATTTTTCTCGATATTAAAAAAAAATTAAACTCTGGATTAGCACATAGGCTACTATTTATCCCGGAAAAGTACAGTGTTCCCGTGGGAATTATATTTATGCGGGCAGAGCCGCGGGCAAAAGCTTGTAATTTATAACAATGATTGTTCATAATATGTAAAGTTATATAAAGTGACTATCACATAAAGCGCCTGAAAATATTTAGAAACTCGTCTTAATAATAGTGGTGATGAAATGAAAACGAAATGAATTTATTTTTTTCTAAATGAAACTTAACAAGGTTTTTTTTTGGAAAGTCAACAGAAAAAGCTACCACCGGTTCCCGCAGAGAAAAACCGGGGTAAGAAAATCGCACGGTGCCATCTTTTAGCAAAAAGATGGAAAATTGTTATTTTGTAAGAAATATATATTTTACATTGTAAACTTAAATCTATGTTAAAAAAAAAATTAGAAGTACACAAGTACATAGATACAGCCTTGCAAGGGAGCATCTTATTCACAAGGTGTGCAATCGTTAACAAAATAATTTACTTTATAATAAGCTTTAGCATACAAACGTTCTTTGACTACTTTTTAAATTTATAATAGAGAAGTTTTGAAAGTTTTCTGGGATTCTATTGTATAGGCGTATACATTGGCCCTTAAAAGATTTACTTTCTTTGCTAAGTCTTATGACTGGTACATCTAGCCCACTGCTTCCCAGACTTTTTGTGGTCTATGAAAGACCACTTTCATAATTTTGCTGGATTCGGTGGACCCCCTGCTACATTCTACATTACTACCAATTTCTAAATCTCGAAAAAAGGTGAAGATTAGATCTACTCGTATCTATCTATGGAAACTTGCGTTGTGGCTGAGTTTCAACGACGAATTAACAGTTTTCGAAAAAAAAAGTTTAGAATTTATTGCTTGATAGGGTTAATTATTTAATAATAAAGTTGGGTCTACCAAACAAATTTTCAATTAAATTTTAACTCATTGTGTTGTGAGTGGATGTAAAAAAGCAAAGTTGGCCAATCGAAAAAGTAACTCCATCCAACTTTACTTTTTTGAAATCTTCAGTGACTCAGCACAAGGACCAATCAATTCTCACAAATTTTATTTAGAAAACGTCCCATTCGGAGTGGTAAGAAGAAATATAGTATATTTCCTTGTGTTGTAGGTATATATATTATATATTCAAATATATAAATTATTGCACTAATAATTATTATTGTTTTAACAGTCGTAATATAATCAAAATTAAACATTTACTTATAACGAAATGTAACTTCTACAATGGTAATAACAAAAAATATATATTTTTAATGAGATGGATGTACTTGACGGATTGACAGCAAATTATTAATATTTGGCTTGAGTTTTGTAAGGAATAACCGCAAATCTCCCCGTTCTGTGATATTGAATCTGTTCCTTTTTTTTTGTTAATAAGTTTGTAACGGCACTAAAACTTTTTTCTCGAGGAGATATGACGAGGGAAACGCTATCAGAAGCTTTTGTGCGATTCCCACAGTCCAGGATATTTTTCAGTTATTTCTGCCTGCTGCCAAAATTTTTGATACCCTATTATAAATGTCACTTTCAACTCCTCATTAGTGCTAAGCTCGAGTAGCTCCTCTTGTAATATTACATTCTCCACCTCCGTTTCATCAATTGAATTTATGATCCATGGTGGTATTTCCATCGACAGAATGTCTTCAAATCTGATTTTAAAATCATCATGCAGGGCAATCAAATGTTGAACGTATGTCTAAATATCTTCATCAAGGCATTCTACCTGCGATAAGTTTGAAAACTGTTAAATTCGCGCCGACCAATATTTATTTCCTTCATTTTAAATTACCAATAAAATCTGAAATAACACTCTTTGTTTTTATTAAATTAAGGCTGTCCCCTTGTAATTGTAAGTTGAGGTCGTTAAATTTTTGAACAAATCTGTCAAATATGCGATGTCTGCTTTAAAATTGATTAAGTTTTTTTTTTTAATCAGGATCTTTACCTTCCAGAAATTCTAAAACTGAGTCAAAAGGTGAATAAAATTTTGATAAACATGCACCTTTCGACAACCAGCGTACTTCGGTATGTAACAGCAATCTTTGGAAGTTTTCATAATTTTCATCGCATAATTGTGCAAATAAGCGCGTATTCAATGCATTGCTTCTAATTTTGTTAACTGCATTAATCACAAATTGAAGCGATTGGTGCAATCTGTACAAATCGCTTCAATTTGTAAAGTGGATAACACAGTGAATTGCAGTTACCTATGGTATAATTCTTTTAAGATGGCCTATAAACCCACCATATCGCCCGACCATGGCAGGAGCTGCATCTGTTGCCACCAAAATAATATTTGTAAATGGAATCGATTATTCTTAAAAAAAATCACTCAGGCATTAAATATTGATTCACCTTTAGTGTCCGTCTTCAAAGTTTTCGCAAATAGTAGCTCTTCATGAATTTCTTCGCCATAACAAATCGAATTTAATTTAATTTTTAATTTAAATTTAATTGCCAGGTAAAGTTGACTCGTCCAGTTGAATAGAAACATGAGTTGTTTGCAGATAATCACACAAGAAACTTTCAACATCAGAGCTCATTTCATCAATACGTCTTGTTACAGTGTTGTTACTCAAAGGAATTCTTTTGAGTATGTCAAATGAAGATTTGTGCAGAACAGTTTTTAAAACCTCTTCAACGGCAGGTAAAATTAACTGTTCTCCAATGGTGTGCGGTTTTCCAGATTTTGCTATAAGTAATGAGATACTGTAAGATACACGCAAGCCATCATCGTTGCTTTCAGACGTTGAAGCGAACATATTGTGCACGGTGGGTCTTTTTTCATATTTTTCCTTTAATGTTTGAAAATATTTTAAATCTTCACCTATTTTATCAGGATGACACCTTCTTAGCTGGTCTTCCAGCTTTGATGGTTTCATAGAGTCATCGCTCAAAATTTTGTTGCATAAAAGGCATGAGCGCAATCGTTTACCTGCCTGTGATGGAAGAAAACCAAATTTTAAATATTCAACACTGTACTGACGACACTTCTTCTTATATTCGGTCATGTTTCGTATCAATTACCTACCTGTAAATGATAAATAAAAAAAATCAAGTTTTAATACAAAATGTTGAAAAATGCGCTCTTTTAGCATTAGGCACACGACATCATATTATATAGGCAGGTAGGTAGCTATACAAATAGGCAAGAAGGTACATACTTTTCCGACACTGATTACCAATCACTAATATCGATTCACTTTTCTTTATATAATTTCGGAAACAAATGAGTAACGTTTATCCTTGACATTCGTATTTATATTGGTGAAGAATTAAACACGTTCATACAAGATTGCAAGTACATACACCACAAGTCGTATTAATTTGCATGTTTGAACACGCATTGCGGACGGGACGGCGGCGGCCGGCGCGGGAACAAGTCTCGACGCGTTGTACTGGATATGGAATATGCAAGTTTTTAAAAGTAACAGTCGCTGAGCTTCTTAAAAAATTATCATCCTATATTGATAGGAGATAATTGTCTTATTGAGAAGGTTTAATTTAGGTATCATATTGTTTATGTTGTTGTATTACCGTACCGATGGACGGTGTGGCTCAATAAGTTATAAATGAAATTGAAAAAGGGGTAGAGCACTCGGCGCGATACCGACATGGTCTGGGTTCGACTCCCAGTTCGGAACTATCCATTTTTTTCTCAATTTATTTATAAATTGTCTTATTAAGAAGGTTTAATTTAGGTATCATATTATGTAAAATAACAAGCCAACATTTTAGTTCTTCACTATCGAAACCAAATTAATTTTCATGCACCCCTGCTTACGATTGTAGACCCCCATTTTTTGTCACATCCAACGTAGACCCCCGTCGAGTCTCCGTGGTCCCCTGAGGGTCCACCTGGATCACTTTGGGAATTACTGAATTCTAGCCTATGCTTATTTCTAGTGTTTATACAATGATTATCACTTTTCTTCTTGAAATTGCTTAAGTTTTTTCTAACGTACAATAAATTATCCAAAATATACTGAGAAGGTATGGTCAGTACACCTATTTCTTTAAACTTTTCTCTCAGAGATTCAAAGGGGGACATTTTATAGATAGCACGAATAGCTCGCTTCTGCAGCACAAATATTGAATTTATGTTAATTTCCCCATAAAAGTATGCCATAAGACATTCTACTATGAAAGTAGCCGAAATAAACCAGGCGTGCCGTTTCTTCATCTGAAATTTCTCTCATTGTTCTGACTGTATATGCTGCAGAACATAGTCTATTTGCTAGGTTAGCAATATGAGGACCCCACTGTAATTTACAATCTAGCGTAATACCTAGGAATACAGTGGAGTCTACCAAGTTCATTTTCTCATCATTGAGTAGTAAATTGGTTTGTACTTGCCTAACATTTGGCAAGCTAAGCTTTAAACACTTTGTTTTATTTGAATTTAAAAGTAAATTATTAACACTAAACCAGTTTACTATATTTAAGAGAGCACTGTTTACCTCATCGTAATTTGATTGCTGTCGTTTCAATTTAAATATTAATGAAGTGTCATCGGCAAATAGTACTATCTCATGCCTATCTTGAACTAGATAAGGCAAGTCATTTATGTAGATGAGAAAAAGAAATGGACCTAAAATATCTATTTTATGATCCCTGTTGTACACCTAATTCTATTGTAGTCCCAGCGGACCTTTCACTATTTGACCTCCAAACTTTGAGTCGTATTGTTAAAGTAGTACTCAAAAGATTAAGAGCTGAGTCCCTAATGCCATAGTGGTGTATTTTTCTTACTAGTGTAGCATGGGTCTACAGGCTACACAATTAAATGTAGAAAGGTCGCAAAAAACCCCTAGTGCAACCTGCGCCTCCTCCCAAGCCTCGAATATACTACAAAGAAACTCTGTAGTAGACCGACCTTTAGTAAAACCGAATTGTGTAGTATGCAATAAATTATTTGTATTAAAGTGTACTGTTAGTTGATTTAAGATATTTTTTTCGAATATTTTACTTAAAGTCGGTAGAATCGATATCGGTCTATAATTTACTGGGTCACACTTAATTCCAGCTTTGAAAGAGGCATAACCTTACTATGCTTCATTAAGTCAGGAAATACATCACTTTTTATACAATAATAATATAATAAATATAAAGGGCGAATTTATTATTTTTAAACAAAAAATGAAAACCAATTTCCAAAGTAAAAATGCACAAAAAAGTATGAAATAAATCTTATTTTCTAAATAATTCCGCTACAATTTTAACTATTTCTCTACACAACTTCATTATTTTTAAGTCAGTACCAGCCCAAAGAATATCCTGATAAAACAATATTTTATATGTAAAATCGTCATCAAATTGGACGAAATAGAACTCACGTTTAAGTTGGCTAGCATATTTTATAATATGATGATGATGATTACTGTAAGTTACATAATGGCATATGCTTGCAGTTCTGTAAACAATGCCGAAATTCTTAAACGTGTATCTTGAAAGACTGAGGAGTTCCGTTCAGTACTTTTGGATCCAGTACCGATTTCGAGAGACCAATTTCGAATTATACTCTTTACAAAAACAAAATAATTTTGCAAGCGACACGACATATTTGACGTTTTGACGACGATATGACGACAATTGAGGTCCACAAACGACAGAGTTGATATAATTATATATTTGATAACTTCAAAGATATCCGTGTTGGTGTAAAATACTATGAGAAGTACCTGTTAAATCATCATAATGTGTGTATGGTGTGACGATGGTGGTGATGATGATGAGACATAGTGGCATATGCTTGCAGTTCTTTAAACAATGCCAAAATCCCCAAACATGTCCAACAAGGAGTTAGGAGTTCTGTTCAGTACTTTTGGATCCAGGGTATTGGTGCAAAATCTTTATTTTCAAATTCTTCTTCAAATTTCAAAAAAGTCAAAATCACTTTATGTGTCCATATAAATTTCGAGGAGTTCCCTCGATTCCTCATAAATCCCATCATCACTTTGGTGAAAACAGGACCAACTTCGGATACCCTTTACTATTTTTACTTTTTTATAACGCTTTTATTAGTTTCACCGGTATGTTTGCTTGCTTGTTTGTAACCGACTCCTTTGGGCTCGATTTTGTCCTACTTTGAACGATCAGATTTAATTCAAACTTTGCACACCTGTCAAAGACCGATGACAATTCAATAATTCGATTAAAATATCCGATTATCCTGATTAAATTCGCCAGGATTCATCAATTTCTTTCCGCATCCTTTGCATGAGAGTAAGAGAGATAGAACTAGTGCGCGAACTACGCATGCGTGCAGTTCCAGGCTTACTCTTTGGCAAATCGAACTAAAAAGCAGAAAATAAATTATAGTTTAAAAAAACTAAAAAAACACGCTTTTATAGAAAATCTAACTAATAAATAAAAAATAAAATTAATAAATTTGGATTAAGAATAGTGTAAATGAAAAATAAATGTTTATTATTGTAAAAAAGCGTGGGGTGCATAGTGTCAATAGTTATAAACATTTTATTGGCAGATATGAGAAGATTCTTCACTTTGATAATATCTTAAAAATCACTTTAAACTAAATCTGACCGTTTGAAGTGGATCAAAATCAAATCCACTGGAGTCGGTTACATACAAACAAACGTACAGGTGAAGACACTGCACCCCACGCTTTTTTACAATAATAAACATTTATTTTTCATTTACACTATTCTTAATCCAAATTTATTAAATTTTATTTTTTATTTATTAGTTAGATTTTCTATAAAAGCGTGTTTTTTTAGTTTTTTTAAACTATAATTTATAATAAATAAGTTTGAAAATCGGTCTACAGACGGCGGAATTGTCGTTGAACGTATCTTTCCAACTTCAATCATAGATCATGTACCGTCGAGAAGGTTGTTTGTAGGCGTAAGTTGTTGTAAAATATTTTATGTTGGTTTAAATACATTTCAAGCCGGTCAGTATTTGAACAACCAAACCCATATAGATCTCACTTCTTTCGTCGTTGAAAACAACACCCACGGCAATAGGCATATTATATTAAGTATGTCGTAATTTTGAACTTGGCCCTTATTATTTATGTTTTTGATGGGATCAATTTCACGTCTGTTTTGGTAGTGATCATAAACTTTTAAGAGGTTCGATATTGCGCCAACCTTTTAGCTACTTTAATAACTATGGAAAATATTCCGATATGAAATATTTTTTCGTAGCAATATGTGTTTTCAATAAAAACCAACAATATCGAGTATTCCTGAGTTTACCTACACCTACAACAAAATCTATAACTACAATGCAACCTACACTTACATATACATCTATACCTACACCTACGACCTACATCTACACCTACCTACTGGGACCAACAGATTTTTAAAAAATATAACAGGTAAACTGAACGCACCTATAAGCATTTGACAGTCAAGAGACAAATTGTAAACAGTGAACTGTTCGTATGGAAACATTCAATCGCCGTTTTTAGTATTTCCCCCGCAATTTTCCCAATATAATATATACCTTTTAAATATTTCCTGAACTTCCATACTTATTTCTAGACCTGTTTTGGGCAAATCAATCCAGCCGTTCTCGAATTTTAGCGAGACATTGGAATTACAAACCATTTTTTATGTAAGAAGAACATAAGAAGATTATCCGAGCGAAGTACTCTTTATATACTATAGTGCCTATGTGCAGCAGCTATCTTTAACATAATTAACGGACACTATGAAAAATATTTTTCCATAGCAATATTTATTATTTGTACCTCAATAAAAACCAGTTGGTTTTTATTGAGGTACAAATATTATCAATACAGATTTAGTTAAATCAAGTCGTGAATCTTTTGTGAGGATCATTATTGTGTGACAAATTCAAAGCGTCTCGTCAGAGTTCATTCGACAGATTTTTTTCCTCTTCAATTTGCTCGTTCATTTACCTGCCCATTCTCGTCGATGAGAATTTATAACACATCAAAAAGGCACGTGGAGAACTTCGAGAAGTTTTGAGAAATTACTTAAAGGCAAAGAGCAATGCAAGAAGGGCGTTGGAAAGCTTTTATATAACCTTAAAAATCCTGGATTTACAATGTGCATAGATCTTTAAATGTAGATTGTATTCTATTGATGGCCGTCGTATGCACCACATATTTGGTCACAGCAACTCCCCTGGCACAAAAGGATAGATATGTAAAATATTTAGTTTTATTTATACTGGGTGATTTTTTATTCCATTTCGAGAGAAACCGGACATGTTTTGTATCAAAAATGAATATGTAATAGAAAAACATTAGTGTCAAAGCTAAAGTATTTGAGAGCTGGGAAATCTTACAAATATCATGAATTTTGGTCACCCTATACTATACTGCTCCAATCACGCGCAACGTCAAAGGGGTCAACAGCGGTTAATAAAGGCCCACACAGACGAGAGGCCGATCGTTTCAGTTAGAACTGACGTCAGTTCGGCCTGAACGGATTCGAGCACATACACGGAAAAAATCGCATCCGACCGAACTGACGTCAGTTCTGCCCTTAGATTGTAAAGCCTAGATAGTCTTCAAACAAACGCATCGTACAAAGTGAAGCAAGCAACAGATAGATGTAGGCGTAAGCATTACATACCGACACGCACACAAACAAAACTTTAAAGTTGTGAAGTGTGTACAGTTTTAAGGGACAACTGCTGCTCTTAAAATTGGAAGTATTGTATTTATTTTTCTTAATGTCGTGAGATGTAAAAATATAACTTATATTTCATTTTAAACCATTTAAACACGATTTGTGAACATTATTTCTATTAAACTGGTATTAAGGAATATATTAAGGATTATCTTAATACTGGTAATAATTTAAATTGATAGTTAAAAACTATTAGTTAGCCATGAAAATTTTGAAACAAATTTATTATTACTAGTAACACTTTCACAATTCACAATAGGGCAGCAAGATGACGACATAATAAATGAAATGACATAAAAAATGAAAACCCACTTAAAGTTACATTCTTTATACTCTTTTGTGCATTTTTACTTTGGAAGTCGGTTTTATTTTTTTGTTTAAAAATAATAATTTTTCTCTTAGTTATATTTATTATATTATTATTAACACATATTAAGAAAGTTATAAATATAATAACCTAACCAAGAGCATATCAGGACATGTCTAAGGAGGGTTCCGTAACTATCAACGCGCAATAGGTTTTCTTTGAATTACTTCAAAAGTTATTGTCCGATTTCGCTCAAAATAATTTTCCTAAAGAGCTTTTAGTAAGATCTATAAAGAAGGAAACTAACAAGTTTCTATCTCCTATAGTTTAGAAATACCCAGGGGACCAACTTATAAACCACTTTGGAGGCCGATTTCTCGAAAATGGTTAACTTTGTAAAAAAAAAAATTATGAAACCTTTCCTTTATTTTAAAATACCTATTTAACGATATCCCACACGATGGGGTAGAACAAAAAATATTTTTCATCCCCCTTCACATATATGGAGAGCCACCCCTAAAATGTAAAATTATTATTATTTTATAATGCCGGAACCGAGATCTAAACACAGTCTTTAACTTTACCAAATTTCAACAATTTATATTCATAATTACAGAAGCTAGAAGCGCGGACAGACAGACAGACAGACATACGGACGGACAGAGCGAAACTATAAGGGTTCCTTGATTATTACGGAACCCTAAAAAGCCTCCGCTGAGAATCACTGAGACAGACATCAGTATCTTAATATAATACGATCGGAGCGCAAAACAAATACGATACTGATCGTATTTGTTTTGCGCTCAAACTGTTGCTGACTAAACTGTCCAGAGGTGATTTTCTCAAATTTTTGATATCGTTCTTTGTTTCCAAAATATCGAGTGCCAAAATCGAAAATTCGGAAAAAAAATCATTTTTGTTTTCACTATCTCGGCCATAACTTTTTCGTTTCCGGTTATCTCGAATATTTTTTTTGCACCTTACAGCTCTTATGAATACGCGTCTTTTGAGCCTTTTTTTGAATATTATATCTTCACAACTCTCCGAGATATAAGGGGTTCGCACTTTTTCGTGAAATCGGCCCCTATACTGGAGGGGACGAAAAGACATTTCCAATGTCAAAACCATTACATTACATTATTAGTTTACTTACATCATATACAAAAACATTTATTACTTACCTAAAGTTAGTATATAATATGAACTTAAACGCAAAAATCAATGTCATACTTTTTTTTTTTAATTTATGGCATCGGCTTATAACCATTTGCCAGTGTCAAGTTAAAAAGGCGGGAAATAGAACTTTCGTTTCAATTTTCACCACCGTATGCCTAAATCGTCAAGTCTAAAGTCTAGTCAAAGTCCAAATAAATAGTCAGTGCAGTCCATGAGTCATGTCAGTCGATTCAGTAAAGTGTTAGAAGCTTTACTGAAGGTTCCTAGGGAGTTTTGGCGGAAAACACAAAATAGCACGTTTTTAAAAGTTGTATCACTTGCCCACATTTGAGCACGTTAACGAATATTTAATGGTTAATATTCTGCCAATATTACACATTAAGAACCGAAATAACACATATTTATGAAAAATACAAAATCCACAACGTCACCCATTGCAAAACCGGCAAAACTCACAATGTCATACTTAATGTGACTTTTGTTTGGAGCGTTTTCACGAGACAATTCTGAAAGCAAATCGCTGTACTTTGAATATATTGATTTTTAATATACTGCTGAGAACTGACTAATATTTGATAATACCAATCAGTATCAATGATTAAAAATAAAAATAAATTCATCGCCACTTTCTATGTATAGGAAATCCACCCTTAAAATATAAAATTATAATTTTTATAATGAAAACAAAAATCTCTACGCTATCTATAACTGTAACGAGTGTCATCGTTATTTATTTATTATAACGCATGGCTGCGGTACAAAGTCAAAACAAACTACCGTACAGACTAGAGACAGTAGAGAGTACGGCATGACGTCACCCCCCCCTGAACGCGAAAGGCCACTTTAAAATTAAATATCTCTGAAACTATTTGATGTATCGAAATAATTCTTTGACGAGTATTTTTATTCTCCACGGAGAATACAGAAGGATTATATTTAAAATTTGTAAACAGTCTCCATTGTGCTAGCGGGTTGTCGTACTATACTAAATTATAGTAACTATAATAGGTTACACAAGCGTTAGTAATTTGTATTATATTCTTTGACACAACTGAGGTTTGCGTCGCCATATTATAAACGTTTAATCTGCAAAAAGGTTTTACCCCTTTCATATTACCTTCTAACCTTATATTAGCTTTTCTATACTAATATTATAAAGAGGTAAAGTTTGTGAGGTTGTCAGCCGTCGGGATTAATCTCTCAGGATTAATCTCTGGATCTACTGAACCTATTGTAGAAATTCTTTACCAATAGAAAGCCACATTATTTGTGAGTGTCATAGGCAAATCTTATATTATATAAAACTCTCGGGTCACAGTGTTTGTCACGGAACCCCTCCGAACAGCTTGAACGATTTTTGTAAGTTATTGTTGAAAGCTGTTTTAATACCCCTAAGTGTCCCACCTGGCCAAAAAGGGTGGCCCACCTTAATTTTTTTTTAGAATAGAATAGAATATAAATCATTTATTTGCATAAATAAGGTACAATACGGTGTTACAGTTTAGGTACATTAGATCCTTCTTATTTTGCATTTGTTGTAATTTTTTATGATTTGGCATTAAAAATTAGGTTACCTAACCTTACCCTAAATTTTCACCTTGCTAACACCAACCCCTATTGTTGATTAACGATATTAAAAGTACTGTTATAATAATCTTAAACCCTCAGTGGTCGAATATAACTCTTGTAATGTACGTTTTTCTTTCACACATCGCCTGTAGGTTGTAGGAGTGGGTGTTGGTGTAGGTGTAGGCAGGAGGTGTAGGTGTAGTTAACATTTATTAATGTTTATTGGAAAGACAAAAACAATAACTGTCGGACGGTTAAGCCCAATTTGCCACGGGCGAAGCCGCGGGCAATAATTATATTGGATCAACGCTACCGGACTTAAAAATTAAAATAAATATTATTTATTAATTCACAGGTGCTCTTTAGACTAAATAAAGTTACAGCTCTAGAAACAAATAAGAAGTCGCTTTTATTAAACGATACGACAACAGAGCGAGACACTGCAGAGCTAACAACACACGAGAGAAGAAATAAATGTAAAATGTTTCCAACGTTTTTTTTCGTTTCGTTTACGGACTTTGATACGAATTAGGGATGATTATGTAAATTTCTGTCACTGTCAATCCATGAGCTAAATAAGGCTTGATTAAGAGCATTGACAGTTTGAACAATTACAATTTTTTTTGTTCATTTTTTTAGGTAACATTTATCACCCGCTTTGCTTGGGGAGGAGTACTTATTGGAAGGAAGGAAGAAACTGGAATACTTCCTACTCCTCCATTCATACTCCTACATTCCGTTTAATTAATTATGTTGCGGGTCCCAAACCCCAATACAGATTTAGCATATCCCCTCGAGATTCCATGAGATCATATTCAAGGGTTTTTGACTTACCGCTGTCGATTCTTCCGATTTTAGGGCTCCCATATACGGTCCGGTTTACCTTCAGTTCAGCCTGAACGGATACAAAATCGTGTCGTCTGCCAACTCTGTTTTTGCGAAACTACTAAACTCGCGTTGATTTCTACTAAAAACAACTAAAAGAATACTGAAAACTATGAAAAAAGCTTCTAAGCCTAGGAATCCCTAAAGCCCCCAAAAATCACTGCATTTTAGGTTTTGTTATATTTCAATTTTATTATTTATTGAATTTTATTATGAATGTTACCGTTTAATTAAAATATACTAGGAAATATTAGGTCCTTATATATGAAATTGGCGTTTTGTAAAGGAGGAACATAAAGTCGATTTTTTTTAAACATAATATATTTATTTAATCAAAGTAGCATTCGGACAGGATTCAATAAAATCTTTGATGGCGCTTTGGACTGCCCTATCGGAGTTGAATTTTTTTCCTTGCAAGAAGTTGTCTAAATTTTGAAAAAAATGGTAATCTGTTGGAGCAAGATCCGGGGAGTACGGTGGATGTCTTAGACATTCCAATTGAAACTCCAAATTTGGTAGCCGTCTGTTGTGCAGTGTGTGGTCTAGCGTTGTCCTGAAGCAGCAGTGACCTAGAGCGAATGACCAACCTCGGTTGTTTAGCAGCTAGCTTTTTCATCATGATTTGCAGTTGCTGGCAAAATACATCTGCCGGAATCGTCTGGGCAGATTTAAGAATGCTGTAGTGAACAACACCGGCACTACTCCACCAAACGCTCACAAGTAACTTTTTTTGAGTCAAATTTCGTTTGGGGCAGGCTTTGGCTGGTTCGCCGGGGTTCAGTCATTGCGATGAGCGTTTCTGATTATCGTACAGGATCCATTTTTCATCACAGGTAATGATTTGAATTAAAACACTTAATTATTGTGCCGATTGAGTAATGTAACGCAGTAGTCGACGCGCGTTTGTCGGTTTGCTGGCAGGTCGAAATTTCCAGAACGAAAACGTTAGAACCAAAAACGCACCGTGTCTTCTTTTGCAACTTCGCCCCCATACACATCATTAATCCTTCGAGCCATTTTTGCAGCACTGGTGCCACGGTGGAACTCGTACTCGAGAATAATACGATATTTCAACTTTAACCGACCGACCGACGCAAAGAAAAAACCAAAAGAAGAAAAATCAAATGAATTACGATTTTCGAAACACAAATGCACGAGTAAACAGCGGTATTTTGAAATTGGAATTCCTAACCAAAGAAGATATATTTGAGATCAAAGTGGCCAGTACGACGAAACGCCAATTTTATATGTGAGGACCTAATTTTACGTATATAGTAAATAAACGGGTAGTTTTAAGCAAATTACGGACAAATGCTACGATGTATTATTATGATAAGGTGTCAATTATTTTTCTGTTTTTTTGTGGTAACCTATGCCATATGATTACTGTCTGGCTATTTCCTACTAAAACATTACTAACAACTAAATTCCTACTAAGGAGGGAATAAAATACTTAATTTAGTAGTAAAACTTTGTAAAATAACTAAGTTGGCAACATGAATTCTAGACTGAACGGATGGACTGAACGGACCATGTGTGTCAAATCGCTTCAGTTCTCGCTAGAGACGCGGCCGTGCGACAATGCTTCGTGTACAAGCGTAACACGATACGTAATACGTAATAAATGTCGTCAATTCTAACTGAAACAATTGGCCTCTCGTCTGTGGGGGCATTTAGCCAAGTCGCCATCGCTAATTCGAAAACAAAAATGTATGGGATTGGACATGAGCATCGCCATGTCACTTAGCGACAGGAGTTGCAGTGGTGAGAATGTGTGGGGGTAAATTGCCGTTAAAAAAACACAAAATACAAATTAACATTTAGTATTTACTAAAAAAACGACGTGGCGAAGATTAAAAAATATTTTTATTTTCTTTATTTCTATGACAGCTGTTTACTACGCCTTTGACCTTGTGGAATTAAAAAGACAATAAAAATATGTATGTACCTAAGAATATAAAAACATAATAAATGAATAAAGTAACCAGTAAAATACCTACGACAGGGACGGCGACCTTTATGTAATAACGTGCCATTTTTGTAAAGAAATGTTTGATGAGATCATAGACGTACCATAAATTTTTTGGCCCGGGCCAATTCAATATTTTGCCTAGTAAGCAGTCACGGATTATCAACCATCAAAAAATTTTGTTTGTTTTACGAGTTAAAATTAATTACTATTTAAATCCTATCTGAAAGACTGTATGCTTCGGAAAAATACATAATAGCTTAATGCCGAACGTCGATAATCAATAATAAAAATGTTAGCAAATTATTTTGCAAAAAAAAAACAAATAGTGATTCGTGTGAAGATGATGATGATTACTATAAGTGGTATGATGGCATATGCTTGCAATTCTTTAAACAATGCCGGAATCTCCAAACATGTATCTATAAGGACTCAGATCCCCTGGATCCAAAAGTACTCTTTCCAAAAGTAAAGTGTCCAGTACTTTTGGGTATCATCAGGTTACCACTTTGGTGACCAAGGGATAAATTTCGAATTATAGCCTTTACAAAAACAAAAGAATTTTGCAAATGGGATCACAAACGGCAAAGTAATGTTCAAAGATATCCGTATCGGTGTAAAATACTATGAGAAGTAATGTGATCATATCGTATCGTATCGTAATATTATTATATCATCACATTATGATGATATAATAATATTATATCATCATAATGTGATGATATAATAATATTATATCATCATAATGTGATGATGTATGTTGTGATAATGGTGGTGATGATGACGATTACTATAATTGACATAGTGACATATGCTTGCAGTCCTTAAAACAACGCCGAAATCCCCAAACATGTATATATACGGAGTCAGATCCCCTGGATCCAAAAGTACCCTTTCCAAAAGTAAGTGTCCAGTACTTTTGGATCCGGGGTATACCTTGGTAAAAAATCTTACTTTTTGGTAGCATAATATGCTTGGACTACTTCAGACAAAGTCGAAATCACTATATGTGTCCATATAAATTTCGAAGAGTTCCCTCGATTCCTCATGGATCTCATCTTCAAAGGACCAATTTGGAATTATACCCTATACATCAAAAAATAATTTTGAAAATCGGTCCACTGTCGGTAATCGTTGAACATACAAAAAAAATATATGTCCAAAAAAGGAGGTAGTTGAAAGTATAACAGCCTCCTTTTTTGGAAGTCGGTTAAAAATACTTGATGACAGTAGATATCACTTCACATTAAATATTCAGAAACAATTTAATCAATTAAATCATGAGTTAAATCATAAAATAAGAATTATAGAAATCAATAATTAAATTTTAGGAAGTGTCATGTGAAAAGTGTCACATTAAATTAAACATTGAAATTAAAAAAGAATACAAAAATACTGAATTATACAGTGAAAATCATCAATCATTTTCATTTTTCATTTTTCACGTCTGCCATTTCCCATGATAAACGAAAATTGTCAAAAACATCCCACCAAAAACATATTCATGTTAAAATATTTGCCAAGACGATTCCATATCAGATCTTATGTAAAACTCAAGTAAAACATTTTTTTTATTTTATATATTTTTAATTTTTATTATATTTTTTTCGTACTACTATAACTCCGACTCCGAGAAAAGCTCGGTCTCCCGGATACTTAGGTACTTATCGAATCTTTCGGTGTCATTGTTACAGAGTTACAGAGATCTTTTAAGTATTATATCTACAACACAATAATAGTGTGATGCAGGGTCTTCGACTTGACATGCTCACATTTGTCGTTAGCATTAGGTACTGCTTGAATACACATCATTGATATTATATTTGTTAGCGTGTTTTCTAGACGGCGCTTTTTACCAAAGTTTATTTTCTTCTAAGATAAGGGAACTCTGTAGAATGTAGATATTTGATTTACAAAAACTAAAAAGTATATAACTGTTTTATGGCCATATATTATAACATGTTGTTTTTTGACATTGTTATATTTACATCAATTAATTATGTAATAATCATTTTGATAATAAATCAAAATATTTTTTAAGTTTTGTTAAAAGCGCCATCTATCGCGTATCATCTATTATGAGCTTTGTCAGTTATGACGTCGTACGTCGCTTGGATTGGAAACTAATTGACGTAATATTGAAATAATTATTTCCCTAGTATTCTATAGTAATTTCTACCCAGAATTATTCATAAAGGTAACATGCTAATTATTACTAGGACGTTCGCACACTACTTTTTAAGATGAAGTACATTAAAATATGTCGATAAAGATTAAATTAGAATTTTTTTTTGTTGTTACTAAAGAGTTACATGGTTATTTTATTAAATGTTATTATTATTAAAACACGGATCTTTTTTTTTCAATTTTCAGACCTCTATCGTCAAAATTAGCGGTATTTAAAGTCTCTTACGAACGTTCTTCCGCTAGTTTAAGGGGTTAGATTATAAAAGTTCTAATTTTGACAATTATTATGTTAGTTGTGAACTAATACAAGCTTGCGTACCAAATTTCAGCTTTTTAGGACATCCGGAAGTATCATATAATTTTGTTGATCATCAGTGAATCAGTGACGAAATCAGGGGTTTTTAAATATCAATAAAATCTAAACCTATATAATCGAAACATTACATGTTTAATAGGTCCGCTACTGGGAACATATCCTGAAAATTTCATTTATCTGGTATAAATCCAAGCCCAAGTTATGAGGGTTCAAAAAATCGAAGAAACGCTTCGAGAAACGGTGGTCTGGTAGTGCCCTTGCGTTTCATTGGCTCGTCTTGGCGGGGGCTCTGTCGTGCCCCCAGATCAGCAATTTCGTTTTACTGAAGCCCAAGTAGGAACAATTAACAACTACGTATCTTAACGTTATGGAATATCAATTGTATGGGTGCTGTCATAATTTTCATACAATTCTCTTTCGATAAAGTTACGAAATCGTAGTTGTCAATTATTCCTGCTAACCCCACTGTATATAGTGTGTAGAAGTAATAGTAAAGTACGTCGCAGACAAAAGCAATTTTATGTGCCAGGAAAATGATCTTAGTAGGTTATTATAGTCAACTATGAACTAACTCTGCTATAACAAGGTTGCACGCGGCGCGCACCGTAATGTGGGAACTTTGCCCGTTTGGAATGAAATCACTCGGAAATTACGTTCAGAGCCTCTCTGCAACATAATAACTTCACTTCATTTAGGCTACTATTGCAGCAAATTTAATACAGTGCATTTTTACACGGTTAAAACGGTTAAATGTGCGGTTGGGGTGAGAGGATGTTTGTCGCTTTTTTACATTTATCTCCAAAACTCCTAGTCCGATTTTGATGCGTTTGTCTCGTACTCCAAGACGACAGAGTAACTTTCTCACACAAAAAAAGCATTCCAATAACATGTTTTAGGTGAAAACGGGGGTTAAAACGTACAAAAAACTTAGTTATGTTACAAGACATTCCACTGTTATTTAATTTGTTAATCTCCAATTTAACGAAAAGCCAGCAACATCGACTCTGTAATTACAATTTTTTGACATGTCAAGGACCCTATAATTATTCATAATAATCCCGCTGTAGGGGATTATCGGGACATTTTCCAGAATCACAAATTCACGGGAAAATCGGGCTTCGAGGTCCCCGAGGACACAATTAAATATATCTGCACAATCGAGATTGATTGATTGTTGATGATTTCTGAAACAGACTTCAATACTTGTGAGTACAGGCACTCATGTTTGTTCGAGACCTTGCATTTATGTTTCATAACACATATCATTAGGACTGTTCACCGCTTTGAAGTCTTTGCCCGTGCGTTCAGTTTGAGTTTCGACGTTGAATAATTGATATAAATAATAAACAAATAAAAAAATATAAAATAACCTTCGAATTGTCAAGCAGTGAGCGAGCTGATGATGATGAATCATAATATATATAAGAACTAAGAAACTATAAGAACACTTTCAATCATGTCAGTTTCAAACAAAATAAACAAATAATTAAACCGACTTCCAAAGTATAGAAATAAATATTATATTCTAATTAATCCCCCTTTTAAATTCGGCAAAAATTTTAACTATTTTCTGTACACAATCTTCATAATTTTGAAGTCTGTACCAGCCCAAACAATATCCTGATAAATCAGTAATTTATAGAGCTCAGGTTTAAGTTGGCTGATAGAAAATAAGATTTATTTCATACTTTTTTGTGTATTTTTACTTTGGAAGTCGGTTTTATTTTTTGGTTCAAAATAATATTTTTTCCCTTTTTAGTCATATTATTATTAAAATATTTAAAGAACGTTTAAAATAAATGATCGAATGTATAATTGAATACGCGCCAAGCATCCATTATACAATATATACATATAAGATGATGGTGATGATTACTGTAAGTTACATAATGGCATATGCTTGCAGTTCTTTAAACAATGTCGAAATTTCCAAACGCGTATCTTTAAAGACTAAGGAGTTCTGTTCAGTGCTTTTGGATCCAGGGTATACCTTGGTGCAAAATCTTATTTTTGGGTAGCACGGCACTCTACGTAACATACGGAAAAGTAATGTTCAAAGATATCCGTCCGATATCGGTGTAAAATACTATGAGAAGTACCACCTATGATATCATTATATGTATGGTGGTATGATTCTGGTGATGATGATGATGATTACTGTAATTGACATAGTGGCATATGCTTGGTTTTTAAAGCAACGCCGAAATCCCCAAACATGTATCTGTAAGAAGTCAGGAGGTCTGTTCAGTATTTTTGGATCCAGGGTATAACTTAGTGCAAATTCTTACTTTTTGGTAGCATATGCTTGGACTAAAAAAACTTGAACTAAAAAGTAAAAATCCATATTAAATGTCCACATAAATTTTGAGGAGTTCCCTCGCGATTGTCATGGATCTCATCATCAGGTCACCACTTTGATGTCAAAAGGACCAATTTGGGATTAAACACATACTCCATACTCCATAAATCTTCATACTCCATACAGACTTTAAGTCCCCTTTCATTGGAACAACTCCCGGAAAATCCGTTTAGTGGTTTTAGCTGTGTTCTGCTAAATACTGCTGATATTGGTGTTGTTTTCCCGCATATAAACTGATACTGAAAATGCGCTAGTTCATGTTGTTGTCTTTGTCTGACAAGTAGCTTTTCCATCGAATTAGACTAGTGGCCGAATACTAAAACGCTTATCAAAATTAAGAGCCCTCCTATTCGCAGGCTGTCACTGTCTCTGCTAGCCGAAATGATAAGGACAGCATGTGAATTGAGCGTCACTGAATCTAACTATCGTTCCAGTATTCGGCCGAAAGACAGCAAAATGAATAAGCGTATGACGTGGTGTAAATAGTTATAATAAGATTGGTGTTCGCTGTTGTGTTATCACAAAAGAACTTCTTTACGGAAAAGTGTTCAAAAAACGTTAAGGGACGGTCACCTTGTTTAATCACAGTTGATATTAACGTTGTTTTAGTGAAGTTCATAAACGGTTAGCGTTAAAATACCTAATTCAGATAAATTAATACATACAAAATTTTTCAACAACTCAAAGTTTGAACCGAAAAAGTTATGACCAAATTTCGCAGTTGGCCCGCAAATTAACTGTTTATTATTATTTTAAAACCAACTATAGTCGCGGCTGTTTGCCGGATGAATGACTCAGATCCGGGCTTTTGCCAAGTATCCTGATTAATGATAAGCTTGACGTGTAGTAAGAGATGATGATGGATTGAGTAAACGACGAACTATGGAACAGGTATGAATGACAGTAGATTTTTTCATTTGAATGTATGTATTTTTATGAAGATCTAATGTTTTATTATTAATTACAGTTCATTTAGGTTACTGTTAAATATAACTGTTCCTATAAACCCAGAATTGTTGATGACGACATACGATTTTGAACGAATTTCGGCAACAGAAATTGTAGAATTCGTAACTCCTCATTTAGGCCCCAAATGCTACATTAGCGATAATACAACAAACCGGTTAATAAAATCACATGAAATAAAAGTTCCTAGGACATCATTTATTTCTGCAATCCCATTGCAGAAATAAGGTCCTAAGGAAATAAGGCTATAGTTTCATGAGGTGATAATGAGATCAAATCTTCCGAGGTTGTCAAATAAATGCTGTTTTACCTCTTCTACTTACAATTATATATTATTTGACTTATGTAATAGACATTTGAACCAAGTTGAAGCATTCTTACTTATTTTTACTTATTTTTTACTTGTTTTTACTAAAGTTTTTTATAACTAAAATGAGAATAAAAATTCTGTGAAGAGTGATAAAATTGCTGAGAGTCTTTATAATATTGTTTTTATGGTTTCAAAGAATTCTGAACAAAAACATCTTGGATTTACAAAATGACGATGTGATTGAATATAAAATAAAGTTGGACTGTTGGCATACTTCAATTAAAACTTTCTAGCCGCTGCACACTTTATAAAGTCCTACTTCCTATTACTATTATAAATGTAAAAGTTTGTGAGGGTGGACGGATGGATGTATGGATGGATGTTTGTAAGTCTTTCACGCAAAAACTATTGAACGGATTAGATGGATATGATACTGGATTAACACATTGACTACTGTATTTACGCGGGAGGAACTGCGGACAAAAGTTACTACTTAGTTATAAATTAGTTTTCCGATTGTAAAAATGAGTAAAGTTTATGCCAAAATCTGTCCGTAATGCGAAGTGAATTTCTCATATAATGACGAAATTATGTTAGACTAAACCGTACCTTTGGTAAACTGTGACCGTACCGTAAGGGAGATCAAAAGGATGATATATATTCCGTAATCCGTGTTCAACCCGTATAATTTCAACCCCAGCCTGTGTAACACCCCTGTTGAAAATCTAGGGATTTCTTCCTATAGTCGATCTATAAACTGAGCAGACTATTATAGTGGGAAATATAAGTGAAGTAAACACTCAATTTGTCTGCAATAGTAGATAACTGGGTCAAAGGCTTCACACTCACGAGCTCTGTATAGCACACAGTTTGATTTTTATTGATACGTGAAAAATCTGCTATTTCAAGATATAAATATTTTGTTTGTTTACATAAGTAATTTATGAATCAACAAACTATGATTCTTAAAACAGCGTGGTCGTCGGTTTTCTAGGTTTTGAAATTACTTTTTTTTTCGAAAGGGTCTACGCTAAGGGTCTGGTTAAGACCGCTGTAGCTACATCGGACTATAACTAGCCTGGTGGCTAGTTTATTAGGCTTACCTAATCGAGTCGATGGGAGGGTTTGACCCTCCCTAACATCACCCGGGTGATGTTCAGACCGGATATTGGGGACAGCTACGGGTTGTGAGCTATTTTTATGACAGGAGAGACGCGGGTCTCTCCTGGTAAGGGGTCCGACCCCTTCCTCACTCTCTGAGGAGTGAGGTTGCTCGCGCGCGGTAGCAAACACTAAGCGTGTTTAGGGATGTCACTAATATACAGGTTATATAGGGAGGGCGAGAGGACCGAGCCCTGCGGTACTCCCGCCTCCATATATCTTGGCGACGACAGTGCGCCTTCTACGCGGAAATGAAACTTACGATTTTTTAGAAAGTTACTAATTAGTAAAACAAGATAATCGGGTATGCCCATTTGATAGTTTGTATAACAGTCCGTTATGCCAAATTTTATCAAAAGCTTTTGCAATGTCAAAGAATACGGCGCATGTCGTCTTCCTGTCGTTTTTGCTAGTAATTATGTACTCCGTTAAGCGGTGTACTTGAGCGGGACAGCTGTTTATTTTGCGGAAGGCAAACTGCTCGTCTGGAAGGAGTTTTTTGTCGGTTATGACATCATTAAGGCGCCTTTTAATTACTCTTTCATAGACTTTACCAAGGGAGCTAATAAGACTTATTGGACGGTAGCTACCAGGCGCCTTCCGGGGTTTCCCCGGTTTGTGGAT
Organism: Phengaris alcon alcon; assembly: GCA_037179445.1. Classification (NCBI taxonomy): domain Eukaryota; kingdom Metazoa; phylum Arthropoda; class Insecta; order Lepidoptera; family Lycaenidae; genus Phengaris; species Phengaris alcon. The sequence continues at coordinate 733,880 of JAYRCH010000059.1, forward strand.
ACCTATGACGATATCTACTTTCCAAATGTCTGGAAATGAATATCCTACTAAGAGGGTGTTAAAGATGTTCACTAGGAGTTGAATTAGCTCGGACGGTAACATTTTAAGTGTTTGGTTTGAAATACCGTCAATTTTGCATTCATACACTTTATAATGTCGTTGACCTCCTCCGAGTCCACCAAAATGTCATTTTTGACATTGACAGATGTCATGAAGTAAAGCCTATTGAGTTAGTTTATTTTAGTTGGCCAAAAGGCTATAAAGGGCTAAAAGGCTATATAGTGTAGACGTATATTATTGTATTAGGCATATCTCATATGTATTACGTATAGTATTACGTACGTTAAGCACCAATAAAGGAGAATATAAGAATTGTTGCTGTATTATTATCATCACCACTCAAGCACAAGAAGGACATACAAATCAAGAGGTCGTAGCCCGCTACAGGTTTGGTATGTCTAACGGAGGCATGTCGCTCTCCGTGTTATTTTTGAGGGCCTTCGCGAGTGGCCAGTACGCCACGTGTGACGGTTCTAAATCGCTGAGAAGTCGATCCCAACTCTCGGCTTTGTGCTGTTTAATCTTAAACTTTACTTCCCTCTCGTAGTTACGGAGGGCTTTCCTCCACTCTTCCGACGGGTAGCGATCATATGTGCGTTTGGCCGCACTCCGTCTGAATCGTAAGTCTGATGGACTCCTTTATGTCCTCAGGGAGGGGCCAACGGCCCTTTGAGGTCGTTGGCACCTCCCTAGATGAGTTTTCTATGGTCGCTACCAGTTGATTGGTCAAGTGGGAGGCGGCCTCTAAGGCTGTCTCTTTGCTATCTATACTATAGGGAATTTTATCGAGGTGACTAGATTGGAGGACTTTGATGTTCTCCGCTAATAATTTATAGTCTAGTACTATTAACAATTCTAGTACTAGGAAGATAGTAATCTTCCTAGTACTAGAATTGTTGGGGTTAAGACTACCAAGTGTAATCGAAACCGGTCTGTGATCCGAGTTAAGCTCGTGGAGAGTCTCAATCTAGATATTCGGAGAAACATTTTTTACTAAAGCTATGTCTATCGTACTAGGATCGCGTATGACACCGTTGATGTTTTCATTGGTGTTATAGCGAGTGGGGTCAGTGGGAGCTAATAGTACAAAATTAAGTGTATCGGTTAAACTACAAAGAATGATGCCGTTTCTATTGTTACGTACGTTACCCCACTCAGTGTGTTAGCAGTTTAGGTCGCGGGCAATGATGACGGCGTTGCCTAAGTTAAATAGCGATTGTAGAGCGCTAGAATGTAATTCTTTGTTGCACGCTAAGTACGCGCTTACTATTACAATAGGTCCGTGACCGGACATGCTAATGTGGCAAATAGATGTCTCTAAAGTTAACAATGGTGGTGTTACAAGTGTTAAAAAGGGAATACAACGCAAGGATTTTTTATAGTAGATAAGAGTACCTCCGAGTCGGGATCGAGTTCTATCGTTTCTAACTATTTTGTAGTTTGCTATTTTTGGGCTCCTCATACTAGGTTTTAAGAACGTCTCCTGTACTAGAAGAATGTCGACATTTTGGCTGCTTACAAAATCGCGAATTTCGCTTATGTTATTCCTAATGCCGTTCGTATTGAACGACACTACGCGTAACGAGTGCGGCTTTGTCCTTCCCGAAGGCTCCATTAATTACTGTCGGGGGAGAGTGCCTTGATCTGACGGATCAAGACCTGATGGTCTGACAAAGCTTGGATGCGAAAGCTTGGAAGCTCGGTCTGTGGCCGACCCTTTTAGTTTAATAATTGCTTAAATTGATTAAAAAAAAACTGGAAATATAAATCTGGGATCGCGTGATCGAATTCTTTGTTTCTCAGCATTCGTAACCGATACGAATACACGTGATTATAAAATAACATGCTATATATAAAAAGATATTATATGCTATACACACACAGCTACAGCTCACAGTTCAGACATAAAATTATCACTACTTACAGATGCATGCAGCTGAGATGCACAGTCAGCTACACTTAACCTTTTAAACTGTTTTTAAAGATGTTGATACTTTATCAAGTATCAACATCTTTAATACTATCTGTAGCTGTGTGTACTATCGTACACACAGCTACTATTAACTCACACAAGTTACGTTAAATTGTGCGTAACTCTACTTATTGGTAATTTGTTCGGTGGCGAACGCTGCGACATTTATATCGTGCCGGCTAAAAAGCTAAGCTACTATTAACTCACACAAGTTACGTTAAATTGTGCGTAACTCTACTTATTGGTAATTTGTTCGGTGGCGAACGCTGCGACATTTATATCGTGCCGGCTAAAAAGCTATAAAGGCCAAATGGTCACGAAAATCAGATTTTCGTGAAAAATCGACATTGATATCGTGCCGGCTAAAAAGCTATATAGGCCAAATGGTCACGAAAATCAATTTTTCGTAAATATCTCCCGAGGAGATCATTAAAGGTCATTATAAAAATTGTTCATCATGAAATTATCTACAAAAAGTGTCTTATGCATTTTCCTGCAAAATTAACCGTTTTCGGAGTAGAGCGCTGAGAAAGAGACTAGTACGCACTCACATACGGTATTGTATTATGTATATCGTACACCAAGGCGTAAACTCTGTTGCTGTTTTTTTCATGAGCATCTTCCTGTTTTCGTTACTCCGTCGTAGCATCATACGTAACCGTGCTACGGGCTATGTGTGTGCTACGACATATTATAAACTTCCTGTTTGGTGTACAAAATAAAGATATGTAACACCGTCTACGTCTTAAATTTTATATGGTTATGGTATTTTATAGTATTCAAATATTATAATATTTACATACAGAAAAATGATATAAATTATTCAAATGTCAGAAAAAGTGTTACATCTAGTTTTTAAGAAATTATTTTTGTGTTTTCTTAAATCTTATTTAATTTTTTTATCTATATAAGAATAGAATAGTTGAAATTAAAAAATAGCACATCAAAATCTATAAAATTACCAATTTTTTTTAATTCCCTCAAAACTGTCCAGGTAAAACTACATAACCTAAATTTAATTGATGAATCTAAATTTAATTAATTTAGATCACATAAAAGTCGTCGATTTTGCCAAATATAATATCAAATATTTTAATAGCAACTTTCGTATGTGGTGCAATGCGCTTTTTTACTTTGGGTGCTTTTTTGCACCCTCTGTAATTGGCGGGGTGTCCTTGGGACTTACAGAGAACACAGCTGGGGGGTTCGGACTCCTCAGCTGGGCTCTTACGGGGACAGTCAGAGGTGCCGTGGTCTCCCAGGCACTTTACGCAACGCGGCCTAGCTTGGCAATTCCGTGCCGAGTGCCTTTAAAGTTGGCATCGGTGGCACTGGCCAGGGATGCCCCTTTTACGAGGGGGCTCGACGCGGATGCCCGTAATGTGACAGATGGCTCGGATATTGAAGATATCCTTACCCTCTGGCGTAACAGGAAGTGTTACGAGTACCATATTGTACTCGTGTTTTTTAATCGGATGGTACATACGATGTACCTCTATGGCGGGATAACCCTGGGACTGGATGTCCATGAGTACCTCTCTTGTGGAGAAGCACTTATCGACACCGGTAATGACGACGCGCAGAAGTCGCTCGTCTTCGAGGGCATAGGTGTGGTAACCTATGTTTTTGGTGCGTAGGAATGCGGTGAGGAGGCGGTGATCCTCCGAAGTCTTTACTTGGACTTTTATACCTATGGGGGTCGTATGAGCAGAAGAGTAACGAAGCTTATGCTCGTTAATCGCGGCGGATATTAAGTTCCATTTGGCCTTCTCCTGTATGATTACAGGATTTTTGGAGAACGAACGGCCTGAGGGGCCTGGGAGGCCTGAGGGGCCTGGGAGGCCGGAAGGGCCTGGGAGGCCGGAAGGGCCTGGGAGGACCGGGGGACCTGGGAGGCCAGAGGGGCCTGGGTGGCCAGAGGGGCCTGGGAGGCCAGAGGGGCCGGGTGGGCCGATGGGGTAACGGCGGCCGCGGAGCTATGAGCCTGCACGGTTTTCCTATTTTTAGTTTTTGTTGCCGATTTCGTCGGGGAAGATAAGACTGGAGAGGAGGTGCCCTCTGGGCGCTTTCTCTTCTTCGTCTTCTTATATCTGACGGTAGTGAACTCGCCTTGTTCACTACGGTCGGATTCTTGCTCTGAGCAAGACATCTCTGATGGAGATGATAGGGATTCGGCTACGGCCGGTATTAGCGGGACGTCGCAGTCGGGCGACGCCGGTGAGTCTAGTTCATGGGCGCTCGCGAAGCGTTCCCATTTTTTCGCGGCATCAGGGAATTCGTTCTGAAGGAACGTCAGGAACTTCCTGATTAAGGCGTCAGCCATAATTAGGAAGTTTTATCCTGATTGTGGAATTCTGCTCTCTAATAAATGATTGAGGATACAGCCCCTCCCGGCGACCGGGAGGGAAGGTGTGTAGGGAGGAAAAACTCCTTGTGTAGTATGCCTAAACGTTTCACGGTACTTACAAATTGTTCCTCGGGCGGCTGGAACACACTCACATTACGCTAAACACTAGGGCGCTAGTGTTCGCGAACGAGACGCGGCGGAGCGCGAGCAAAAGGCTCGCGCTAAAAGCGAGACGGACGATGCGACCGGTCGCACGCTCGTCCTAACGCGGCGGTAACTACGCGACGGGTGTGCGAGCAGAAGGCTCGCACTAAAGAGCGAGACGGACGATGCGAGCGGTCGCACGATCGTCCGGTAGGCGGCATTCGCGGCGCGGCGCGAGACACGGTACGGCACGGGTCGGGCGGCAAAGGCGGTTCACTCTTTCTTCACTCTTGAGTCTTGACTCTTGAGGCTTGACTCTTGAGGCTTGACTCTTGAGTCTTCGGTCTTCTGTCTTCTTTCTTCCAAATGTATCCCTTTCGCGAGCGATGGCACACGCGAGAGAGAGAGAGAGAGCAATACTGCTAGAGCGAGAGCGCTTAGCGAGCACTGTCGTTTGAAATTACTTCCATAAGGATGTTTTTGAAGTAAAACCTCTTTACGCACGCTTGACTTGGGAAGTAAGCTCGTAAATTCGTGACGAGAGCATTACGAAAAGTGAGTTCGGGCGAGGCGAACGGAAGTTGAGAGGGAGTTATAAATTGGTGAAGATAGAAAGAGAGAGAGTTACGTATTCGTATGTTACTATGAGAGAGAGAGAGAGGTGCGAGCACACATCTTCTTTCTCTCTTTTTCTCATAGCCAGTTACGTTTCGTATCTAAGACACAGTGCAAGCCTATTGTCTGTTTCACATATATCATATAATATATCAGTGGCGAAGCGTGAGATCTGCGGAATGGTAAGCCGCGTTAGCTAATATCTATTATAACACAGAACAACGATACTTTATTTTTATTGCAGTTAGTGCCATCTATTAAGTAATATTCATAAGGGAAGCCTATATGACATCGAGTTGTATATACGCCTCGCTACTGGTATATATTATATTATATAGGTTTTACTTCAGTCGTGTGGTCTAAAGCATACTCGTTTTTTTATTTTTGCTATTTTCTGGTAGATTTAAGGCTGTTTTGGGATAACAAATCGCTTTTCAAAATTATGATTTAAAAAAATATCGGTTCGTTGCCATGCTGATAAAAAAAATACTTAGTCTCTACATTTACAAACTAGATTTTAGCAACAACTTAAGTGTACTTAAATATTTTCTATTAATTTGGCACTTGGCAGTACTTACGCCTCGGATATGTAGGCACGGAGCTTGCAGAATGTGAGGCCCAGGCTGTACGGGTACTGGTGCCAATAAACCGCAAGGTCATTCGGCAGACCTGAAATTAATATTCTAATATTAGGTCCTTACATATGAAATTTGCGTTTTGTCGTACTGGCCATTTTGATCTCAAATATATCTTCTTTGGTTATATTTATACCGCTATTTACTCATGCATTTGTGTTTCGAAAACCGTAATTCATTTGTTTTTTCCTCTTTTGGTTTTTTATTTGCGTCACTCTGTTTACAAAATAGAAAACATGAAATATCGTATTATTATCGAGTACCAGTTCCACCGTGGCACCAGTGCTGCAGAAACGGCTCGAAGGATTAATGATGTGTATGGCGGCGGTGTCGCAAAAGAATATACACTGTGTTTTTGGTTCCAACGTTTTCGTTCTGGAAATTTCGACCTGCAGAACAAGCTCGGCAAGGTAATTAGCGATGGCAACTTGACTAAAGGCTCAAAATTAGTTTTTCTTTCAGACATATGTAATCAAATATCGAACATGCAATGATTCACCATCGAATGACCAAATTCCTATCCATCTATTTTTGTTACAAGCATGGCCAATTTACCGGTGGCTTAATGTCCACTGGTAAATGGCCATGCTTGTAACGAAAAACGATAGCTTAGACAGAAACGCGACGTGACGCAGCGCTGATTTTTAATATAGCGATTCAAAATTGAACTTCATAGATATTATTCACAACACAAGAAGATACATGTTTCATTGTAAGAGCGGTGCCGCGTTGCGCAGCCCGGTCAAAGAATATAATATATCACTAAGGTAGTCTAGGAACTAGATATGAGCGCCGATGGTAGGTCGGTGGCGGTGCGCCGACTTTTTGGAGTCGGCGGCGGCGGCGTTGATATAGGCCCATGTCAAGCCCATGATAGTTGATGACGCTACTATTGTTAAGCCTAGCTTTGATCCACTCTATAGTAGTTGAATCTATATTTCTTGAAGCCAGGCTACCCGTAATAGAGCAGGTGGAGGTGTTGTGTTGGTGGTCTTCAATATCTAGAAAGGCGCATAGCGCAAACTCTTATCCTCAATGACTGTATCAATCAACGCTCATCTCCATCAACTCCGCGCCGTTTCAGTAGATCTGCCTGTCTGGTAGGTATGTTGTCTTTCATGCAGAACCCTTTCGATGAGATATGTGTCCTTTATGTGTATCTTAACCGTATTCTCCTCGTCTAAAGCATGAAAGAAGTAAGGCTTACCTATATGGGTCTATATGACTTGGGTAATATGCATGCTCATAGTCTCTGACTGAAATTACTCACTATGAGTATATATCATAGTCACTGACTGAAATTACTCACTATGAACACAAAAATCGAGTGTTTAGTTTTTAAATTGCTACTGTGTGTTCGTGTGTGTTCGATTTGCGACTGTATTGTATAATAGCGCAGCGCTCTTAACTTTCTCCGGCCGGGGAGATTTCAGACAATATAGTCCCAGCCTTAGGCTGGGAATATAGAGAACTGAAAATAGAACTTTGCGCTAATACAATACAGGTGAAAATCGAAGTCAAGTGTCAATGTCAAATCTGACAACTCGACACTCATGTGTTCGATTTTCAAAACTATTAGTTCAGAGTTCTATTTTCAATGCTCTGAATTTCCTCCGGCATTCCGGATTCCGGACAATATAGTCCCAGCCTTAGATCTCATTTCAAAACTTTTCCGTCAAATGTAGATCCACACGTCATGTTCATTCTTCGCAGAACGGGAGAGCAACGACCAAATGGAGGTTATAATTAGAGTTCAGGTCGCATATTTTTATAGCTATTATAGACATTAAAATTTTAGGCATTAAGATTTAAGATTATTTAAATGTAATGCTTCGTCGGCAGATTTTTTTTATTCATTATTAACTTCTCCCTCTCGCGCGACGGTCGGAAAAATTGGTAAAGTTCTTCTCCAGAGATTGTTAAATATTAATTTATACAAAATATGGTAAGTTTATAACATACTGTCAGTAGGGTCTTGTATTTTACAAAAGTTATTTTAAAATTCATAATATTTTTTTGGTTAAGGTCAAGGCTCCTTATGAAAACAATGATTAGCAGAAAAAAATGAAGTATATTTTTTTATTATTTATGCCCTCGTAAGCCCTGGTAAACTAGGAAGTGTCGAGTGTCGAGCTACCATGTTGTTTGAGAGTGATATTTCAGCTCTCTTGTAGTAGCTCTGAATTTTCCCGGGTCCGCCGGATTCCGGACCAGCCTTACCTAAAGTTACGAAGCTGTAAAATCTTATTCACACGAAGTAAACGGATTAACTTTTATTATTCATTTATTAATGTTACAACCGAGAAGGAAAAGTTCCTGGCAGACAACGACACAATAAGTTGCGGAAACCCCATAATAAACGAGGGAACTTTCTGAGCCGAGGAAATAAAAATATCGGAAACTCAAGATAAATGGGAATGTTATCGCTAAGGAACAAGCTACTACAGGAACCAATGAATCGTCGAAATTATTTTGTGAATCTGAAGCCCAATTCGCTCAACTATTTGTGATCATAATCTTGTTTCGCGCGGTGTCGCATTCACACACGCGTCAATCGCGCGTTTTTTCGGGATTGCCCTTTTGATGGCATCAAATATAATAATTATAATATCTATGGACGCTACACACTACGTCAATCTGGCCCCGTGGTAAGTAACCGAAGAACTTGTGTTACGGGGACCACACAACGGAAAGTATATTTAGTAATTTTATACTACACATGTATTTAAGATTTTTATTATACTATAAACATATTTAATAGGCATCCATAACCCAGGAACATTGAAAACTTTATGGTTCCCCCGGCGGGATTCGAACCCGGGACCTCCGGCTTTAGCGCCGACGAGCTGTAAAGTTGACACAGGCAACTATTTCGTTGCTGTCGACTCTGGGTCCAACCACTTAACTTCTTTTAGGTGTAATTACCCATTCGGCTTCACATAGTATGAGGTAATAAATTATTATAACGAACATAAGTATATTATCATAATAGTGGCGCCAACGAATTCCTTTGAAATATCTTCCTGAAACACGTTACATTCAGTTACTAATTAGTAATTACTAACTATGCATATACATATGTATAGTATGTGACTTTTATTTTTCTTTCAACAGTTTTATGAAAAAAAAACTGTTACTTGAGGGTGTGAAATAGAGCCCTCTTACTATTTATATTTATACCAAGAAAAATAATTATTACGTTTTTGGTTTGCGTAGCGTGAAAGTGACATCTATCATTTATCTGTTAGCATATTGTATTTCCAAACAAACTAGTCATTAATTTCATAACGTAATTGACATCGTAACTAATAGATGTTGCTTTTCCGCAAACCGCCACTAGGGCAATTTGAACAATAGGTTATGTTACACTTTGGAGGCCGATTACTCGAAAATTTTTGACTTTGTAAGTAAGTCATGTATTAATTTTTACCCGACTGGTATTAAATACCTAATCAAAAATACCCCACACGATGAGGTAGAATGAAAAAATATTTTTCACCCCCATTTCACATGTATCCAGAGAATTGGAGAGCCACCCCTAAAATATAAAAAAAATATTATTTTATGATGCTAAAACCGACATTTATACACAATATATAACTATACCAAACAGTACACAATATATAACTATAGCAACTAGTAGAAAACATACTTATACATTACATGCCAAGCTGCGTAAGGTGCATTTTTTCACTTTTCCGTTTTTTACCCATACTACGAAAAATGCGAGTAACGAAATGTATTCATGTGTAATGTTTCGTTACTCGGTACTAGCTGGCGCACCCGTTACTCAGTAGCGAATACATCCGGTTTTTTTTACAATTTTTAAAAGCAAGGTACAATACAAACTCGGTGTCACAAAAACCTAGAAGGTTTGTCCGTACACCGGTGCGTCTATCATCAAATGCTCAATTTAGATATTATAACTTTACTTATTAACTTAGAACAAAACGTTAGTTTAATATCATAGTAAAATGTAAATACATGCAACAAATGCTGTTCACAGTGCCTGTCGCACTCATGGTAGGCATGAGGCGTCTAATGCGCGAGCGGCGCGGGCGCTCTGCACAGTGAGTGCGCCCGCGCCGCTCGAACATTAGGTAAATATACGTACACGGTCCGGTTTTCCTTCAGTTCGGCCTGAACGGATGCAAAATCGTATTGTCTGTGTGCAATTTCGAGATCGTATCAGTCGGCCGTATGGACTGAAGCGATTCGTTCCAGTGTTGCCAACTCTGTTTTTGCGAAACTACTAAACTCGCGTCGTTTTCTACTAAAAACTACTAAAAGAGTACCGATAACTATACTACTACTACTAAACTTAGGATTCCCTAAAGTTTTTTTAGGGATTTTGTGTTTACAAACATACATACACTTCCAGTTTTAATATTTAACCGTTAAATAAAAAAATAAAGTAGGAAATATTACGCATATAGAAATTAAATCGATAGTTTTAAGAGACTTACGGATGCGTGCTACTATGTGCCATTATGATAATGTGTCATTAGGCCATTTTGCATATTATGATTACTGTCTAGCTATTTCTACAAACTAAGAATTTTTATAAAATATAAAAATAGTAAAACTTTGTATAACAACTAAGTTGGCAACATTAATTCTGACCTGTACGGATGGACTGAACGGTAATAAAATTGGACTGAACGGTAATAAAATTCGAGTGTTAAATATAACCGGTCAAGTGCGAGTCGGCATGTTGAGTTCCATACAAAACGGAAAAAATCACGTTTGTAGTGAGCCTCAAATTTTTATTTTATTCTGTTTTTAGTATTTGTTGTTATAACGGCAATAGAAATACATACATTTGTGAATATTTTAACTGTCGAGCTATCACGGTATAAGAAGGTTAAGATACAGCCTGGCGACAGACGGATGAACAGCAAAGTCTCAGTAATATGGTCCCGTTTTTACCCTTTGGGTACGGAGCCCTAAAAGTGGGACGTGGTCTAAAGATATTTATTAAAGTTCATTGAAGTATTTAGAACTTTAGTGCCACTATGGTTGATAAAATCTAAAGACTATTACTATAAAACAAAGAGAAATGATTTCTATAACATATTACTGGAAAAATAAATGACACAATAATTCGGTTTCGTCGATAGCGTGATTACAATTGCATCAAAATACAAATAATAGCCTAAACTGACCACGAGCATGTCACGACATGTCTAAGGAGGGTTCCATAACTATCAACGCGCAATAGGTTTTCTTTGAATTACTACAAAAGTTATTGTCATAAAGTTATTACAGAAGCTAGGAGAGCGGCGGACATACCGACAGACAGACGAACGGGCAGAGTGAAATTATAAGGGTTCCATAAGTATTACGGAACCCTAAAACACGACCGAAGCTCGCGGCAATTTTCCGTGTATGTGCTCGAATCCATTCAGGCCGAACCTTAGATTAAAACGCCTAGAAACCGGGTACGCGCATGGAAAGTGAAGTAAATCATACTGAGCCATATCGGCTCAGTTTGTTCGAACGACCCGTCAGTTGTCAAGGTCAAGCGCTAGTGCATACATCTCCGACTATTAAAAACATTATTACGGTTTACATTTATTATGTCGCCATCTTGCTGTCCTATTGTGAATTGTGAGTGTTACTAGTAAAAATAAATTTATTTCAAAATTTTCATGGCTAACTAATAGTTGCAACTAAGATAATGTTTTATAATATTTTCTGATTTTTTTTACTATAATTTAAAGTATTGCCAGTATTAAGATAATCCTTAATAATATATTCCTTAGTACCAGTTTAATATAAATAAAGTTCACAAATTGTGTTTAGATGGTTTAAAATGAAATATAAGTTATATTTTTACATCTCACGATATTAAGTAAAACCAATACAATAATTCCAATTTTAAGAGTACACACTTTTAAAGTTATGTTTGTGTGCGTGTCGGTATGTAATGCTTACGCCTACATCTATCTGTTGCTTGCTTCACTTTGTATGATGCGTTTGTTTGAAGACTACTAGGCGTTATTAATGTAAGGGCCGAACTGACGTCAGTTCGGTCGGATGCGATTTTCTCCGTGTATGTGCTCGAATCCGTTCAGGCCGAACTGACGTCAGTTTTAACTGAAACGATCGGTCTCTCGTCTGTGGGGGCCTTACGTTTTAATCCAGAGCCTAACTACTACCATACCATCAAAATCCGTTCTGTAGTTTTTAATATCCGTCTCCTAGTTCTAAGCTACCTCCCTAGAGCGAATGATCAGCTGCGGTTGATTAGCAGCTAGCTTTTTATCATTATTTGCAGTTGCTGGCAATAGACATCTGCCGTAATCGTCTGGCCAGATTTAGAGGGTCGCCAGTTTCAAGAAAAATGGACTGAAGAATTCATTTTTATCTTGCACAATGGTAAGACTATTTGTTTTCTGTGTAATAAATCCATCGACAGGACAATAAGAAACAGACAAAATCCAGAAGCTTACCGCAAATTTCGAAAAACAGCAACAAATGTTTCATAAACAAAGAACACAACTTGATAATGTTGTGAAAGCTAGTTTTATAGTTAGCTCAAAATTGGAAAAGGCATTAAAACCATTTGCCGAAGGAGAATTTATCAAGGAGTGTATGTTAGAAGTTTGCGGTATTTTGTGACCTGAAATTAATTTGAAAAAAAATTGTTTGTCAAGACGAACTGTTGTTCGACGAATTGTAGAAATGATGGCTAATGATATAAAAACAACATTGACTGACTGATGGCTGGTTTTGAATCATTTTCCATAGCATTAAGGAGTTCACTGTTACTGAGGTATTACTTGCTTTACAGCCGCTAAAAGGAACCACTACAAGAGAGGATATTTTTATTGAAGTTCAAAAGGTATTCACAAGTTTTGGCTTGCCATGGTCAAAATTAATTGGAGTATGCACTGATGGTGCACCTTCTATGGTTGGCTTACGTAAAGGTTTCATCGGAATTTTAAATGAAAAAGGAACAGACTTAAATGTGTAAAAAGATGATTTAATTGTCCTTCATTGCATTATCCACCAACAGAACTTGTATTCTAAGTCCATTCGACTCCAGAATGTTATGAATGTGGTAGTAAAAACCATCAACTTTATTCGATCCCGAGGGCTTAACCAACGTTCAAGGCGTTATTGGATGAAATATCAGCTGAATATAACTACGTAACATATTATTGTGAAGTCAGATGGCTGAGAAAAAGATAAATGTTGAAACGGTTTTACGAGCTTAGAAATGAGATAGCAGACTTTATGAAAATAAAAGATAAACCACTATCTGAATTAAGTGACCCAAAATGGATATGTGACTTATCATTTCTGGTCGATCTTACAGGCTATTTGAATGATTTAAATTTGAAACTTCAAAAACAAGGACAGTTAGTAAATGATTTGTACAGCCATTTAAAAGCGTTTCTGATCAAACTACGCTTGTGGGAGTCACAGATGCTGTCTGGTAAGTTACCATTTTAACACGCTCTCTGCGTATGAAAATATTGCTTATGCTCAATATGCTGAAGAACTCAAGTTACTGTCGGAACAATTTTCGAACAGATTTAGCGACTTCAAAAACATGGAAAACCGTTTCAGTTTATTTGCTACTCCTACAAAATGTAATGTACAAAATGCCCCAGTACACTTACAAATGGAGTTGATCGAGATTCAAGAAAACTCACTCCTAAAATCCAAATTTGAAGACGTAGAGTTGCGCGATTTCTACAAAAAATACCTAAAAAAAGACAATTTTCCGCAGCTTAGAAAATTCGCAAATTGATTTGTGCGTTTGGCAGTACTTATAAATGCGAACAGTTCTTTTCATTGATTAAAGTTAATAAATCAACACATCGTACAAGACTGACTGACGATAATTTGGAAAATTCTTTACGTCTTTGTATCAGTGGAATTAATCCAAATATCGATGGATTAGTTTCCCAAATTCAAGCTCAAGTGTCTCATTGATTTCGGTGTATTTAACTTTCGTAGGTTGTAACAATTGCAAATTTAACGATTTAATTATAATGTACCATTTTTTTAAATTTCATTTTGTTATTTTAATAAATTGTACTATAATAACATTGTCGTATTATTTCATGTCTAATATCTATCGCAAAATTTTTTATCACTACTTTAAAATGCACTAAGTACTTTTAAACGCGGCCCGCGAACGTATTTGCACGCTAAAGCTTGGCCCTCAACATGTCAAAGGTTGCCCATACCTGATCTAGGCAAATCGGTACTTAGCTAATAAACAATATCAATGATGTGTATTCAAGTAGTGCTTAATGCTATCGACAGGTGTCAACTGTTTGGACGCTTGAAATAGTACAAGTGTTTGGACGCTGTATCACGCACGCTTGCCTTCAATAGATTACTTAAGATTGGAAATCATAGATTCTGTAAATATATTTCTTTCAATATCAATAAGTACTTGGGAGCGGTCTCTCAAGCTCGGTAGCTTGGCTCGGAGTTATATTATTAGTACGGACAAAAAATATATAAAAGAAAATATTTTTTCTATTTTTTGAAATGAACCAGGAAACGAGCAGACGGAACGTCTGATGGTAAGCGATACCACCGCCTATGGACACTCGCAACAAGAGGAATTACACTTCTAACTCCTCTGGTGTTGCGACTTGCGTTCCAAGTCCTTAAGGTCTACAACACCCCTTGGGCCTCCGGAAACTTTACTCACTCGGCGAAATACAACGCAAGCGTTATTTCACGCTGGTTTTCTGCGAGGTTGTTGTATTTACCCGGTCGAGTCGACCCATTCATGTCGGCTTTAGTATACTAGTACCTCATACTTTTTTTCTACGTCACATCACACGGGATAGATGGCGCTTTGATGATACTGCATTATTTAATGGATGTAGAATTCCAGTTTAGTTAATGTAGCCGATAGATATCAATTATCGATATATTATGTCCTGCTGAATCGCGCTACCGTTTTGTCATTACCTGTATGGGCAAATTTTACTTAACATATCAATTAATTTATTGGGTCATCTACGTTCGCTAGTGGGTAGGATTATGTAGCACTCTCTGCAGTGACTAATTTGCAAGGTGTTCACCATATAAATATCGTCTCTAGTAGTATTAAAGCACAATAGTCAGCTATAGTCGAAGAGCCAAGAATCACCCTGATCTGTCACTTATTATAAATAGGAAGCCAACAAAGAAAAACGGCAAAGATAAGAAAGTGGGCAGTAAAAAGGCGCCTCTGTTGTGCAAGAAATATACTACCTAGAAAGAGAAAGAAAATAAAAATATTGGCATAACTATTTACAATAGGAAGTGAAATCCCACCAAAAACTTTTTCATGTAAAGTGATGCCAAGATCGCACTGTCAAAAAGTTATCAGATCTCATGTAAAACCAAGTTTCTGACTCTACACGTATTAACTCTACAAGCCTAACTTCACAAACTCTACACCTTAGTCAAGTTATGTGACTTATTCATTGTAATCCAGGTGTAATTACGCTTACATCTAAACTAATTTTATCTTTGGTCAACGTAGCAAATTCCATAGAAAATTCCTGTAATAAAAGTGTCTTATTTGAATATTCTGTTTTATATGAATATCCGTTTAAATGGATTAAAATATTGTATTAACCCCACCTCCTGCAGATATGCGACCCATGCCGGTATAATCCAGATGCAATCACGCTTACCAAAGATAAAATTAGGTTAGCAACCTAACCTAACGTAATTTTATCTTTGGTCGCCGTGGCTAATTGTTTCTTAGTAAAATGCCACATGATTGTTTTTCTAGTTTTTCTAGTTCTTTCAAATAATAAAACCTAAAAGCATGTCAGCACTGAGGAGGGAACATAACTATCAACGCCTAATAGGTTTTTTTAATCACATCAAAAGCTATAGTCTATTCAAAATAGTATGTTCAAAATAATTTTCCTAAAGAGTATTCAACGTTGTCTATCAGCATAGAAAGTTACAATTTTCTGTCTCATATTTTAGAAATGCCAGGGGAGGACCAACTTGTAAACCACTTTGGGGGCCGATTACCGGAAAAAATAGTCCACTTTGTAAAAGGACTTTATTTAAAATGATTTATTCGACGATACCCCACACGATAGTGTAGAATGGAAAAAAATATTTTAACTTCCACTTCGCATGGATGGAGCCAGAAATCAAATATGAACTTTGATTTTTTGTTTTCTGTTTTTCAAATTTAAGAAGTGTACAAAAATCTAAATAGGACTATGAGGTAAATAATTTAAAAAATGTAATTCAAGAAGAAATAGTAGACAAATATAGACTATGGCACAGAATATTTACGGATGGTTCTAAAAATGGTTCTGCGAGAGGAGTAGGGTTTTATGATCCAGAAAATTCTCAAGGTTTTATGTTCAAAGTTATAGGCGAGGTTTCAATTATGTCTAGGAACTACTTGGTATAAATGAATCTCTTAAGTATGCTATATTAAATAATATAAGAAAACTAGTTATTTTGTCAGACAGTAAGAGTGCGTTACAATACATAGTCCGGTGTGCGACGGGAGTCCGAGGGGTGTATGATATTATGATATTATATTACCTATGATATTCTTAGAAATATTCAAGACTGTGTCAATAGAGAAAGAGAATTAAAACTACAATGGATCCCGTCTCACATCGGTGTGTCGGGTAATGAAGAGGCAGACAGATTGGCAAAACAGGCATGTTCAGCTGGTAGCGAAATTAAAATAAAACCTTTTTATTCGGAACTGTTACCAATATTTAAAAAAAGAACATTAATTTGCTGGAAGGACTATTTTGATGAGAGATCTAAAACTAAAGCATATGGTATAAAACTATTCAGTGTGAGCCTCTACATATTCCTTGGTTTGTGGATGGTCAAATAAATAGAAAAGTGTTAAAACTAGCATTAAGAATTAGTTCAGGCCACATTCTATAAAAAAAAAATTGCATTTTTAATGAAAAAAGAAGATTCACCTAATTGCGAAATTTGTAATAAAATAGACGACGTTTGGCATGTTTTGATGGAATGTGTAAAGAATAGAAGGAAAAGAAACTCATTGACAGATTTAGTATAAATCCATTAGATGTTGGATGGATACAGAGCTGTTTGTGCAAACCTACATCAAGTGTAGCTTTGGCTGTGTACAAATTGGCGATTGAAGCTTATGAGTGAATTTCTTTACGGTGGATACGATGGGGTTGTCATGTCATATAGACAAAAACCCTTATTAAATATTAGATTTAAAAAAAAATGAACTTTGATTAATTATTACAATTTTAATTTAATAACTCTCAAAAAATAAATTAATTTGGATTTTTGCCGGGGAGTTCAATGGGTGACGTTGTGGGATTTTGTATTTCCTCATAAATTTGTGTTATTTCGGTTCTTAATGTGTAATATTGGTAGAATATTAACCATTAAATATTCGTTAACGTGCACAAGTGTGGGCAAGTGGTACAACTTTTAAAAACGTGCTATTTTGTGTTTCCCGCCAAAACTCCCTAGGAACTTTCAGTAAAGCGTCTACCACTTTACTGAATCAACTGACATGACTCATTGACTGTACCGACTATTTATTTGGACTTTGACTAGACTTTAGACTTGACAATATAGGAATACAGTGTTGAAAATTGAAACGCAAGTTCTATTTCCCGCCTTTTTTACTTGACACTGGCAAATAGTTTTAAGATAAGCCGACGCCATATATATATATAATTTTTTTTTTAATTAATTTAATACATCTATGAATATGAAATTATTATTGTTTCATGACGCCAAAAGTTAGTATAAAAGTTTATATAGGGTGGACAGACAGACAGACAGACGGACAGAGCGAAACTATAAGGGTTACCTACACTATCTACTACGGAACACTAAAAACGCTATACAATAGGAGTGCTAACTGCTGCGTTTACTCAGTAAATGACGCGTAAATGGTCGAATAAAATATAACAATAAGTATGAATGGTTTCTAGACTTAAAATAATACTTAATAATACTTAATATCGATATAATAATTTGGGTGTAAAATGATAACGCCTCTGCAGAATTTAAATTACAAATAATGTTTTCAACTTCCGTTATGGAAATTGTTTATCTAAGTATACTAATATTATAAAGAGGAAAAGTTTGTATGTTTGCATTGATTATGCTACGAAACCATTGGACAGATTTTATTCAAATTAGGCACAGATATAGAGTAGACTATGGGGAAGAACATAGGCTACTTTTTATCGTGGAAAAATGTACGGTTACCGCGAGATTAAATTTTGCGCGCACGAAGTCGCGGGCAACATCTAGTGGATGATAAAAAAAAATCCTATTTACTTCAGCTTGTCTTGTGTTTCATGGATGGAGTTATGATTGATTTCATGGATGAGTGGAGATGAAGTGGAAAGCAGGAATGAGAGTGCACTCAAGTTTTATGTAAATATTTGATCATTTTCGTCGAACAGCCAATATTGACTCGGAAGTCATTATTGTAAGTACGTTTACGAGATGACTTATTAGAAAGTATTTTTGCGTAAATGTAATTTCGAATGTTGTGTTATTTGCGAATATTTAATATATATGTAGGTATTATGTGGCATCTTCTTTCACTTGTTACTAGTGACTATAGTTATTAGCGTTAAGTTTGCAGTGAATCATCAGTGCATGTATGTATAAGGTTTTTCAAAATTAATTACGGATATTTTGAGCATATTATGATCTACTGCTTATGTCAAGACGTTTAGCTGTTAATGTAGACAAAATAATTAAAAAATTCTATAAAAATAAATACTAACTACTAACAGTACGCTCTTTACGATGCTGTTAAATCATTACCTCATATCGTACCCTAACACGAATTGTAGGACTGGCTGGTCAGAAGCGGGGCTATGTCAATATACAAATTTTGAAAAGTTTTTTTTTTACCCCAAATAATATGCTTCGATGCAATTTGAAATTTTGATATAGCGTGTACTTATCTATTTTATGAACTACAATCTTCTTAATATCAACGTATAATAGTAGACTCGATCGTAGTAATATTTTATGAAATGACCGATAGATGTCAGAAAATCAATTGATAGCCAGCATATTTCCAATTTACTCTAACGACTGGGAATTGGAAAAGCTGGAAAAATAGTTTTCTTATTAAAAAATTACAATGATATTGATTTTCAGATTTAAAAGTATATTTCGTAGTTTGTAACTTAATTATAATTTCTAATTCTTTTTTTTACGTTGATTTCTGTAAAAGAAAGTGACTTTAAACATGTTTGATTAAATCGTTGATTTTTATTGAAAACATCATTTTAATGAACATCATAAAACAGAAGATAAGATATTATCTTTATATTTTTTGATCACGGCGAACTATATCACTCTTTTAATTCAGTAGTTCAGTTACTAGTCACTGGGCACTATTTTCAATGAGCAATAGCTCAAGTCATATCTCACTATTCCCTTCCTAAAAGTAGTTAGTTTTTGTTGGTTTTTCCTGTTCATTTACTAAAATGTTTAATTTTACTTGCTGTGAATGAAATTATTTAGTTTTATGCATTGTCGAGCATGCGGGCCGGGCGATGGTCGTGAACTAAAGATATTAAAACAATTCTTCATCATCTGCCGTTGATATACCATAAAAAACTTACTAAGGGGTAAAATATTGACGATTACATGACGGGACTGCCCGTCATGTAATCGTCAATAGCGTTAATATACAGGTAAAACAGTAATTATCAGCTATTGCAGTTATAGTGTACTGTTATACCTCTTTATCCTCTCGAGCGTCGGACTGTTAAAATTAATTATTTATAAACAAAAAATTAAACCGGCTTCCATTTTTATTGATATGTGTTAAAACATTAATAATACATTTTGAGAACGTTTAAAATAAACGATCGAATTTATAATTGAATAAGCGCCAAGCTCCCATTAGGTATTGTATATAAGATGATGATGATTACTGTAAGTTACAAAATGGCATATGCTTGCATTTCTTTAAACAATGTTGAAATTTCCAAAGGCGTATCTTTAAAGGAGTTCTGTTCAGTGATTTTGGATTCAAGGTATACCTTGGTGCAGAATCTTACTTTTTGGTAGCATATGCTTGGGTTATTTCAGAAAAAGTCAAAATTACTGTATGTGTCCATATAAATTTCGAAGAGTTCCCTCGATTCCTCATGGATGCCATCATCAGGTCACCGCTTTGGTGACAACGATACCAACTTCGGATTATATCCTATACATCAAAAAAAAAATTTAGAAAATCGAACCATAAATGGCAGAGTAATGTTCACAGATATCTGTGTCGGTGTAAAATACTATGAGAAGTACCTATTATATCATCATTATGTCGTGCTTTATGGTGGGATGATGATGGTGACGATGATGATTACTTTAATTGACATAGTGCTTGAAGTTCTTTAAACATCGCCGAAATCCCCAAACATGTATCTATAAGGTGTCAGGAGTTCTGTTCAGTACTTTTGGATCCAGGGTTATAACCTTGGTGCAAAATCTTACTTTTTGGTAGCATATGCTTGGGTATCTTCAGAAAAAGTCGAAATCGCTATAAGTATGTGTCCATATAAATTTTAAGGAGTTCTCTCGCTTCTCATGGAACCCGCCATCAGGTCACCACTTTTGTGAAAACCAACTTCGGAGTATATATACCCTTTACATCAAAGAAAAAATTTCGAAAATCGGTCAACAGACGGCGGAGTTATCGTTGAACATACAAAAATATATATACAGCCGAACATATAACCGCCTCCTTTTTTTGGAAGTCGGTTAAAAAGTCCGTTGCGCGTCGGAACTGTTAGGCGGCCGTCCATGTTTGACTTCTTAAAAAAAAAACTTATCACTAAACTAATTTATTTTAATAAAACACACAAACTACACATTAACTTAATAATTGACTTCCCCCACTTTAAACGAGTGCTTAAAATCGCACTGTTCGCGGCGGCTTCCACAATCAAACTAACTGAAAATAGCTAATAAAATAACGAAGTAAAATGAAAAATGCAAGCTAAACGGAATAATGGTGGCAAAAATGCTGATACTGGACTATGTCCATAGTAGCTAGGATTGTAACAGAACGGTATCGGAACGATTAGGTGTCGTAAGGTTTAATGACGCGTTTTTTTCTTTCATGATTTTAATTAGAAATTGTTTCTAAAACCATTACATGTTATATATATATTTAGAAACTAGAATAAATTCCCTATATCATTATGTAAAGAGAATTTAAAAAAAAAAGCTAAACTAATAAAATCAATCTTGATGTCAACACAAAATAATTGATTTTTCTTTGCCAATTCTTAGTTTCATAACTCAATAAAACCATATTTATTTTTTATATACTTAAATTTGTTTTAATTACATACTGTGGATATATAATATTATTCATATTATTTAATAACAAAACAGGCCAAAGTAAACAAAAAATATTTTTGACCCCCTTAAGCGTCGCGCGGCACTATACGGCATATTTTTAGTGTTCGTTTTTGAAGTTAAATTATGGCGAAAATTTAAATGACTCGCATACCAAAGTTATTATTTAATTAGTTATATATATGTTTTAATAACGATTTATATACAAAGTTTTGAGATCTATAATATATAAAATTAACGTACACATCAAATATTGCAAATGACAACTGATGACTTAATGAATTAATTATATTAAGGCGTCGGCTTAAAACCATTTGCCAGTGTCATGTTAAAAAGGCGGGAAATAGAATTTTCGTTTCAATTTTCTACACCGTATTTCTAAATCGTCAAGTCCAAAGTCTAGTCAAAGTCCAAATAAATAGTCAGTGCAGTCAATGAGTCAAGTCAGTCGATTCAATAAAGTGGAGTTTTAGAGGGAACACAAAATAGCACGTTTTTTTAAGTTGTACCACTTGCCCACACTTGTGCACGTTAACGAATATTTAATGGTTAACATTCTACTAATATTACACATTAAGAACCGAAATAATATATATTTAAGAAAGTACAAAAAATTTGGCAAAACTCCAACTGATGACTTATTTGCCATAGATTCGTTTTTTCTTTCAATTTACTAAGTGTACTTGGGCAAAAACAAAAGGCTATACTATATTTTTTAATCTCTGTGTAAAAATAAAAAAGGCTATAAACAAAGAATTTTAAATGAGACGATATCATAGTAAAAGAAATAAAACATTTTTTTTATATAAATTTTTTTAAAAATCTCATGTGAGATTAGGGAGAGGAAATTGTCACGTCAAATAAGACACCTGTACTTTTTTTGACGTGACAACGTCTTATAATTCGATGGAGCCGGCTGCACGCACAAAAAACATGACTCATGCGGCGTTACCTCGCTCTGAGGCGTTCCATTTTCTTATGACGTTGTCACGTTCAATTATCGTCAGTATTTAACTTGTATGTAACTAATTCAATGAAATGTTACTTACTGCGTTATATGAAATAACGCTTGCGTTGCGTTTCGCCGAGTGAGTGAGGTTACCGGAGGCCCAAGGGGGGTTGGGGATTTTGAACGCAAGTCGCAACACCAGAGGAGTTACAAGTGTAACTACTCTGGTGTTGCGAGTGTCCATGGGTGGCGGTAATCGCGTACCATCAGGCGATTCGTCTGCTCAATTCCTGGTTCATTTCATTAAAAAAAAATACTAACTAGGTTATAAGTATTTTTACCCGAATACGGCGAAGCTAAAAGGATAGGTAATGATTTTAGCAGACTATGTATGTATATATTTTTACATGTTTGTTTACAGTGTCGTTGTCTGTAGTATTTTAACTATTTTTCTACTCAATCTTCAAAATTTTCAAGTAGGTACCAGCCAACTTGAAGGTGAGTTCTATAAAATATTGTTTTTATTATTAAGTAAGAGGAAGTAATTTTTGTATTAAAAATAATAATTATTTATTTTTATTGCAGTAGGTACAAAAACACAAATAATAACAATAAATCTTGCAATAATATGCATCCATCGCAACCGAAATCGTTTAGGAGCTATTTTTAAAGTCAATCACGTAGCTATACGTTGACGTTATTTCACGTGGCTATATAATAAAAGTGCTAACACACGTACGGATTCGGTACGGAGCGGACCAGGGATTCGGTCCGCTCCGTACCAAATCAGACCGTATGTAGAGAAGTCCGGCGAACATAATTATTATTAATTGATCTGCCGCGGTCCACATCGGATATGGTTTGCTCAAATATCATACCAAATCCGTACTTGTGTAGAGTAGTCGGGCGATTGGGCCAGATAACGATATCAGTATTGCCAACTTAGAGATTTTCCCCCCAAAATATGGGAAAAAATTATATAATTATGTAATTTACGCGTAAGTCTAAATGTCATTTTGACATAAAAACTAACTAGCAATAAAAACTATTTAATTATAAGTTGCTTTGTAAGGTATAAATTAAATATCGATTATAACCTAGTTACTAGTTATTTATTTTTTATTATTAAATAACCTAGTTATATTAATCAAGGTCACAGCACGATTTCAATGGATTTCGGAAATCATCGTCGTCGTCGAAAAACAGCACTGTAAATAGAACTGCTAGTACAATAGAGCTGAAAATCGAACACACGAGACCGAATTGAAAACTCGACTTTTCAGTTCGGTCTGCCGGACCAAATCCGTGCGTGTGTAGCGACACCGGATTCGGTTCGCGGATATGGTTCGCGAAGCAAGCTCGAGTGTCTCTTAGCACTATTATTATTTACCCTCACAAAATAAAATAAAATCCTATTATACTATTATAAATACGAAAGTTTGTTAGGATGGATGGATATTTGTGACTCTTTCACGCAAAAACTAGTTTTCATGAAATTTGGTAGTAGTTTGGCTCTGGATTAAAACAGACTTAATTTTTTTTTTAAATACAATGTTTCTGTGGGGTGTGTGTATTTAAGCGGGCGGAGACGGGAGAGCGGGAAAAAGCTAATAAATTAAAATTTTTGTTAGATAATTGAATCTAAATCGTTGCGTTAATATTGTATCTTTTAAAATTTAGAAAGACATTTTATGTTTAATCCAATCATCTTAATGCCATGTTATACTATTATAGATTACTTACCGAAACATAGGAGCAACAAATCGCTAACAGCGAGGCTGAAGAGATAGTAATTAGTCGCGGTGTGCAGTCCAGGATTCTTTACTATCACCAGACAAACACTCACGTTGCCCACCACACCAGTCATGAATATCACCAGCAGGAGGATGCTCAGGGGGATGATCTCCTTCAGCGGCAGTCGTCTCGCTCCCATGAGCCACCACAGCATCTCCTCCTCGCTGCAGTCGAAGTGGGTTAAATTGTTGCAGCGGTCGAAAAAGTCGTCGTAGGTCTCGTTGCCGCGAAGAAACTCCATTTTTCTTGTTTATATTTCACACATTTTACACTTCAAAAAACTAAAAACTAGTTATTTGCTAAAACAGTTTATGAACGATACGTAAATGAACTTTAATCATTTTCGCGAGAGAGATGTACAAGTAGGTCCACATGGGGTGAGATACGCGCGAACACTGAAGCATCCGTAATGTGGAAACAGACTACGCCGCATGAATGAACGCTTATTATCTTCGGACAATTCGTGTCCGCGAACGTAACGGACATCATTAAGAAACGCGTAATTTCAATTCGGAATTATCATTGTACTAGCTTTTGCCCGTGACTCCGCCCGCGTAAATATACAGTATAAAATGGGAAGACTGTACTTTTTCGAGATAAAAAGTAGCCTATGTGTTAATCCAGAGCTTAAACAAAATCAGTTCAGTAGTTTTTGCGTGAAAGAGTAAAAAACATCCATCTAAAACTGTCACGTTTATAATAGTGAATAGTCTGTAAAAATATTAAATGGTATAGCCATTTAATATTTATAATACTCTACATTCTTCTGATATGCGATAATCTAAGGATATATGCTGATATCCTTCTAATATCCTACTAATATTATAAATGTGAAAGTTCTGGATTAAAACATAGGCTACTTTTTATTCCAGAAAAGTACTGTATTTCCACGGGATACCCGATAGTATATTTACTCAGGCGCAGCCGCGGGAACCAGCGAGTAACTTTATATAACTGTGTATAGTTTTGCCAAAATGTTAAGCAAAAAATGTAGATACAATGGACATTAAATAAAATTTAATTTTAATCGATATAATATTTAGGTTGTTTGTACAGTTACTATAGTTTAGAAATTATAAAGTGTGCAAATAACTAGTTTTGTGTATTCTATTATATTTTCATATAGTTATTGGTAAGCTACAAGTAAAAATTTTGACTGACTTTAGTATATAAATCAAAATTGATTTAGTGCTGCCTCAGGGCCAAGTGTGTCCTTAAGTGCCAAGTGAAGGGACGTCCCTTGTCTTAATCGAAAAACAATTTTGAGCGTAGCACAACTATTATGTAATTTGTCACCAGAATATGTCAGGCGAAGGACGCCTAAAGAACGAAAGATCTTAGGTGTATATTAGGTGCTATGATTTAGCGCCACAGCTAGCTTTAATACAGGCAAGCAGAGAGATAATAAAATAAGAGAGAGATTAGAAGATACATAATAACGCTAATGACATAATAAACATTAATATTCACGATATCTGTGGCTCAGTGGTTATCGCGTCGCCGCTGAGGCTGGAGGTCGCGTGTTTAAATCCCGCCGAAGGAACAAGAAGTTTTCTGTGTTCCTGGGTCATAGATGTGATTAAATATGTGTATATTATAATAAAAATCTTAAATATATTAAAAATCGGATAATACGGATATTTTGGGCATATGATCTACTGCTTATGTTAAGATGTTTAGGCAGAAAAATAATTTCAAAACAGTGAAAAAAAAATCTAAATTAAATTACATAGCATTATTTACGGCCCTACGGAGGTCATTGACCTCACGCACGTGATTGAATTGATATTATTTAGACAAAGACTTGAGGGCAATGTAATTTTATTTAGTTATTATATTTTATTCGGATTTTTTAATTATTTTTCTGCCTTTACATAAGCAGTATATCATATTATGCCCAAAATATGCGTATTTGAATTTACCAAACCTTATACTATATATATTTATATGTGGTGTGAAAGCATTCATAGATATTATTATTATATTACTACAACGTCACTCTCTCCACAGTTCACACTATAGGATGCAAATTGTAGTGAATTGGCATTTGGCACGCAGCATCACAGTGACGTAGGATTGAAATAAAAATAGACGCTTGGTAAGATGTCAGTAAATTATTATTTTTAACCTCCGACGAAAACAGTGTTATAAGTTTGACATGTCTGTCTGTGTCTGTCCGTGACATCGTAGCCACCCAAACGTATGAACCGATTTTGATCTAGTTTTTTAGAGTTCCGTCCGTCCATTTGTTCGTCCGTCCGTCCGTTTTCGGCTTACCGTCCGAACGGTTAGTGCTAGAAAGATGAAACTTTGCATGGATATGTGTATTTACCACGTGAACAAAGTGCTAAAATATAATCACGAAAACTATATCTTCTGGTACCTTCCCTTGTCGTAAAGTGGGGATTTTTTTTTTCTAGCGTCTACCCCATGGCCATAGTATGATTAGATAGTGTGATTGAGAGGTTACGAAGACGATTTTTTGATTTAGATATACATATATTCAACTTTAAAGCGCATTTTTTGTTAAAATATATAAATATATAAATATAAAAGCAAAACGGCTGGCACAAAAAATCTGAAAAAATCATGATGGTAGTCCATGTGATGAACTTTGAAGGAAATCTTAAACAGCATACATTTATTAATTCATAAAATGATGATAATAATAATAAGAAAGTAAACATAAGCCGCCTTACTTATAAAAATATTTAAACTTATCTGATACGTGGGAAAAGTCGCTTGAGAGACAAGGACAAAACATTGTATTGCTTATCCATTGTATAAATATTTTTATTAGTAAGGGGGTATAAGTACATACGACAAAAAATATCATATAATAATATATATAATTTTGGACCCTTTCCACAGAGTCGCCATCACTATCAACTCAACTATTGAATATAAGTAGGGTTTTAATGCACAACATTAATTTATTAAATAATAATAAAAGAAAATAATAATTGTGAAGCTACGACGGCGCGGCGCCTCACGCTATTAGAAGGTACCTTCATAATATTATAATACACTTTAATAATAATAATATAATAATACAAATTTCTTTGTAGCAACTAACTACAAACATATTATATAACTATACCTATCTGCAAACATTAAAAGTAATGAATAATTTAATATTTAAGAAAGACAGTATAATTCTGTTTTTGAATAATAACAACACACTAAAACTTTATTAATTAACTTAACTAATTTAATATAAAAATAAATTAACTTTTTATAACAAAACAACAAAATTGGAATAATAATTATTTAATTTATACTGGTGGACGCACTGTAGTTAACATTCGCTCATTTTAGGGGTTACTTGTTTTGACAGATTGACAAACGTCAACGTGTAACAAAATCTATCATCTATCATCGCACGGTAGTGTGGGGATCCCTTTTTTTCGCATATTTTTTGTCCTAATTTGGTTTATCCGAATAACCCGAAGGTTGCGCGATCTATCCTATCAAGGGGGCTAAATAATACCAGCAGTAACCTGGAAAGACAGGAACAGAAAGGAATCGCCAACGTCGGGGCTGCTGCCGGCCGGCTAGCAATGTAACGTAGTTACATTTCCTTTCTGTAAAATCACCGTCATCTATGATTTGTTTGCTTAATTATTTGTCATTTAGAGGTTAAAGCGCCATCTATCGGCGCACGTCCTTACTAAAATGGCGTTAGCCTTCCTTTAATATTTGATTCATAGATCGATTTTACTTCCATCTTTAATCATAAAAATAATTATTAAATTTTGATTAATAATGAAAATACAGTAGATTTGTATTATTATATTACATAATATATGGATTATAATATACTTTAGTTTGGTTACTGGATTTTTCTCTTTACGCTTTAGTTTCATAGTTGTCAAAAGTTTAAAAAAAGACGACGGAGGAGGGTATATATAGCACTTCTTCGAATGACGTTTCCTTTTTAGAATAAAATTTTCTATAAACGCAAGATGTAGTCGTTTATAATTATAATATTATAACCCCGTGTTCACGGTGAGTAATTTTAAAATATCTGTGTTGTGAATGTTTGCTAAATCACGCTTGTAATTAAAACACATTATTTTTTCCTGTAAATTAACACCATTGTAAAATTTGTTGGCAACCTTTTGATTGGCCACGTGCTCAATTTGTAGTTTCATTTTTCCGATCTTGCATTGTTAGATATTATTAGGATGTTTGTATGAAATTAATTGTCCTTAATATCATTTTATTTTTTTATCTTTTTTTGCTTATCCCTTATTTTGTGATGGACACACAGCCCATGGTTTGGATCGTTAGGGGCTAGAACCATGGCTGCTGTGGTCCACACTCTTCACACGCTGGTATGAATATTTCCAGGGAACTTTGTTACGGGCACAAGCACTGACAACTTTGTTACGGGCCCAAGCACTGACAGCTTTGTTACGGGCACGAGCACTGACGACTACGTTGCGGCCACAAACACCGCCCACTTTGATACGGGCTCGAGCACCGCCAACGACGTACGGGCACTAGCACCGCCAACTTCTTGCCTTCTTGCCACGTGCCAGACCCCTGGACTCAAGACTCCCTGAGCTAAGTCCCCACGTGGTTTAGACCCCCTACGATACCCTTCAGACACCAAGAGGCTAGACCAGACCGTACGGCCTTCTGCCCACGACCCCTATTTCTTAAATAAACACATTGTCACGGGAAATCTCTTTTTTTTATTTCCCGCGTAACAGCAAAACTCTTGAAGTTCCGTCTGTTAACACTGCTGCACATTTACCACTATAAAGCCGGATAGATTGAGCACAATTCAGTCAGTAAACTTTTAGCAAAGTTATTAGATTTTAAATATTTTAGTTTTAACGATGCGCACAACACACGCTTCAGGAGGCCATATTTTTTCTTCTTGTGCGATGTCGCTCGACTCGTGGAGCCGAGCGAGCGCTGCCATTGGTTAGCAGGCGCATGGCGCGCATATTGAAAGTGGATGGGAAACACATTAGGATAGGAACATTTAAGGATTGGTTTAATGCTCGTACATTTTCCCCCCCACTTGAAATCCGCAAGGATTTCACAAGCAAAGTGCCATTAATAAGTAGTAGATGTGCTCGAAATACAACATTAACCTTCTAAAATTAAATTAATATTATTTAAATTAAAATCTGAAAATATTATCTACAGTACTTGACAATATTTTCAGAGGATATTAAACTGTATTCGTAAACTAATTAATTGGTAAGGGACAGACCTTTACAACAGGTCTGCGCATAATTTTTCCGTTAGCAGTTCGGAGAGTGACTACTCTATTTTATCTGAACCTGTATGAACCTGTTCAACGTGAGCTAATTTCCACAACAATGGCGGAAGATTAGGATCATGAACAATAACAAAATCATTTACATTTAAGTTAGGAGATTCTAAAAAGCATTTATTTTTCTGTTGGAGCGTGTGAAGAAAATCACGCTGCCAAATTCGCCAACAGCTCAGAGTGATCTTTTGGATCATTTGCCATCGAGAACGTGGGCATCGGTTTTCAGAAATAGGTTCCTCCGGTAACGATACTAAGGGACCTCCCGTCAAGAAGTGTCCGGGAGTTATAACGTCAGATTCCTGGGGATCTGGCGACAACGTGCAAAGTGGCCGAGAATTTAATACCGCCTCCACTTTAGTAATAACAGTGAAAAACTCTTCTAAAGTGAGCACCTGGGCACCAACAACCCGTTTGAGATGATATTTTATAGATTTGATGCCGCTATCGAAAATGCCTCCAAAATGAGGTGCACCCGGACGATTAAAATTCCACTTTATTTGACGATTGGCTAAGCCATCGGAAATTTTTGGATAATGTTTACGAAGTTCGTCCATAATTTCATTAAGATATCGATTTGCTCCTACGAAATTCGTTCCGCAATCAGTATTAATGGTTTGACACATTCCTCGACTCGAAACAACTGTTTGTTTCCATGCGATCCATCCGATCCAATGCAGCGAGAAATGCTTCTGAGCTAAGTTCCGTCACTGCTTCTAAGTGAACAGCCTTAGAGCTCAAACAGACAAAGAGGCAAAGTTAAGCCTTATAAGTTTTAGCTCCACAATGACGGCTTTCTTTTAAACAAAATGGACCACCGAAATCAATCCTGAAGTCTGGGCTGAAGTCGAGCAGCGGGTAGCTTACCCATCACTGGTTGTCTAGAAGCCGGGTTAACCTTGAAATATATACGCACTTTGAAAGTACAGTACGTATAAGAAGCCTTAATCCAATTATCCAGAATTTTCTTTGGATTAAGGACTGCAGGGTACGGGGACCACAATGCAAATATTTTAAGTGAAAATTATCGACAATAAGTCGAGAAAGAGTGCAAGTCTTTGGTAAAAGTAGAGGATGTAGAATTGACGGAGATAGGTTCGCCTCATCTATCCGTTCCCCCACTCGCAATAGACCATCCTGATTTAAAAATGGAGATAGTTTTTGAATTGATTTCTCACATTGTTCATGCCGTTGTACTTGACTGACTTGGGAAGTCATAAAGTGACTTTGAGTGAATTTAACTAAGGCCTTCATAGACTTATCGAGCTCAGCACTTGCGAGCGCAGAAATATTACGGTCGGACTTATTGCTCCGAGTTTGCTTCATTTCAAATGAAATGAAGCGTAAACACCAAGCTAATGTTCTTTGAACTTTGATAAACGAGGAAAACCTTGAAGTTAAAGTCAGAAGTACGTTTTCGGTTTGAACAGTGTGAAATCTCTCTGTTACTTGAGTTTTTAATTCTGATAACTCCTCCTTGGCGAGAAGCACTCGTTTGGATGACCAAGAGTGAGGCGGCAATTGCAGCCAAGAAGGACCGTTCCACCAAAGTGGATGGTCAATAAGATCTAGACAAGAGACACCGCGACTGCAGCAATCAGCGGGGTTGTCTCAATAGATACGTATAACCACTGATCAGGGCTGGTTAAATCAGTATCTTGAACCACACGATTGGCGACATACATTTTAAGTAAGTGAGGTGCTGTGTTTAGCCACGACAACGTAGTCGTACTGTCGGAGTAAGCACGAACGGAACTGATATGAACCTAGTCCTTGAGAAGGTTATACATATGAGACAAAACATTTGCCAGAAGTACAGCTGCGCTTAGCTCGAGTCTGTAAGTTGTTAGTTTTAAAGGAGCTACTCGGGATTTCCCTATCAATAAGCTTACGACTGCAGAACTGCGTGCATCATCAGCAACTACACATAGATAAACACATCAACCTTTCAACGACCCGTCACAGAATCCTACTAAATGGACTTCAATCGGATTTGATGGTACTACATGCCTCGGAAGAACAATTTTCTGTAAATCGGTCAAATTTGCAGCAATTAAATGAAATTTTTGGCGAGCTCTCGAGAAATATCTTCATACCAAGACAACTTTAAGCGCCACATGTCTTGAAGCAGCGACTTTGCAGCAAAAATTACTGGACAAATCCAACTTAAAGGATCGAAGATCCGAAAAACTATTGAAAGTATTGATCTTTTCGTGAACTTGACATTGAACCTTGACTTGAAGAGTCCGAAAATGTATACGAAAAATTGTCATCTGATGGATTCCAACGGATACCTAATATTTTGACAAATCATCTCCTGATATTACGAAGGATTTGGAAATTTGACAATGATCGGGAGGAACATCAGACAAAAGACTAGGCTCATTTGAACTCCACTTACGAAGTTCGAACTGACCTTTAGATAATAAGGACATAATATCCGCCTTTAACTGCTTGGCAGATTCAAGAGTTGAGCAGCCCGTAGTGATATCGTAAAAGAACGTCTCTTCGACTAACACTTCAGACACACGACTCGGGAATTCGGAGCCGTGGTCTTCTACTAGTTTCCAAAGGGTTCGAATGGCCAAATACGGAGAGCTGCTGACTCCGTAAGTAACAGTATTAAGTTCATATTCAACTAGCGGATCGTTAGGTTCATTACGCCAAAGAACGTGTTGATAACGTCTGTCTTCAGGCCGTATCAGGATTTGACGATAGAATTTAAGAATGTCCGCTGTAAAGACAATTTTATGTAAACGGAATTTAGTAACTAAATCCATAATATCGATTTGAAGTTTCGGTCCAATGTGGACAAAATTATTTAAAGAGACATGGCTGGTAGTCTTACTACTAGCATCGAAGACTACCCGAAGTTGCGTAGTGGAGCTTTCCGGACACACGACACAATAATGAGGAATTACGTAACGATCAGTAGACGAAGCATCTGCAGGCTTCATGTGTCATAGGTGTCCGGAAATTTTACATTTCGGCGGTTCCTCGGACTCCTAGAATCGTTGAACGATATTCTCGAGCGCACATGAAGACGCGAGAAGTGACGTAACAGCTTGACTGGGAACGTTAGTATCCGTGTTATATATATAGATAAATTGCTTTTTATTTAAAATTAAAGTAATGGAGTAAAATCTTAAAATGCTAAAACAACTACAATGGAGTGTAATTTATGTAACAAAAGCTTTTGCCACGGCTCCGCCAACGTAAATACAGTATCCCACGGGAATACTGTACTTTTTTGGGATAAAAAGTAGCCTATGTTTTAATACAGAGCCTAAACCTAGTACCATACTAAATTTCATCGAAATCCGTTAAGTCGTTTTTGCGTGATCCATCCATCCATTCTCACAAACTTTCACATTTATAAGATTAGTAGGAAGTAGGATGTGGAATATCTTATATATTTGAAAATACAATGAGCATTAAAATATCAAATCAACCTAAATTTTATTGAAATCTTTGTGCAGAAAATTCAATAATGTTATTCTACAAACAAATCAAAAAGTAATAGCTTGGAAGTGGGACGAATAATGAATGAAGTCGATATTTTATATTTTCTAGTTTTCATGCCCTATCTCTCCAAAATGAAAGCCGAGAGTAAACTGAGTTGGTGTGCAAACAATATATTTTCTCATAAATAATTTTCCAATAAATAGCCCCGTTTTATTTCAAAGGAAAACCGCACTGAAGGTGTTTAGACTTGTGTTTAAAAAAAACAAGATATTAGGATGTAATGGTGGCAAGACTTTCTTTGATGTTTGTTTTTATGATGAATATAAACTTCAAGGTTCAATAAATCTGAGAAATTTTCACTAACAAATTTTCACAGCAACCTAAAAACGTGACCTCTTTCAGTACAGTTTACCCAATTTGGGTATTTTCCAACATGTAAAAATTTACTTTTTCTAATAAATTAAAAAATAATTAGGTATTACAACTTAATAAAAGTCAAAAAAAATTAGGATTTTATGTGTAATTTTGTAATTATATGCATTTTGAAGTCACAAAAAAGTTGAAATATTTACAACTAAAAGTGGAAAAACCTTAATAATAATTAGTTGACTTACATCAAATACAATAAGTTTTTCATTCATTCATTCATACAATAAGATTTACTATGGTATGTAATGAATATAAACGCGCAATCTTCGGAGATATCAGAAATTTTGTGCATATGGCCACAGTGGCGTGCACAGGATTATGACACTAGGTATGCGGCGAAGTACTCGGTCACAAAAACTTTTTCGTTTATAGATTTTTAGCATAGCTACAGCCAAGCGACGGATCTCTAAGTCGAAACCATGCCAACAGAGCAAGTCTTAGATGTACTACTATTCATGTACATCTTCTACGGCAACGCAGACAAAACAGCGATCGATCGTCGCGGCGGAAGAAATTCTAATAAGTAAAATAATAAGCATATTTTAAAATATTATAACTACTCACCAGTCAGCTTCAATTTTCACATATTAAAGGTTCCGGTTACTTGAGATTACTATATCCCGATGTAAATTACTAAATAATATGCAAGGAAAACAATATAATTTAATCTTGTGTACACAACCACACAGCCAGTTATACGTTTCATAACTTTTAACATGAAATTTTCGAGTTACATTATTTTCTTGCTGGTTATAAAGACTGTATATCTTTATAGATACGTTATGCCCCTACAAAACAACTAATTAGTGGAAATATTGTGTGAAATGTGTGTATGCAGTGCACGTACAAGCTAAGAGCATGAAAGATTGTCACAAATAGGGCAATATCTCCGCTACTTTTTGCGCCATTTATGAACAAATCTGCTTCTTATTAACATATTCTGTAAATATTTGAATAAATGTCGTAGAACCTCTGTCAACAGTTTTGTTATTTCAGCAATCAATGCCATGTCGGGCGTGCATAGGGATTAATTAAATAGATAGGGAGCGATGAAACGGGTCTCCCTCTACAATGCAGGCATTTTATACTGTAATAAATCGTGTTTATAAATATGATTATGTTATGATCTATCAAACTTTATTGCGTGTAAAAATTACTGAAGTTTTAAAATAATAAGATTCTCTGATGTTGAATCTTTGATTTGTGTACGAGGATGTCAGTTTGGTATAGTTATCATATAGTTCAATTCGAATATTAACATAATATAAAATGTATGGACAAGTGGATACCCATACAACAAACGTGATTTTTTATTCCGTTTTGTACGGAGACTTACGTGCGCGAGTCCGACTCGCACTTGGCCGGTTTTTAAGATAAAATGAACAAAAACAGTGTATTTTGATAATAGTGAGAGAATAGCCTCTGAGAACGGTTTTCATGAGATATTAAGACACTAGTCACACGCAAACAAAGTTCGCAACTTTGTTTAGGTGATAGAGATTTAAAACCATTTTGCACGCCCCACTGCCCAAACTGTAACCTAAAGTACAGATTAATTAAATATAGTTACCTAAAGCTACAATGTTTGTGGACGGGTGAATATTTTTAGAATGGTTAATCCACTTATTTCCTCTGCCTAAAAATAATAATCCTAAGTAAAAATCCTCTTCAGAGAACACGCTGTAAATGTTTAATAGCCGGGTCCACACCGGACGATCCATCGATCCCGCGATCCGCGATCCAGGATCGCGGAGCGTGGATCGTGGATCGTGTTATGCCGATCCACTCTTGGAAACTTGCGATCCCAAATATGCGCTCCAAGCGATCCTAAGGCGATCCGTGATTCAGCCAGTCTAACTCTTGTACGATATGGAGTCACACGTACAACGGCGGCGTCTTGCCGTTGCAGCAGTAACTTTTATTTTGCTTAAATGCTTGCGCAAAAAATCACAAAAAAGAAAACGACGGTTTTGGGTGAAACAAATTTACAAAAATCGCTTGGAATCTGGGACTCAGCTGTACGCAGAGTTAGTGTCAGATAAAGTTGAACACAATTTTGCAAGAATGAATGCTAATCAATTTGAGATATTGTGTTCATTATTAAATAACAAGCTAAGAAAGAATGATACAAATTATAGAGATGCCATTACTGTGAAGGAAAGATTATTACTAACATTGAGATTTTTAGCAACTGGAGATTCGTACGTCAGTTTGCAGTATCTGTTCCGCATTTCCAAACAGTCTATATCGATAATTATTCCTGAAGTTTGTGAAGCCATCATTGACCTGTTAAATGATTATGTAAAGGTAAGTAAAACCATACTTTATTACTCAATAAAAAAGTAGTGTATTACAATCATAATTTAAAGAAGTAACATGTTTACAATTATTAATTATTTTTTGAAAACATGATATAGGTAGGTACTTATTTAATTCGGTGGTGACTGTGGAAGTGAATAATCCTGAGGTTTCAGAAACTGGGACTGCGATGAATTGGAGGCTAGATGAGCAGACGGTGATGTCTGTGGAATTGGAGCTGGATAATTTTGAGGTTGTAGAGACTGGGACTGTGATGAAGTGGATGCTATTGGTGTGCCAGGGTATGAATTAGTGTAATATCCATAATTGCTATCCCCATATCTTCCTGTGTCAGCTTGAAAAATAACTTGGCATATAGCATTTTTGACATTAACTAATGTTACTGCATCATATTTCCGCAATTCAGTAGATATATACTGCCCGAAAGCAATGTAAGAATCAGTTTCCGGTTGTGGTGGCTGAGCACATTGTTGCAGAAGTTGGAAAGCCTCTGAAAGAGTTTCATCTGATATGTCATCTGCATTATTAGAAGTAGTTTTCTTTCTTTTTTTTGTTCTTTTGTTTGTTGTTTGGACACTGGATTGTGCATTCTGATCATTCTGCTCTCTACTCTGATCTGTGTGGTGGTTGGCTCTCTCCGGTTGTGTGTCACTAGTAATGTTACTGTTCTCGTTTTCGCTCACTGTAGTATTAACTTCAAGTTCCCCTTCAGTCGTATCAGATTCTACCTGTAACAACAATTATTATTACTATTTACTGCTTATTCTTATTTTCAGCTTTATATTATAATTAAGATCTCCTTTATTTTCAGGTGCCGTCAACTAAAGAAGAATGGCGTACAGTTTCTCAGCAATTCGAGAATAAGTGGAATTTCCCACACGTGATAGGAGCGATGGACGGCAAACACGTCGCTATACAATCGCCTTTTAATAGTGGCAACGACTTTGATAATTACAAATTATTTCCTAGTATTGTTCTTTTTGCATTAGTAGATGCAAATTATAGGTTCCTGTATGTGAATGTTGGGACTAAAGGCAGAATATCAGATGGAGGCGTGTTCAAAAGCACAAATTTATATAAAAAAATTGAAAAAAAAGAGCTAAATATTCCTCCACCGGAGATATTGCAAGTTCCCTATAAAATTGAGGTACCCTATTATATACTAGGTGATAAAGCTTTTCAGCTTAATGATTATACTATGAAACCATACGATGGTACACGGGAAAGGGGTTCTTGTGAAAGAATTTTCAACTACCGACTGTCAAGAGCACGTAGAGTAGTTGAAAACGCGTTTGGAGTACTTAGTTCTGTCTACAGAGTCCTGCGTAAACCTATGCTTTTGGAACCAGAAACTGCGACTAAAGTCGTGCTGGCAACGGTTCATCTATATAACTACTTACGCAGTAATCCTAACTTTATATCGCCAGGAACGTTTGATACAGTACAGGAGAATGGAGATGTAATACCTGGAAGCTGGCGAAATGAACCGCCATCACAATCGCTACAACCGATGGCCGTCGTACCAAGAAGAGCAACAGAAAATGCCACTACAATACGGTCCCACTTAGCAAGACACTTTGTTACAAACCATACAATAGTTTGGCAAAATGAATATCAGTAAACTAATAGCTCACATGTTCCAATGTATCGCGTGTGGTTCCGGGTTCATTTTTATCCGCCATAAAGTCGAAGTCATCATACGCAAACCACTTTGATTTATATGTATCTTGAGCACCTGAAATAAACAAGTTACTCATTAAAATAACCACGTGTATTTCTAACAGCTTAAATGTAAAAAGCGAAATCACGTGAAATCCACAGTAAATATTATGATGTAATTACTTATAATAAAATATATAATTTTAATACCTACAGATAAAAAGTAGCTTTGTTTTCTTACCGGATCCAGTTATACGGCTTTGCTTCTCTCTGTGTTTCTCCCTTCTGTAGCCTCCCGCCAGAGATCGCATTTTTTTCTTTAGGTTCTCGATCGACTTATTCCCCATTTCACGAGAAATCTGACACCAAGCATCATCTCTAACACCTCTATTGGTGTAATTAGAATCTTTGGGATCCCATAAACATTTAAATTCTTTATAAAGCGATATCAAACGGCGACTTTCTGAGATGTCCATGGCGAGGTGGATCGCGCGAACCAACACAACCGTCCACACCGCGCGCATCACGCAACTGAGGCACCTTTGAGGCTGGCACAAAAACCGACCGCACACGGATCGCGCGAGGTAGGGAGCGCGCGCTCCAATACGTGCGCATGGATCGCGCGCGGCACGTCCACACCGCCTGCATCTTTGGATCGCGCTGCTGCCGCGCGCGATCGGAGCGCGATGGATCGTCCGGTGTGGACCCGGCTAATTACATATTGTACTCACTTCGAAACCATCGCCCGGCTATTTAATTAAGAGTAGGTACTGAGTACCTACCTTAGTAAGCTACCTACATGCGAATGAACTCCTAAAAATACACTCGTATGAAGTAAGCCATTTTAAGTACAAAAATAAACAGATTTAATTTATAGCACAGACCTAATACCAATTAATGTTATATATTGTCATTATAAAATTTAATTATTTTTAATTTTAATACAAAATGAGATTTAAGCATTTCAACACTTCAACATATTACATAGATTTAAAAGGATTAAAGAAACAAAGTTTTATCTTAAATAATGTTTTGCTAACATAACTGAGTTCTATTGGTAATTGGGCGATCCCTATATTAGGTATTTCTGGTACGTTCTGTAGGTAGTTCCAGAAATAATAATTTTAAACAACAAACTTACTAATATAACATAGACGTATATGTTATAGACGAGGCATGTTGAAGTGAAAACTGTCCCCACTTAAATGGCCCCTTTGGTGGTTTTGGGGCCATTTTGACATTTGAGGTATGGTTAAATCAAGATGGCTGACATTTGAAGTATGGTGAAAACCAAGATGGCGTAAATTTTTCTTGTATGAATTATCTTAATTTTGAAATCTTTGTAATATAATCAAAACATTCTTCATTATGAAATTCTCGTCGTGTATAGTTCAAAGAAGTTATTTTAATTTATTAACATTGCACTATGACGTTAGTCTCCTGATTTCTGATGAAACTTACTTTGTATGTAAAACTTCTTCTGTGGACTGTGACGCACACAAAATACAGTAATCATTTTTTTGGCATAGAATATAGATTATGAGTATATATTTATGTTACTTAAGTTACAACTTGTAGCCTGTAGGCATAGTTTCCTCATGTTTCCTTGTTTGTGACATCTTTGTTAAAATTGTTTGTTCCATTATTATCTACTAGCTTTTGTCCGCGGCTCCGCCCGCGTTAATACAGTATCCCACGGGAACACTGTAATATTTCGGGATAACAAGTAGCCAATGTGTAATTCCAGAGCTTAAACTACCATCATGCAAAATTTCATCAAAATCCGTTCAGTAGTTTTTTGCGTGAAAGAGTAACAAACACCCATCCATCCATCTATCCATTCATCCTCACAAACTTTCACATTTATAATAGTAGTAGAATTTGTATACAAATGAATCAATGAATTGATATTACTTTAGACTGTGAGGGAGAGCTGTATCCTATAACTGTTACGCCTACCTATACTGCCGGTTCTTCTCGCCGGGTTCGGGTTCCGAACCGGTGGTAATTGTAATCCTATTTTTTTTTCTTTGTTTAAGATTCGGAAAACAAAACCTTGTTTTTTATTCTGAATATTTTTTTCCCGTTTAGTCTATCACTAATCCATATTAATGTTAAAACCCATAAACCCAATTTTCTAATAAAACATTTTTATTAAAAAATGTTTACACTACGGATACCCTAATCCAACATGGCTGTCTTTGTCTGATACGTTGGAAAATCCACTTGACAGACAAAGACAGCAACTTGGTTTAGGTATCCGTCATGTAAATATTTTTATTAAAAAATGTTTACACTACGGATATGCTAATCCAACATGGCTTTCTTTGTCTGATACATTGGAAAAGCCACTTGACAGACAATGACAGCAACTTGGTTTAGGTATCCGTCGTGTAAATATTTTTATTAAAAAATGTTTACACTACGGATACGCAAATCCAACATGGCTGTCTTTGTCTGATACGTTGGAAAAGTCACTTGACAGACAAAGACAGCAACTTGGTTTAGGTATCCGTCGTGTAAATATTTTTATTATTATGGGGGTAAGAGTCCTAACCCCTAGCGCCGTACAGTCAATCGTTAGGGCTAGAGGCCCTAACCATTGATTATGTATAAATACATAATAATCCTATTACTATTATAAATGTGAAAGTTTGTGAGAATGTATGGATGGATGGATGGATGTCTATTACTGCTTCACGCAAAAACTAACTGAACGGATTTTGATTCAATTTGTTTGATGGTTGATCAAACGAGACGCGTAGTTTGGTTCAACAAAACAATAAACATATTTTCATCAAACGGGCGTTGACAAAACTATCAAACTGGCCATGTAAACGATTAAATTGGTTGGACTCAAACTAAAATGTACGTGTTTAGTGTTCGCGTCGTAACTCGTATGTCATTCCGATGTGATACGATTTGAAATGTCATTTGTTGACAAAAGTACCTAGAGTAATAGTAAGGGTGGAGTGATTCAACATCTTTGAGTAATATCTGGCCTGTCTCTTTTACTTATCGAAAAATCGGTGGGTATCGAAAGTTGGTATGCGCGAATTTATTAGCATTAAAATTATTGTAACACCTATCTTAGGTTTAGTTGG
Source organism: Phengaris alcon alcon (assembly GCA_037179445.1). NCBI lineage: Eukaryota > Metazoa > Arthropoda > Insecta > Lepidoptera > Lycaenidae > Phengaris > Phengaris alcon. The sequence goes on from JAYRCH010000059.1 coordinate 774,010, forward strand.
ATAGTAATTCGTTCACTAAAGTAGAGCAATAGAAAAAGAAGTGGTAATTAAATATTTAGATTAAATTATTTTCTAAAAGGAGATAACCCCGATCTCGTCAGAAAAAATAAGAGTTACGCGATAGAAAGAGACGTAACTTCCAGGTCAGAATTAGGTAAATATAACCGTAGATTATTAAGCGCTGCGCGATCTGAATCGAAGTTAATCATATCGTAGCAAGAGTCCCTATTTCTATAAATGACTTTTCGGAGTGACTTGTTTTATGTATTCTGTGTAGATACACAAAAATAGGCCAAGTTTACACAATACACAACGATTGTTTGGTAATGTTAATTAAATTTGTCATCAAAAATTAAATTGATTTCATTTTTAAATATTTAAAAACAGAATGAAAAAAGTCAAAGAAACCCGGGAGAAGGAAATTATAAAAAGGAAAGAAAAACATTTGAAATAAATTCCATAAAGATTCTATATATAATTTCTACAAACTTCAGTAATTATTTCCGGCCCTCTCTGTTGATTTTATTCTTAATCACAACTAGAATTTCTTTTGAGAAATTTAATTTGAGGACTTGTAACACAAAAATTCAAAAGACTTAGGAACACCTGGAAAACACTCTGATAAGTCTAATGTATTTAATGTATTCCAGTATTCCGAAATATGTGTTCAAACTTATTTCGTATGCACATTTTCTTGTCTTATTAATCATGTGAAACTCTGTACAAACTTTTTCATCGATTTTGGAACTTAACAAATATTATAATATTATATTATTATTATAGTAGGCTCCACAAGGGAAACTATCACCTACATTTGTGTTCGGTGCGGATGCTTCTGTGCTGACTACCAAGTTGAAAATTGCGACCATCCACCGCAAGCTTTTTCCAGTTAAAAAAGTGAAAAAAAAGCGTTAAGATTTGTAGCCTGTAGCGTCAATCTTAGAGGATCAAAAACCAATCCTACACAAATCACACCTTATCGGGATCGATACAATGCCGTAGATGGAAATTATTATTAAATCATATTATTATTAACATATAAACTAGTTTAGAGTTTATAATTTTAATCAAAATTAATATTTTTAAATACATAAAAAATATGAAAAGTTTATTTGCATTAGTACCTTTAATTGGGGAGACGACTACAATCTACATGTAAAATATTCAGTTTAATTTATATACTCAGAAATATACCTATTATATTATATATAATAACCTGATAAACATAAGAAATATAATATTTTATGTGTAGTTTAGTAATTAGATACCTGCGTCTAAAAAACACAAAAAAGTTTCAATTTTTTTGCTAGTACGTGTACACTGTGCTCTTTCACACATCGTCTGTAGGTTGTAGGTGCAGAATGTAGGTGTAGGTTGTAGGGGTAGGTAGTGGGTGTAGGTTGTAGGTGTAGGTTGAAGGTGTAGGTGTATTTATTTATCTATCCCATTTTATAGTTAAGACGACAGAACAACGTGTGTCAGGACAGCTAGTCTACTTATAAAAATTAATTTTAAAGACGTCAAATGAAATTTATTTTGCATAAATAATTTAATTTAACTTTTAAATCAAAAATAAAATTAACTTTGGCACAACGGCAATTACATTTATCTAAGGTAAAATGTAATTATAATTAATTAGTTACATAACTCAACAAGACTCCGAATTCAAGGTTTCTGTGGATACTTATGTAAATTATACTATGTAAATATGACTGAAGTTAATTGAATGTAATCCGCATTCTCTCTCCTACTGAGAGGGAGAGAGAATGCGGATTACATTCATCTACAATTTCTACACCTTTTCAAATCCCTAAAAGTTAAAACCCTACACCTACTACCTACCCCTACAACCTACACCTACATCCTGCACCTACAACCTACAGGCGATGTGTGAAAGAGGACAGTGGACAGGACAGGACAGGACAGAGGACAGTCAAATAGAAGATGGAGAGGTCCATCTCCTATTTGACTGTCCAGCACTTCAACAAAATAGAAACAATGTACACCTTGGGCAGCACGATTACTCTGCCACATAGAAAATTCGCAGCATCAACCCGAGCCATATCATTATCAGTTTATGAGTTTACGAGGCTGGGGACGGTACTATAACGCGAAGGCGTCACAATAGATCCACTTGGGTCGCCGTGACGTCAGTTCGGCTATGACCTGCCTTCGATTGTAATAAAAAACTTTTTTATTAATTAGCACGTATTTGAAATCCACGTCATTAAATTAGTTTAAAAAAAGTCGTAAAATTGCATTTAACAAAAAAGTCTAATTTGCCCCCTGTGTAATTAACAATACGAGGCATACCTTTTAAGTTCTGTCGTTTCCATATTTTCCGGCAATTTTGAATTAGGAACTGTTCTATATTCGAATGTGTTTAAATTATAAATCTCAAAACAGTTGAAAGTATTAGGATTAATGCTATTGTCTAGTCACAGCGTCGATTGGAATCTGTCTGGTCACGTACGAAAATGAATCTTTCTAAGGAAAATGTTTGTGCAATAGTTTTCTACAACTTTAGAAAAGGCCTGATACGGCTTCAGTGTTTTGAAGAGCTAACATATGTGTCCTGTGATGAAGCCCCATGTCTGCGGACTGTCGAACGCTGGTATTTAGAATTCCAGCGTGGACATACTAGTGTTAGTGACAAATCTCGCGAAGGACGCCCAAAATCCGCCTTCACTGAAGATAACATCATTGCTGTGAGACAATTAATTTTCGAAGATCGTCATGTGACGTATCGAGAGATAGAGGCTCCATTAGGCATATCAGGGACAACCATTCATAAGATCTTGCATGAAGCGGTTGGTGTGAGAAAGCTAGTTTGCAGTTGGATACCGCATCTGCTTTCCGACGATCACAAGGCGGCCTGCGTCAGATGATGTAAGAAAATTATGCAAATGTTCAACCGAGGAGAGTCAAATTACGTCTACGACATCATCAGTGTTGAAGAATCTTGGATCTATGCCTACGATCCTGATTCCAAACAAATATCTGGGTCTTTCAAGACGAGCTAAAGCCGACTAAAGTTGTTCGTTCTCGAAGCACTTCAAAGAAGATGGTAGCCACGTTCGTTGGAAAAACCGGTCATGTTGCGACTATTGCACTTGAAGATCGTAGAACGGTTAACGCAGAGTGGTATACCACAGTTTGTTTACCACAAGTCATTGCCGAACTTCGAAAATCTAACTCAAAGCGACGCGTCATCCTGCGCCACGACAACGCAAGCTCACACAGCGCTCGTCAAACGATTGAGTATTTGAAGCAGGAAAAAGTAGAAATTCTTGACCATCCCCCATACAGTCCTGACCTAAACCCTAACGATTTCTTTACTTTCCTGTGAAGAAGCAGTCGGGGGTGGTGGGAAAGTGGGGGTGTTCAAAATGGCTGACTTGAAAGCGTCAAGTCAGCCATTTTGAACACCCCCACTTTACAGGGGAATAAATGTTATAATAACTGGTTTGAGCGAAAGGAAAAGTGTATTAAGCTACGTGGTGAATACATACTTTGAAAAACAATAAAAAGTAGTATAAGGTTCTAGTTGTGTTTTTTTCTTCAAACGACCAAACTTAAAAGGCATGCCTCTTATTATTAATATTAATTAAAACTTCTTACAATTATTATTATAGATCTGTAACACAACTGATCTGTAACAAAATAACAAAAATAAGAGTGAGAGACATAAACGACTTGTATTTTGGGCGGCTAGAGTCTCGATTGGATGCTCCGCAACTTTAGGTGCACGAATATACTTAGTTATTGCATTAACAGTAATCGTGATTAAATTAAAATCGTGATTAAAATTTTAAAACTCAAATAAAAAAATACCTGATTCCTATTTTACTATATTGGCTCACTCAATTCCGGTTCTAACTCATTCTAGCTCATTTGACCATTATATCAAATCTGAAATGCTTAATCACCTTTCTAGGTCACCAATTCCCGATTCTACGCCTTTCGTTCTTAGCCAAGTAACTGGGAATGATGTCAAAAGACGTTATGTCCATCTGCTCGAATGCCGTAGGTGATGATGGAATAAGTCGTAAGATGATTATTCCGATTCTTGATATTATTACGCCTGTACTTGTTCATATCTATAATTATTGTATTGATACCTGTGTTTTCCCAAGTGCATGGAAGGATGCCAACGTCATTCCATTACCAAAGACATCGCGGCCTAGGCTGGTGTCTGACTTCCGCCCTATCTCAGTTTTACCTTTTCTCTCTAAAGTTTTAGAACGGCTGATCAGTCACCAGCTTACCAACTACCTAATAGACAATAACCTTATTAGCTCCTTTCAATCTGGCTTTCGTCGTGGACACAGTTCCACTACCGCACTAATTAGGGTTACCGATGACATTCGTCTTGGTAATGGACAATAAGCTAATTACCATTCTAGCCTTGTTAGACTTTAGCAATGCACTTAACACTGTCGATCATGATGTACTACTGAGTTTGCTAAGGTCTATCAATCTGTCTCCCCCACTGATTGACTTACTCCGCAGTTACCTTGTGGGTCGTCGTCAAAGACTTAAAGTGGCTGACAGTTTTTCGTGCTGGACCTCTATCACTACCGGTGTCCATCAGGGTGGCGTCTTGTCCCCACTTCTCTTTGCAATTTTTATTAACTCCATTACTAAATCTACTACTTCATTGTTTCATTTGTATGCTGATGACTTCCAAGTCTATACTCAATCTTCCTTGATTAATCTGCGTAATGCTATTGACTCCCTTAACAGAGACTTGGAAATGATCTGTAATTGGAGCAAGCGTCACGGTCTCTTTATTAATCCTGCTAAAACACAGTTGATTGCTATTGGAAGCCCTGGGCTGGTGTCGAGGATTGACTGGAACAGCTTGTTCTTTTAAATAATGTAAACATTTATTTTAGTAAATGTGTAAAAAATTTGGGTGTTTATTTTGACGACACATTATCATGGTCACAGCATATTAAAGAAGTTAGTAAAAAGATTTTTGCAACTTGGTTCTCCGTCTGTCGCCTTCGTTACCTTCTTTCAATTCCAACTAAGATTAAAATCGCTGAATCCCTGTTCCTGTCAATTCTTGATTACGCAGATGCATGTTTTACCAATCTCACCGAAGAATAACTAAATAAGCTCGAGCGACTACAGAATCTCTCGATAAGGTTTATCTTCGGTCTAAAAAAATTTGACCATGTGTCAGATTTTCGATCAAGACTGAAGTGGTTGCCTATACGTTTTCGCAGGGACGCTCGTATTCTCTCTCTTGTTTTCTCTATTATACATGACCCTTGTTTACTCTCATATTTAAAAGATATTTTTATGTTTCGACAAGCTACTGTTAAAGAATTACGATCTGCATCCAATTTTCAACTAGAATTACCCATGCATAAAACTAAATATTATGCCTCCTCGTTTGCTGTTACTGGGGTAAAGCTGTGGATTTCGTTACCAAAACATATCAAACTTGCTAAAACGTTAAATGGCTTTAAAACTATGGTTAAGATGCATTATTTGACTATTTGTAGTCAGCTAAATCAATAATTCTTTTTTTTTTGTTTTTATTATTGTTTATTATTTTCTGTCTTAAGACTATAAAGTTTAATTAAAATTATTTGTGTATCCGTGTAATATATATTATGTATTTATTTATGTATGTACGTACTTATTTAATAATAGAATTTTATATATATATATATATATATATATATATATATATATATATATATATATATATATACATATATATATAATATATATATATATATATATGTAATTATAATATATATATATGTAATATATATATAATAATAATTGTTTAAACGCATGTATATTTTTTTTTTGTATTTTATGTGTTCTTTTTAACTGCTCATGCACGCCAAATTATTTTCTATTATTTCCTCTACCCAAGGTTGCCTGGAAGAGATTGCTACCTAGTAATAAGGCCGCCATTGTGTTACCTGTGTAAATTGTATTTTTTACCTCTTTTCTTTTATATTTTTTTTATTTTGTTTATGTTGTGTGCACAATAAAGAATATTTCATTCATTCATTCATTCATTGCAATATCGGACCGAACGCTCCGTGATTCCGATATTACGAAATTCGGAGATCCCGATTGGCATGCCTTAATACTTACCGAATACACCTTGAAAATTTCATAAAAATCTTACAAGGCGTTTCGGACGAGTTCTCTAACAAACATTGTGACACGAGAATTCTACTAATCCCTACCAATATTATAAATGTGAATGTAAGTTTGTTAGTTACGCTTTCACGCGAAAACTACTGAACGGATTTTGATGAAATTTGGTATGGTCGTAACTTGAGCTCTGGATTAAAACATAGGCTACTTTTTATCCCTGAAAAGTAGTGTTCACGCGGGATACTCAATAGTATATTTACGCGGGCGGAGCCGCGGGAAACAGCTATCCCTACTAATATTATAAATGTGAATGTAAATTCGTTTGTTACGCTTTCACGCGAAAACTACTGAACGGATTTTGATGAAATTTGTTATGGTAGTACTTTAGACTCTGGATTAAAACATATGCTACTTTTATCCCGGAAAAGTACAGTGTTCCCGCGGGATACTCGATAGAATATTTACGCGGGCGGAGCCGCAGGAAACAGCTAGTGAGGATGGATGCATTTTTGTTACCCTTTCACGCAAAAACTACTGAACGGATTTTGATGAAATTTGGTATGGTAGGGCTTTAGACTCTGGATTAAAACAGGCTACTTTTGTCCCGAAAAAGTACAGTGTTCCTTATACTGTATTTACGCGGGTGGAGCCGCGGGCAACAGCTAGTTTTAAATAGGATTCTTTGCCTTTTAAATGTATCTGACAATGTTCTGTGAAGATTCTGTGTGTGATCTGGCTGCAAAAATGTTTTATGTCACGGGAATACAGACCCGATTGTCATATGGATCAGAGACCAGACTCCAGAGTATTGGCATGAATATAACTGTCCGAGTAATTATTATCTGTGTGTGTCGCTGTGTTGTTAGGAACTTAATGTCAGACACAGTGACGCAGTTTGTAATCTTTCAGAATGAATAGATGTATTACAAAACAACTACTAAATTATAATATACCTAGCCTACGTTACCTATCCGGGCTATTGTTACGAATCTATTGACACCTCATTCATTAAAATCGGATCAGTGGAACACACATACATACATACATACATGCATGATACATAGACTGCCAAAATCATTACACTTCCTTTTGGCTTCGCCGTAGTTGGGTAAAAAAGATGAGGGGGTTACGTGACATTGCGCTATTATTGAAAAGTTTTCAGACGGTCGGACAGCCAGCTAAGCGTCTCTTAACTTTCGGTTCTGTTCTAAAGTCACCTATGGGCCATTTCACGTATATAATTACTAGCTTTTGCTCGCGGCTTCGCCCGCGTGAAATTGGGTTTTAATAAACGATATCTTTACAATAATAATTTATAGCCTATATACGTAATTCTGATAGTAATGACCACCTACTCGTGATATGGGTACGCGCGTAGTACCTACCTGCATCGATCGTCGTCGGCCGCGTGAATTTATTTTTCTCGCGTCTATTTTTTAACCGACTTCAAAAAATTTGGAGGAGGTTATATTAGGTCATTACATATGAAATTGGCGTTTTGTAAAGAAGCAACATAAAGTCGATTTTTTTTAAACATAATATATTTATTTAATCAAAGTATATACCATTGCTATCTATGTACTTTAGCCATCTCATAGGTAGTTTATTGATTCCTTTACTAAAAGAATCATTCGGACAGGAATCAATAAAATCTTTGACGGAGCTTTGGACTCTCATCGGCCCCATCGGAGTTGAATTTTTTCCCTTGCAAGAAGTTATCCAAATTTCGAAAAAAATGGTAATCTGTTGGAGCAAGTACGGGGAGTACGATGGATGTCTTAGATATTCCAATTGAAGCTCCTCTAATTTAGTAGCCGTCTGTTGTGCAGTGTGTGGTCTAGCGTTGTCCTGAAACAGCAGTGGCCTAGAGCGAATGACCGACCTAGGTTGTTTAGCAGCTAGCTTTTCCATCATGATTTACAGTCGCTGGCAATAGACATCTGCTGTAATCGTCTGGCCAGATTTAAGAAAGTTGTAGTGAACGACACCGGCAATAGTCCACCAAACGCTCACAAGTAACTTTTTTTGAGTCAATTTTCGCTTGGGACAGGCTTTGGCTAGTTCGCCAGGATTCAGCCATTGCGATGAGCGTTTCCGATTATCGTACAGGATCTACTTTTCATCACAGGTAATGATTCGATTTAAAATCCCTTCATTATTGTGCCGGTTGAGTAATGTATTGCAGCAGTCGACGCGCGTTTGTCGTTTTGCTACACTCAATTCATGAGGTACCCACCCACCATTCAAGCTTTTTCACCTTCCCAACACCGCAGCCTGCAGCTGACTCGGACGTGGTTTGCAATAGATCCGCTTCCACAATAGCCTTCAATTCTTTTTTATCAACTTTGGTCTCCGGCCGTCCACGGGGCTTGTTCTGCAGGTCGAAATTTCCAGAACGAAAACGAAACCAAAAACACACTGTGTTTTCTTTTGCGACACCGCCGCCATACATATCATTAATCCTTCGAGCCGCTTCTGCAGTACTGGTGCCACGGTGGAACTCGTACTCGAAAATAATACGATATTTCAAGTTTTCCATTTTGTAAACACAGTGACGCAAAGAAAAACCAAAAGAGGAAATAACAAATGAATTACGATTTTCGAAACACAAATGCACGAGTAAATAGCGGTATAAATTTTAAATTGGAATTCCTAACCAAAGAAGATATATTTGAGATCAAAGTGGCCAGTACGACGAAACGCCAATTTCATATGTGAGGACCTAATATTTTCGACCCGTGGATTTTTTTTATATGTTCAACGATTACTCCGCCGTTTGTAGACCGATTTTCAATATTATTTTTATGCTATATTGGGTTTATTTCAAATTTGGTCCTTTTGACATTTTGATGTAGACTTGATGATGAGATCCAAAATAAATCGAGGGAACCCCTCGAAATTTGTATATATATACTGATACCGGTAAATTTCATCTGGATACAACTATTGAACGTAAAGCTCCTCAGCTTTTATAGATACGCGTTTGGGAATTTCGACGTTGCTTTAAGAACTTCAAGCATATGCCACTGAAATCCATCATCATCATCATCACCCTGACCATCACCACCATTACCATGATATCTGTAACATCTTCAAATGACGCAGGTATGATGTTACATATTCTTAGTGATTTTAACAACTATAGATACCTAGTGAAGGACTTTGAACATTTACGACCCGCAATCAAAACAATCATCGTCATCATCATCATCTGAAGTTACTTTGAGGCATAATATTATTTTATACCTACGGCGACAATTCAATCATGATTATTATAAATTTAAGGTAAGGGATTGTTTATTTTCTGTATTAGAATTCTCAAAATTATTACCTAGTTACTTACTTACTTACACTCATAGACAAATTATGGGTCTCTCTGGCGAACGAGCGCCCATCGAGACCCATCCGTTGTCTATGCTTACACTTTATTTTATTACATAATTTAACATTGAGTAAGTATAGTAAGTTCAAAATAGGAGTGGATTATGAATTATAATAATCGATATGTCATTTATATAACTGCGGGGATTGAGAGTTAAAACAAAGAATCTACATACGAATAATTCAGGCTGGTTACTCTTTATATGTTATTCTTTAGATTAATATAACTTTCTTACTTATGATCCGATTGAAATTAAATACACGAAATGCTAAGTGGAACTATCCAAAACGCATTACTAAAAACCGCCGTAAAAGTAATTTTCGAGAGAACCGTACATTTTTCCGCGATAAAAAGTAGCATATGAGTTAACCCAAAGCCTAAACTACTACGACACCAAATTTCATCAAAATTCGGTGAGTAGTTTCTGAGATTAGCGCGTACAAACGTACAGAAACACAGAAAAAAAAACTTAAAATGTATAGAACCCAAACTATATACAACCCGAAACTAAAACTTTTGGGTTCTATTTCGCTCATAAAGCCTATGTAATGTAATCGTTTTTCTTCTAAATCTTCCATGCACGCTACAGACAGCGACCAGTTACGATTTTATTATATTACTAGCTTTTGCCCGCATCTTCGCTCGCGTGGGAGTGTTCGTGGCAAAAAACTTCTATAGCAAATAAGTATACCTACTGCAATATGGTAAATAGTAATAGCACAGAGTAAATTATATATCCCCTAGATAAGAATTAATAATGTATCTGTGGGAATGTGGTGGCAAGGAACAAAGGGAGATCTCCGACCGAACGAGATGGTATGCTCAGTCATGACTCAGGCCGAAGCCTACTTGAAGTCATTTCAGCTGTTGTAAATATAGCGGCGAACTACAGAAACCTCGATAGCGCGATTCAGGATTGTGGCGCTATTGGGCCGCCACATATCCGTCTAAATAACTTCTGAAAATACCACATTATTTGTGCTCTTTTTTTAACTTACGAGGGCTGATTGATAAGTTTCCGAAACGACAAAGAAAAACTTCAAAAATCTATTTAAAATAAATTTATTTCTCAACGTAGTTTCCTTCTAACTCGATGCATTTAGTCCAGCGCTTCTCCAATGCCGTTACACCAGTTTGATAAAATGTTTTCTCCAACCCCTCAAAATACTCGTCCACGGCAACAATGACTTCTTCATTTGATGAAAATCTCTGGCCACCTAACCATTTCTTCAGGTTTGGGAATAAGTGGAAGTCGCACGGGGCCAGATCCGGGGAATAGGGTGGATGCGGTAGCAATTCGAACCGCAATTCATGGAGTTTGGCGACTGCAACCATTGACGTGTGTGCAGGTGCGTTGTCATCGTGGAACAAAATTTTTTTCCTGGCCAAATGTGGTCGTTTCTTCTGGATTTCTTCACTTAATTTTTGCAGCAAGCTTCCGTAGTACTATCCATTTATTGTTTTTCTTTTTTGCAGATAATCCACTAAAATAATCCCTCGAGCATTACAAAAAACAGTCGCCATCACTTTGCCGGCCGACAAAACCGTTTTTGCTTTCTTCGGCGCAGGTTTTCCGCTCTCAGTCCACTGCTTAGATTGTTCTTTTGTCTCGGGAGTATAATGATGTATCCAGGTTTCATCGACTGTTACATAACGCCGCAAAAACTCATTAGGATCTCGGTTAAACAGCGCCAAACACTCCGATGAATCGTCCACTCGACGTTGCTTTTGGTCTACAGTGAGCAATCGCGGCACCCATCGCGCGGAAAGCTTTTTCATTCCCAAATGTTGGTGCAAAATATTAAAAACGCGTTCAGATGAAATGCTCACCATCTCTGCTATCTCTCGCAACTTTAAGCGCCGATCATTCAATACAATTTTGTGAATTTTTTTGATCATGTCCGCATTCGTGACTTCATTTGGACGACCAGACCTGTGGGCGTCTTCGCAGCTCTGTCTTCCACGTTTAAAATCAGTTACCCAGGTGTGAATTGTACTCAATGCAGGAACAGAATTACCTAAAACACTGTCTAGCTTGGTTTTAATCTGGGTTGCTGTTTTCTCTTTTAAAACGTAAAACTTTATCACCGCACGAATTTCGTTTCTTTCCATTGTTAAGAAAATTTACGACAGAGAAAGTTCTACGTCCTCTCAAACAAATTCCATCAGTTCGATTAAATTCAAATTTGGCGTTCTATTTTCAAAAAGATGCCAGAATATAATGTAATATTCCTTTTTTGCGTATCATTTTTTTAAGTTCGTCGTTTCGGCCAGTTATCAATCAGCCCAGGTTGAATGGGTATAGTAACCTATCCTTAAAAGATAGACATTTTATGTCATCGCTAACTTTTCTGTAGACTTTTAGTAGAGAAACAATCCCACCATATATTGTTTTGTTATAAATTATCTCCAACGGGTTAGGTTAGGCATCGTTTTCTATAAAAGATCCCAGATGGTTTGATTTTTTCCGACTCCTTCAAGAATCATAAAAATCACAAAACCTTAACGCATTATCCACCTGAACCTTCCTAAGGAATCACTCTGTCGGTAAATATAAACTGCATGAAAATCCTTTCTGTAGTATTTGAGATTATCGCGAGCATACAGATTCGGCGGGGGACTTAAATTTATAATCAATTTTAGAGAAAAGTGGAAAGTGTGCGTATTGACCCACCCACGCTGGTTAACACGACCTTAGGTCCGGAATCCGGTAGGCCGGGAAAATTCAGAGCATTGAAAATAGAAATCTGTGCTAATACGCTAATAGAGCTGAAAATCAAACACACGAGTGTCGTGCTGTCATATGTACGTAGTAACTATTTATTAATCTGTGCTGTAGGGGCGTTGAAACAATTTTTAAATTTTGTTTCATACACCAAACACTATTGACAGAAATTGTATTGTGGCAGCTTGTAAAAAATAAAATTTTGACGGGGAGAAAATGTCACTCGGCTTTTTGGAAAATAATGGTATCGAGGACGGAGGGTCCGCTCACATCCTTCGTTCAGTAAAGCCGCGCGTATTCCTATAAATGAATACTTTGATAAAGAAACTATTAATTGTATAAAATATATGTGTGAAGTGTACCTACTGTGTAAGAGTAAATATCGTATGAGTGAAACTGAATAAATGTGTGGTTATGTAGAAACTGTTTTATTTAACAAACTTTTAGTGACGAGACTCCTATAGTATGTATTAGTACCAATCGTTAGATCATTCTTTGAACTTGCAAATGACCAACATCAAAAATTGTAATAATGTGGTAAAAAATCGACTTAACCGTAACATTTCATCTTGTTTCAATTCTCCTCATATCGAGGTAAAATGAAACAGGGGAAGGATTAACAAGGACAGTTGAAACATTATGATTTTTAGAGAAATATCAATGGCTGTAAAATAAAATTTGTGATATAATGATGTAAAAATATAACTTATATTTCATTTTAAACCATCTAAGCACAATTTGTGAACTTTATTTTTATTAAACTGGTATTAAGGAATATATTAAGGATTATCTTAATACTAGCAATACTTTAAATTGATAGTGAAAAAAATCAGAAAATATTATAAAACCTTGTCTTAGTTGAAACTATTAGTTAGCCATGAAAATTTTTAAATAAATTAATTTTTACTAGTAACACTTTCACAATACACTATAGGGCAGCAAGATGGCGATATAATATCATTTTATTTTAAAATGTTTTAAATATTTGAATTAATACATGTCAAATTATTCGGACATAACATTTCATACTTACATATGAAATGTTATGTCCGAAGCTTTTTTATTCTTTTCTGATGCATTGTGACACCCAATAACGACACAAACTGTTATAATCTATGCACAGTCGCAGTTGTATGCACTTACGCTTGACCTTGCTTGCTTGCTGCTTGCCTTTAGCCGTGTGCGTCACGATTGCTCCGCCACTTTATCTAAACAGAAAGAAACTTCGCCAAAAAAATTGTCGGAATTTGTCAAAATCGAAGGGTACAAACCAAAAATTTGTCAAAGTAGAAACAAATATGTTACAAGGATTTTAAGTTGGCCGCGCGAACGTAACGTGGACGATTGCGCGGCCATGAAGATCTCAGGAATCACGTAGGTCAGAGATCTAATTCCTTTTGTCATATAAAGACTGAATTTGTCAAAAATTGTCGAAAAAGGAATTATAAACTCTAATTCGATATTTTAAGAAATATTTACCTAAGAAGTTCTGGCCGCGCAATCCTCCACTTGTCGTTTTTTAATGTTGATTATATCTTTATAACTTACGAATAAGTACAAAAAACTGTTACAGGAAGAAAGGTCTTAATTTGTCGAAACTAATGAAAGCAATAAATACTACAAAAGCTTAGTTAAACAGACAAATCAGTCCGAAACAATAAATACATTGCCGCGCGGTCGAAACGTTACTTTGTACGCTGATATCTCAGTATCTGTAATTGCTAGGATTTCGGTGTAAATATCGATTTATTCGACATATTAACCACATTAGAATGACATATCGTTTTACTCTCAGAACAGTTATAAACGCATGTAATCTCGAAAAATATGTTCTCTCGTACAATGTTCGAGTAGGGTAACCATTATTTTGACTTGATTTGGTTTTGGTTGGATTTGATCTTTTGCTCTACTAGACGAAAATGTATCTATTTCATCAATAATACCAATTTGGCCGCAGACATTTCCTATAGTCGAATTTCGACAATTTACTCGTAAAATCAAATTTGGTAAGTTATGAGCTACAAAAAAAATCATTAACTTAGTTATCGCTATGTATGTTAAATGTGCAGACCAAGGTGAACTAGAGTGAAGGAGGAAATGCAATAATAAAAAGGTATACATTATCTCCCTTACCAGGCCTCTGTCACTAGATGTAGTTTACTCGCACTAAGTGCCAACCGCAAGCCGGAACATGGTTGATCCATTTCGCAGTGGGTTGTCGACAATCGAGCGCGACGCGCTCGTACTAATATTAATTGAATCGATATGAATTTGCCTGGTAATTTGTGTACTGTACATGGATGTAGACCAGGTAGAAGAAGAAATAAAGGAAAAATATCTTTTTTCACATTACCTATAGTGATGAAGACAAGCGACTGTCATTGTTTTTAACTAGATTTTAAAATCTGTCTAATACACTGATGTCTATTTTGATTTATGTTGCTTTATGTAGCATGACTATTATAGGAAAAAATATTTACGTAAATCTTATATCCTAATAGCACATATTACTAAATAGTTACTACGTAAGTAATAATACCTACTTGTACTCTTATATTTTATTCTGTGCTAATAGTATGCATTCAGAAACATTTTATGGGTAGCAACGTCGGTCTTTGTTTTTTCTATAGGTACAAACTTTGGTTTTTGTTTTTTAGTAAAAGTTAGTACTTTACGACTTTGTACTTAAAAAAAGTGTTTCAGAATCGCACAATTTCTTTTATATGCCTCATTTAATAACAACGCTTAAACGACTACTTCTCAAGTTACCCCTCTGAAGTAATGTTATGTGCTCACTATATAAGTCTCAAAATAAAAAACCAACATCCTCAGGTATAGAAAGCTATTTCAAAATAATGAAAAATTTATTATTTGCAAAAAGATTTGAAAAAACAGCATTGACGAGTATCTAAAAATCCATCATGATTATTTATTAGGTGAAATGAAAATTGCTTTTAACTGTTTAAATATTGCCTCAGAAATTGAAAAAAAAGAGAGAAACAAAAACAGGAAAAAACAAAAAAAAAAGGAAAAACTAATATCAAGACAAAAATGTAGCAAAAAACAATAAATTGATGTAATGAAAACGTTTTCAAATGATTCCGTGTTCTCTAAAATACCTTCGTATATTGAAAACTGGAGAGGCGAAGGCGTTTCTACCAAAAATGACGACCGTCTGAATATTATATTTAAAAAAATGGCAATTTAACTATTTTTTTTTAATATAACTTTAACCAATACATGTGCTTTTGATTCCGTTTTTTTTTTGCCGGCCCTCGGATATAAAGAAAATAAATTCTTACGTGAAATATTTGACGGTTGTAGAAATAACGACGTTACAACGTTTTTAAAACTCATAAGCGATTCTGATAACTATATAGAAGCTTACAGGCTTAGAATAAAAATTGCTTCGAATTTTTTCAAAAATAATGGATATAGTTGTGACTGTAACGCCGCATTTATTTATGAACACATTATAAATGACATTATTTTCAGCGCGAGTTCTATTAGTAATTGTTTCAACAGTACGTGCAGGAATTCGGGCCTATTAGAGAGAAAACATGTATTTCTACCATTGAATTTAGATGTAATAAACATTTTTTCCATTCACAACTTAGAAGATGCTATTCTTATAAATGAGTGGGAAAATAAACGATGTAGAAAATGCAATGAATTAGTTAAATTTACTTATACATTATCTAAAATAATATCGTTTGATTTAAACGGTACACAAATGATGATGTTACAGGACATACCTCAAAATATTATACTAAAACAAAATATTTATAAATTGTTAGGTGCAATTGAATATATTCCACCAATTCTTGGGGCAATGGGTCACTATAAATGCCATTTTACAAGAAATGACAGAGTGCTTTGTTACGACGATAATATAAGCAAAATATGTGACAGTACAAAAGACCCTGTTTACATCCATTTTCTAACATATGGTTTTGTAGATGTGTAACCAATATTATTATTTGTGTTATTTGATTTGTTGATTTTGTTGAATAATTACTGATTTTTTATTTTCTTTAAAATGTTTCTGTAGTGGTTTTCAAATTATTTTTTGTTTGTTGATTTTTTGTAACATGTCTATTTTTGTTAATTTTGCAGCTGTGATGAATAAATATATCTAAATATTGAAAGAAACAAGTTTAGTTTTATTTAATACTTTTGCAAATTGAGTTAGATGTTGTTCAATATAATTGTAAGTGTCCAGTTAGAGGTATTCCCAAATAAAATCAAAATAATGGTTACCCTACTCGAACATTGTACGAGAGAACATATTTTTCGAGATTACATGCGTTTATAACTGTTCTGAGAGTAAAACGATATGTCATTCTAATGTGGTTAATATGTCGAATAAATGGATATTTACACCGAAATCCTAGCAATTACAGATACTGAGATATCAGCGTACAAAGTAACGTTTCGACCGCGCGGCCATGTATTTATTGTTTCGGACTGAATTGTCTGTTTAACTAAGCTTTTCTAGTATTTATTGCTTTCATTAGTTTCGACAAATTAAGACCTTTCTTCCTGTAACAGATTTTTGTACTTAGTCGTAAGTTATAAAGATATAATCAACATTAAAAAACGACAAGTGGAGGATTGCGCTGCCAGAACTTCTTAGGTAAATATTTCTTAAAATATCGAATTAGAGTTTATAATTCCTTTTTCGACAATTTTTGACAAATTCAGTCTTTATATGACAAAAGAAATTAGATCTCTGACCTACGTGATTCCTGAGATGTTAATGGACGCGCAATCGTCCACGTTACGTTCGCGCGGCCAACTTAAAATCCTTGTAACTTATTTGTTTCTACTTTGACAAATGTTTGGTCTGTACCCTTCGATTTTGACAAATTTCGACAATTTTTTTGGTGAATTTTCTTTCTGTTTAGATAAAGTGGCGGAGCAATCGTGACGCACACCTTTAGCCGATTGGCTGTATATATATATATAAAGTTATTCGGCTATATATATATAGCCGAATAACTTTTACCTGAGAAATAAATAATTGCTTGTGTGAGTTTGTTGCTGTAACTTTGATTACATATTTATTAAAGTAAGTTTAATTAAGTAAAATTTATCTGACGATTGAAAAATCAGCCCTTAATCTGACAAAACAAAACCATCGGAGTGTCAGAATGAATGTCCTTAAATTATAACCTAAAAATCCTTTAAAAATTAATTAATTTTGCGGAATTAAAATGTCAACCTTTCGGTTGAACGAGGAGTTGGAGAAACACGGGTGCTGACAAATTAATTTCACAATTAAATATGATTAACATAAATCTTAAATGAGCAGTTATTTAGTAATTAGTAGGTACACAGTAAGCACTGATTCCTGATTGATGATTAATTTCCTTCAAAATTCGATTATTAGTGTGTATAGTGTTCATATAGTCGTACTGTAGGTACAAGTTACTGGATAAGAATGTAGGTAGAACTTAGGTTAGACACCTAATACCTATATTTGTTTTATGTATTATACGATATGAAACATCGTATAATACATAAAACATTGTTGGAATCTAACAGCAACTAGAATAATGCAACCTTTTAACATTTTTACACCTTTTGAAACCATTTTCGCAATTTTTTTTTAGATCAAACGGCCTTTAAGGTCATCCCATATGTCAACTACAGCCCTTTTCATGTGTCAGACAAATAAAAAGGGTAACATGATGTGTCGTTAGCACATGTTCGATTTATAATTGGGGCGTAACTAAAGCTATCGATCACCATAGATTTAGATTATCCCAGACCAACAACTGTGTTGGCACTGGCCTTGCCAGGTGTGTACGGAACCCTAGAATGACCCTATATTAACACTGAAAAAGTCATCAGCCGCTCTACTCGCTCCTACATTATACAGTGTGTGAAAACACTTTTGGGGGTCGCAGGTCGCAACATTACCTACTTCGTAAAATCTATTATCGCTTTTCTGATTGAAATATTTCATCCCAATACCATACCAAGTATTAATTGAAAGTTTGCGTTGGATTAATAACGAATGTCCCTATTATAACTTCTTCAACTTATTAATTGTTAAAATTAACTCAGTTTGAGTAATATTAACTTTAACTTCCTCGGTGCCAGTCATATTGTATTGGTGAAAGAAAAAAAGGACTCTTCCTTCTTTATTTATTTCAAACCATAGATAATTGATTAGCCTCGTTGGCGCTCGAACGCCCAGCGAGACCAATGATTATTGATTTGTCTATGTTTCAAACTAGCTTTTGCCCGCGGGTTCGCCCCCGTAAATGCAGTATCCCACGACATCGTGGGATACTGCATTTACTTACTTTTTCGGGATAAAAAGTACCTATCCTATGTTTCAAACAAGAGCCTAAATTACTACCATACCAAAGTAGTAGGATAACTATTTATCAAGGATTTATTTAAAAAGAAATTTTGAAAATCAGTCAATAGACGACGGAGTCATCATTGTACATACCAAAAAAAGCTGTTTATTTGGTATGTACAACGATAACTCCGTCGTCTGTTGACGGTTTTTAAAAATTCCTTTTTTGATGTAAAGTCAATAAATACTCCGAAGTTGGTCCTGTTTTCACAAAAGTGGTGACCTGATGTAGGATCCATGAGAAATCGAGGGAACTCCTCAAAAAAAAAATATATGGACACATATAGTGATTTTGACGATTTTAGAAGTAACCCAAGAATATGCTACCAACAAGTAAGATTCTGCACCAAGGTATACCCTGGATCCAAAAGCACTGAAAAGAACTCCTCAGTCTTTAAAGAAATATCTATATTGTTGAAAGAACTGCAAGCATATGCCATTATGTAACTTACAGTCATTATCATCATCATCTCATACACAATACCTAATGGAAGCTTGGCACGTATTCAAGTATACATTCGATTGTTTATTTTAAACATTCCTAAAATGTATTAACAATAATTTAACAAATTTCATTTTTACTTTGGAAGTCGGTTTAATTTTTTGTTAAAAATAATGTTTTAATTTGTCAACAAAATAATCAAATTCATTCACGGAAGGACGGTTCCTGCCAACGTGACAACAGATAAACATTATAGTAGATAATACATATAATAGATCTTTACCTATAAAATTGCCGTTCTGCAGTACTGGACATTTCAAATCAAAATAATTTTTGTTTGGCTAAGAATTCTAATTTCAAATTAATTGGAAAAAAACATGGAATTCTTTTTCCAAAAGTAGTCATTTGTTTATTGATTAGTGTTACATTTTCATCGCATTTCAATCTTTTTCGTCATCATGGATACGTAAAAAATTCGAGTAATTATGGAATATGAGTACCGTCGTGGCAGCAACGCGGCACAAGCGGCACGCAACATCAACGAAGTTTACAGAGCTAATACTACAAACTAACGCACCACCTGTTATTGGTTTGCTCGCTTCCGTTCTGGAAATTTCGACCTGAATAATGAACCTCGCGGTCATCCGAAGACTTTGGTCGACAATGACGAATTAAAGGCGATTGTGGAAGCTATCAATACACAATCAATATTGTTTGTTGATTGTGTCTCATAGAATGATACACAATCTACGGCTGAATTAGCAGCAGCTTTCGACGTTAGCTTCAAAACAATATTGGTCCATTTGCGTCAAATTGGCAAGGTAAGAAGCTTGACAAATGGGTGCCCCATGAACTCAATGATCGCCACCGCGAAGTATGCGTCGAGACGTGCCTTGCACTGCTCAACAAACACATAAATGAAGGAATTTTGAACCGCATTGTTACCTGCGATGAAAAATGGATTCTGTTTGATAACCGCAAGCGCTCAGCAAGTTGGTTGGATCCTGGTTCAGCACCTAAACAATGCCCTAAACGAAAACTTACCCCTAGAAATGTGATGTGTCACTGTTTGGTGGTCTAGCGCCGGTGTGATTCATCACAGCTTCTTACCAAACGGGGTGAGCATTACTGCAGATGTGTACTGTGAAGAACTGAACACAATCATGGAGAAGCTGGCACATCTCCAACCAGCATTGGTCAATCGCTCGTCTCCGCTGCTCCTGCACGACAACGCGCGACCTCATACTGCACAGCAGACGGTCTCCAAGTTGCACGAACTGGGGTTGGAAGCTCTCCGTCATCCGCCCTACTCACCAGACCTTGCGCCTACAGACTACTACTTTTTCCAGAATTTGGATGACTTCTTGGCGGGAAAAAAAATTCAATACCCGAGAGGCTGTACAAAATGCCTTTGAAGAATTTGTTGCCTCCCGTCCAGCTGATTTCTTTAAGAAGGAAATCAATACACTGCCACTGCGTTGGCAAAGATGCATTGATTGCATGGGTGATTACTTCGATTATTACAAATAAAAAATACATGAAAAAAATTAGTTTAATTTTTTTCGTACAAATCGGCAATTTCAATTTCATTTCAATCAATTTCAAAGACCTAATATAATAATATAATACTGTGATATATAATAAATAATTATAGGTAATAATTAATTATTATTAAGTCATTACATATGAAATTGGCGTTTTGTAAAGGAGGAACATAAAGTCGATTTATTTTAAAACATAATATATTTATTTAATCAAAGTATATACAGTTGCTATCTATGCACTTTTGCTATCTCATACGAGGGCGGCACTGAAAATTTCGGGAATCAAGGAAGTGACACAACATTACTATTTAAAAATGTATTTATTGCTTTTCGAAGTATTATCCGCGAAATTTGACACATTTTTCCATACGATGGAACCAATCATTGAAGCAACCATTCCATTCGGAAGTTGGGGTCTCCAAAATGGCCGTTTTGTAGGCGTCCACAGCTTCTTCAGGTGATAAAAATCTCAATTTATTCTTTATTTTAGGGAAAGTATAGAAATCATTAGGGCTTAGTTCGGGGCTGTACGGTGGATGGTCTAATAATTCTATAATTTCTTGCTCTAAAAACTCTTTTGTTCTGTGCGCGGTGTGAGAACTCGCATTGTCGTGATGGAGGATGATGCGGCAGTTCTCTTTACGGAGTTCAGAAACGACCTGTGGCAAACAAACGTTAGCATACCATTCTGCATTAACCGTCCTTTGTCCCTCAAGAGGAATAGTCGCAACATGGCCGGTTTTGGAGACAAACGTGGCCACCATTTTTTTGCAACACTCCGTGAACGAACAATATTTGTTGGCTTTAACTCATTTTCGAACACCCAAACTCGTGACTGGTTTTTTGTTTCGGGTTCGTACGCGTATATCCAGGATTCGTCACCTGATACGATGTTGTATACAGCATTTGAGGATCCTGCGTGGAATCTTTCGATAGTTCTGACGCACCAAGTAACGCGAGCCGCTTTTTGCTCTTCACAGAGCAAATGCGGTATCCATCGGGAAAACAACTTTTTTACACCTAATTGTTCATGCAAGATTATTTGTATTTGACTCATGTCTAAAGTTGCTTGAATGAAATTGATCTTCCTCAATCAGCTTACGCACAGCATCAACGTTTTCTTAGGTGACTGCAGTTTTTGGACGAACTTGACAGGGATCGTCACTGAGCTTGACACGTCCACGTTGAAATTCAGCAAACCAGCAATAAATTGTGGTTTTGGATGGGGCTTCATCACCAAATGCAGAAATCATCCGGTCAACACACTGTTTTTGTGTTAAACCACTTCGAAAGTCATAATAAATCATCGCTCTAGAATTTTCTCGAGTCTATTCCATTTTCTCAACGACTAAACAAGTTTGACAAGACCTTGTGACAAGACCGAGAATCTTTTTTTAAATAAATAAACGGTATTCGATTTTTAAAACCAAGGAGTTTTAAATTAAAAAGATTTTAATATGACAGGAACAGTGGAAATATTCCATTCCCGATACTTTTAGTGCAGCCCTTGTAGGTAGTTCATCGATTCCTTTACAAAAAAAACCATTCGGACAGGAATAAATAGAATATTTGTAGACGCTTTGAACTTTCGGAGTTAAATTTTTTCCCTTGCAAGAAGTTATTCAAATTTCGAAAAAAATGGTAATCTGTTGGAGCAAGGTCCGGGGAGTACGGTGGATGTCTTAGACATTCCAATTGAAGCTCCTCTTATTTGGCAGCCGTCTGTTGTGCAGTGTGTGGTCTAGCGTTGTCATGAAGCCAGGGCCGTCTTTACCAGGGGGTGCAAGGGGTGCGGTGCACCGGGCGCGCTGAATTTTTGGATATTTTTTTTTAACTTAACGCCATTGCACAGTTTTATATATATGTAGTTTTATATATGTATGCGCAAGCAAAAAAAAATAGTCATCAACAATAATATTTTTTTTACTTTTATTACGCTTTCGGCGCTTGTCATGTAACCGCATTACTACAGTAGGTACACAAATAACAATTTTATTTAATACAACACGCGCGCGGCAGAATCTTTAATCCAAAGAGAGTGTATGTATGTACGTTTGACACGTTGACGCCTGGTCACCCGCACTTGATGCAAAATGATCTCTAAGTCAATAGAGTATATAT
The DNA here is from genome assembly GCA_037179445.1 of Phengaris alcon alcon. Taxonomy (NCBI): domain Eukaryota; kingdom Metazoa; phylum Arthropoda; class Insecta; order Lepidoptera; family Lycaenidae; genus Phengaris; species Phengaris alcon. The sequence continues at coordinate 796,729 of JAYRCH010000059.1, forward strand.
AAGTTCATTTGAAATGGGCCCGCGGCGCGGCACCTGTGCGTCTGTCATAGGCGAGTAATTGCGCCCTTTGACATTGCCGCCCGGTCGCCCGCACTTAAAGTAAAATGATCTCTAAGTAATAAGTTAATAAAGTGTTAGTTCATTCATTTGAAATGGGCGCGAGGCGCGGCACCTGTACGTCTGTTGCGTCCTTTGACATAGCCGCCCGGGAGCTCGCACTTAAAGAGAAATGATCTTCAAATCACTACTATTAGGTGTGAGTTCATTTGAACTTATAGCGCGGCGCGCGGCGCCTATGTAAGTGTCGGTCAGTGATTGATCTGATTTCTTCTTTTTAAGCAATTGAATTCGTTAGCTCATTTCATTTGCGACTACCGGCGAATTAGCACGGAAGTCTTCAGAAAAAAAATATATTAAAGGTAAGACAATTTCATTTTTTTAGTGTTAGTATTAGAACTTAGAGTCTGATACATTACAATCATTATCATAACATCCAATGACGTCTTCACCATTAGGGCACACGGAGCCTGTGCCCAGGGCCCCTGTTCTCAGGGGGCCTCGACGGGCCGATAATGTCAAACAGTCCGAGTCATGACTGTTTTGTTTATTTGTTTAATAATAATTGCAAAAATACAAATTTCTGAATCAGTAACATTAAGATGTTGCTGATTGATAAAAAAACTACTTACTTTATTTAGAATAAAGAAAGAAAAATTTAATACTAAATTGAAATTTGATTTTATTGTAGATGGCCGAATTAGGGGATAAAAAGAAACCATCGGGTGCTCAAAATAGAAAAAGGAAACTGGAGAAAGAAAAAAAATTAAAAAGCTAACTTCTCCGATTGAATCTTTCTTTCGACCTGGTAAGTTCAGCCAGTTGGTACCATAAATAAAACATCTGAAGTGGCATAAATTAGTGACAGAAGTCGCTGGTGTATCCTGCCTGGGTTCGAACTTCGATCCCTACGTTTCTACCTACTTATTATTATTACAGTTCTTTTTTTTTTTTTGTATAAGTTACCTGTAACTGTATACCTAATGAGTCTTAAATAAAGTAGGTTTTTATGATTATGACAATATCTAATTAATTGTTTTTTTGCGGATTGTGCACCGGAAGGCGCGTTAGTAACTAACACTCACTCTTCTGCCAAAGGTCTCGGGTTCGAATCCCAGCCGGTGCAATATTTGTTTTAATACATACCTTCTCAGTCTCAGACCTTGTGTTAAAATTTTGTATTGTGTGATATGTTCAACGCGCGTTCCAATCGTGGAGATTATGGCAATAAATAACCCCATAGTTTTGGACTATGGGGTTATTTATTGCCTTTAGCTCATGTCTAACAGTGGAATGGACTGTCTGTACTTATATCTGTACTTATATGGCTTGTGTGTTTGTCATTTGTTTTTGGGGAATATGAATTATGTGTTTTCATGAAATAGCCGCAGGCGAGATCCACCAATCGCAACTTAAGTAATTTAATTTTTTACAGTCTTACTGTTTGCGCATAGAGCGTGCGTAAGCGCCTCGGCAATTCCACACTGAGCGCGCTCGCCCGGACTAACGGATTAGACTATGCCCGATTGCCCTTAACTTTAAGGCGCTGCTTTTAATGTCCTAAAATATTATCGCGGTCCTGTTACCACACTTGGTTACACAAATTGTTAACTACAGACTATCTTATGTTTTTTTTAGGTACAAAAGGTAGGCTTCGTCAACATCCACCCGACAGTTAGAAGAGACACTCAACTTGGAAGAGAAAACTTCTACGAGTATTTCACAAGTTCCAGCTCATACTAGTACCAGTACCTCGCCTGGCTCGCTTACTCCAAGTGAACCAATTCCAATTGTTAACCAACTTTAGTGTACAAAGGCTGGGGTCTTCAAATTAAATACTGGATGTGCTGAATCACTTTATTTGCACAACTAGTTAGGTAGGCGGTGGGCAGACGACTAACTCTCGCAGGAGTTAATTCGCCACGCCACGAATATAGCTGACTTTACATTATGCAATTTCCGAGAATTATAACACACACTACATACACCCCCTTCTAAAAAAAAAAATGATTTACATAATTGACAAATAACAAAAAAAAAAATTGAACTTAGCAAACGTTAACATTTGGGAGCTTATGTTGTGACGAAACACTTAAATCTGTACCCTGATTACAACTTAATTCCTTCCTTAACATCTTCCTTGCACGTGAAACACAAACTTTGTATATTAGAATAGCACAAAATTGGAAATAAAGTGAATGCAAATATTTCTAACTTAACGTCTTATAACAATTAATATGTGCTGAGATGACATTACGCAACCTTCGCGTACCTACTTGCTAACAAAAATGCCAATGCACCATTAACCTAGTTATCATCCAAGAATCTTACAGGTCTTTTAATTTTTCTGCCACTACGTGATTTCTGTAAAGGCGTATACACATTAGCCTCACTATGCTGATCTAATCTACTGTCATGTCTGACTTCATTTTCTTCTAAAATATACGCGGGCTTAAGTCTATCAATCGACACATTACGTTCTCTATTATCAATTAATATTTTAAAAACTTTACTATTTCTTTCTAAAACTTTATATGGTCCGCTGTACGGAGGCGTTAGCGGTCTCCGTACCGCGTCCACTCTTAGAAAAACATGTGAACAGGAATTTAGATCAGCATGCACAAAAGTACTATTACTATTTTTACATGCCCTTTTTATGGGCTTAATTTTGTTCAAAGTGTCTCTTAAATTACTTATAAATGAATGTGGATTATCAATTTTCATACTTTTATCTGAACAAAATTCCCCCGGCAACCTTAAATAATGTCCCAGAGCAAATTCCGCCGCGCTAATATTATCGTTGTCCGCTTGACAAGCAGCTCTCAATCCTAACATGACCGTAGGTAGTTCTACTAACCATGATAGATTATTATTCAATCTAGCCACCAGAGCCGACTTCAAAGACCTATGCCACCTTTCTATCTTACCGTTACACTGTGGGTGGTATGGGGTAGTTCTCGTTTTTTGGATACCTAACAATTTCATTAAATCTGTGAATAATTCGCTTTCGAACTGTCTACCTTGATCGGTGGTAATAACTTTAGGACAACCGAAACGACAAATCCATCCTTCATAAACTGCTCTAGCTACCGACTCTGCGGTCATGTCCTTCACAGGGCAAATCTCAGGCCATCGTGTTAATCTATCGATCATAGTGACGCAGTAACGGAAACCGTGCTCAGTTTCCGGTAAAGGTCCTATCAAATCAACGTGCAAATGTTCGTAACGTTCGCTATGGTTAAAATCGCTAAGTTTCGAAACTGTGTGCCGATTAACCTTACTTCTCTGACACCTCACGCACGTCTTGGCCCAGGTCCCTACGTCCTTATTCATACCTGGCCAAAAAACTTTTTTACTAATTAATGCACGCGATGCTCTAACTCCAGGATGAGAAACGTCATGAAATTTATGAAAAACACTTTTCCTAAACTGCGATGGTATATACGGCCTAATATTCTGAGCTGATGTTTCACAATATATTTTAATATCATCATTATTATCGAGCGCTAGCTGTTTCCATTGCAATTTATCATTCGTTTTAATCCGCGAGCTCAGCGTCTGTCGCCTGTGCTCTCGCAACCTCCACGTATTCGCTTGAACTAGGGCATATGATACTCTCTATTCTCGATAAAGCGTCGGCCACCTGATTTTCAGTGCCTTGTATATGTTGTATGTCGCTTGTAAATTCGCTAATATACAACAATTGACGCGCTCGCCTAGGTAACTCTTTATTAGAACTTATTTTACTTAAAGCAAAAGTGAGCGGCTTATGGTCCGTGTAAGCTGTTAAATTTTTACCTTCGATTAAATCTCTAAAATAAACTATTCCCGAATAAATCGCTAAAAGCTCCTTGTCGTACGTGGAGTACTTCTTTTGCGGTTCTGATAACCTTTTTGAAAAATATCCTAAAGGTTTCCAAGAATTGCCTTCCCACTGATTTAACACTGCCCCTATACTAAAATCTGACGCGTCAGTCATTAACCCTAATTTAGCATTAGATATCGGATGCGAAATAGTGACGGCCTTTTTCAAATTCTCTTTACACACTTCAAATGCACTATTCGCCTCGTCTGTCCAATCTATACGCGTCTTATCTCGTTTTTTAGCCCCGTGTAAATACCTATCTAAAACTCCCTGAACTCGAGCAGCGTTAGGAATATGATTTCTGTAAAAATTTAACATGCCCAAAAATCTACGTAATTGTTCTATTGTCTCCGGTTTCGGATATGACTCGATAGCTTTAACTTTTTCCGGCATCGGACTTATACCTTTTTCTGAAACTAAATAGCCTAAAAATTCTATAGACGACTGTCCAAAAACACATTTACTTAAATTAATAGACATTTTATATTTACTCAATCTTTCAAATACTAATCGCAAATGTTCTCTATGTATATCGGGGTTATCCGATCCAACGATGACGTCATCTTTGTACCCGAACACGACTGACTGACCTTTGCCCCCTGTACAGTCACCGCCATAATTCAATTGTTCTATGCCTGATAAGACTGTATTATTGATAAATCTTTGAAATGTTTGTGCCGCGTTACGCAGGCCAAACGTCATTCTTGGAAATTCAAAAAGGCCAAATGGCGTAATAATAGCTGTTTTTTTAATGTCATCTGGATTAATACCTATAAAATGATAAGCTCTACAAATATCTAATTTTGAAAAAATTTTCTTATTATGTAACCCATACGTAAAATCTTGTACTCTAGGTATCGGATAACGATCTGGCTTTGTAATTGCGTTTAACATCCTATAGTCCCCACAGAGTCGCATACCACCATCCTTCTTATGTACAATATGTAAAGGACTGGCCCACTCACTATTTGAAGGTCTACATATTCCTAGTTCTTGCATCAACTGAAATTCTTTTTTAACCCTATCGTACCTGTCGGCCGGTAACCTCCTGGCACGCGCGTGGACAGGTGGTCCAGTAGTCTCTATGTGATGATAAACGGAATGCTCTGGGACGTCCTTGAAGGTTGGCGGTCGCATGATGTCCTGAAATTGTTCCAGTAAATCCGCGTAAGGATGGTTGCTATTTATGCTTTTAATAGTGTCGACAAAATTTGTACTTTTAATTCCACAGACCCTTAGGGTGGTCACCGTATCAATTAACTTATTATTATACAGATCTACATTTAATTTAAAATTCCTCAAAAAATCGGCACCTATTATCGGCTGTTTTACATCACATACGACAAAAGGCCATTCAAATGACCGTCTTAAGCCTAACGATAACTCTAAATTACATATTCCATAACATTTAATTTCGCTGTCATTAGCAGCATACAACTTTAGATCGATTTTTTTGATAGGCTTTCTAACACACCACTTTGGAATTACGGAAATGTTAGCGCCTGTGTCGATCAAAAAACTATATTTCGTTACATTATCTCTAATCAATAAACGATGGCTTTTGGCTACCTGACCTTGAGTACATCCGTCCACCGAGCCCGCATGTACCCCATCTAGTTTTCCGGCTGCTTGGCTCGCCACGCGCAGGGTTGCTCGCAGCGGTTAGCCCTCGATCTGTACCGAAAATGAAAACGGCACAGCCAGTCCGGGTCCCCAGGTACTCTCCGCGGCCGCGATGTCGATCTTCTCCTGAAGTCGGTCGGTCTGTAGTTGCTCCTCGAGCGCCCGCGACCCCTTAGTTCGGCGCGGAGCGCTGCAACCTCCAGCTCCAATCTGCTCATCTGCTCGTCCGACTGTCCATCTGCTGCCTTCTTGCATGACACGGCTGCCACATCTCCGACGTTGGTGTATTCAGTAATCTTGTCTGCCATGGCCGCCAGCTTGTCCAGAGACTGATCTTCACAAACCGCCATGACTGCTCGAACTGATGACGGCATCTTCGACAACCACAGGCTCTTGAGTGTGTTGTCCGCAATTTGTGCGCTGCGCCCCAGATCTTTCATGCGCCTTAAAAACTGGGAGGGTCTTTGCGAACCCAACTCCAGCTCCGACACCAACTTTTGCATTTGTCTTTCGGCACTCTCTTCATAAACCTGCAGCAGTCTCTCCTTAAGCGCCGTGTACTTGTCCTGGGCGGGCGGTGACATCACGAGGTCGCTGACCTGCTGAATGGCCTCTTTTCCGAGTTTCGATATGACCAGGTTGAATTTGGTCTCTTCACCCTGCTTCTGTGGGGCCATCAAAGCCTCGAACTGCGCGAACCATAACCTTGGTAAGTCTGTCCACAATTCCGGTAGCTTGGTGGACACGCTTATGGATGCCAACGCCGCGCCTGACGCCTCTTCCTTGCAACCCGTGTCTGATGCCTTGTTCATTTTTCTCGAACGAAATTGAGCCGATGAGTCAATGAGCTGATGAGCCGCCTGCCGCTGTACTCGCCACGTGCCACGGCGTGTTCTTCTATTACGTCACGCTAACTTCCTGTCGACGCGTGGAATTCGATCTCGAACAAAAATTTAGCCCACAGCCGATGTCACTATTTACGCCGATTCCCTTCACTACAAACTTTCTTCGAGAGTTCTTCGTCGGGGTCACCAGTTTAGTGTACAAAGGCTGGGGTCTTCAAATTAAATACTGGATGTGCTGAATCACTTTATTTGCACAACTAGTTAGGTAGGCGGTGGGCAGACGACTAACTCTCGCAGGAGTTAATTCGCCACGCCACGAATATAGCTGACTTTACATTATGCAATTTCCGAGAATTATAACACACACTACACAACCAACCACAGAACCAGATATACGATTTTGTGAAAATGTCGCGAATGATCCTGCTCTCTGGCCGCAAGTAATACCCAAAAATTTCAGTTTATTTTTAACAGAACATTCAGATTCATTGATGATTCATTCATGAACATTCAATTCAGATAAAAAAACAACTATCCTTCAGATCAGTAACATGAGGTCGTTTTCAGATACATATTACAGTAAAAAGTTACAAAACAACGAAATTATTCATCGAATTTGGCTTGTATATTCCACATCCACTGATTCTGTATTTTGTTTTCACTGTAAGTTTTTCAATAAAAATGTCACTGCATTTAATGCTCCCACTGGTAACAAAGACTGGGGGCATTTGTCGAGAAATATAGAACGACATGAAAAAAGTTCAGGGCACATATTATGTTATTTAAAAATATTTGAATCTAAGAAATGACTTATTGAAAGGGCAAACAGTAGACTCGGTAAATCAAACTAAAAATAGACCGCGAAAGAAAGAGGTGGACGGCAGTTTTGGAAAGAATAATCGAAATTATAAAAATTTTTACAGGTCAAAATATAGCATTTAGGGGCACAGCCGAGAAGTTGTATGATCCAAATAATGGTAATTTTTTAAAGTTGGTGGAGAGTATCTCTAATTTTGATAGTACACTATCAGAACACATGGCTCGACATTCAAAGAGCTCAGCATGGCATGCCACATTATCTTGGTCATAACATTCAAAATTAACTTATTAGTATAATTGCTGAAAAAATTAAAACGACTATAATTAGTCTTCTGAAGCAATGTAAATACTACTCTGTAATTCTAGATTGCACACCTGATATTTCACACCAAGAACAACTTACTGTTATTGTGAGGTTTATTTATTTAAATCCATCGACAAAACGCGCTGAGGTACGAGAACATTTTTTGGGTTTTTTACCTGTAACTGATACTACCGGACAAGGGTTGGCGACATATTTGTTAGATTTCTTAAAATCATGTGACATTGAATTAGATGATTTGCGAGGTCAAGGATATGATAATGGGGCCAATATGAGGGGGAAAAATATAGGCCTCCAAAAAAAAATATTGGACATGAATCCTCGTGCTTTTTACGTACCGTGTGCTGCTCCCTTAATTTAGTAGTAAATGATGCCGCTAAAAGCTCACTAGAAATTACAAACTTTTTCTGTATTGTCCAAGAAATCTTTGCATTTTTTTCAGCATCCACATTACGCTGGGATATAATTATGAAACAGATTCCTCCTTTGACATTAAAACCTCTTTCAAATACGCATTAGGAAAGTAGATTTGATGCTCTTAGAGCACTCCGTTTTAACATGGATAAAATTTACGATGCATTATACTATATTTTTACAAATAACAAGTATGACACCGACACAAAAAACATTGCGAGTTCATTAATAGCCAAATTAAAGTCTTATAGATTTATATATTCAGTAGTTATATGGTACAATATTTTACTAAAGATTAATATTGTAAGCAAAAATTTGCAAAAATCGGACGTAATTATTTCAGAAGCTACTAAAATGATTCATCTGGTTAAAAAAGATTTGGCGAAATACCGCACCGATAGCGCGTTTGAATAGTTGTTATCTGATGCAAAATTAATTGCTGAAGAATTAGAATGCGAAACAGAATTCAAAGAAACTGCTCGTCCACGTCCCCGAAAAAGACATTTTGATTACGAGGCTGCAGATTAGCCCATTTTAGACCCAACCAACAAATTTAAAGTATGTTTTTATTTTTTTCTACTGGACACTGCCATCTCGAAATTAAATGAGAGATTCGATTTGCTGACGGAACACAATTCAGTTTTTTCACTCTTTCAAAACATTGAATGCTGGAATAAATTAGAGATGCGTGAAAAAAAATTTCAGTGTAATCGGCTCCAAGAAAAACTAACATTTAAAAATAGATTTGATATTAACGGGAAGGATTTATATAATAAATTAGAATTGTTGCCAATATTTTTTTCCAATGCATCAACAAGTACTCCCACTGATATTTTAAGCTATATATATTCTAATAATTTTATTTACTCATTTCCTAATATCTCAACAGCTCTGCGTATATATTTAACACTGCCTGTTACAGTAGCAGAAGGTGAAAGATCCTTTTCCAATCCAAAATGGATGTAAAAATAAATGATTTAATTAAAATATTTGCCAATTCAAAAGCAAGAAAAATTTAGTTTGTTTGATGTATGCGTATGTATATTGTACATGTAATAAATAGATATTTAGTAATCGAAGTTTTAAGTTTAATTTTGTTTTTTAGAGTAATAAATAAATAAATTATCAAAATTACGTGTATTGTGTTTTCTTGGTTGACTAGGACCCTTTTCATAGTGCAGTGTGTCGTCGGTCGCGTCACGCTGCAGTGTAAAAAAAACGAGGGCGCAGGCTGAGTTCCGCACCCCGGCGCAGAATAGACTTAAGACGGCCCTGCCTGAAGCAGCAGTGGCCCAGAGCGAATGACCAACCTCGGTTGTTTAGCAGCTAGCTTTTCCATCATGATTTGCAGTTGCTGGCAATAGACATCTGCTGTAATCGTCTGGCCAGATTTAAGAAAGCTGTAGTGAACGACACCGACACTAGTCCACCAAACGCTCACAAGTAAATTTTTTTGAGTCAATTTTCGCTTGGGACATGCTTTGGCTAGTTCGCCAGGGTTCAGCCATTGCGATGAGCGTTTCCTATTATCGTACAGGATACACTTTTCATCATAGGTAATGATTCGATTTAAAATCCCTTCATTATTGTGCCGGTTGAGTAATGTAACGCAGCAGTCGACGCTCGTCTGTCTGTTTGCTGCACTCAATTCATGAGGTACCAACCTTTCAAGCTTTTTTACTTTCCCAATTTGCTTCAAGTGGATAAAAACAGTTTTATCACTAACACCGCAGCCTGCAGCTAACTCGGAGGTGGTTTGCGATGGATCCGATTCCACAATAACCTTCAATCCTTCATTATCAACTTTGGTTTCCGGCCGTCCACGGGACTTGTTCTGCAGATCGAAATTTCCAGAACGAAAACGTTGGAACCAAAAACGCAATGTGTTTTCTTTTGCGACACCGCCGCCATACACATCATTAATCCTTCGAGCCATTTCTGCAGCACTGGCACCACGGTGGAACTCGTACTCGAAAATAATACGATATTTCAAGTTTTCCATTTTGTAAACAGAGTGACGCACAGAAAAAAACAAATGAATTTCGGTTTTCGAAACACAAATTCACGAGTAAACAGCGGTATTTTGAAATTGGAATTCCTAACCAAAGAAGATATATTTGAGATCAAAGTGGCCAGTACGACAAAACGCCAATTTCATATGTAAGGACCTAATATATATATTCTTTGACCACATTGAAATCAGGTAAACTATAATAACTTGGAATTGCAAAGATATACGACCTGCTGAATCTTATATTATTTATTTTATTTTATTTAGGTAGGTATATTATTCATTATTCTAAATAGAATAATAACTTTTCTCTCAAGCCCCGACTCCCGATATATAAATGTTGTTTGTTTAAAGTTTATGCTAAATCCTCGCTGCCTAAATCTATAATCTTTATAACTTTATCGAAACAACCTTAGAGTAAATAAATCTGAGGAAACAACCTTAAACTTCATAAAGCAAATTGTTTGTAACAACGGTACGAGGTCGTTAATAACGCCCGTCACATGTACAGTTCGGACCGCGGATCGGACACTGTTCCAAACGCAGGTGGATCTGTGCGGTTTGGACTGCGTGGATAAAACTGTCGTGCTAATAACGATAAAAAATGCGGGTTGGATTGCAGGTGCATCTGACATATTTAGGCGAACGTTACAAACTGTGCGTGTAAATGTGTTTAGACTACAGTTTGAACTGGCGCGTGGACCATTATTATTTAAAGTTTTGTAAGTCGCCGCTCCAAACCGATATGTTTTATTTTCGGTTCACTCGTGATGCGCCGATAAAACTGTGGAAAATGCCCCCCGGATCTACATGTTCGTTTCGGAATTCGGAACGAAGGTTGGAACGGCACATGGTGTGTCCCGGGCCGCGCGGCGGTCCGATCTATACGTTTGAAGACACTGAAGGGCGCTAATAAGCATGTTTAAAAGATTTCAAAGTTCAAACCGATCCCAGTGTAGAGTGTAGTGTCTCACAATTTAAAAGTTCAGCTTTCTCTTTTCGTATAGATAGTAAGTAACTACCTACTTTTAAGTATTCGTATCATACTAGGTAGGGTAGGTAATAATTCTTAATTATTATTTATTATATTTTAGAGTCCTAAATCCTCGTCTGGGCCAAAATCCAAAAGTATTTTTAACATAGTGATGATGCACTGAATCAGAGTAACTTTCGCTGATAGATTCCATACGTTGATAGTCAAGGGAAGTTCCCATCATGTTCCCATCCTATAATACGCTACCAAACATGCTCTCACGTCGTGTGAACTGATTACAATAATCGCCCACGCTATGTTCAATTTCGTCACAATATCACATTTACCTAGTCCGGCGAACAATGCCCCTAGTGACAAACAATGGTAACTAATTCGATGAGCAGTGACAAAAACTCGCACTCAGCACACTGAACCTTTGGGACATTGACTGTTAACAGACAGATGATGATTATGATGACGCTACATTTTACGAAAATCCACCTACTTGTTACTTATTGCGTTTAAGTTAGCAAATATAAAATATTTGATTTTTTCTAAATTTCCAAAATATTACTTACATAAATCACCGAGGAAAATAATTGCATTTGGGTATTGTTGGCCATTATGTGGCGAAGCTGATATGTTACAACTTACAATACCCGAGGGGTGTTTGGTGGGTTGGTGTTTTACAGGGCTCCGTTTTAGGATACAATGGGGCATATAAATGTTGCCCGTGTCTTCGTACGTGCAAAAATATATCCCGGAGGAAGCATACATTTTGCTGTGAAAAAAAGTAGCCTATGCGTTAATACGGAGTCCAAACAAACTACCATACCAAATTTCGTCAAAATCCGTCCAGTAGTTTTTGCGTGAAAGAGTAACAAACATCCATTCATTCATCCTCACAAACTTTCACATTTATAATAGACTATCTGTTACTCGCGGCTCCATCCGCGTAAATACAATATCCCACGGGAACACTGTACTTTTTCGGGATAAAAAGTAACCTTTATGTTGATCAAGAGCTTAAAGTACTACCATACCAAATTACATCAAACTTAGTTCAGTAGTTTTTGCGTGAAAGAGTAACTAACAAACATCCATCCTTCCATCCTCACAAACTTTCATATTTATAATTGTAAGGAGGATAATCCCAAGGGGTGCCGTATTTAAAGTTAGGCATCCCTGCTGTAGACTATTTTCATAGGAACATACCATATTATGCCATTACGAAACTATGCACACGTGCAGGTGCCGCATATTTGGAGTTAAACATGCATAGGATTTTGAGTTTGTTTCACTAGTTCTCATTCGGCATAGTTTGGGATGCGTTTTAGAATAGTTTTGAAATTCTAATAAATCAATAAAATATTTATTACGCTTCTCGAATGTACACATTTTGCTTTTCTATAGATTATTATTCTAGCCACTTACTAATAAAAATCTTTACACAACGGATAACTTGATCAAAGTTGCTGTCTTTATTTGTCAAGTGACTTTACTAACGTATCAGACATAGATTGCAACGTTGTATATAATAATAATAATAATACTATGGACGCTTCACACCACGTCAATCTGGCCCCGTGCTAAGTATCCGAAGAACTTGTGTTACAGGTACCAGAAAACGGGAAGTATATTTAATACTTTTATACTATACATATATTTAAGATTTTTATTATATTATACACATATTTAATACACATCCATGACCCAGGAACATAGAAAACTTTTTGTTCCTTCGGCGGGATTCGAACCCGCGACCCCCGGCTTGAGCACCAACGCGCTGAACCACTGAGCCATAGAGGTCGTCCTCGTATATGTTATCCGTTGTATAAATATTTTTATTAGTAAGGGGGTAAATGTATTTCTGAGCCTAAGACAACAACATAACAAAACACTTAAGACTGCGAAAATAAAACTATCACGTATCTTCCTTTTATAGCGAATATTTTCACCGAAGCATAAATAGATATCCTCACGGGGGAAAACGTAATAAATTTCATTTTTTTTTTGTTTTTATCCTTTACTCTTTGATCTGAAATATTTTCCGTTAGTTACGGGTACTGATAGGGAAACAGGAGGACATACGATCACCCCTTTTGTTTTTGAACCCAAATTTCCTTCACAAAAGTGAAAGATCCTCTTAGAGCATAGAAGATCCTACTTGAAAAGTTTGGTACTGACTGCAGATGGTTTTGAGGTAAAAGAAAAACAAACAAGAACAAAAAATAAATTAACAAGTATAAAAAAATTATATATATTAAAATATCCGACTTCGTGAAAACTGAAAAGAAACAAACAAGAAAGTCCAGTAATCAAGACTTTTGTTATTGAATATTATTGAATAACTATACAGTATACCTAGCATTGAAATAGTTTCGCGGTCAATAATATCATAATATATAATCATTCACAACGAAAACAGTATTTATGGGAACGTTACAATTTTAACAGTGGGACTCGAGACACATAAAAATCCGGCTTCCTTAAAATGAGTACCGATTGCTGAAGTCGTTATGTTCCTTAACAGAATGTTTTTGTTTTGAATGTATCGACCAAGAAACTATTTAATTACAAGACCTAGATCTAATGATACCCCACACTTTAGGGTAGACGCGAGAAAAAAATCATGCCCACTTTACTCGTAGAGGAGGTACCAAAAAAATATTTATCGTGATTTGGTTTAGCACTTTGTCGATGTGGTAAATACACATATCCATGCAAAGTATAATCTTTCTAGCACTAGGCGTTTGGACGGTAAGCCGAACGCAGTAAGTGGAACGAAGGACGAATGGACGGACATGACGAAACCATAAGGGTTCCGATACGTGAACTACGGAACACCATATCTGACAGTTTTTTTATACGATGTTTTTAGTATACGATGTTACAAAAAGTCACAAAAAAAGTAAAAAAAAAACCATCCTGGATTATTACACCAATTGATAGTGTTGCTAATAAAGAACAATTCCAGGAAAGTAATGGTATTCGGCAAACATAAAGTTGTATTTTTATAAACTGCATAATATTATATAAATAAATGTGAGAATTATAACAAAATGCAAAAAGTACGCTCTTTCCTCGATTTTTTCGCACGTTTACTTTCCAGATAGTGTTGACAACAAAATACTTTTAATTTTGAACTAGCTGAAGAGTGCTGTACTTCAGATCTCTTCCCTACATATTTATTTCTTCGCAGTAAACGATTTTCCACAACTGATAATCGATGACCTAATATAATGGCTCTGGCAATATAAAATAAAATATAGATAAAAACAGGCCCGGAGCTATTACGGGGAGCACCGTATACAAGTATGCAGGGAAGAGAATTTGCAGTCCCGCAGTAGATACGGCATCACTGCCGCTAACCCTATTGAGGGGTCACATACAGTCCCATCATAGGCAATCAAAAATATCTTATACCTTTAAATGAGCAATTCTTGTATATTTATTTAGTTATATGTTTCTGTGATCTCGGAAACGACTCTAACGATTTCGCCGAAATTTGGTATATGGGGGTTTTCGGGGGTAAACAATCGATCTAGAGTCTTATGTTTGGGAAAACGCGTGTTTTCGAGTTTTCATGCGTTTTTCTGTCCACGCAGAATATGATCGCTAATTTCGTCTTGCCGGCCACTGTGCGTTTGGTCCAGCGGGTTACGACGCGGACGGCAAGAAACGAGTATTACGGGTTCAAATCCCGCTCGGTAACTTACTTTTGTTTTTTTTTTATATGTTCAAGTTTATTTTATTTTTTTAATTTTTATTGTTTTTAGACAAGTTTAAAAAAAAGTAGTTAATGTAATGTAAAAAGTAGTTAAAGTAGATAACAATATATATTTCTCATAAATATGTCTAACATTTACCTATACTGATTACGTGAATAAGATTTATGATTTCGAGTTTCACCATATTACAATAAATAGTAATAACCGAGCAAAGCTCGGTCGCCCAGGTACTGTTATACTTATATCTTACTGCAGAGTAGAGTACAGGGCAGAGCATAATAGATTCTTACTACTGCAGCTGCATAATCGGCAAACGGACTCTGGGCTGTTGTTCTCCCGTCATGTCCATTTCATGGTACTTAGGGCCCATCCTAAGTACCAAGAAAACTTAGGACCACCTGCTTTTTCATTAGATAATGTTATAATAAGGCATGATGTGGAGAATGAAGCTCAGGAGTCCAGCATCGATGCCATTGATAAAAAAATCTTATACACTTCGTTTTTAAAAGTATTGTCGCTGCGGAGATCGAATTTTAATATACTTTATTATTAATGATGACGTTATTCAGCACCAGTCACGTAAGGGTTTCCGCATGGGCGAGAAGTGAGCTACAGATTTGCCTCTGTCTGCCCTACGGGTCTCGATACTTCGTAGAGTCTATCGGAAAATAGGCGTGAGCATCTGTTTGTATGTGTATTTTCAACGATTACTTCCTAACTGAATTATGATATCATCATAAAATAGTATTATACTTCTCACCTTATATCTTTGTTCTGTTACTAACATTACCTTATAATCAAAAATCAAGGTCTGATAACGAAAGTACTCAGCTGTCATAAAAATCGGCATTTTGACAAAAAAACGTTTTGCGTCATCTGATAGAATTGCCTGCAAGGAACAATATCTTAAAACTAATTGTATGCGAGAAAATCGTGTAAATAGCGTATTTTTATCATTTCGTTATATTTCTCATAAATTTCTTCAATATTATTAGCAAAATATCAAAATACGACACCTTTCCTTATGTTTGCCGAATACCATTACTTTCCAGGAATTGTTCCTTACCAGCAACACTATCAATTACTGCATACAGGTTGATTTTTTTGTGACTTTAAATCTTCATTATTGATTATCTCTGATCATACTGAGTTTGAAAAAAAATGGCCGTAGCAAGTTTGATTCCTAGCATTACAATTAATCCAAAAATCTAAGTTTAATATTTTGATTTTGAGTTTGATTCTTTACAAAATCAAGCATTGCCCTTTATTATTTTATTAATTTTAGGTATGTACCTTACTTAATTAAAAAACTTGAGAGGTGTCAAGGGATACTCGGATGGAACGAAGTTATAATATAAGTATATATTTAATTAAATATATAGTTGATAATGAAGAATTGAATTGAATTATATATATATGCTAGACCTTATAATATCAGCTATATATGCCAGTGAAAGTCCCGTGAAAATCGGTCTAGCTGTTTCAGAGATTAGCCGGAACAAACACACAGATTGACAGGACGGACAGAAAAATGTTAACAATTTATATTTTATTGTTAGTACCGATCATACTTTTAAATGCATTAAGTGAAAATAAAGCTGTTATTTGAAATTTACAAACAGACACTTTAATTTTGTTTATCTGTATAGATATAATATATTATATTATACAAAAACAAATAGTTGAACTAAGTAGTCAAAGATGGCCGAAAGCACGTCGAAGGAATGCCGATAACAGTCACAATGTGTAATAGCTAAATTCTACATTATTGTCAATGTGATAAGGTCGTTTTTGTATCATTCTTAATAGTCGTTATTACATTGTGATTTCGAGTGGCAAAAAGTGTCGTGCCAGTCTTAATTTTTCCGTCTAGCCCCCTTTCGCAACGCGCCATAAGGAACTTCGTTCCAATATCATTATTTTGCTTTTTCTTATGAAATCTATGTTTAATAGTCGACTGCAACGATATATAAACGATAAAGGGTTATAAATAATAAATATTTAGGTCCATAGATATGAAATTGGGCGTTTTGTCGGTACTGGCCACTTTGATCTCATATATATCTTCTTTGGTTAGGAATTCCAATTTCAAATATATACCGCTATTTACTCATGCATTTGTGTTTCGGAAAACCCTAATTCATTTGTTTTTCCTTTCTTGGTTTTTTTCTTTGCGTCACTCTGTTTACAAAATGGAAAACTTGAAATATCGTATTATTTTTCGAGTACGAGTTCCACCGTGGCACAGTGCTGCAGAGAAGGCTCGAAGGATTAATGATGTGTATGGCGGCGGTGTCGCAAAAGAAAACACAGTGCGTTTTTAGTTCCCACGTTTTCGTTCTGGAAATTTCTACCTGCAGAACGAGACCCGTGGACGGCTGGAGACCAAGATTTGCTGCTAAGTGATTGATCCTCATGGTATTGTCGCGATCGTGTAATGCATGTTTGATTTACCGTGTAATTAACGTCTAATAGCGATTTCTGCATATAAGGCTGGGACTATACTACCGGAATCGGAGTAAATCCGGTCGGAGAAAATTCAGTTTATCGGCAAGCCATCGACTACACGGGTCCGAGTTGAGTTGCGCGTAATTTATTTTAGAGCTGGATACTGAGCCCTTTGTTCACGTTCAACAGTGTTACCTAACCTAACCTAACTCTTAAAAATATTTCTTCACAAACTACGTATGTTTGACTCACAAAAACATTTAAATCGCTACAATTATTTGAAAATCCCCCCTAATTTTTTGTATGATTAAGAATAACATAAATACTGAAAAATCAATTAATAATGATAAACAAATAATAAAAAATAATATTCTGTATTCAGCTTGTATTTAAACTGATGACTTCTTTGTAATTAGCAACCCCAGAAACCTATAAAAGGACACCCATATTCATTTTAATAAAAATTAATGTCCGCAATCTTGGAATTTTTAAATGGAAATAATTTTCATATTCAGCACCCCTAAAAATCTTCTAGATGATACCTATATCAATTTTACAAAAAATATAATATCCGCCATCTTAGAAATTCAAAATTGATGACTATTTTGTATTTTAAAATTGATGTAAGTTTCGTATACATATTATATTATTTCGTATTTTCCCCCAGAAAACCGCTAAGTTGCCAACACTATTGTCTGAAAAGAACGTAATCCGTAGTCAGGTCCATACGCTTCGCCGAATAAAATCCGACCGTGTGCCGGTTGCTTCCGGGAAAACTTCCGACCATAATCTACCCGGCGGCATCGACTACATCAATGTAGTCGATGCAAGAAAATTTCATACGATTTTTTGACAGACTGATTGGTACCGAAAACGTTTTCTCCCCGGAGCTGCGGATTCCGGTGCCGTACAGTCCCAGTCTAAAACTGGACCTGGGCAGTCGAATAGCTACTGACATAGTCGCACGAAACCAATGATTTACAAAGCACTACTGACTACATAGTACATATACATCTTCTTAGTTCTTTAGACATTGACATTGCTATTCGGCTATTTATGTACAAATTCTGACATTCAGCTGTCCTGCCCAGGGCATTAATCCAACTCGGGGCAGTTTCGATGCCGTAATTGTAACGATTTCATAATAATATTATTATTTTGTAGCAGCAGCCCAAAGTACCAGCGACAATCTCAGCTGTCAGATGTAAAAATAATAAAATGTCATTTGTCAAATTTCTAGATTTGTGTTTGTGGTGATGCTTGTTTTACGACATTTATTTAGAGGCGTAGGTATTAAAAATATAAGGCAATTTTGGTTTAGCAGTAGTTGATGATGCTTAGAAGAAACAAATCCATAACAAAGTGAGAGTTTTTACGTGGAAAATAGGTGTACGCAAGTGCTATGTCCTCTCATTTGACAGTTGAGATCCGTCACAGCGAAATACCCGATATCGCTATGACAGGAGCGGACACGGATTCCACTCAAACACACGCTCATGAAGGTAAATAAACTTGTAAACAATTGTTTTATCGTCATTAAATACAATAGAAATAATTCCTGAGACGAGGTAACTACAACAAGTAAACAGGACCACGCATCTGAACCGCTTAGCTAGAAATTTCACTATTTTTCTTGATTTAATTTCTAGACGATCCAATTTTTATTATAATATGCCATTAAATCTTAATAATAATTACTTATTATAATTACTTGTAATAACAATAGCCTATCTCTATGAATACATAATAAATGTGGGAGAGCCACGCTTCGGCATGAATGGGCCGGCTCGACCGGGTAAATACCACGGCCTCACAGAAAACCGGCGGGAAATAACGCTTGCGTTGTGTTTCGCCGAATAAGTGAGGTTACCGGAGACCCAAGGGGGGTTGGAAATTTTAAGGACTGGGAACGCAAGTCGCAACACCAGAGGAGTTACAAGTGTAACTCCTCTGGTGTTGTAAGTGGTCTTGGGCGGCGGTAATCGCTTACCATCAGGCGATCCGTCTGCTCGTTCCTGGTTCATTTAAAAAAAAAAACTATAATTTAACTGTTCATAAAAACCTATACCACACTTTGTTCCTAGTTGGTTCAAGTACTATCACTGATGATGCATCCTCAAGCAATGGAGCTACCTCTGCTAGTGGCGACGGACACACCTCCAGGCAGTCTAACTTACAGAGAATACAACAGAGGAAACAGCAAATTTACAACTGGCCTCATAACAAGAAACTACTTAAGCTCGCCATTTACTCTATATGCCAAGTAAGTTACTACATGTAAGCTTTACTATAATGTCTAGTTTCTGTTCAACAAATAACTGTTGGTAAATTACTTACATTTTCCATTTGCAAAGCCTATGTCTAGTTTTGAAAGTGCTGTGACAAAATTACTACAACTTTGGTAAAAAAATAGTAGAAGCAAAGGAATTGCTTCTACTATTTTCACTGATATGCATAACCAGATGATATGATTGTTAATGGCAATAAACCTTGCAATGCGGGCTCTCTGGAGGAGGAGCAGACGGTGGCTTCAGCTATCTTAAAGCTCCGTCAGGTTCCATTGGTTCAGCTTCGCTGTGACTAAACACTTTTTCACTTATCTTCAGGTGTTAAGTTGATTTCTATATTGTAGGGCCCAGAGAATTAATTGCAACTCAATATAATCCTAAAGGACACTGGCAAATCCTACCCGATTTTCCATCAAGAGCACCTCCAAGAAAAATAATTATTATGTTTTTGGTTTCCGTAACGTGAAAGTGACATCTATCATTTATGTTTCCTATATATATGTGACATATATATTTCCTATGTTGATAAAGTACAACTTACAATAAATATTTTTTGTGGCCATGTATCTTAATTACCAGGCAGTAAATGTATGGCAACTTGCCAGTCTCCTTTATACAGTCTATCATCTTATATCACTTTACACACTATTGAATGTGTACTTCTTTTAAACTTTAACAACCATCACTAACTGGCTCAACTCCTTAAATCTAAAAGTTAACCTATCCAAAACCAATATCATGCAATTTAAATCTTATCAAAGTCTTCCTCTTTTCTTCTTCAAAGTTCTTCCTGTCTAAATGTCTCAGTATCAAATGTTGCTATTGAAGAAGTGAGAAATATTCGTTTTCTTGGTGTCGTAATAGATCAACATCTGGAAAGCTCATATTAAAAATATAAATAAAAAAAAATCTAGTGCTTGTTACGGTTTATCAATCCTTGCTGAAACTACCAATATAGATGTTACTAGAAATGCCTATTTTGGAAATGTGTATCCATTACTATTATATGGTATCATATACTGGGGCAATTCATCATTTTACATTTATCCTACAAAAAAAATGCCTACGAACAATATACAACATGCACCGAGTCTCTAAGAGATATATTTAGGACAAAGGGATTTCTTACGCTGACTGGTATATACATACTTGAACTATGCCTATTTGTCAGAAATGAAATTCATTACTTTAGCTTGAAATCTGAAACGAAAAGGAACCTGCACAATAAATATAAATACAACATAAAGCTACCAAAAATTCACAATACGATTTTTTACAAAAGTACTTACATTACTGCTATACGGGTTTACAACCATTTACCTATAGGAATAAAAGAACTAAGTGTAAAAAAAATTAAAAACATACTTAAAAGATGGTTAATTGAAGAAGTATTTTATAATCTAGAAGTTTTTTAAAGAAAATTTATGAAATTAAATTGTAATGATGAAATACTTCTATATGATCTAGTTTTAAATTATTACTTAATGACATACTTACATATTATGTTTTATTTTTATTATGACTATCACTTCATTGTAGAATGGAATTATAAGTAATGTAATAATTTAAATCTGACAAAAAGCTAATGTAAATAAATATTATATGAAATTAAATTATTAAGCTATTTAAATTAGTAAAAATATAACAGGAATAAATAGTAAAATGTAATTAAAAAGACACAAAAAATATGTAATACCAAATACTGTCTTTATAAATTGTCCCTAAATGATGTCGATATTGCAACTATTACTTTACTATTAGTTTTAATTTGAATACTATTAGCTCTATTTTGTAATGTCTAATGTAAATGTAATCTAAGTTCTGACATTCAATTATTGCATGCCCGAACAGGCAAACTGTTGATACTATACCATTATACACTGTAACATCTTATCTATTGTACACAGTATTATAGCAATAAATAGCTCTTTGTATGTCTTTGTAAAGTGAAATAAGATGATAGATATATAGAATAGGGTGTCTGTACAATGATATATTATGTCTACCTATTGTAGACTCCAGATTGTAACTGCACTGGTTGGAAGGCACCTACTACCCAGCAAACTCCAAAGGAAAACATCCGTGCAGATAGTCAGCTAGCAGGAAACTTTTCTGAGCCTTGCAGACATTGCAAGCATACATTGGGTTTGTTTTACATTATTAAATTTTATCCTACTATTATATCTTTAAAAGGTACAACCAAATACAATATTAAGTCAAAACATTATATTTATTGTGGTATCATAAAGACTTTTTTCATAAAATTAAATATTTTCTTAATTTCAGAGAAACATGTAACCCACCTACAAGGGATGCCTGTTGCTGAAATAAACCGTCTGCTAGGGGCTATTATTGATGCAGAAAACATCTTTATGTCCATGCATAGAGAGACTGATCATGACACCAAACGAATCTATTGTTACTTATTCAAAGTAAGTTACATACATACATTTTAGTGTAATAGGAATACTTCTATACCAAAAACATAATATGACCATAATATAAAATCTTTAGATGTTGTAAACCTTCATTATCATCTTATACATCTATGCAAATAAATAAAATCGAAGAGTATGTTTGTAATATTGAATTAACAGGGTTTAACTAAATGAACATAAAAGATTTTATGGCACTTACAATAAAAAGTATTTTTTTTGTCTGTATGTCTGTCTGTTTGTTTCGGCTAATCTCTGAAACGGCTAAAATGATTCACACTGGTACATATCTGAAGGTCGATTCTGCTATTTTAATCCAACAATAATGCAGCTTCAATAATTGTTGATACAGTCCGGATCCTATCAAACAGCTAAATCGTATTCTACTTAATTTCAAACAAACGTCAAACGAAGAATTTCACCGCGATGCAATTATTATTGTATCGAAGCTTGATTGTAGATTGAGCAAACCGCTTATCCATAGAGAACGGTATTCTCTTATATTTATAACTTGACACCAATTTGACTCGAACCGAACAGTCAACCGGTTTTTTTTTTCACTTTGGCATGTGGGGATGTCATAACATAAAAATATTTATTTTCCGCACATATCACTTTTTTTGCCTTCCCCTCTCTATCCGCGCGAAGAATGTTTTCCGTCCGTCTCGGAAGACATAAACATTGTGTATGCGTACACAAATTCAAATCCTTTATTGCAAGAATGTGGTATACATGAGGTCTTACGAAATTACAATATTAAAAAGATCCTACATTCTGCCATCAAAATGGCGTGTGCAAATCATAAACATGCAGGTGAGTAAACTTATAATTAATCTAGCTAAACCAAAAATTTGCATAGCCACGCCCTAATTTCGATGATTTTGTGTAATGTTTTAAAAAAACACGAGCAGTAGACGCGCCTTAACTGACAATAATTATTGGCAACACTGGAACGTATTAACGTCAAGCAACAGCTGTCTTTGTGCTCGCTATAATTATGAATTGTAGTCAATGTAATTTCAAAATGTGTTGGAATTTTAAACGTACTAAAATAGTAGAATACCGACCATCGGTCGATTTATGACAACAGGATGATTAATTTATAATGAATTGATGGTAAGTTGAAAGTCTAAAGTCAAATACGAGAATCGGGCCTCTGATGTTTTAAGGCGTTACTTAGGCTACTTTTATCTTAGGATTCCATTTAAATAATATGGTTCCGCTTCCGTAAGTTCTACGTAAACGAAGTTGCGGGCACCAGCTAGTATAAAATAAAGCTCATGACAAGAAAGCATTATGTCCAAAATATGATTATAATGTTAAATCTTTAGATGTTGCAAACCTTTATTGTATATAATAAAGCTAACGACAATATTCTAATTTCAAAATTGAGTGATATGTAATTATATGTATAGACTATTTTATGTTAAATAAAATTTATTTTTCAGCTCCTCCGAAAATGTATTCAAACACACTCTCAACCAAAAATAGAAGGTCCTCTTGGTCAACCTCCATTTGAGAAGCCCTCAATAGCAAAAGCTATAACAAACTTCGTTCTGTATAAATTCAATTCTCTACCACAAAGAGAGTGGCAAACAATGTATGATTTGGCTAAAATGTTTCTACATTGTCTTAATCATTGGAACATTGATTCTCCTGGCATAAAGAAATTGGTAAGATCGACATTTATTTTATATACAAAGTAAATTTTATTTGTTTGTATATAAAGTTAAAAATATAATTCAATTTTCAGGAAGTATCAGATCCAGAAGAGCTATCTACATATCAAATCAATTACACCAGGTATTGTTCTACATTCTACAATAATATTAAATCTAAGCATTTTGTATAAATTTTGGTTTGAATTTACACTTCTATTTCAAAAACATCACTAAATTATACTGTTTTCTTGTATTCACATGCGAACAGGCGTGCAAATTTTTTGTCTATCCGACTGTTTGTTCCGGCTAATCTTTGAAACGGCTGGACCGATTTTCACAGGATTTTCACATGCAGATAGATGATGTTATAGGGTATAAGATAGGCTGTTTTATCTTAAGGTTCCGTTAAAAATAGGGTTCCGTTTCCGTTTGTTCTACGCAAACGAAGTGGCGGGTGCCGGCTAGTTTCAATATAATATTTGTGTGTGTCAGATGGCTGGTGTTCTGCCACGTGCCAGCGTTCTGCGACGCTCTGCCCCACTTCGATACGACGCTGGTGTTCGGGCGCACGATGCTGCGCGCGGTGTTCAAGTCCGTGTGCCGCCAGCTCATGGACAAGTGCCATTTGGAGAGGGACCGCATGCCCCCGGAGAAGCGAGTTAGTGAACTTTAAGTCTCCACTCTCAAGCCTTCCTTAGAAAATAAAACTTCGGCCAAATACTGACATCCTTATTAAAATTAAGAGACCTCTAATTCTTGTGACAGCATGTGACTTGAGCGTCACTTAATTTAACTATCATTCCAGTATTCGGCCGTTAATAATAATAATAAAACATTTATTCGACAAAATAAGACATTACATTACATACAATTTAGATTTACGCTACAAAAACACAATAACATAAGATATAATTTACATAAAACAAGAAAAGTTAGTACTTTACATTTTTTTTACTTAGTATTAACTAAGTCTAGTATTACTTCCTTAAGGGTTTGAATACTAATAGATAGATTCTCTTAAAACAAATGTCAAAAATTGTATGAAGTGTTCAGGCACGAGACATTATGGTCTATGATCCGGTATAAGAAATATATACCCTCATCTGTTATTTATTACAGATAAGAAATAAATGATAGATAATATTCACATTGACACATTGCAAGTAGGTTGCGTAGTTAAATTGCGCCCTTAGGGCTGATTCACACCGAAATGGCAGCGGAGCGGCGAGCAGCATAACTGTCATATTATATTATATAACTTTATCTTTATTACTATAAAACATAATTTCGCTGATAATATTACAGGTGTTGGTTCTGAACCATTTCCCCATATTTTTGAGTTTACTGGAGGAAGAAATTTTCAATAGCGACTCGCCAATATGGAACTTGGACTACAAACAAATGCCTACAGCCCAACTGCAAGCTATCCTTGATAATAAGTCGCGTAAGTAGCATAATAAATAGGAGTTGTAGTGTAAAATAATACAACACTAACATTGGTAATTACTCATTATTAAGTAGCAATATTAATTATTTATTATAGTTTTCTTGAATAGTTTTATATTATTAACTTGAATTTTTTATATAGCGGGCAGACGCGGCGAGTTTGAACGAGTCACTCCGTCCGGTGAAAGCAAAGATGGATTCACAACTGTGTCACTCTCCTCTGGTAAGATTTTTGTAATATGGGTCACAAATAAATACACAACGATCATATAGTTTAAGTTAAGTAGAGTTTCAACTATATAATATTATTATTATTATAACGACGCCTTGTTGAACAACGTCCACTGGGTTTCTAGAATCTAGGGTAGTGTATTATGAAGATCACGTGTGCTCAGTGAAGAACTGGCTTTCAAACGTTTTTGTCATAAGTACCGTTGGAAACAATCCAGTACAATTTTGCCATTATAAATGCATTATAATTAATTGACATATAATAATTAAAAACATATAATCAACATTTAGTCTTGAAGTCATAAAAAATATATATTATTCCCGTGGTGCTTCCCCTTTTATTTCTGACTTTTTGTCATTACAATTCGGCTGTTTCCTGCATTGCTTGAGGAGAGAAACTGGAACACTTCCTACTCCTCCTACAATCTTCTGATAAATTTCGGTATGGGTCCCAAGACAAGATTTAGCATGTCCCTCAGGCACCCCTGAGATCATTTCAAAGGGTTTTTTTGGTTGGTTACCACTGTCGAACCTGGCTACAGTGGTGGGAAAGTGTAGCGGGCCAATTGCCCGTTAAAATATAACGACGCCTTCTCATTATGTTGCAAGTAACGCGGCAGCCAGTTCGTGGCTCGACTCTGACTGTCGCGTGCTACCCGTATCAGTATAACTAATTTGTCTTTAATCTTCTGCTAATTGTTACCAGGTTCCATAAAGCAGGAGGGTGGCAAGCGTGTCGCGGAGTCGCGCAGTGATGCGGGCGGCAAGCGGCGGCGGCTGGACGACGCCGACGACGTTAGCGAGCGGACCGTCGCCGAGATCGTGGCCACCATCACCGACCCCAACTACATGTGCGGGCCCGACGTGAGTACCTGTTACATGTGCTGTCCTGCTCGCACTGTACTACTGTCGCGGGCGAGGCGGCGGCTAGCGGCGGCGGCTGGACGACGGCGACGACGTTAGCGAGCAGACCGTCGCCGAGATCGTGGCCACCATCACCGACCCCAACTACATGTGCGGGCCCGACGTGAGTACCTGTTACATGTGCTGTCCTGCTCGCACTGTACTACTGTCGCGGGCGAGGCGGCGGCTAGCGGCGGCGGCTGGACGACGGCGTCGACGTTAGCGAGCAGACCGTCGCCGAGATCGTGGCCACCATCACCGACCCCAACTACATGTGCGGGCCCGACGTGAGTAGCTGTTACATGTGCTGTCCTGCTCGCACTGTACTACTGTCGCGGGCAAAGCGGCGGCTGGACGATGCCGACGACGTTAGCGAGCGGACCGTCGCCGAGATCGTGGCCACCATCACCGACCCCAAGTACATGTGCGGGCCCGACGTGAGTAGCTGTTACATGTGCTGTCCTGCTCGCACTGTACTACTGTCGCGAGCAAGGCGGCGGCTAGCGGCGGCGGCTGGACGACGGCGACGACGTTAGCAAGCGGACCGTCGCCGAGATCGTGGCCACCATCGCCGACACCAACTACATGTGCTGTCGCGCTAGGTGGTATTGACCATCGTTATAGCCAGCTTGCCTAGCCCAAATACCGTCGAGATAACGCCTTCGCCAATATATTTGCTGGACAAATACATTTCTGGCGGGCAACGCTTTGTCCACGCGTTATTATAGTAGAGGGGCTGAAATAACACCTAATTCCAGTCAACGTCCAGTGGTCAAACGTGTCCCGCCTGCTCAAAAGTATTAACCGCCGGAATATCCGACAGTAACATGCAGTGCAATCAAATTTATCTTCAAACTTATACGATACAAAATTATCTATAAAGATCAGTATGACGAGATCCAATCTTGTGTGATAAGATTATCACACTTACAAGTGTTATCTAGTTATCTTATAATTGAGATTGACCAGAAGTTTGATTCGTCTTGACTGTTGTAACTAGATAACTACATAACTTTTGAGGTGAACTGTCTTCTCATTAAAACAACTACAAGTAAAAACTGCTAATATTTTATGTAATTTTTTATTTAACATAGGATCAAATTGGCGTGGTATAAGCTTCCATAGACATTATTGCACTTTTAATAACAAGTGTGTTGTATAATACAACACACTTGTCAATACAACTTGTATTGACTGTGTTTATATTTTCAGGCTCTGTTTCAAATGCAAGCGCCGAGAGATGAGGCGGCTAAGTTGGAGGAGCAGAGGAAACTCATAGAGTTCCACGTCATAGGCAACTCCTTGACGGGGCCGGTTAATAAGCAGACTATGCTGTGGCTTATAGGTGAGTGAGAGAGATGTATTATTATCAATTGATTTTGAATAGGCTACTTGACTATTTTTAATTTATGTCCTAAACGCTTCATAATTGTTCCATTACACAAAAAAATACATTATTTTGAAACCTAAAAACCTATAAAAAATATTTTCAAAATACACTTTTTAAAAACCGCCGAAAACACTATTCGCCATGTTGGTTGATAGATTATCTGTGCTGTGACGTCATACTAATACTATTTGTAGTCTGTGCTATAGCCTATAGTCCGCTCAGACAAAATAGCGGTGTGACGTTCTGTTTGACGTTTTGACTTCTTCTTCTTTGGATGGCTCCGTAGTGATTCGCCAGTGTCAGAGTAATACGGTATTTTCCCGTATTTTTTTTATTACGTATATGAATAGTGCTCTAATTATTTCTTAATTTATTTAAAAAAACTAAATTTTTACATGTAGGAAAATACCCAATTTATGAAAACTCTGCTATTTATGTAGGTCTTATGACAAAACAAGGCTACGGTATATTATATTATAGCAAAGGTCTGTTGAAAAAACCACAAACACAAACACATTTAGTGGTTAGTCACTAATAGCTATATTACAGTTTTATATTGTTAATAGTAATACATGTACATAAGATTTGAATACGTTTTGACTTAAATAACTTTAAAAGATGTCATGAATTATTTATTTAGAGAAACACGTTCCGTTTCACTATTACGTATGTGTTTAGTGTGTTTGTGACGTCACATCCTTGCCGGAAGTTACTTAGAGGTGTTTTCAACAGTAGAAGTTAAATAACAAAAATACATATATTTAAATCAATTTTATTTATCAATCTTAAGCTTTGAATTTATGATATCGCTAGAATACGTTTTCCTAAGCCAAGCACTAAAGGAAATACTCCTTCAATCTATGTAATTAAATATGAGTTAAGTAGCCTATTAATATATAAATACTGGGTTTAATAAAATAACACTTTGATGTAACAATTGCAGGTCTGCACAATGTGTTTTCACATCAACTGCCCGAAATGACTAAGGAGTACATATCTCAATTAGTTTTTGACCCGTAAGTATAAGTTACATGTATATTTACATATACATTTATAGGCTTACATTGAGATAGCTTTTACGATTATTTGTATCATTGAATGTATTTACTTTGTTCCAGCAAACACAAAACCCTGGCTCTTATAAAAGAAGGAAGACCAATAGGTGGAATTTGCTTCAGAACATTTTATTCACAGGTATTTTATATTATAGACGAGGCATGTCGAGGCAAAAACTGTCACCACTTAAATGGCCCTACTTTTGGTCTTGTTTGGGATTTTGACATTTGAGGTATGGTGAAATCAAAATTGCGTAATTTTTTCTTGTATGAAGATTTGTTCTGTCAAACGCACGTCATAGCCTATCTTTAGTTTTGAAATCTTTGAGGCCAAGTCAAAAACAAATGATAACTAATTCGAGGATACAGTTTTGGTGTTGCGCCTATATGTCTATTGTCGCCATTGAAAGTCCAGTTACATCACTGGATAACTAAAATATGAAGTAATTCAATACGCTAAATAAACACAGTGACGCAACTCAGACGTTAGAGGGAGACCAGTCGCCGTTTAGTTATATTGCTGTGTATTAGGATATTTCACGTATTCGAGATTTCAAAATGAATACATCCTACCACTATTATATTATAAATGTGAAAGTTTGAGAGGATGTTTGGATATTTGTTACTCTTTTACGCAAAAACCACCGAACTGATTTCGATGAAATTGGTGAAGATGTTGGTAGTTTAGGCTCCGGAAAAAGTAAAAAGAAAAAAGCTAGTAACAACAGAATAAACCCAAGAATCCAATACGCTAAATGAATACTTTCAAAATGTAGTTTTGTGTCGTCACAACCATTAAAAATGTTATGTTTGTAGGGCTTCAGCGAGATCGTGTTCTGCGCGGTGACGTCGAACGAGCAGGTGAAGGGCTACGGCACGCACCTGATGAACCATCTCAAGGACTACCACATACGAGCCAACATACTGCACTTCCTGACCTTCGCGGATGAGTTCGCCATAGGTGAGAGAGAGGTTTCATACAAAATCACCTCCGTCAGGTGACACTAATGGACACTACTATGATCTGCAGGCCGAAAATGGCCACATACTAGGTATTGGAGAAGTTTGCTTTTACAGTAAATTCTTACAATTTTCTTAGTTGACGATAATTAAGCAATTTCAAGTGTGCCATTTTACTCATTTCTGTCGAATTGAATTATTATATTAACACTCGGAAGTGGCCTTTTATAGATCTGCTGATACACGAAAGGCACTTTTCTCTTTATTTATGAAACCCACGTCCGAAGGTGTATAGAAGGTGTAAATAACTGAGCTAACGCTAACGCTGAGATCACTGAGCGCAAAAATCCGATATTGGTCGACGGTTCGAAACCTGCAAAGGAATAAAAAAAATCTCGCGTAATAAACGTCTATGTATAATAAATAAATAATGCATAACGCGTCTGCGTACACCTATAGTAATTGAAGACTGCATTCAATTATAGCCTCCCCGTAAGTGATCTTGACTTGAAGTGCGGTGCGGCCACGATACACGAGACACATATTTTGACAGCCGCTTGAATTCACCAGTGTAACGTTTTATTCAAT
Source organism: Phengaris alcon alcon (assembly GCA_037179445.1). NCBI lineage: Eukaryota > Metazoa > Arthropoda > Insecta > Lepidoptera > Lycaenidae > Phengaris > Phengaris alcon. The sequence continues at coordinate 826,794 of JAYRCH010000059.1, forward strand.
TAATTATAGCAACGGTGGCCGGTTTCATTGAAACCAGGCCAGCTACGCAGGAGTTATTTTATAGTGCCCAAGTGTGTGCGCAGTATTCAAGAGCACTCTCTCCTCCTTTACTCTCGTAAAGTAAAAAAGTGGATCATCTTTTTCGTCAGACAATCAGGTTCAGGACAAACATTTTTTGTTGTTCCAATGCGGGAATCGAACCCACGACCTCTGAGTCGAGAGCCAAGCTCTAACCACTAGACCACGGAGTGCTGATGTATAATATATACCATGATGCTAGCACACTAGTTATTAATCTAGGTAGGGTGTGTCACTGTATTCTTATAAATTGTATGTATTTCTAAGCATTAGTAAAAAACAGCTTTCTGCACACCTTTCTCCATATAATGCATAAGTTTCTTAAAAAGGGGTAGAAAGTTTTCGCTTCACGTATTAATATAATATATGATTCTAGGCTATTTCAAGAAACAAGGATTTAGCAAGGACATAGCGCTGCCGCGCGCGATGTACGGCGGCTACATCAAGGACTACGAGGGCGCCACGCTCATGCACTGCGAGCTCAACCCGCGCATCGTCTACACGCACTTCACCGCCGTCATCCGCCGCCAGAAGGAGGTAATGTCTTATGATAAGCATTTACCACCTATGAACACAAAAAGTCCTTCTCCGCCACTTTCCTTTAGCCTAAGGTACTCGCCGAAATACAAAATAAGTGCTACATCACACAGGATTTCCGAGAGACAGTGGTATTATTCATCGATCGATACGGTCCGTTCTTGTTTGTTGTAAGTTGTAACTGGTGAAATATATCTTTGTGTGTTGTTCCCAGATTGTAAAGAAACTCATTGACATGCGACAAAAGGAAGTGCGCAAGATTCACACCGGACTGACGTGTTTCAAAGATGGCGTGCGCAGCATTCCCGTGGAGAGTATACCGGGCGCGCGCGAGGCGGGCGTGCGGGCGACACGCGCCGCTCCGCCCCCAGCGGACTTCGACCCCGCGCCGCTGCGGCAGGTGCTCACCGCGGTAAGTGTGTGTATTCCGCAGGTGCGCGGTGACCCGCAGGTACGCAGTATCCGGCGTATGCCTCATGAATCGCAGATTTGCAGTATCTACATAACCGAATGCACCATAAACAATAACTAATAATATCTATGGTCGCTTTCACATCACGTGAATCTGGTCCCGTGGTAAGTTCTCCAAGAACTCTGTGTTACGGGTACCAGACAACAGATACAAATATATTCAATGCTTTTGTACTATACATAATATATTTCAGATTTTTACTAAATTATACACGTCCATGATCTATGACCCAGGAACACAGAAAGCTTTTGTTTCATCGGCGGGATTCGAACCCGCGAACTTCGGCTAATCACTGAGCCACAGAGGTCGTCATATATTTGCATGTAAAATAAAAAAAAAATAGCACAACGAAAAGTAAAATATAAATGTACGTGTTTTATTCTCAAATGTGTATTTTAATGCAGGTTAAGAACCACGCGGCGGCATGGCCGTTTGTGAAGCCGGTGGACAAGGCCGAGGTACCGGACTACTACGATCACATCAAGTATCCCATGGGTTAGCAATATGAATGTCTTACGCTTTACTTAATCTTATCAGGATTCAATTTGCTATTGCCTTAAAGTTTTTTTGAAATTTTATTTGGTCCTTAAATGAGATGTGACGTATAGACTGTAGCTTATAAAATCAAATACACTATTACTTTTTATGTACAGACCTGCGCACCATGGGCGAGCGGCTGAAGGCGCGCTACTACGTGTCGCGGCGGCTGTTCGTGGCCGACATGACGCGCATCTTCACCAACTGCCGCCTCTACAACTCGCCCGACACCGACTACTACCGGTGAGTGTGCGAGCGGGACAGTGTGTACACCTGTGTCCCTCTAGCTTCGGTATAATACATCCGTCTATTTTATTGGAGGAGCCTCCTGGGCCTTTGGTCAAGATGCGTATGATAATTTCGACGGCGAAAGTAGAAAACAAAATGTATGGGATTTGACGTCAGGCATCGCTAAGTGACATGTCGCTTGCGATGCGTTATGTCAAATCCCATACATTTTGTATTCTACTTTCGCCGTCGAAATTATCAAATTCATCTTGACCAAAGGCCCTGAGTATTTAGTGACAAAGTTAAGCAACGTGTTATCGTTAGTCATGGAGGCCAAATGTGACGTCAGAACTTAAAACACAAACTATAGAGGTTTGTTCGCGTTAAAGAGCCCCCGAGACGATCAAACGGTTTGACTCAAACACGTTAATATTGATTTGAGTCAAACCAATTTTATTGTTTTCGAAACTAACGGTTTAACGGTTTGTCAAAAATTTACGGGTTTGATGCTCGTTTGATGGAATTACACATTTTTGTTTTGTTTGACAGTGAAGTGACAGAGAAACTGAACAGTGCCGTTTTACAAACCGACATCAAACAGTTGCATCAAACTCGTAAGTTTGGGCCAAACCGTTTGATCGTCTCGTCAATCATCTCTCTTAAGAATGCAGTCAGTCATCAGTACAAATTTCAAAATAAACCAATGACGCGTCCGTACTGATTGAATGACCTATTTTAATTGGTGAACTTCAACATGTCTTAAGCGTTAATATTGTCAATTTTTTTACAATTGCACTGATGTCTTATATTACTGCATTATTAACACAACGAACTATTGTATCTAGCATTCGTTCGTGTTAAAAAAAATGTAACAAGAGTGCCTACTGTTGTTACATATTTTCACGAGTCCATTCTAATTGCAGCTGCGCCAATACCCTGGAAAAGTACTTCCATGCTAAGATGAAGGAGGCGGGGCTGTGGGACAAATGATCCCGGTTCAACTTCGTCGAGCTCATCCTGCGAGACCTCAGCGAGCCCGCGCCCGCCCGCCCGCCAGCAGAGACAACGAGTGAACAACGATGTAGCGATATATCAGCGAGTAAATAGACAGTTGAGTGATAGTGGCAAAATGTTTGTGTTAAAAATCAGTAGCTAAAAAGTTTAGTAGTAAAGATCAGGTGGTCGATGGACTGTGGAGTGCTAGTAGTGAGAAACACTACAGAAAGATAAAGTAAAATATGGATTAGACAAAAATAGAATTGTGTACATGCATTAAATTGTGAGCTTGTTGCAAAATGCGTGTACGAGGTTTTTAAAATCTATGTAATCAGGGTAATTATAATTTATTAGAAATTAATTTCTCCGAAGAGGACATTATAAAATAAGTTGTATAATTGATATTGTGTATAAAATAACTACACAATAAAATGAATGCTGCCAGGAAGATATTAGGGTGATGAATAAAATGGACTAGCAAAAATAACTTTTTTCATGTTTTGTCTTATGTCTACAACTCTTATATATAATAATTTAATAATTATTAATACTTGTAAGTCAGTACTTGTAAGCGTCATGAAGTCATTTTCCTGTTGAGCTGTTTAAGAAATTGACACTACCGCTAGCCGTGTTACCGCTAGCCCTAGGAGGGTACAAATATTTTAATTACGAAATGTAAAAAGCGTGATTTAATACTTGAATATTTGAAGTGAATTAGATTGTCCTAAAACTAATATGTGATTGCCATAAATTAAGCAACAACACAGTTACATTGGAGTTCTTTCATTTACAAAAATAGATCACAATATTTGTATGCTAGCGGTAACGCGGATTTGATGACGAGTTTTCATAGGAAAATGGCCAATTGTTGTTTAAAAATACAATAAACTTATTACTTAAGATAGCAAATATTACACTTGTAATTTAATAAAAAATACAATAGCTTCAGCTATTTTAATCTCCTCTGCTATTTTCTTTGTATAAAATATAACATATTGGTCACATTTTGTAAAAGGAACTTTTTCTCAAATGAAGTGTAATAATAAAGTATACTGTATATCTAAAGGCGTGACTCCTGCTCATGTTTTTTCGAAACATTTCACAGAAAACATGAAACAAAAACATTTGTTTGTTCATACACAAGCTGTCTCCAGCTATAGAAAATATTTTTGATTGAAACAAAACATTTTGTGTCGACAAGATCATGAGTTCCGATGAGGAAGATGTAAGCACTCGCAGTTTTAGCGATTGCAGATGCAGAGTCTAGGAGAAAACACAGGGGGTCTAAAATGGCCACTTTAGGTGTTTCATATATTGCGCCATTTTACGCATTTATATAGAAAACTGTCAAAATGGTGTATGTTTTCTAATATGATGAAATCAGATGAATCATGTAGCCATTTTACCATTTCATTATTTTGGTATGGAAAAAAATATATGAAACATCTAAAGTGGCCTTTTTAGACCCCCAGATTTCGAGTTAGGCCATATTTACTGACCCATAATTTTAGTATTTATCAGGAGTTACGAATAGAAGACCGATTCGGGATTGATAAATAATTTCTTCCGTCTTTCTATGTTTAATGGTCATGTGAGTGGTGTAACAGTTGATAAGAAATTAAACATTCCTTCCTCTCTCTACTCGCGCGGGGAATGTTTTCCGTCCGTCTCGAAAGACAAAACATTGTGTATTCCTACACAAACGTATAGCCACGCCACCAATGTTTCGATGTTTGTGTACTGCTTCGAAAAAAACACGCGCAGGAGACGCCTTTAGAATGTGTGAAAATGTGTGTTCAACCAACCATACCAGTTGACATCGATTATTTTAAAGAGTCGTAGATTTTCAGCCTACTGGCTGATAGCACAGGAAAGCATACGTAGGTAATTTTTAGTAATGGAATTAGGCCTGGCGCGCGCAAGGTTGCGGAAGTCTGTCGAACATAAAACGCTGTATGGGAGCCCACACACTAAACAGACACAAATCTAAAATGTTCATAATATGATCTGCCGCGGCCTGGCTGCTGCATACAGCGCGCTGGCATTATTGTTTCTCTAGCATAATAAAATATGAATATCTAGGGTAAACTCGCATGGAAATGTTATAATATATATAGAGAACAAAAGTAAATGATTATAATAATATTAAGATTATGAAGAATATGGTTTTTCTTTTCCTACTATTGCTAATGTCTTGTTTAAAATATAATTAGTAATTATGTTTTTTTATATTATTATATTTTAAAATAATTATAATTGTTCAAATATGTGATTGGTTTCCAATATGTTTTCAAAAGATCTATTCGTTCAACATCTATGCATAAAGTTTATTTATTTGGAATTGTTATTTACTAGTTTATACTTGTTTCCTTTCTTCATTTTGAAGCCTATTACTTATAGAAATAAAACAATGCAAATAACTTTGTACAGGGGGACTAAAAAGGCCAGTTTACGCATTTCTGATGAATCATGTAAGTAGCCATTTTATAATTTCACGATTTTTATATGGAAAAATTGTATGAAACATGATATGAAACACCTAAGGTGGCATTTTAGACCCCCTGATACAGATGTTATCTATTCATAACGTCTTGCATAATCCATCCTTCCTCAAGCAGGGGTCGATTTTGTTTTTAAAGGGGGTCGCAGTCTGTTGAAAAATAATAAATACAAACTACATATTGGTACAAAATATTCGTTTTTAGAACGAATCTTTTGTATCAACCGTCTAAAAAATAGTTCGAACGTTCGAACCAGTGAAGGCTATTATTAAAATATTATAACCGACTCCATGTTCGCAAGACTTTTTACTTAACTGTTTGGCTTTTTCGTGGGTCGCGACATAAAAATGGTTGAGAAACGTGGCTTAATCAAATACAGATATTTTGGGCACATGTTTTACTGCTTATGTTAAGGTAGAAAAAAAAATTACATTGCTCTTGCAAACGTTATATATTTCGAGGGTACCTATGTGGTGTCGTGGTCGTGGCTTGTTGGCTGTGTGCAAATAAAACGCAACTACTAAATACTGTATTGGTTTTTATTGAAACACGTGAACACGCGCGGAACTACGGTTCATTATATGAAGGGAATGTAAATATACTTTTATATCGTAATCATATAATATTATATAAAGTACATAACAGTCTCCTTGTTAATGTTAAAATCCGATGGATTTTATTATAATAAGTACCTTCATGTACTGCACAACTTAAATGCTCACTTAAAACTACATGTAACTTAACATACACGAATAACATCGCTTCCTGAACATCAAACCTTTGGTTATTGAACGTAAAGCCAAAATCCTTGATACTCGCTGTATCTCGGCGCAAAGCGACGTAACTCGTTATTTAATTCCAGACTAGATTTTCAGCTAACATTTTAGAACGAAAATTAAGTATTATTAACTAAAAAAGTCTATTACTAACTAAAGTCTACCGCTAGTTCCTAGCCCAACTGAATGAAAGGTAGTTCTGGTGGTAAATATCTATTAGGGTGCTCTCACATAGGTGCATCTACACAGAGGCCTAGTTCTCTTAACTAATTTCGATATAATCTCGGTTCGGTCAACGCGCTGACTCATTCCCATACGCTTCATATTGTGCGCGCGCGAGCATAACGGCCTTAAAATCCAAACGAGATTTTACCGATAATAATTACGAGAATTGTCCTCCATGTCTTATGCTTCAATCCAAACATTGATTTGATACTACTTATGTAAAAGTACCCTTAAAACTAAACTAATAACCTAAATCTATGTAAATTGAAATAATTATCTGAAAATAGACTCGTAAAATAATATATAAAACAAAACGATAATCACTACAAACAAAAACTCGCAGTCTGTTGAAGTTGATCTCGAGGTTTGTCTCTGGAATATTGTTTTATTTTTATATTTTTTATGTGTTCTAGCAAAAATGAACTCTATGATCTAGCGTATTTTATGTAATCTGAGCTACAATTAGGAAACTTATATGCAAAAGAGTAAAAACATGAGGCTACAATATAAGTCTAACACCATATTATTATGTTCTTACATCTACATTAAAGTTAGACCGTGCATCAAGTATGGACGGATCGCTTACCAGCGGGCCACCAACCAACACAATACTCTATATACATATGAATGAATATACTTATGAGATCAACCAAATCCATGCGTTAAGTACAAATATAATAAACAAATTTTTGAAAAAAGATAAAGTTACCACCATTTAAAATGCTCTGAACTTTTACACATTTAAGATAGTTTAAGGGCCAATTTCACCGACACCACTTCGATACAATAATAATTTCATAGCAGTAAATTTCGTTGTTTGACGTCTACGACTGTATCGAAGATGTATTATTGTTGGATTAAAATAGCAGAATCGTCATTCTGTCAATTGTTGATTAAAATGTATCATGTTATCTCTCTCGTTCTACATATTATTGAAAGAGAAGGCATGATATTTAGACAAACGATTAACACTCCCAGGTGTTTGTTGGGACTAAGGATGAGAACAACATGCAAATGAATCAGAATATATAATAATAAAATGTATTTTAGGCATTTTTTTGTAATTTTTGTGACAAAAATATTTGTCGTATTACGAAACAATTAATTTAAAATCAGGATTTTTACATACGTCAAAGTAAAATATTAACAACCCGTTTGAAATTACTTGTCTAATCCCTTGGCGTTCCATCACTACATTAGGAAAATAGAATGTAATTTACTTAATATCAGCAACCTTTTTTAGTACAGTCAATATTAAGTCTTAACATAGTAGAGAAATAACATAATTATTCAGTCACTAAGTATATTAAAAATCGCGTCGTCACGGTTGATTTTTAGATTATTAAAAAGTTTGCATGTTATTAATACAATATGTGTTAATATAAAAGACACCATACATATTTATACTATATACATTATATGTACCAAAAGTATAAAACATATATTATTTACTGACTGCCATCAGTTCGTGGCTGTCCCTAACGCTTGGGTTGGAGGTTATGCTTCAGGACTTAGGGTTAGCACATTCATAGTTGACTAGGCGGAGTCGCTGTGAATAATAAACTAAAACTAAATCTACAAGTTCGTTACAAAAATATCACTTTTCATCCACTTTATTTATCACTGGAAGTTCTTTTTTTTTTGGTTCTTTTTTGAGTATTTTTTTTTGTGAATAAACACATCACAACGGGCACTCGACAGCCATACCGATAAGAACTCAAACACACTCGTAACGCAAACTTCATTCGTACATGTAACAATATAGAGTCGATTCTTGGAAGTCACTTGTAGGGCTAGCACGGGGCAGCGTATTTGGCACGAGTAGCGGCCGGCCTCAAGGTATACACCACATCTCAGGGCCTAGGACCGGTCCTCACGAGATATGGTCCACATCTTGGTTCAGTTCCGACGTTATATGGCCCGTATTCTCGCGACACAAGAGCCGGCCCACACGCTCACGACCTGGACCGGCCCTCACACGTCGGCGGCGGAGACCGCGGCGCCGTCGTCGAGCGCGCACACAATGCTACTGCGCGACGGGGACGGAGCTCGGGAGCTGGAATCAAAATGTAATAATAATCTTTATAGTTCCGTAAAACACAATTTAAATCAGGAGCCACACGTTATTTTATGATTTAAAAAAATAAGTGCCGGTTGGGTTGACATGTAGTCGCACCCACACAGGTACGCACAATTTGACGCGAGATTATTTAAATTATTAGATACTAATAGTGTTTTTGGCAGCTGGATCTGCCACGGGGCGGGGCAGCAAAACGTACGGAAATAGCCGCATGTTAATGTCTAAATCAATGCTAACATAACATTCTCAAATATATATAAGACTAGCGGCCCATCCCGGCTTCGCACGGGGTGGACATAAGATTTTTTTATATATTTTTACCTTTTATTTATATTTTTTTGTTGTTTTATTCAGCAAGGCGTTGCGAACGTTCGGCGCTCGATTCTGTGGCCCGCGATTGCGACGCATACGCTCTCTGATTTGCGAGACGATCTGAATTTTCAGAAGATGATTAGAAAATTCAGATTGGTTTCACCAATAGGTGAAAGTAGTTTTTGAGTTTATTCATTACAAACACACACACACACACACAAAAATACAAATCTTTCCTCTTTATAATATTAGTGTAGATGATGGAAATGTAGTGCTTCGTGAATTTTCTTTCGACTATTTCCGTAGTTATTTGACTGCCCCGCCCTGTTGATTTTAGATGCCAAAAAAGCAAATAAATTAGCCCTCATATAAATTAGTGGTCGAGACCACGACACAAAGATTTCCTGTGTCGTACAGACTTAGGCCTTTTTCATCCGTCATTGGATGATTTACACAGTATTCTCCGAGCGAAGTAACCACTCTTGAAATACTGTAGTGCTTGGGACAGGCGGTTTTTTAAAAGTCGTATGGTTGCCCAAGCACATACGGCATTCTCACAACACAGTCAGCCTAGTCCAGAGGAATGACTGGTCAATATGTCTGGGGCCAACTATGTGCTGATTTCCTCACGACACGACACGGCACAACCTGGGAATCGAACCTGTCTACCCACTAGGCCACGGAGCTCTAGTACAGACTAAGATGAGTAATAAAATGGGTGTGTATTGTGTAATTTGGTTTAGTCCCTAGCGTGTGGTACCTATGGTACCGCTCACCTGTCGAGCCTGACCGGCGGCACGAGGTGGTCGGGGGAGCCGGCGCGGGAGCTGCGCCCGCTGCCCGCCTCCGAGTACGAGTTATCGCTCGTCAGCTGCGGAGGGAAAACACTGTCAGTCAGTATAATCTCATGGACAACATGGACAAAAGAGCACAATCTCACGTATTAAATTATAATCTCCCAAATAAAAAGTATAATTTCACATCATCTGTGAAAATCTATCTTCGATATAAGAAGTTTATTTTACATAGACCTATTAAAATTTTTATTTATTAAATTCTATAAATATCATCGGTGAATTACAATGTTATAATATCTTAGTTTTGTTGTATTTTTTTCTAATTGGTAAACTTTCTTAACTATTTAAACTCTGGATTAAAAAATCAACCTATTCAAAATTATAATACCGGTTTAGGTATAAATTTAGATCATCATTGCTCTCTCGCTCGCTCTCAAACTCTCAATTCAGGCAAAACATGTGAAAATATTATGTACACAATAGTCTAACCAGTGTGAGCGGGTGTCTGCCTCGTGAGGGGCTGACGGCGCGGCTGCGGGCCTCCTCAAGGTCTAGCTGCAAGATGCTCTCCTGGCTGCCCGTGAACTGAAACACCAGAGTCCAGGGTTAGTGGGTCAGTTAATGACACATTATTGAGTTGTAATCGAATAACGAGTGTATGTGAAAACGAATGTAACCTGTGAAGTCCAACCGTGCCGGCTACCATGATGATTACAGCCAGGATTAGACTGCAATCAACACAGTAGTCTCACATTAAGGAGAGATAACACTTGTTGATAATGATTAATATGGTGCTAAAAATATGTTTTAAAACTAGAAACAAGTTTGAAATTAATTTACAAAGTAATTGGTGTAAACAGAAAGGAGTCAGTAGTTAGAACTGAGAAGTATAAACAGAATATGTAGGTGTAGGTAAGTAGACCGAGTATAGCTCACCACAAAGCCGTAGTACTTGAGTATGTCCATCTTGCACATGGGGCAGGTTCTGTGCTCTAACAACCATGGGTCGATGCAGCTCTTGTGGAAGTCGTGGCTGGAAGAAAGCGTGTCTTTTGTTAATAAAGTACAGCAATTAATTATTTACACAACTTAATGGCTAATAGTCACTTTTGATCCGACAAATGCACCTGGGTAAGTCAATAGTTTATTTGGATGCATAATTGTTTATTATTATTTTTAAGTCTAATTAGTTAGGAGAACTAAATGAATATCTGTAGACTTAGCTCAATGAGGGTTTTTAAATTCGTGACATCTGACAGCTTTTTGACATGACAAGGACCGTCGTGCTACCAAGCGCCGCCTGGTGACAGAAAAAGAATCGAAAATTCCTATTGACCGTTTTCGATACCACTTACTCCACCAGATGCCGGTTTGTGTGCGTTGGGTCTGCCCCCTAACGGCAAAAAAAATATCAAACACCCTCATTATAGCTGCACCTACCGGTTTTCTAGAAAATTGCCTTTAAACCAGCACAGAGTTGACAAGTGTATGTGATTAAATTAGTTTTATGATGTATTGTAAATTTGTAATGAATTAAGGATATCTCACATAACACATATCTATTTTTTTTTCGAAGTAGATATTGTTCACTATTTATGTTAAGCCTACAATGTAAACACGATCAAATGCGAACGAACATGTGACCGCTATTTCCATGGACCAGGTGAGTCGGCCTTAATCGAATAATGAACGAATATGACATGTGATATATAATGACTAGTGACATTGCCTTTTCGCCGGTTTCATTGAAATCAGTTAGGACTTATTTTATAGTGCCCAAGTGTGTGCGCAATACTCAAGAGCACTCTCTCTTCCTTTAGTGTCGTAGCCCAGTAGGACGGATAACCGACGGTCGCTCCTGCGCCTGATCTCTTTTTACATTTTTTACATGCCTATCCGTCCGTCATCTTTCTTGTCAGACAATCAGGTGATAGGCCCGCATTGTCTTACCCTAGCCAGACTTGAAAACTTGGATCGAACCCACGACCTTCGGAGTCAAGAGCCAAGCTCTTAACCACTGGACCACAGAAATGGTTATTATTTAACTCGCTAAGCTTGTTGACTTTCTCGGCTTTTAGCGATAAATAAATTGTACGTTAAACTGTAATATGTACGAAATAAAATGTTATGGAAAAACTAGGCCATATACTTTTGTTTTTGCCCGTGTGTATCTCTTTATACCCAAAAATATTTTTTTCAATTCATCCATTTTTTTACAGATACAAAAATTATTTGAAAGCAAGAAAAGGTCTACAATTTGCGTTTACAACTAAAACGTGTGATTGCTATCCATCTATATTCTGTACCATGCAGCATGCCAATATGAGTATACATCTCAAACCTCAGTTAGATTTATATATCCTACGTCATCAAGTCGTGTGTGACGTCACGCGTCAGTACGACTCACCTACACGGAAGCGAGCGCAGTGTCTCGGAGACCTTGTAGGGCTCGATGCAGATCGCGCAGCACTCGCCGTCGCCCTGTACTTCCTGTAACATACATCCATACAATCATACACTTCATTATACAGAAGTCGTTTGTTTAATTAATTTATTACCGTGTAGGTCGTGACCGGCCCACACGTGATAATACCGGCATTTCATCGCAGATTTACTATCGCGTTCCATATAGAGAGTTAACTACCGGCATATAAACAATTTACACATAATGTATGGATATCCTAGGGTAGCCAACCGTCCTGTTCTCACAGGACATGTCCTAGTTTTTGCAGGGACCTGGGGTGTCCTGGATAGTTTTAAAGCAGCGTCCTGGATTTTTTAAAGCGCCCTGATAAGGTCATGTATTTTAAAATTCGCGCGCCATTTTTCTTTCTAATTATATTATAATCAAATACTTTTAATCAAATACTTTTATATACACATGACAGTGAAATATAGGAGAAAAGGGAAAGACGATCAGACAGAACACGTAGTATTGAATGTATCTCCGGGGCTGTGGCAGCGCTTTACGGGTTCGGGTCGCCGACCAGTCCCCCCTGGTGCAATGCTCGCGCTGCCTAGGGTATGGACATGGAAGGCGACACTGCACTAGAAACACGGGAGTAAAGTGCTGCCACTGCTCCGGAGCGCATCATCAGTCCCAATGTGAAAGCCTAAGGGAAGGAAAAAATGCTTGTTGTATAAAATGTAAAAATGAGGACTTGGACAGAACTGATCATAACGCGTTTAGTGCGGAGTGTCCGGTACGGCGTAAGTGGGATGCTATAGCACGAGCAGCCGTAGCATATGATAGCCAGGAAGAATAGACGTAATAGTACCAGTACGGACAGTATAGCCGAAATAAAATAGTTGGAATTTGTCAAATCCAATAATCATGTAAGTGGAAAGTAGGCTATATAATAAATTTAAAAAAAATAATGGTGGAGACCCTTGGCATATATATGGTTATAGTATACATAACACAGCATATATAGCTTAAGCACTAATATATAAGGTTAGAAATATGTAATTAATTAAATACACATTTCTTGTGTAAACTAACTGGTACTATTATAACTATTATGGATTTTCACGGTGTGCATAGCAGACCACAAACTGTAACAAGAATTATTGTGAAAATAATTTCTCGGCAAACCGCCTGGCCGGGCACTTCGCCCCGGGCGCAGAAAGATCGAAATATAGAGTGAAGGAATGTAAAGACTGTAATTCTAACGGTAAACGATATGAATTGAATATACTAGAAATAAACATGTAATGTAAATATGAGATGTAGATGTTAACGAAAAAGAAAATGTAAAGATAGAGTAGATAAGATTCTATAGATAAGTAAGTAAAGTGAAACGTAAAGTAGGAACTGTTACAGAAAACAAGAAAATGAATGTAATAATGGTAATAAAATGGTAATGGTAATGTACAGAAATGTGTTTTGAGAAAATACACTTCAATAATTAAATAATGAGAAGTAAATGTTTAAATGCAAAAATGTTAATAAATAAATAATAACAATAATAAAGAATAAAATGTGAAATTAACAAGTAAACATATAAATAAAATATAAAGTAGAAGAAAATAAGATAGTAGAAGAAAAAACTGTAACAGTAGATAATATGTAGATTAGAATGTAGAATTGTGGAATTAAAATGTATAACCGAGTAGCAATATAATGTAAAGAAAGTAGAAGGATATTGGGATTGAAAGATAAATTTAATGTAAAGCATCAAAATGTAAAATTGTTTAGTAAATAATAATAAAAAACTAATGTAAAACAGGACAAGTAGAAAATAAAATATAGTAGAAAACATAAAAATTGTAATTAGAAAATAAACAAACTATACAAGTAACAAGTAGATGAAAGTAAGAATTGTCCTGACCTCGCTGTTGGGGGAACAAGTTAACAAAAAAAAAATACTTTTAAATAAAATATAATTATTAACATTAAGTACATTAACTTATTTTCACTACATATAAATTTAACTGTTGCAACTCTTACCGCGTCCTGTTTTTAGTAAACTGAACTGTCCTGGTTTTACCAACTAGTCAATGCGTTGTATGATGATATGCGTGACAGATATTAATTGACAATCCTAGTGAAGTTACCTAACGAAACTTAATCGATTGTTTACAAGTATCGAATCAGTTCGCAAAGGAAATACAATCGTAAAGAGTAGTTCCATTCCATGCATTTGACATCTTTAACTTAACTTATTGGAACGAAGTTTTGGATCGAAGTTCCTTATCGCCGTGCGGCGTGCGCGTGTCTCTCTGTCTGTCTCTCTCTCTCTCTCAATTATTGCTAAAATTGAGCCTACTGATTAAGTTTATATTACATTATATTTGTTAATAAAAAAATATATATTATTATAACTTAAAAAAAATAAAATTTTATTACAATTCCTTCACTAATTAATCGAAAGGAACTACGTTCCATCCGGTTGTCCCTTGACACCTCGCAAATTTTTCTTTTATTTTATTAAATAATTTCCATTTAATAATAACAGAGTACAGTCCATTAAAATAATATGAATAGTTTAATTTGTAATTTTCGATAAACATTTATTTAGACAAGTAGTAAATTATATTTATTTCGATTACTTTTTTTTTACTCGTAAGAATTTTGTGTAGCCTGGAATATGAGAACTGTCACGCATATCATCATACAACGCACTAACTATACAAATCCATGTTTTTTAAATTATATAATTATTTAATTTATTTGGGTTTGGCAACCCTAGCCGATATTCTCACGATTTAAAGTCTAGTGTAGTCGTTAATCATGATAATTGACGGAATTAGTGAAATGATTATTCTTTCTTTAATATTCTTTCTTTTTCATTCTTTTTACATTTAAATTAAAAATGTTGAAAAGCGAAAAATACTCACCCTGTCATCGGATTTCAAGCTTTTCACAGGTATCTTCGATAACGCCTTTTTGGCAGCACAGCAGAGTCGTTTCTGGAACATATATAGAGGTATAGAGGCAATCGAGCAGACATTGGAATATCTAAATTTATAGATATTAAGCAGCACTGCATTTCATTTTAGGAATGCAATGTGAACTAAAGGCATATTGATTGATACGAAAAAAACATACGTGTGCAATTCACACACTTTTAGAAATGTAACATTTACAGTTGATTAATTCAAAGTGTTGCACATAGATGGCGCTGAGCGCTTGTGCCATCGCGTCGTGCAGCGGGCTATCCAGCGCAGCTGCTGCGGAGTTGGAGCTGCTTCTCATTTTCACGAATAACTAATAGAATACAAAATAATTTATTTCAATAAACTTGCCGACAATCGATCCTTGGCGTGTATGTAGCGGAACCGCTGTATGTAGTAGAACACGAGCCACGCCAGCGATATCACCATCAGCACGATGAACGAGATCGACACGAACAGCACCGACGTCCTGGCACAATACCATGGTTCATATCATCATCATTATCACCACCACCATTCACCACCATCACCAACAGCTAATATCCCCACAATGGCAATCTTATGCAAACTTCGAGTGAAGCTCAGATACATTTATTTTAATTAGCAACACTTTCAAATGGTGTAATACAGAGTGCGGAGTGTTTTATTTTCAAAACTATCCGATTCGATTCCTAGCTATGGATGATTATAATTCTAATATCACAGTTTTAGTTATTAACAATTTAAATATTATAAAGGTGATGATGGTCCAAAATTGACCCAGAGACAGACAGAGTCAACAGCAATGAAGTAGTTGTCAATGTATTCACTTTAAATCATATTTGTTGTCATCAAAAGGGCAATCCCGAAAAGCACCGGGTATGGAGGTTATGAGCAAGAATAATATGAGCTTTTGTAAGGAAACGACAGACGTGACACGATGTATGAAAAACGATGATTCAAAGACATTTAAAACGTGGTTGTAATGTATTACATAATAATTTGTTGGTGTAGGTAGTAGGCATAGTAATTCGTGAAAACGTAGTGGAGTATACAACAACTGAACTATGAGATATGTTATTAGATTTGTAATTTATCTATATACTTGTTTGTTTTCCAAATAAAAAAAATAAAATAGGTGTAGTTCATTGCTGTCGACTCTAGGTTTTTTAGTATGTATTTTGGACTGTCCTTTCGTTTACAGATCTCGCCAGCGAATTACGATACTCTGTTAATACTACGCTGTGTTATGGAAGGTCCGAAGGTACGAACTAACCTGTTAATACTATTGTTCCCGTGCACCCACTTCCTGCCCTTGATGATGGCGACCATCACCCGCGTGCCGTTGTCCACCAGCCGCGTGATCTCCTCGCCCTTCCACTTGTACGTGAACACTGCGCTTATGTTTCCTGCGGACAGTAAACATTTGCCGTAAATAATGGTAGTAAAGGTATGTCATATTTGACAAATGACATTTGTTTTTCAGTGGTAAAAGATACGAGTGAAGGAGGACCATCTCTCTAAGGGCTGATTTTTCAACCGTCACTTAACTCATATCTGAGGTATAAATATATGACTAACAGATTTTGTATGAAAAATCTGTCAAAGTTACAGATTTGTTCGTCAGGTAAAAGTTATCTGACGATTGAAAAATCAGCCCTTAGTAGACTCTTAGTAGTTAATTCAGAAAATCATGAAAATTCTAATTCTCGCAGAGACAAAAATATTTTTATAAATATAAACGAAGTCCGAAGATGATTCTACGATTTAATTCCCCGTTTAAATTTTGCCTCTATACACCCTTGCGACAGTAGCGCCCCCTATTTAACGCTATTTACGGGCACTTTTTCATGTATGAAGATGGTACTCCTTCACTCTAGTCTCCATGAGAGTCGAGACAAATACAGTCCGTTCAGAGTTATTTTACCTCTGAGTTTCTATGACAGTGATCTTTATGTCATTCTCATGTTATGTCATTATAAACCTATTTCAACTTTTCATCTTATAATTAGTTGTTTTTTCTTTCCTTCTCTTTCTCTAGTAAGGTCACTTACAAATTGTAGACACTAATCAGTAATCCTACCTTTTACATATTGTTACTTATATGATAATTTTTTTAGTCTCAAACTCTCATTTGACATGGAAATGCATTAATTATATTGAAAAAAAGCGGTATGTAGGGCAGTTGGCCGCGTGTAAGATCATAATCTTATACGTTATATTATCTCCGCATCGTATAATTTATAACATTATATTATACGATGCGGAGATAAGTGATGTAGTGAGATAGGATTTAGAAAAAAAACATACGCAATCATCA
Source organism: Phengaris alcon alcon (assembly GCA_037179445.1). NCBI lineage: Eukaryota > Metazoa > Arthropoda > Insecta > Lepidoptera > Lycaenidae > Phengaris > Phengaris alcon. The sequence goes on from JAYRCH010000059.1 coordinate 844,029, forward strand.
GTATCATTAACGACCAATAATATTACGTTCTTACGGAGCCTCGAGAGTCCTCCTTAAGTCCTCTACAAAGAGGATAACGCTAATAACTAAATATTCTATGACGCTAGCTTACTGCAGGGTGTGAGTTATCCTATGCATGTACTCCAAAAAAACACCGATCTATTAGTCGAACATTGCTTAGAAAAGCTATCGAGGTAATTTTACTAATAAACGGATGTGATTTATTTTGCTTGCTGTGCAACATATTGTTACTTTATTATTGCATTATGAAATTGACTACGGATCGCCTGATGGTAAGCGATTACCGCCGCCCATGGACACTCGCAAGACCTTAGCATGACCACCATAGAAATGCGTTCCGTCTACACAAGAACAGACAAAACGACAGCCTCCCTTTGTCAATCTGGCATTATGTCTGTTCTTTCGTAGAACGAATCCATTCCTACGGTGGCTAAGCTTATGTTAAGCTTCGTCATTTCTGAACTTGCGTCGCCGGTCCTTCCGAAAACACAACGCAAGCGTTATTTCAAGTTGGTTTTCTGTGAGGACGCGGTATACGTGATTTATACGGTCGATATATGATTTATTCGGCACGAATGGCCCGGTACGGCCGGGTCATTCGTGCCGAAGCATGGCCTCCCACATTTCAAATTTCCTGTCAGTTGCAACACTTGCAGTGGGCATTTCGTGACTCTTCCTTATAAACAGATAACATTTGTTGTTTTATGTGATAAGTTATCAGCAATCATATCTGAAATATTGAACAATCAATAATATTTGGAAATAAATAGATATGTTGTTTACATCACAACCAAGTATTCTATTATTTTTACGTAATTTTTTACCTTTTTTGTATCATTTTCGTTCGGCGATACGTTTTCCGATAAAAATTGAGTCATTTGCCGTTACCTACATAAGAGTAGATGATAATAATTATGATATCGAAATACATCTAAGATAACTTAAACACAATAATTATCTTAAAAACAACAAAATTGTTTTTTTTTTCTTATGTCTTTCTTTGCACATAACTTACTAGAGAAAGCGCTTTGGCGACATACCAAAAATACTTTTTAATTGAAAATTGCAATTGAATATTTCTGGGTAAGTGCAAAATATTGCTTACACAAGTAAAGATCTACACATCTATACAAATAAATAAAATTGACGTGTCTGTTTGTAATTTCAAATTAACAGCTTTAAACTAAATGCATAAAATAATAGGAATTAGTATACACAGTACCTTGTACCTACAGCTACACCAAAAAATCTAATTTTAAAATGTTTGTCTGTCCGTCTGTCTGGCTAATCTCTGAAATGGCTGAACTGACTTTGATCTAGTTTTTTTTTTTGTTTGAGAGCCGACATGATCGATGGTCACAGTATTCTTAGCTGTAATTCATCATCATCAGCTCGCTCACTGCTTGACAACTCGGGGGTTACGTGAATGACATTAAGTACCGCTCCCAATAGTTACACCAACAGCTCGTTAGTCGTTGCAAGTCGCATATAAATAGCCGATTGGAAACCTGTTAAGATTCGCGTGCGTGTCAGCATCACCTTGCAGAGAAACCTAACAGACCGATCGCATTACTCTCTTTATGCAATTAATTGAGCGCAGATCGAATAGAATGTTCTAGAAGCTAAAATCTTTATAGACTGCAGTTTGCAGTCTGACTCTGTTGTCCAACATTTTAGCAGAAGAGGCCAGAGGGCTTAGCCAACATGCCATCGTTAATTATTACAATGACGATCTTCGAAATTGAAAATATATAGAATTGACATAACGCTCATTATGATAAAGCGCGCGATACTTACATTTTTAGGGTTACGTCGTACTCAAGTAACCCTTATAGTTTCGCTCTGTCCGTCCGTCTGTCTGTCTATTTACAGTTACGGGACCCTCCTTAGACAATATGTCCTAACATGCTCTTGGTTAGGTTACTTTTCTACGGTTATCTCGGTGTTGGAGATACTTTGGAGTCCCATATTTACGACGTTGGAATTACGACTTTATGGCACTCATTATAACTGTTAGAATGTGGGATAATAGAACTAATGTAACATTATGGTTATAGCTAGGGTTGCCATCCGTACGTGTTTACCCTGGTTTTTTCCTAGTTAAGGCTGGGACTATATGCCCCGGTATCCGGAACGCCGGTGAAAATTATAGCACTGAAAATATAACTCTGCGCTAATACAATAGAGTTCAAAATCGAACACATGAGTGTCGAGTCAAATTCAACGTCATATATGACAGCTCGACCCTCGAAACTTCTATTTTCAACTTGTATTAGCGCAGAGTTCTATTTTCAGTGCTCTAAATTTTCAACAGTGTTTCGGTTTCCGGAGCATATAGTTCCCAGACTTAGAGGGCGTCCGGGGAGCGTCCAGGTCGGATTTCATTTGCTGTCCATGTATTTTGTAGGCAGACTCAGGCGTCGTTTTGATTTGAAGTAATAATAAATCATTACCCTTCGGCTTCGCCGTAGTCAGGTAAAAACTGTTCTATTTCCGGTTTTCGGGCTCAAAAAACCGGTGTTTTCACGTGTTGTGTCCGGGTTGTCGTAAGTTGCCAACCCTAGTTATAGCATATAGATAGACCAATCATACAGTTACAGTAAGAACTATTAGCCGGGTCTTTATACTATAATTATAAGTTTAACTCTGAGGTGTAAACAGCACAGAGTAAAAATATATCGAGTCTCTACTCTCTGCTACGATTTACATCCTCATAGACGTAAACTATTATGGGCATGTTTTTATCAATTGCATTCCCATATTAGTTTATTAATATTACATTTATTTCCGCGTCTTTGTCTGTAATTAAATCTACTACTTATTATATCATCCGTCGACCGTCGTACGTCATTGATAATAATTTTTTTGTATATTTTATGACAGTTGAGTAACTATTCTGCTCTATTTCCTTTGTTTTATTATAAAATTACGTCGTTTATGAAACGAACGTACGTCACAAGTTGTTTTAAGTTGCACATAAGATTTTTTTCTATATTTATATATAATTATGATTTATCTCATGTTCGTGCGTTTGCTCTTTGTGGGTATTTCAACTGCTATTGTAATTAGCGCACAGTTCTATTTACAGTGCTTTTTTTTCTGTCGCGAGTCACGACCACTAAAAACCCTCTTGGGAACAAGGGCTTATAGAGCGCTATTGTTTCTTTGTTTACGTTCAGACTGACAAACAATGATTTCAAAAAGGATGCGCTATGACGTACATTTGACAGAATAAAATATTTATACAAGAAAAATTTACGCCGGCCATCTATCTTGATTTCAGAATACTGATACCACAGAGTAAAAATATTGTGCTGATACTGCGAAAAGCAAATGTCAAAATGTTAAGATGACAAATGCCAAACCTAAATGGCCCCAAACAACCACTTTGGGCTCATTGTTTGTTTGGGGCCATTTAGGTGTAGACACATTTTGCCTCAACATGCCTCGTCAATAATATATAAGGTTGTTCAAAATTAACGACAGATATTTTGGGCTACTGCTTATATAAAGACGTTTAGGTAGAGAATAATTAAAAATTAAAATAAAAAAAATTAATTAAACAAAATTACATTACGCTCTTTACGTCGCTGTTAAGGTCATTGGCCTCACACAGCTGATTTTATTGATGTTATTTAGGCAGTCTTTGCTTCCTCTTTAAATCACCTATTTGTGTGAGGTTGATGACCTCAGCAGTCAGCACCTTAGAGTATAATTTTAGAATATTAATAGAATGTAATTTTATTTACTAATTATAATTTATTTTCGAAATTTTAATTAATTTCCTGCCTAAGCGTCATGACATAAGCCAGGGATTCCCAAAATGGTCGATATCGGTTTACTAGGGGTCGACATAAGCGAAAACTGATTTTGGGGGTCGACGAGGTCTAAAAATCGACCCCTATTAAATTAACACAAGTTCTTATTTAAAACTTTCAAGATAGGTAGGTACTGTATTGTTTATGTTGTGTTACGTGTACTACGAATAAGTAATATTTTTGTAGGAAATAGCATTGTTGTAGTAATGTAAAGTCTCAAGTTCGTACAAGATGAAAATCTCGGCAAGTCAGTGTGGACAAGTTTGTGCAAGATAATGAGTTCGAGCGTACGTCTTTCAGGCGCGTTTTCACTTGCTCTCTATTTGACGCTTACGCAATTTAACACGAACGATCAACAAGTCCAAACGTGTTCCTGATATTTTCCTATTTAATGAGCTTGCACTTAGGTTGAAAGTTCAAAAGCTGAGTACCAACCTCCAGCTGGTACGCGTGATCCACCGTTTCCATTCCACCTTTCCGTTGCGGCAAATAAGAAGGAAGCCTCGGTCGCCGTTTTCCTGGATATGGAAAAGGCGTTCGACAGTGTCTGGCATGAGGGCCTGCTCTGTAAGCTCATTCGAGCCAACGTACCTCCCCCTATGGTAAGGCTTTTGGCCTCTTTTCTCTCCGGCAGGACCTTTAAGGTGCGCGTTGACGGAGCCCTCTCCGGCGAGCGCCCCATCACCGCTGGCGTACCACAAGGTAGTGTGCTCTCCCCAGGGCTGTACAACCTCTACGCCAGCGACGTGCCTACACATTCTGGTACCACCGCGGCGCTGTACGCTGATGACACAGCTTACATCGCCAGCTCGCTAAATAGGGACCACGCCGTCATAAAGCTTCAGAGGACGCTGGACCTTCTCCCGGACTGGCTGAGCAAATGGAGACTATCTGTAAATGCAGGTAAGTCCCAGGCGCTCGCCGTCTCTACGAGAACAGGTTTTCCGGCTCCTCTGAAGATCAGAGACGCCGCAATCCCATGGGGTAAGACGGCGAAGTACCTCGGGGTCATCATTGACCGCCGCTTATCCATGGTCGCCCAGTGTTCATCCGCGGTGGCGAAGGTGAACTCGGCGATGGCTCAGCTGCGCCCGGCCTACGCGTCCCCGCAGATCCCCCTGAGGCGCGTGAGGGAGTGGTCCCAAACACGTTTCTCGGCCTTCGGGTCGGGACGCCCACGCGTCGCTTGGAGCCGACCGCCGGTCCTAGTCGTGCCTGGTTTTGACAATTCGACACTCCAAATTGTTATTTTGCACCCCCACGGGTTTCCCCCGCGTTCTGCCGCGGGGGGTCTTCCCCACAAAACTGACTAAATGCGTCCAGCACTCGTGCTGGGCGCGTCATCCTACCCCAATTAGAGGGGCTTTAGCCCCTGGCATTGGTTCCTCGCCCAAGGCCCTTTTCAGGGGTCCGGCGCGTGAGAAATTTCACCATTCTTGAAAGTTCATTTGTGTTTTGAAATTCGTTGGAGCTTGAACGATAATAACTCATATAAGTACTCATTTATTTCAAGAGATTACAAAGTTATTACATAGCTAAATTAAGTGAAGTAAAGTGACTGAAAAAGAATTTACAAAATGCTGAGCTCCCTACGCGAGTTAATAGCGTAACCATACAATATCTGCAGTTTATGAAAATATTACAGTGGAAGTACCAAACAGTTTTTATCCGGCACAGCGCATCAGCATTGCCCCACTGTGTGATAGTGATCAGTTGAGCTATCTGTAGATTGTTTGCAGTTGCCTCAGTTTTTTCAATTGTAAAAATTTACTAGTTTAATTTGTTTTAGTATTTGATTATAATTTTTTTTTTGCCCTATGGTAAACACAATATATTTTAAATAGGTAGGTATAAAAGTATTTGTAAAAATTACTTACACTTAAGTTGTTAAGTAGGTAGGTACCTAAACTTTGAAGTGTTCAGTTTGCTTTGGTTTTCGTTCTTATGCTGATAGGTACCTACTTACCTAATACAAATTTTCTATACCTAATTACCTACTATAGTTACTTACCAAATATAGATATCCAAGTTTATCAATGAGTAAGTCAGTAATACCTAACAAACATCCATTACCTGGTTGTGATAAGAAAATAAGATAGTGTGCAAATTTAACAGTTTAGTATTGTTTTTTATTTAGGTAGTTTCTAATTTTTTTATTTGCAAAATTACTGAGAGTTCTATGGTGGCAGACACGAAAAAAAAATGCAGACAATTCAATTTGGACTACTTGATATTCGAATTTATTGCATCTCCATCAAATCAACACTTGCCGATGTATCTCATATGTGAAAAAGTATTCAGTAACGATGCCATGAAGCCTTCAAAAATGGATGACCGCTTATCAAGAGTACATGCTGACAAAAAAAGTAAGCCCTTGTCAATTATTCAAGCACTTAAAGAAAAACCAGACAAAAGGCCATCCATAAGATCGATGTTTGCGTCATCATCTCTTAAAGACGATGATGGTTTACGAGCGCCCTATAATATATCTTTACTAATAGCGAAGTCAGGGAAACCCCACACAATTGGAGAGCAGCTTATCTTACCAGCCATTGCGGAGGTCCTTAACAATGTGTTGCACAAGTCCGCACATGATATTTTAAAGAGAATACCTTTGAGCAATAACACCGTTCAGAGACGCATAGACGAGATGGGACGCGATGTGGAAAACATTTTATGCAAGTTCTTACAGACCAACAGATTCTCTCTCCAGTTGGACGAGTCTACATTACCCGGCAATGAAGCTCTGTTGTTAGGATATGTTCGATATATCAAAGATGAAAATATGTGCCAAGAACTGCTTTTTGCTAAATATTTAGAGACTAATACCAGAGGAGAATCGATTTTTCAGGCCGTGGAACATTTTTTTACTGACAAAGCTGACGGTGAAAATGTGGAAGAACATTGTTTCTGTTGCGACTGATGGTGCACCGTCTATGGTTGGTCGTCATCGTGGTTTTATAGCTCACTTAAAGCGACAACTGCCTGATGTACTGGTCATTCACTGCGTGATTCACAGGCAGCATTTAGTAGCAAAAAAGCTGAGTCCTAGATTGCATAAGTCTTTACAATATTTAATAAATGTTATCAACAAGATTCGAAGCAATTCTTTGTACTCTCGGTTATTTGCTCAGCTATGTGAGGAAAACGACGAAGTCTTTACTCGATTACTTCTGCACACTGAAGTTCGCTGGTTATCAAGAGGCTCTTGCTTAGAAAGATTTTCAGCCATTTTTGAATCTGTATTGGAGTTTTTTCAAGAAAAAGATCCGAATTTGAATGAAAATCTGAACAATTGTAAAACAGACATTTATTACTTGACTGATATCTTTGGAATGTTCAACAAAGTTAATTTGCAGCTGCAGGATGACGATCTCAACTTGATTAAAACAAAATCAATAATATCGGCCTTCGTGGGTGAACTAATCCTTTATAAACAAAATTTAGGCAGAAAAGAATATTCGCAGATTCCGCATTTGTCCAAATTACCAGAAATGCTTCAAGATGATGACATTTTATTATGTGTCACTCACTTGGACGCATTACACAAGGATTTTACGGAGAAGTTTGAGGATCTTTTAAATTTACAAATTCCTCAATGGATAATAAATCCGTACAATACAGCCATACAAGAACCCAATGTGATAATACAAGAAGAGTTGATTACCATCAGCACAGACGAAGAGCTTAAACAGAAGTTCAACCAAGGCTATCAGAAGTTTTGGTTGCAACGCAACATTGAAACACAGTATCCTACATTGTGGAACATTGCTGAAAAATACCTTATCGCTTTTCCATCATCATACCTAGTTGAAAAAAGCTTCTGTGTGGTAACAAACATTTTGACGAAACAAAGAAACCGTTTGAAAATCAACGAACGTGGAGATTTAAGGCTGCAACTTACCAATATTGAACCGGATGTAGCTAGATTGGTAGATAGTCACCAGGTTCATCCATCACACTGAATGTTTTATTTTCTCTTTGCGAATTAATACTTTTTTAAATATAATTTCCTACCTACTTAAGCTTCTTTAAGTACTTAATTTGTAATAATCATTATAAATTAAACTTGAATTGTATGTCTTTTTATTTTGTTAAAATTTGATGAGAAAATGAAGTCAACTTTACTCACTTAACCAAGTGCACGGTTTTCCAGTTGGTACCTTAGTACCTAGGTATTTTGTATCAATAGGAAAAAACTAAATATAGGCCCCCTTATTCATAATAGTCTGCTAACTTAAAGCATTGCTAATTACTCTGTCTTCTTCTATTGACCTAAGTTAGAATGAAAAATAACACTCTGTAGCAGCTGTTTTAAGTTAGCGGACCATTATGAATAAGGGGGTTGATCTTAAAAGTATGTAATTTGGCCATGGGGGTCTGAGATAACAGTTCATTTTGGAAAAGGGGTCACTTGTCCAAAATAGTTTGGGGATCCCTGACATAAGCAGTAGATCATATGCCCAACATATCCGTAGTTGATTTTGAGCAATTTTATAATATACGTCTAGTGTCTATGATATCGAGTGTACTCACGTCCGCTGTCAGAGGAGAGCTTCATCTTCTCCAGGCCGGTGGCGTCCCGGTCGTTGTAGATGAGCACGGCCGACGCGTTCGACCGCCACGCATTCTGAACCTGCACCAAAAGACACGTTCAAATAAACGTCAGCTGATAGTTATTAGTGAGTGATTACCGATTGCCCACCTCGAGACCGACCACCAGATAAGGCAACATTTGTGAGTTGTCGCAAGGCCGCAAGTGCGTTGTACTACGGAAGCCTAAAAAAGGCTTCCGTAGTACTCAAGAAACATAGTTACGCTAACATAGTTAACATATTTAGTGCTCTATTTTTGAAGTCCCTACGAGCTTACCCGATATTCAAATCGTGTATACTTTAAGTTACAGCTTCGTTGAGGCCTACCATTATCTTAATCTGACGGGCGGGACCATTTTTTTTTAAATAAAGCGATCAAACGGCTTGAATCAAACCTTACGTGTTTTTAAGCAAACATTTGACGTCGATTTGATCGGTTTGTCAAACGGCACTATTCAGTTTGGTACGGTACGGCGCTGTAATCAGACTCGTGACGCAGACAAAGATGCCTATGAACGCCTTTTTATTTTTATTCAGGTACTTTTTGATATAATGATAATATAGCAACAAAGTGAATTCACGGTCACCATGGCGTTCCGGCGACGCCGTGCTTTCAATTTCTATCTTTTCGTTCGTCTTCGCACTTGTACCTGTGTTATGTCGTACAAAATGAAAATGTGTAAAAAATATTTTTCGTTATTTTCAGAATGGAGATATTATGTCAACTTTTTCAGTATAATATAAGGTCGAGTCTTTATTATTGAAATGGCAAAATGTCCTCAATATGTATGTAATTTGGTCGCACGTGATAACTCGGTATTAAATATGTTATCGTTCACTCGATACAAGTGGTAATACATTGTAGAGAAAATATATTTTGTAACACTTAATAAGATTCACAAGTTAACAACTGCTTTCGCCGGCGAATTCGAAGACCTAACGGTGGATGCAAATAATAATTATATTGGTGGTCTATGGTAAACAAGAAAGTTAAACTGGGACTATATGATCCGGAATCCGACGGGCCCGGGAAAATTAAGAGCACTGAGAATAGAAAATCGAATATTGCAATAAAAGGATTTGATTTGATTTAATTGTCGAGGTCGAACTGTCATTAATGACATTGACATTCGACTCGTGGCTCGTGTGTTCGGTTGTCAGGTCTATTGTATCAGCATTTAGCGCAGAGCTCTATTTTCAGTACTATGAATTTTCCCGGGCCCGCTGGATTCCGGATCAATAGAGGCTCAAGTCAAATTTAAATACGAGAATTGGTGTTCAATATTCTGCACTAGGACAGTTAATTTGCAAAATATAATAATAATAATATCTATGGACGCTTCACACCACGTCAATCTAGCCCCGTGCTAAGCATCCGAAGAACTTGTGGTACCAAAAAACGAGAAAGTATATTTAATACTTTTATAATATATTATATTTAAGATTTTTATTATATTATACACATATTTAATACACATCCATGACCCAGGAACACAGAAACACTTTTTGTTCCTTCGGCGGGATTCGAACTCGCGACTTGAGCACCAACGCGCTAAACCACTGAGCCACAGACGTCGTCAATATAGTCACTAATCACTATAGACTGTATACTTGGGACTTGTTTAGGTGCTATTTGGATACTGTTTTTATCACAACTTTCAAGTGCAGAGTATTATATATTATACTATCTTACAAGCAAATATCTACATTAATTTTTGTGATAGTGAAAGCATACAATCTATACTAATATCATAAAGAGATAAAATTTGTTTATTAGCGACAGATTTTGAAAATTTATTTACTAATAGAAAATGGTGGAAAAATGTTTTTAAAAATAAAAAATCACTCATAGGCTATAATTTAATATTAACCCGTAAATTAAAGACGTTTCCGTTGTAGTCGGATTTGCAAAATAAATCGGAGAAAAAACGATCGAACGACAACGTTTTTACGAACGCTCGCGCTGCCTTAACAAATAAGGTCGTATAAATTACTTGCGCGTGCGACTCTTCCTATAGCGAACTTTGAGGAAACTGAAATTTACTTATTTCGAAACGTAATAGGTACGCAAACTATCGACTTTTTTTGTAATACATATAGCCAAATTGGCATGCAATTATACACTATGCACTAAAAATATAACCCTCCTTTTGCCAGTCAAGAAATAAATCGTAGCACTGAGTACTGAAATACTGACCGAGTCACACTCATAATTTCATCACAAGTAAAAAAGTTTAACGCGCATCGAAGTGGGCCTGGGCCAGCAAGTCCTATTAATATTATAAATGTGAGGAAAGTTTGTGAGGATGGATAGATGGATAGATGGATGGATGGATGGATGGATGGATGGATGGATGGATGGATGGATGGATAGATGGATGGATGGATGTTACTCTTTCACGCAAAAACTACTAAACTGATTTTGATGAAATTTGGTATGGTAATTGGCAGTAGCTAAGGCTCTGGATTAAAACATAGGCTACTTTTTATCCCGGAAAAGTACAGTATTCCCGCGGGATACTCGATAGTATATTTACGCGGGCGGAGCCGCGGGAAACAGCTGGTACTCAATAAATGCCTAATAATATATTATAATTAATAAGTTAGCCGTATGTCATTGCTTTCCAGAATTTGTTATATTTAAGCAACACTATCGAATGGCGTAATAGCAACTGTGTATTTTTGTCCATAATCAGTAGATTTGATTCCTGGCAAAGGAAATTGATTAATCAATAATCTAAAGACGCAGTTTTGTTTTTTTTTCAAAATCGCGCTCGCAACTCCTTTCAGAATTTTTCGCTATTGCTTATAGTTTCGGTTTTTGTCTACCATGCCCACTTGAAAAATTCACCTGTATCTGTATAGATCTTAGGCTGGGACTACATCCGGAATCAGGCGGGCCCGGGAAAATTCAGAGCACTGAAAATAGAACTCTGCGCTAATACATTAAAGTTAAAAATTTAACACATGAGTGTCGAGTTGTAAGATTTGACATTGTCGTTTGACATAACACTCTTGTGTTCCACTTTAAGCTCTAATGTATTAGCGCAGAGTTCTATTTTCAGTTCTCTGAATTTTCCCCGGCCTCACGGATTCCGGATAATATAGTCCAGGCCTAAGGTATGTCTAAGTGGCCCCATACACGGTCCGGTTTTTCTTCAGTTCAGCCTGAACGGATGCAAAATCGTATCGTCTGTGTGCAATTTCGAGATCGCATCAGTCGGCAGTATGGACTGAAGCGATTCGTTTCAGTCTTGCCAACTCTGTTTTTGCGAAACTACTAAACTCGCGTCGTTATCTACTAAAAACTACTAAAAGAGTACCGATAACTATAAACTTAGTCCCTAAAATAACTTTTATTGTAATAACTTTTACAAAATGTAAAATGCAACTGCATTTTCAGTTTTAATATTAAATTGAAAATATGATTTTTTTACCGTTAAATGAAAAAAGTATAGTAGGAAATATTACGTATATAGAAATGAAATCGTTAGTTTTAAGCCACTTACGGACGCGTGCTACTATGTGCTATTATGATAAGGTGTCATAATAGCACATAGTAGCGGGCCATTTTGCATATTATGATTACTGTCTAGCTATTTTTTACAAAACCACTACTAACAACTAAATTCCTTCTAAAGAGGGAATAAAATACTAAATTTAGTAGTAAAACTTTGTAAAACATCTAAGTTGGCAATATTAATTCTGACCTGAACGGATGGACTGAACAGTAATAAAATAGGACTGAACGGTAATAAAATTCGTGTAAAATAAAACCGGTCAAGTGCGAGTTGGCAAGAGGGGTTCCGTACAAAACGGAAAAAATCACGTTTGTTGTATGTGAGCCTCGAATTTTTATTTACTCTGTTTTTAGTATTTGTTGCTATAACAGCAATAGAAATACCTACATCATTTGTGAAAATTTCAACTGTCGAGCTATCACGGTATAGGAAGGTTACGGCGACAGACGGACGAACAGCAAAGTCTCAGTAATAGGGTCCTGTTTTTACCCTTTGGGTATGGAACCCTAAAAATGGCACGTGGTCCAAAGAATATTTATTCGAGTTCATTGAAGTATTTAAAACTTTAGGTTTATAAAATGTAAAGATTATTACTATAAAAAAAGAGATATTATTTCTATAACATAATATTACTGGAAAAATGTATGACACATTAATTCGGTTTCGTCGATAGCGTGACTACAGTTGCAGCAAAATGCAATAAATAATTAAAATATTTGTGACACTCAATAACGACACAAACCGTCATAATGTTTTTAATAGTCGGAGATTTTTTAAAACGAAAAAAATCTCCTATCTAAGGTTCGGCCTGAACGGATTCGCGCACATACACGGAAAATTGCCGCGAGCTTCGGTCGTGTTTTTAGGGTTTCGTAATACTTAAGGAACTCTTATAATTTCACACGGCCCGTCCGTCTGTCTGTCTGTCCGCCGCTCTCCTAGCTTCTGTAATAACTTTATGACAATAACTTTTGTAGTAATTCAAAGAAAACCTATTGCGCGTTGATAGTTACGGAACCCTCAGACATGTCGTGACATGCTCTTGGTCAGTTTAGGCTATTATTTTATTTATTAATTGTATTTTGCTCCAATTGTAATCACGCTATCGACGAAACCGAATTATTGTATCATACATTTTTCCAGTAATATGTTATAGAAATCATTTCTCTTTGTTTTATAGTAATAGTCTTTAGATTTTATCAACCATAGTGGCACTAAAGTTTTAAATACTTCAATGAACTTTAATAAATTTCTTTACCTCTTCCACGTGCCATTTTTAGGGTTCCGTACCCAAAGGGTTAAAACGGGCCGTCTGTCTCCAGGCTGTATCTTAACCTTCTTATACTGTGATAGCTCGACAGTTAAAATTTTCACAAATGTATTATGTAAGTAGGTATTTTTATTGCCGTTATAACAACAAATACTAAAAACAGAATAAAATAAAAATTTGAGGTTCACATACAACAAACGTAATTTTTTCCGTTTTGTACGGAACTCATCTTGCCGATTCGCACTTGACCGGTTTTATTTTAAACTCGAATTTTATTACCGTTCAGTCCAATTTTATTGCCGTTCAGTCCGTCCGTACAGGTCACAATTAATGTTGGCAACTTAGTTGTTTTACAAAGTTTTACTACAAAATTTTGTATTTTATCCTCCTTAGTAGGAATTTAGTTGTTAGTAGTGGTTTTTGTAGAAAATAGCTAGACAGTAATCATAATATGCAAAATGGCCTGCTGCTATGTGCTATTATGACACCTTATCATAATAGCACATAAACACACCGGCATATTTAGCGGAACACAAAAAAAAGGTCCATAATTAAAAAAATATGGTTTTATTTTAAAATCTACTTACTACACTTCTTTTGTTATTTAAAGTTTCATTTGTTTTACTTAAAATGAGATCACATTAAGAACAGATTTTGCGAGTAAAGGCTATTTGTAAAAAATGGTACATTTTTGAACTTTTCATGTAACCGGGAAAAGTGAAAATTAATATTAAAATAACAATTAATTAAATAAGAAAAATGGTGATTAATATCGCGTATTTCCTCCACGTGCTCTTATTAAAGTTTCTACCCGTCTAGGCATACTGAGAAAGTGTTATCGATGGTCTCCTGGGATAGTCTCCGCCATTCCTCAACATTCATTATGATAAGCTTGCCCGTCATACCCGAGCGGTATGCGGCCGAGCATTATCCTGCATAAAACCAAAATCGTCACCGATATAAGGGGCAAACAGTACGACACTTTCTTCTAAAACTTCTCTGATATAGCGGTCTGCAGTCAGACTCCCTCTGTCAATCACTACCAAGTCTGTGCGAACTCCCAAACAAATGCCCGCCCAAACCATTATTGATCCACCACCGTATGCAACTGTAGTTTCAAAATTTGTCTGAATGTATCGTTCTCCTTTGCGTCTGTATATTCTTTGCCTGCCGTCAATTTGATTTAAGAGAATTCTGCACTCATCACTAAACAATACCTTACTCCATTGGTCCGCGTTCCAAAGTCGATGTTCCTGAGCAAAAGTTAACCTGTTTCTACGATGATTTACCTCGAGCCTTGGAGCCTTGGCGGGCACAAATGAACCCAAACCAGCTTCTTCGAACCTTCTTCGTACCGTACGCTCACTTACGGTTACACCCCACACTGCTTCTAACTCATGTCGGGCTTGGACGGCCGTCAAAAGGGGGTTCCTACGTACACGAAGCCGAATGAAACGATCATCCCTACTCGAAGTGCGTCTTTTTCTGCCTTGTCCTGCTCTTCTCACATAAGTACCGGTCTCCCTGAACCGTTGGATACTGCGATGGATCGTTGAAACTGGTCGACGAAGATCTCTGGATATCACTCTGTAGGTTTGACCATTTCTTCGCATTTCGAGTGCCCTGGCAATCTCCGTTGGGGCTAAGTCAGGCATAATTCAGTCCTCAACTCCAAAAAGATTCGCGATTAAAAAAAAACTAACAAAAAACAGTATTTCAATGAAATTTTAAATCAAACTCAGAAGGAAGAAATACTCGAAGTTAGCTCCAGATAAGGTGTATTTGAATAAAATTAAAACAATTGCATAAAATGTGATGTTCAGTTGTTTTCTTAATTTGAAAATATTTCTTTTTAAATTAAATGACGTATAAACCTGCCAGCAACTTTATTTTATGTTCCGCTAAATATGCCGGTGTGTGTAGTAGCACGCATCCGTAAATCGATAAAATAAAACTACCGATTTAATTTATATAATATAATACCTACGTAATATTTCATACTATATTTTTTAATTTAACGGTTAAATATTAAAACTGAAAATGTATGTATGTTTGTAAACACAAAATTCCTAAATAAACTTTTAGGGATTCCTAAGTTTAGTAGCTTTTTTATAGTTATCGGTACTCTTTTAGTAGTTTTTAGTAGAAAACGACGCGAGTTTAGTAGTTTCGCAATAACAGAGTTGGCAACACTGGAACGAATCGCTTCAGTCCATACGGCAGACTGATGCGATCTCGAAATTGCACACAGATATTTTGTGAATAGGACTTGATCACTTGGGGTACCTTAATCTCAAAGTTGCAGCTGCCGCGGCGGATGACAGCGATCCAGGGCTCCTGCGGCAGCGGCAGGTCGGGCGACGTGACGGACAGTAGCGGCCACTTGCAGCCGCTGTGGTCGTGCGCGGCGTCCCGCGACCGCACGTGGACCGCGATCCCGCGCGCGGAACCCACGAAGCCTTCGCCGTACTTCCCCGACTGCTGACAATTTTTTTTATTAGCGAGTTGCATTGTATACAACTTGCAGGTATTTTCATGTATCATATTTCCCCGTTAGCGAAAAGTACGCTCAGGATTTCTATTGGGCACTTTCAGCTAACGGGAGAACACTTTTTATGATACATTCAACAAGCTGGCTGAGATAAATATTTTCACAGAAAATACATCTTCGAATGTTAGGAGATTTAGTGAGTCAATGCATTACTAGCTGATAAAAATGGCTATTCAAGTTTCACTACCTAGTACATAATATTATCTCCTATATATTATATTAAAGGCAAAGCTGATTGACTGATGTATCAACGCACAGGCCAAGCACTTAAGGCTAGAAATTTGAAATTTTGCACACGCATTTCTCATATGGCATGCACTAAGGAAGCATTTTTCAAAATTCAACCCCCAAGGGAGTAAAATAGGTGATAGGAGTTTGTATGAAACTTTTTATTCCTTGGACATATTTGCATTATATTTCGTATGAATTGAGTACGGAAAAAATAATCAATTACGTATTTCAGCGTTTTCTAAAATACAGCCCCTAGGTGGGTAAAATAAGGGATGAACATTTAAAACCTAATTTCACGCGGGTGAAGCCGCGGGCAATTAATGCTAGTTATAGTATATTCGCGTTAATTTTGCAGTGAGTCGTCACTGAAAATGTCAAAATGGCTTACTTCGATTGGTGAATGTGAACGCGGCCTAAACGTCGTTGGTAAATTTTGATATTTGCACTAGTATCTAGTAATTAGTTTTGAAGTTTGCAGTGAGTCATCAGTGTAAAAGTCAAAAATTACCAATGAATCTTAAGCCATGTTCACATTGTAAACTTAACGACTATAATTACATAGTAGAGAATTGTTATATGTAGTGGACCATGATTCTCTACAATCTTAATCGACTCCCTTGTGTGTCTGTGTGACTCTTCTGCGCTTTTAAATATAAAACATACATTTATCTTCTGCGAAAAATAAAATGTATAAATCTATACAAAAACCTACATGGCAAATACCACACAGACTGAGTATTGAGTAGGTACATCTATGCAACATGTAAATAAAGCCTATTGGCCAACCAGTCCGTAAACATGTTGGAATCGCTTCCGATTATGGCGTCCACCAGAGGATGTTTAATCCTTGGCGAGCTGATGTATATTCAGCGCGCGAACAGTCAGTATGTCTTTTATGGCAGTGTAAATAAATACCATGGAGCTAGTAATAAATACACTTGGTATAATACAGACGTTATAATAAGGCTGGGACTATATGCTCCGGAATCCGGAACGCCGAGGAGAATTCAGAGCACTGAAAATAGATCTCTGTGCTAATACAATAGAGTTGAAAATGGAAGTTTCGAGTGTCTAGCGGTCATATATTATGACTTTGACATTTGACTCGACACTCATGTGTTCGATTTTCAATTCTATTGCAATATGCACAGATTTCTGTTTTCAATGCTCAGAATTCTCTACGGCCTTCCGGATTCCTTCTTTCATATTATAGTCCCAGCCTTAATAGTGTTTATTGAGTTCTCTTTTCTACTAAGGGCCTGTTTCACAATCTACTGATAAGTGTCATAATATTGTCATATTTTGACTCTGTCGCTCGATATAAAGTAAGCAGCGACAAAACTTCCTATTAAGCTATCCGACACTTATTGGAAGATTGTGAAACAGGCCCTAAAATTATGATTACTTCTGAGTTCTGTCGCACTTTTAATTACAAGTTTAAGGCTAATTGGAACGATGTTGGTTTTGGTTTGAGTAGTAATGTAAATAATAAAATATATAATAAATTATCGTTCATTCTAATTTCTAAGATACTCATAAATGTTTATAGCCTAAATGTAGTATCCTTATTAACTTCAGTGCATCACATTAATTATTATAATCAGCAGAAAAATTATCATCTTTATTGTGTGTTAGAAAAAAACATTTGTAGAAGTTTCATGTTGTATTCTAACCAAAGTGGAAAACACGCAACTTTTAGGGTCAATTCACGCCGAAACCAAACGATACGCGACACGGCGCTGCATTTTTAAGATATTATTTATTTATTTATTTTATTATTTATTTATTCCAAAAGAAGATACACGTTTCATTGTAAGAGTTCGAATGTCAAGTGCTGCACAGCGCATGTGCTGCATGACTCATGTCATAGCACATAGGAAACTTTTTAGGTATAGGTATCAGTCGGACAAATCCTTTTTGCAGCAAAACCTTGCGCGTTTAATGTCTTTGATATATTTGTTTTGATATAATATCTAACTAAATAGGTACTATGATTAAATACTTCATTTTCATTCTATTTTAAAGTACGCCACATGCCACACCCCACACTAGACATTTTTATAATAATAATATGTATAATTGTACTATGTATATATTATGTATTTTTAGGTCACATTGATGAAGATCATCAAAAACTGCCATATTATATTTTTATTTGATATTTGATATGATATATTTGATATTATTTGATATTTAACAGTAAAACCATTTAATGGACCTCGGCAATCTTCGTGTTACTATGGAAATGACAAACGATGCATGAAAAACGACGATTGCTGAAATACTTTAAGATCGTGGTCGTACTTTACTTGTTATGACTCAGGTATTATTATGAACTAGTGTTGCCCAAATTAAGGAACAAAACGAGACTTAGCCAGTCTTGGTATTGCGCCAATACAAATTATTTAGTTATATAAAGTATAAAGTATTTAGTTTAAGCAAGTTTATATATGAATGAGAGAGATTTAAAATTTGATTTTTGAAATAATTTGAAATTTGAATTTCTGTCTGATGTGTGTCTATGTGAGGGGTTATATAATACCATTTTCAAATGTTTAAATATTATTGAATAAAGAAAAATATATTGTCCATATATACGAGTTATAAGTTTGGAGTTTGGACTTTGCTGCTGTTGATTGATTTATTACATGCTTGGTAAAAGTTATTATTATTTTAAATAAATTTTTTGTAATTAATTAAAGTTGTTGGATGTTGGGTGATATTTTGACTGTTTTTATGTTCGTACATATGTGTGTTTTTGTGATTTGTATTATAATACTTAACTTAAGAGGTGTTTATTTATTATAACATTAATTAAAGTATCGTGCCTTGTCTTTCATAAATACGAAGAACGAGAGAGATGTTTTTACCTAGGGTTAATTTTAATCCAGATCTGCGCAAGTTGGTTCTAGAACTATAATCGATGTGCAAGTCGCAATTCGCAACGAGAAAATCAAAATCAAATTGATTTCAATGCATAATGTTATATTATTTAACATCTTACAAAAACTTTGAAGTTTCGATTTCGAATTTCGAAAGAATATTGTTCAAATAAAATTTAAAGACACTCGGCGCGTGAGAGCGGCCCGCGTGGCGCTCGCGGCGCCGGGGCCCGGGGCTTCGCCCTGGCGCACGATGAATACGACGATGAATATGAACGAACACGACGATTCTATCGCCCATGTTCTTAGGCGATAATGTTGGATTCTAATGGTGAGTTTTTTTTTAAATCGGTCCTGTAGTTTCCGTGTTTAGTGGACAAAAACGTAAGTAAGGTAAGTTAGGTACTAGATTTTGCGCACGGCTCCGCGTAAATACAGCACCTATCCCGCGGGAACACTGTTAATCGTGATTGTGTTTTAATTTGTATTTTGTAGGTATCTAGTACCTACCCTACCCTTTACTTTAGGAGTTAATCTTTAGATATAGGTAGGTAATCCTTATTCCTTACTAATAATATTATAAATTTGAATGTGAGTTTGTTTGTTTGTTTTGTTACGCTTCCACGTGAAATTAGGCTTTAAACTTTCATCCTCTATTTTACCTTCTTAGGTGCAGAATTTTAGAAAACGCTGAAATATAATATATACATTTTTCTCCGTACTCAATTCATACGAAATACCATACAAATATATCCAAGAAATAAAAAGTTTTATACAATTTATACCACCTATTTCACCCCCTTGGGGGTTGAATTTTAAAAAATCCTTCCTTAGTGGATGCCTACGTCATATGAGAAATACGTGTGCAAAATTTCAATTTTCTAGCCTTAAGGTCCTGTGCGTTGATACATCACTCAATCAGCTTTGCCTTTTATATAATATACAGATAAAGGCAGACGTAGAGTAGACCACGGAGAAGGACATACCTAGGCTTTTTATAGCGGGAAAATGTACTGTTCTCGTGGGATAATGTATTTACGCGGGCGTAGCCGCGGGCAATAGCTAGTATAAAAATTATTTAACATCCTTACAAAGAAGTTTCGAAAGAATATGCGTCAAACACACGGCGCGTGGGAGCGGTTCGCGCGTGCATGAGCAGTTAAAGGTTAAATAACCAAAAACTATAAGACGTATTCTCTACCACCTATATTCATCGGCAATAATTTAGGATTATATTTTATAAAAGTAAAAGAATTTTTCAAATCGGTCCAGTAGTTTCCGTGTTTAGTAGACACAGCTTTAAAATCGCCGACTGAACATATTTAAGTTAAGGTAAATTACGTTTCGGTAGCTTGTAAGCTCTATCTGTGCCATAGATTTATAACACGTATTTATTGTATGTCTGTGCCTAATACCTGATTTCATTTTTAATTTCATCCCACGGGAACACTGTACAGTATACTTTTTCGGGATAAAAAGTAGCCTATGTGTTAATCCAGAGCTTATATTAGGTCATCACATATGAAATTGGCGTTTTGTAAAGGAGGAACACAAAGTCGATTTTTTTTAAGCAATAAATTTATTTAATCAAAGTATATACCATTGCCATCTATGCACTTTTGCCATCTCATAGGTAGTTCATTGATTCCTTTACTAAAATACCATTCGGATAGGAATCAATAAAATCTTTGATGGCGCTTTGGACAGCCCCATCAGAGTTGAATTTTTTTCCTTGCAAGAAGTTATCCGAATTTCGAAAAAAATGGTAATCTGTTGGAGCAAGGTCCGGGAAGTACGGTAAATGTCTTAGACATACAAATTGAAGCTCCTCTAATTTGGTAGCCGTCTGTTGTGCAGTGTGTTGTCTTATAGCGTTGTGCTGAAGCAGCAGTGGCCTAGAGCGAATGACCAACCTCGGTTGTTTAGCAGCTAGCTTTTCCATCATGACTTGCAGTTGCTGGCAGTAGACATCTGCCGTAATCGTCTGGCCAGATTTAAGAAAGGTGTAGTGAACGACACCGGCACTAGTCCACCAAACGCTCACAAGTAACTTTTTTTGAGTACAATTTTCGCTTGGGGCAGGCTTTGGCTGATTCGCCAGGGTTCAGCCATTGCGATGAGCGTTTCCGATTATCGTACAGGATCCACTTTTCATCACAGGTAATGATTCGATTTAAAATCCCTTCATTATTGTGCCGGTTAAGTAATGTAACGCAGCAGTCGACGCGCGTTTATCGGTTTGCTGCACTCAATTCATGAGGTAGCTTTCAAGCTTTTTCACCTTCCCAATTTGCTTCAAGGGGATTAAAACAGTTTTATCACTAACACCGCAGCCTGCAGCTAACTCGGACGTGGTTTTCGATGGATGCGCTTCCACAATAGCCTTCAATTCTTTATTATCAACTTTGGTCTCCGGCCGTCCACGGGGCTTGTTCTGCAGGTCGAAATTTCCAGAAAGAAAACGTTGGAACCAAAAACGCACTGTGTTTTGTTTTGCGACAGCGCCGCCATACACATCATTAATCCTTCGGGCCGTTTCTGCAGCACTGGTGCCACGGTGAAACTCGTACTCGAAAATAATACGATATTTCAAGTTTTCCATTTTATAAACGTGACGCAAATAAAAAACCAAAAGAGGAAAAAACAAATGAATTACGGTTTTCGAAACACAAATGCATGAGTAAATAGCGGTATAAATTTGAAATTGGAATTCCTAACCAAAGATGATATATATTTGAGATCAAAATGGCCAGTACCACAAAACGCCAATTTTGAAATTTCAATTCGAAAATCAATGTACCTTATGAAATTTCATCAATATCCGTTCAGTAGATTTTTCGTGAAAGAGTACCAAAAATGTATATATTATATTTTTTTGCGTCTCATAGACTATAGAGTCCCTAAGCGTATACCCCGAACTCCTATACTCCCTAAAGCAACACTTAGTCCTAACTGCAAGACACAAGAGTCTCGCAGGCTAAGCCTTGTTCTTCTTGCTTAAATCTTGCACGGTCAGTGTCAAATCCGATCTCAAATCTCTCTGATTTCTGATGATGAATCTGAGAATGAATGAATGATGATGATGATGAAATGAAAATGAATCTGAGATGATGAAGATCTCAAATCTTGGTCTTGGTCTTGGTCTTGCTAAAATTAGGCGGTCTTGGTCTTGCAAAAATGCAAGAACAAGACCAAGACAGCAAGACCAAGACCTATTTTGGGCAAGACCAATGAACCTACAAGAGTAGAATTTTTAAGATTAACTTCTTAATAAAAAAAGTATTGTAGGGCGCAATATTTATGGTATTTGGGTAAAAATGGCCACACACAAAAAAATGCTACACTTGCCTCTAACCTCACCTAAAATTTCAGTGCATTTCTTCGAATTTATCCCAGATCTACAGTGTAACATGCGACTATAATAGCCTCAAGTCTATCTAGACTTATATATCTATCTAAATTGTAATTTCTATAATGATAACATTGCATAACATACTGATATTACAGCGTCACTTATCACGTATCTTCGAGATTACTACAGAACAAACGGGGGAACAAATGATATGACTCTTGTGGTATCATTTGTTCCCCCGTTCCGAGAAACCGGTGCACGGCGTACCACGATCTTAGTATTATATCAATAAGGTTCACAAATCACAGGTGGTAAGCCATGTTTGTCGACGATCCTACATTGACTGACCATACGTCATCAGAAATAGAAGTCATAGATCAGAAAAGCTGAGTCTGTCTATGTAGTTACGGAGCTCCATAACATCCCCTGGATGTTATGGAGCTCCGTAACGGTAACTATCGGATAATATCCGAAATAAAAAAAAACTATCCGTTACCGAATCCGATATAAAAGCTTCGGATAATTCGAATATAGTTGGAGGTATATATTATAATAAACGACTAGACTCACTAGCTTTTCAGACCAAAAGATAGTCTGAACGTGTAAAATGCAAATAAGAATTTGCATTTAACTTACATTCGTCATAAACCTAATATCCGTAACCGAAATTACCCGAATCTACGGATTTAATTAGATTAAAATAAAATTAGAAGTAATTTAATATCCGTAACCGTAACCGAAACAGATATAATTTCCTTAATATCTCTCTGGTAGAGACTAGAGATGAGAGAGAGGTTATGTTTGTACTTTTAAGCCCTTTCAAAATATAATTTCCCTTAACGCCTGTTAAGGACAGCGGCCTCGTAACGAAAAACATGAGTGAATTTTAATGTGAACAATAAACGTGTAATTAAAACGGTACGTAAAACTAGAATAGTGAACACTCAGTGACTATATGTATAGATTTATATGGCATCAGTGTGGAAAAATAGTGTTAAAATGGTGTTTTATCAAGTGCAGGTTATTTTGATTATATATTTTTAACTAAAGCTAATTTTAACGTAGCTTCTTTTGATTTATATAAATAAACGTAGTACATAACGTGTAGTATAGCGCTTAAGGTTATATAATAAATGGTTAAGAAATTATTACGAAAACAGTGGTAAAAATGTACAACATTTCATATAAGTTGAACCTTAAAATGTAAATAACTTTTCTACAGAATAAGATGTTTAGTATATAAGGGTTTATATGTCTGGTTATGATAATAAAGTATTTCACACAACGCGTTTTGCTTCACCTGGCTCATGGAAAATGGGGAAAATTATGGAAAATAGCCGTATAGAGAGGTAAAAATGAAATGGAAGATCGGCCCGAAAGAGGCGTACGGGCGGGGCTCTCTATACGGCATTGCCATGAGCCAGGTAAGCGAATCGAAAAAGTGAAAAAACGTTCTCCTCAAATAAGTGTTTTATTATCGCCCCGGCTCTGCCCAAATCGGTGTAACCTTGCTATCTTCGAGTCTAATCTGAGCCGGCGGTTGAACCCCTGTGAATTTATGCAGTCCTGTACAACGCCCTTAATTTATTAATTTGGCCAGAAAAATCACTTTGTCCAATTAGTGTAAAAAAATTTAAATGCGAACCTCCTTTTTTTGAAGTCGGTTAAAAAATTAAAATACGTTTGAGAGCTACGACGCCAGGGACATACTCACAGACAGACTTAAAACACCCCCGTTTTCGTCGGGAAAAGACTGTGCGACAAAAAAAGAAAGATTATACAGCGGTTTAACAGTTTGAAATCTAAAGTGCAAAGTTGTGTATTATCATACGATATTATTCAAAATACTATTAAACATAAGTAATAATATGATATTTCAAATTATTCAACGTATAAAAAATTCGTCTAGTACTTTAATTGGGGACCTACATTTGGGTCGCCCTATGACTCGCGCGCACGACGCAACACGTGATCGACTATCTGGGGCCACGGGAGTGCCGCCGTCAAGACGAGCTAAGCGAATAACTTAAACAACTATTTCTCATTTTTTAACATACTATTATTCCTCACCAGCACATAATTACTACTAACTTTGTGCTTAGTATTTAATAACTACATAAAATTGAGAAACAGAATCCAAGAGCAAATATAAACACCGATACGGGAAAAAATTGCTCGTAATTCGGAATAATAACAATTACATACTCGGTAATTTAGTATCAAGTAATTAACATACTATTAGTGAGTACATACCTACAGTATGGCGAATACTGATTAAGTGCGGCCAGTATACGGTTAATGTTAGTACGGCCTTAGTCATCATGTTTGCAAAACAATGAAAACTGTTTGCGACGACGAGGGTCACGGCTTGTACCTAAATGTGACAAATATGCGTGGAAAATGTTGACGCCGCCGTGTTTTATTTAAATTAGTATATAATGGATATATCACATTACAACAGTATATAGGAACTAGGAAACAAAAAGTAGAGAAGTTTTAGAGCTAGTTACTGCTAAATAATTTTTATTAATACACAGCCGGAAAGCAGCTTAAGACCATGCAAGCAAAGTTTAGCAAACATCTAAGTAAAGTTTGGTTAAAATCTAACCTATTTTGCCGCACTTCCCAAATCAATTCATCTTTTGCATAAATAGAAACTTAAGATGCTATTGTTATTAGCTACCTATGATAACATGCATGTTTAATGAATTCCTTCGCCGAGATCAACGAACTCGCCACCAATAATACACAAACCGATCACAAATAATAAATAATTACACGTTATAAATAGCTAACGTTTATCTGAATCGGGTCAATCACCTTCCATCGCGATATTAAAATTTGTAAAAGCAATTATTTTGTATCATTGACATAAATATTCCATCTATATTGCGCGTCTGGACGTAGGCCAATTCTGGTTTTATTTATTTATTATTCAACTCGTATTCAAAATCATTGGTCTCCTTCTCGTGCCGCATTCGAGTAAAAGTGTTTTATGTATTTATCTAATCTCGAATTATATTAGACGAAGAATCAACAAACGTAGGTACAATATATCTACATAATAATATAACATATCAAAGAAAGTATGTTAATTGTCTAAGAATAACCTTCAAAAGTGGCTGTAAGCAGCGATCGGAGAGTGCAGACTGTTGGCATGTGTATGTAGAGTTGTGGACTAGACACAATAGATGCGTGTGGCAGATATCCAGATAAGTATGTTTTAATTAAATGAATGTTACAAAACCTAAAGGTAGAATTCTGATCTTCGACCGCAACCTGCGACCTCGACTGGGTCGCGCGACGTACTGCTTAGTATAAATTTATATGAAGCACTAAATAAATTCCGGGTCTGTGGCCAAAGAACGTGATTCGCTGGTGGTGGTCGCGAAGATCGGAATTCGGAATGCTAATTTAGGAGGACAAGGATGAAAAATGTGTCATCCTTGTCCCTAAAACTAGAACTGTTCCTAAAGTAATACAATAAAGCGAGCATAGAACTAAATAAAGAAAGCCAGTATGATGTAAACCTACGAATCATAATTCATAATGGAATTCACATTATTGTTCTATTGCAGCAGTACGCGCCAAAGGACTCCAACAAAGGTGTATTATGTATGTAGGTAGGTGCACGTTTTGCCGTACGAACTAAAAACATTTTTCTTAAATAGTATAAAAGGCATAGGAGTTTTGAAATAATGCATTTTTATTTTATACTAGTTGTTTCGACACACGTTGTTCTGTCTTAACTGAAATAAATAAATAACTACACCAAGACCTCCAATATTTCTCACCGTTGAAACCTTCCCTGAACTCCCACAATTATTTCAAGACCAAAATTAGCCAAACCGTTCCAGCCGTTCTCGAGTTTTAATGAGATATTGGAATTGATATCAATTTTTATACTTAAGAAGATTTGAGCTTGTGAAGGTTTTTAACAATCCTGAACCTCAATTATTCGCGTATTTAAAGCAGCCTCTCATTTTACTTTGATCGTATTATAAGTGAAGCGACTTGTTGTCATAAACTGATTTTGTGAAGTTTGGACCAATCAGGAGGCGTTAGACGCTGCTTTAACGCTTACGAGAATACCGGTTTGACAGTTTTAGCGTGTCGGGACTTGATTGTAATTGTATTATTGCAGGTTTTATTTAGCAGAATTGACCTGATTACAGGCAACTAGACTGGAAGAAATAAAAGAGCATTGAGTCATTTAACTTTCAAAATCACTCTTTCCAAATTCAAATCGTTCAACGGGCACGCACCCATATAAGTAAACTATGATAAACTCATTAAATCATTAAATACCTCAGAAATTATTTAGGAAATTGTAGTATATTTGTCGATTACGAGAAATCTGGAACCTGTAAACCGTTGCCGTTACTACGCCAAGGAAAACCAGCTGACACGCACTTTTACATCCTTATAGAGTGCAGACAAACGTGTTTACTGAATGGGTTTTAAATCGTAGGCTGAGTAGTGAGTACTTTAATCGAAATATGTCAGGCAAGTTAAGATGCAACCAAGAGAATTCGTGGGTTATTTCAAAGAATTAATTTAATGCAAAATTGAGACAAATATTCGTAAGGGAGATTTGTAATTTTATACATACACTTGAATAAGAATTTGAAAATGTTACATTGCAAGCAAGAGCTATAGTTGGAGGAACACCTTTAAGAAAGTATTCTCATACGATGCTTAACATTCATCCTACTAGGGCCAACACGAAGCGCCAAGTAAACTAAGAAGCCTTACATTGTGACAAAAGATCATCCTACTTTGGATTGGTTACAAAATAAACCGGTTCATCTGCATATATCTGTATTTTTATGGCAAATTGTACCCGTTTGGTGATACTATTTGAAACCCTCTATAGCTTAATTTGTACAGATAATTACTAATATTCACCTGACGAGAGGTCTTTTCACTCTGCTTTATCTAGTTACTTATCAAATTAGGGTATATATTCCTCGGAAATAAATCAATGATATTATACTTATAAATAATTTACACAGTGAAATTTATCAATATTTTCAATCAGCTTTGCGAGGACTAAAATATGTCAAAAGTCGTTAGTCAAATTTAAATAGTATGATGAGTAAGTGGAATAGCTAGAACTGTCGTCTGATAAATAAAGTCTTTTGTTACAACTGAAACTGTCTGATGTATATGTTCACAACACTAAATACTAATCTATAACACATTGTAACAAGATACACGATACGTTTCGATATACTTATCATCATTAATGCTCCAGCCTGTATCTTAGCAGATAAAGACTATCTAATTGTAATTTACTACTTTTATGAATTTTATGAATTTTATCGCGGTTTGTATAGTTTGGAATTACTCACGTTCCAGGTAATATCAAGTCAAGGGAGAATTAGGAGGATAAGTACTTTTAT
This sequence comes from Phengaris alcon alcon, assembly GCA_037179445.1. NCBI lineage: Eukaryota > Metazoa > Arthropoda > Insecta > Lepidoptera > Lycaenidae > Phengaris > Phengaris alcon. The sequence continues at coordinate 871,675 of JAYRCH010000059.1, forward strand.
TACATTGGACGGTAGTAGAAATCAATGAGAATCTTACCTCGGAAGTGTCCGAATAGATCACCCCGTGCTCATCTTCATACGTTATGTTGATGTTAGCCACAGTGTACGTATCACTGCCAATCCTGTCTTCGGCCGGCGCATAACGCACCGATTCCAGCTCATTCCCTGGCGAGTGGCATCCCACAATGCTAGCTAACCATCCCAGTGTTGACAAACTAGACCATAATTTAACTTGCATTTTAAAATATTGAACACATTCGTTTAAAAAAAAATCAAATCACTGTCACGTCTCTTTGAACACTGCACAGAAACACGTCGCACGCAGACCGCGATCTCTTACAGTCTGACTCGCTCGACTTTATCAACCCCTTATCGGTTAACAAAAGTTACACGCAACGGATACGAAATCGTATCCTATCGTTATCGCTTGCAAAATTTAAATTGCGAGATCTGGAGCTGTTTAATTTGAAATTTTGTAAATAGATTTTTTATTTTATTGTCGCATGCGAGAGTTATCGTCAGCCGTGTGACGCAGCCTCTCGCACCGGCTGTTGTTATATAATCTGCACTATAACATCGGCGAAGTCCACCGCTGCCCCATAACCGGACAGGAACCTCACTGCAGCCGGCAACTGGAACAATAACACTGACGTTAGTTATTACTTCGTAGTTCATAACTTAATACCACACATTTAATGTAAATTTGAAATGTATCTTAATGGATTTTGTAAAAATGCTGCTTGCCGACAAGATAAAATTACAAATTGTAATCTTACGAATAATTAAGGAAGTCATTATAATACGTGAATTCTTACATGTTTAGGAATACAAACCTTATTATGACTCATATTAAGAGGAAAAAGGCATTTTCTATAAGATTATAAGGATTTATTGTACTTTACCAAATGATAATAATATTAAAGAACAAGTAATTATTTGCTTCCTGTATTATGACACAACGAGTAACTTTATAAACTTTATAACGGGAGATAAAATTCGAGATCAATAGGTATCTAGTTCTATATCTCGATCTGGATCTGGAGTAATATATTAAATATTTAAAACTAATAATTAACTATGTAAATAATATAGATTTTATTTGTTGTGTGTGTTTAATTCATCATCAATCAGGTTGCTGAACCATTTCATCATTCCGACTTGTGAAATAAGGTTCAACCACTTTTCCTAGTCTGGGTTTTGTCTTTGTTTTTTATTGTTATTGTTTACTAAATATGCTTTTAAAAGTTATAGCGACAACAGTTTGAGCACATTTTTTTGATAAAGTTTAAAACTCCTCCGGTTAATGCACTTCAGTTAGCAAAAAGTTTTTCATATTTTTTCAACCTAACTTCTTGACTCTTCTCAACTTCTACCCTTCTCACATATCTCTCCTCTCTTTTTGTCCAATTACAGCCGTACTGAAAATTGAAGCAACACTAGCTCCGTATTTCATGCTTTATTCAACTTCTGTGCTCTCATTAGTAATTTCTCTTCGCGACTCTAATTTATGAAAGTGCTTTAAGCATATCAATAAGCTTATTTAGCTTATCAGGTAAGGTCTTGGTATTTGCTACTTGTGGCTACTCTATTGCCGGTAGAATGTCTGACTCCCTTAGAATTTCCATTTTTTTATTTGACCTGGGGAATTAAAGGCTTAGATATAAATTATCTAAATGTCTGCTATATAAAATACCGTTTAATTCTAAAACAAAACTAAACTTGCAAGTAGGTCTAAAAGGTCGGGTCGTTCACATCGGCCGTTGACTGTGCCGACTGTTCCACGATCGGTGACGAAACGCCGATAGCACGGTGATAAGCGAATAAAACAAACGGTCGTAATTGGCCTGACATGACAGCGGAGAGCGGAGATGTCAGTCTGGTACCACCTGATACCACCGACACAGGAGGAGCGAGATTAAACATATAGGACAAAGTAAATAAGGAAAACCTAGAGGAACGGTGAAGTCACTTGTCTGAGACAAATCGCTCATATTGATATTATTATAATATGTTAGGTTGCCAATGGGTTGCCAGGACGTGACGTGACGTGACCAGTAACCAGATACGATTATTAACCGAACATGGACGAGACTGTGAAAAAATGCAGAAGCTGACTGCGTGGGTGAGAGTATGGTATCACCTGTCTTGTACCTCTACCTGCCGCCTAGTGTACCCTGGATTTAATAGTAGTGTAGCGAGATTTATTTTAGTATACTTTAAATCAGTAATTCCCAAAGTGGTCCAAGTGGTCCCCCAGGGGTCCACGGAGACTCGACGGGGGTCTACGTTGGACGTGACAAAAAATGGTCGTCTACAATTCTACAATCGTAAACAGGGATGCATGCATGATGCAGGCTTATTATTTTAAATAATATGTTACCTTAATTAAACCTTCTCAATAAGACAAATTATAAATAAATTGAGAAAAAAATGGATAGTTCCGTACTGGGAGTCGAACCCAGATCATGTCGGTATCGCGCCGAGTGCTCTACCAGTTGAGCTATCCGGCCCTATGCCACTTTCCTTTTTCAATTTCATTTATAACTTATTGAGCCACACCGTCCATCATACGGTATACAACAACACAAACAATATGATACCTAATTTAAACCTTCTAAATAAGACAATTATCTTCTATCAATATAGGCACATAATATTTTAAGAAGCTCAGCGACTGTTACTTGTAAAAACTTGCATATTCCATATTCAGTACAACGCGTCGAGACTTGTTGCCGCGCCGGCCGCCGCCGTCCCGTCCGCAATGCGTGTTCAAACGTGCAAATTAATACAACTTGTGGAGTACTTAAGTATGTACTTGCAAACGTGTTTAATTCTTCACCAATATAAATACGAATGTCAAGGATAAACGTTACTCATTTGTTTCCGAAATTTAATAAAGAAAAGTGAATCGATATTAGTGATTACCAGTGTCGAAAAAGTAAGTACCTACCTGCCTATTTGTATACCTACCTACCTGCCTATATAATATAATATCGCGTGCCTAGTGCTAAAAGGGCGAATTTTTCAACATTTTGTATTAAAACTTTAATTTTTTAATTTATTATTTACAGGTAGGTAATTGATACGAAACATGACCGAATCTAAGAAGAAGTGTCGTCAGTACAGTGTTGAATATTTAAAATTTGGTTTTCTTCCATCACAGGCAGATAAACGATTGCCCACAAGCCTTTTATGCAACAAAGTTTTGAGCAATGACTCCATCAAAGCTGGAAGACCACCTAAGAAGGTGTCATCCTGATAAAATAGGTAAAGATTTAAAATATTTTCAAACAATAAAGGAAAAATATGAAAAGAGACCCACCGTGCACAGTATGTTCGCTTCAACGTCTGTAAGCAACGATGATGGCTTGCGGGCATCTTACAATATCTCATTACTTATAGCAAAATCTGGAAAACCGCACACCATTGGAGTACAGTTAATTTTACCTGCTGTTGAAGAGGTTTTAAAAACTGTTCTGCACAAATCTTATTTGACATACTCAAAATAATTCCTTTGAGTAACAACACTGTACAAAGACGTATTGATGAAATGAGCTCTGATGTTGAAAGTTTCTTGTGTGATTATCTGCAAACAACTCATTTTTCTATTCAACTGGACGAGTCAACTTTACCTGACAATGAAACATTATGAAGAGCTACTATTCGCGAAAACTTTGAAGACGGAATGTCCTGAGTGATTTTTTTTAAAGAAAAATTGATACCATTTACAAACGTTATTTCGGTGGCAACAGATGGAGCTCCTGCCATGGTCGGGCGATATCGTGTGTTTATAGGTCATCTTAAAAGAATTATACCAGAGGTAACTGCAATTCACTGTGTTATCCACCGACAATATCGAGTAGCGAAAAATTTGAGTAATAGATTGCACCAATCGCTTCAATTTGTGATTAATGCATTTAACAAAATTAGAAGCAATGCATTGAAGACGCGGTTATTTGCACAATTGTGCGATGAAAATGATGAAAACTTCCAAATTGCTGTTACATACCGAAGTACGCTGGTTGTCGAAAGGTGCATGTTTATCAAGATTTTATTCACTTTTTGACTCAGTTTTAGAATTTCTGGAAAGTAAAGATCCCTATTAAAAAAAAACCTAATCAATTTTAAAGCAGACATCGCGTATTTGACAGATTTTTTTCTATAAATTTAATGACCTCAACTTACAATTACAAGGGGAGAGTGTAATTTCAGCTTTTATTGGTAAATTGAAATTTATGAAGGAAAATATTGGTCGGCGCGAATTTTCACAGTTTTCAAACTTATCGCAGGCAGAATGCCTTGATGAAGATATTCAGACATACGTTCAATATTTGATTGCCCTGCATGATGATTTTAAAATCAGATTTGAAGACATACTGTCGATGGAAATACCACCATGGATCATACATTTGATGAAACGAAAGTGGAGAATGTAATATTACAAGAGGAGCTACTCGAGCTTAGCACTAATGAGGGGCTAAAAGTGACATTTAAAAGAGGGTATCAAAAATTTTGGCAGCAGGTAGAAAAACCTGAAAAATATCCTGGACTGTGGGGAATCGCGCAAAAGCTTCTGATAGCGTTTCCCTCGTCATAACGTCGAAAAAAGTTTTAGTGCCGTTACAAACTTATTAACAAAAAAAAGGAACAGATTGAATATCACAGAACGGGGATATGCGGTTATTCCTTACAAAGCCCAAGCCAAATATTGATAATTTGCTGTCAATCCATCAAGTACTCTCTACATCTACATCATCTACATCTCATTAAATTTTTTTTTTTTGTAATTACCATTGTAGAAGTTACATTACTTAATAAATAAGTGTTTAATTTTGATTATATTACGACTGTTAAAACAATAATAATTATTAGTGTAATAATTTATTGAATATATAATATATTATATACCTACAACACAAGGAAATATACTAAATTTCTTACCACTTTCTTTACCACTCCGAATGGGACGTTTTCTAAATAAAATTTGTGAGAATTGATTGGTCCTTGTGCTAAGTCACTGTAGATACCAAAAAAGTTGGATGGAGTCACTTTTTCGATTGGCCAACTTTGCTTTTTTGACATCCACTCGCAACACAATGAATTAAAATATTGATGAATGAATTAAAATTTAATTGAAAATTTGTTTAGTCTACCTACTTTATTATAATAATTAACCCTATCAATCAATCAATTCTAACCTTTTTTTTTTTCGAAAACTGTTAATTCGTCGTTGAAACTCCGCCACAACGCAAGTTTCCATAGATAGATAGATCTAATCTTTACTTTTTTTCGAGATTTAGAAATTGATAGTAATGTATAATGTAGATGCAGGGATCCACCGGATCCAGCAAAATTTTGAAAGTAGTCTATGAAACAAAAGAGTCTGGGAACCTCTGCTTTAAATATTCATTATGTTTGGATCTCTGAATAAAATTTGGTTAGTTCTGGTTTTTTGGTTGCTTAAAGTCGCTTAAAACTTGAGCGCTTTTACAGTTAACGCAGACTTTTAGTCAAATAACCTACTTAGGTTGAAGTTGCTTTTGAAATTAGTTTTTATATTTTTTTTCGTTACAAAATATAATAATATTATTTGTTTACAGTTACATAAATATTAGATTTGCATAATATAAGAAGACATGAGCAGCTTTTTTTCCCAACTTACTTATTACTGAACGCCTTAACATGAATTTAGCAAGCCAATATAATTTTTAATTCTTTAGACTAAAACTATGAAAAAAGCAATATCAAGGTATTTTTTTTTTATTGTCAATTCCTCGTTACTAAACCTAGTAACCTTACCGGCAATCTAATTTTCTGGTGACAAAAAGGAAATTTTCCAGTTCTTTAATCCCCAAGATAGTTTAATTCTTTGTTTGTAAAACTAGGAAGCGCTGGGTTCGACATTGAAAAAACTTGATTATTTGCGTTATGTAACGTGGTCGTGTTTGGATGGTTAAAACAAAGACGGAATCGTGACGGGAGTACAAATTACATTTTTGTCATTCAATTATACACATTTGCAATAATCTTCTTTGCAGATTTTGTATTTTGTATGCTGCAGGGTCGGACCTACAGTTGGGCTGAATTCCTGCGAGAAAAAAAGTGTCTTGGCGGATCCTACCGTGGCACCAAATTGAATTTCCATTATTTGAATGTTAAAAACTTAAAATACGTAGATTCCGTGGTTATTAATAAATAAACTCTGCGCAGCTGTAGGAAGCAGTAACACCGGCAACAGGATATCGAATTATTCGCCTCTTCATAATAGCCAAAATCTGTTTACAAGGATCTTTTCCGAAAAATCGTTATTTTTACTCCAAAGAGCTCGTACTGGAAATCCCTACTTTTCGGGTTCATTACAATCGGACTAAGTAGGTTTACGTTTACGTAGAAAGGTAAAAGTAACTATAAATAATTGATATTTGGTTGTAAGGTCACATTTACGACCGGCGACCGTGATAACACAAGGTCCTACCAAGGCTCCTCGTGGAAGGTTAAATGGGCCATGCCGTTTAGGGACGCGCCCTTCGTACTTCGATAACGTACCTAAAATCGATCCGAAGTCCGAACTATTCTTGACGTACTCAATATTAACCCTACTTGCTTACTTCACCAAGTCTCGATTTTTGTGTTGCCCGAATTATTCGAGTCCTACAAAAGACACTTGAATAGAGACACAAATTAATGATGTTAAAAAGTGACGATAATCCTGCATTGTAAAAACCTTAATGCGTTTATATAGGTAGAAAACATTTATTTTTGTAAGTCGGTTTAAGCCCTATGACGCAAGCGCATAAAACCATTATTGACAATGTTCTATGAAACGAGAAAACAGCATCAAATAATATACAAAATTCCATTCAATTAATGTTTGAAATTAATGTTTAAAATAAATAAAAACTTCATTTGGAATTTAAATTAAAAAAAAACCATGAGCCGCCACTGCGGTAAACCAGATGATTTACTGCGACCTGCAAGTACTTTTTTATATTAGTACAATTTTAACGAACAAGTTCCAGTTCTATCCTGTAGGTCGATTCTGCTACTTAAATCTTATATACAATAATACAGTTTCGATGCAGTCTGGACTCTCGATATGATAATTAAAACAGCAAAATGGAATTCTCATAAACGTCAAACTAACGTCAAGCGCGTTTTGATAGGTCCAGACTCCAAAATTATTTTCTCAAGACGATTCATTCATAATTCAAATTAATTAATTGAAAGTAAATTGAAAGTCTAAGTTAAATACGAGAATTATGGTTCTGACCATACGGTAAAAGTATCCCGAAAGTCTCGCAATATATAATAAAGAAATGTTTTAATATTCGCAACACAATACAAAAATCCATTAAAAGATATTCCGAAAGTAAAGAACTTAAATGAAGAAACACTATCGATAAAAAATCACAACACTGGACACTCACTAGAGCTAACGGAAATCGAAGCAAGCGTTTCGGAGCCACCCCCTCGCGTGACTGCTCGTGAACTTCAGTAAGGTAATAGCGAAGGCTCCCACGGCACTGGCAGTGACACCCGACGCAAGGCCACGTGTTCCGGCCACACGTCTGATTGATACTAAATAGATTGCGTGTAATTAGATTTGGGATTCACAGTTGTCTTCGGAACGTGTCCGAATTCATGTGACTCGAAAGTTCATTACTCGTTTTCTGCTGGTAATTAGATTTCGTGACCACTCGGGGATTAAAGTTTCAAAGCCGTCTGGGTCACCTTTGCTTTCTCGACCTATGATTTCGATCGTAAGCCAATCGTACTGCTATACCTACAGGTCTTGCAAAAACAAATTATAATAAGGCGTCATAACATGGTTTGGTTACCAGACAAGCAGCTTGATAAATACAATAAATATAATCAATTTATCGGACGGATTGGTTAAAAAATACTTAGTACTTCTCCCAAACCTAAGTTTTGGAGCATTTTAAAATAAAACATTGCCAGGAGAAGACACTGTTCACCGTTTGGTTTATTTAACGGGAAGCTCAAATCTTTGCTTTGTTCGGATGATGGTCTGAAAAACCTAAACAATTGTCTGAAGAGCCAGTATCCCATTGTCTGGCTAATCAGTCTCCAGTGGACCGCGGCGAGATGACTTCCCGCCGGTTTTTGCTTCCAATTAGCCGATGAAATGGAGCGCGGCTCTTTTAATTGATCAGTTTTTGCAGAGCCGACCACTATAACTTCCTATTGCAGTTTAGGTTCCTTAATCTGGATGTTGGAATCCGTTTACTATATTGTACAACGCTTTTACACTTCCATATACATGATGAGTAAGATAAGTTAACGAAACTGAAAAAAAATTGCATTTTCTACTATCATAGTTCAGTTTAGTAACTTTTGACAGGCTTATCGCTATAAGCTAAGAATTCTGAATATTATCATGTCCAGGAGTTTTGATTATTTCATTTTTGTACGTAAAAAGGGTGCGGCGGTCTATTCAAATATTTAGGCCCCTGTGGCGTGGAGTTCCCATAACTCCATTCCTATCGGCTTCACTTACCACTTACCTTTCGAAGGCCCTCATCCAAATCCCTACCTATAATACAGGCTAGGGCTTCCCTATGAAGGAGAACCAGCCTTCGTCACTGATAGCCTTAGGCCCACTTGCGCAGATCTGGGTTAAAGTTAACCCTGGGTTAAATATCATGTTATCTCTCTCGTTCTTTGTATTTATAAATAAACCTTAGATCTGCGCAAGTGAGCCTTAGAGTCACTATTCTTCTTTCTACCAGTTTCATAAAATTGTTATTATGGTTCTTTTGTCTCATAAATATTAAAAAAATAGAAATGTAAATGTTGTCTATGGAATATGAAAGACGGATTGACAATTATGTTTCAAGTGTCAAATCAACACGTACTGTATTATAAAAACGCATGGTGTGAGTTATTAATCTGAGTGTGCGTTGTTGTTGTTATTAATTTTGTTTTTCGTATCATTAAATAAAAATAGCTTTCTGCACAAATTCCTCTACATAAACTTTAAACAAAACTGCCAAATTTCTTACTCCTCCGTTTGTACAGTTTTCTTATAAAAGGTGTCAGAAGTTTTCGCCTCACGTAATTAATAATAATTTATTATCTGTAGTTCCACACTGAAAGGAGTTAATCTAGTACAACATGATTATATCTCTAAACAGAAAACAAAGCTCAGATTTTATAACGTAATTTTAACGTAAATCTTGATCACTTATTTAAATGTTATCGGCACAACACTCAACAGTCAACAGCATATTACATATTCATTTGTTTTGAAAATTATCTTCGATACAGTATTATAATCTACTGTGATAAGTAAATAACAGAAACAAAATTAAAAAACAGAATAGGATTTTGCAATATGAATTTCACTGTAGAACTAATTTTCCCTTTACAAATCAATAAGAAAATTAATAATCTACCGTTTGCCTTTTGAGCCGTTTTGAGCCCCGCCCCTGAATCTGAATGTACCTAACCATGTTTTCTTAATGAAAAAGATAGAAGCTTAGACACAAGGCTATTTTTAATGTTTTCTAGAGGTATGCCTCATTGAGATGAGACTGGCGACATCGCCGGCTACGTATCCGAGCAGTTAATTTTGAAATTGTTGGTGGCTAAATCATAGCTACATGGTCGCGATCACCAAGTGAGTTAGGTATCATAATACAATTTAATATTGACTGCTTGGATACGGTAGCCAGCAACGTCGCCGTTTCGTCTTAGGGTCGGTCTTCCCATATACGGTCCGGTTTACCTTCAGTTCGGCCTGAATGGATGCAAAATCGTATCGTCTGTGTGCAATTTTGAGATCGCATCAGTCGGCCGGATGTAATAAAGGGACTCGTTCCAGTGTTGCCAACTGTATTTTTGCGAAACTACTAAACTCGCGTCGATTTCTACTAAAAACTACTAAAATAATACCAAAAACTATCAAAAATAGCTACTAAACATAGGAATCCCTAAAGTCCCCAAAAAGCCACTGCATTTTAGGTTTTGCTATATTGAAATTTTATTATTAATTGAATTTTATTATAAATGTTACTGTTAAATTTAAATATACTAGAATATATTACGTATATAGTAACTAAAAGGGGTTTAGTTTAGGTCCTAATATAAGTTTAAAAGCGGTAGTACAATTCGTACAACCCAGTTGTTCAATCGAACATAACGTAATAATAAGAATAGAAATATATAATTAATATATTTACATAGGTAATTTTATACTTATTATATTTATTTATACATACATAATATATTTTTTAATCAAAGTTATACCTTTGCTATCTACTCACTTTTGCCATCTCATAGGTAGTTCATTGATTCCTTTACTAAAAAACAATTCGGACAGAAATCAATAAAGTATATTGAAATCAACTGTTCCGAACCTTATAAAGTAGGTGCGACCACGGTTCTACCTTGACCATTTTTGTACCTATGCATTTCTGGATTTCTATCTGAATTATTTTCTTGTTTCGGCCCTTGTAGACCCCTTTGTTTTACGTAGCCGGGTTAAAGTTTTTTTAACTTATTTTTTTTTATTTCGTATTTTTCCGTTTCCCAATAACAACATATTTAATATTAATAAGTAATCAAAACACTTGAAATTACAAATATTTTCTTCACGGGCGCGGAGCGAGCCAATTTTTTTTTCTAGATTTAAAGAAGGATAATAATGAATTAGAGCTGTAGCAAACCGGATATATTCGGTACTGAGTAACGGGTGCGCCATCTAGTACCGAGTAACGAAACGTTACACACCAATACGTCTCGTAACTCGCATTTTTCGTAGTATGGGTACCTACACTGTTTCAGTTCACATAAGTAGCGTTGATGCGAGTATTGAAACATTTGCTGATCACTCTATAGTATCTCGAGTATTCTACACATTACCTATTAAACAAAAATGTTTCAGTTCACATAAGTAGCGTTGATGCGAGTATTAAAACATTTGCTGATCACTCTATAGTACGAGGGCTGATAAGTTTCCGAAACGACAAAGAAAAACTTCAAAAATCTATTTAAAATAAATTTATTTCTCAACGTAGTTTCCTTCTACCTCGATGCATTTAGTCCAGCGCTTCTCCAATGCCGTTACACCAGTTTGATAAAATGTTTTCTCCAACCCCTCAAAATACTCGTCCACGGCAACAATGACTTCTTCATTTGATTAAAATCTCTGGCCACCTAACCATTTCTTCAGGTTTGGGAATAAGTGGAAGTCGCACGGGGCCAGATCCGGGGAATAGGGTGGATGCGGTAGCAATTCGAACCGCAATTCATGGAGTTTGGCGACTGCAACCATTGACGTGTGTGCAGGTGCGTTGTCATGGTGGAACAAAATTTTTTTCTTGGCCAAATGTGGTCGTTTCTTCTGGATTTCTTCACTTAATTTTTGCAGCAATCTTGCGTAGTACTCTCCATTTATTGTTTTTCCTTTTTGCAGATAATCCACTAAAATAATCCCTCGAGCATCCCAAAAAACAGTCGCCATCACTTTGCCGGCCGACAAAACCGTTTTTGCTTTCTTCGGCGCAGGTTTTCCGCTCTCAGTCCACTGCTTAGATTGTTCTTTTGTCTCGGGAGTATAATGATGTATCCAGGTTTCATCGACTGTTACATAACGCCGCAAAAACTCATTAGCATCTCGGTTAAACAGCGCTAAACACTCCGATGAATCGTCCACTCGACGTTGCTTTTGGTCTACAGTGAGCAAACGCGGCACCCATCGCGCGCAAAGCTTTTTCATTCCCAAATATTGGTGCAAAATATTAAAAACGCGTTCAGATGAAATGCTCACCATCTCTGCTATCTCTCGCAACTTTAAGCGCCGATCATTCAATACAATTTTGTGAATTTTTTTGATCATGTCCGGATTCGTGACTTCATTTGGACGGCCAGACCTGTGGGTGTCTTCGCAGCTCTGTCTTCCACGTTTAAAATCAGTTACCCAGGTGTGAATTGTACTCAATGCAGGAGCAGAATTACCTAAAACACTGTCTAGCTTGGTTTTAATCTGGGTTGCTGTTTTCTGTTTTAAAACGTAAAACTTTATCACCGCACGAATTTCGTTTCTTTCCATTGTTAAGAAAATTTACGACAGAGAAAGTTATACGTCCTCTCAAACAAATTCCATCAGTTCGATTAAATTTAAATTTGGCGTTCTATTTTCAAAAAGATGCCAGAATATAATGTAATATTCCTTTTTTGCGTATCATTTTTTTAAGTTCGTCGTTTCAGCTGTTACGGGGGAAATTAAAATAAAAAAAGAGATTTCCCGTGACAATATATATATATATTAAAAAAATAAATAAATAGGGGTCGTGGGCAGAAGGCCGTATGTATCTGGTTTAGCCTCTAGTGTCTTTAGAGATTGGTGGGGCTTTTAAACCACACGGCACTTAGCTGGATCTGTCGACGGTAAGGTATGACAACACGTGGCGCTTTCGGGTCCTGTGTTCGGGTCAGGAACTCGTCACGACGTGGTCGCCTAGGAGCGGACAGTCCGTGGCACAGGCCAGATAGTCATCCGTCTATAGGATGTAGATAGCGGTGCTTGTACCCGTACCGTAGTTCCCTGGAAATATTCATACCAGCGTGTGAAGAGTGTGGACCACAGCAGCCATGGTTCTAGCCCCTAACGATCCAACCATGGGCTGTGTATCCATCACAAAATAAGGGATAAGCGAAAAAAAGATAAAAGATAAAATGATAAAATGATAATATGATATTAAGGACAATTAATTTGATATAAACATCCTAATAATATCTAACAATGCAAAATCGGAAAAATGAAATTACAAATTGAGCACGTGGCCAATCAAAAGGTTTGCCAACAAATTCTACCATGGTGCTAATTCACAGGAAAAAATAATGTGTTTTAATTACAAGCGTGATTTAGCAAACATTCACAACACAGATATATCAAATTACTCACCCTGAACACGGGGTTAAAATATTATAATTATTATAAACGACTACATCTTGAAGAAGTTGAACAACAAAAATTCGGCAGGGAAAAAGGGTGTTGTCCTGTCGCGACAACCCTTTTATACCTCTACTGACATTAATTGTTTTTTTTTAACCGACAATTAGCGGTAATGCGTAATACAAATGCCACAATAAAGAAATATTAGAGATGAAGCTCTAGTTAGAAGCATTTGCCAATAGATGGCGTTGTCTAGCACAAATTAGCTATTATTAATATCGACAACTGCTAATAGATGACGCTATACGCATCGTTATTAGTTATAACGATACGTTAAAAAATGTAGCTATGCTACACGGCCAGTTATCAATCAGCCCAGGTATCTCGAGTATTCTACACATTACCTATTAAATCAAACTAATTTTCAAATAACTTAAAAGTTAAACTTGAGTCTGGTTCAAAATTCGGAAAAGTGAAAAAATGCACCTTACGCTGCTTGGTATATAATGTTTATGTATGCTTTCTACAAAATACGAATGTGGCTTCACCACGAAATCATACTATACGCGTACACAATACGACTTGATTCGTTGCTCCAACATAAGATAGCATGATATTATAAAGTATATGAATGTGACACCAAAATGGATAAAATATTTTTATTTGTAATCTTTATCGCTAAAAAAACATACCTTTACAAATGATTTTAAAATTTATCTTGAATTAATAGTGAAATTTAATTATCAAAAATGTATTTTTTAATCCCGCGCAAATTTCATAAAAGAATATGTACCGGCGCGGCGGAACGAAACGTGACGTCATCGTACAGAAGAACGTGTATCAACTTTCGAAATTCAATTTTTGGAACGAAGTTACTATATTATGGGGCGATGCGGAGGAGTACCCTAGCCGGGAAAAAACGTCCGTAACGTAAGATTTTTATGTATAGTCTTTATTTTCTTTATACCTCGAAAAGAACTTAAATTTAATATTTTTATAATAAGGAACTTCGTTCCTATCCGGTGTCCCACGACACCACACGGCTTTTATTTTTATAACGCTTTTATTACTTTCACCTGTATGTTTGCTTGCTTGTCTCCGACTCCTTTGGGCTCGATTTTCTCCTACTTTGAACGATCAGATTTAATTCAAACTTTGCACACCTGTCAAAGACCGATGACAATGCAATAATTCAGTTAAATTTTTAATATTATTTTTTTAATTTTAAAAATTAAAATTATAAATTATTATAATATATAATCATGCGTGCAGTTTCAGGCTTACTCTTTGGCAAATCGTACTAAAAAACAAAAAATAAATTATAGTTAAAAAAAACTAAAAAAACACGCTTTTATAGAAAATCTAATTAAAAAATAAAATTTAATAAATTTGGATTAAGAATAGTGTAAATGAAAAATAAATGTTTATTATTGTAAAAAAGCGTGGGGTGCAGTGTCTTCACCTGTACGTTTGTTTGTGATGTAACCGACTTCAGTGGATTTGATTTTGATCACTTCAAACGGTCAGATATCGTTTAAAGTGATTTTTAAGATATTATCAAAGTGAAGATCCTTCTCATATATCTGCCAATAAAATGTTTATAACTATTAACACTATGCACCCCACGCTTTTTTACAATAATAAACATTTATTTTTCATTTACACTATTCTTAATCCAATATTTTTTAGTTAGATTTTATATAAAAGCGTGTTTTTTTAGTTTTTTTAAACTATAATTTATTTATATTTAAGGCGGAAGTTATTGCCAGTGTCAATTTTCACTGTGTCAAGTGAAACAGAATTTTCGTATAAGGCGATAACTACATTATGATCGGGAACCCGGAAGGCCGAAGAAAATTCTGAGCTTTGGAAATAGAACTCTGCGTTAATGCAATAGAGTTGAAAATCGAACACGTGAGTGTTGAGACAAATGGCAATGTCATTGCATATATTGCACAGCTCGACACTCGTAACTTCCATTTTCAACTCTATTGTATTAACGCACAGTTCTATTTTCAGTGCACTAAATTTTCTAGGGCCAGGCGGATTCCGGGTGATATAGTCCAGCGTAATAAATCTAAGAGTAGAGAAATCTCGATCCTCGAATATTTTTTTTAAATAAATTGTATAATGATAATGTTAATTGTAAATAAATAAAATCGAAAAAAAAAACTATGAATTCTCGACACTGGGAGAATGGTGCAAAACCTTTGCATCCGCCATTGCCGTTGTCATAAATAAAAGAAGAAGAAGTTGATTCATATTTTCTATGATTTGTTGTTTTCAAAATATGAATATTTATTTATTAGATTTATTTAGTACTTATCACTAGGATATTACATAAAAATGAATTAAATATGTTAACGAACTTTTCGTTAACTAGGTTGTTTTCGTCGAGGTCTGTAAATAAAACAAGTATGCGTAGGAAATCTATTTCAATGTACTGACTGATCTTCACAACAGTATGATGTGCTCAAACAAGATACCTACACTGTCTCTTCTCATCGCCTTGCATCACTTTTTCTTACATACTTGCACCTTTCAGCATACGAAAATAAATTTTGTCAGGTGCAGCTTTTGTGTTATTTTCGCACATATAGTCTAGTCAACAAGTTCAAAAACGTGTTAAATAGAAATAAAGCTCCTAAAAATATGTGCGATAGCTCATTCGATTCGGAATGACGTCTAGAAAAATGTTTTTTAAGGGTATATTAGCACATAAAAAATTGCGATTGTTATTAACAAAATAAGATTTAAAAAAAAGGTATTTAGTTTTTCGTTAATAACTTTTAAAATAATGATATTTAAATTTTGAAAAAATATCCTGAAAGAGGACGAAATTTCCAATAAAAACGTCCTAACTCCCGGAACTCTATCTATATTTTTCGTTTTTTTTTAACGCTGGAAATAGGGCTCCGCGAGCGCGTTACGGCATAGGCGCGCCGTCTAAAAAGCCGGTATATCACCTAAAATATATTTTTTTTAATATTAAATAACAATTAAAAAATTTGAATAAATTATGGTGTAATCGAGACACTTGAACGAAAAAAACCTCGGTGAAAAAAAATTTTTTTGTCGAGTTTTCAAAAAGTTATTCCATTGTTATTAACTTTTTTTTTTATTCTGTTTTTATAAATTACGGCATAAAAGTTTAAATAATTGGTCTATAAATTTTTCGCTTCGTGGAGCTCTTTTTATTTATGTACTTAATAAGGTTATGTAAAAAAAATTATTAAAGTTTATTATTTTGTAAATTATATTTTTTTTAAATTAACTAAAAATGAAATTTCTAAAAAATGTTATATAAAAATTTTTTTTTGGTAATATAACATTTATTGCTGTTTTCACATCTAATAAAGGTATTAATTAACATTGGAAAAAAAACTTTGTTTGTTTGTTATATATGGTTATGGTTATATGGTTGTTTTTGTAATTTTTTGAAGTTTTCGAAAAAAAATATAACGGTTAATATTATTTGTTTATAACAAATTGTTAAGTTAATAAACAATTAAATTATTTACAAAAAAAAAAATTCTCTGTTAATCCATTGAAAAGGGTCAATGATGATTTTTAAGAATAAAATAATTTCTTAACTAATTATTTAAACAATTGAAATATAAAAAAAAACGATTATAAACAATTTAAAAAATATATTTAAGATTTAAAAAAAAAAACATCATTTCACCACTCACACAAGTACATTTGAAAATATATGCATATTTCCTTATTCAGGGATAATTTAATTTTTTTTTTCTTATGTATTGTTTATAATATATTATATTTATAAAATAAAATATGTTTTATGAAGGTACATTAATATATATTAATATATAAATTATATATTTACAGTCTTATTATTACGTTGGACGTTATTGGAAAATTGGACAACTGGGTTGTACGAATTGTACGACCGCTTTTAAACGTATATTATGACTTAAACGATATGATATTAAATCATATCACATTACAAATATGTATATATATATACATATTTGTAATGTGCTTGCCAAGACTTTCTTTTACCAAATTCTTGATACCAAACACGTGATGATTATCTCAGTAAATTTTTTTTAGACGTCAGAATCTAAGGTCTCATTTTCGAAACACAACATTTTGAATAAAATTATATAGCCTATGGTACCCGCGGTATCATTACGAATCTATTGACATCTCATTTATTAAAATAGGACCAGTAGATAAGACGCTACGCTACTCTTCCTTTTGGCTTCGCCGTAGTCGGGTAATAACGTTTTAAGACATTGCCTACGAGCCTGTGACCTCGGCTAGATCAACCAGAAACTTATGCAGAAAACAAACAGACAATGAACAATCTTGTTCGAAGGTCCTTTTGTCAGCTTAGTGATAAATTATCGAAGGTTCTTGAAGCTCGATTTACGGGTGAATTTGTGTCTATTTTTGTTGTAAACTTCAAATTTTCGCAATCAGAACTTATACCAACTGATTATTATTAGGTAAATATAATATCTATTTCCTTCATGTTTTTTATTTTTGCTGTTTTTGCGATATTATTAATATTAAAGGGCTGAAAAAATGTACTGCTAAAAAGGATTAAGAAAAGGACTCTATTTAAAATATAAACTCATAGCTTCTAATAAAAATAACTACATAAATATATATATATATATATATATAAAATACTCTTAAGATACTAAAACTGCGCATACAAAAATCTAAACAACTAAATAATATAAAATACCAACAAAAGAATAAAAAAAGCCAATGTGAAGCCGTATGGGACATTATAAATTATATAATATTAAGGACATAACTTTAAACAGGGACATAGAAATATATCTTGTAATAATCAATCGTATACGACATCTTTGGACATTAGCTATTTATTTAATGACTTTTACATAAATTAGACAAATAGTAGTAATATTACTATTAAATATAAATAATAGTAATATTAAATTTAATACAACTGACATTAATTCTATATGCAATACAATAAATTATTATAGTAATTCCATGTATTTAAAGCCTACGTCTCCAATAGAAATACATAAACTGATACATACTCTCAACAATACGAAATATGTCGGAATAGATGACATAAATACAAAAATACTTATACTATCAGCTCAATACATATGTCAACCGTTGAACTTTATCATTAACCTATCTTTTCAAGAAGGAACGTTTCCCGAAAAACTAAAAAAGTCTATAGTAAAACCGATATTTAAAAAAGGCGAAGTGACGGACATGAATAATTATCGTCCAATAACACTGATACTGGTTATTCCAAAAATATTTGAGAGGGCTATGCTAGATAGACTTACTGATTATGTGTCAACACAAAACATTCTTACGCAAACTCAGTTTGGCTTTAGGAAAAACTGTAACATCGCTGTAGCTTGTTTTGTTTTAATAAAATCGATCACTGAGTCTCTTAATAATAGAATCCCAGTTACTACCATATTCCTAGACATATCAAAAGCTTTCGATAATGTAAATCACGCCTTACTTCTTCACAAACTACAAAAATATGGGATAAGGGGAGTTGTTAATAACTGGATACAGAGTTATCCGTCTGTGGAATGTGAGAAAATAAGTAAAGTTTATAACGGTTTAAAGATTACGAACCGGTCAAACATCAAGATTAACAAATATGGTGTACCACAAGGTAGTGTATTAGGCCCATATCTTATTCTACTCTATATCAATGATCTGCCACATGTAACTACAAATAAAATGATTTTATTTGTAGATGATACAACACTTATAATAAAATGTAAAGATATTGAAAATTTCGAGAATATCATTCACGAGACTCTGGATAAAGTAATTACCTGGCTTACTCATAATAATTTAAAAATAAATATAAGTAAAACTCAATTAATACAATTCCAAAACTATAAAAGACAAAATATTAACCTTAATGTATAATTTAAAAATACGAAAATCAAGGAAGTGAATTCTGCAATATTTCCAGGTGTTATTTTAGACAAATGTTGCAATTGGAAAGACCAAATAGAACATATATGGACTAAACTAGAAAGGTTCGTCTATTTTAAAAAAACGTGTTCGTTTAAAAAAAAATTAACAATATGGCTCGCGGAAAAATGTTTTTACACCATGAATGAATATTTTACGCATAATAAAAATAAAGGTGAAAAATTTTAATTACTATAATTATTATATTAGGATTAAAAAAGGTGAATAATATTCATTAATTTGTTAAACTATTGTGTATATGTATAATGACGATGCTATGAATGTATAATTTTTTGACTAAAGCTTTGACGTTGAAAATAATTACTATGAATTTTGTTAATTTGAATCAATTAATTAATATTTTAAGTTTAAAGGGCCCCATACACGGTCCGGTTTTCCTTCAGTTCTGCCTGAACGGATGCACAATCGTATCGTCTGTGTGCAATTTCAAGATCGCATCAGTCGGCCGTATGGACTGAAGCGATTCATTCCAGTGTTGCCAACTCTGTTTTTGCGAAACTACTGAAAAGAATTAAAAAAGCTTCGGACCATGGAGAATAGAGGTAAGGAGGACAATCTCTCTAAGGCAGAAAAGCTAAAAAGTGTCCGACAAAAGTAATTAAATAATAGTTCCAAAACTGGCCATAATGGCGCTAGAGTGTCAAGGGTGTGTGATATGAAGTTAGCAATAAGAGATGAAGTAAAGTGAGTTGAGTTTAGTTATTTAAAATTTTTGACGACTTTAGTAGATGAAAAGTAGTTAATTCAGTAAATCATGAAAATTCTAATTACTCGTATAGTCGAAAATATTTTTATATATAAAATCGAAGAAGATGATTTAATTATCCGTTTAAATTTTGCCGCTTTACTCCCGTCTGCGTCTGTAGCGCCCCCTATTTAACGCTATTTTACGGACACTTTTCATGTATGGAGATGGTACTCCTTACTTCTATTCTCCATGCTTCGGACATAACATTTCATATGTAAGTATGAAATGTTATGTCCGAACAATTTGACTTGTATTAAGCCAAATATTTAACATTTTAAAATAAAATCATATTATGTCCATCTTGCTGCCCTATTGTGAATTGTGTAAGTGTTACTAGTAATAATCAATTTATTTCAAAATTTTCATGGCTAACTAATAGTTGCAACTAAGACAAAGTTTTTTAATATTTTCTGATTTTTTAAACTATCAATTTAAATTATTGCCAGTATTAGAGATAATCTTTAATATATTCCATAATACCAGTTTAATATAAATAATGTTCACAAATCGTGTTTAGATGGTTTAAAACGAAATATAAGTTATATTTTTACATCTCACGATATTAAGAAAAGCAAATACAATAATTCCAATTTTAGAGCAACAAATGTCCCTTAAAACGATACATACAACACCTTTAAAGTTTTGTTTGTGTGCGTGTCGGTATGTATTGCTTACGCCTATATGTTGCTTGCTTCACGTTGTACGATGCGTTTGTTTGAAGACTATCTAGGCGTTATTAATCTAAGGGCCGAACCGACGTCAGTTCGTTCGGATGCGATGTTTTCCGTGTATGTGCTCGAATCCGTTCAGGACGAACTGACGTCAGTTCTAACTGAAACGATCGGCCTCTCGTCTGTGGGAGCCTTAAGTTTTCTCAATTGTATGTTTATAATTTCACACACCATATGTACAAAACCAATTTAATGTTCATTTATATCCATTGTACTGCATTCTTGTGATTATATAAATTATGAATTAATTTGAATCTCAATCATCATCATTTACCTGATTTCGTGGCGTTTTTGCTTTCAAGCCCGATTTATATTTTTTTATTTATTGTTCTTTACCTAATAGGAATTTTAAGCATCAAAGTTGAAAACCTCAGATATTTCTCTTCTAAGTTTATTTTTTTGCGAAGGGTCTAATATTTTAAAAGGCCTAATTGTTTTATTAACATGGCAATATTACGTCAGACTTTTTGGTGAAGCCCTTAAGGCTTCAGGCTTCAGCCCCATAACAATATTAAGGGCCTGTTTCACAATCTTCAAAGAAGTGTCTAATACGAATAGCTTATTCCGTAAGTTTTGTCGCTGCTTACTTTCTATCAAGCGACAGCGACAAAACATGCAAATAAGCTATCTGACACTTATCAGTCGATTATGAAATAGGTAAACGTCTCGTTAACTTCGGTAAATTTTCTCTGCAATTTCTTAAGTTTCGTTTGTCAACACTGGATATTATGCGCGAGTTGGATCGCGTTGTGGATGGAAATTTCTAAACATAGGAAGCTGTTGGCTGCGTCAAGGTTTATTTCGTAAGGTAGGCGTCGTCGTGCCGCGTCAGTTATGCGCTATTACGTTCGGCTAACACAATAACCACCCGAAACGTAAATATTAAACAGCGCTTGATTATTTGCAGAACTCGCTAGAAGGAGGTATAGCTAGTTTTCAGGTACTTCCGGTAGCCGGCTTTTATGTATTATTACTAGATGTTGGCCGCGACTTCGCGTCGTGTCCAATGCCTTGTTCCCTCCTGCTCCGTCACAACAGGACCCAAAGTAAAAAAAGCAGATACTGATAGCCTTCTTATTCACATCTCAATTCAATTCATTCATCATTCACATCTCAATTCATTCATCTCAAGTTGAGATAATAATTTGTTAGTGATTAGTGTCAAGAAGCTTTCGCTTTGCTCAGCAGTTACAATTGTCGTTTGTCCTGTTGTCTGTTGAATTTACCATAATAATAATTATGGTCCATTATAATCGACGATTACAGTTTTTTGTAATGATTTTAGTATTAAGGACAACATAACCATTAATCTCATTTAAGATCACATTTACTAAGGGCAATCAGATAGGGGTTATAATTAATTAACCATTAAATAAAATTTAAATTACCTACTAGCCTTTCACGCGGCTCCGCTAAATAATTTTTGCTACGGGAAAACCTCCCTAAACCATAGTCTATACAGTGCCCGGCACGTAAGTTGAACCCAAATTTTTGTTTTCTGCGCATTTTTATTCGCAGAAAAACATCATAGCACTAAAGAATTATTAACAACACAATATCTAATGACACACAGCAACCGTTTTGTTAAAAAAACATTTAGTTTTGTGTCGTTTTTCTGTGAAAAAACATGCGCGGAAACCAAAATTTGGGTTCAACTTACGTGCCGGGCACTGTATAGACTATGGTTTAGGGAGGTTTTCCCGTGGAAGGGAAAGGTTTTCTATCAAATTTGGTACAGTGCCCGACTGTACCAAATTTGATCGAAAACCTTTCAGTAGTTTTTGCGTGAAAGAGTATAAAACATCTATCCATCCCTCCGTCTTCACAAACTTTCACATTTTTAATAGTAGTAGAATTTCGATACATTAACCAATCAAAAGCGCTATTGAATAGATAAACTACCGACAAAAACTTCCGAAACCGGGAATTCAAATCCACAAAAGACTCGGTGCGACTTTTCTCATCTCTTTAGAATGGAAACTAAGTTTTTAAAAATGGAAGTACTTAATAAACACTTCTATGTTCTAATCTCTTTCTTCTATCTAAGAATAGATTTAAAATCTAAATTCTATCATATTTGATACCATATCTCTATAACAATATTATGTACCGTGACGCCGCGTAATTTCTTTACATCTCCATAACAGTTTTATAAGATAAACAATAGACGTGTTGTAAATACGTTATATTGCCATTGTGCTCGCAAGCAGAAACTCTACACCGGGCTTTCTCTAGCGCTTTCTTTGCAAAACATTGTAACTGTATACGCGAGACACTGGTATAGCAACGACACACATATTATACCAATGGGAAGTACACCTTTTAAAAGAAGATGGCGTTTCTTCTTATGGATCGGATAAATTTTCTACATTTAAACAACAACAAACCTGATTAACCATCAACCAAGTTTAACGATTTCAGCAAATGACAATCTGTTTCTTTAAAATGAAAACAATACTTTTCGTACTATAATGAAATAAAAGACGTTGGGCCGTGGGCGTTTATGTCCCGCTGTTTAAATAAAAAAACCTAACCTAACCAAGAGCATGTCGGGACATTTCTAAGGAGGGTTCCGTAATTATCAACGCGTAATAGGTTTTTTTTCAAATTACTTCAAAAGTTATTGTTCGATTTCGTTCAATATAATTTTGCCAAAGAGATTGCATAGCATGATCTATCAGCATGGAAAATTACAAGTTTCTATTTCCTATAGTTTAGATATGCCAGGGGGGGACCAACTTATAAACCACTTTGGAGGCCGATTACTCGAAAATGGTCGACTTTGTAAAAAGAGTCATGTATATATAAATATAAAATTATTATTATTTTATGATGTTAAAACAGAGATCTATAGACAATCTGTAACTATGTCAAATTTGAGATTTGGAGATAATCAATGTATTGACAATCATACTTTATATAAATATTCGTTGAAATGTATGAGAATTTAACCCCCCCCATGCAGATATGTGACCTGTGTCGTTGTAATCCATGTGTAATTACGCTCGCATCTATTTGTATATGTATATAATTTTGTATCATAATATATAATTTTGTCTTTGGTCGCCGTAGCAAATTGTTCCATAGAAAATGCCTAGTGTCCTTTACTAACCAATTTCCAGCTCGTTATCACTTATCATAGTTCACGCCGGGTGGCGGGTGGCTGGTGTCACAACACAACACGATGAATCACACCGGATGGGAACAGGCGCGTCACTTACAGCCATTTACATTACAGTCACGAGTGCCTACTACCGCCAAAACAAAAGGCACATTGAATATAATAGTTGACATACATACACTCGTATCGCTTAATCGATGATTCAAATTAAAATGTTAACGATTTCTGATGGCGAGTTACAAAAATGTTTGAATGTTTACGATATCTGCTTCAAAATTGTTGAAATGGTTGGCAAAGAGCAAACGCATCGCTATCATCGAGTACGACGTGAATCGGATAATGCGTGCAGTTTTTCAACACAAGATCCGAAGTCAAAAGAAAGCCAGAATCCAGAAGGCACCTATATAATATTTCTTTTTACCACTCCGAATGGGACGTTTTGTGAAAATTGATTAGTCCTTGTGCCGAGTCACTGTAGATTTCAAAAAAGTAAAGTTGGATGGAGTCACTTTTTCGATTGGCTAACTTTGCTTTTTTGACATCCACTCACAACACAATGAATTAAAATTTGATTGAAAATTTGTTTAGTCTACCTACTATATTATCAAATAATTAACCCTATCAGGCAATTCTAACCATATTTTTTTTGGAAATTGTTAATTCGTCGTTGAAACTCAGCCACAACGCAAGTTTCCATAGATAGATCTATCTATATAGATAGATATAATCTTCACTTTTTTTCGAGATTTAGAAATTGGTAGTACTGTAGAATCTAGATGCAGGGGGTCAACCGGATCCAGCAAAATTTTGAAAGTGGTCTATGAAACAATAGAGTCTGGGAACCACTGCTTTAGAGGAAGAAACTATGTTCTTTAACATTACGGGCAAAAGCCTATATTGATGTGAATTAAAAGCCGCAAACTTTGTTGATTGCACATTAATGATCGTTCGCCATTATCTTGGTATAAACCTGCACCAAACTGGCTCACTCTCAACTGGGTCGAAGATACAACCGTATACTTGCTTGGCAGTGCACGCTGCTTGTGCGCCAAAATTGTTAGCGTAATATATCAAAATGTAGTTTCGAGACAATGATATTATAATGCGAGACATTCGTTGGTAGCATAATGACTACTATTATGATAAAATTATCAAAAAGAAAGTTCTTCTTGATTTTACATGAGGAATTACATATCTCACTTTCTTCTTGATCATCAACGTAGGAAAAAGAATCAAAATGAGCGAGGCAGGGCTCTCAATTCCAAACACAATGCCACCAATTGCAATAAACAGTCTACACTCTACGTCTTAATTTGTTGATATACACATTGGCAGTCGCGAAGGGTGGTTTTACTTCAGAGGGAAGTCCTAGTCGCTAGACGTGGGTTGTGCATGTTTTTTTGAAAGGAAATTTAGCACCATATTACGTATGACGGTCAAGGTCGTTACAAGCGTGTAGAGTTGTGTCGTGTCCGAGAGAAATTGTAAATACTTAGGTAACTATTCTTATAGATATACCTACGGTTCCTATTCCTACAGTTATATATACGATATTCTTATACCTACAATTAGGTATATTTCAAAATACAAAATAGGTACTTAATAATAAAATGTTTTTCTGTGTATTAATTAACTATTCTAAGATAATCATAATATTAAAATACTTCCACGGTACCTACTAATTAAATTCATTTGTTCGTGGTATACTATAATAGGCATAATATTATATAAATTCATATATTAAATGTATATAATATTATGATAGGTGATTCTAATATATGTGTCAAAGTTGCAACGTGCAGCGCATAGATGTCGCTTGAGTCGGTCTACATCGGGCTATCGCTTGTCCGACCTGACTAGTTTATGATATTATTGTTTTTTATATACTAGTTTTGGCTGGAGATTTTATATAGTAGTTTTGGCTTCATGAGTTAATCTGCAAGGGAAGCCGATAAGAATGGAGTTCTTTAGACCCTTCGCCATTGACACATGGATAGTTTACGTAATAATTTATCAAAAGCGCACTATACGTGTCAACGGGCGATAATTATAGCTTTACAATTTATCAAATAAATTGGCAATATATTATATCAGTAAATAAAGCGATAAACAATCCCAGAAGTAGTCAGTATGGAAAATGTGTTACGCATTTCTTTATTAGCAGACACCTATATGCATTGATAACTAAATATAATACATCTATGCCTATATGTATAATTTAAGTAGGCCTTTAAAAATAATCCTTCCGTACGTATATTGTTATTAAAATCTAATTACGGTTGCACTATGAGATTAAGTCTCAAGTACCCGGAACCTGCCATCATGAGTGGATGATTTGAAAGTAGAACACCAGTTACACCAAGTGGTCAGTCCATTGGAAACATTTGTAATCAACATAGCAACAGTTTACATAGAAAACGGACTATGTATTTGCTGGAGGCTTGTGTAGTTAATTGTTTAGGATAATAACGTGAGAGTGTAGAGCTCGGTGGTGTTAACGCGATAAGACAAATTTTGGTCAAGGTGAGTCGCGATAACGCCTTTCCTAATTCTTATTGACGTAAAACTGAATTCTCTTTTCCTATTTATCATTCATAATCATCATCTACTTTACCTTTTCTGGCTACTTATTACCCAATTTTATTTTTGAGCATTCACAACAACTTACCTCACGCGGTTGTAGCACTCTCGCGACACACCAACACCTGTGTTTACTATACCAACTGCTTTGAGGACGCTATTGCCAAGATCATCAGGCGAACCATGGAAGCGTCAGTCGAAGTATTTGACTATAACGTTAGAATGGCCATACGAGACGAAAATTATTATTAATTACTTTGATTTTTAGTTTACCAAAACCGTGATGGACTGCGTAAAGAATTATGTACATACATATTATTATAAAATAATGATAGGAAATTTATAATGTATTGAGCATAATAATTTATAATTGTCATATCTGGGTAAAAACGGTACGGGCATTAAGTCTGTAGTTTGTTTTTATTGAAAAAAAAATCAATTTTATTAATATTATATCCAGCAATAAAAAAATACCCACAACCTGCTAGCAAAGCTATGGATTTCCGCATAGTAAGGCCTGATTCTCTTAAGTATTTTATAACCCCATTAAGATTAATCTCACTAAATCCTAACAACTTCTGCATTTTCGTTTGGCAAAATTATAAGAGTAGGGTTGCCCTGTTTTCCCAGAACATGTCCAAGTTTTTGCAGTGATTAGGTCATTTATTTTAAAATTAGCGCACCACTTTTACAATTTTTCTTTCTAATTTAATTGTATTCAAATACTTTTATGAAAAATATTATTATTAGCATTACATGTATTTTATGTAACCTATTTTCACTACATATTAATTTAACTGTTCCAAGTATAGACTTTTACTTATTAGACAATTCAGTTTAAAAACTTGACGCAGTAATAGTACTGCGTCAAGTTTTTAAACTGAATTGTCTTGGTTTTTCCAACTTCAAATCAGTTTTTTTTTAAATTTGGGGTTGGCAACCCTAGTTAAAGGTGCTGACGCGGACGATACAAAACCCATTTGATCGATGAAAAACCCGACAGTAACGGTAGTCGGTAACGATTAAAAAAATCAACAAGTAACCTAGAAATATTTGTATAAGAATTATTTTCAACCTTGCTTGAGGTCAAAAGCTACACAATACCAATGCAGCTGATAATAATTTAGAATGTAATATATAATACAGGAAATAATACCTGACCTCACGTACGCTGGAGTTCGTGTTGAACGCCAAGACTTAATGAGAGGAGGTCCTTCGTGCTGTAACGGTATATTACACCGTATATTAGAAGAGAAAGGGATTTCAAAATGTAGAAAGAGATAGATAAACATGCAGGCTTATAAGCGATAAATAAGCCGATGATGCTCATATAATATTATGAACTTTCACGTTTATAATTCCAGTGTGCCAACTGCCAACGCTTAAAGTGCAAACACACGTACGGATTCGGTACGGAGAGGCCCACGGATTTGGTCCGCTCCATACCAAATCCGACCGTGTGTAGAGTAGTCCGGCGAACATAATTATTATTGAGTCCGCCGCGGTCCGCATCGGATATGGTTCGCTGCGTACCAAATCCGTACGTGTGTAGTGGGGCGATTGGGCCGGACAACGATCTCAGTGTTGCCAAAAAAACATCTTAGGGGGCAGGATTTTTAAAGTTTACTCCTTAAGAATCAAATCAGCCCGGGGTATGCAAATTTATAGGGAGTGAAATCAGAAGATTAAGTGACACTTTAGTTTTATGTCATTTACGCGTAAGTCTTTATGTGTATAAACACAAAGTTTTTATAGTTTCTAGCTTATTATCTCTTATACCGTAATTTACGCTATATTGGACTATAATCGGGTTATCCTAATAATTATAGTCCAATAAAATTAGCGCAAATCTCGACAATAGCATAACTAGTCAGGGTCGAATTAAGGGTTAAGTTTGGGAGCAATATTTTTGAGAGTTGGTATCAGTGCACGATTTCAATTGATTGCGGGAATCATCGTCGTCGTCGAAAAACAGCACTGTAAATAGAACTCTGCGCTAATACAATAGAGCTGAAAATCGAACACACGCGTGTCGAGTTTTCAATTCGGTCTGATGGACCAAATCCGTCAGTAGCGACACAGGATTTGGTACACGGTTATGGTCCGTGGACCAAGTCCGAGTGTATGTTAGCACTATTAAGTTAGAGGGATATGAAAATCAAAATGTGTCATGAATTTTATTAGCGTGGCCCGAGTATCTTACTACAATTATAAATGTGAAAGATTACAAGGATGGATGGATGTTTGTGACTCTTTCACGCAAAAACTACTGAATGGATTTTAATTAAATTTGGTATACCTAGTATAAATTTAGGCTACATTTTATTCCGAAAAAGTACAGTGTTCCCGTGGGATACTGTAGTTACGCGGGTGAAGCCGCGGGCAAAATTTAGTAACCGATAACAAAGAAAAGTGAAAACCGATCGAGCATTACGCTGAGGTTGTTGTATCGAATTGTGCGTGTGTATGTGTGTGCGTTGCGTTGAATTGTGACGCGATGTCGCATACAATAGGGGACTTTTGCCTGTTTTTTTTGTTGCATAAGTGAATAGTGCTCTGAAAAATAAGAATTAAGAAAGTTTACAAAAAGAATAGTACACTTTAGTATACTATTCCTTTTATATATTTTTCAAATCTCTTCAATATGTTTGAAGAAATTGCGGATTGTTTGAAGCACTTTTATGAGTCGTAATGGCATGTGGCGTCACACGTTTGTAAGTTACAACGAAATGTTTGGTCATATGCACAAAATTTTTTGATATCTCCGAAGTTTGCGCGTTTACGTTCATACTATCTTTGCTTTTGATGTAAGTAAACTAATTATGTAGGTTTTTTGTAGCTTTCAAATGCTCCTAAATACAAAACTACACATAAAATCTTAATTATTTTTACTTTTATCAAGATATAATATTTTATTTCTCGTTATTTCTGAACGTTTAAAAAAACATTTTTTTTACTTGTAGGCAAATACCCAATTTAATGGATTAACGTATTGTATGGCGACAACCAGACGCAAGTCGCAACGCAATGGGGTCTCGGCTTTAAGGCCACAGCCGAAAAGCTGATCGTTTCAGTTACACGCGAAAAAATTGCATCCGACCCAACTGACGTCATTTTGACCAGAACGGATTCGAGTTTGTCGCGAGCTACGGTCGTGTTTATTACGAGGGCTGCACTAAAAGTATCGGGAATGGAATATTTCCACTGTCCCTGTCATATTAAAATCTTTTTAATTTAAAACTCCTTGGTTTTAAAAATCGAATACCGTTTATTTATTTAAAAAAAGATTCTCGGTCTTGTCACAAGGTCTTGTCAAACTTGTTTAGTCGTTGAGAAAATGGAATTGACTCGAGAAAATTCTAGAGCGATGATTTATTATGACTTTCGAAGTGGTTTAACACAAAAACAGTGTGTTGACCGGATGATTTCTACATTTGGTGATGAAGCCCCATCCAAAACCACAATTTATCGCTGGTTTGCTGAATTTTAACGTGGACGTGTCAAGCTCAGTGATGATCCCCGTCAAGGTCGTCTAAAAACTGCAGTCACCTAAGAAAACGTTGATGCTGTGCGTAAGCTGATTGAGGAAGATCAATTTCATTCAAGCAACTTTAGACATGAGTCAAATACAAATAATCTTGCATGAACAATTAGGTGTAAAAAAGTTGTTTTCCCGATGGATACCGCATTTGCTCTGTGAAGAGCAAAAAGCGGCTCGCGTTACTTGGTGCGTCAGAACTCTCGAAAGATTCCACGCAGGATCCTCAAATGCTGTATACAACATCGTATCAGGTGACGAATCCTGGATATACGCGTACGAACCCGAAACAAAAAACCAGTCACGAGTTTGGGTGTTCGAAAATGAGTTAAAGCCAACAAAAATTGTTCGTTCACGGAGTGTTGCAAAAAAAATGGTGGCCACGTTTGTCTCCAAAACCGGCCATGTTGCGACTATTCCTCTTGAGGGACAAAGAACGGTTAATGCAGAATGGTATGCTAACATTTGTTTGCCACAGGTCGTTTCTGAACTCCGTAAAGAGAACTGCAACCGCCGCATCATCCTCCATCACGACAATGCGAGTTCTCACACCGCGCACAGAACAAAAGAGTTTTTAGAGCAAGAAATCATAGAATTATTAGACCATCCGCCGTACAGCCCCGACCTAAGCCCTAATGATTTCTATACTTTCCCTAAAATAAAGAATAAATTGCGTGGTCAGAGATTTTCATCACCTGAAGAAGCTGTGGACGCCTACAAAACGACCATTTTGGAGACCCCAACTTGGTGAATGGTTGCTTCAATGATTGGTTCCATCGTATGGAAAAATGTGTCAAATTTCGCGGAGAATACTTTGAAAAGCAATAAATACATTTTTAAATAGTAATGTTGTGTCACTTCCTTGATTCCCGAAATTTTCAGTGCCGCCCTCGTAATTGTAAACTCACTACGCTTGTACACGATAGACGCCCGCATGGCCGCGGCTCTGGCGAAAACTGAAGCGATTTATCACACATGGTCCGTTCAGATCATCCGTTCTATCCAGAATTAATGTTGCCAACTTAGTTATTTAATAAGTTTAACTACTAAATTAAGCATTTTATTCCCTCCTTAGTACGAATTTAGTTGAGTAGTGTTTTAGTAGGAAATAGCCAGACAATAATCATATGCAAAATAGACTAGGATAGGCACAAAAAAATATGACATTTTATCATAATAATACATCGTAGAATTCATCTACAATTTGCTTAAAACTACCCGTTTAATAACTATATACGTAATATGTCCTAGTATATTTTAATTTAACGGCAAAGTTTATAATAAAATTTTAATATAACCAAACCTAAAATGTAGTGGTTTTTTGGAGGCTTTAGGGATTCCTATGTTTAGCGTTTTTTGATAGTTTTCAGTATTCTTTTAGTAGAAACCGACGCGAGTTTAGTAGTTCTGCAAAAACAAAGTTGGCAACACTGGAACGAATCACTTCAGTCCATCCGGCCGACCTATGCGATTTCGAAATTGCACGCACACAGACGATACGATTTTGTATCGGTTCAGGCCGAACTGAAGGTAAACCGGACCGTATATGGGGGCCCTTATGCATTCACGCCAAAACACCGCAATTAAAACTAATGAAGTGATATATTAATAAACATTAATATATCAATACACATCAGGCTGCAAACGTATGAAGCTATCATGGGTCAAACCGTTCACAGATCACAGTTCAATGCAGTTCTTTGTTCAGGGCGTTGGCCTGAGTGGATGAAATAAGTTGTCTCCCGGCTAGTCTGGTACCTTGTGGCCGTGACTGCGGCTAGTGCACTCAACCCCACGAACAAGAAATAGCTTCGATGCGTTGATCTCTTTTATAACAGTGCAGCGTCGTGTATTTAATTTTAGTTCACGTTTTTTGCTTATGTAATTTGTATTTCAAATATTGAAATCGTGGTCCTTGTTTTAATATTACATTATCAAAATAAATCGTACGGTAGTGCCAAGAAAACAAGGAAACATATGCACTATAAATACGATTTAGATTAGTAACGAATACACAGCTTTTTCCACTAGACTCACTAAACATATACCTAGCGTCTCCAAAAATCAATTACGGATACTTCGGGCACATAATTAACTGCTTATGTTAACTCGATTAGACAAAAAAATAATTGTCATACTCTAACTGAAACATCATCTCAAGTATGAGTGTTCTCCGCTAAACGCAAACTCACCCATATAAAGAAATAATTAGTTTTTGGAGTATTACAATTAATTGCCTGCCTGTCTTTATACAGGATTCTCGGTTAACAAAAATAGATATTCAAGGAGCGTAATCAATAATAAAATGTTCGATTCGCGTTCTAAAAATATATATATAACATGTGACCTTAATTTGACCAGATTATCCTATGAAATACTTAAATTCTATTCATCACCGCGCGCCCGTACTACTCGTCAAGCGCGTGACCTTGAAGCCGACGCGTTGTACGGCAGTGTGATGGTGTCCATGCGAAGTGCGAGTTGTCAGGAAATATTAATCATGTTATTTTTCTGTAAATCACGAACATTTTTTTTATGCATACGCATAACTAAAAATATATTATTATATTTTTAGTTATGCGTACTGCCATTACTAATGTAATATTGTGGCCTAATGTTGGGTTAAATATTTCATTCGGTTAACTAAGCACCCTGTAAAAGCAGCAAATCATGTGCCCGAAATAGCCGTAATTGATTTTTCGAGACGTTGTAATATAACTTTTACACGTAAAATCTAGAATTGTTTACAGTAGAACCTGTGATTATCTACTGTGAAGTGTTAAATAATAATACAAGTAAATGCTAATAATAGATTATGAACAAGTGTATGTTATAAATAAACATTAACACTATTTCATAGTAAACAGAGATTCCATAAGCTTTTAGTTTAGTTCTGTACGGATATTCCGTCGCTGTAGCAATAGGAAAATGCATGCGCAGTAGTCTATCACGAGATGTTTTAAAACGCAATTTAAATGGTCCCCCGATTGCCCCCGAGCACAGACTACTAAATAAAGGATGTTTTTAGAGGTATAAAACTTTGAAATTGTTAAAACAAAGATGTTTTTTTTTAATTGACATGAAATATACTTTATTCGAAAGATACTCTTCTGGCATTATAATTTAAATATAACTTCTGGCATATGACCGCCACGGCTGGCTCGGAGGTAGTCTAATCTGGAGGTCCAAGTTTCGATGACTTTTTCCAACATTTGTGGCCGTATATCGGCAATAACGCGGCGAATGTTGTCCTCCAAGTGGTCAATCGTTTCGGGCTTATCGGCATAGACTAGCGACTTCACATATCCCTATAGAAAATAGTCAAGCTGTGTTAAATCGCACGAGGCCTCCAAGAGGCCAATTCACGGGTCCGAAACGTGAAACTATGCGATTACCAAACGTTTCCATCAATAAATCAATTGTGCCACGAGCTGTATGACATGTTGCGCCGTCTTGTGGAAACCACAGCTCCTGCACATCATGGTTGTTCAATTGATGAACGAAAAAGTCAGTAATCGTGGCTCTATAGCGGTCACCATTGACTGTAACGTTCTGGCTAGCATAGTTTTTAAAGAAGTACGGACCAATTATTCCACCAGCCCATAAAGCACACCAAACAGTCAGTTATTCTGGATGTTACGGTGTCTCAACATACACTTGAGGATTATCGTCACTCCAAATACGGCAGTTGTTTATTGACGTATTCATTCAACCAAAAGTGAGATTCATCGCTATACAAAATTCGCTTATGAAAATAGGGATCAACGGCAAATGCTGTTTTGGGCCCATTCTCTGAATCTACGCATTGCTAGGTGATCGTGTGGCTTCAATTCTTGCACGAGTTGGATTTTGTAAGCACGCAAACCAAGATCTTTCCGGAAAATGTTCCATAAAGTGGATGGACACATCCAATTCCTGTGCACTATGACAGATAGACTGATTCGGGTCTTCCTCTACGCTACGCTCTTCAGCAGCAATGGCTTCTTCTGTACGCACTGTATGACGTCTCTGTGGATGCGTATTATAAGATATTTAGAGTAAACGTGGTGCGAAAACGTTCCATATTTAATCGAATTAATTGCTCTGATGGACGATTATGTTGACCGTAAAATGGACGTAGTGCGCGATAATAATTCGAACAGAACCATGATTATCAAAATAAATTTGCACAATATGAAAGCGTTGTTCATTCAGTCAGAGAACAGTCTATTCATGATGAAATGCCAAACCAAACTAAATAAATATATATATACAGGGTGACCTGAAATTCGATACATTCCTTTGAAAGATAGAAAGTAGACCTCATTTACCGTTTTTATTTATTTATTTTTCATGGCATCCCCTATCCGAAAGTTGATATTTACAAAGTTATTGAAATTTCAAAAAAATTTTCTTTATGTTCGACTTTTTGACTTTGACATGACGTATTTTTAAAAATGTTTGTCTTTTTAGTGATTTTTTTATGTATTTTAATCGTCAATGAGTCAAATATTATTTTTAAGGTATAAATAGGGACAAACTAAGCGAGAATTTTTTATTATGAGACATGAAACAGAATTTCTTTTGGTGATTGGTGAAACAGGGTTGGTGATACAATGCGTACAAATATTCTAAATAACTTCCTTATCTCATTAGCTTTCCAAAAAGGTGCAAATGTCTACATAAAAATATGACGTTGTAGTAAACATAGAAGTAAAATGAAATAATGTCTAAAACGATTTATTTGCGATAAGGTTAAAATAAAAGGAAAAACTTGAATTTAATTACGTTTATTGTGTTTAAAAAACATCAATGTTTAATTAAATTTAACAATCAATATATTCTACTTTAGGTCTTGTTCAAAATGTGAACCTCTGTTTCTGATACAGGCCCGTAGTCTTCTCCGTACCTCTGTTTTGATTATTCTGGTAGTAAGACTAGTTTTGATTTCTTCTGCTGCATTTCTTATGCGGCTTCTGAGCTCCTCTACAGTAGTTATGGGTGTAGTATACACAAAAGCCTTCATATGACCCCAAAGATAAAAATCACACGGGGTCAAATCGGGACACCGTGATGGCCAAGGATGTGGGTAAGTTTGGTCTAGCCACTGGCGTACGCCGAGGCGGAAGTGGGCCGGGCAACCATCATGCTGGAAAATCATATTACGACGAGTTGCTATTGGCACATCTTCCATTAAACCAATAATCTCCTCTCTTAGGAAATGTTCGTACATTTCACCATTTAAATTTTGAGGCAAAAAATGAGGTCCAACTAAATTATTATTAATTATACCCATCCAGACATTTAGACTGACTCTGGTTTGATGGGCCCTTTCTTTTTTCATCCTGGGGTTTTCTCCTTTTGGTGCCCAGTAATGTGTGTTGTGGAAATTGTTTATCCCGTCACGGTCAAATTTCGATTCATCCGTCCACAATATTCTTGAGAAGAAATTGCGATCCTCCATGTCTGCATTTATCATAAAACGGCAGAATTCCATTCTTCTAACCGGGTCTCCCTCTTCTAACGCTTGGACAGGTGTGTAGTGAAATGGATGTAGACGCGCTGTGTGTACTGTAAACCACACCTTCCATTGACTCAATCCAAGTCTTCTAGCTGCCGCTCTTGTAGAAATAGAAGGATAATTTTGAAAAAGTGTTAAAATTTCTTCTTCTTCTTCTGGAGCATACAAACGAGGTCTGCCTGAATCGCCACGTCTTCTATCAACACGGCGGCTTTCCCGAATTCGTCGAAATGTTGTTGAAAACACTCTAACGTTTGGCACTCGTCGATTCGGAAAACGTTCAATGTATGTTCTTCGTGCAGCAGCAGCATTACCATTACAAAGTCCGTAACAAAACAAGATGTCAGCGTATTCATCGTACTCAAAAGCAGCCATCGCGATACAAAAAAATCACAAGTAGAAGTAAGGGTGTAGTTTAAAGCAACAATACGTCCGTACACGGCAATAGTTGACTTAAAACTAATATTAGCTACTAAATTTGCTCTCTAAGCCAGTCGGTAACTCATTGACAAAGGGCCGCGACGACAGTAGCCGAAACATCCCGAAGTTTGAACAACTGAAAAAAAAGGTCGCCTCAGGTAGAGTAATTCTTGAGATAACGTTACCTGATGATTGTTTTGTCTTTATTTATTACATGTTCATATTTTTATGTACATATTTGTACCTTTTTTGGAAGCTTATGAGGTAAGAAAGTTATTTAAGGTATTTGTACGCATTGTATCATACAACTTTTTAAAGAAAATCACCTGTTTTTAAGAAAAATGTGCATTTTTCTTAAAAGAAAATTCTGTTTCATGTCTCATAATGAAAAATTCTCGCTTAGTTTGTCCCTATTTATTCCTTAAAAATATTATTTGACTCATTGACGGTTAAAATACATAAAAAAATCACTAAAAAGACAAACATTTTTAAAAATACGTCATGTCAAAGTCAAAAAGTCGAAAATAAAGAAAAATTTTTTGAAATTTCAATAACTTTGTAAATATCAACTTTCGGATAGGGGATGCCATGAAAAATATTACTGTAAATGAGGTCTACTTTCTATCTTTCAAAGGAATGTATCGAATTTCAGGTCACCCTGTATATAAATCTCTTGAGAGTTGACAAAATGCCCGCCAGTTAAAAAAGTATTGTCAGCTTAAAGTTCTATACCACTAAAGTGGTAGTTACTACGTAACCCCGAGTCAAGCGAAGCGCAAGGACTTGGCCGTTTCGTTACAACATGAGCTATTGTATAAAAGATAAACAAAATTATAAATGTCAAGTTACCCCCAATTTATGAAGCTGTGAGCGAGTTGATGATGGTGAATTAGGTATAGCTAAGAACACTCTCGATCATGTCAGCTTTAAAACAAAAAAACTAGATCAAAATCGGTTCATCAGTTTGGGAGCTACGGCTGGGACTATAAAATGATCTGGAATCCGGAAGGCCGTAGAAAATAGAGAGCATTGAAAATAGAACTCTGCGCTAAAAAGATAGATAGATAAAATACAGCTGAAAATCGAACACACAAGTGTCGAGTCAAATGGCAATGTCATATAAGACAGCTCGACACTTCCATATTTTTCAACTCTGTACTATTGCAGAGTTCTATTTTTAATGCTCTGAATTTTCCCCGGTCTACCGGGTTTCGCACAATATAGCCTACGATGCCACGGACAGACACACAGACAGACAGACAGACAGACAGACACATCTGCGTCCTTTTTTTGCATCGGGGTAATATAAAATGTATAAAAAGTAATGAAGTTTTTTCACCCTACGCCACGTGAATTTAGTGAAAAGGCCAATGCACACATTTTTATAAATTAAAAGTGGCCATAGAATCTCTTCAAAAACTAACCAATAAGACTGTCGGAGAAAATTTCAACATTTACTTTTACTTTCTGCGATTATCCGGAATAAATTAAAATAAACAAATATTAATTTAGTATCCGCTAAAAAAATGCAAAACAGTAGGTCAGCTGTCACAAACATCCGAGTCAATAATAGGCATGTTGCCTAAAAAAATTTTTCGTCTGTTCGATGTTAGACAACATGTTAATAAACAATCTAGAACCTATTTTTGTATATCTTATAAATTAACGAAGATACAAACAATTTAAAGTTACAATATGCAAGAGAGCTATATATCAGCCTATGACGTCACGAGTTGCACCGCCATACATTTGTCATTACAAAATGTATGGCGGTAGCAACTTGTGACGTAACAAATCGTTTTGCGATAAAGAGATGGGCAATATTTTTCATTTGCTTATAATTTTTAATCGTGTCAATCTGAATACCTATTTCTTTTAGATTTATGTATCTTTAATCAACAATTTTAAAATTTAATTTATAAAAATGTGATATTTCACACTAGGCAACATCCCTAGGATACCATACACCATATCCCACACTAGGAAATTGTAAGAAATAGAAATTCTTTCATACCAATATATTATTAGTATATAATATATTTAATAGAAATCGCTATAAAAATAAGAAGGAAGGAAGAGGTATATCCATAGATATATTAAATTAAAAAGAGGTAGATAGCGCGCAAAAAGTGAAGGCTCGAAACTGAGCTAATAGGACAGTAGAACATACTACGCATCCAGTGCACCTTGCCCAAAATGCTATCGTGTGTCTATAAAGATTGTAAAAACCATGACAAAAAAGTGAATAAAAGTCAAGGAATTTCATTCCACACGTAACTTTCAAAATTACAACATTGATGACTATCAGTCAAGTATTTTCATAAAAATATATATTTTTAAAAATAAATAATTGCATGAAAATACTTGACAGTTTTGACGTAGGATAAAAAGGAATGAAATGTCAATATATACTTTTTGTGAGTGTATTAAGGATACATGCATTTCTGCCATAGAGCAGGGGTCGGCAACCTGCGGCTCTTTGAATGTGAAGCTGCGGCTCTTTAGCATTATACGCAAATAATATTAATTTCATAAAAAAGTTTAAAAATCTGAATCGATGAACGAGGATAAGGCACCATTTCTCTCAGCCACTTCGGCGGCTGGTCGTGGTGAAAATTGCTTTTCCCCGCAGCCAGAGGCGGCGTACCGCGTAAGGCGTGTGCGACGCGACGTGAACCTCTGCATGCGGCCCCTCGCGCATCAATTACTATGCGTAATTTACTCGGAATTCAGATGCAATAAAATATAAGGTCTCCAAAGATCAATTACGGATACTTCAGGCACATGACAATTATTTTTCTGCTTAAACGTCTCTACATATTAAGCAGTAGATCATATACCCGAAGTATCCGTAAATGATTTTACCAAACCTTATATTATAAACAACATACCATATTCTTATGTACCGACGACGTTCTGTTTAGGCTGTTAATTTTTTTGTATTTTCCCAAGTGTACATACAGTCTTTTAGGGCTTAACCTTTAACCTGTAAAATAGACAAACATTTTCTTTGCTCGCTCCGCTCGCTCGCATTATAATTTTTTTTTAAATATCTTGATTGTTAAAATTCATACGCATCTAGATTTTAAAGCCTATTATTAAGAATTTGTTGATGTTCGTGTAAATCGCCAATGCCTTTTCGCAATATTTTGTTATTTATTTAAATTTGTGAAAAAAAAAATATTTTATTAAAAACATAGTTCGATATAATAAAAATCGAATATTTGAATATCAACATTTTCGAATTTATATTTGCAAGCTCTACTTCTTACTCTTTATATAAAAAGATTGATAGTAAGTTTTCCTAAGGCTGAGGCTATATGATGCGGAATCGGAAAGGCCGTAGAAAATTCTGAGCATTGAAAATAGAACCTTTCGATAATACAATAGAGTTGAAAATCGAACACATGAATGTCGAGTCAAATGTCAATATCTTAAATGACGGCTCGACGCTCGAAACTTCCATTTACAAGTCTATTGTATTAGCGCAGTTATATTTTCAAAACTCGGAATTTTCACCGGCATTCCGGATTCCGGAGCATATAGCCCCAGCCATAGATTAAATTACATCAGAAGCGCAATTATCCTAATTGTTAATCGATATACATAATCTCGGTTCGGACTTCGGTCAACGCGCCGACTCATTTCATGCCATATTCGTCTCAGTATTTTCTCTTAATTTTTTTTTTATTTATTAATTGTGGAACAAATAACAAATTCTGGAAAATAAGCTAACTTTTGAGAAACTACTTTTTTGACGTTATATTTACACAAAGATTAGATTAGAAGCAGCCCATAGACTACTAAATATTAGAAAATATCATTATTATGTACTGTACGTTTAAAGCGAGCGAGCAAAAATGTCTCTAATTTAGCAGGTCTCTGATGGATACATCCCTAAAGACCAAAACAAATAACACACAGTAACACACTGTCAAAATCTGCAGAGTCGCATATCTTCTCAATACCAAAAACACCCGCCACCGCGCGCCGCTCTCATATAAAAAAATATTGGATTTAAATTGTATTTTATGATATTAAAAAGGCTTTTAGAATATTTTGCATCGTGTATTACCGCAAAAGTATTGTTTACGAAGCGTTAGTATTTTTTTTGTATTCAGACGTTCACTGTACATTACTAAATTATTATTTTTGTTTGTTAAATTTTCGACAATAATTTTTGTATGCAAATAATGTTTTTTATATTTCTGTAAGACAAATGCCGCCCCCTAAAATTTGCCGCCCTAGGCTGCAGCCTACTCGGTCTTCTGGTAAATTCCCCTGGATATTTACTACTACACACATATAACAGCTGAAAAGATAGAAACAAATTATTGACAGGCTGCTGCAGTTGCAGACTGGACCGTAAGGAAGGCCCTTAAAATAGGTCCAAATCCGTAAAAACGTGATTTTTGCTTCACGATGTCGTTTATCGCGCATGATAATGTGAGAGACAGATTTATTTCTTTTTATATTGAAACACATACCTTATTATTTATTATTTTGTCTCTTAGATAGAAAAAAGAAAAAAAAATGTTGTAACAGATTGACAAATTAACGTCAACGTGTAATAAAATTATGTCAAACGCACGGTACCTACCGTGCGTTTGACATAATTTTGTTGACAAATTGAGAGTGTGAGCTCTCTGAGGTAGCGATGATAATTAGGTATAAACTATAATAATTAATGTAATAATTAAAAGAATATCAGTCCAGTTACAATAAAATCACGAAAAATGTTCACTTATATTTTCACGATTAAACCGAACGAACGTAAATCGATATAGTTTTGACAATTCAAATACTCGTTTTTGTTTAACGGCGTATCGAAAATCGATTTGGTTTCAACTAATAACTTTCTCGATGGGACAACAATATCGATTAAACTTCTTAAGGGTACAAGTTATAACACTCAAATTTCAAACACAAATAAATCACAATATGTCCAAACTGTCTTTAGCTTCTGTATTAATTATACACTATGTGTGAATATGTGTGAATGAAATCCATGGCAGTGTGTGTTGCTGATATTTTTATTAAT
This sequence comes from Phengaris alcon alcon, assembly GCA_037179445.1. Lineage (NCBI taxonomy): Eukaryota > Metazoa > Arthropoda > Insecta > Lepidoptera > Lycaenidae > Phengaris > Phengaris alcon. Next base: position 912,252 of record JAYRCH010000059.1, read on the forward strand.
TTAATTTATTTCTAAACATTATTTTAAGAAATGTAAGCTTTTCGCATGAGCATTAACTTTAATTGTGCCAAATTTCACACTATTCCGTAGGCATAATTCTCGTAAAACTGTACCTACTTGAAATTTTCGCTGCACGTATTAATATATAGGTATTAATAGTAGGCATGAATGCCATTATTTGTATATATTAATATTATATAACATGGATAATATAATATTAATCTTACATAAAATGCATATTCTAAGCATGTCATCAAAGGTAAATAATACTATAAACGAATTTATACGCATTTTGTACTTTCTGTGTCGTGTCGGTTGGTGCGCGGCGAGCGTACGGAGTGGACGTGTACACTGTAACTTATCAGTTAAAACCTAAACGTACAAGCAAATTTGAACTATAGTGCAAAGTATTAGAGTGTGTTTTTATGTGCTGCAAAACGCAAAGTTGTGACCTTTTGGAGTTGCGGATAGTGCCTGCACCGTCGAACAACATTGTATCTGCGCGGCCGTACCTATTTCTTTGAGGTAAACAAAGCATATTTAGAACTTGCGATAACGTAATTACAATCACTATTACCAGTGCTTACGAGCTATAACAGCAATTTGGCAAGATTATACAAAAATATGAGCCATTTACGATCGCCACCGGAGGTTGGAGGCTCGACCCCCAATCTGTCAGATGCAGTATGCGATTTTGGAGACCTTAAAAATATCTCATTACGTCCCAAAAGAAAACAACCGGAGCAAGATCAAGTAACAGGTGAACAGTTTGAAAGTTTTCGCAGCGAAATTTTGAATATCTTTAAATCCTTTACTGAATCGCAAAACAAAATATTGCTCAAGCTATCTGAGGACGTAACAACTATAAAAGAAGACGTAAAAAACTTGCAAGTCACTACACAAAACATAATTTCGGAGCAAAGTCAATTCAAAACAGATATCGCTGAGCTGAAAAGCTTTCAAAATAATACACAGAAAAAAATATTTGAGATGGAAAATCATATTGACACAATAAAAAAGTCAAACAGTAGTTCAAACTTGTCCAAGACCACCGCTTTTGATGAAATATATTCGGAATTGCGGGAACGGCAAAACCGGCTGAAAAATATAATTATTACTGGGCTTCCCGAATCAACTGGCCAAAATTTTAAAGAAAGGAATGAACTCGATACAAATAATGCCATGACAGTTATAAAAAAATCATTTGAGGACTGCCCAAACCCTATCTATATTCAACGCCTCGGCAAATATAACCCAGAGAAAAAGCGGGCCCTGAAATTGTCATTTATTTCAGAAGACATACCTAAGCGCATCTTCAAAATTAATCTTAAACACCTGGATCCTTCAATTAAAATATACTCTGATAAGACAGTATACCAACAAAATCAAATGAAGGAATTAAAAGAAGAACTACAGCGTCGTACTAAAGGCGGTGAATTGGATTTGACTATCAAATATATTAAAGGCAACCCTAAAATTATTAAAAACATACAAAAAAACTAGCTTTAGAGAAATACAATAACACATCGACACAACAAAAAATAATTACATATCAAATTGCTCCTAACTACGAAGATATTAAGAAGACAAAGAAATCACTAAATCTCTTTTACGCAAACATAAGAAGCCTAGTAAAGCCAGGAAAGTTAGATGAACTTCGTTGCATAATCACATCGCTAGAAAAAGTACATGTGATTATACTAGTTGAAACCTGGATAAAAACAGACTGTGAAGCAAAGAGACTGGGAATCCCAAATTACACCCATTATTATAACTATAGACCACATTCTAGAGGTGGTGGTGTCTCGATATATGTACATGACGATATCAAACACTCATTTATTGAAGAAAAATGTGAAGACGACAACCATTACCTGTGGATTCACTTAGAAAAATTCTCATTTGACATTGGAGCTATCTACAAACCAGAACGATCAAACAATACAAATTTCTTACAAACTTACTCGAACTTGCTACGAAAAAGAAGGCGCACAATCATTTTTGGAGACCTTAACTACGATTTGATAAAAAACAATAACCAAACCAAAGAATATAGGAAAACGCTTTTGGAAAGTGGTTATACAATACTAAATAAAATAAATAATAAGTACTGCACAAGAGAAGCAACTAATTCTAAAACAATACTAGATCATATCTGCACAAACATAAAAACATATAACTTGCACATGGCTATTCTTGATTCGTCCTTATCAGACCATAAACAGATATACCTTGAAGTAAAGCAAAACATCTGCTATAAGCCCCAGAAGATAAAATATGAAGCAATTAATTATGACAACCTACAGAAAGCTATAAAAAAGAAGAACTTACCAAATGAATATAATTTACTTGAAGATAAAATAAAATCAGCGGTTACTGCTAATAAAACAACAAAAATCAAAATATTGAATCCCCCACACAAAGACTGGATAAATCAAGAAATATTAACGATGATTAGTGAACGTAACAAACTATGGAGAGATGTAAAAGAAAACCCTGAAAATTTAGCTGTCTACGAAGAATTTAAAAAGAAAAGAAATAAAACTTCACAATATATACAAAATACTAAAAATGACTATTACCTAAAGGCTTTCGAAAATTGTAAAAATGATTCCTCGAAGATGTGGCAGCTGATAAATAAATTGTCTAGTCGAAATACGAAAGATAATAATGTTCCCACCAAGATAAAAACAGAGCAGGGAATGTTAACAAACCCGTTGGATATATGTGAACAATTTAATGATTTTTTCTCTAATGTTGGTTTAAAACTAGCGAGTCAATTTCCTACAAAAAATAATATAAATCAATATTGTACTACTGACACAAAAACAACAAATGAACTAACACACTTCAAACACACAACTCCTACAGAAGTTAGTAAAATTATCCGCAATCTTAAACTCAATAGCAGTGCTGGAATTGATGGCATTACCACTAAGACCATAAAGTGCATTAGTGACTCAATTTTAGAAATGTTATTGATTGTACTGTAGGTTCTTGGTGGAAATTCATGTTTCACAGTAATAACACACAGGACTTCTTGCACTATTTCCACTTTAATAGGTATTTTACATTAATTTTAATATATTACACGACCGGTTTCGACAAAGTCATCATCAATTTTAGAAAGCCTAACAAATAGCATCAACAAGTGTTTTGATGAAGGAAACTTCCCAGACACGCTTAAAATTGCAAAAGTTACACCAATATACAAATCAGGATCAAAACAAGACCCCGGAAATTATAGGCCAATATCCGTACTCCCCACTCTCTCGAAGGTATTTGAGAGAATACTTCACAATCGGCTTAATGATTATTTAGACTCAATTAATTTCTTATCTGATTGCCAATACGGCTTTAGACCTAAATCCAGCACAATTAATGCCACAGTAGATCTTATCACTAAACTTAAAACTAGTATCGATAAAAAGAAATTTGCGGTTGGCTTATTCATCGACCTAAAGAAGGCATTTGATACAGTCAGCCATAAAATATTATTGAAAAAGCTTTCAGCGATAGGGATTTCTGGTACTGCTCTGCAGATACTTAAATCATACCTTGAAAATCGGTTTCAAGTAGTAAAAATCGGTGAATCTATCAGTAGTCCAAAAACCATCAAATATGGCGTCCCGCAAGGATCTATTTTAGGCCCCCTACTATTCCTAATATATGTAAATTCAATACACAAGTTGCCTTTAAAAGGACAAATTACTTTATATGCTGACGATACATGTCTTTTTTACTTTGGCAATAACATTACTGAAATTATGAATGATATACAAAATGATCTTAATTTACTACAAAAGTGGTTTGAGGAAAATTTACTTACAATTAACACAGATAAAACAAATTATATAATCTTTAAATCAAAAAATAAGAAGATTGGGGAATATCAGCCGCTCAATATTAATGGCAGAGAAATAAAGAGAGTTAGCTCCGAAAAGTATTTAGGTATAGTACTCGATGAAAAGGTGTCATGGAAACCACACCTAGATAAAATAGCTTCAAAATTAATGTCATTATTAGGATGCATTAAAAGTATGGCAGGTAGTCTACCGTATAACATTAGGTACATAATATATAATTCTTTTGTAAAATCGCAGCTAAATTATCTTATTGAGGTGTGGGGATCTGCACATAAAACAATTATTGGTAAAATACAAATAGCACAAAATAAAATAATTAAAACATTATTTAAATACGATTATAGAACGTCATCTAATATAATATATAAAAAAACTAAATTACTAAATATATCAGACCTATATAAATTAAATACATGGATTCTTATTTATAAAATATTAAATAATAATACTCGATCACAAATAGCATTTAAAAGAAATATAGATATTAACAAGCGTAATCTTAGAAGAGCAAATAACTTACATATTGAAAGCATTAAATCTGATCTTGGAAAGCGAACTATACTTTTTGAAGGTGCTAAATTATATAATTCACTGCCAGAAAATATCAAAGACTGTAAAAGCTTAAAAAAGTTTAAGTCCCTGTTAATTACTCATATAAAAGGGTCTAAATAACTAGTTTTCTATGTCTAAACACACACACACACAATAATATAATAAAACCTAATATACTTACTAAAATAAGCATTATAAAATGTAAATGTCAAAAGAAAATCTTTAAATTATTATTTACGTAACTAAATCTTACCTTCTCAATCTAGCATGTATGTAACCTATTGTAATGTTGTTATACTGAATAAATATAATACTATATCTGGTAAAACAAAAAATGTGGGTATTCTTAATATTATGTGTAATCTATTTGTTGTATTTATTTTAAATGCGCTCGCTGTACACGTAGATTTTTTAATTACTTTTAAGTCACAAAATGTATTTCTCGTAAGTGATTTTGTAATCTTTTGAGAAATAAAGAATCTTTAAACCTAAACCTAAATATTCTATGGAAGAGATTTCCAAACTTTAATTAATGTGGAAGCGTGTGTAATATTACTATTCTACATTTTTTTCAAATATATTTTTAAATGTTCGTATCGATTTGATAGTCAACTAGTATTTTTATTTCCTGGAAATAATATCTCTTTATGGAAAGAAAAAATGCTTAAAATTTAAACGACAAATGTTTGCGCGAAAACGACAGGCACCATAATCTTGACGTCATAAGAACAGAAACAAACAAATGTTATATGTGCGTGTGTAGTGCTTGAACTTTAGATTTAACTTTCGCTGTTGTTTATTCGATTTGATTAAGTTCTTATGACGTCACTTACAAGAAAAATGTGGCGGCTGGCGTTTTCGGTCACTTGACATAAATATAATAAAACTACAGTTTTATTTTCGAAATTATAAATAAATCGCATATTTATAAAACAAAATAGTGTTGTATTCGTATTTCTTATGATAGAAACTATATAAATAACAAATTTATATCATTTGATTTTGATAGATGAAACTAGCCTATTGGTAGTGACAAACACTAGTCATCTTTTTCTTTGCTATTGAATTAAATAATGCCATCCCTTTCACGACTTTTTGCTGTGTGAATGAAATGTAACAATAATGAAAACTGACAATGTGTGTCGGCACAGAAATATTGTCAGTTTTGTAAGGATAAAACGTATCTATGTAATAATTAATCTAAGGTTATATCCAAATAAAATAGCCTTTATAGCATTCTTATTTTTATAGCGATTTAAACGTAGAAAATTAAAGATGGTGTAATAGTGAAAAAGAAGAACGTTATTAGAAATCGCTGATAGCAACAATCGAAGTTATTTACCCCATTGGCTTGTCACCAGCTATGAAAAGAAATTTCTCGTAACCTCCAAAAGGTTGGAATTTCATTTCAGATCAATAAGTAATAAATAATTGATAAATGGTAACGCGTCTATCTGACCCATCGTCTGCCTTACAGTCAGATAAAGGTTGTCTGAGATGAATTTGTTTACTGTTTACTTTGACTATTATCATTTATTATTGCCCATTGGCACCCTTGTTACCCGACTACGACGAAGCCAAAAGGAAGGGTAATGATTTTGGCAGTCTATGTATGTATGTATGTTTGTTCCCTTGTAGCGTCTAAACTAGTAGTCCGATTTTAATAACTTAGGTGTCAATAGATTTGTAATGATGCCGCGGGTAACATAAGTTATATTTTTTTTTCTAAATGTTGTATTTTGAAAATTGAACCCCAGATTCTAACATCTTAAAAAATTCTACCGAGATAATCAGCACGTGTTTGGTATCCAAAGAAACCTTTCTTTCTTAGCAAGCACATTACAAATATGTATAAATATATATTATATTGTTCTTTACATCTAGAAAAATATTGTCTGGCGAAGCCAGACAATATTTTTTCTAGATTGACCATTTTTGTACCCATGCATTTCTGGATTTCTATGTGAATTATTTTCTTCTTTCGGCCTTTTAGACCCCTTTTTTACGTAGTCGGGTTATTATAGTTTTTTTTACTTATTTTTTTATTGTTTTTGGGGATATTTTCACTAGAGCTGGAAAGTTAAAAGGCGCACCGTCTACCAAGCCGAGCTTCTAGCGCTCCAGAGAGCTGTAAGTATAGCCTGCAAGAGTGGAATGGCGGTATCTTTAGCGATTCCAGATCGGCTCTCCAGGCTGTCACCCTTAGTTCCCCTCATCCCCTGGCAGTGCAAACAAGGGCGGCACTCCGAAAAACTGCATCGCAGAGGCGGGAGGTCTCCCTGTTTTGGATTAAGGCGCACGCAGGATTGAGAGGGAATGAGAGGGTTGACGAATTAGCCAAGGAGGCCGCGCTGCGATTGAAAAGGAAGCCTGACTACGATCTGTGTCCTGTTTCATTCGTCAAGCGTATCTTAAGAGAGGATACGGTTGAGGAATGGGACAGGAGATACGAAGTGGGAGGGACGGCCGGAACCACGAAGCTCTTTTTCCCAAGCGCTGCTGCTGCATACAAGATAGTCAATAAAATGACTGGACACGGCGGGTTCGCCTTCTACTTGAACAGATTCAAGTTGAAGGAGGACCCGTCGTGTTCATGTCAGCCAGGAGTTGCGGAGACGGTTCCTCACCTGTTACTCGAGTGCTCGATTTTTGCTAGCAGTAGATATGATACTGAGCAAAAATTAGGCATATCAGTGACGGGTGAGAACCTGTCATCCATTCTGGGGGGAAAAAGGAGGGAAATATTCCTGTCCTTTTGCAAGGAAGTCACTGTATATGTAAACAAAATTAATAGTGATAAATTGGTGTGATAATAGTATAAGCTCTAGACGTAGGATAACATTGTGATATTAGGATAAATTTGAATGTGTGTGCCGTAGTTTCAATTTTTAGCATATTTTTATTTTGACCTGTGAAATATATTATTTTATTGAATTTTAATCTGAATTATTATACTGATGTTATTTTATTGTACTTGAAAAATTTTAATTGGAGTTTATGTGTTTTTATGGGTTTTTGATATTTATTGGTCTTACAATCATGACCTTTTACAATGTTAAGTTAAGTTAAATGATGTTATGTATTATCGATGTAATTAAAGTAAGGAAAAAAGAAAAAACTAAAAAATTAAAGAATAATTTTAAACAAAAAAGAAAACAAACAGCCCTGACTACGTTAGGGGTATGGAAAAAAAAAAAAAAAAGTTAAAAGGCACTAGAAGTGTTGTGAATCAAGTTAATGTCACTACTCGCGAGCATTAGTATCAACTGAATTGTCATTACCATCACTGTGAAATAAGCCGACTGTAACTGCAATCGATTTAGGAATATATTTTGACAAACGTTGAATGGTCAATATCTCCACTTTGACGTAGCCATGTAGCAAGGGCTCTATCAGACATCTGTATATGGTGTATTCATAGATTTAGATTCTATACTTTGTAATGATAAAGTGGCAGGCATTATGGCCCTGAGGCACTTCCGACAAGATCGGCCACCAAGCACACCTATGACCTTTTACGTCGGCACTGACCACTGGCATGTATGAGCACTGGCAACTAATGACGCAAATAACACTCCTTTAAAAGACATCGTAAACCATATTTTATGACTATTGTCTGGCCACACTGTCTGTTATTATTACAAAATGAAGTAAACTTGTCCAAGATCCATATAAGGAATAAGCCTCCTTACTCCCGACACAATCGAGCAGGGGCGTGCGCTCCATATAGGCAGAAATGCAGTGCTTTACTTGTCATTCACAGATATTTTAATAAAACGTTCGTACGTTTTAGATGACTTTAATTAATAGTAAATAAATTAATTTAAAAAATATAATAACTTAAAAACGCCTAATATTTTATAAATAGCAACTCATCTCATGCCGTTGCGTTCTGCAGGACATATCATCGCATGTATGTGTAATTTTCATACTTCGCAAACGCACACACCCATGAATATCGACATAAATAAACAGCATAAAGTCATGCGGCTGGAGATGGCCGAACCGAGAGCCGAGCCGAGAGCTTCGGTTCGGCTCTCCGATCGCTTACGAAAACCGCCGAACTGACTTTTTGGAAATTATTCGTTGCCTATAATCCGAGTAAAAACAATACGACGCGAATCTAATGAATCATGTACGCACAATATGCATTTTTGTTTAGTAAGGTATTATTTGTTTAAATAGAAGAAACGTTTTGTGTTTCGCGGGGGCCATATTGCATATTTCATGTGATAAGCATTGTTTACAATTTAATCGCTCCAGTTTATTTATAGCTTTCTTAAAAGATTTTTCATTTTAACATTTGAAAGTGTGTACATTTAACAGTTTATTACCGAGTTTCTATAATAACTGTAGTGATTTGTTTTTACTAGCACTAGCTAGTAAAAGCAACTAACTCACTAGAGTTAGTTGATTTTTTTAAAATGTTATTTGATTGTGAGGTTTGCGTTGATAATGTGTGTTTATTAAAAATTAAAAATAACAAGTTCTCACAATTGTCATTCAGTGAAAAGATTCAAATTTTGTCTAAAGGTAGGTGTGTACCCGAGTTACAACAATTAAACCAGCAAAAACATAATGTAACTCGAAAATTTCATGTTAAAAGTTATGAAACGTATAGCTGGCTGTGTGGTTGTGTACATACGACTAAATTATATTATTTTCCTTGCATATTATTTAGTAATTCTAGTACAGTGTGGACTGATTCGGGATATTCAGATTTAAATAATTTCTATTCCGCGGCCAAGAAGCATGACCATACAGAAAAACATCTATAGTCAGTGAATTAACAAATCGCTATAAAAACATTAAAGATTAAAGTTTATTGAGCTACTTTCTTGTGAGAATTTTAAAAAATATAGTGAACGTTTCCCTGAAAAAGAAATCAGAGAGTTCACTAATAATTATCAGGCAAATTCTAATTTTGATAAATTGAAAAATGAATTGCGCTGTATTTATAGATCACCTCAATTTGCAAATAGTTGTGTATTTAGTATTATTCAAAATTTGTATAAGGACAATTTAAATAAAGTTTTTTCTGAAGTGTTACGATTAGCGAAATTCATTGTGACTATCCCAGCAAGCAGCGCATCGGCAGAGCGTTCATTTTCGTGTTTAAAACGTATCCACACATATTTGAGAAACACACAAAATCAACAACTACTCACAGAGCTTTCCATGATTTCTATAGAAAAGGCATTAATGATAGAATTAAAACGCAATCCAACTTTCTATGACGATATCCTAAAATCATATTTAAAAAAGGATAGGCGCATAGATTTAATCTATAAATGAATGAGTAGTTTGTTTTTTTTACTAACCCGTAGTTTTATTATTAAGTTTATTTATATATTTTGCGAATCACATGAAAATCGGCCTTTTAAAGGCCACATCGGATATCTTGCAAGGGACGTGTTCTGTAACTATCACTCACTTGGATAAGATATTTGAGGTGGCCGAAATCTTGCGTTTATTTACATCGGGATATAGTAATCTCAAGTAAACGGAACATATTCAATATGTGAAAATTGAAGCTAACTTACTGGTGAGTAGTTATAATATTTTAAAATATGCTTATTATTTTACTTATTAGAATTTCTTCCGCCGCGACGATCGATCGCTGTTTTGTCTGCGTTGCCGTAGAAGATGTACATGAATAGTAGTACATCTAAGACTTGCTCTGTTGGCATGGTTTCGACTTAGAGATCCGTCGCTTGGCTGTAGCTATGCTAAAAATCTATAAACGAAAAAGTTTTTGTGACCGAGTACTTACTTCGCCGCATGCCCAGTGTCATAATCCTGTGCACGCCACTGCAATCGAGAATCGAATCAGTTCGATCTCAATAGCTTTTGATACTCCCGACGCCTACGCGCTAGCACGATCGTGCGGTGGCTCAATTTGTAACTAACCTGGATCGAGAAGTTCGTTAGATCGTAACTTTTGGTACTCCCGACGAAATCAATCGACTGAGAATCGAATGGCAGGATCGAAAACAAACGTCAAATTACACGAGGTATCATTTACAGTATCGAGTTTGCTTGTTTTAGTGTATTTGAACTAAATTACGTGATTTTTATTGTAGTATTGCAGCATTATTTAATGTTTTTGAAGGTGATAATGGAATGAGCGTTCGGGAAATGCAAAATTTACGAAGATTCACCAACTTCAACACATTAGCAATGGTCGTGGATTGAGGAATTTCGATGCAATTATCGTCTTAAAAATTATTTATTTGACGTATGAGTCATAAATTATCTACTCATATGAAGAAACCGACTCACTGAAATTATATCACCGTTATGTGTAAAGTTATTTAAAACCTTTACGCATTTGTTTACACATTTGGCCGCTAATTCATGTATTATATTTTCACTTAAGACAGGGACTGAGACAAATGAAGTCTACAAAATATGATCTATATTAACGTATCGTGTGAAGACTTCGTTTGTCTCAATCTGTCTTTGAATAAACAAAGTCAATAAATAGTTAAAAAAAGTCGTATGTTGATATTATTACTATGCTCGGCTTTTCTAAATGTAATCACTAAACACGAATTTGTTATTGTATCATTTACATTAAATATACCACTTATATTTTCACCAAAATACTTTTTACAATAATACCAATTATCTATTTATGGCCAGTTATTGTACTTATTGAATGTGTTTTGTGCACAACAGTTCGAGTTTGGCTGAAAAATAAATCAAAATATGACTTTGACATTTGACAGAATGTCAATGATTATAAACAGGAATTTCCAAACTATTATTTACTGTCACAGTTTTTTTAAGGAAAATAACCTTTAAGAACCTACCATTGCATGAGATTGAGGCTGATTAATTCAAATAAACATACACAAAATGTTATTTAAAGTGAAAAATATAAATTTTTTCCATATTTTTATTAATCTTTCCCATAGACTACGGCACTCAGCTATAACTTGTTTACACTGTGGACATGACGTCAGCAACCGGATACAGCTAACGACGCTGATGAGACACGATCTCAACGCGATCTCTATTTCGATTCGATTTTGTTTAGGAGTACGTATCAGGATCGAAACTGAATCAAAATCGACATCTGATCAGACTCGTAAATCGAAATCGTATCAGTTTCGGGAATAAGGCCCAGGACTCCTTATTCGGTTGACAATATGGTTGAGTTACAAGTTATTTGTGTATTGCCAAGCCGGTTCTACCAGTTCCGGCCATCGAAGTGGTTATTCTTTAAAATACCAGAATTCAATAAAAGTGCAACATCGTTTTTTATTTTGCATTATTATGCGTGGTATGTAATCTTGTATAACGGCACCTACATTTACCTACAACTAGGTAAAGTAAATCCTATACTAAGGGCCTGTTTCACAATCTTCTAATAAGTGTCGGCTAGCTTATTAGAAAGTTTTCTCGCTGCTTACTTCATATCGAGCGACAGAGACAAAACATGCCAATAAGCTATCTGAGTGGTAAGTGTGAGTTTTTCTTTTCGCATTCGACCGTGAGCGCGTTTGGCGTTTACTAGGAATTTGTATTCCTAGTAAACGACAAACGCGCTCACGATCGAATGTGAAAATAAAAACTCACACTTAGCACTCAGATCTCATCAGTAGACTGTAAAACAGGGCCCCAAGTGTTCTATTTAATTTAATTTCCGTAATTTTTTATATTCCGCGGTATCCAGCTATCCTATTAAAATAACTATTAACTTTTACCTACAAATAACTATTAACTTTTACCTACAAGCTACACTCGGGAGGCCACAGGTGCGAACAACCAAGTTCCCAGCACACGATATTTACAGTGAAAACATTTTAACTTCCTTGTCCAATATCTATGAAGTAAGAGAATGTAATGAATAGGGAGCTGTGATGCGGATCAGAACTTACATAGTAAGTAAGCTACTTCCGCTATACAACAAGACCACCTGCAACTGCATCTAATGCATAGTTCACTACTTGAGAATCTCGAGTAGCGTTATAGCTGTTGGTGACTAATAGTGGAGATATTACTAGATCAGAGTACTTAACAAACTTGTGTACATAAAGACTGAGCAGTAATTGTTACATCCCACAGTAGACATTTAAGAGATCTGTTAAAAGTTCCCTAATGTGTCGTATGAGCCTTCAAATGATTATCTAAAGTAACATATTAAGCACAAAGTCACTTACGTTGCTGATGTGAGCGAGTTCCAATTACCTTACTCTTGCATTTCGTTTCAAGTTTTCAAAAATAATGCAATTCAATTGTTTTTACTACTAGCTGGTGAGCGTGAAACATTAAACAATTATTGAGTTGATCACGTGCAGTCTTTAACGAGTGCCAATTGTTATTTTCTCTTGAATCTTAAAATTCGATCGGCATCGGTGCTTGAGAGAATTCTCTGGGTGTTCGCACGATTTTGGCATTTGTCAAAAGATTTTTCAGCAAAATATTATTTAAGGAACGTAAAGATATTTGTGAGCCTCTCTACTGAACGAATAATAGGTAGCTTGTACAGAGTTGAGTCATCTTATTATTGTAAGCGTATACAGGCCTCCATCTGGTTTATACGATACATTTGAACAAATATTAACAAAAAAATATGTGCATCTAACAAAAAGGTTCCACCACTATTAGATTCACATCATTGATAAAATTGTATAATCTTTTTAACTTATTTAATGAACCAACAAGAGTTGTGATACAACTGCTACCTGCAATGACAGTATTTTTACAAATATTACTCCTAAAAAAGAAATAGTTAATATTCTTAGCTTTGATCTCTGTGGACAGCTGACGTCATTTAATATTAATTGTGACAATAATCCGAAAAAATATTGTGTTTATCCCTATAAATAAAAAACGTATAGAGAAATTTAGAAGTAAATTAGCTGAAAATAATCAGTACTAGAATGAGTCCAGCAGCTCAGATGAATCTTTTAATAGTTTATTTAAGTTAGTAAGAACACAATTTAATTCAGTATTTACTTCTAAAACGGCCAGACCCAACAGTAATAAGTCAAAGATTATACCAATTATATAACGAAAAATCGATAAATAATACTGAAAGGTTTAAAACATATTTAAAAAGCTATTTAAAAAATGTTTAGAAAAGTATGCAAAGCAGCCAAAGGTCTTAATATAAAAGATAGTCAGAAATTCTAATAACAAAATAAAACCCACATGGAAAATAATTGCTAGTGAGACTGGAAAAGTCACCTGTCTGACTTTGAACTTTGTATTATTAATAAAAAGATTACTTCTGACTAATTAAATCCTACAATAGTACAGTTACGATCCAGTACCGATATGTTATAACTGCAAAATTCTCATAATCGCCAAGCCAACGTCAAACCCGTTTTCATTGGTACAAAAATACAAGACACTCCAAAAATCAGTTCATGATATCAAGACGATTCATTTATAATTCAATTAAAGTAAAATTAAAGTGTAAGTTAATTACGATAATTTGACTTCTGTTTCTTATTTAAAAGCAAATAAGGATTTAGGAGCAGGCAGTAAATAGTTAATAGGAGCTCTTATGATTCACCATCTTTCTCACATTCACTGGCGCGGGCGTTATTAGCTGTATTTAAAACAATTGCACCAGAGACAATGGAGGTCACATGGTTTCCGGTCTGTTTTGTTTATTTATGAACTGAACTTCACAGGAAGTTAATCGAAACGACATCACGATGCTGTGCGCGATCGATCCAACCTTTTCCTGTCTTTATTTCCTTTGTTCGACTTCTTATAAAACAGTTATTTCCGACTTATTGTAATGCGCATGACGATAAAATATATTTTAATTGCTATATTAAATGGTACTTCTATTGGAAATTTGTTTTAAGCTAATCTTTCATAATGTGGCGAACACCATAAAGAATGAAATTTCAAATAGCATATTGTGAGGTTTACCATAGGGTTGCCAACCGTCCTGTTTTCCCAGGACATGTCCTAGTTTTTGCAGTGTCCTGGGGTGTCCTGGATAGTTTTAAGCAGCGTCCTGGCTTTAATAAAGCATCATCAGGTCATGTATTTTAAAATGCACGTGCCACTTTTACAATTTTTCTTTCTAATTTAATTTCATTCAAATACTTTTATGAAAAAATATGATTATTAGCATTAAATGTGTTTCATTTAACCTATTTTGACTACATACTGATTTTACAGTTGCAACTTTATTACTGCGTCCAGTTTTTAAACTGAATTGTCCTGGTTTTTCCAACTTCAAATCCTAGTCTTTTAAAATTGGGGTTGGCAACCCTAGGTAAAATCTGTTTAAGCAGCGTTTTTCTTGCAGAGCATGCCGCATTTAACTATGCATAATAAAGACAGACAGGGCAGAGCGAAACTGTAGGTAGGGGTTCCTTGTAGTACGACAGCTGTGAACTAAAACCTGAATGTACTCATTTCCCACAGACAAACAGATACACGAGGTTTGTAGGAAACTATAACTGTTTGTGCAATATTAGTTATAATAAATAAAATAAAAATAAATGCATGACACTGTAGCGGATGACTGTGGCTGGACTCGAACCGCTACAGTACCCTACATCACAAAATCAATTTTTCAAATTTTTGTCTGTCTGTCCGTCTGTTTGTTCCGGCTAATCTCTGAAAAGATAGATGATGTTATAAGGACTAACTTAGATTACTTTTATCTAGAGGTCCCTTTTAAAAAATATTTAAAAATTAAAGCTTAGACTTGAATTGCCATTTGCGTTAGTCAGGCCTATTCTTGCAGAAATTCTTTGCGTTTTTGTGGAATGATTGGAAAAACTAAAATTCCTTAGAAAAACTCAACATTGGTAAGGGACTAAGGGTGGAAAAACGTAAAAGCGTTACGGCATATATTTTATAGTTCATCATAAATAAGTCATGGAAGATTTATGTCATTAACCGAACAAACGCATCAATGACCCGTCCAAAAGTAAACACGGAATTCGGTAAGTAGGTTTCTGGACGTATGGATATTTTTATAGCAACATTATCGGCCACTCAATTTTATGTCATAAATCTTTTATTACAAAAAACGTAGCTTAGCCAAAATAAAATTGAATCTTTGAATTAGATAGGATATTGAATTACATGAGGATTGTTCTCGCCAAAGAAATGTGGTTCCAGCAAATATTTTTTTGGACAAGCAGTCAAAGAAATGTTCCGATCCTACAATTCATGAGGTTTGTTTTGGCCAGAGATGTGGTTTCAGCAACATAGATATATTATGGAAATTGCTGGTTTGCCTATCCCACATCTAATGAGGATTTATCTAATATTGGCCATAACGAGGTAAGCTAATCCCGTTTTATATAGAATGCTCCTTAAATAAATACAATTAAGCACGTACGTACTGAACATGTGAATACGTGCGCAGCTCAATAATTGAATCAGAGTACCGAAGACCGACTAATGCCGTCAAGTTGCCGACTTCAATACCTCAATCCCATTATGAAGGGGATCAATTAAGAAACTGTTAATTATTATGCCCGTCTTTGGGTAGGAATTATCATTGTTATTTAATAGCTTGGTGCGTAGCTTGGTCCGTAGCTACAGCTACTTGTAATATTATGTATTTTGTGCTACAGCCTTTGTGCTTCTCGCTAAAATCCGTTTGTGCAAACGGACGGATCTGTTTTTTTTCCTACCACGCCGTAAGCTGAACTGATTCTAACAATCATGTGTTACTTTGCATCCCAGCAAAATGTATGGTTTTGACATGGATTTTCAATTTCTGTCATTTTCAATATTGTGGATACAGAATAAATGAAGAGAAAATTGAACATACAAGTATGGAGTAACATATTATTCTATTTTTTTACTGTAGAGAATCCACTTGATGTACTTATTGTAGGGGAAAATACTTGTCTTGTAGTGTGCTGTGAGCATGAAATGTACATACAGCACAAATTCTGCAGTTTTTTACTCTATTATGACGTAGTAGGGAATGTGCTCGATTTTTCTTTTAGAAGAACTAGTACACATAACACAATACAACCAGGCGTCAAAACGTAACTAATACGTACTGAAAACGAAAAAGAAGGATCTAAACAAGTAAAGAAAACTAAATGAACATAACTGCATTTAGCGCGTCTAACGGTTACTTCTTGGAACGAAGTGGATTGATAATATGCATTTCTTATAAGGTTACTAATTTAGCACAGCTGCTAATTCCGAGAAAGCGCGTACGGCGATCAGTGTGTGATTCATGGAGCCTGTACACACTACTCACATGCCTACGTGACTCGAGACACGAGACACGATCCCGTAATCTCGCAATATCGGGCTATTATAAAAATCCCTGACCGTAAAGGCCACAGACGAGAGGCAGATCATTTCAGTTAGAACTGACGTCAGTTCGGCCTGAACGGATTCGAATACACACACGGAAAAATAGCATCAGTTCGTTCTAGTTTGCCGCGAGCTACGGTCGTGTTTATTAATTGTAAACTCACTACGCTTGTTCACGATACACGGCCGCACGGCCGCGGCTCTAGCGAGAACTGAAGCGATTTGTCACACATGGTATGTCCAGTCCAAACGTTCAGTCCAGAATTAATGTTGCCAACTTAGTTATTTTACAAAGGTTTACTACAAAATGATGTATTTTATTCCCTCCTTAGTAGGAATTAAGTTGTTAGTAGTGTTTTAGTAGGAAAGAGCCTGATAGTAATCATATGCAAAATGACCTAGGTTAGGCACAAAAAATTTTTTTGCACCTTATCATAATAATACATCGTAGCATTCGTCCGTAATTTTCTTAAAACTACGCGTTTAATTACTATATACGTAATATTTCCTACATTTAAATTTTAACGATAAAATTTATAATATTATTCAATAAATAATAAAATTTTAATATAACAAAACCTAAAATGCAGTGGTTTTTTGGGGGCTTTAGGGATTCCTAAGTTGAGTAGCTTTTTTGAGTTTTCAGTATTTTTTAGTAGAAATCGACGCGAGTTTAGTAGTTTCGGAAGAACAGAGCTGGCAACACAGGAACGAATCGCTTCAGTCCATCCAGCCGACTGATGCGATCTCTAAATTGCACACAGAAGATACGATTTTGCATCCGTTCAGGCCAAACTGAAGGAAAACCGGACCGCTGATTGACTGATTTATCAAAGCACAGGCCAAACCCTTAAGGCTAGAAATTTTAAATTTTGCACACGTATTTCTCATATTATGACGTAGGCATCCACTAAGAAGAAAACTTTAAAATTCAGCCCCAAACATTTTATTCTTTGGACATAATATTTGTATGATATTTCGTATGAATTGATTACGGAAAAAATTATGAGTTACGTAGTTCAGCGTTATCTAATATTCAACCCCTAAGAGAGTAAAATAGGGGATGAAAGTTTTAAATTATTATAAAGATATCGTTTAAAACTCTTCGCCCGCGGGCAGATGCTAGTTATAGATATTGGTCATGTCTGACATAGGAGGAACTAGATCTTTCTTTGCTCTTCGAAGCCATAGAAATCAACACCTTCATACACGCCGGTTTTGGGTGCTTCTAACATGAGCTTTTTCAAGCAGTTCGACTTATATGCTCTACAGTCTACGTGACGCGAAACACGATACGCTTCGCAATTTTCTCTGTAAACATGCAATATCGATTATCGTGCTATCATAAAAACTCCTGACCCGCACTTGGACAGAGCAAGGATAGATAATAATATATGTAAATTAATTATACCTCGTGCGATCATCACATACTGATTGATTAATGGTTGCATCCTGGTTCTGAAACTTCGGGGGGCATATGGAATTTTTCTTTTGGGCTTCACGTACTTTTCGCAATTTTAATTGTTAAATCACGCAATATTGTGTTACCAAAACTCAAGCTTATTTTGCACAATGTACTATCAGGGAATCTAATTCATAAACAGATTGACCGTTGTCATAATTTGTTCGTAAGTTTAATAAGATATGAAACTGACATATCAATTATCATTGACAATCGTATTGTGACTGCGTGCCGTCATTATGAATAATACAAATAAACACATTACCTGCATATGATTTAGTATTCTTATTTACCTGATAGTACACTATACTCACGTCGCGTCTGCGTCTCCCACAAAAGCAAATAGATCACCCGATTATTATTAGATGCTGATTCCTGACGTACTTATTCCGAATCATCAACATACGCCATAAGCACGCATGCATGTCAGCTTCAGGTGCTTCTGACGTAGGGTATTTGAAGATTAGACAAAAATATAGACTTTCAGGTTCTGCGTTACTTAAAAGTCGGTCAGATGATCAGACACGATACTTTTCGTAATTTTCTCAGTTACAACACCGTGTTATCATAAAAACCCTGAACTTAAATTGAGCACCTAGGTTTTTGCTTAGGTAAATGCATCATAAATTATGCTCTTATCACAATTTCAAAAACGTTTTAAAAAACAACTCCGGGTGCGGGGTGCTTGTATCTTGACGGGCGCGGGATGGCTATCACTTTTATTCGCGAAAAATGTGAAATATACGAAAACGTACATTGGTCATTGAGGGTATTAGCTAAATACTGAGACTGCAAGCAGGAATCGTTATAAATTGTTGCTATTTTAGATGGCGATTTAGATATTCTTGCCTTCGGGGTTTTCGTATAGAATTATCCCTGGCTAAGCATGAGGCCCATACGAAAAATGGATTTAGCCGCCTTAACGTGATCGCGTATTTGAGTGATAAACGGGTTTTCTGACAAACATCCAACGCGAGCAACTAAAATCGCTGTTTACTGGCGCAGCAGGATAGCCTAAAGCAGGAGTTCCCAACCAGTCCAGCGGGGCGCCCCTCTCTAGGGAGGCGTAGAAAGATGTTATACAAGTTCCGACCGATATCGACAAAAATGCATTTATTTGCAATAAAAATATCACAGATGAAAACATTATTTATAATCCGAGAAAAAAGTTTCGCAGTAGTTGTACATGGGACAATACGTGTCCCATGTACTTATAGGTACCTACTACACATACCTACTTCAGATACTGCTGTGAATTGATAATTATATTCATTCGTCTTCCGTTCTTGAAGTCAGACCTATTGATGTGTTTATTAATATGATTACATCTAACTGTATCATCACTATCGTATAGTAGGTACTTATATTATCTTCTACGGTAAACATGAACGGTAATTTGTTTTAAATAGGTCATAAAATACGTCGGTGATTAAATTACAATATTATATACTTACAATATGAAGCATACTATGCACCAACAGCTGTTAAAGTTTCTTTTCGCGGCCAGATGTTCCACAATATCTGTTTTCCCTGCATCAATGGCAAACAAATACACAACATTACAGTTTGTTTATTTTGGTTGTTAGAATATCGCAAGTAGTTCAATCACAAAACGAAACAATATCAAAAAAACACAACAAGTGTTCCAGCCTCCAGGATATAAACGTTTTATATTCTTTGAAGATTTCAAAAAGCAAAACTACTGTGAACGCACAGCAGTCACGAAAGCATTGCGACGCGCGTCTCGTTCACTGAAGCCTCGAGAACCGTTTAACCTTTATTTCCTTCCATACACGATCGCGATCAATCGCCATTTGGCCGGCGAATCGGTACTCGGTTGACAGCTGACAGCGGTTGACCGTTGACTTTTTTTTTTAATATATGGCGTCGGCTTATCTTAAAATCATTTACCAGTGTCAAGTAAAAAAGGCGGGAAATAGAACTTTCGTTTCAATTTTCAACACTGTATTCCTATATCGTAAAGTCTAAAATCTAGTCCAAGTCCAAATAAATAGTAAGTACAGTCAATGAGTCATGTCAGTCGATTCAGTAAAGTGGTAGACGCTTTACTGAAAGATCCTAGGGAGTTTTGGCGGGCAACACAAAATAGCACGTTTTTAGAAGTTGTACCACTTGCCCACACTTATGCACGTTAACGAATATTTAATGGTTAATATTCTACCAATATTACACATTAAGAACCGAGATAACACAAATTTTGGAGAAAATACAAAAACAACAACGTCGCACATTGACGTTCCCGGTAGAACTCTATTGTTAATTTAGCACCCATGATGTTTTTTGAGAGTACTTTTTAAAAATAGGACCCTCTTTTCACTATTTTATATTGTGATAAAACTACCGAACTGTATTTCTAAAAAATTAAAGTCATGTTAATTATCTTGATATATTTTAATAATGAATACACAAATAACTTAAATAATAAATTCCTGTTACTCAGTCATCAATGGAATTGGTGTGAACTTCTTCCGTGGGTGTGACAACCGCGGCGCTCAAACCAGAGGTTTGAATTTTGATGTTTCAGGTTTTGAATCCCGCTGAGGGAACTAATGTTGCTTACACACGTACCGATTTGGACTGAAGCGGACCATTATGACAGCACGTCACTCGTGTGTTTGATTTTTAGCTCTATTATATTAGAACAGAGTACTATTTATTGTGTATTTCGTTTTTTGTATAGTGTTCCAACTCTCAAAAATATTTCTTCCCAAACTTAAATAATAAATAATAAAAACTAATAAGTTATGTTGTGTAATTTTATTTAAAAATATTCAGTCCTTTAATTATAATAAAATATACTTTGAAAAGTTTATTTTCAATAGGTTAACTTTTCAAATCGCCTGTCGATGTTGTATCGATGAATAGCATAATTTAATTAAAAACTAGAAAATACAATCCTCCAAAAATTACCTTAAAAAACCCTCCCCCTGGAGGATTTTTTCCCTAATTTTAGGGAGAAACCCCCAAAGTTGCCAACCAAATCCGTGGTCTGCTCCGTACCATATCCGTACGTGTGTTAATACTATAAAATATTTTAATAGTCCGGCTAAGGATCTGTCTATATTACAATAACCCCCTTACTAATAAAAATACATAAACAGTGCATAAGCTATACCTACAATGTTTTACTCCTTGTCTCTCAAGCACTTTTCCGTACGTACGTATCAGACAAGGACTAAACATGGTATGGCTTAAATATTATGTAAATATTTTGACGTGATAACGTCTTATAAATTGATGGAGCCGGCTGCACGCACGAAAAAACATGACTCATGCGTTACCTCGCTAAATATGACGCATTGCCGTTACCTCAGCTGGCCGCGCCTTAGGTATGTGAGCGGTGGGACGGAGAGGTGGTGGTGCTTGATGTTATTACTCAGTTCGGCGCCGGACTTCGCGGCGGCAACACGCCTACCTAAGGCGTGGCCAATTAGTTCCGCGCACTATAAACATGACGTTGTCACGATCAACTATCGTCAGTAAACCGACTTTACAGACAACCGATTTTTTTTAATTAGTAAGAGGGTAAGACGAGTATGCAAAATATGAAGACATGTATAATTTAATAAAAATCTTCTTGGTCACCATAACCAAAAAATATAATATGTATAATGTATTTAATATATTAATATAATACTAACCGTAAGACAAGTTCTTCGGATACATAAACTACGGATACCATAGGCAAAGAATATAATAGGTCTTTACCTATGAAATTGCTGTTCTGCAGTACTGGCCATTTCAAATCCAAATAATTTTTGTTTGGCTAAGAATTCTAATTTCAAATTAATTTTATTTTAAAAACATGGATTTCTTTTTCCAAAAGTAGTCATTTGTTTATTTATTAGTGTTACATTTTCATCGCATTTTAATATTTTTCGTCATCATGGATACGTTAAAAATTCGAGTAATTATGTAATATGAGTACCGTCGTGGCAGAAACGCTGCACAAGCGGCCCGCAACATCAACGACGTTTACGGAGCTAACACTACAAACCAACGCACCACCTGTTATTGGTTTGCTCGCTTCAGTTCTGGAAATTTCGATCTGAAAAATGAACCTCGCGGTCGTCCGAAGACTTTGGTCGACAATGACGAATTAAAGGCGATTGTGGAAGCTGATGATACACAATCTACGGCTGAATTAGCAGCAGCTTTCGACGATAGCGTCAAAACAATATTGGTCCATTTGCGTTAAATTGGCAAGGTAAAAAAGCTTGACAAACGGGTGCCCCACGAACTCAATAACCGCAAGCGCTCAGCAAGTTAGTTGGATCCTGGTTCAGCACCTAAACAATGTCCTAAACGAAAACTTACCCCTAGAAATGTGATGGTCACTGTTTGGTGGTCTAGCGCCGGTGTGATTCATCACAGCTTCTTACTAAACGGGGTGAGCATTATTGCAGATGTGTACTGTGAAGAACTGAACACAATGATGGAGAAGCTGGCACATCTCTAACCAGCATTGGTCAATCGCTCGTCTCCGCTGCTCCTGCACGACAACGCTTGACCTCATACTGCACAGCAGACGGTCTCCAAGTTGCAAAAACTGGGGTTGGAAGCTCTCCGTCATCCGCCCTACTCACCAGACCTTGCGCCTACAGATTACTACTTTTTCCAGAATTTGGATAACTTCTTGGCGGGAAAAAAATTCAATACCCGAGAGGCAGTACAAAATGCCTTTGAAGAATTTGTTGCCTCCCGTCCAGCTGATTTCTTTAAGAAGGGCATCAATAAACTGCCACTGCGTTGGCAAAGATGCATTGATTGCATGGGTGATTACTTTGATTAATTCAAATAAAAAATACATGAAAAAAATTCGTTTAAATTTTTTCATTCTAAAACGGCAATTTCATAGGTAAATACCTAATATATGCCACGGGGCCAGATGAATTATGTACGTGGTGTAAAGCATCCATAGATATTTTTATAATAATCTTGGTGAAAAAAAACTGCAATGTAAATCGAACTGTGAGCTAATTAAAGCTGAAAATCGTGTAGAGGAGAATTTTTCCGGGGAATTCAATGGGTGACGTTATGGATTTTGTAATGCGTTCATAAATTTGTGTTATTTCGGTCCTTAATGTGTAATATTGGTAGAATATTAACCATTAAATATTCGTTATCATGCACAAATGTGGGCAAATGGTACAACTTCAAAAAACGTGCTATTTTGTGTACCCTCCAAAACTCCCTAGAAACTTTCAGTAAAGCTTCTACCACTTTACTGAATCGACTAACTTGACTCATTGACTGCACTGACTATCTATTTGGACCTTGACTAGACTTTAGACTTGACGATTTAGGAATACGGTGATGACAACTCGACACTGACAAATGGTTTTGCGCGACGCTATATATTTAAATTAAAAAAAAATCGTGTAGAGTTGTCAAATCTGACATTTGACACTTGATAATTCGATTTTCATCCCTATTGCATTAGTGCAGAGTTTTATTTACAGTGGAGTTTTTTCTGTCGTGACCACCAAAAACTCGTGTGTGTAGGGCTAATGACGGCTATTAGGAATCCGGAATCCAGAAGGTACTCTGTGCTAATACAATAGAGCTGAAAATCGAACACACAAGTGTCGAGTTGGGGAGTTTTGCCGGGGAGTTCAATGAGTGACGTTGTGGAATTTGTAATTTTATTTAATTTGTGTTATCTCGGTTCTTAATGTGTAATATTGGTAGAATATTAACCATTAAAAATTCGTTAATGTGGACAAGTGTGGGCAAGTGGTACAACTTCTAAAACGTGTCGTTTTGTGTTTCCGCCAAAACTCCCTAGGAACTTTCAGTAAAGCTTCTACCACTTTACTGCATCGACTGACATGACTCATGGACTGTACTAACTATATATTTGGACTTTGGCTAGACTTTAAACTTGACGATTTAAGAATACGGTGTTGAAAATTGAAATAAAAGTTCTATTTCCTGCCATTTTAACTTGACACTGGCAAATGGTTATAAGCCGATGCCAAATATACATATATAAAAAAAGTGTCGAGTCAAATGTTAATGTCATATATGACACCTCGACACTCGAAACTTCCATTTTCAACTCTATTGTATTATTGTAGAGTTCTATTTTCAGTGATCTGAATATTCCAGGGACCGCCGGATTCCGGATCATAATATATTCCCAGCCTTAATATCGATGTTGGATTTGCAGGATGGATCGTGATTATGGTGTTTTTTTACCTACACTCTCTTTTATTATTTTAACATGGAGAATAGAGGTAAGGAGTACCATCTTCATACATGAAAAGTGACCGTAAAATAGCTTTAAATAGGGGGCGCTACAGACGCAAGGGTGTAAAGCGGCAAAATTTAAACGGATAATTAAATCTTGGGATCTTCTTTATTAGAATATTTAAGATTTACTGAATTAACTACTAAAAACTAGTCATAGTCATCAAAAATACTAACTTCATAGCACACACCCTTACCACTCTAGCGCCATTATGGCCAGTTTTGGAACTATTATTTAATTACTTTTGTCGAACACATTTTAGCTTTTCTGCCTGAGAGAGATGGTACTCCTTGGGTGCGTTCCAGTAAGCGTTCACAACGATCACACTCACGACCGCAGATTTGCCCGTTCCACTTGCTTGTGAGCGTTACTGTCGTAATCTCAAGTGGAAGGAATTATAGAGCATTTTGAGCGTGGAGGTAAATAATACAAGCGGCGAGTTAATAAAAAGAACGCAAAAGATTTAAGAGGTTAGGTTATAATCTGTAAGCCTTGAAAATAAACTTAATTAATTATTGTTTTAATCGATTAAATTGAAAAAAAATTATTATTTAATTTTATATATTTAATATTAGTTTAACGAGGAATGCTTCATTAATAATATGATCCGTGACATCATCAGAAAATTGAAAATTTTCATCAGCACGTCAGCAGACGTTGATGTTCCGGGTTGTTCATTTAAAGCTCTGTTCAAAAGTTGTGTCGCAAATGCTGTGTCTATAATAAAAATAAAATTTTCATCAGTGAAATTTTAAACGTATCTAATAATTTTTTCAATAAGAAAACTAATTTAAAGAAGGCTAAATTAATTTTCATTTCTAAAGTTTGGTTATATTATTGGAAATCAAGGAAAAATGTATACATGTATATTAATTATAAACTACAATTAATTTTTCTAAGCTTGTTTTACATAATTATATTTACCTGTGGAGGCACGTTGAGCATCCACTGCAGAAACATTAACTTCTACTAAAATATCTCTTTCCGCATGAAATAACGTAAGCCATAAATAACGGTCGCCATTTTTGATGCTTTGAGTTTTGAAAACGCCGCTAATTTAATAAATCTCAACGTTCACTTCGACCCATCTTTTTAGATGGGTCGTCGTGAGCTTCGCGTGAGCGTAAGTCAGACGTCATAAGTGACGTTTTCGGCGCGACCACAACGACCGCGGTCGTTATGTGGAAAGACTAAAGGAGCATTTTGATCGTTGTGAGCGCTTAGTGGAACGCACCCCTTACCTCTATAATCATATATAATATAAATTAAGGACAAAAAACCCATTAAAACAAGCTATTTAGTGGTAACACTATACACTGCGGAGAGGAGACTAAAGAGTATTTTGGTAACACTGCAAACGTCCATTTTCTATTTTGCAAACTCAAAAAAACGACGTCGAAAAAAAAGTTATCCTTTTTGTCGGTTACAAAAATAATTCACGTTAGATCTTAGATAATGTGAGTTTGTGCTCAGCTGTTACTAAAAATTGTTTTACTGAGATTGTTTTCACATAGGAAGAAGATCCACGTAGCGGTATGCTTTCTAAATTTATGTATTTTGTTTGTATATTATAGTAGAAAGTAACCGTTATCGGACACCAATTGTTACAATAATTGTGTGATCTAGTTAAAAATAAAATCATGTTTCCCGGATATTCGATAGCTAAGGAAATGTTTAGTTCGTTTAATTATGAGTAGGTATATGGGTAGCCACACAATTTTTGTTGTAGGTAGCTTTGGCGTTGAATCATCAAATCGTGGAAGGATTACGAACTTTTGTTCATATTCATTTATCTACTCTATCCACTTATTATACAAATCGTTGCGGATTAATTATTTAGGCATGTAATACATTTTTCTACTAAATTTTAAAATTCCAATCCGGTATTTTCAAATTTCTTTACTTGACTAACAGCTGATAACAAATTAATACATAATCACAAAACAATACTATTGTTTTCTCTCGAGTGTAAAAAAATTCAACAAAAAATGTATCTGATGAATATCTTTTGCTATAGTTTAAATTAATAGTTTTAATTACATTTAGCTGTATCTCTTTATCTCTTTGTATACCTTAATATAAATATCATTTTCAATCTTTATCTTTTAACTAATTATAGTTATTCTCATCCTATTATTAAATAGGATGAGGATCTTCATAATTTTAGACTTAATAGTACTCAATAACATTGTTTACTGCATTATAACTGCAACCCTTGACCTTGTTAAGTTAAACTAAAAGGTCGGGAAACAATTGCAGATCCTGTTCATGGCTAGCTACTTATTTAATATCCATGCCCTTTTTGGTCATAATTAACTCACATTTTCCTTTTGAGTCTTATAAATTTTTTCAAACCATTGTAGCCAGTCTATGGTGCATAAATTTTAATGTCTTCTTGTGCATTCAGCCGTGCAATATAAATGATTAATATCATTATTCTAAGCATTGTTCATGCATGTAGCTCTTCTGAGTTAAATACTTTATAGTCAATGAACAAATGTAATATCCTAATAATATTATAAATGTGAAAGTTTGTGAGGATGGTTGGATGGATGGATGTTTGTTCGTCACTCTTGTATTGAATGGATTTTGATGAAATTTATTTTGGTAGTAGTTTAGGCTCTGGATTAAACCATAGGCTACATTATATCCTGAAAATGTACAGTGTTCATGTGGGATACGGTATTTAGTGCGGATCTGCGATGCGATGAGCAAAGCTAGTTTATAATATGCAAAACAACCCTCGAGTATAACTTTAGGATTAGCAATAAGATCAAAATGTGGTAAATCACATCTAAATGAACTCCTTAATTTCTACTACTATTTGGTTGCTGTACAATATACATTTTGTCAATGATGTTTGTCCTTTTTTGTTTGTTATTATAATAATTATAGTTCTGTGATGACAATGCACAAGAGTTTAATTTTAGGTAAATTGAGATTTTCTATTCTTTTAGCAAAGACTGAGGATTAAGAATCCACCATGGAGGATGAAAATGAATATAAGAAATTACCTACAGAAGAGAAATGTGTGCATAAACTATGGAAGGCTAGGGTGGCCGGTTATGAAGAAGCAATAAAACTTTTTAATCAAATAGACGATGAAAAATCACTAGAATGGAATAAATACTTAGGACTCATAAAGAAATTTGTAACTGACAGCAATGCAGTTGCACAAGAAAAAGGTATTTTAATGAGAAATAACCAATTTTTTATCTAGAATACATTTTATACATTGAACCCCTTACTAATAAAAATATTTACACAATGGATAAGCTATACAGTGTTTTGTCCTTATCCGTCAAGCAACTTTTCCAACATATCAGACAAGGACAAAACATTGTATAGCTTATCCATTGTGTAAATATGTTTATTAGTAAGTATATGTGAACAATATATAAATAATATCTTATTGTAGGATTGGAGGCAGCACTCGTATTCGTTGAGAATTGTGGACATGCCGGCAAAACAACTGGAGAAGTTATGTCTGGAATTGTAGCAAAATGCATTGCAGCTCCCAAAACTAAAACAAAAGATCTGGCTCTTCAGGTATGTAAGATCAGAACAACTTATAGCTTTGAAGCAACCAATGGAATGATGAGTGAAAATTTAATCTTAATACCACAAGGCATTAAGCCCGTTTCTGTACCATATTGTGTGCATAAAGTATAATAAATAAAAAGTAAGTTTTGAATTTTTAGGTAATACTGATGTATGTAGAAATAGAAAAACATGAGGTTGTGGAGGAAGAATTAATAAAAGGCATGGAACAGAAGAATCCAAAAGTAGTAGCAGCGTGTATTGCAGCTTTAAATACAGCATTAAAACAGTTTGGGAACAAAGTGATAGCAATAAAACCGATGGTCAAGAAGATACCAATACTCCTTGCCGACAGAGACAAGAATGTCCGCGATGAAATGAAAGCACTAGTTATTGAAATGAACAGGTATGATAATATTTATGGATGCTTCATGTCAATCTGGCCTGGTGCCGTGCTGTATCAGAATTTTGTTATAGGTACCAGAAAATGGGAAGTATATTGAATAATTTATGCCATACATATGTTTAAGATTTTTATTATATTATACACATATTTAACACACATCCATGACCTTAGAAAACAGAAAACTTTTGTTCCCTCGGCGGGGGATTCGAACCTGCAACCTCCGCTTTGAGCACCAACATGGTATCCACTGAGCCACAAAGGTTGTTTATTAATTTCAGTACTTATTTATTTCAATGTTTCATATAAGAAAAAAACTTAAATGTGATACAAAAATTGAATGTTGTTTTGGTTTTAGTGAGAGTGGGTTGCATGATTGAAACACATGAGTAAATCCAATTACTATTTTCAATTTGGTCTATGCCAGGCATGACCAACTTTTTCAAGATTGCATGCCATTTTTTTATTTTAGAAAAACCCTAATGCACATTAAATTACACATAAAATCAGGGGCCGCATGGCAGAGGCCCACAGGCCTCAGGTTGATCATACCTGATCTATGCATTAAATGTTTTTGCTATTGTAAAGTATTACAAGATTTATATTTAAGAAGTATATTTTGAAGTCAAATCATATTTTGATTTGTAACATTTTTCTAGATTTCATTATATATCATTGCCATTCTTGTAGATGGATTGGACCAGCTATCGAGCCTCACATTGCGTCTTTACAAGCAGTGGTGCAACAGGAGTTACGAGAATCTTTTAGTGGCTCAGGAGGAGCACAGCCAACTCGATACCTCCGTTCACAACAACACTTAGTGAGAGACAAGCCCTCTGTGGATGCAACTGATGGTAAATGTCTAAAAAATTACAAAATCAAGTATAAACATATTATCTATATCACAAAATACTTAAGCACACTGGTGTGGCTGTGCTGTGGCTTAACAAATTACACATTGTGACTCTTTGCAGTGATATAATCGCTTATAGCACATATTACAGCTCTACTGCAGTCGCAAGATATTTTTACATCACACATACTACTAAAAACAATGATACAATCGAACCTAACAAGCATTTGTCAGTTATGATTATTTATGTGCAAATGTTTAAATATTACATTTATATTTTCTATAGGTGCAGGTGAAGATGACGACGGAGAGAACGGAGCCGGTGAATTAGCAGACGTGGATCCTTACGATCTTCTCGATCCAGTTGAAATTCTATCCAAAATTCCAAAGGACTTCTACGAAAAGTTAGAGGCTAAGAAATGGTCGGAGAGAAAGGAAGCGCTAGACGCGTTAGAAGCGTTGTTAAAAGCGGCGCCGAGATTAGAACCTGGTGACTATGCGGATTTAGTTAGGGCATTGAAGAAAGTAAGTTTTATTCTTATTTCTTATCTATAACTTCGTTGTAGGTTGGCGAAAAAGTAGTCTTATGTGTTAATGTAGGTAAGGCAGTTTGAATGTGATGTGCCATAATTAATTCAATTCTGTTCAGCCAATTCACCATGAAAGATAGTCAAACACACAATAAATGTATGTGAATACAAACTCGCATTTATATTAATAATAGTGTAATTTTTTTCTAATATGTTATTATTGTCAATTGACAGAGACAGTTGAGTCTATTTTATTTTTTTAATATATTCAGGTATAATTAGAGATAACAAACTATTATACAAACTATGACAAAAAATAAACTTTCTTACAATTTATCACATTCGACACTGAAGTCCTATTATAACTATACACAACAATACAAAAGGAACTAAAATAATACTGTATCTCAAAGAAATGCTTTACTTTACTATATTTACTTTTATATTTACTATATTTATTTATTTACTTTATATACTAGTGTTATCAACCATGTTATGTATTAAGTCTTACTTATAAATATTTTTTTTTCCAGATCATATCCAAGGATACAAATGTAATGTTGGTGGCTTTGGGTGGTAAATTACTTGGCATGGTGGCCAGTGGTCTTAGAAATAAGTTCACACCATACGCCACAGCTTGTGTTCAGGCGATTCTAGATAAATTCAAGGAAAAGAAGTCAAACGTCATCACTGCTCTAAGGGAAGCTATAGACGCCATATACCCATCTGTAAGTGTAATTCTTTTTATATTTGAGAGAAATAACAATAGGTATTTAGTGTAATATTTTCAATGTTGCATTTAAATTATACAAACAAAAAAACTTATTAACATAATATTATAACAGGCAATTATTTTTTAAGCTCTGATAGTACCTAGCACTAGGTTAGGTTACTATTTAACTAACATTCGTGTAGTCTAAATATTAAAAAAAACAGCTGTTTCCTACAAAATGCTATCATATGCCGAAGCCTTTTTGTATGAAACAGCAGATATTTTTTTTCAAGTAGGAAAGTTGAACAACTTTTTTTTACGACAAACAACGTTTTACATTGAACAACTCTTAATATACAGGATTTTTTGTTAGTCAGTGTTTAAACTTTCAGGAGTGAATACTCTTGAATATAAGCAACTTTTACTATAGGATCAACATTCCTACTTGAAAAAAAAAAATATGCTGTTTTCTACAAACTGGATACGGCATAGATAGCATCAAGTAGGAATGTTGATCCCATAGTAAAAATAGCTTATATTCAAGAGTATATTCACTCCTGAAAGTTTGGACACCGAATGGAAAAACACTATGTATACTCGTTTAGACGTTTGTGTATGTGTTACAACTTACAGGCAATGTTTGTATAGAATGCCAATATAAAATACTCTGTTAAATTGAGATTTAGAGTTATATAATTTATATAACTTCCTGGGATTTAGATCCTAAATTTCATACATTGCCTGTAACTCATAAATAACTTTATGAGTTACAGGCAATGTATGAAATTTAGGCATTGTATACATTTTCTAGGCATTGTATAGAAAGCCAAAGCTATTTAGGCAATGTATGTAATATTGTTTTAAAGGTTAACTAATATTGCCTGTAACATATTATGTATAAATAATATTACATTAATCTCTTTTAGACAAACTTGGAGGCGATAATGGAAGACATGCTTGCGGCGTTCGACAACAAGAATCCATCGATCAAAGCGGAATCGGCGTTGTTTCTGGCGCGAGCTCTATGTCACACGCAGCCTGCGGCTTTCAACAAGAAATTGATAAAGGCTTACGTCGCCGGCCTGTTAAAGTTGCTGGAGAGTGCTGGTATGTTAGTCATTAAAATTATTGAACCTTCAGTATAGTAAATACCATGCTATATGCTATTGTGACAAAGGTTGTGACAAAAAGTGTCAAAGGACGCATAATCTAGAAAATATCTCTGTAAAAAATAAAGACTATTTTTCAAGATTTAGATTTATAGTTCACATATCAATTTTGTTAAGTTTTGGTCGAAAATTGCTTTCGCTTATAACAAGCATAAATTAAATTAAAATATTAATATTCAATAGTATAAAGATATCGAATGTATAGCTATTTTCGTTGCTTTGTTATAAATAAGTTTATTTTCAAAATTCAGATCCAGCAGTGCGCGATGCAGCTGCAGAGGCTCTTGGCACAGCCACTAAATTGGTCGGTGAAAAGAATATTGCTCCACATATTGGCAAGTTGGACAATCTCAAAGAACAGAAGATCAAAGAATTTGCAGACAAGGTACAGTTTCTTCAGCTTCACACATCCTTGGTTATTTTTAATCAATTATACAAGACTAAACTTGACTGTAAAGATTCAATGTATAAGCTCATGTTTAGACAATTTAACATGATTTTTTATACAGGCCGAAATTAAAGTGAAAGTAGCTGCAATGAAGAAAGAACCGAAGCCAAAAGCAGCACCAAAAAGTGAGGCGAAACCAACCACTAGTTCCACGCAGCCCAAACCTGTTAAAAGACCTGCCTCAGGTAATTCTACTGTTGCAATCATAAGTCAAGCAAATTAGAATAACTTCGGTTGCAATAAAAATATCAGTATTATGGACCATGGAAAAGCCATGCTCAGGCTCCAATAGATTGGTTTGATAGAAGTGATACCACGGTATTATAGACAACCAGGGTTATGTGTATGCGTTACGCATTGTTTTGCCAAGTGAGTTTTTGGAGTCTTGACTGACAATTAACTAAGTATTTTGATGCCAGGCGCAAAGAAACCGGCCGCCGGCAAGAAGGCGCCGAGCCGTGCGCAGTCGAGCCCGCCGCGCGAGCCGCCCATGTCACAGGAGGAGGCGGAGGCGAGGGCGGAAGGGATGCTGCCGCCTGATGTTCTCTCTGGTAAGTTGTTAGATAATTTTGTTGGAGGGTTGGAGATTGTTTCATACTATTATCAGCCAAAGCTTGATTAGTCCCATCCTAAGTTTTCCCTTGATAGGATTGAACTGGTCCAAATTTGTAAAAATACTTGACACCCCAAAATAGATCACAATAAATTTGAGCTTTGTGAACATGCATCAGTAACAGTTGCCCCCACAAACGGAAATAAAGTTGTTGAGTTGAATTGATTATTATTAATTCAACTTAATATATAGGTATTAAAGTGATTAATAATGTCATCATTTTATTATTATTGAAAATATTATATTTCAAGACGCTCCTATATTGAAATGAACACTTCCTTACAGGTCTCAGCGACAGCGACTGGAAGTCACGGCTGGCGGCCGTCCAGTCGTTCCACTCGGCTATCCAGGGTTTGAGCACCGCTGACGCGTCCGCCCAGCTCCTGTACCGGGTACTCAACAAGAAACCTGGCCTCAAGGACACTAATGTCCAAGTACTCAAAGCCAGACTAGAGGCCTGTAAATACATTACGGAGAACTTCCCGGTTTCATCGTATGTATTTATTTTATTTTTTCATAATCACCAAATCATAGTACAGTAAAAAAATATTATGTTATGTATGTAATAAATGATTTCACTTAATTGAAATAAAACATCCCTTGAAAATTATATCTGTGGCCCCAAAACATTAGATGAAAACAAATTCATATGTGCAAGACCGGAAATAATTTTAGATAAAAAAAATATGAGGCCTATAATTTCTTTCTTAATCTTTTTTTACTTTAAAAATATTAGATTAAGTTTAAACTTATTTCGTAGGACCGCCGCGGAAGTAGTCATACAGGATGTAGTATGCAAACTAGCTGAGAGTGGCTGCAGCACCGCGGCCTGCGACTGTCTCTGGGCGTTGGCGGACGCGTGTGGCCTCGAGCCCATAGTTACGAACGCATTGGCGTACGCTATGGACTCGCAAAAGAATCCTAAGGTCCAAGCAGAGTTGTTAAATTGGATGAGCGCAGCTATAAAGGAGTTTGGATTTACGTGAGTATAAATAGACTGTCAATTAAGTTATTGTCTCTGGACGTTGGCAGACTCGTGCGGCCTTGAGCCCGTTACGGATGCAGTGGCGTAAGCCATGGACTCACAAAAGAAGCCTAAGGTCCAATTTGAACTGTTAAATTGAATGAGCGCTGCTGTCAAGGAGTTTCGTTTCACGTAAGTACGAATAGACTAGTTAATAGAATCAGGCGTTATTTTGCGGAATTCCATACCATATAATTTAATTATTATCATAACTAGCAATATCTCGCGAAAAAAATACCCACATGTATGGAGGTGCTTCATGCATGCTTATGTGTGCACTCACACATTTGCTTGCAGGTTGTGGGTATTTTTTTCGCGGGATATTGCTAGATGATTTTAAGTAAAATTGTATACGAATAGACTGGTATGGTAAATAAAAATTAAAATGTATGTAACAAGTCCGAAAATAAAAAAAACTGTATTTCGGTGTTGCAAAATTAATAGTAAATGTTTGCAGGATGAATGTTAAGTCTTTAGTGGCACACGCAAAAAAAGCTCTATCCGCAACGAATCCGAATGTCCGAACGGCGACCGTCAACTTTCTGGGCATCCTGTCTTTGTATGTTGGTCCATCCCTAGTGAACTATTTTGACGGCGAAAAGGCGGCTACGAAACAACTGATAAGCTTAGAAATTGACAAATACGCAAACAGCACACCGCCAACTCCCACAAGGCAACAGGGAGGAGTTAGTAAAGTGAGTTATTTAGATTTATGTAATTTTATGTAGTACTATTCAAATGTAACTTTTACAGTCCACTGTAAACAGTAAGAGTTCGATTGTCAAGTTGCACCGCGCTGCAGAGCGCATGTGTAGTGTATGACTGATGTCATATGAAACATGTATATTTTTGTGTAGTGCATAAAGTTCAATTTTGAATACCTATCTTAAAAATGGTGCGCCGCATAGCGTCACGTATCGTCGCGGTGTAAACTGACCCTTACTTGCATTATAGAATAGTGATGGCTTATTATTTCAGTACAAACACGTATCTCTCCCAATTCAGTATTTAGAGGACTAAAGGACTCATTTTTTTTCAGTCCGCCAGCAAAGGTTCCCTCGGAGACGACATAGAGGAAGGTATTGAGGACGTAGAAGACGAGCCCGCACCGGTGGAAGACGTCAGACCTAGGACGGACATCGCGCCGCTCATCACAGAGGCGCTAGTAGGCGAGATGAGCGATAAGAACTGGAAGGTTAGTTTTTTAGATCAGGCTAGGAAATTAGTATTCAACTCGAAATATTTCAAAACTTAAGATAGGCTTGACAGAACAAATCGTCATACAAGAAAAAGTTACGCCATCTTGATTTCACCATACCTCAAATGTTAAAAAGGCTCTAAACAACTCCAAAAGTGGGGCCATTTAAGCGAAGCAAAAACTTTGCCTCGACATACCTCGTCTATAATATATAATTGCGTCTATGATTCAAGTTTCCGTTTCATAATTTAATAGTTATTTTATGGGAGACACTTTATGAAAACTTAAATGTCAACATAAAACATTCCTAATAAAATTGTTAATGGCGAGTTACGACAGTTGAAATTAGAACTAGATCTTTTTTGGTCGCCCTATTTTATAAAAGGACATTTTATTTAGGAAAAGCGTCTAATTTGGCACAGCCTTTTTGGCGTTTTTTCTAAGCACATTTTAACTGTCGCAAAAAATAAACATTTTGTTTTCAGGTCCGAAACGAAGCACTAGATAAAGTGAAAGCCATAATAAGCAACTCGTCGCCTATCAAAGCGACGCTCGGCGAACTACCCGCTGCGTTGGTGGCGCGACTGCTCGACTCTAACTCCAAACTCGCTCAGAGTGCGTTGAACATATGCGAGCAACTCGCCGTCGCTATGGGCCCCCGATGCAAGCAACATTTTCGCACGTTCTTCCCGCCGTTTTTCCAAGGTAATAAAACTTTAATGTATGTGTTTTATGTTTCTGTTTAAAAAATGTGGTTTTAACATAATAAACGACGTAGCAATATCTATCTTCATAAGTTCCTGAATTTAAATGTAAATGATATAGACCACATTTGAAAAACTAACAAGACGCTATGTAAAATAACTTGTTTTCTATATTATGCTCTTTCTACTTTATTTATATAACTAAATTAAACATACCACCTAACTAATAAAAAACGACACAACAAATAGCTTGAACATTGCAGTATTTGTCTGTCAAGTGACCTTTCCAATGTATCAGACATTGTTATTTATTCTGAAAAAAATTTTATTAGTAAGGGGGATACTCTCTGGTCTATTGTATTAGGTCCTTACATATGAAATTGGCGTTTTGTCGTACTGGCCACTTTGATCTCAAAAATATCTTTGATCTCAAATATTTCTTTGGTACCGCTATTTACTCATGCATTTGTGTTTCGAAAACAATTATTATTTAATTACAACAATTCGAAACAAATTAATACTATATTAAAACAATTATAATATCGTAATTAATTTGTTTTTTTCTCTTTTGGTTTTTTCTTTGCTCTCTCTCTCTCTGTTTACAAAATGGAGAACTAGAAATATCGTATTATTTTCGAGTACGAGTTTCACCGTGGCACCAGTGCTGCAGAAACGGCTCGAAGGATTAATGTGTATGGCGGCGGTGTCGCAAAAGAATACACAGTGCGTTTTTGATTCCAACGTTTTCGTTCTGGAAATTTCGACCTGCATAACAAGCCCCGTGGACTGCCGGAGACCAAAGTTGATAATGAAGAATTGAAGGCTATTGTGGAAGCGGATTCATCGCAAACCACGCCCGAGTTAGCTGCAGGCTGTGGTGTTAAAGTGATAAAACTGTTTTAATCCACTTGAAGCAAATTGAGAAGGTGAAAAAGCTTGATAGGTGGGTACCTCATGAATTGAGTGCAGCAAACCCACAAACGCGCGTCGACTGCTGCGTTACATTACTCAACCGGCGCAATAATGAAGGTATTTCAATTCGAATCATTACCTGTGATGAAAAGTGGATCCTATACGATAATCGGAAACGCTCTTCGCAATGGCTGAACCCTGGCAAAACCAGCCAAAGCCTGCCCCAAGCGGAAATTGACTCAAAAAAAGTTACTTGTGAGCGTTTGGTGGACTAGAGCCGGTGTTGTTCACTACAGCTTTCTTAAATCTGGCCAGACGATTACGGCAGATGTCTATTGCCAGCAACTGCAAATCATGATGGAAAAGCTAGCTGCTAAACAACCGAGGTTGGTCATTCACTCTAGGCCACTGCTGCTTCAGAACAACGCTAGACTACACACTGCACAACAGACGGCTAATTAGAGGAGCTTCAATTGGAATGTCTTAAGACATCCACCGTACTCCCCGGACCTTGCTCAAACAGATTAACATTTTTTTTCGAAATTTGGATAAGTTCTTGCACGGGAAAAAATTCAACTCCGATGGGGCAGTCCAAAGCGCCTTCAAAGATTTTATTGATTCCTGTCCGAATGGTTTTTTTAGTAAAGGAATCAATGAACTACCAATGAGATGGCAAAAGTGCATAGATAGCAATGGTATTATATACTTTGATGAAATAAATATATTGTTTAAAAGAAATCGATTTTATGTTCCTCTTTTACAAAACACCAATTTCATATGTAATGACCTAATATAATAGTTCCTTGTGCTATGCTATGAAGCCAAGTTAAGTATTAATTTTTGTCCAGCGTTCGGTGACAGCAAAGCCTGGATCCGCATCGCGGCGGCGGGCTGCGCGGGCGCGTGGTTCCGCGAGGCGGGCAGCGCGGCGGTGTTCGACGGTGAGATGGTGCACGATGCACTTAAGATGGGCTCACCCATCTTGCGCGCGACGCTGCTTCTGTGGCTCGCCGAGCGCCTGCCCGACGGTGAGTGTCACCCGCACTAAGCTAGAGTGGGGGACTACAGCCTGAGTGTTTTTTTTTTAATGAAATGAACTAGGAATCGAACAGACGGATCGCCTGGTGGCAAGCGATACCGCTGCCCATGGACAGTCGCAACACCAGAAGAGTCACATTGGTAGCTCCTCTGGTATTGCGACCTGCAATCCCAGTCCTTAAAATCGCCAACCCCCTTTGAGCCTCCGGTAACCTCACTCACACGGCGAAACACAACGCAAGCGTTATTTAACGCCGGTTTACTGTGAGTCCGTGGTATTTACCCGGTCAAGCCGGCCGACATTCATGCCGAAGCGTGGCTCTCCCACGTTAAACTTCTCCCAGGTTTAGATTACTTACCTAGTAGTGAGTTTTAGTGGTTACTAATGAAAAATTATAATGACGTGTGACAATTAAATCGATTGATAAACGTACCGTACCGCGAAAATGGCAAGATTGTGCTAACTTGTATTGTCAACAATATTACATACTAAACAGCATTTTTTTATATTGCATTATTAGAACAACCGCCTTTGAGACCAATATGTAACTCGCCGCATATCACAAAAAAATATTAGCATTACATTACAAGAGACAACACTACTACATTAAACATTTATTTTCAGTTCAACCAAAGTCCTTCCCGCGCGAGGAGCTAAGTATCTGCGTGCCGATTCTGTTTGCGTGTCTCGAGGATCGCGCCGCCGACGTGCGTAAAGCGTCGGCTGACTGTGTGCTGCCGTTTATGCTGCATTTGGGCTATGAGGCTATGCACAAACAGTTGGATAAACTTAAAGTAAATATTTTTTTACTTAACTGCGTCCAAATTTAAATAAGAAATCATTGATTTGGTAAATGATAACTGTTTTGTATGTAGTCTAGTATGACTACAACCGCAATTTAATTTTAATAAAATATGACGCTCATTTTATTGTCATATGTGTACACATTATTAATATTAATGTACAAATTCAGCCGGGATCCAAGACCGTGGTTCAGGCGGCTCTGGACAAGGCCCGTCCGTTCCTGCCAGTTCAACCTCTGCCCGCTGCGAAAGGCAAGAAAGACGAGCCACGCGGTGTAAAGTCCGCGGGCGCTCTCAAGAAGGAAACAGAGAAGAAAGGCGGGCTGCCTCCTAAGAATAAGGTACGTAATTAAAATTATTAGTTTCCTTTTATTTTCGTGTATGGCCTGTTTCATAATCGCGTAATAAGTGACAAATAGCTTATCAGGGAGTTTTATCGCTGCTTACTTTACACTGAGTGACAGAGACAAAACTTCCAGATAAGCCATTCGTCAATTATTATTAAGCGATTGTGAAACAGGCCCTAATGTTAGCATTTTATCCATAACATAAAATAATAACATAGTCCTTGGATTATAGTGAGTTACATTCTATAAATGCTATACTATTATGGAGATATAAACATACAAAAATGTATTTTTTTAACAGATTGTTAAGCCAGCATCGGCTTCTAGTCGTGGTAAGAAGGAAGAAGAGGACTGCACGCCGTTACTGCCCAGTAACAACGCCAAGAACCAGAGGATCATTGATGACCAGAAACTTAAAGGTGTGGATTCTTCAATGACAAATGTAACAAATTTAAACTACCTCAAAGAAGTATACAAAAAAATTGTCTGAGATTCAGAGATCCGAATAAAACAATGATTTTAAGAGAATTGACCGATTTGTATTTTATAAAATAGATACATGGTTGTCATGGAAATGAAAAAGATAGTATGCTCTATTAAGTCTACGAGTATGCTTTAATTGTTATAATAAAAATCTTCTTTGGATAACAAAAAACTTATATTCTATTGTTTCAGTTCTCAAATGGAACTTTACAACACCTCGCGAAGAGTTCTTCGATCTTCTAAAGGAACAAATGAACAGTGCAGGTCTCAATAAACAACTTGTTGCGAACATGTTCCACAGTGACTTCAGGTTTGTTGTATTCAATATTCTATTCATTAATGGTAAGGGTCCACATGTCGGTATTGCACTCGTTGTATTATATGCAATCCGAAAAAGACGTACGTTCGACGCGTACACGTGGACTGTTACCTTAATATTCATTTATGACAATGAAAGATATAACATGCTTGTGGTTGTTGCTGAGGTACAGTTTTCCCTTATTACTTTTTACATGTTTTAGGTACCATTTGAAAGCTATAGAAGTGCTGTCTGAAGATCTACACGAGAATGGATCGGCCTTGGTGGCTAATCTAGATCTAGTGCTTAAATGGCTGACGCTGAGATTTTTCGATACGAACCCATCAGTCATTCTCAAAGGTCTGGAATACTTGGCAATAGTATTCCAATACCTAAACGATGTTGACTACACTATGGCAGAATATGAAGCCAACTGCTTTATACCTTACTTAGTTTTGAAGGTAAATTATTATTGCAAGTAAAATATAAAATCGTTTTATATTTTACTTTACTTACATTTTGCGTTGATCAAGAAATAGATAAAGTTATAAAATTTATATAGATATATAGAATAGACACTATTTCAAAGCTTCATGATGTTCAGTGTAACATGTTTCTGTTTTAGGTCGGAGACCCGAAAGACACCGTTCGAAATGGTGTCAAAGCTCTTTTCAAACAAATATGCATAGTGTATTCTGTGACTAAACTCTTTGGATATTTGATGGAAGGATTGAAGTCTAAAAATGCAAGACAAAGGGCTGGTAAGTGTATATTATATATTATTTACTGCTTATCATTTAAGCACACAAATGCTAATTTTCTTTATCATTTTTACAGCAAATAATACAAAATTACTTTTATATATCAATAGCGTGTTCCACTCGACGTTTCTTTTGCCCAAAACTCTATGACAATTTTTACCACAAAATGTGGTTTCTGAATTTAAATATTTAATGAAAATATTCAAAAAAGCGAAAAAATAGTTTTTAGCAATTTTAGGGCTAGTGGAACAACTAACAGGTGTTAAATTTTGAAATTTCTCGTTTATGTACAGTCTATGTTCATTCAGAGTCTCTGAACTGAGTTGTTTAACTAATATTTGTATATATTTTATTTAAAAGTGTCACTATATTATTTACCCATTTACTTTTTTCCTTCCCTAGAATGTCTCGAATGCATCAACCATCTCCTCGAAACCTACGGGTCGAGCGTAACGGGCGGCGCGGGCCCGGCGCTGCGCGAGCTCGCGCGCCACATCGGCGACCGAGACAACGCCGTGCGCTCCGCCGCGCTCAACTGCGTCGCTACTGCGTACTTCCTCGATGGCGAGCGCGTATACAAGATGATTGGACAGGTATGTGATGACATATATTTTGATTTCTAAAAGGCCAAATAGTTCTTTTAGGAGCGTATATTATTTTGGATGTTATGATTCTCCAGTCATCCTATTTTCCATAATATGTATATTATATAATTTTATAATATTTGCGAATAGATAAGAGCAGGTATTTTGATTTTTTAGTTAACAATAAATATTTTTTACAGATATCCGACAAAGATCTGTCGCTGCTGGAGGAACGCATAAAGCGCGCGGGGAAGAGCCGCAGCGCGGAGGAGAGGCGGTCGATGGTCGTGCCTCTGTCTGCGTCAGGACGCCCGATACAACAGGTCCCTGAGGTAAGGGTCATATTTTATTAATTAATATGTTATTAATTCATAAAATATAATGGGGTGCAGCCGCGACATATTTTTTTAACAATTCAGATGAAAATTTAGTTTTTCCCTTGCACCGAGATGTTGAAGCAATTAAAAAGACGTAATGATGTCAATGTTTAGTGTACAGCTGGGCAAAAAGGAGTATGCCGCGGTGACATCAGAAACTAAAAACATTTTCAACTGTATCATCTTTTATTCTTATTAGATTGCAATGACATATTTAATTTAAATGTATAATATTATAATAATAAAAATAAATATCATTCCAATCTATCAAAGATAAAAGTTGATAGAATCTGAAATATATTTAGTTTGCTCTTCTGAAATATATTTTAGTTTTACTCTTTTTTGCCAAGCTGTACTTTTAATATTAAATTACCTGTCACTATGTTGTGTATAGGAAAATGAGCGAGTAATGGCCGACAATCCTCCCGTTGAGGAGTACGAAGAGGAGGAGATAGAGGAGCAGCCACCGCCGCCAGTACAGCCGTGAGTAATTTTCTTTCCCGAGACACGACGCGAAGCGATATATTTGACATAATATTATGTATTATGTATCAAATGTACCGCATCGCATTGTGTCTATTTTATTTTACAGCCTCAGTGGTCCAGTGGTTTTGAGCTTGGCTCTCGACTCTCGACAAAAAATGTTGTTTCTAAGTTTGGTTAGGACACTGCAGGCTGATCACCTGATTGTCTGACAAAAAAGATGTTCCAAGCGTCGGATGGGCATGTAAAGTCGGTCCTGCGTCTGATCTCTCGCCAGTCGTGTCGGTTATCCGTCCTACTCGGTTTGGAGAGTAAAAGAAGAGAGTGCTCTAGTGTACTGCGCACACATTTGGGCATTATAAAATAGCTTCTGCGTAGCTGGCCTGGTTTCAATGAAACCGGCTACCGACATCGGTGTGGGGAGCTATTATTTTTATTTGCTAGTGAGGCCTGCAGTTGTTCTTATAGTTAAAAACTTAAATGACGTTGTCAACTGACAAAATCGTCAGCATAATAGCGTTTTCACATTGTTTTGGTCTGATATCCGATATCGGGCCAATATGTTATGTAATGACTAATGACAAAGACAACATATATTCCAATATAAAACATATAGCTGCCTCTCACATTATCGCGTACGATATCGGATATGGTTATCGCGTTTATCACATAAAAATAGATAAGATTGTACATTACGTATGGACTAATGACAATAAATGTGTTCTCAACGTTATCACTAGATAACTTGTACGATATTTAAAGTAACTTGTAAACATTAAAATGAAGTGATATTGGGTGGACTAATAAAAATGTTTGTATATTTTTTCTAGCACATATAAACTATTTTTTTATAATATTAACGGTCCTTTAATCATAGGCTGTGACATGTCTGCATGAAAGAAGGACAAGTACAGCATGTGAATTGAGTACAACTTTATTTGTAGCGTTGCAGTTTTCGGCCGTAAGTTTGAGAATTCTCTACAATTCAGGTCAAACCCCGAGCCGAAAGTGATCAAAGGTCCGTTCGGTTTGGATCCGGACTTGATAGCGAAACTGGACGCTGCCATTCCGGTGATACGCAAACCAGACTTGTCCGAGGTGGATCTCAAGTTCTTGGACGAGCCCGTACCCGTGTCCACGGTCCGCAACGTCACAGCGCCGACGAGACCGAGGTGAGATGAAATGTCTTATAGTTATATATTATACTTATAGTCGATAGTTCTTT
This sequence comes from Phengaris alcon alcon, assembly GCA_037179445.1. Taxonomy (NCBI): domain Eukaryota; kingdom Metazoa; phylum Arthropoda; class Insecta; order Lepidoptera; family Lycaenidae; genus Phengaris; species Phengaris alcon. The sequence continues at coordinate 955,182 of JAYRCH010000059.1, forward strand.
AGTTTATGCTAACGTTTCGAGTGATATCAATGACTCTAATTTTAATCGCTTGTAGAAAAAACTGCTGTAATCATGGAACGAATTACTCTTCTATGGTAATGTAGCCTTGCAAAGAATCGAGAACATGATAGTGATGATGATAGTAAACATACAGAACCGATGATGAAATTTAATCATGCACAATGTTTATTATACTATCTTATATGCTGTTCCACCAACAGCAGTATGGTGACGATGTCGCCGCCGCGACTCCCGGTACCACACGCACCGCACCCGCTCGATTCGGCGCACGCGCAGAAAGCCTCCGTCGATGACTCGCAGCTTGCCGACACTATACACTCCATCGCCAGTCCGGATTTGAATGTACGTGTAACCATTTTATAAAGTGAGTTTTATTGTCAGTCAGTAAAATGACAGCCAAAAATTATTACGTCTTCTAATTGACAAAGAAAAGAGATGCAAAGCGCATAGAAATGTCATTTTACCGACTAAAGTTATAAATCAGCATATATTATGACGTTCTTGGCACACCGATTAGTACATGGTTGCCTACAATAACACAGTTAAGATGTTTGTAAATCCCACTACCTCAATAAAGCAACTACCCAAAGTTGGATTAGACAGATGCGAGGTAGGTCTTATAAATAAGCATATTTTGTACAAAGAATACACCAGAGACTATTCCTTGTCTAACTTGTGTGATAAAGGAGCTATGTTTTATATTATTTATTCAAACATATTATCTTCGAGCTGATAAATTATAATAAATTAGTGCTAACATTTGTGGTGTGGAACAATAAAAATCTTTTTATGTTTTTGTGCAGGCGGCAGTGCGCGCGCTGTCTCTAGTTTCCGGCGCGCTGGTATCTGGACGCGGCGCGGCGCTGCGCGCCCACGAAGCGCGACTGGTGGAGGCGGTGACGACGCAGCTGCGGCGCCTGCGCACCGCGCCGCCCGACCAGCAGGTGCTCGCCGCGTACAAGTTCCTCGTGGGTGCGCTGACCACGGTATGTAGTAACACTTGTAGCTTTATATTTTGTGTCTCGTCTTTGCATAGTAATATTTTTCACGAATTGCCCGGTTCGACTGATTAAGACCAAAGTCTTGATGAAAACAGGTATAAAAAACTCTTGAAAAAAAAACCCTTGTGTTTCATCGAATGAGTGATTATAACAGGCATGACCAACGTGCGGCCCGCGGGCCTTTGTCTAATTTAGCAGTCGACTCTGTAATCGAGCCGTCGGCTTTTTAAAGTCGTCGTGTATACATACGTTTATGGCAATTTTTGGTAATGTTTGAAAAACATTGATTTTTGGGGTTTTGTGTACGAATTGTGGATTTTTCATACATGTGCCCGGTTTTGCTAAAATAAAAAATCTTCTTAAAAACGCAATCTTGAAATGGTTGGTCATGCCTGGATATATATAAGTTGTAAAGGGGTTTAAAAACTGCCAGATTGTACTTATGATCGATTGATATTTACAAAAATTCAGCGCGGCGTAATTGCAACGAAATCTAGGTAACACGCGACCAATATCCGTACAAAACTAAACAAGCGTAAAAAATGATGAATGACATTAATGATAACGAATGAGAAACACCAAACAAGCTTAAAAAAAAATTAATGACTTTTTTATCCGACTGCGCCAGAAGGAGGGTTATGTTTTTCGAGAGTATGTATGTATGTATGATTGTTTAGCACGCTCTGCGGCCTGAACGGCTCGATGGATTTTAGCTTGAGATTCGTTAGATTCGTATTTACTGTGAGAGTGACACTGGACACATCAAAATTATTTGACGTAGTCGGAATTTTTGTTTTTTAATTAACGGTATAATTATTGGATGTGATCAGTTCTACGATACGGCCGGTTGCGGCGGGTGCGTCGGAGAGAACGCGCTACGGGCGTTACTACGCGAGCTACTGCTCGTACTAGGCGCGGGCGGCGGCGCGGCGGGCGCGGGGCCGGATGCCGAGCGCCTCGTGCGCATCCTGAACAACGTGTGCGTGCGCGTGCTGGAGCACTCGCCGCGGACTGCGCTGCTGTGGTACGTCCTCCCGATATAAATAAGTGGAGTTTGTGACCGACTGCATCGGCGCCGTTCTAGCACAGACTTCAATAACTGCGTAAAGAACGCTAAGTCTGAGGTACGGTCCCCGACAAGCCCGGTTCGTATCGCAACAAGGTCGAAAAGTGGTACACCTGGTTTGTCGACGGCCGTACGCATTCGCTGGACATAATAAAATGTGATATTGTTAATGTGTAAACACATATAAAGTATAAACTTTTGTCCACAGTGCCATCGTGTCGCTCTTGCATGACTCAATAGTAGAGTCTGACCCGGCCTATCAGCGCTACCAGGAGCTGCTGTTAAAATGTTTCTGGAAGACATTGAAGATGATATCCACTTGGGACGTTAACTCTATAGACTATGACGAAGTTCTGTACAAGATACATCTGTTCTACAAGGCCTACCCGAACAGTTATTGGAAGAAAAATCCGAATATAAGCGACACGCCATACAGGTAAGTTTTAATTACCAAAATTATGCTGGAAAGTTAAGAATATGGTAATAACAAACGTACAATTTTAAATAGAAGTATATTTCTTTATCAATTATATTGTCATAAGCATGCAAATGTACGATTATAATATTTTGTTAATAAAATATGTTAATTTTTCAGAACTGTGAAGACGTTGGTGCATACTCTTGTGAAGATAAAGGGATCGTCTATAACAAACCATTTGTCACAAATATCCGATCTCAACGAGTCCGATCTTTATCCTTATTTGCAAAAAGTTTTGAAGGTACTTTCATAACAGTTATGCCTTTATCAGCAGTAGTAATGTCATATCTGTGTTCTTAAATGCATGACCTTATTTTAATTTGTAAAGGCTGTTATGGTCAATACCGCCCTTCATACGTGAAGTTCGGAACGCGCGAAATAGCACGCGCCGTTCCAATCGTCGCTCCGAAACGAACATGTAGATGGGCGAGGCAGCGCATTTTCCATAGTTTTATCCGCGTATCACGTATAAACACAAAATAAAACATGTCGGTTAGGAGCGTCGACTTCCCACTGACACCAAGACTTAAAATATATAACGTTTCACGAGCCAATCCAAACTGCAGTAAAAATGCGCGTACGGTTTTATCCACAGTGCAAACCGCACAGATCTATCTGTGGTTTTGAACGCAGTCTCGGTTGCGTGGTCTGAACTGTATCGTGTGGAGGGCGATATAAATGTCATTCGCATTTTTCGGTACCGTCGACACCCGCAACAAAATCGAAATTAACGCACTTGCGTTGTCCTATGTAAAAAACGGCTAATTTGAATACAATTTTGCAGCAACTAAAACTCGACGAGCGGAAGGATCCACCCGACGTTAACGGTACGCCCGCGATCACGCACACCATGAGCAACATCGGTACAATCGGCAGCAGTAACATAGCGGCGACTCGCCTCCCACGCGCGGTACATGAAGAACTGGCGCTCATACTGAAACGCATCGGTTCTAAAGAGCATAACAGAGACGCGCTAGCACAGCTGTATGATCTACGGGTATGTTTCTACTGTCTATCCCCCCTTACTAATAAAAATATTTACACAATGGATAAGCTGTACAATGTTTTGTCCTTGTGACTTTTTAACGTATCAGACAAGGGCTAAACATTGTATATTTTTTATTAGCTTATCCACTGTGTAAATATTTTTATTAGTAACGGGGTTAAAGTCACTAAAATAGGGATATAGCTCTATGATGTTAGTTGTCATAGTCTAGTCAACAAGTTCAAAAACGTGTTAAATAGAAATAAAGCTCCTAAAAATATGTGCGATAGCTCATTCGATTCGGAATGACGTCTAGAAAAATGTGTTTTAAGGGTATATTAAGCACATAATAAATTGCGATTGTTATTAACATAATAAGATAAAAAAGGTAATTAGTTTTTCGTTAATTACTTTTAAAATAATTATATTTAAGGAATTTTGAAAAAAGATCCTCAAAGAGGAGGAAATTTCCAATAAAAAAGTCCTAACTCCCGGAACTCTATCTATATTATTTATAAAAAAAATTTAACGCTGGAAATAGGGCTCCGCGAGGACCTAAAATATATTTTTTTAAATATTAAATAACAATTTAAAAATTTGAATAAATTATGGTGTATTCTAGACACTTGAACGAAAAAAACCTCGGTGAAATTTTTTTTATTTTTATTTTAAATTCATGTCATCCAAGGCGTGATGCAACCCAAGTGTCCTAAAAGACTAGATGGCTTCTCTTTCATTAATACGAAGAACGAGAGTGATAACATGATATTTTATAAACCATTAACTTTAACAGGCGTTTTACTTTCACCTGTCCCTTTTTAAATAATCCGGTTTTCTTAACGAAGTTTTCCTTGACGGTGTGAGCGCGTCTGAATAAATATTTTTATTATTATTGTTCCATGTCACCGGCGATCGAACCTAAACTTTCCCGCGCTATGCATGATCAGTAACAGAACTGTTTACCTGTCTAGGAGCGCCACCCCGAGGTGGACATCTGGACGTTCATGCAGGGCTCGTCGTTCTACTTCCGCAACTACGTCGAGCGCGGCCTGCGGGACGTGGCCGAGCAGCGCCGCCTGGGCGCCGTCTCCCTCTACAAGAGCGACTACAAGCCCGACAACATCGGTCAGTATACACTGTACAGGGTGTTGTTTTATCACTCCTTGAATAAGTTATCTTTGTTGGGGATTTGAATACCGATTCTGCTAATTAGATCCTGCCATAATACAGTTACGATCCAGTTCCGATATGTTACAACTGCAAAATGGTATTCTCATTAATTGGTCCCAACTCCAAAATTTAATTCAATATTATATCAAGACGATTCATTTATGATTCAATAACAGTAAAATGAAAGTAAGTTAATTGGGGTTAAGGCTATATACTAGTAAGTAGTAGTAGTTAAGGCTATATAGCTGGGGCTATAGTGACAGCCCCAGCTATAATCGTCTCACTCAGCCAAATCGACTCTGATGAGATAACGGCGACGTGTGCACGGCATCTAATAAACGCTAAGCGTGTCGAGTGTATAAACACGTTGGCTTAAGCTTATCTGATGACAAAAGCAATGTTTGTATATTAAAAAAAAACAAGAAAAAATCTAAATGTAACCATTAATATGAATGATTGTGTTTTACAAAATTTAAGAAAAGTAAAGTATATACTAGGACTGTGGCTTGATTCCTCACTGAAGTGGAGTGCTCAAATTAATCAAATCACTGAAAAATGTTACAAGCTTCTCAATGTTTTGAAAGATACTATCAGGGAGTTTATGGGGTATTCATCCGAAGCATTTGCGACAACTGTACATTTCTCTCATCAGAAGTCGTATTGATTATGGCAGCTTTTTATATGGGAGTTCAGCTAAGACACATTTAAATAAATTTAACCTTATACAAAACAAAGCACTGAGAATTTGTGGTAGTTTTATACGGAGCACTCCAATTCATGTAATGGAGAGTGAACTGAGTATTCCACCATCACACATTCGTCGATTTTGGCTTGGATGTAGATATTAGTTGAAAGTCGCTTCATTGTCTAATAAGAATTACAAGAAGATAGAATGTTTGACGCATTTTAGTAATTTCTGAAGGAATAAGAATGCACCTAGTTTAATTGAAATATATAATATTTTTAAAGATAAAGCTCTGTATACAAGCTCTAACCTGGAGATGTTCCATTTGGAAGTATGGTTGTCTTATATTGATATTAAAAATATTGTGAGTCTCCGAGTCGAGGGAGTAACACATGCCAAGCGTAATTTTGATATTTCAGTATTAAGATTTCTCACTGTAAAGGATTTGGATATCACATATCCCGGCTACCACAGGTTGTTCACCGATGAGTCTATAAGTAATGGGGGTGTTGGTGCCGCCTTCGTTGATGTGCAAAGAAATGTTTCTTCCAAATTAAAACTTTTAGCAATACTTGGAAGCACTTCGATATGCACAGGTTAACAGTTTGGATAAAGTTGTTGTTTTATCTGACTCAATGTCCGCGCTCCAGCACCTTACTCGTTGCGTCTCGGGGGCAAGAGATGTACCCATTGCATATGAAGTTCTTAAAATTCTAAACGATTTTGATAAGGCATCTCGAAGGCAGGCGTTAGACTGCAATGGATACCCTCCCATATCGGCGTGAGAGGCAACGAGATTGCCGATCGGTTGGCCAAGGAAGCAATCTGTGGTGGGCGGGATATGTTCGCTCATATACAACCATACTATACAGAGATTTTCCAAGTAGCTAAACGTATTTGTATCCATAGGTGGAGGAAAATTTTTATTGATTGTTCAACCTCCAAGGGTATCTGGTACAGGACTGTGAATAATGAGCCAGGTCTGAACCCATGGTGTGAAACCGTTAATATTCCCAGAAATAGTTTGGTTGCAGCTAAGAGGTTGCGTTCCGGCCATGTTCCACTCAACAGGTTTAATCATATGATTGGGAAAAAGGAGTCCCCTCAGTGTGTTCACTGTGGTGTTACGGAAGACCTGATGCATTTGTTGGTGGATTGTGGCCGAAATCGTGACCTCAGAAGCCGGGTGTTCCCGAAGAATTTGTTCGGGGAATAAATGAATAGTACTTTGGCAATGCCTCTCTCGCGGGATGCGCGTTTGTTAATTAAATTTTATATTTTATCTGTGAAGGGTCGCACTTGAATACCTTATTATGTCTTTATTAATTTGAATAAAACTATGAGGCTGACATAGATGCCAAGTGCACCATAAGCCAAACCAAAATATCGTATTTTTTTATAATATATTTGATATTATAAAAAAAAAGAAAAAAAAAGTAAATTCAAGACATTATATAATATGAGATACCACTTAAATGTGTGTATTTATGGTTATGTATTCGAAATATATCAGTTTTTCATTGTGTTTTTATTTCATTTATTAAAAACCTCTTTGTCATTCTCATTACAGATATAAGCAACGAAAATGATGAGAAATCCCACGTTATATTCCTGGAGAGGCTTCGTGCTTTACAGGTATTTTGTCTTATCGTTACAATTATTAGTTGTTTTGGGACCGAATTGCTAATATGAATGATGTGTTAGGCATACTTAATTTATAGATTTTAAGAAAATTAAGACCATAAAAATTAAACTCATTAATTTTTAAGTTGTAAATCACGCTATACATATACGTAGCGCGCATAAAGTTTAAGTGTACTATTGTGTGCTTTCCTCAGTATTCTCTTAATTGAGTACCGGTTCCTTGACTAATATCATGTTTTGTTTATTTAACAGGCTAAGGCAGGTCTGAAGAGCGACAGTTCGCCGTCGTCGCAACCGCGCACGCCGGTCGCCGACAACCGCGCGCTCACCGACGTCGAGCCGCGCCCGTTCAGCATCGACCCGCAGCTAGAGGTGATTACAGTGCAGTGTGTAAATAAATAAACACATTTAGAATTAATTCACACCTATACAATATATAGACATATACCAACAACGAAACCATATGCGCGGTGCTGCATTTTAAAGATTAAATAGAAGAAGCTATTCAAAATTAAACTTTATTCGTTACACAAGAAGATACACGTTTCGTTGTAAGAGTTCGAATGTCAAATGCATGTGCAGTGCATGACTGGTGTCATATGAAACGTGTGTATCTTTTTTGTAGTTAATATTCAATATGGTTTTTTTTTTTTTTAAACTAAACATTACTAATAGTAATATAATATCACTCCCCCAAAGGCTTTACGAGCACTCTAACAGGCTATTGACGTCAATTGCTTCTATATTTATTATATATATAATAGTCAATACTCATTATCAAAAAGACATCTTATAAAACACTTATTTGTTTGCAGTTGCATACCACGCAATCGGTATCCCAGAAAAACGAAGCAGCCGTGGACGTTCTCCGTCTGAAGTTACAACAGATCAAGAGCTCGTCCAAGAGATAGGCAGCCCTGTCCCACACATGGTAGCGAAACTTACAAGGATGTAATGTCTTGTTGTTGATGTAGCAGAAATTATATTTTGTGTATGACATCTATTTACGAGTATTCGAATTGTCCATTACCATAATAATCTCATGTATATACAATAAGTCCTAACAGTGATCAGGGATCCAGTAGATCTGTTTGCTCGATGGCAAATATGTGATAAAATTTGATATGGTGTATCCTGTAACTCGCTGCGTTGACTATAATGCTTTCCGTTTAGTTCCTACGTCCTTAGTACTAGTCGTTTGACGTGTGGTTTTTGTCTTATTAAATGATGTAGATATAGACACACTAATGACAAGAAAGAAAAAAAAACAGCGTACGTAAGATAAAAGCAACAATAGTGTTGTTGCTGAAGCAAAAAATGTTTATGATACTAAATACTTCTTGGCCAATTCCACAATTACTATTTTTGAACTGAACGCGACCTAACCTCACACGAATTAAAACTAGTCGTTACTATCGACTTTAGGTGCCACCAATTCATTTATAAGTTTATATTCAGTTTAAAATAGAAATTATCAATTCATAATATATTTTCTTGACAATATGACAGTATCTTTAAGTGTCAGGGTAAAACTAAATTTAGTGATATGGGGACGACATGAGGAATTTTTGGGAATCTTGCCTGGATCTGTGACGAAAAGGAAATTTATTGTGAGTTGTTAACATTTGCACGGTGCACTGGTGTGTCGCTAACGAAATTGCCCCATATGTTAGTAGTAATTACACTTAATAAACGGGCTGTACTAAGGGGTTTCCCACACGTACCACAACCACATCGCGTGGTCGTATATTTGTATTGTAAATGAATAGTACTATTCAAATGTACCACATTTTGCAGTCGTTATCGACCACGTGTGTGATACCGACCACATTGCAACCACATTTGACCGCATTTTGTCGCGTCAGTGTGGTGTGGTTGTGGTACGTGTGGGACGACCCTAAGCCTAAGGGTCAGTTCACACAGCGACGATACACGGCGCTGCATGTTTAAGATAGCTATTGAAAATTAAACTTTCAATTAACTACACAAAAATATACACGTTTCATATGACACAGTCATACACTGCACATGCGCCGTGCAGCGCGGTGCAACAATGACATTCGAACTCTTACAATAAAACGTATCTTCTTCAGTAACGAATAAAGTTCAATTTTGAATAGCTATCTTAAATGCAGCTTCATGTCGCGTTTCGTTTCGGTGTGAATTGACCCTAATATGTCTTATTGTTATTATTAATTACTCTTAACGAATATTAATATACATCATAGAATAATTGTATTGAATTCGTGTTAGCCACAACATTAAATTGCACTAAGCTTTTATTCATGACTTCGTGTATGTAAGTAGGGAAAAAACGGAAATAAATTTACGAACAACATATTACGGAAAACAGAAATTGTTTTTAGGTTCCTTATGTGACCAAAATAAATTTTAATTAAAATCAATTTAGTCTTCATTGCATATGAAAACTATTATTGATAAGTTGTAATTTGTGTTGCGTAATGCTTTCGTTAGTTATCTCGTGATAAAAAAATTGTCAAGAGGCTACATATCTTCTTTTAAATTTATATCATGTATATTCATAATAATATGCTGTAAAGCAGGTATTAAATCATTAAGTAAAAGTAACTTATTTGCCTGCCATTTTTGCTTATAAAATATAGTTGATGTCCCCAGACATGTTTACTTTGTTGTTTGGCAAAAACATGTTATATTCGTCGCCTATTTCAGTTCTGCAGTGTTTCGTACACATGAAATGTCTTCGTTGGTTAATGTTGGATTTAAATATCTGAGTTCTATAAGACTGTTCTATATGTGACCAAGAAATACTCAAGTATTGTTGTTTTATGAAGTGTTGTGTATGTTATTGTTTAAATAAAAGCTAAAGATAGTTTGGACACATTGTATTTGAAGTTTGTAGTTTTGTACCCATAAGATCTTTAATCGATATTATTGTCGCTCCGAGAAAGTTATTAGTTGAAACCAAATTGATTTTCGAATCGCTGTTAAACATAAACTATATCGATTTATGGTCATTAGTGTTTTTGACGTTCCATTTCGCCGTGAATAACATGGATGTTTTTTTTTGTAATTTTAATGGAACTAAAAAAACTGGACTGATATTCTTATTTCTTTTTATTATTATATTAATTACGATTATAACACTTTTTTTGTGGTTACATTTTTTTTATACGCGGTAAGTACCTACGTGTCGTGAAACGGAAAATTTCGGTCTGCTCAAGTTAGCTTTAGCTTTTGAATACACTATAGTATATTTGCATTCATCCAGTAGTTTTATTAATAAACTTTTTTAGTTAGAATGAGGCGACCTGTTACTCTTTAACTTTTTAAATTATTAAACCTAAACATTCCCTTAAGTATTGGCATCTATGTACAACTTTTGAGAACCCCATGATTTTTAATTATTTTATATGTATAGATTTAAATAGTATGTTGTGGTAATAGTACGTTAGTAATGGTTAGTGTATTTCTTTGTCCATTTATTTATGTTTTCTAAAACTAAGCAATGTTGAACTGATATAAATTATGTTGAGTGAATGTATAGCAGTGACTTGATACGCGTTGAGTTTGCAAGTAACTTAGTTGGATCACATAAACATGTTATTGAATAAAAAAGTATTCTTAACTGTGCACTTCTATGAAATAATGTTGTGTTTAATTGCCTTTTAATTTTTTATTGGTTCAAAACTAAACATAGTATATATTTTTTATCCATGATAAATAAATACAGTTTTTTATATTCTTTAAAATGATGATAAAAAAGTATTAAGTACATTTCTTACTTTTCTCAAAATTTTTAAAACCTACTATACCAACAATTCTGGAATCATAATTTATTACGTAAACGGACATTTACGTAATAAATTATGATTAACAACAATATCTCTTAAAAGGTCGAAAATTAATAATAATAATCAAATAAATCACATTAGTCCGATATGTATCTATTTTGTAGTTAGATTATTATTAGTTGCAAATAGTTTTGTAGTAGCTTTTAATGAATCTGACATTAATTGAGCATTTATTTATTTTAAAATGTACCTAATAAAAATATAAATGTATTATTCATAAATAAAGTTCATACATCTTAGTTTTTTGTTTTATTAATAAGTATGTATTTAGAAATCTGGTTAGGTAAGAGTTCGAAAGTCAGGTTGCAACGAGCTGCACAGCGCATATACATTGCGCAGTGTATGACTGTGCTATGAAACGTATGTTTTTGTGTACCTAGTGAATATATATATATATAATATCTAAAATAAACTAACTCGATAGGCTTTACTTCATGACATCTGTCAATGTCAAAAATGACATTGAGATATACACAATATGCAACATATATATATATATATATATATATATATATATATATATATATATATATATATATATATATATATATAATGAAGATTATATTTATTATATGGAAGATTATATTATATATTATATATTAGGTCTTTACCTATGAAATTGCCGTTTTGTATGAAAAAATTTAAACGAATTTTTTTCATGTATTTTTTATTTGAATTAATCAAAGTAATCACCCATGCAATCAATGCATCTTTGCCAACGCAGTGGCAGTTTATTGATGCCCTTCTTAAAGAAATCAGCTGGACGGGAGGCAACAAATTCTTCAAAGGCATTTTGTACTGCCTCTCGGGTATTGATTTTTTTTCCCGCCAAGAAGTTATCCAAATTCTGGAAAAAGTAGTAGTCTGTAGGCGCAAGGTCTGATGAGTAGGGCGGATAACGGAGAGCTTCCAACCCCAGTTCTTGCAACTTGGAGACCGTCTGCTGTGCAGTATGAGGTCGCGCGTTGTCGTGCAGGAGCAGTGGAGACGACCGATTGATCAATGCTGGTTGGAGATGTGCCAGCTTCTCCATCATTGTGTTCAGTTCTTCACAGTACACATCTGCAGTAATGCTCAACCCGTTTGGTAAGAAGCTGTGATGAATCACACCGGCGCTAGACCACCAAACAGTGACCATCACTTTTCTAGGGGTAAGTTTTCGTTTAGGGCATTGTTTAGGTGCTGAACCAGGATCCAACCAACTTGCTGAGCGCTTGCGGTTATCAAACAGAATCCATTTTTCATCGCAGGTAACAATGCGGTTCAAAATTCCTTCATTTGTGTGTCTGTTGAGCAGTGCAAGGCAGCGCACGTCTCGACGCGTACTTCGCGCTGGCGATCATTGAGTTCGTGGGGCACCCATTTGTCAAGCTTTTTTACCTTGCCAATTTGACGCAAATGGACCAATATTGTTTTGACGCTAACGTCGAAAGCTGCTGCTAATTCAGCCGTAGATTGTGTATCATCAGCTTCCACAATCGCCTTTAATTCGTCATTGTTGACCAAAGCCTTCGGACGACCGCGAGGTTCATTTTTCAGGTCGAAATTTCCAAAACGGAAGCGAGCAAACCAATAATAGGTGGTGCGTTGGTTTGTAGCGTTAGCTCTGTAAACGTCGTTGATGTTGCGTGCCGCTTGTGCCGCGTTGCTGCCACGACGGTACTCATATTCCATAATTACTCGAATTTTTAACGTATCCATGATGACGAAAAAGATTGAAATGCGATGAAAATGTAACACTAATCAATAAACAAATGACTACTTTTGGAAAAAGATTTCCATGTTTTTAAAATAAAATTAGTTTGAAATTAGAATTCTTAGCCAAACAAAAATTATTTTGATTTGAAATGGACAGTACTGCAGAACGGCAATTTCATAGGTAATGACCTATTATATATATATATATATATATATATATATATATATATATATATATATATATATATATATATATATATGTATATATAATCTTCCATATAAGTACAGCCTTAACGATTGTGTCATTTTGAGAATACGTCCATATCCGTCCTAGATATGGACTTGTTTTATTAATACTCCCAAGTTACAATATATATTTTTGCAACAGAAATCGTTTGTCGTCCACGATTTGATTAAGTGCCAGATCAGAGGTATACCTACTCACTTTAGAAATTTTCCGATTTAGCCATTTTAACTAGTAAACTGCGGCTCTGATAAACCCAAGTACCAAGTCTCCCGTAAGGATCAAGTGTTCCTCCCACGGAATATAAAACACAAGAGGAAAGGGCATGTGGGCGTGGCCCGCTTGTCATAGTTAAGTACAGCGAGACTTAACTGGACTCACTTGCTTTGTGGTTGCTTAAGTATTACACACATGCTGCCGGTGATTTTCATACGCGTGTTTTATAAAAAAAACTCCTTATAATGACTCGATGTTCCATCCTCGAGTGCAAAAACAATAGTGGTACGAAGAACTTACTACGATCAGGTGTTTATTATCATCGGTAAGAAATTATTTAATTTATAATTAATAAATAATCTTTCAGAAAATCCTCTATCCATTTAAAATATTAGTGAAAATTAAGAATGACACGTATTGCTATTGAAATAAAGTCTAAAATTATATGAGCCTTAATACGCTACCTGGTGTCGAGTAGTAAGCACAATCTGAAATTATGCACAGACGCAGGTGGAACGAACATTAGGGTTGTGACTTACCATATCATCGATTTATCGATTTATTAATTTTAGATATAGGTAATTGTTATTTTAACTAAAATCAAAATAGTTATCTAAAGTATTGATTATTTCCGTTTTAGTTTTCCTAAAGATCCTCATACAAAAGAGAAGTGGATTACTGCGACTGGTAGGGTCAACTGGATGCCTACGAAATCGAGTTGCATTTGTTCAGAACATTTTGCAGAAAATACAATCCTTATAACAAAAAAAGGATACAGATATTTAGATCACCGTGTAGTTCCCACGAAAAAAATTATGTGTTATCAAGTACATAAGTATTCATACATTTTTCTTAAACCACAAATACAGTTTTAGGGCTAGCGCATACATATAACTTTTAGTTGAACAACTGTTTTGTTGTGTTTCATTAGATTATATCAATATAGAACGTGCGCATACTATCAACTCGATAGTTGATCGATAAAAATCAAAAAGCTGTATCGATCTGCTTTTGACTAACAAGTTGGACAACTATCGATTACGCGCTTATTTTGCATTGCAATGTATTGAAGTGCGCATACCATCGACTAAACATCATGGAGAGAGCCCGGAAAAACCATTCGTCTGTTGTTATTATTTGACATCTACATTTTAATTATAATAATATAATAATAATATATATTTGTTGTTACAGAACGTAACAATGACTTCAAACTCTCCTGGAAAAAAGTATTCTAGATGAACCAGGGCCCAGTTCAGAGCCAGCAGCAAAAAAACCCTGCATTGAAATTATATACAGCCGAACGTATAACCTTATAACCCTATAACCTTTTTCTCATTATCTTTTCCGTACTCAATTCGTACGAAATATCATACAAATATGTCCAAGGAATAAAAGTTTAATATACAATTATATTAAGTATTAGCTGACTAGCTGATGCCCGCAAATTAGTTTGCATAGAACTAAAGGAAACGGAACCTTATTTTTTAAACCTAAAGTAGCCTATGCTAGAGCTTATAATATCAGCTATATATGCCAGTGAAAATCGGTCTAGTCGTTTCTGAGATTAGCCGGAACAAACACACAGACTGACAGACGGACAGAAAAATGTTAACAATTTATATTTTATTGTAAGTAACGATCATACTTTTAAATGCATTAAGTGAAAATAAAAGCTGTTAATTTGAAATTACAAACAGACACTTCAATTTTGTTTATCTGTATAGATATAATATATTATATTAATTATCTGCCAAATTATGCTCATTTGAAGTCGCAAACTATTTTTGTTCGCACGATCAATAATTATAACCCTTTTTACATATAAGTATATTATTTATATTGATTGATTTCAGAATCTATCGATTTTATCGAGATCATAAACATTCATATGATTACATCCCTATTTGAGTAGCAGAACATTCTAGAAAGAAACAACCACACGAATTTGAATTAAAACTGATTAAAACCTTGCATCTATGACTGTAAAGTGCAAATTTGCGTGCATAAAATACAAATTTCAAGAGCGTCAAATAGTTGAACTAAGTAGTCAAAGATGGCCGAAAGCATGTTGAAGGAATGCCGATAACAGTCACAATGTGTAATTGCTAAATTCTACATTATTGTCAAGGAGATAAGGTCGTTTTTGTATCATTCTTAATAGTCGTTATTACATTGTGATTTCGAGAAATTATTACAGTTATAATTGGTTAATTTTCAGTGTGCGTAAAATGTTTTTGTGTGAGTTTGGCGACAGCGGTTTTCAATAATCATTCTACCTATGCCCCTTCCTCCTGTGTTTTATATTCCGTGGTTCCTCCCGTGAGTACAAAATACTGTTTAAAATGAATGAAAGTCATTATTGAATGTGGTACCTACATAAGTAGCTAGCGGTTAGAAGCAAGCTGGAAGAGAAAAAAGTACCATTTCTTTCAAAAAGACCATGTCTTTCGCTTAAATGACACTGCACAAGGCACCTATAAATGTGTGTGTCAACTGCACACAGTGTTGCCAGGTGCATTGCACAATTTATCTGTGTAGCAAACTGTTGAAATCTGTATTATCAATTGAACAAAAATAATATTATAAAGAACAATTGATTATTTGTGATTGTGAATTTACAGTAGGTATACGTGCAGGTCTACATCATATACAAAACACAAACATTTAATTCAAATAGTATTTAGGTACATAAAACATACTCTTAAATAATATGGTTCATGACTTATCCTACATTTTTTATTTCCACACAATTTTTCCTTTTAAAAACAAACAACAAAAAAAATGAACAAAGTTATCGGTGTTTGAATTTACGAATTTGGAGAGAAAAGAATTTGTTTTGTTGTCTACGCGCGATATGTATTTTATTTCTAATTAAAGTTTTTGTTATACATATATTATTTTTCACTATTGTTCAATTTTACCCAACGATTTCATAAGTTATACACTTCTGTGTACGAGTATAATATCACACTACAAAATAATGAACAACCTTAGTCTTAGCAGGTCCTATAATTTATGTTGGTTAGATTTATATTAGGGTGTAATTCTCGTAAATACGTTGTTTTAATACTTTAACACTTACGGATTGTGTCGCGGTGCACTTTTCTTTTTCCCGACGTTTCGGCTACTTTTCAGCAGCCGTGGTCACGGCACGGCAAAAAAAAGAAAACAATGAACAATACTCGTAAATACGGTTAAATCCCGTTATGATTTTCAGGCTGTCCTGCTGGTGCTGTAATAAGTCAGCGAGTGGACCAAAACGGGATTACTATCGAAAATTTTAAAAATCGAAGAATCGAAAAAAAGAGAAAAATCGAAGCCCAATTCTCTTAACTAAGAGAATTGGGCTTCTGTTAAAATTCCGTCTCTGCGTCTAAGCCGTATCGCAGATTAAAAATCCGTATAAATACGGATAAATCCGTATAACTGGCAACACTGACTGAACACATCTTTTAAGTTAGGGGTCATTCATTAATAACGTGACGTTTTTAGTAAAATATGTTTAAATCGGCCTCCCTCATGGTGATAATATGTGACGAAGTTTTAAATATTACCCCCTCAACTTTTACTCCCAAAATATCACCTTTCAAATACAATAAAAAATAAAAGGTAGGTTACTACCTACCGGTACGGTACTCCGTACCATTGTTTAGTATTAGTATGCTAGAGGATAGAGTCCTTCCCTATTTAGGCGATAGTCGCACAACTGTTGCGCGATTTACATATTTTTCTTAACGCTAAGGGCCACTTGCACCAAAACCTAGGTAAAATTTCGATAACTCCGAGATTGTTAACCCAGGGTTACTGGTTTAAATATTTAACTCTTTTTTGTCTTACGCCAATGAAAATTAGCCCAGAGTTAACTAACCTTGTGTTAGTTCATTTAGTACTGGCAACATTGCGTGTGCTATTTGAAAGGAGTATAATACGACATAATTGAGTGGAAGTGACATGTGTATTTGTCTCCTTTGCACTACAGTCTGTCGCGAATGAATATCTCATTATTTTATTTTGACAATGACTTTCATTTTTGTTTCATAATAAATACGTCAATGTCAATTGGCAGCTGACATTGAAAATTATTCATCTTATGAATAATTTTGTTTATCAATAATTAAAACTCAAATTATAAGTAAAAATGGAGAAGAAAAATAAAAAGGTTGAGGCCTAATTTTACAAATCAAGTAGGTAAATCATAATGAATAAAATCCATATGGACACAAATAGGTAGGAAGTTATTAATACATAGATGGTGATAACTTACTTTTTATTTTCATTTGCGTATTCTAATATTTTATCCTTTATTTTGTCCAACAAGAACATTACACTATCTCTCCAGACGGAATCTTCTATGACAGTGGTTCCCAGACTCTTTTATTTCATAGACCACTTTCAAAATTTTGCTGGATCCGGTGGACCCCCTGCATTATTACCAATTTCTAAATCTCGAAAAAAAAAGTGAAGATTAGATCTATCTATATCTATGGAAACTTGCGTTGTGGCTGAGTTTCAACGACGAATTCAGTTTTCGAAAAAAAAAAGATTAGAATTGATTACTTGATAGGGTTAATTGTTTGATAATAAAGTAGGTAGACTAAACAAATTTTCAATTAAATTTTAATTCATTGTGTTGTGAGTGGATGTCAAAAATGAAAAGTTGGCCAATCAAAAAAGTGACTCCATCCAACTTTACTTTTTTGAAATCTACAGTGACTCAGCACAAGGACCAATCAATTCACACAAATTTTATTTAGAAAACATCCCATTCGGAGTGGTAAAAAGAAATATAGTATCCTTGTGTTGCAGGTATAATTATGTATTATATATTCAAATATATAAATTATTACAATAAAAATTATTATTGTTTTAAAAGTCGTAAAATAATCAAAATGTATAATTTTGATTATATTTTACTTAATTTATTTGATTATACTTATTTATAACGTAATGTAACTTCTACAATGGTAATTACAAAAAAATATATAATTTTAATGAGATGGATGTACTTGATGGATTGACAGCAAATTATCAATATTTGGCTCGAGTTTTGTAAGAAATAACCGCAAATATCCCCGTTCTGTGATATTCAATCTGTTCTGTGTGTTTTTTTATTAATAAATTTGTAACGGCACTAAAACTTATTTTGATGAGATATGATGAGGGAAACGCTATCAGAAGCTTTTGCGCGATTCTCCACAGTCCAGGATATTTTTCAGGTATTTCTGCCTGCAGCCAAAATTTTTGATACCCTCTTTTAAATGTCACTTTCAGCTCCTTACTAGTGCTAAGCTCGAGTAGCTCCTCTTGTAATATTACATTCTCCACTTCCGTTTCATCAAATGGATTTATGATCCGGAGGCGGCGGCCGGCGCGGCAACAAGTCTCGACGCGTTGTACTGACTATGGAATATGCAAGTTTTTACAAGTAACAGTCGCTGAGCTTCTTAAAATATTATCTGCCTATATTGATAGGCGATAATTGTCTTATTGAGAAGGTTTAATTTAGGTATCATATTGTTTGTCTTGTTATATAAGTTATAAATAAAATTGAAAAAGGAAAGTGGCATAGGACCGGATAGCTCATCTGGTAGAGCACTCAGCGCGATACCGACATGGTCTGGGTTCGTCTCCCAGTTCGGAACTATCTATTTTTTTCTCAATTTAATTATAAATTGTCTTATTGAGAAGGTTGAATTTAGGTATCATATTATTTAAAATAACAAGCCAAATTTTAGTTCTTCACTATCGAGACCCCTGCTTACGATTGTAGACCCCATTGTTTGTCACGTCCAACGTAGACCCCCGTCGAGTCTCCGTGGACCCCTGGGGGTCTACCTGGACCACTTTGGGAATTACTGTTCTATGGAAACTTTTATTTCGGAGGGAGTTAAAGCGATCAGTGCGTTTTCTACCCTTCTATTAAAAAAATCCGAACCAATAAATTCGACCATCTCTTCATCATCATCAGAAAACATAATATTAATTTCATTTATCATTTTTCAACAACAAATTATAATAATATAACCACAATATCACCTCAAAAATCAATGCTATTTGTTTAGATACGAAATTAACCCTGAGTTAGACAAGTTAACCGGCCAAAAAGGTAGGGTTAAAATTTTAAATTTTTAACTCTAAGTTATCTCTTAACTCTCGGTGGTGCAAGACGAAATGTCAACTTTACTCCAGACTAGGGTTTAATTCTGGGTTTATTTATTTAACTCGGATTGGCGCAAGTGGCCCTTAGACACTTACCTGCTTCTAGTATCAAAAAAGTACTTTGCGTCTACCAATAGATAATGCAGTATATATAGAGACGTCTACCTGCGTCTCTTACTTCTATTTTAGCCAGTAATTGGCTTACTACCTAACTACTAACACGAGTAGAAGACGTGACTTTTCTGGCAAAAATAGCCTACACTACCATAGACCCTTTACAATTGATCATAGACTATTGTCAACTGTTCACATCCGCCATAATTCTTCCAATTTCTTACAAAAGTGACGTTCGACATCTCTAGCATTTTTGTAGAAAATAATTTGTATTGTTGTGTACATATTAATTAATTTAATTAGTACGCTAAATTTATTTTAGACAGTAAAAGGTAAGAAAATTCTGTTCAATAATGTTAACAAAAATATAGTGCATTTGACAGTCATAAAGTAAAACGTGAGTCAAAAGTATTTACGTGTATTTCAAGTTTTAATAATCACATTTCAGTTACATGCACATGTTAAAAAGGCTTTCGCTATAAAATGTTTCTCGTTTGTAAAATTATTTCAAAAGATAAGTGCTTAGAATGTGTCTGATGTTTACAGATCCAAGAAGTCAAATGATGGATTCTCCCACAAAATCTAACGATTGTTACTTTTACTACTATTCCACATGTATCAAGGTATGAACCTAGCTTTATTTGCCAATTGTTTCTTTGTAGGGTAAACTAACCCTACTCAGCTTACTGTCTATCATAACCCTGTTAAAATTTAATTAGTCCAATCATGTAATGAGTTATAAATAGTTTTATTTCAAATATTAGAATGATTTATATGTCGCTACTATTAATTAAATTTAATAAACAATACTTAAATATTTTTTAGACAAGGAATATAGATAACATTGTGAATTCTATATTGTCTTCCTTCTTGGTTACACAGTGCAATACAAAAGTTAATTAATAAGCCTGTCTATAGTCCAGATAAACAATTAGGTGATATTTTAGGGGGATAACTGCGTATTTCGTCACGAGCCGCTTGCGCTTGGCTGTGAAACCATGTGTGCTGCCTGGCAACAGGGCAAGTGCATGGACAGAAGATGTAAACTACGCCATATGGAGCTTAGGGTAAGTTTAGGATGTCTTATAATGTACTTACTAAAAACCAAATCTTAGTCTTGTATCACATCACCTGGAAACTCTCCAGCAGGGAAAAACAGAACTGAAAATAGAACGAAAAATCGCTACAATAGAGCTGAAAATCAAACACACGGCAGCAATTTAAAAACTCAATGCTCATGTTTCACTATATCTTGTCTATACTCTTTTCGGATCCAATTAAAGTAAATGTAAACAAAAAATAAAAGTCATCCAAATTAATGTATATTTGTATTTCTTATAAAATAATATAGTAACATAATATTGGTAGCAATAATAATAATAATAAGCTTTTTTTTGTCCTTAAT
The DNA here is from genome assembly GCA_037179445.1 of Phengaris alcon alcon. Classification (NCBI taxonomy): domain Eukaryota; kingdom Metazoa; phylum Arthropoda; class Insecta; order Lepidoptera; family Lycaenidae; genus Phengaris; species Phengaris alcon. Next base: position 975,904 of record JAYRCH010000059.1, read on the forward strand.
AAATAATTTACATAAAGTACACTGTGGTTTATTTTAATTTATTGAGTAAAGGCCTCCTCCATATTTTGTCTTGAAAGTGCTATCTTTTTGATATTATCAAGCCATCTTTCAGGGGGTATTATATTCGGCAGCATTATAGCACATTATTGTTTCTTTGTTTGCATGTAGGTTAAATTAGATCTAAATGGAGTATAATACGCAATTATCCTATGACAAAAATAAACATCAAACTATTGATATTTTATCACTAAACATTATTTAAAACCAATTTAACTAACACGTTACTATAAAATGTTTGATTTTATAAAATATCATAATTAAAATCGTTAATTTTTCACTAAATTTGACCACGTGATTAGAAACACAGTCGTCAAATGTGACGTCACCTTCTTGTGCTTCTTCGTCTTTTTTTATAAATGGTCTCTATAATCCCAATAGAAAAGCCAGTATAAGTATCATTACCGTCAGTAAACGTCATATGAAAAAATTTATGTCACTTGTCGGTAATTGCCAGTCAAAGTTTAGTGCGGAATATCAGCGTTTCTCTTCATTAATAAAAGTATGGCACCATTTATAAATTGGTATTTAATAAAAAAATATTTACTTAATAATTTAAAAAAAAGGCATTTAAAATAGTAAAATTACCAAACTTAACACCAAGCATTCTAGGATTTGACATGTTTAGTGTGATTTAATACTTGACAGGTGACAAACACATTTTAGCGTTTTGGCGGCTTTATTATATTTTAATTAAAAAGGAAAGAAATTCACAAATAATGGTTCAGATTGCAAATGGTTATTATGAACAATTTGACATAATTTTCAAAAACTTGGAAAATACTCTATTCTGCTATTTTTATAGGAGTATGTATTATTATAAGGTTATTTTGTCAACTTGATAACTATATATGTAATGAAATAATAAATTAATTTATAATCTGCATAATTATTCATTTTATTAAAAAAAAAAAAAAAAATTCTTTTACCGTGTCTAGTTTAGCTGTTGGCAATTTCTTCTCCAAAAAATATATATTTAAAATGAGATCATTTGTATTTATTTCAGAAAAATCGCAAGCAAATTCCGTGTTACTGGGAGAATCAACCTGGCGGCTGCCGAAAAAAGTACTGTCCATTTCTACACAAGAATAGGCATGCCAGTGACATGCGCGCCGATGAAGTCACTCCTGCTAATACTGTCTCAATTCCTACTGTAAGTCAAATTAGTTTTTTTTTTACAAATATTTGTAATTATATAGTAGCCTACGTGTTAATCCAGAGCTTAAACTACTGCCATACCAAATTTCATCAAAATTAGTTTAGTACTTTTTATGTGAAAGGGTAGAAAACATCCATCCATCCTCATTAACTTTCAAATTTATAATAGATTATATTCTAACAACTTCTAACTACCTTCAGCACAAATGGGCCAGCTGGAATGAATAAAAACAGCATCATAGAAAAACCGGCGTGAAGTAACACTTGCATTGTTTTGCTAAGAAGGGAGGAGGTCACCAGAGGTCCAAGGGGGGTGGGGATTTTATGGATTTACAATGGAATTATAACTCCTAGTGTTGAAGTCCATCGGCGGCGGTAATCGCTTACCATCAGGCAATTTGTCTGCTCGTTTCCTGGTCCATTAAAAAAAAAAAGCAATTAAAATAAGTACTTAAGTCACATGCTACGAGGGCGGCACTGAAAATTTCGGGAATCAAGGAACATTACTATTAAAAATGTATTTATTGCTTTTCGAAGTATTCTCCGCGAAATTTGACACATTTTTCCATACGATGGAACCAATCATTGAAGCAACCATTCCATTCGGAAGTTGGGGTCTCCAAAATGGCCGTTTTGTAGGCGTCCACAGCTTCTTCAGGTGATGAAAATCTCTGACCACGCAATTTATTATTTATTTTAGGGAAAGTATAGAGATCATTAGGGCTTAGGTCGGGGCTGTACGGCGGATGGTCTAATAATTCTATGATTTCTTGCTCTAAAAACTCTTTTGTTCTGTGCGCGGTGTGAGAACTCGCATTGTCGTGATGGAGGATGATGCGGCGGTTGCAGTTCTCTTTACGGAGTTCAGAAACGACCTGTGGCAAACAAATGTTAGCATACCATTCTGCATTAACCGTTCTTTGTCCCTCAAGAGGTTTAGTCGCAACATGGCCGGTTTTGGAGACAAACGTGGCCACCATTTTTTTTGCAACACTCCGTGAATGAACAATTTTTGTTGGCTTTAACTCATTTTCGAACACCCAAACTCGTGACTGGTTTTTTGTTTTGGGTTCGTACGCGTATATCCAGAATTCGTCACCTGATACGATGTTGTATACAGCATTTGAGGATCCTGCGTGGAATCTTTCGACAGTTCTGACGCACCAAGTAACGCGAGCCGCTTTTTGCTCTTCAGAGAGCAAATGCGGTATCCATCGGGAAAACAACTTTTTTACACCTAATTGTTCTTGCAAGATTATTTGTATTTGACTCATGCCAATGTCTAAAGTTGCCTGAATTTCGCGGTATGTCACATGTCGATCTTCCTCAATCAGCTTACGCACAGCATCAACGTTTTCTTGGGTGACTGCAGTTTTTGGACGACCTTGACGGGGATCATCACTGAGCTTGACACGTCCACGTTGAAATTCAGCAAACCAGCGATAAATTGTGGTTTTGGATGGGGCTTCATCACCAAATGCAGAAATCATCCGGTCAACACACTGTTTTTGTGTTAAACCACTTCGAAAGTCATAATAAATTATCGCTCTAGAATTTTCTCGAGTCAATTCCATTTTCTCAACGACTAAACAAGTTTGACAAGACCTTGTGACAAGACCGAGAATCTTTTTTTAAATAAATAAACGGTATTCGATTTTTAAAACCAAGGAGTTTTAAATTAAAAAGATTTTAATATGACAGGAACAGTGGAAATATCATATTGTGATTTTGAGTAATGTTTCAGTATTTAAATTTAGGCCTTTTTCATCCGTTATTGGATGATTTATACAGTATTACAGTAAATACTGTAGTTCCCTGGGACAGTCGATTTTAAATGTCGTATGGTTGCCCAAGCACATACGGCATTCTCACAACATAGTGAGCCCAGTCCAGAGGAATGACTGGTCAACACTTCTGGGGCCAACCATGTGCGGGTTTCCTCACAATGTTTTCCTTCACCGTAAGAGCCTCCGTATAATGTACTTGAGATCTGAAAACCCTAAGAATCAAACCTGCACACTCGAGTGTAAATCAAACAGTCTATGGGTTAAATGGGTATAATATTTACCGTCTTCATCAAGACAATTAATAATTGAAATAAAAGTTTGGGAAGGCCTTCTCTATATTATATTATGGTGTTTCATATATTTACATGACATAAGATACAACAACTAACAGCATAAGATAAAAAACTAAACATAGCCCATAGGCAGTTGGCTTAAAGAATGCTATACAATTTCAGGCTCAGCCAGTGAGCAGCGTGCCAGATTCCACCACTGTGGACCAGCCAGCGCTGAACACGGTTGTGCCGACCCCCGTGCCCGCACCGCCCGTGCAGCTGCTGTGGCAGCAGCAGAGGCAGCAAGGTATGCAATGAACACTATAACTTTCGTTGCCATCTAGTTAAAAGTTAAATTAGGCAGCCAATTCGACACCTAGATTCTTCATTAAACGCCGGCGTCCAATCAATTGGAATGTTATAGTATGCGTTTAATGAACAGTCTACGCGTCCAATTAGCTGGCTTATTTAATCAGATGGCTATGACAGCTATGCTTCCCGGCACAATTGTCAAAGACGCGACAAAACTGTCTCGCGCCTATAGATTTGCTTGACGTGAAGACGGCGATCGACTATGTCTCGTTGCAATTGCTGTGTAATACATCATATTATAGTAATGTAACATTATAAATACAGACCACTAACAAAATTATTTATTTTTGCTAGCTTTTGCCTGCGGTTTCGCCCGCCTAAATAAAGTATCCCATGAGAACACAGTACTTTTTTGGGATTACAATATGTTAATCCAGACCTCAAATTACTTACCATTCCAAATTTCATAAAAATCCCATTGTAGTTATTCCGTGAAAGAGTCATCCACCCATCCATCCTTCCAAATGTTCACATTGATAATAGTAGTAGGATAACAATGTCTACGCAGTTTTCAAATATGCTCAATATCACATATTTCCGATTTGTCACTCACTCACTTAAAGAAACAATACTCAATATACAATACTTTTCTTCCAGTCGTGCTCGACTCCGCAATTTTGGGTGTACTCCCTGGCTCCAACGATTTGATGCCGCGGCGCATGGTCGCGCACGCGCACCCGCACGCGCACGCTTTGCCGCACGCGCACGCCATGCCACACCCGCACGAGCAGCCGTACGCGCCGCTGCCCGTCGATAACATCGTCGTCAACTTCGAAGAAGGTATGCGGCTATATTGAAGTTACATGTTCTAAGCCCGGCTATATTACGAGTCGCAGTACTGAAGAGGCCGCTAAATATATTGCACATTGACGTTTAGGCCACGTGCACATACGTGTCCATATGACGATAGAGTTTTACATTAAATGGCGCCGGCGATCGGACAGCGATATATTAGGTTCGTTGTGCATGTGCTATACGTTTAAGTAGTGGCATGTCAATGTGCAAAATTTCACGTCTATCTTCCTATTTTACTAATCTAACAACATGTTGGGACAACATGTTTTTATGATAATAATATGTATTGCATAATAAAAAAAGATATATTATAATAAGTGCGAAATGAAGTTTTAAATATTCAAGTACTGCGTCTTCTCGTATAGCTGAGCTTACGACACCAACCAGACTACTATACTAAATCACAATGTGTAAATGTATCTTGCGAGGAATTACAAATTCTCGATAAACAAGTCATTTGAAATAATGAGGCTTACAGCCACAATTCGCGTACACAATTAAACAAAAATAAACTGTTTAAAAGCTCACTTAGAATATAACACTGCTTTTTATTGTTATACATTATTGGTCGTATGGGAATATATTGAGCCAATACACGGGTGCGCTATTGCAATATACAATATATTACGAGGATAGAAGTAGAGTATTTATTTCATTAATTTAAATAGTTGATGGATGTCTATCGGTTAGTTATAATGTTTCACATCTATTTAATATTATAATGCATAGAATGTGTTACGTATGCTACAGGTCATAGGTGAATATGTTATACACCTGAGGTTAAATTTAGTTTTATGTACTATGTAGCTAATTCAAAATATTCACTTTACTAACAAATGTATTTTATTAGAGTTATAGTTGGTTTATTTTCTCTGAGAGCAGCCTCTGTAGTTTTGAATTGAATAGGTTAACCGTTTCAAGCTCTCTTTGTTAAATATGTAGTCAATATTTTTGTATGTGCAATAACATAGTGTATGCAATTTCATATCTTAGCTGATTAGAGTAGGGTTTGCTTTTCATTAAACATAGGGTATGAAGCATTATATTAGAGAATACAACATGTAACAATATTTATATACACACATTAAATGGCGATTGTTTTAAAACGGAAGAGTTTTTGAATTTATGTGTGGTGGTAATGTTTTTTTATAGAGAAAATAGGTAATAATATATGAAAAAATACAAATAAAAATATATATACACGAATTCATTTTATATAAGTATAAAAATATGCTTTACACCTTTAAATTGTTTGTCTGTTAGACTAAGATTAATGATGGAATATAACACATGTGAATTTATATTAACTCTTATATTAAAATATTTCGCACCGTCAAGTAGATAGATAGAAAAAATAAAAAAAATGTTAAAATGTAGAATTATACCGTATTATAAAAACACGTATGGTTTGTGAATGTAAGACTTTGATACTATAATGTCTAATATAAATTGTTGTGCTTACAATAACGTATTACTAATGTACGACGATACTATGAATTGAAAGTGCTAGAGTATGTCACGCAGCATAATATCAAAGAGATTAATGCCTGGTCACTGAGGTGCATTGACGTTCTGACTGCGGGAAATAGCAAGCGCCGTTCCAACCAGCTTTAGCAGTATTTTCTCGTATTATGTAAGACGCTGGCAGTCCAAACCGTGACGCATTTTAGTCGTTATAACCACGACAGTTCGATCTGCAATCCCAACCGCACAGATCCCTCCGCGGTTTGGAACGTTCCGCGATGCGAACTTCACGTGTGCATGGCGCTATTAGGTATCTATTCAAAAGCGCTTTTGATTGGCTAACACCAAACGCGTTAACCAATCAAAAGCGCTATTGAATAGATATCCGTCAAATTCACCCCAGACACCAGGCATAAAATTAGATATTTTATAATTTATTTGTTTTCGATTACAGAAATCGTTGTAGGCACAATGGGTCACTAGCATGTTTTTAATTCAGAATATCGTTTAAAATGTATTTATAAAATTAAGCGTTAGCTTAGCGATCTGGAATAATGCTTCCAATATTGAAAGTAGGCGGTCCCCTGTTAACAACTGAGACAATTGTTTTTTATATTTTTGCACTGAGAGACAAGTTCCTATATTATATCAGGAGAAAACTGCAAGGGGAGTGAGGTCATGTACCTAGTCATTATATTATTTACATAATATTGTGTTGTCAAACCTGGTGTGGGGTATTTTAGTTTGTATAGTTTTAGTTAAGATATTTATTGGATTATTTTGCTTTTCCCTTATTGTGGGGTGGTTATATATTTACAAATACCCACATATTAAGTTTCTTTGAACGGGCATGTTAGGTATAAATTGTTAGTATTTTTTTCTGTATTGTCATATTTTTGATGATTTTTGTTACATAATTCGGTTTACACATAGTTATATGTTATTTAACTCCCAAATGGATAATTTGTTATAGACACATCACAAAATCTTGTTGTAGTTTATTAGTTATTTCAAATTATATTTTTTAAATTAAAACAAGATTTAAAGCAATAAACACAACAATATCTGTTGTTTTCTTAGTAGTACAAAATAGATTGGGTATTTTGGGTAGGTTTTATAGTTTCGCTCGTACCTGTTTAGCTTTTCTTTTGTGTTTCCTAACTTTTTTTATTCGGTTCAATGAATTTAGCTGATGAACTGTTTGAGCTCGTTTATAAAGCACCATCTTGAATCATTTAAAAAAATTTACGCCATTAACAAAATAATATTATGATTTGGCTAATAATAATTTTATTTTGTTGATAATATTTTGGGCGTCGAACAGTTGTTGTTATTTTGTGTATGTACTGTTAAAAATGTTATAACAAGTAATGAAGTAACGTTTAACATTTCCTAACTGGCATAAGGTCTTTTGTTAGCACTGTACGATTATTACGGATACTGTCTGTTACATTCTCGCAGGTTGTTTACGTGGGACAGTCGGACGTGGTTTTTGAAATATCTCGTTGGGATTTCATGAATTGATACAGTAATATATTTATGTAAAAGAGATGAGATAAAGGTTGTCTTCTCGTCCGCTGTCCACTGTAAATAACCTGTGAGTTATATTTATTTGTAGGTATCGGAGGTGTTCATTTATTGAATATATTTAAACACATATAGGAACTGATATTGGAACTAGAAAAGGTTTTAGTACGGCTTTTGTTTCGAAAGAAATTGTGTTAACTTTAGTATCGAGTAAATAAATGCGTTTCGTAATATGTGTGATATTTTTTTCAAACCCAACCCCAGTTCCTAGTTCTCTTTCAGATCTGTGGAAGGACACACCCGTAGTAATCGTACGGTCACAATTTACTTTATGGTCTACTAGAGATCTTAGCTTTTTTATTGATGGACAGTGATGAAACTAAACGATTACTTGGTGTGTTCTTGCAGAGTCCGATAATGAGAGCGCTCCATCTTTCACGCCGACAAAAAGGGCGACGACCGACGCGCCGGAGACGCAAAAGCCGAAGCCGGAGACACGACCGAAGTGCGAGGAACTGGAACTGCTGGAGAAAATACAAGCCGAGACCGCAGCTTTCTACGACTACGGTGCTCCACCTCCTGTACTAAAACCGGACGAGAGTAATGCGATCAAACTCAACCTATCCACGAAGTACAACAAATCCCTAGACGAATTAGCTGGAAAGAAGTCGTACGCCAAAAAGTCCTTGGATTTCAAAGTGATGTCTCTCGACGAAATTAGGGCCACTAAGAAACCGATTAAAATTTCGACGAAAAGTAAGATAACCACGCAAACTACATCAGGCAAGAAGATAATAAAAGTAGTTAAAAGTAATTCAGTTATCTACAAAACCTTAACCGACGCCCCGCCCGCTAAAACTATCACACAGAACATCACAAATAAAATAGGTGACGCGAGTAGAAAGCGTAAAATTTCAGAAACAAGCGAATTGAGCGTACAAGAAAACGAACTGCTAGACAATTGCCACGATTTCAAGAAAATAAAAACAGACATACAAACGCCTAAACCTATTTTACAACTTAAGACTAAATCTAGGAAGCCTGAGGAAGAAACGTGTAATGAACAAGTTAGTTCGAGCGATGATATACTAAAATCTGACGATGAAGTCGAATTCGTTAAAGAATCTACGGACGATAATATTGAAATACTCGACGATCTTTATAACGATTTAAAAGATACGAGTAACGAGGAAGTTATAGATTTATGTGAAGACGAAGATATAGTTATTACAGTAACAGATTTAGAATTGGACCTAAATAATTTAGGTGGTTCTGATAGTAAAAATAGCAAACAAAATGTCGATACGAATAGTACAGAGGTTTTTGACGTGGAAACGTAGTTGTAATCCAATGATTTAGGAAAAACACTGTGATATAAAAAGTAAAATGTAAATTTATAGTACAAATTTAAGTAAATGGGGGATCTTTTGGCTACCACAGAACGTCGAAAGAATTCGATTATGGTATTCGATTGATGCCAAGCTATGTTGATGGACGACCGAAGTGTAAAGATGAAGAGGTTGATGCATTAATCTTTTTGGTGAAGTAGCTTCCACTGCTATTGTCTTTTGTTTTATTTATCGACGCTACGCGGCGCTGCCTTTTTAAGATAGCTATTCAAAATTGACCTTTATTCACTACACATTATATTTCATATGAAATCAGACATACACTGCATATGCGGAGGAGTATACTGTGGAGCGCGGTACAACGTGTATCTTCATGTGCAATTAATAAAATTCAATGTTGAATAGCTATCTTAAAAATGCAGCGCCATAACGCGTACCATTTCGTTTCGGTGTGAATTGACCCTAAGTAGCAAGTTATTTACGTAGAGTATATTTAAGAGCAATTTCATGATACTTCTTTCATCAGTTACGTAGGGCTGGGACTATATGATCAGAAATCCGGAAGGCAGGGGAAAATTCAGAGCATTGAAAATAGAACTCTGCGCTAATACAATAGAGCTGAGAAAAGAACACACGTGTCGAGTCAAATGTCATATATGACAGTTCGACCCTCGACACTTCCATTTTCAACTCTGTTGTACTATCGCAGAGTTCTATTTTCCGTGCTCGTGAATTTTTTTGGATCGCCGAATTTCGGATAGTCCCAGCCTTACTCGTTATTTTGTGGTTGTTGGAACAGTGCCTTTCATTAAGTACTAACTCACAATTTATTTCTAAGGTCACTCACTACCTATAAAGGCGTTAGTTGGTACATTAGTTTCTTATATTTGAAACCTTCCTTTATAATAATTCCAAAGATTAATAGTAGTAGAAAAGACTTTGTACCGAAAGAGGTACTTACTTACGTTATATTCTTCTTATTCATCATTTAATCCTACCTTTATTTTTTTATTATATTTTCCAACTACACATAATGTCTCAGTGTTTAAGAGACGTTTTGCACAAGTAGGTAGTTATATTGTTATTATTTTGTTAAAATTTAATGTTCAAATTATTGCAATAATAACTTGAATTATTAGACATTTTAAACATCTAAGATCTTAATAAAATGATTTCTACACAATATATTGTTTTCATTGTTATTTAAGTAAGTATTAGTTACCTGAAGGCTGCCTACGCACTGGCGACCATAGACGCGGCCAGGCCGCCGCGGCCATGGTCGCCGGTGCGTAGGCAAGCGCGACATGTGGACGGCCGAAAAATTTGCAGTCGACTTCCAAGGGTGTGTCAAGATGGACGTGCAGAAGATAATCACGCTAACTGTGCTTGTGTATTTACTACGAAAACGAAAACGGAAGATTTCACGTAAAAGACAGTTTTGGGTGCATCCATTACTTTGCGAGAGAAAGACTAAAGGATTATATTATACTTATTTTTTGGATTTAAAAATGTATGAGAAGAGATTCTTTAATTACATGAGAATGTCAACGAATACTTTTAACCTGTTACTGGATACAATAAAACCAAAAATTACTGGAACTGGTAACAACTATCGGAAATGCATTCCAGCAGAAGAAAAATTAGTAATAACAATAAGGTAAGCTTTTTCTTTTTTAAATACAGAATGTTTAAAAAATACGTGATATATTTTAAAGGGTGTTTCGGAATGGAGTATTGTGTACAGGAAAAATAAAAATAATGTGATAGGGCCTTTTTTTTACTTAAACTGCTAAATGGATTTTTTTGTAAATTTGAATTATACAAGACTCGATTCTGAATCACCCTAAACCACCACTGTTGTGTTTTTCACAACAACCTGTATAATTCATTGACCAAGGTTTTGCCACTTTAAAAAATTTATGAACTATTGTTCAGTAGTATTCTACTTTACGACTTTGAAAAGGAGAGGAAAAGGGCTTGCTTATAACATGTTTTTAAATATTAAAAAACTGAAGTAGATAATCAAATTATTTGTATTTTCATAACTTAAAAAATGGCAATTGTGAACAATTAATCATTCAAATTGGGAAATAGGTCTATCATTTCTGAATTTTGAGAAATATCAGAATAATGAGTATGAGTATCGCTGTAATTTGAATCATCTGATATCCTGTTGGTAGTAGAATAACCTGAATAACTTGGTCGATGCGGGTCATATTCTTGGTCGTTAAGAGTATTGAAATTACTTGAATAGTTTATGCGCGCTGTTGTAGGTGTACAGTTCGGTTGGTATTTTTCTATAATTTCCATGATTTCCATTTTCGCTTTGGTCTTCATTGCAGCAGGGATTGTTTGAAATCTTTCGAGGAGGGATAAAAGAAACAGTCTGTCACAATTTGAATCATTCTGTGTAGTCGCTATGGTCTTATGCAGAACTGAAATTAGAGGGTCTGTATCGGATTCTTCGTTTGGTATTTTTTTCTTCCTTTTTGTTCTAAGCGACTTTGATGCAGACTGTTGAGTCTCAAGATCAGAAGATCTTGCACTTTCATTTTCTTGACTTGCCTCTTCGAGACTATTTTCTGTTGCGTTTGTGTCCAGCACTGATTTCAAAAACAGTAATTGGTTGAAATAGGTGTATTGTGATTTACGTTTTGCAGCAGAACCACTTTTGACATCTTTAAGACGGCGCAGCTCTCTTGTGAAACAGTCTCTAAGGTTTTTCCATCTTTTTTGGAGAGTAATGCCTGTAAATCAATAAATAAATGTAGTACATATTACAAAACTAATATTATGTTTATTAATGTGAATTTTATTTTCAGGTATTTGGCTACTGGGTGTTCTTTATCTCATATAAGTCATGAATACCGTATAGGGCTTCCTACAGTATCGGAAATAGTATTTGATGTTTGTGAAGCAATATGGGAGATATTAAAACCAATTGTGATGCCACAATTGACCAGAGATAAGTGGATTCAAACGGCTGAAGGTTTTCAAAAATACGCCCAATTTCCTAATTGCATCGGAGCCATCGACGGCAAGCACATTAGAGTTATCAAACCACAACATTCGGGATCTCTTTATTACAATTACAAGAATTATTTTTCAATCGTGTTACTTGCAATATGTGATGTAAATTATAAATTTCTTTACGTAGATATTGGAGCATACGGCAAATACAGTGATTCGTCAATTTACAAAGACTCTGTATTTTATCATAGGCTTTTAAATAATGATCTCGATATTCCGAGCAATAACCCCATCAAAGAAAATGGCCAATCAATGCCGTTCGTTTTAGTGGGTGATGAGGCGTTTTCACTATCGGAACATATGATGCGACCGTATGCTGGGAGAAACTTGAATAATGTAAAGACTAATTTTAATTATCGACTATCCCGTGCCCGCCGCTATATTGAATGTACATTTGGAATATTAGCCAATAAATGGCAGATTCTTCACCGACCCCTAAACGTCAAGAAAGAATTTGCAGTTGTGATTATAAAAGCTCTATGTGTGCTTCATAATTTTGTGCGAGAAAGAGACGGATATGATTTCAAGGACACGTTAACTGTACCAGAGGCTTTATTAGAAATACCTGCATGTTTACCTAATAGAGCAAATAGAACATCAACCGAATATCGAGATATATTCGCAAACTACTTCAGTACCGATGGTCGCTTGCCCTGGCACAATTTGTAAATATATGGGTGCGTACCTACGACGGCTGCTCAGTTTGTGCGTTGAGGCACTTGCTCGCCGCGAGCCGCCATTGCGCGCCGTAAACAAAATGGCGTCGAACGCACATGCGGTATGAGTAATCTTTTTAAAAAGTTATTCCAATCATTACGAAAACCTGGGAAATTTTAGCAAATAATTGTCAAAACTCATGTGCAAAGCGAAAAATAGTAGAAATAAAATAGTTATACTTTTGACAATTACCTATTTGCTAAAATTTCTTAGATTTTGAATGAACGGAACAACTTTAAAAAAAAATCACTCATGTCACATATACGTGTCGAATGCTACTACAGCACCTGCTGCGTTTATTGTAGTTCATCGCATTATTAATTTACTTAGGCATAATAAAATAAAATACTAACCAAGTTCTGCCTTTTCTTTATCTTCCATGGATTCACCGCCAAATATATCGACCACTTCAAGCCACAACTGCCGCTTAACATCTTTATTGGAGTAATCATTTGATGCTAAATCCCATAAACCTCTTCTATTTTCAACTTCAATTATGAACCTTTCCGTGTCGAAATTGGCCATTGTAAAATAATCACTCTGTAGCTAGCTACACGTCTGGTCGCCGCGGCCGATGCGGTAGCACTGATGAATTTTAATACAGAAGTGATGTTCTCGACGGCCACGATTGGTCGCTGGTCGCGTGGCATCAAATTGGACGCCGCGGCCAACGGTGGCCGCTGGTCGCTGGCCGCTAAGTGCGTAGGGGCTATAGCGATTGCCATATAAAGTCCAGAATTCACTGGCCGCCGCGGCCAGGTCGCGGCGACCATGGTCGCCAGTGCGTAGGAGGCCTTCCGAAGGCCAATCGTGGCCGTCGAGAACATCACTTCTGTATTAAAATTCATCAGTGCTACCGCATCGGCCGCGGCGACCAGACGTGTAGCTAGCTACAGAGTGATTATTTTACAATGGCCAATTTCGACACGGAAAGGTTCATAATTGAAGTTGAAAATAGAAGAGGTTTATGGGATTTAGCATCAAATGATTACTCCAATAAAGATGTTAAGCGGCAGTTGTGGCTTGAAGTGGTCGATATATTTGGCGGTGAATCCATGGAAGATAAAGAAAAGGCAGAACTTGGTTAGTATTTTATTTTATTATGCCTAAGTAAATTAATAATGCGATGAACTACAATAAACGCAGCAGGTGCTGTAGTAGCATTCGACACGTATATGTGACATGAGTGATTTTTTTTTAAAGTTGTTCCGTTCATTCAAAATCTAAGAAATTTTAGCAAATAGGTAATTGTCAAAAGTATAACTATTTTATTTCTACTATTTTTCGCTTTGCACATGAGTTTTGACAATTATTTGCTAAAATTTCCCAGGTTTTCGTAATGATTGGAATAACTTTTTAAAAAGATTACTCATACCGCATGTGCGTTCGACGCCATTTTGTTTACGGCGCGCAATGGCGGCTCGCGGCGAGCAAGTGCCTCAACGCACAAACTGAGCAGCCGTCGTAGGTACGCACCCATATATTTACAAATTGTGCCAGGGCAAGCGACCATCGGTACTGAAGTAGTTTGCGAATATATCTCGATATTCGGTTGATGTTCTATTTGCTCTATTAGGTAAACATGCAGGTATTTCTAATAAAGCCTCTGGTACAGTTAACGTGTCCTTGAAATCATATCCGTCTCTTTCTCGCACAAAATTATGAAGCACACATAGAGCTTTTATAATCACAACTGCAAATTCTTTCTTGACGTTTAGGGGTCGGTGAAGAATCTGCCATTTATTGGCTAATATTCCAAATGTACATTCAATATAGCGGCGGGCACGGGATAGTCGATAATTAAAATTAGTCTTTACATTATTCAAGTTTCTCCCAGCATACGGTCGCATCATATGTTCCGATAGTGAAAACGCCTCATCACCCACTAAAACGAACGGCATTGATTGGCCATTTTCTTTGATGGGGTTATTGCTCGGAATATCGAGATCATTATTTAAAAGCCTATGATAAAATACAGAGTCTTTGTAAATTGACGAATCACTGCATTTGCCGTATGCTCCAATATCTACGTAAAGAAATTTATAATTTACATCACATATTGCAAGTAACACGATTGAAAAATAATTCTTGTAATTGTAATAAAGAGATCCCGAATGTTGTGGTTTGATAACTCTAATGTGCTTGCCGTCGATGGCTCCGATGCAATTAGGAAATTGGGCGTATTTTTGAAAACCTTCAGCCGTTTGAATCCACTTATCTCTGGTCAATTGTGGCATCACAATTGGTTTTAATATCTCCCATATTGCTTCACAAACATCAAATACTATTTCCGATACTGTAGGAAGCCCTATACGGTATTCATGACTTATATGAGATAAAGAACACCCAGTAGCCAAATACCTGAAAATAAAATTCACATTAATAAACATAATATTAGTTTTGTAATATGTACTACATTTATTTATTGATTTACAGGCATTACTCTCCAAAAAAGATGGAAAAACCTTAGAGACTGTTTCACAAGAGAGCTGCGCCGTCTTAAAGATGTCAAAAGTGGTTCTGCTGCAAAACGTAAATCACAATACACCTATTTCAACCAATTACTGTTTTTGAAATCAGTGCTGGACACAAACGCAACAGAAAATAGTCTCGAAGAGGCAAGTCAAGAAAATGAAAGTGCAAGATCTTCTGATCTTGAGACTCAACAGTCTGCATCAAAGTCGCTTAGAACAAAAAGGAAGAAAAAAATACCAAACGAAGAATCCGATACAGACCCTCTAATTTCAGTTCTGCATAAGACCATAGCGACTACACAGAATGATTCAAATTGTGACAGACTGTTTCTTTTATCCCTCCTCGAAAGATTTCAAACAATCCCTGCTGCAATGAAGACCAAAGCGAAAATGGAAATCATGGAAATTATAGAAAAATACCAACCGAACTGTACACCTACAACAGCGCGCATAAACTATTCAAGTAATTTCAATACTCTTAACGACCAAGAATATGACCCGCATCGACCAAGTTATTCAGGTTATTCTACTACCAACAGGATATCAGATGATTCAAATTACAGCGATACTCATACTCATTATTCTGATATTTCTCAAAATTCAGAAATGATAGACCTATTTCCCAATTTGAATGATTAATTGTTCACAATTGCCATTTTTTAAGTTATGAAAATACAAATAATTTGATTATCTACTTCAGTTTTTTAATATTTAAAAACATGTTATAAGCAAGCCCTTTTCCTCTCCTTTTCAAAGTCGTAAAGTAGAATACTACTGAACAATAGTTCATAAATTTTTTAAAGTGGCAAAACCTTGGTCAATGAATTATACAGGTTGTTGTGAAAAACACAACAGTGGTGGTTTAGGGTGATTCAGAATCGAGTCTTGTATAATTCAAATTTACAAAAAAATCCATTTAGCAGTTTAAGTAAAAAAAAGGCCCTATCACATTATTTTTATTTTTCCTGTACACAATACTCCATTCCGAAACACCCTTTAAAATATATCACGTATTTTTTAAACATTCTGTATTTAAAAAAGAAAAAGCTTACCTTATTGTTATTACTAATTTTTCTTCTGCTGGAATGCATTTCCGATAGTTGTTACCAGTTCCAGTAATTTTTGGTTTTATTGTATCCAGTAACAGGTTAAAAGTATTCGTTGACATTCTCATGTAATTAAAGAATCTCTTCTCATACATTTTTAAATCCAAAAAATAAGTATAATATAATCCTTTAGTCTTTCTCTCGCAAAGTAATGGATGCACCCAAAACTGTCTTTTACGTGAAATCTTCCGTTTTCGTTTTCGTAGTAAATACACAAGCACAGTTAGCGTGATTATCTTCTGCACGTCCATCTTGACACACCCTTGGAAGTCGACTGCAAATTTTTCGGCCGTCCACATGTCGCGCTTGCCTACGCACCGGCGACCATGGCCGCGGCGGCCTGGCCGCGTCTATGGTCGCCAGTGCGTAGGCAGCCGAAGGTAAAAAGTTCACGTTTGTGGGATTTTAACTCCTTAGTTCAGTTCTGTCTTAGTTCAGGGTTCAGTTTCTGGATGGAATCCAATCGAGCGCAGCAATTTTTTTTAAAGGCAATGAAACAAGGAATGTTTGATCAAAAATGTATTTATACACGTAATTCAATCATAAACAATTACCGACATCACACAGGTATTCACAATTTATAGTAGCTATACATTATACTAATGTTAATAAATTCGAAACGAACGCCTACAGCTATGTAATTGATTCTCACACGGACTTGTCACATACGGACTTTGAGACATGTGTTTGTGTATTGGATAAGTACTCGTCGCACGAACAACTGAGGGCATTGGGCAACTCAAGTTGAAGATAGTGTAAGACACGATATTTTGTTGTATATTGCTCATATTATGTTAGTTTCTTTTTTATAGAGCTTAAGCGCGTGTCAAAAGATCTCACAATACCTTAAAAAATGTGGACTTGGTTTCTAAAAATAATAATTATGTCAGGTAAACTAAACCATATCAGTGACTTGCCAAGTCTTGGACTTTGTCGTGTATTATAATTTTTAAAATTATTATAATTTGTCCATTCGCGTTAATTCAGCTTTTGGGCGAAATGGTGTGTAACGTTGACAGCGCTAGTTTTCTTAACGCGAATGAACCAGTATACAATATCGACAAAGTTCCTGCTCGACCACTTTCTAGAAATTTTTCTTTGCACTAACCCTCAAAATATTTGAACACAAAGGAAGTGACCGCAACGACTGCAGACGTGGTTGAACTACGTATTTACACGTGTGTATGTGTGCGTGCGCACGATTCAACGGCGCTGTTAAGCGATTTTTCATCTTATGCCTGGTCGAGCGGCAACTTGTTCGATAGTACACCAGTCGTTTCTAGAAATACCTATAATTTTACATAGAATTTACACAATATACAATTTACCTTATCTCTAGTACACAAATTAAGCATAAGTTAGTCACAAAGTAACACTTAGGTACAAAGCATGGTGGGTATAAATAAACACAAAACTATTGGATATTTTGTTCTACAATAAGTACAGGGTAGCAAAATTCAAGGGACGCACTGTTTGTGAAATTGATCAAAAGAAAATTACATAGATGGGCCGGGCCGTTCATTTATTTTTTAAAGCTTATTTCATGTTAAATGTCCTTTGCAAAATATTTATATATATAAATCTATAGAAATAAATAAAATTGAAGTGTCTGTTTGTAATTTTAAATTAACAGCTTTTAACTAAATGCGTATATACGTTACCTACAATAAAAAAAACAATTTTTAAATTTCTTGTCTGTCCGTCTGTCTGTTTTACTGGTAGATAGCTGTTTACTTTTATCTTAGGGTTCCGTTTCCGTTAGTTCTAGGCAAATGAAGTTGCGGGCACCAGCTAGTTTGTTATAAATATTATACAATAAACAAATATTACACGCGGCGTCAATTATGCTGTGCTTTTGAGCCTTTTCATGTGCTCGTCTATTTGACTTCAGATATGTTCATTCTTTATACTACGCGGTAGGTACTGACAAACAAATACTAAGATCCTGTTTCAGAATCTACTGATAAATGTCAGGTAGCTTATTTGCATGTTTTGTCTCTGTCGCTCCATATAAAGCAGCGACAAAACTTCCGAATGAACTATCCGACTTTATTATCAAAAGATTGTGAAACTGGCCCTAAATTATATTAAACTAAAATATTAATTGTAATGGTATCTTAAAATCACTTTCTATCATCTTTTGTAACTTTACGCTTTTGAAAGTAGAGGTACGTTTTATTAGTTTAAGATCATGCTTCACAATAGGGATGTTGGCTTGTGTGGAATATCACATTTTACAAATTAAATTTTAAAATTGTTGAATATAAATGCATAAATATTAAGAGTTAAAGGTATTTAGGTGGTCGCGATTGTAAGCAAATAAAAAATATTGCCCATCTCTTTCTCGCAAAACGATTTGTTACGTCACAAGCTGCTACCGCCATACATTTTTAATGACAAATGTATGGCGGGAGCAACTCGTGACGTCACAGACCGATATATCGCACTCTTTATTAGTGTAAATTTAAATTTTTTGTATCTTCGTTATTTATAAGCTATACGAAAATGTGTTCTAGATTGTTTATTAACATGTGATCTAACATCGAATAGACGAAAACAATTTTTTTAGAAAACACGTCTATATTCTAGTCTCATAGGTTATTCGGAAGTTTTTTCGCTCCTAGCTTTATATCGAGCTACAGAGACTAAACATGCAAATAACCTATGTGACACTAATTATTATCAGATTATGAAACATGCCCTTATACAAAGATACCATTGTTCGATAGTATTGACAAGAAGTTTTTATAAATCGATGCCTGAAATATGTATCCACTTTGGGGTAATCTAAGTATATTGTGCGATATTATTTTTTGTGCTTTTTAGGGTAAAGTAAAGTCAGCAAGTTCACACGCCATAGAGATGTAACTTCCGATGTACTGCGGATAGATGAAACTACACGTCACGCGCTACAGTGTTCTAGCTCCTACAGACAAGCGGTTCTTTATTTTCCGTAGTGCAATGGCAGCCGTCGGCAGGTGGCGACGGCTGCCGTTGATGCTTTGCCAACGCAGACTCGTAGACGGCAGCTGTGGAGAGGTGGCGACGGCTGCCGAGTGTCGTCTATCTGTAAAAGCTCTTAGTCGCTGGGTCGTTTCAATTTCCAACGGAAATGTAGAAGTTTAAACTTCAAAACGATGCTTTACATTGACATGCCCGTGATGAGAAAGACTCTAGTGAATCACATCGTCTGTACAAGCTATTGGGCTGGGGGTGTTGTTCAGTACCAGGTCCAGGGTCACTGCAGGCGCGCCCAGTACTGCTGCTCCTGCGCCGGCACCGCCAGCGGCACCGAAACGCCCGCGCCCAGTAGACAGCCCAGCTCTGAGGGGATTAGACTGTGTTAAACGCTTTGGACATTAAAGTTAAATTAGACTGTATTTATCAACTTTTTACTCGACTACGGCGAAGCCAAAAGGATTATATATCATATCATCATACTAAATTTTTGTTGTTTTTTGTGTTTGTTCCATCGTAGCGCCTAAATACTGATTCGATTATAATGAACGAGGTGTCAGATTCGTAATAATGGCGCGGGTTACATAGGCTATATAATTTGTTATTTGCGTAGTCGGGTTAAATTTTTTATTTAATCTTGATTATACCAGTGTATGATAATTGTTAACGTCAATATTTACTATAGTCACCTTGCGCGGACGAGGCGGGCTCGTGCTGGTAGCCGTGATTGACGTAGGGCTGCCGGTAGCCCAGCTCGTAGCGCGGGTAGCCCAGGAACCCGCCCTTGCACAGGTCGGCCTCCGCCTCGCACGCCGGCACCTCCATACCGCCGCCGTAGCCCATCGAGGTTAGGGGACTGGAAGGTAGAAATTATTATTAAACGGAAGAGAGTATTTGAGCTATTTCTGATGGCGCTAAGTTAACCATGGCAGCCCGCCATCACTTCCTAATTTTTGTTGGAGCTTGGGCTATAGTGTATCTACAGGAAAAGGAGAGAACTCTTCTGGTGTTGCGAGTATCTATGGGCTACGATCATTGCATTAGGCAAACCATCTGCCGAATATTTTCCTTAGAGATACTTTGGGTGTGTACTTCTAGGTGGGTTTAGTACATGTAAGATGGATGAAGTTACTTGTAGGTGTCGACGCTGAGCGGTGGCTGGTAGGGCGCATGCTGCGGCGGCGCGTGTGGCGGCGGCGGGGCGGGCGCGGGGTGCGGCGGAGGTGCGTACGCGCACTCCGGGCTGCGGCGCTGGCTGCGGATTTTCTCCTCGCGACGCCACTTCGCGCGCCGATTCGAGAACCATACCTTAGGGTCGGGTTAAATTAACACGACGCGCGCGGGGAATACCCAAGTGCGATATTGTAATATGGCTTAACAATAGGCTAGATTACTGATTTGTTAATTGCATAAATGTACTCTAAGATATGAGTAAGTTCTCAGAAGAAACAGTATATTAAATCAATATTTTCAAAGGTACAGCGATTTCCGATTCGTTTACAGAATCGCAAGATCGCTGAATCGAAAAAATCGCGTGAAAACGCTCTATACAAAAGTCGCCTTAGATATGACGTCACGCGTTCCTACAGTTGTATGAAATATATGGGTCTCAGCGGGCTTAGCATGGCGATCCAAAGAAATAATTTTAAAGAAGAAATATTTTATCCAAAACAGTTCGTTGCAAAATAGTTCTTAATCCTTGGTAACGAGGTCGTCAATAGAAGTCAACATTTCTAGATAGCCATATTTTTAAAATGGCTGCCGGGAAATCTACTGTCAAAAATGATCAAATTTTCAAGTAAATGACTGAACGTAAAGAAACTATTTGTCTTGAACCGCCATGATGTGGAGTAGTTGACATTATTGTAAGACTATTTGACATTGACATTTAGCTGTCAAAAGGCCATTTTGTGAGCTCGTGCTCGGGAAGAAAAGAAATGTTTCTCATAATGACGATGCATCGACCTGCTTGCTGCCTAACAGTAAGAACTATTTTGCCGGGAATGGTATTAATGTTTCTTTAATCTGTCATTTTGTCGATTCGACGGTGTTTCTAGGGTGCGCATGCTAAGCCTGCTGGAACATAATTGCTAATATCCCCGAAATTGTGCGCTTAAGTTCATACTCACTATTGAGCTAACTATAGTAAATGTTTTTGTATTTGATGTAAGGTAATGGGTTTATGTTACTATTATAAATATTTACTTATAGCAGAGAATATTGAATCTTTAGGTAATTTTCCCATTACAAAACTACACATAAATTTTTGGAACGAAGTTCCTTATGGGGCGATGCGGTGGGGTACCCTAGCCGGGAAAAAACGTCCGTAACGTAAGATTTTATGTATAGTCTTTATTATTTTCTTTATACCTCGAATAGAACTTAAAATTAATATTTTTATAATAAGGAAATTTCCTTCGTTCCTATCCGGTGTACCACGACACCACACGGCTTTTTATATTTTTTTACATTTTACCTCAATTTTGATAAATATACAGATTAAACTAAATATTTTACATGTATCTACTCAATAAAAAAAAACTACAAAAGCAAGTAAGATTTTATGATGCTTATACATTGTGTTTTTTCTTAATACGTTGAAAAACTCATAAGTGCAACTCATCGTGCCCTAATCCTTCTCGAATTGAGGAGAAACTTGACTGAGATGATGACGATAATGCCCTACTACTGTTTAACTCAATTTTTCACATACAAGTAATATTTGCCCCTTCAAAGATTTACTATGATAAAAAATACAAATTTTTAATGAAAACGAAAGTTGCATGTAACCTCAGGGTCAATTTATACTAGCGGCCCTAACTTAGATTAGAAGGTTCTAATTTTACAGAATCCTGACTACAATTTTTCTAAGTAGATTTGTTAATTCTAAGGGCCTGTTTTAAAATCTACTAAAATTAAGAATCAGATAGCTTATTGGCATGTTTTGCCTCTGTCGCTCGATATACAGTGAGATTCAACACTTACTAGGCGGTTGTGAATCAGGCCCTTATTCTACTGAACAGATTTAGTAGCAATAAATCGCACACTGTATCTCACCTGTATTCGCGCCTCCGGCAAGCCGATCTTCGCCGCAAGTCTCTCTCGAGCGAAAACATCGGGGTAGTGGGTTCTCTCGAATTCTGAAGCATCCAGAACAACATTGTTTCATTAGATATTTTTTTAGATTTTCAGATCTTTTTTTGTCGGATTAAACTTTTTATTTCGCTTTTGGCTAGCAGATTTTGATTAGCGTTTTAGTATTCGGCCCATAAGTGAACAGACAGCGGAAGCGACTTGTTACATTTATTGTTATATATACTGGATTAGTAGTACCTAGTGTAGGTGTAGTTAGGGCCGGACCGTAAGTTCTGGGGGCTCTAGGGCCCACCTAATTACTAAAATTAAGTATAGGAAAAAATTAAGACAATAAAATACGATCTGATTGATTTAATTAATAATTGATTTAATTAAGGATATTTTCACATTATCGTCTATTTTTTACTTTGCCTTGACTTAGCTGCGGTCCTTGAATTCACGGGGCCCTGGGCTGACGCCCAAAAAGCCGTATGGTAGATCCGGCCCTGGGTGGCGTAGTAGTATAATAGTGTAGTAGCCTACACCCACCTCTCTCGAGACTATCAATCTGCTCATTAGTGAAGCTGGTGCGGTTGCGCTGCAGTTTCCTCTTCAACCGCAGCCGCGCAGCATCTTCGTCGGCGCCGCTGGAGCCGGCGTTGGAGTTGTCCCCCGACCCCGTCTCGTCCGAGTGTAGCCCCTCCAGACCTTCCAGCTGCTCGTCTCCTGGAAGAAAAACTTATTATAATTCGCTTTATAAACTTTGAGCACCATTTTTTTATCTCCTCAATACAAAGAACATTTCACTCGATGGCAAAATGTTAGAAGACATAGGTAGCTGTACGCCCCGTCAATGAAGTTATGTAGTTAGGAGCCCTATACGAATCCTTTCAAACATGAAGTACTTAGATATCTACTTGCCAATACTTATATCTACTACGAAATACGCATCTATCAGACCTTCGGGATTAATTTTCATGAGTTTTTGAAACTGAAATTTTTTATTGTATCAAGTTTAAGGAGTACGGTGGTTTCAGGCATTGTCAGTAATATTTCATTGGTTTTGATTAAACATTTGCGACGAGAACGTCAATGCTGTTAATTTCTACAAGACGAAAATACGTCCTAGTAAATTAGCTATAAAAATTAACGACACACTTGCACTGGGGGTCCTTATCACCGAGAGTTACCTTATCCCTCACTTTTAGTGGTCAAATGTACATTGCTTGCGAGATTGCTTTTATATTGCATTGCAGATATTATTTATGCAAGTAAATGTGTAATTTTTTTTAACGTGACCGAGAGTTCGGTTTCGGCAGAACCTGACGACATGCGGCATGCCGAACGTTTGTTTTCGGTTTCGGCTGAAAAAGGTTCGATGGGAGACTCGAGGGATTGGGACACTAGTTCAAATCGTAAACAGCTCCGTAATTTTGTACCTACAGCGTTCTCCTTATAAATTATTACTTAATTCTTGTTCAAGTAGCTAACTCCCAACATAGCTGCGGGTTGATTTATCTACAAGTGTCTGGGAACTCCTAAACTCTCGCAAACTTGGCGGCCGCGAACTGAACAACTCATAATTAATTTCACAAACAACCAGATAACACAATTTATTTCATTCGCCATTTTGAACCGTTCTAATTTTATTTTAGGCAGTGGTATTGTTAACCCGTATTAAAGTAAGTAGGTAGCTGTGCGAGTATTAACAAAATACTTATTAAAATTGTACCTACTAGATATTGCACGAATTTAATACTTTGTCAGAGATTTGTCTTAAAAAATAATATTTATCTCAAACATTCTCTTATTCTACTCCTATAATTAAAATTTTGTGATTCCACTTAAAATAACCAAATCCTTCATTTTAATGCTTACTTAACATGTCAGCTGAAGAGCTGACAAAACTTATATTACTAGGGTTGCAACTCTTAACTTGCGCGACTGCCACGGGAACCGTACATTTTAACGCGATAAAAAGTAGCCTATGTCCTTCTCCGAGGTCCACTATAGTCTCTATATCTATGTCAAAATACATTAAAATCAGTCCAGGTCCAGTTTCGGAGTCAAATTGAAATTGAAAAAAAAAATCATTGCAAACAAACACACATACAAACAAACAAATCTTTCCTCTTTGTAATGTTAGTATAGATATTATGATGTAGACGAGCACTGAAAGCTGCATAGTTTTTGTTATGTTTTAGTATGCTGGCAGTAGGTAGATTTACGGTTTTTTGTTATGTTTTAGTATGCTGGCAGTAGGTAGATTTACGGTTTTTTGTTATGTTTTAGTATGCTGGCAGTAGGTAGATTTACGGTTTTTTGTTATGTTTTAGTATGCTGGCAGTAGGTAGATTTACGGTTTTTTGTTATGTTTTAGTATGCTGGCAGTAGGTAGATTTACGGGTTTTTGTTATGTTTTAGTATGCTGGCAGTAGGTAGATTTACGGTTTTTTGTTATGTTTTAGTATGCTGGCAGTAGGTAGATTTACGGTTTTTTGTTATGTTTTAGTATGCTGGCAGTAGGTAGATTTACGGTTTTTTGTTATGTTTTAGTATGCTGGCAGTAGGTAGATTTACGGTTTTTTGTTATGTTTTAGTATGCTGGCAGTAGGTAGATTTACGGGTTTTTGTTATGTTTTAGTATGCTGGCAGTAGGTAGATTTACGGTTTTTACCAAAGCTTGCTACAGTTGCACTGTCACCCTCAAAAATTTAAGTATTTATATCGTGGTTTAAGATGGTTTGACTATGTTTGATGGTTCGAATAAAACGTTATAGACCTTTGATTTGTTAATAGAACTATTTGGTAGTAAATTATTAATTAGGTATATAAAACCTTTAAATTTATGTAGGTAGGTAACGGGTATCCTAAAAACTAAGATTTTTAAAAGTAAGGTTTTAAAACGAGTTCAAAAGAAAGAAAAAAAAAGTTTCGTTGTGTGTTACCTACTCCAAAGGAAAATGCCTGATTAAGGGCATGTTTCACTTGTGAAACAAGTGCTGCGGGGCTGGCCGTTTCGAGCTTTGACATTATTTCTTAAGAAAGATTTCTCTGACGCGACGTTTATAATTATTGTTGTGAGGGCTGTGTGTGTATTTGGACGTTATTTCGGTGCCGACCATAGGTTTAGACCATTGTTTAGATCGTTTTGTCAATACGACTGACACTCGCCGGTAAATCGAGCTGTCATTGGTAGAGGGAGTAGGGCTGTCACCCGTGTGCCCTTAGCCTTTTCGTTTTCGCATTGCCCTTTCTTGTTACAAAATCGGCATTGCCCTTTCGGTATTTATAAAATATATTGCCTCACTCCAACTGTACCTCATATTACGGTGTGTGCAAAGTACTGTTCTTTAGCTTGCAATGCCATAAGGGTAACAAAGATTTCTAAACTAAGGATGGGCTATGACGTACATTTGACAGAACAAATCTTCATACAAGAAAAAGTTACGCCCTCTTGTTTTCACCATACCTCAAATGTGAACTATCTTGATTTCACCAGACCTCAAATGTCAAAATGGCCCTAAACAACCCCAAAAGTGGGGCCATTTAAATCGGGACAGTTTTTGCCTCGACATGCCTCGTCTATAATATATACGTCTATGAAGCATAAGCGATTAATTAGTCTTGACACTTTAATATGTCTATGGTCTAAAACACGTTTGTATTTCTACGTCTACTGTTTTCTAAGTTTTTGTCAATATTATACTAATGCCTCGTTAATTTGGATAATTAATAGATAGGTTAATCTATTCACAATACTTAATACTCATTGAAAATACCAGAAGGTTTTGCAACAAGAATTTTACATCTATAGTGAATTACTGTAATCATAATAATTCACAGACTATTCTTTGGGAATAAATTAAGTCCAAGTGTCAAGTGTCGGTATCTGCCGGGGGGGGGGGGGGGGGCGGTGAGGGGGCGGGGGTTGGGGAATGGGGACCGTAGCGGCGGCGTTCATGCGGAACGGCGCGATAACGGGCCGGCCTACCGCGCAGCGATAGTGTTATCGCTCAAAAATGTATGGCTAATAATGGAGCCTTTCAGCTGTAGATAAAACTAAATAACTTGAAATTTATTAGTTAAATTTCTAGATGAATGTGAATTTTGCGAAGCCCTTCGCCAGCAAAAACCATAGTAGCTAACTTGCTAGCAAAATGAACAAAGTCAATTTAAGCTTTGAGCTTTAGTGCCCTGCATGTAACTAAGATATTTATGTTCGTATTATTAAAAAAACTAGCTTTTGACCGCAGCTTCGACTGGAATAATAATAATATCTATCGACGCGTCACACCACGTCAATCTGGCCCCGTGCTAAGTACTCGAAGAACTTGTGTTACGGGGACCACGGGACAACGGGAAGTATATTTAATACTTTTAGACTATATATTTCTTGTGTAAGATTGTTATTACATTGTACACATATTTACACGAGCACAGAATTTTTTTTGTTTCTTCGGCGGGCTTCGAACCCGCGAACCCCTGCTTAAGCACCAACGCCCTCAACCGTTGAGCCACACTATTCACAGGCTGTCGCTGTGTCTGCTAGCCGAAATGACAAGGACAGCATGTGACTTGAGCGTCACTTAATTTAACTATCGTTTCAGTCCTCGGCCATTTCAGCATCCCATGGGAACGCGTAGTGTTTGTTTTCGGGATAAAAGGAGCCTATGTGTTAATCCAGAGCCTTAAGTACTACCATACCAAATTTTAGATTATAATTGAAGTCCGTTCAATAGTTTTTGCTTCACACCACGTCAATCTGGCCCCGTACTAAGTACTCGAAGAACTTGTGTTACAGGTACCAGAAAACGGGAAGTATATTTAATACTTTTATAATATACATATACTTAAGATGTTTATTATACGAGGGCGGGTCAATAAGTCCGTGACTTTTTGAATTTCTAACCTCCTTACTGAAAAAGCAACACTACTCGTGTCAACAGGCATCTGTCAGTTGACTCCTATCAAAATTTGAACTTGCTGCGTCAGTTAGTTTGTGTTTTACAGCTATCTTTATCAGACTATCCAGTAACTTAAGGAAAAAATGGAAAAAAGTGAATTTCGTGTGCTTATTAAGCATTATTTTTTGCGAAAAAAAACCATTACCGAGACCAAGGCTAAGCTTGATAAATACTATGGGGACTCTGCACCATCGATTTCAATGGTAAAAAAGTGGTTTACTGAATTTTGTTGTGGCCGTACAAGCACTGAAGATGCCGAACGTCCTGGACGCCCAGTTGAGGTGTCTACACCCGAAACAATCGAAAAAATTCACGATATGGTGTTGGCCGACTGAAGATTGAAAGTGCAAGAGATTGTGGAAGCCATAGGCATCTCGCATGGCTCAGTAGTTTCAATTTTGAATGATCACTTGGGCATGAGAAAACTTTCCGCAAGATGGGTGCCGCGTTTGCTCACAGTCGACCACAAACGCAATCGTGTAACAACTTCACAGGAAGGTTTGGCGTTGTTTAATCACAATATGGAGGAGTTTTTGCGCCGTTTTGTAACCGTGGACGAAACATGAATCCATCACAACACACCAGAGACCAAACAACAGTCAAAACAGTGGGTTTCTAAGGGTGAATCGGCGCCAAAGAAGGCCAAGGTGGGTTTGTCAGCCAATAAAGTTATGGCGACTGTTTTTTGGGATGCACGTGGGATAATCCACATTGACTATCTTCAAAAGGGAAGAACAATTAATGGGGAACATTATGCCAACTTATTGGACCGCTTCAATGAGGATTTGAAAAAAAAACCGACCTCATTTGGCCAAGAAAAAAGTTCTTTTTCACCAAGACAATGCAAGGGTGCACACATGTGCAGTTGCCATGGCAAAAATCCATGAATTGGGCTATGAATTGCTCCCACATCCATCCTATTCTCCAGATTTGGCTCCGAGTGACTACTTCTTGTTCCCAAACCTGAAAAAATGGCTCGGTGGAAAAAGATTTGACTCCAATGATGAAGTCATCTCGCAAACAAAGGCCTATTTTGAGGACCTCGACAAATCATATTTTTTGGAAGGGATAAAAAAAATGGAGAAGCGTTGGACAAAGTGTATAGAGCTCAAGGGGGACTACGTTGAAAAATAAAATGATTTATTTATCAAAAAATCTGTGTTTTATTCCAAAAGTCACGGACTTATTGACCCGCCCTCGTATTATACACATATTTAATACACATCCATGACCCAGGAACACAGAAAAACGTTTTGTTCCTTCGGCGGGATTCGAACCGCGACCCCCTGCTTGAGCTTGGCAACGCTCTGAATCACTGAACCACAGAGGTCATCGAAAAATAATAGTAGGAGGATTTAATTATATTCGGGTTATTTGTTTAATTTATATATTTGAGTTGGTACTGATAAATATATTTTTATATTTTAACTGTGTTAAAATTAGTAAGCAGGAGAAAAGGATTTAAAAAGGTATGATAAAGCGTCAAGGTAAACTTTCGAAGTGAGCGTCTAAGAAGGACTTGCGATGGATCGTATAGTTTTAGTTTTTATCAAAATCAAGCTCGTAACTTCCTTGTATTTTCGGATTTCGCCTGCCCACTGGTAAAATTAATCACTAAAAATGTATGTGGCAAATGTAGTCAGGCAGGCATGGGATATCAGTTTATAAAGTATGGCAGATCGTTTGCAATATCGTATACGACCAAGCACATCGTTTACGACCGTCGTATACGATTTGCTTTCGACGAAACCTGTTTATTCCAGTTTGATCGTAAGTCAATAGGCCCATTTAAGCGCCAGTGCCGCCGCGACAGTGCGACAGATCACTGCAGTACTGAATTGTATGCGACGGCTTTCGAGCGCTGCGACAGTGCGACAGATCACTGCAGTACTGAATTGTATGGGACGGCTTTCGAGCGCTCCGACAGTGTCGCGCAGTGTCGCTTATCTGTCGCACTGTCGTTATAGACGCTCGCTTCAAAAGTCTGCCCTATGTTATCTACTCGGAAGACGCGCATAGCACACTCGTTTAAGTCTTTTTAACGTGAATTACGAATAGGACAGTAGAAAGCACAAACTCACAAGATTTTTATTCTTTGTTTGGAACTAATGGAATCACCAGTGGCGAACTAAGCCCATGGGATCATCTCGGTTTTGGCATCATTAAATAACAATAATTTTATATTTTAGGGGTGGCTGGTATGTAAAATGGGGATGAAAAATATTTTTTCATTATACCCCATCGTGTGGGGTAAGGTTTCATACATAACTTTTCAAAGTCGACCATTTTCGAGTAATTGGCCTCCAAAGTGTTTTTTTTGTGTGTTTTGTCCCCTCCCTGGCATTTCTAAGTTATAAGAGATAGAAGCTTGTAAGTTTCCATGCAGATAGATCATACTAAAAACTGTTAAGGAAAATTATTTTGAGCGAAATCGGACAATAACTTTTAAAGTAATTCAAAGAAAACCTATTGCGCGTTGATATTTACGGAACCCTCCTTAGACATGTCCTTGGTTAGGTTATTTATTGTAAGTTAATTTTGTTGCCAATTTTTTTGTTTCTATTACAGCTGTCATGTTAAATATTATATAAGGATATTTATTTACTACTCTCAAAAATTATCCCTTATTACTTGTCAAAAATTATAAAAATTAAGTTTTTGACAGAAAAAAATACCTTTAAAATGTTATAAAACTTCAAAAGCAGTAAATATGAATAAAAATTCTTTGAACATAAAAGGAAAAAACCTTAATAAAGAAGGAGATAAAATATGTGTATTACTTATACAATATACATTATATTTTAAATATGATTGCGTCAGCTCGTGATAGCGACGCGTCAGGTGAAGTATTTTCGTAGCACTCCATTCCGCCGGCGAATACAATTTTTTTACGTGAGATTTTTTTTGTATCTACTTTTTATTTATCTTTGTGGGTTTTATTTATTATTCAATCATATTATCAACTAGCTGGTGCCCGTAACTTCGTTTGCGTAGAACTATAAATGGAAACGGAGCTCTATTGTTTTATTATGAGCTCTTAACCCTAGTAAGCCCTTAGCCCTAACTACTAAAGTAGCCTAAGTTACTCCTTATAACATCAGCTATCTGCCAGTTCGGTCAAAATCGGTCCGGCCGGCTCAGAAATTAGACGTAACAAATATACTGACAGAGACGGACAGACAGACATAAATTTCAAAAATTAAAATTTTTGGTATAGGTACCGCTTATACTATCATATGCATTTAGTGCAAACCTGTTAATTTGAAATTACAAACGGACACTTCAATTTTATTAATTTGTATAATACTTGGACAAATGGTATAAAATGTTTTGAACTGCTTTTTGTAAACATTTTGTAACATGCTGCATTTTTTGTTTTATTCAAATGCTACAGTTAAAAATAATGTTTATAACAGAAGAAAACTGTGGTGTAGCACAAGCTAAAACTCAAATATTCGAATAAAATTATTACAAAACACAAGAAAATTACTAAAAATTAATACTAACATAATATATGTTATAATATAGTTTGTAGTCGAACGGTGGAACTATACCACAGATTATAAAAAGTGGAACAGACAAACAGCTACATAGTTAGCTTTAGATTTGATTGCACTACAACAAGCATAGGGTATGTCCACGATTGTGTAGAAAAATTGTGAGCCGTTGAAGGTCACGTCAAAACTTTCAAATTTGGATCGTTCTATGAAAGCTGTTTCTCATGTGTATATAAATTTTGTACTCTGTGCCCATACTCCCCTGGCAATACGACGCGATGGAAAAACGTCATACCGTCTGTCAGCCGAGCCCATTAATGTTTCATGAGCCGCGCACGTAGATCCGTATCAGATAATAGATGTGTCTCTATTTCGTCCGCCAGCCGCGAGGGGCGCTAAATACTTTTGGCACGTTTGTGATGACGTTTTAATGAACTAACTGTAGCGAGATTTATGATCGACTTTATGTATGCGGTGAATTGATTTTCTTAATTTATATTTTTCTTGTTTTCTGGTTGGACATTTAAATATTAATATGCATTGTATAGGTTCTGCACTAATTCAGTTTGGTTAAACTTTTTTAAGCTGAATGATGAGCAAAAACTTAGAACTTTAACGGCCGCACTAGAGACATTTAATACTTACTTATGGAGTAACTTAGTAGAGATGTTTACAGAAACTATATGGGCATGTATGTCAAAGTCTGTACTAAGTAGCTCACTATGCAACCATTAAATATCTCTGAGTGCGGCCGTAAGTATTAAGAACCATGTTTAAATAATAATTCATACAATTAAATAAAAAAGCAATTAATAGATCTCATATTGCGTTATA
This sequence comes from Phengaris alcon alcon, assembly GCA_037179445.1. Classification (NCBI taxonomy): domain Eukaryota; kingdom Metazoa; phylum Arthropoda; class Insecta; order Lepidoptera; family Lycaenidae; genus Phengaris; species Phengaris alcon. The sequence continues at coordinate 1,007,343 of JAYRCH010000059.1, forward strand.
TCGCTAGTATACTGTTGCATATTAAAGTAGTTATAAAAAAGTATATAATGTCATTGTCTTATTGACAGATGTCGCATGCAAAGCTTCCGAGATATATTAATTTAGCTAGCCAAAAGGCTATGGATAGTGTGGACGTATCTGTGTTAAGCATCTCTCTCATATGTACCTAATACCTAAATAAAGAACAGTTAATAAGTATTGCTGTATCATTGGTATCACCACTCTAACATAAGAAGTACATGTTAGAATCAAGACGGCGAGCTCACAACATATACAATTACATGAAAATTATAACAATTGTAGAAAAATACTGTACGAATCTGATCCATGTACGAATCGTGCCAATTTATCTCTTAGTACATTTAATTGTAAAACGTGCTATAACTATTATAAATTCTACGGCTAATAAATTCTAGATACAAACTAGTCTTAGACAAGATGCAACACCAAAACGATAACGAAGTTCTTAAAGAATAAAAATGTATGGGAGTAACAAATATAATGTCGATCTCTTCATTTTTGATTTTGGAACTTCGTCGTTGTAATTAAAGAAGGCATGTAGACCTAAACCCCTGGTCTGGAAACGCTAATACTAAGAGGTTTCAACGGTTCAATATAAGAAAATTGAAATAAAATATACATCGCTATCGCTAGTCGCGTCACGCGTCGGCCATTTTGTGCGATGGCGGGAAGTGCACCGCCCGTAACCGATACGGCCGCGCGCGACCCGCATTCGTAATGCCGCGCCGCTATATTCATGGTTTTTCACGAAACGTTTAAAGGTATTCAGAATTGATATTACAAATTAATTTTGACAAAGTATGGATTTAATATGTTTTATAAAAGGTGGGTTTTTAACCAACCTACTGGATGAATGGATGTATGGATGGATGTTTGTTACTCTTTCACGCAAAAACTACTCGACAGTAGTTTTTGCTCTGGATTTTTTATCCCGAATAAGTACAGTGCTCCCGTGGGATACTGTATTTACTGGCAAAAGCTAGTTCAACATAACGTTACGTTTAATTTACGTAATAATATATGTAATTTAGGCACGTATAAAGTATTCGGTATTCACACACAGATCTAGGTATCACACGCAGACTTTCACATTATAAAGAAGAGCATCAATTTTTAAAAATCTTTAATGAATTCGTGGTGTACAACAGAGGTATTATAACAGCTGTATAACATTTTATGAAAAACTCTACCACATTCGTTTTATCGTACAAAGTCTGAAAAGGACCGTCTAGGACAGAGGTATACCTAGGTACACCTAGGTAATAAGTTATGAAAATATTTTGCCGTCAAAGTGAGGTTACAAAGACTCGTATCTACTGAGTGCTGTCGACTGCACTTCACTCCCTTTACGACGGCAACGAAATTAGCATTTAGTTTCAGTGCGACATTGTTATCTAGAAGCTAGGCAAGTCTTTATGAGTACGACGACCTTCGTCCTTCAATTTTGTAAAATGTTATACAATGTCTGGCTTTTCTAGAAAATTCTATCTAAAATGCTGACAAATGGCTAGTTTAGGTTTTGCTTTGGACTATCATTTTTGAGGATGTAATGATACAATACAAAACCATACAATATCGCCGACGATTGCGCCATAACATCAAGTTTTTCGCTATGTTTGCTGCGCAAGCTTATTTGCTTTCTCTATATGACCAGATAAACAGCTACAAAGTTAGCTTTAGATTTGATTGCACTACTACAAGCATACGGTGTGTCCGTAAAATTGTGGGCTGTTGAAGGGGATATAAAAAATTTCAAATTTGGATCGGTTTGGATCGTTCTGTTTATCTGTATAAGTATATTTATTTTCTACTCTGAGCTCATACCCCCTTATCAATAAAATATTTACGCCATGGATACTCTTATCCATGTAGCTATGTTTGTCTGATGCATTGGAAAAACCACTTGACACAAAACCAGCAACATGGATTAGCGTATCCGTGGCGTAAATATTTTCATTAATAAAGGGGCTCGACTATAGATTACTGGCGTTAGCCTGACGTGGCGTGTGTCTCACAAAATAATTTCGCTGACACACTTACCTATTACATTCACATTAAATACTTAGTATATACCTGGGAGGCCGAGATTTGTTCGGAGTTTAAGTAGAACGATAAAAAATGAAAAATAAATAAAAATTACTCAAAGAAATAGAAATAAAAAGAGTCACTTTTTTTCGTCTGACCGGGCTTCGAACCCGAGGCACCAATTTGCTAACAACGCAGAAAGTCCAACGCTACACAAGCCACCAACCGGATTAGACTCATAATAATTATATTATTACGTGACGATAGAAAAAAACATATATTTTTACTTAAAATGCTCAGTATACCAGGGATAAGACCTAGCAAGATCGAACTTTCTCTCTCTTAAACTCCCTGCATACTAAATGTCATGGAAATTCTTGCAGCTGTTTCCGAGATTCCGATTATATATGTACAAGATTTGCTCTTTAAAAGTGTAAGATTAATTTGAAAAAATTGCAGTGCTTTGCTTTACCATATTTAAAGTATAAGATTAATTAAATAACCTAACCAAGAGCATGTCAGGACATGTCTAAGGTTTAGGGTTCAGGGTTCCGGAACTATCACCGAGTAATAGGTATTTTCAAATTACTTCAAAAGTTCCTGTTCTATTTAGTTCAAAATAATTTTCCTAAAGGGTTTTAGTATGATCTATCAGCTTGGATACTTACAAGTTTCTATTTCCTATAGTTTAGAAATGGTAGGTGGGGGACCAACTTACAAACCACTTTGGAGGCCGATTACTCGATAATGGTCGACTTTGTAAAAAAGTCATATATGAATCCTTATATTTATTTTAAAATACCTATTCAACGATGCCCCACGCGATGGGATAATATGAAAAAATCTTTTTCATCCCCACTTCACATGTATGAAGAACTACGCCTAAAATATTAAATTATTTTTATTTTATGATGCCAAAACCGAAATCTATACACTATATATAACTATACCAAATTTCATTCATTTATGTTCATAATTACAGAAGCTAAAAGCGCGGACAGACAGACAGACAAACGGACAAATGTACAGACAGAGCGAAACTATAAGGGTTCCTTGTGTATTACGGAACCCTAAAAATACGTAGTGTTTTGGTTGTGTAGGTGAATAAAAATTACGCTTTTCTGAAATTAGAAATATTATTTTGTGTTTGTAAAGAAACGTCTAACATACCCAGCCTACCACACACGTGTTGTCGGCACTGGGCACACACGGAGTGCGCGCGGCGCGGCGGGCCGGCACTAATGTGGCCCCGCCCACCCTACACAAATACCGCCGCCACCGCGCCGCCGCCGCGCCGCAGACTACAGACGTAACCCATTCGTAATGATTTACAGGTTAAAATGATCATTTACAGGGTGAAATTATGAGATTTAAGTTTTTTGTACGGTCGTCGACAGATCTGGTACATTTTTTTTGTAGTTTGTAGTTAATAATAAACTACGGTTAGTAAATCCTGTAACCGTACCCATAAAAGCTGTTACCCACTAACGGGTAAGCTTCTAGCTTCAATCAAAATTCACTAAAACGCCTTAGGTAATGTTAATAAACATGGCAGATTGAGTAGCAAAATTATATTAGTAATTTTTTTAATCCAAAGTAGGATTGTTTCCACATATTGTCGCACTGACAACAGTGGGCCTCTAGCAGGAAAATTAGACAGCGGCGTAAACGTAACGTTATCGAATGCGAATTGTATGAAAATCTGTCAAAATCGTGAGCAACCGTACAACTTTCATTCGATAACGTTACGTTTACGCCGCTGTCAAATGTTCCTGCTAGGCCCCCTCATCGGAAACCCACTTACGACCACACTCAGAGAAATTTAATGCTTACTTAAGGTGCTGCTTAGCACAGACTGCCATAAAGTCCATACAGTTTCTGCCAAAATCTCTACTAAGTGACTCCTTAAGTAAATTAATAATCTACATGTAATATCAATGTGGATTACTGTCTATATGGTACACAACCTCAAATAGTGATTAGTATCAAGTATGTAACTAAGTTTTTCAGATATTTATAATATTTTGATTTATCATAGGTTTTTCTGTTATAGTTTTAAGGTAATCTTGAGTTTGTAAATTTTATAATGTTTTAGATAGTAAATATTAGTACGTAGTTTCTATCGCATTGAGGAAAACATACAATTATAGAAATAATTATGTAATAAATAATTTAAATAAATAAATAAATCTTATTATGAGACGACGCGTAAGAATCGCCAGGCGCGTCATGTCCAAGAACGACCAGCCGCATTAGATGTTACACATTGTAAACTTCGACTTGACCAGTTTCTTTATTCGAGCGTGAATAAATGACGAGCGTAGGTACAAACAATTTCACTCGTAGACTTTTTATTCAAAATGATTTTTGAGAGCTACACAATATTTTTACCCAGTAGGTACTATAAGAACTGACTATTAAGATACTGTATTATGTAACTAATAATAAATACAAATAGGACTAGAAAAATCGTACATGTCTGAGCGTAATTCGTATATTACCCAACAACGGCGAAGCGAATAGAAAGGTAGAATATGTATGTATGTTTGTTATACCGTAGCGCCTAAGCTACTGATAAGATTTTAATAAATGATTCAATAGATTTGTAATAATAGCCCGGGTAACATAGGCTATACAATTTACGTAGTCGGGTTATAGTTCTTTATATAAATTGTAGTTATTACAGTAATCGTAGACTGTAGAGCGCACTACGCGCCGCGTAGACAGCTACGGCTCTCGCTACGCATTAGCTTATCGTAAACTATACTAGTTCGTTTGCGTGGAACTGTTAATGGAAACGGAACCCTAAGCCACAGCATAAGAACAGTAGAACATCTTCATACAAACGTGCCGCGATCGGTTTGAATGTGTGCGTGCGCGCCGGACGCCTATCCGCACGCAGGCAGACACCTCGTATAAGGAATAATAAGGCGCTCTCAGTGCGGGCTGTGCCGTGAGCCCATGACCGATCGCGTACGTACCGTGATCACGCGCATTGAAGTATGACGGCTCGCTTTATTTTAGCATTTATTTGACAGCCCTTGCGCCAACGCGAGTGTAGGCAAATAACTCGCCAGACGCCTTAGATGTCTAAGCTAAACTTAGCCTAAGTTACTCCTTATAACATCAGTTATCTGCCAGATCGGTTTAAATCGGTCCCGCTGTTTCAGAGATAAGCTGGAACAAATAGACAAATAGATAGACAAGCATGCATACATTTTTAATAATATTTTTTCAGACCCTAAGCTAAAAGTAACCTAAGTCACTCCAATAACATAGGCTATCTGCCAGTGAAAGTTCGGCCAAAATCTGTCCGGCCGTTTTAGAGAGTAGCCGGTACAAACAGGCAGACAAGACAGACAGACAGATGAACAGATTGATGAAAATTCTAAATATTATTTTTTGGATCTAGGTACCTTATATACATTTCATTTTTATCATATTATGCATTTAGTGCAAAGCTATTAGTTTGAAATTACAAACATACTTCAATTTTATTTATTTGAATAGATGTGTAGAATTATAGATAATGTAAGTCAATACAAATTACAATGATATAACACATGAAAGGAACTTTACGACGTTACATTTTACCTAGAAAATAAACGCAATTGACCATCAACATGTTTTTATACTTGGAGGATAACACAAATTAACAGCTATAATTCTGCGCAAACCCTTTAGCGAGCGTTTTCATGTTTTATAATCCTGTTTCATGCTTTATTGGCCTCAACCCCTCACCGCCGGCCGCGTCTCATTAACACGAATGTGTTTATCTATATGTATTTCCCAACTATGTAACATGCAACAGTGAGCCTATAGGGAATTTTCCCCAGCAGCGGTCTATTACATAATAATGATAATATAATGCCGGTTTCATTGAAGCCAGGCTAGCTACGCATGTGTTATTTTTATATTGCCCAAGTGTGTGCGCAGTACACAAGAGCACTCTCTCTTGACCGACACGACTGGCCGAGAGATCAGGCGTAGGACCGGCTTTTTACATGCCCACGGATCACCATTTTTGTCAGACTATCAGGTGATCAGTTTCCAAACTAGGAAACAACATTTTTTTTCGTTATTCGGATTCGGGAATCGAACCCACGACCTCCAAGCCGAGAGCTGCAAGCTCTAGGTCATTGAACCACGGACGCCGTTGGTCTAATACATTGAGTATGTTTTTACATACAGCCTAATATATACTTAATATTTGCTAATTTATGCTAAATATATTATGACAAATTCGTTAAACATACCTATATTATGACATGTCACAATATACACAATAATATTATACGAGCTGGCAAACAAATTGTTGTGTACCACTCAGAATTGACTGTTCTGCGTTGTTCTAGTGGTACGGTTGCGACATGTCCAGTTTTTCCGAAAAAACATGCGACCATTTGCTTGGAAGTGCTTCGTGCGCGAACAACTTTTGTTGGATTTGGCTCATCTTGAAACACCCATACAGTCGACTGCTGTTTACTTTCGGGCTCATACGCGTAAATCCACGATTCATCACCTGTCACGATGTCATAGACGTGTTTTGAAGCACCGCGATCGTATTTTTCGAGCATTTCTTTCGACCAATCGACACGAGCCTTTTTTTGAGCGATTGACAAATTGTGTGGGATCCAACGCGAACAAATTTTTTTGACAGTTAAATGTTCATGCAATATTGAGTGTATGCTGGTCCCACTAATGCCTAAGGTTGTCTCTATCTCACGATAGGTCACATGACGATCTTGCAATATCAGTTCGCGCACAGCATCAATGTTTTTCGGAACAACAACTGATTTTGGATGACCTTCACGAAATTCGTCTTGGAGTGAACTCCGACCACGATTGAATTCACCATACCATCGATAAACACTGGTCCTTGATGGAGCTTCATCGCCATAAGTTGAATTAAGTTCATTCATGCACTGCTGCTGAGTTAATCCACGTCGAAAGTTGTAAAAAATAATCGCACGAAAATGTTCACGATTTAATTCTATTCTTGGGGGCAGATGAATCTTTTAATTTACTGTAAACAACACAAATAGCGCTCGTATGTCAAAACGTTCTGAGTACGTATAACCTCAAAAACATCTAACTTTACGTTAGAGCTGTCAGTTGACAGATTGCAACACAAGGGTTGCCCAATCCCGAAATATAAAAGGCAACCTATGTACTTGTAGTAGTTTTAAGTTCCGCATGTTCAGTTCAGTTTTAGTTTCTAGTTTACCCAACTAAAAAATCATATATTTTGGAGTTGAAACTTATTTTTGAAACAGATTAAATTGCTGAATAAAATGAAGTATCCCTTTATTTTTTAGTTATACTAATATAATAAAGAGATTCCTTTCTTTGTTTGTATCGAATAGGCTCCGAAACTACCGGACCGATTTTGATGAAATTTGGCACAGATAAAGAGTAGACCACGGGGAAGGTTATATTGTATAGGCTACTTTTTATTGCGACAAAATGCACGGTTCCTGCGAGATTTCCTTTAGCGCACACGAAGTCGCGGGCAAAGTCATCTAGTTGTATTATAAACAGAATTGATTGTTTGTGTGTTTGTTTACATTGAATAGGCTCCGAAACTGTTGGACCGATTTTGAGGAAATTTGGTACGAATATTGAAGACCACGGGGAAGAAAATAGGCGACTTTTTATAAAGGTCAAATTTACGGTTCCCGCGGGATTTTCTTTTGAGCAAAGTCGCAGGTAACATCCAGTATTGTGTATAATTGGGTAAAAAGTAAGAAACGCTTGTGGAGTAAGCCGATTACGTGTGAGCATTAGCGCTAAGCCTAAGTGGATTTGGTTAAATCAGTGGAGACATCGATTAAAAATATTGAATTTCAGGTGAGGACTTAGAACAGAATATAAAACAACACACACATGATAATAGTAATTTTGAAAGTATAGGAACTGTACATAAAGGTGGTCTTACCGCTTACAGTAGTTTCTTCCAAACAACCTCACTAATAAAATAAAATTAACGATATTAGATATATTATGATTAAATATTACCTGAACACGTTACATATTATAATATAATGAATTAAAAGTATATATATTATATAAACAACGTTTGCATTTATTATATAAACAACATTGCACAAATATAATACTAAAATATTCTATTATTACTTCTTATACTTAGTGTAAAAACATTTCAACCTTTGAGACTCGCTTAGTTGTTTTGCAAGCATCTAGGAGAAATATTTCTTCGATTACATAATTTAGCAAAATGTTACATTATAAAATTAAGCTGTTTTGATAAAGAGGAAGCGAAGAATTTTCTTTCTTCTCTCTGTGTTTTTACGGAGTGTCACCTTTGGGAACGCAACGGCTTTCAACGGCTTAGCAGATCCATGGTCACTAATTATAACGTAGTAATATTTTTGCGTGGCAGCCAAAGGGTTAATTGGGAAACAACAAAGCATTTAGCCAAGTTGCTATCGCTAATTACGACGACGAAGTTCAAAAACAAAAATGTATGGGATTTGCCATAAGCATCGCTATGTCATTTAGAGATGCATAATATTATGTCAAATCCCATACATTTTTCTTTTCAAACTTCGTCGTCGTAATTAGCGATGGCAACTTCGCTAAAGGCTCTCGAATACTAAAACCAAACTATTTTAAAATACTAAAATACTTTAGTAGTTTTGTAGCAATAGGATTATCAACAAAGCTTAACCATTGCGTTTCATGTAAACGATTGTATTGATTAATATGTTTGCCAGCTGCGGTCTGCTAGTCAGTAGCTAAGCCGCAAACGTTTACTGTCGCAATAATCCTATTAGGCATATCTCACACGAGTGCACTCGTATTTCACCCTTTTGTGAAGGGTTAGGTAATGAAGGCGGATTTAATTGCTGTTTTGCCCGTGTGTCGAGGTTTGCCTTTCATCCCGGTTCTTTGTTCTAAATTGTGTTTACAACGTTGTTTCACGCTAAACAGCTCCGTGAGAAACGGGCGATGGGTTAGTTTTTGTGTTACATGACAAAATGGACGCAGTCCGATCCGCGATCCGAACTTTACGTGTGCAACAACCCAAAAGGGTGAACCTTTTGGATGTTACAAAATGTTGAATTTTTTGGTTAGATTATCTGGCATCGGGCACTAGAGACATGTGACAAGTTATTTCGCAGTGACTTAAAATGAAGATGGCATATTCCAATTAAACTAATTGGGCGATTATTGTTTGTTACAAATGATGTACTTACAAGTTAAACTTTGCTTGTGATATATTAATACTGTGTTAAGACATTAAATAAAATACGTTACAAAATAGATCTCCTCTAAAATAGGTGCTTCATTATATTTGTATCGTACTACGAGAAAATAAAATTTAAAGTTATAATTTTTCAATAATATTTTTTATTTTCAATAAGTAACATTTTGAAATATTCAGTATATTAACTCTACTTTAGACGATACGTAAAATTTGAATACGATATTAATCGACAGAGCTGTAAGACATACGAAAATAGAAGGCCCTATCGTATAGGCGGCAGATCAAAGGGAAGCGGGGCTTTGAGCGCGCCGCTATGCCGGCCCTGCATGTACTATATATGTACGCCCTGTGTGTTCCGTTTTGTTTCGTGTAAATAATATTCTGGTTATTTCATCTATGTACACTGCACAGACATATAAGTTTGTAATTTACAGCCAGCAAAAATGTATTCGTCGAAGAACGGAATGAATTAATATAGAGAGAAATGTAGTATATACAGCATAAATATATTATTTGACTATAGTGTAATAATGTACGCAAAAATAATTAAAATAATATTGAAAGTCAGATTTGTATATAACTTAACATTCAAATCTGTTTGAGAAAAAAAATATCGAAGAATTCAATGTTCGAACTGAAAATAACCTCTACTGGTGCTCTACTGCTGTGCTGTGCTGGTGGTACTCTACTTTTCAGTGACCGGTCTACCTCCCCCGACAGAGCGGTGTTATGTGCTTGTCTGTCCGTGGCATCGTAGCTTCCAAACAGATGAACCGATTTTGATCTATTTTTTTTTGCTTGAAAGCCGACATTAATAAGAGTGCTCTTAGCTATAATTCAGCTCGCTCACTGCTTGAAAATTCGAGGGTTACTTAATATTCATAATTTTGTTTATTTGAGTTGCTTTAACTCATAAGAAAACATTGTAAGTAACTAGAAGGCAATCGAAATGTAATTAAGAAACTAAGAATTGGTAACTGAAATCTTGACTTCACCATAAACTGGAGGAAAACTCCAGAAATATTTTGGGCTGCATCGATAGCATTATTCACGTTAATGTTCTCACCACTAACAATGGGTGAGCGTGACTTATGTCGCATAAATAAATATTCATTTAGCCATACGTCTCACTAATTTACAGCCGATCCCCGAACGATATATCTACGAAAATATAAATCTCGAGACATTTTTCTTCGCCTTATCTCGAGAGACCACGTCTAGTCCCGTCCTGCTCGCTCGTGTGTATCGTCACATAAGTCCGTTTCGTTCCCGCGGCATTTATCATTGCGCCGGCCTCCCTTTATTCAGTACGTTTTATTTACTTTAGGCTCCATAATGGATTTATTCTCTTCCGTCCCCTGACCTTGTGTTTGTCTTTGACTTTTGAATCTAGTAAAGAATCGTTTTGACCTCTATTGTTGTGGCAAGGGATGAACTCTTAAGTAGAGTTTTCAAAATAAGGGTCAGTTCACACGGAAACGAGCCAATACGGGACGCTGCGCTGCATTTTTAATGTCAAACTGCGCCGCTGTGCACATCCGGGCGCCGCTCTTGCGATGAAACTAGTAGCTTTTTGTGTAGTAAATTAATTTTGAATCACTATTTTAAAAATAAAGCACCGCATCGCGCAACGTCTTGTTTCGGTGTGAGCTGGCCCTAAGTCTAGCTCTGCTAAACTTTATTCAAGAATCTAATCATTACTACTAATAAATTACTTTTATATTAACTACTGAAAAGTTTAGTCACTCGACAATTAGGAAAGAATTGTACATATTTGGACGTACGTCATAAATGAAACTATCCTTAAGTAATTTTCACTTGGAGATCTAGGATCTGTGTCAGAATTTTATCACGTAGGTAACACGTCATGATATGAAAAGTGCCAATGCTTTAAGAAACTTTATATTCTTTATAATGTAGACCCATTAAGGACTAATAATAATAACTAATAGGTTTAAACTATGTATCCTTCATTCAGATCCATCTTAATCTAAATGTAAACAGATAAAACAATAGCGCTCTATAATGCTACCATTATAAATGACACTTACTTACAGATAAAGAAGCACATATACTCCGGAATCAGGAAGGCCGTAGAAAATTCTAAGCATTGAAAATAGAACTCTGCGCTAATATTAGGTCCTTACATATGAAGTTGGCGTTTTGTTGTACTGGCTACTTTGATCTCAAATATATCTTCTTTGGTTAGGAATTCCAATTTCAAATTTATACCGCTATTTACTCATGCATTTGTGTTTCGAAAACCGTAATTCATTTGTTTTTTCCTCTTTTGGTTTTTTCTTTGCGTCACTCTGTTTACAAAATGGAAAACTTGAAATATCGTATTATTTTCGAGTACGAGTTCCACCGTGGCGCCAGTGCTGCAGAAACGGCTCGAAAAATTAATGATGTGTATGGCGGCGGTGTCGCAAAAGAAAACACAGTGCGTTTTTGGTTCCAACGTTTTCGTTCTGGAAATTTTGACCTGCAGAACAAGCCCCGTGGACGGCCGGAGACCAAAGTTGATAATGAAGAATTGAAGGCTATTGTGGAAGCGGATCCATCGCAAACCACATCCAAGTTAGCTGCAGGCTGCGGTGTTAGTGATACAACTGTTATAATCCACTTGAAACGAATTGGCAAGGTGAAAAAGCTTGAAAGATGGGTACCTCATGACGTTACATTACTCAACCGGCACAATAATGAAGGGATTTAAATCGAATCATTACCTGTGATGAAAAGTGAATCCTGTACGATCATCGGAAACGCTTATCGCAATGGCTGAACCCTGGCGAACCAGCCAAAGCCTGCCCCAAACGAAAATTTACTCAAAAAAAGTTACTGGTGAGCGTTTGGTGGACTAGTGCCGGTGTCGTTCACTACAGCTTTCTTAAATCGATCCAGACGATTACGGCAGATGTCTATTGCCAGCAACTGCAAATCATGATGGAAAAGCTAGATGCTAAATAACCGAGGTTGGTCATTCGTTCTAGGCCACTGCTGCTTCAGGACAACGCTAGACCATACACTGCACAACAGACGGCTACCAAATTATAGGAGCTTTAATTGGAATGTCTAAGACATCCACCTTACTCCCCAGATCTTGCTCCAACAGATTACCATTTTTTTTCTAAATTTGGATAACTTCTTGCAAGGGACAAAATTCAACTCCGATGGGGCAGTCCAAAGCGCCTTCAAAGATTTTATTGATTCCTGTCCGAATGGTTTTTTAGTAAAGGTATCAATGAACTACCTATGAGATGGCAAAAGTGCATAGATAGCAATGGTATATACTTTGATTAAATAAATATATTATGTTTAAAAAAATCTACTTTATGTTCCTCCTTTACAAAACGCCAAATTCATATGTAATATAATACCTAGTATAATAGAAATGAAAATCGAACACATGAGTGTCGAGTCAAATGTCAATTTCACATATGACAGCTCGACACTCGAAACTTCCATTTTCAACTATAATATATTGCAGCGCAGAGTTCTATTTTCAGTGCTCTGAATTTTCACCGGCGTTCCGGATTCCGGAGCATATAGTTCCAGCCTTAGATTAAATTACATCAGAAGCGCAATTATCCTAACTGTTAATCGATATACATAATCTCGGTTCGGACTTCGGTCAACGCGCCGACTCATTTCATGCCATATTCGTCTCAGTATTTTCTCTTAATTTATTTTTATTTATTAATTGTACATTATTTATGATATTAAGTCCATGCAATGAAGTTTACACAGAATTACAGTTTATTTGGTTCAAGAATTTTGGTAAGTCTTCCAAACAATCTACTTTGAAGTTTTTTTAATGCTAGCTTGTTATTTTGATTGTTTGTTGTTTTGGGTTTATTTTTTATTTTTTTATTTATTTAATCTATTCCCTTGTTTCTGTTTTTTTAAGTATTATATGAATGACATTTCTTAAGTAGATAATATTTCACCCATTTTTGGAATAATTGAGTAAAATTAATAGCGCTCCTGGGTGGGAGGCGTTTGATTCGCACTCTAGAGACCCATAAGTTCGATTATCAGCTTGTGGCGTGCGACTTTTTCAGATCTCAAGTACATTATACGGACGCTCTAATGGTAAAGGAAAACATCGTGAGGAAATCAGCACATAGTTGGCCCAGACGTATTGACCAGTCATTCCTTTGGACTAGGCTACGTTGTGTCCTGTGTGCTTGGGCAGCCATACGACATACCGCCTGTCCCAGAAACTGAACGATGTTTTGTATGAAGGTATGTTTTAGGATTTTGAGTAAAATTAAAATAAAGCACCAAGATAACTTTTACATTTAAGATGCATCTCATTTTAAAGCAGGATTGAACCATATACCTACCAATATTACATATGAGCTTGTTTTACGTGCCTCATCTTTGTCAGTGTTCAAATTCCACATATTTCCCGTCTTCAAAGTGAAGGAGTTTCGCAATTATCGGTATCGAAATTAAAAATTCCATAACTCCATGCGTTCGCCGGAGTTCCAGAAAAATGTTCAAAGCCACCTAATTGGATACAGACTACAGACCACTACAAAGGGGGATGTTTGAGATAAAAATGAAAATTAAATCTTCCAACTGGATGGGCAGAGTAATGTTTTTGACGGTACCGGAGGCGGCGCGGCCGGGGGAGGCGGAGGGGGGCCGCCGCAAATCGACTATCAAAATGCCGACAAAAAGTTGTGTTTCCACGCAGACGGCGCGACCGGTTGCGGATTGTACTTTTTTGGGAGGTTTTTTATTCGGACAGTTTCGTTCTAGCGATTGGGAAATTTCACAATACTCATTGTGCTTTACCGATAAAAGTAATATTCAATTAAAATTATATTGTTAAAGCGAAATCAAAACATGAAAAATTAGCTATGTTGTGTTTATGTATTATACAAAACTAAAGCCCTCCTACAATATACCTAATATGATGTAATATTATATGCTGTATAGTGTAAAACTAAATTGAAAGGAGTCAAAAAGAGTAGGGTATTGGAAATACGGAGACTTAGGTATGAGAAAAAGACACAGGTCTAATTTCCCTGACATTGGATCACTGAAGGCTTACAAACATTTTTATATCCCTTTTTACAAAAATTATACCAACGGAGGAGTTGCACGGTTAAAGTTATATGGAGGAGGAGTGAACTTCACCAATAGTTTGTATTTAATTTAATGTACTTAAAAGTACATTAAATTAACAAAAATAACTTTACACACAACCTCAGATATATAATTCACACCACCATGCGTTTGATACAAGTTTCAATTTGCTTTTTTCATTCAATGGACAACATTAACATTTTTTTCGTATCTAAGAGGCAAAAGAACCCTTATAATTTCCATATTAAAAATAAAATGAATTACGGGCAAAGTTCGACCACTGGGCGACCACTTGTACTGAACACCAATAAATAATTATGCCAAAATACACACAACTTCCTTACCTTTCTTCATAGCCGTCATATCAGCCCCATTACAAGGCATCGCTTGAGGCCCTGGACTCAGGCTATGGAGCTGGTACGGCGGTGTCCTGGTGTCGATCTGCGCGGGCCAGGGTGCTCTCGGCCAGGGTGCGGCAGATGGGGTTCCCAGCAACCGCAACCGCTCGTACACCGGCGTGGAACAATCCGAAGGTTGCTGGTTGCTGGACTTCTCCTTTTGTGCTGCTAGGTTGCGGAGCACGCGGTTGATGGAGGATACCTAGGGGAAGAAGAGTTGTTTTAATAGATATTTACAGCATTGAGAAATAGAGACAACGGACGGTTCAACATTTCGATACATATACTAATCTATGTACTATGTCACGAATACATTGCGCATTACTGGATTTTATCTCAGAATTTTCAGAATTTTTCTGGATTTTGGTAGAAATTAAGTGAGACTATATTTTAAATCGTAACACTATAACAGCGTTTTTCAAAATATTGAAGAGTTAAATCAAATATATCGTTAATAAATAGTACAGTTAAGCATAAAAGTTGTGTTTACGTTAATAATAATTTGAAGTCCTGAAGATCGATTCTGCTAATTAAATCTGACAGTAATACAGTTACGATCCAGTTCCAATATGTTAAAACTTCAAAATGATATTTATTATTATTATTTATCAGAATAAACGTCAAGCCAACGTCAAACCCGTTTTGATTTGTCCAACTCCAAAAATTTGTTTATGCTATCAAGACGATTCTTTTATATAATTCAATAAAATTAAATTGAAAGTGTGTGTTAATTACGAGAATTGTGTTCTAGTGGAAAAAACCTGGTACATTTTATAATCGCAAAATATTCTGAGTAAAATCAATGATACTATATCGTGTTGCTATTGATAATAATTAATAAGTGGTACAGTTAAGCATAATTAAAAGGTTCTGGGTTAAAAAACTGGTTCATTAAATGACTGTTAATATTAGGGTTACCAGATTTATTTTCAGCCTCTAAAGGACAACTGTTTAATGTTTATGTAAGCATACAAATACAGGATTTCAGTTTTTTACCTTGGACAAAAAAATTGTGTGTTATTTTAGTTTTTGATATTTTCTGAGGATTAAGCGAGTTTAAGCATAATGAATATTTTGATTAGTTTTAGTGCGTCCAAGCTTATGTGCATGGGATATTGGGACCACATGTGCGTGAGTACTGCGTACTTTCTATCCCTAGATCGCTCGATTTACGGGACAGCGCTAGTCCCGGCTGCGGCGGGACGTTTTAGTTAATACCTAAAATACGGAACGACCCGGGAAATACAGGACGTGTGGCATCCCTAGTTAATATCTGCAGGTATAATCTACTCGTGGTGTCTCGGGAGGTGACGACATGGGTTCAGAAAGGCGTGCGACGGAGCCCTTTGATTTGGGTGGAGGTATTGTCTACAAAAAAAAAATTAAAATGTATCACTGTAAAGATGTTTTTTGATTAATCCTTTTTGAGGTTCACTGTGTACCTACATCTTACGTCCTCTGTGGCTCAGTGGTTAGCACGTCAGCGCTCAAGCCGGAGGTCGGGGGTTTGAATCCCTCCGGGGGAACAAACAGTTTTCGTTGTTCCTGGGTCATGGATGTGTATTAAATATGTGTGTAATATAATAAAAAACTTAAATATTATATAAAGTAAATATACTTCCCATTATGTGGTATCTGTAACATTCAGTTCAGTTCTTTGGATACTTAGCACGGGGCCAGATTGTCGTGGTGTGAAGCGTTCATAGTTTTTACTGTTAACGTCTATACCAGTGAAAAAACAGCTTAGGTCGTGTAGGAAGGCTATGTTGGTTTGGTATGAATTTGACAAACCTCCACCTAGGTACTAGAACCTACCATAATACTGAACCTGTTTAAGATGAACCCATCTATGTTATCTCCATCGAAGTTCAATTATCATCCTACGTGCGTGCGTGACCCGTTACCGTACATGAAGTACGTAATAATCGTAACTGAATATTGTGATAGGTGTTAACCGATAGGCCACCCAGCCTCGTGGAAAGCCGAAAACGGCTAGCCAACTGTCACTGTCATGTGACGGAACGGACGCGTAACTTAGACGTAGGAAGGCAAGGCCGTAAGACGATAGACGGTAACCCGAGCCGCAGCCGCGCGGTGGTCCGCGCCGCCCGCTGACTGGCAGCTGACGCGATGCCCGATGGACCGCGAACGCGCCACGTTCGAAAAACGAAGACTTTTTTTCGTAAACACCCATTTTGTCTTTCACTTTGTTAGTTGACAGTATTTGAATATCATTAAAGAGTTAGAGAATCGGTACACGTTTTATGAAATTTGATATCATATTTCTCTTTTCCTTATCAATTTAAGTTTGCACATAAAACGAAGTGTTCCAATAAAGTAGAAACTTTGAAATATCGTATTTCTTCGATTAGAAATTTATAACAAGCTATGTTTTCAATTAAACGCGATAAGTCTCGACCGTCCAACTAGAAAAATGATTTGTGATAGGGTTGCGAAACTCATTTGCAAGTATTCTTCGCAAAATCAGATGGAAAATTTTAATAAGCTCTACAAACAAAAAGTAAAGGATAATTAAATGCGAACGAAACAATTGTTTTCTTCAATTGTTTCTACCAATTAGCACGGGCTATTTGTTCATTAGACGTTTTATTTACAAATGAAGTAGTCTAATATTTATTAAAAAGGTTAAGGAATTTTAAACAAACAATATTTTGATTGTAAAGTCAATAGGTAAGCCTTTGTTTGCATTTCAAATAATGGACATTGAAGTATTGATTAACAAAGAGCCATAATTATAATATTTGCAATCAAACATATTATATTTTAAAAGGTTTAACGTAGTGCAAAACCATGTGTGACCATGTGTGAAAACGTCTGTGCAGTGGTCGATTTCTCGCTCGAAAAAAAGGAGAGGACCTGTAAACGGCCCTTAATTCGATTTACACGCTCAGTGACTTGTTTCCACAATTGTACTTACCTAATACACCAATTAGTAAATAACCCTCTCGTGGTATTTACGTATGTGGTGCATTTCGACAATGTTTTGCCAACAAAGACATTTTTCAGACGATTAAACACTTAGGTAGTTTTAAATATTGTATTGTATAGAGAAGAAAATCTATTGGTAGAAAAAAACAATATTAAAAAACCAGCCAAGTGCGAGTCAGTCTTATGCAGGAACCGTACAAAACGGCAAAAAAATCAAAACGCCTGTAAAATATTTAGATATTTTATTATGTTTTTAGTATTTTTTGTTATAGCAGTGCCACAGAAATACATCATCTCTGAAAATTTTAACTATCTGGCGATCACGGTTCATGAGATAGGTCCAGCCTGGTGACAGACAAACAGACAGACGAACTGAAGGACAGCGGAGTCTCAGATAAGCTCTGGTTTTCTAGGATAGCGTGGTCGTCATACAGCAACGCCGTTTTGTATGTAAAAACGGTGAAAATAACTGCTCTCTAGTAAGCCGTGCCGTTTTGTTTACATAAAAAGGTTAATTTACCGCTGTATTACGTCCGCTATGTTACAGCAACGCTATCCTAGGAAATTTAATAGGATCCAGTTTTCCCCCTTTGGGTTTAATAAACGAAAAGTAGTAAGTAAATGTGAAAAAAAATCTTTCGATACGGAACAGTGTATCACTTTACTTTTTTCCAGACTTTATAGACTCTGTTAATGCCGAACACAATATAAAAGCATAGAAGATAGAAATTTCCTTTCATTCTAAAAAAATCCTTTTCCTACTACTAGGTATTATAATGTAAAAGTTTGTGAGTTTTCCTACTACTAGGTATTATAATGTAAAAGTTTGACTACTGCCATACCAAATGTCACAAAAACGGGGTTTTGTGACATTTGGTATGGCAGTAGTCAAACTACTGCCTCTGGATTATTTATAATCCAGAGCCCAGTATTTATTCAAATAACATAGGCTACATTTGATTCCGAAAAAGTACAGTGAAGCAGCAAAATATTTGTACAAAATTCTTTATTAAAATATTTAGTATAAGTTATGATGGGGCTGGCATGCCTTGTATGGAAAAACCCTCTTAAAAAAGGAAAGGTATAAAAGGTATAAAATTTTGGCCCATAATCTGGCAACAAGCTCAGCCTGAGCTACTACTACGATCTTAGTTCCCAATAGTAGGGTATACTAACAAACAGTCAGACAAATTTACAGTAGCGCCTTCACTACGTGAAGTACCGCGTCATTACGGTCATGTACAATTTGGGCAAAGTGACGACCTCTGTGGCTCAGTGGTTCAGCGCGTTGGTGCTCAAGTCGGGGGTCGCGGGTTCGAATCCCGCCGAAGGAACAAATAGTTTTTCTCTATTCCTGGGTCATGGATGTGTATTAAATATGTGTATAATATAATAAAAACTTAAATATATGTATAGTATAAAAGTATTAAATATACTTCCCGTTTTCTGGTACCTGTAACACAATTTCTTCGGATACTTAGAACGGGGCCAGATTGACGTGGTGTGACGCTTTATATATTATTATTATTATTACAATTACATTAGGTACAATAGAGAAACATTACAATTTTTCTATTTTAAAGTTCCTGCTCGACCAGTGTTTAATCATTTTCCTTTGCACTGGGACGAGTCAAAATCTAAAATCACGAAGGAAGTGACCGCAACGACTGCATACGAGTATGTGTGCGTGCGTATGATTCAATGGTGCTGTTAGGCGATTTTCACCTTATGCCTGGTCGGGCGTGGGTGGTTTTACCGAGAGTATTGTGCAGTGTATTCGGTACTCGTTGTTTTTCACACAACGCCTGACATTTTTTTCCATATGAAAACGAAGATTGCCGAGGGCTATTAGCAACATGGTTTTACTGTATGTCAACTGTAACTCTACTTTTTTATGCCTCAGTTAAGTGGATATCAAATGCCCGGATATAGCACTGGAAAAAACCTTTCCATAAAAACTTTGCATTTAAGGTTTCTACACCCAAAATGAAGGACAGGGTGTGCTCGTATTTCCTGTGGGTTTTTTTAAACCCAGAGTTTTCCGTTAAAGCGCTATCTAAACCAAATTATTTTAAAACGTAGGAGTGCCATGCTTCGAGACGAACGGGCCGGCTCGACTGGATAAATACTACGGCCTCACAGAAAACCGGCGTAAAATATTGCTTGCGTTGTGTTTCGCCGAGTGAGTGAGGTTACCGGAGGCCCTAGAGTGGATGGGGATTTTAAGGACCAGGAACGATTCTGCTAATTAAAATCGTGCAATAATACAGTTACGACCCAGTCCCTATATGTTTATACTGCAAAATGGTATTCTCATGTACGTCAAACCAACGTCAAACCCGTGATAGGTCCAAACTACAAAAATCAGCTTATGATATCAAGACGATTCGTTTATAATTCAATAAAAGTAAAATGAAAGTGTAAGCTTTGAAAGTGTTATGAGTTAATTACGAGAATTGGGGTTAATTGGAGTGACACTTGTAAATTGTCCATGGGCGGCGGGAATCGGTTACTTTAAAAAAATATATTAAAAATCTCTTCATATCTTTACAATTTTTTTTACTGTGGTTTAGTTTTTATTGCTTTAGATTTTATTTCATATTTATCTAACACGCGTCGTTTACACGATACTGCCATCATTCTAACTGCAATTTGCTTTAGTCAGTGGGGAGAGTGAATGTGAATAGAAAATTTTGAGTACTTATTCGTAATTTTTTTTGTATCGGGTAGAAAGTGGATCCAGCAATATAATTAGAATGTGTATGTAACATTTTAACGTCGCCGTTTATGCTTAATATAGTGTGGTAATTTTGGTATTTTATGTTAAAAAACAATGCGTATAAGTATAACGAGCACACGTAAATAAAAAATAAATTACATTACCCGCACCTAGCGTCAAACGGGACGGTAAAAAGTATGAAAGGTGCCCCCTAAATACCGGGTGAGGTGAAGCGCGAAAATTATCTTATATTTGCTCAGACGCCGTGAACGTGGGGCGCGAATACTTTTCAATAAGCTTAGAGAGCGATTTTTTTAGAGAATCTTGTTCTGCGTAAAACGGAACGCAAATAGAGGGACGCGAATCGATAATTTCTATGATATTTGTCTTTCTAATCACGAATTTGGATGTTTATTAATGTATCAGTTTGATTTGTGATTTAGTTCGGGGATCGTAAAAAAGTTGTGAGCATTCGGTTTGGTTGGTGTCTATGATGATTAGGTGTTTGACATGGAGCCAAAAACCGGCCAAGTGCGAGGTGAACTCGCGAACTAGGAAAAAAAACATGTTTGCTGTAGAGGAGCCCAACTTAAATATTTATTATATTCTGTTTTTAGTATTTTTTGTTATAGTGGCAACAGTAATACATTCTCTGTGGAAATTGCACTGTCTACCTATCAAGGTTCATGAGATACACCCGGTGACAGATAGCCAGACTAAGAGTCTGGCTATCTGGTGTCTTAGTAATAGGGCTCCGTTTTTACCTTTTAGGTACGGAACTCTCAAAAGCAGGTAGGGTCACATGCAATAACACAGATATTATTTACAACGCGTTCAGGTAAAGAAAGGAACTGAAAAAATGAAGTCAACAGAACATGATCTGAAGCCCAATTCTCGTATTTAACTTACACTTTCTATAAACCTCCTCGTATCATCCTTAATAATACGCGAGGCTATAGAAATTAAAAAGTACCCTAATTTTAACCGAGAAGATGGCTGGGTAGTTGGGATCCAATAATTAACAAAATAAAATTTAATTTAAAAACACCGCGGCTTCAAGATACTGTTAGTATGTTTTGCGTGGACCGGGACACAAATAATAATTGAAGAATCTTCGGGAAGTTTGAACAACTTCAACAAATGGGACAATTGACACCTCAGTACTCCCGTGACCACGGCCGCTGGAAAGTAGCCGAAACGTCGGTAAAAAGAAAAGTGACACCGCGACACAATCCGTAAGTGTTTAAAACAAGGAACAATATTCGCGTAAACATAAGAATACAATTACACTTTCTGTTTACTTTCGATGGATTACAAATGAACTGTGTTGTAATCATAAACTGACCCAAAGTTACTTAGTAGTTAATCTAATACAGCGTTTGACGTTTGTTTGACGTTTATAAGAATACCATTTTGCTGTTAAACGAGATCGAGACAGTATGGAAACTGTATTATTGTGAGATTGATTTACCAGAATCTACCTTCAGATACACATGATTACGATATATATCAAATATGTAGTTAAAAGAAATATCGTTTATAACGTAATGTCAACTAAATGATTAAGGGGCATCACAGACGACGAAGATAAGTACCTACTATAATATTTTATGTTATGCTGAAATATCGCTAATTTGTATAATTGTATATGACAATTGTACAATTGTATAATGTATATGAACTATCACAGACAGCTATAATACTATATATTTACATATTACGTACTTTAATATGAAATATATCCAGGCATCTTAAGATTAAATATTATAATATCTTCGCCGTCTGTGACACCCTTTAAAGTCATTCTATATATACTTAACGAAGTTTCATTGCTTTAACACAACCTGATTTTCACCTGAAAAATGGTTTTAACACAGGGCCCCCAAAAAGTCTAGCGCTATCTTGTACAATACGCTATCGTAGATTATTATTTGCTGAACATAAAAGCTGTGCATTACGTATTGTCGAGTACGGAGGGGGCCCACAATGGGTACCTGCTGGGCATTGTAGCTCAAGTCGGCACTTTGCGACTCAATATTTTGGGTGACTTTTCTCAGATGGTTGCAAACTAAGCGAACAACTGTGCACCTCTCTGCTTTTGTTTTTTTTTGTTTGTACAGGAATCCATTCTGGAATTAATTTTATTTTTTGTTCATTCAATCAAAAATATATTGCAATGAGTTAGAGCGCTGCACGTTGAGGATTTTGCACTACCCGTGTATCATGTTCCCGGCGTTTGCAAACTAATGTTTTTGTAACTGTTGTGTTAGATTAAGGGCCTGTTGCACAATCTAATGATAGCTTTCTTGTATGTTTTGCTTCTGTCGCTCGATAAAGCGGCGATGAAACCTCCGAATAAGCTATCCGACACTTATTTTAGTGAAACAGACAAGCTACTACTACTATAAATGTGAAAGTTTGTGAGGATGGATGGATGTTTTTTACTCTTTCACCCAGAAACTACTGAACGGATTTAGATGAAATTTTGTATGGTAGTAGTTTAGACTCTGAATTAAAACATGAGACTTTTTATCCCGTAAAAGTTTAGTATTCCCGTGGTATATCCGCTACTATATTTACGCGAGTAAAAATTTATAGACGAATTTAACGATTTTATGGTTGGATGGTAATAATACTTACGGTTTCAGTACAATAATATTATTGCGTATTTTGTACGGTACTTCTTTGGGAATAATGTTATTATCAATTCTGATTAAAGTTCAACTATTTTAATACTTGAATACGTTTTGAGTATAAAATTATTTATAATTATCTTTAAAGTTAATCCAATTGCATAAAAAAGTTTTAACAATAATTAATTGGAAGTGAAATATTATCGAGCATATTTAACACCATAACGAATATACAATTATACACATTGTTAACGCGACTAAAATATTTTTCGGTTTTCGGTACAATGCAAACGTGGACATGAAAATAGTGAACGGAATATTCAAAATCTATTCATTATTTAATAAAAATCAACAATGGACACTAATAAATGCACTTCTTCTTATAATTGAAATAAAGGCAGACCGCACTCCGCCCTTGCACGAAATAAGCAAAGACGAAAAAAAAATCCCGCCCAATCTTGAGATGACAGCGCGAGTCAACACTTAATTCGAGCTATTCCCACGATTCGAATTTAAATTTAATTGTCGATTTACTATTGTGTGCAATCAAAGAAATGGGTCAATACGTCGAGCTCATAAATGTATTGTTTGATCGAGACTTATAGGCAGTTTGTCAATACACTAGTGCATTGTGCGCCAGCGGGGCGCTGGGCCCCTAGTTGTATTAAATTGAGTCTAAGGTGTTTCGCTCCTTACAATCGCCATTCGAAATCATTTGAGAGTGAAATGATATGCAACCATTTATTAGGTGCTTTCTCATAGGCGGCTGCTGTGACGATTAATAATTAATAAATACCAGTGATGAACGCCCCTCTATTATTAATTATCTCATAAGATTACTTAAGCTTTACTTACTAAATAGGGATGATGACTACATCTAAAATATTTAGTTTCATTTAATATACTCAGAAATATTGAGGCATTACTACTTGGTAAATGTAAAAAAATATAATATTTTGTGTAATTTAGTAATTAGATACCTACATCTAAAAAGTACATAAAAGTTTTTTTTTGTAATATTAGTAAACAAAACCTACATCATTAGTTTACTTACATCATATACAAAAACTTTTATTATGGGAAGTATGAAGTTAAACGCCACAAATATCGGACATATTTACAAATATGTTCCTGCGGCCGTATACTTCATACACTTTAACCTAGGCGTGACGTCACAGCTAGGTACGTCTTTAGTATGGAGCGTTTTCACGAGACTACCTTTTAGAAATCGCTGTACCTTTGAATATATTGACATTTGATGTACTGTTTCTGCTGAGAAGTTACTCATATTTAAGAGTACTATTCATATTTATTACTTATATTTAAGAGTATTTAAGTAATATTTTTTTGTCATCTAATCAAATTATAAGCATATTCAACTCTAAAATAAAAGTAAGATATTATGTTCATAAAATCATAAACAATACTTTTCAGGCAACATTTTCTTTAGATGGCACGTATTTTCTTCTGTGTTTGATGATACTCTGCTCATAAACAATAGAGTTGAAAATCGATGTACTGAGTGTCGAGCTGTCATTTATGACATTGACATTTGGCTCGACACTTTTTTTTAAAATTTATTTATATATGGCATCGGCTTATAACCATTTGCCAGTGTCAAGTTAAAAAGGCGGGAAATAGAACTTTCGTTTTAATTTTCAACACCGTATTCCTAAATCGTCAAGTCTAAAGTCTAGCCAAAGTCCAAATAAATAGTCAGTGCAGTCCATGAGTCATGTCGATTCAGTAAAGTGGTAGAAGCTTTACTGAAAGTTCCTAGGGAGTTTTGGAGGGAAACTCAAAATAGCGCGTTTTTAGAAGTTGTACCACTTGCCCACACTTATGCACGTTAACGAATATTTAATGGTTAATATTCTACCAATATTACATATTACGAACTGAAATAGCACAAATTTATGAAAAAAATGCAAAATCCACAACGTCACCCATTGAATTCCCCGGCAAAAGTCCGACTCGATACTTAACTGATCAATGAACGAACTGATCAAACAGTTAATTATAAAGAAGAAGTATCTCTGCGCTAATACAATAGTATTAGCGCAGAGTTCTATTTTCAATGCTCCGAATTTTCCCCGGCCTTCCGGATTCCGGATCATATTATAGTGCCAGCCTTAGGGCATGTTTCACAATCTCCTAATAAGTGCGAATAGGTTATCTGAAAGTTTTATCGCTTACTTTATACTGAGCGACAGAGACAAAACGTGCGATTATGGTATCTGACACTTATCAGTAGATTGTGGACCATGATCTTAATATTTAATACCTACCTTATAATACCCAATAGTCGTTCGCTGACTGCTAAGCATTTTGATAACGCTCTAAACAACAAAAAATATTGTATTTTATTGGGAAAATATTGTATTTTCCCTTTTTTATTAATTTCCAGTCGACAGTCAGCGATTTTCCGCTAGATGTAAGGGTGTTGCCAGAATAATAAATGCCCGTCCAAATCCAGGAACTGGCTGGCGTAAAATTGATTATTGATTTGTTTTATTTTATTATGTGCCATGGATAAGGGTAAACCTTTCTACTCGAGTGGGTTTAATATGATGCGTGACGAAGTAATTATGATATATATCGCCGATCTACTCAGTTTTCGGAAGCTTATTTGTTGTATTGTACATATTATATACCCACCATACGAGTATTATTATATCTTTCAAAATCCTTTATTAATTTTGTTGACTTTACAGACCAGAGTAATTTTACCTCTGACCGGAACTTAAGCACCGACGACACAAGCATCATTCTCATAGATATTCAGAGGTAAAATAACTCGGAATGTACTGTACTTAATTTTTTAAAATTATATATTTAATTAATTTAATAATTATGAATTTATTCAAAACCTCATACACACGTTTTTTTTCTAGACTTAGTAAGTGTCAAATAAGTACATAATTTGAGGGCCTATATATGGACCTATATATTTCGAGGACTTATATATCTATCATCGCCTGCTTTTTTTTTAGTTAAAAAAATATTTTTATTCTGAAGAGAATTTAAATTGCATTAATTACCAAAATATCGCGCCAGTTTAAACAGCCGACACAATTAAATACCTCGAATCTTTGAGACCCAACCAAATGGCAAAGTCAATTGTGTTTATCACGCGAACCGTTCTTGGTCGTCAATAATTTTATTTTAATGACAATAATTCCAGCCATCACTATTATTATTTATAATAGTATAATAGTGTATTATTGCGCCATGTACGGGGATGAACGCTCGACTGAATCAGAATGACAACTTCAACGGTATTTTATTTAAGACCCGTTTGTTTTGTTCGAACATTCGTTACTTTTGTTTGATTCGAAAAAAGAATACGGTTTGACGCGTGCGTTTTTTGACTTTATTTTTTTTTCCAGTGAATTATTTGGCAATGATTTTTCCAATACATTCGTGCATCACGTTGAGCTATTGTTATGTATGATTTTCTAAATTATTTTTAACTGTTAATTAACTACTGCATTTATTAGGTGTGCTAAACGTTTTTGTATAAGATCTTTGTACAAGATAGTTAGAGTGGTGCTGAAAAGGTCGCTATTTTCGAAAACGGCCGAGGAACTTTTTATTAATAAACATATTAGGTATTACCTATCTAGTAGGTATAAAAACTTAATAACTTAATAATAATATAAAAACTACAGCTAGAACCCAGAATTTTTAATTGAGCCAAAATAAAGCAAATGAAATCTTGATGGGTTATTCAAAGATCACTTTTTGTTGCTAGTCTCGAAGTTGCTAGGCCTTTCTTGTTGCTATTCTCAAAGTATCAACAGTCAACATCTTTTGTTATTATTGTGCGTGCACCAATTATAGTCATTTCATTTATAAGCTAACATAAAGTGCCATTGAATTTAATTGTATAACGTATGTCATGTTTTCTTCTCTATGTATAGTAGGGGAAATATCCTGTAGTAAATTCAAATTATTTTATTGTAACACATGCATTAAGACATTTCTTTTATAAAAGCCGGATGCCTAAAATAGTAGGTTCCTTAAACCTTGAGTTAATTTTATCTAATGACTAGATGTTACCCGCGACTTCGAGCGCGCTGAAGGAAATCTCGCGGGAACCGTACATTTGAACGCGAAAAGTAGCATATATCCTTCCCCGTGATCAACTCTATAAACTATACATCAGTTCTGCTCTATGATATACATTAAAGTCGGTTAAGTAGTTTCGGAGCTTCAATTCAAAGAAACAAACATACAAACGAACAAATTTGTTCCTCTTTATAATTATTACTATAGATAAACGTAAAGTACAAGATAGTGACATAAGCCCTAATAAATAACATGTTGAATTGATCGCACTCATAATAATATCTATAATTACAGACAACTGACACCCCATAATCACCGAATTAAATCGCGCGTCGAATCCCGAAAAAAAAACTCATAAATATTCAACAGTTACGCAGATCTCGATAGTGCTGTTATTACATTTAATACCCACCCTCGAACAACAAAAACCCTTAGAGGACATCGTTTAAGCACAAAAGCGACACTGCACAGTGTCCGCCGCATAAAATTATCATAAACAGATAGAGCGAGACGGGGCAACATATTAGCAATGGTGCGAGAGGGACGCACGCATCAGGTCATCCCCAGCGAGTCTTCAGTGTTGCCACATTCGTAAATTTCATAGGTGACAATGCAGTGACATGTCATTTGAACTGCAGGGGCATTCGTGTTGTGGGGTAGTTCGATAATAACTCATAACTCATGTTAACTCGAGGAGGGTATCGTAATGACTATGAATTCTGATTTAGATCGAAACCTATTATTGTATGGTGACGATTTCGCGCTGTCAACGCGCCGCGCTCGGGGGACCGACTGTCAACTGTGAAATTGTTGTAAAGTTTACTTTAAATTTTGTTACACGCTAATTTAAAAGTTGTAACAAATACTCGGAACTCAAACCTTTTACTATTCATCAACTGAATAATCTGAAGACACGGACACAAAAAGAAATATATTTTATTATATAATAAAAATATTTAGACTATAATAATATATCAAAACTTAACCCCCTTACTAATAAAAATATTTTACACAACGGATAACTTATACAACGTTGCTGTCTTTGTCTGTTAAGTGACTTTACCAACGTATCAGATAAATATAGTCACGTTGTACAGGTATAAGTTATCCATAGTCTAAAATATCTTTATTAGTAAGGAGGTTAAGTTTTGATATATTCTTATAGTCTCGGCTTTGCGAGATTCTTACGCCGGTTCTTCTTGCCGGGTTAGTTCCCAAGCCGGTGGTAAGCATCACGTAGGGACAAAGTAAAGTCCGTGTTATAACCTTTATGGAATTAAAACTTTTTGATTTTTTCAATTTAACCAATTTTATAAAAAATGCTGTGAGTCTACAATGTATAAATATTAGTGCGTAAAGTTTGTCGCTGTTGAAAAGCCTGACATACTGAAAATCTATGTTATATCAAATGCCAATCACCATAACTCTGCAATTCGCAAACAGGTACACGCACCGATAGCCACGTTATTGCCAAACTAACATGGTCAACAGTGGAATGCTAAGCGGATTGCCTAATCGATGGCCGTAATGGCGCATATTAGTCGCAGCAATCAATAGCTTTGATACAACCGCAAATGTGTTCAATTTTAATCCCAGCGAAATTAAACTGGCTTAACGGATTCTAGAAACTGTTTTTGGTATAATACCGGGATTAGCAGGATACTATTAAAGGCACGGCACGGCACGGCAGAAGACTTTTGAATGAAAGAATGTGAAGTTAAATAGGTAGGTCTGATTAAAAAAATAATATATAAAAAGCGCTATTCCCGGTTAGCGTTGCAACCGTTGTCTGCTTTATTTAATATTTTTTAAATTTGATTACATTAATAAAGTTTTTTATTTAATGTTAATAATAGTTAAACATTATCATTTTGCTAGTGCAGTCTAAAAATGCAATGGTTTTTATTCTCGTTTATTCCTCCTATTATTCTCGTCTAAGTAAAAGCTCTACGTATATGATGTAAAATTAAAAGATAAGATTTGAAAAATAAGACAGACGGTAGTATTTACTTCGCATAAAAATTTTAGTCGCCAATAAAACGAAGTAGTGCTCATTTACCATATCTCACCTTTGTTAGGTACAAGCTGAGGGTTCCTCAACTTTTGTTTCTACACAACAGGCGATATCAGCTTCTAGTGTTGCCGTCCCTAAAAATTTGCCTAACGAACGGCGAACTCCATGCAGAGTGGATTAAAATTAAGCCCGCGTAAAACGCGCAGCATATGTTCAATTCGCTAGGGAGGGACCCCAGTATAGACTTTAATGTTATTTTTTAATATAAGCGATATGTAAGCTAAAAATGAGATTGTACAGGTTTTATGATGTTAAAAATGTTCGTTCTTTATTTAATACTAACTGGTGCACGCAACTTCGTTTGCATAGAATTAACGGAAATGGAACCTTATTTTTTTAAACGGAACTCTATGGTAAAGTAGCCTATGTTAGACCTTATAACTTCAGCTATCTGCCAGTGAAAGTCCCGTGAAAATGGGTCCAGAAATTAGCTGAAACAAACAGACGGACAGAACAAAATTTTTAAAAATTATTTTTTTATCGTAAGTACCGTATATACTTTCATATGCATTAAGTGAAAAGCTGTTAATATTAAATTACAAATAGACACTTCAATTTTATTTATGTATAGATTTTACCTTACTAACCTAACCTAATCTTGCTATGTGTAAGTATTAACTTTTGTTATAAAAAAAATAAATGGTAAATACGATATAATTTTAATAAAAGTATGTTTGAGACAGAAGTAATATAACAAAATCTAAAGAGGCCGAAGACTTTCTAAGAAAATTCCAAAGGTTTTTCATACCTCATTCATTCATTCATTCATCTAATAATACAGCTGTGCCGTGTTTTAAAGGACATTAAATTTTAAATAGGAAAGGTAAACATTTTAATCCCTACCAAAATAGGCGACTACGGTGGGAAGTTTACAAAGATTTACTTACATGAAAGTGGAAACAATTTACCGTTACATGACAAGTGGAGGCAAATTAAATTCTACCAGAGACGCTAATGTTGTTGTAATCAAAGACGCCCAAACTGCGGAGCCGTTTGAAGTGCGCTCAGGCAGGAGGGATGCCTGAGCCCTGAAGGTCCCCAGAGCTCTATAGGTATTTGTTTAAACATGGTATGGTAAATAAAACTACTTTCACCCATTTACCGAGGAGTTTTATCAAGGCCTTCGCTAGGATGACGGCAATCTTGTATGAACTTACAAGATGCCTGTCACCTTTACACACCTTGTATGAACTTATTGTTACACACCCAAATAATTTAAACGAGCTAATTTTGTATACATATTTAATTGGAATCTCGGAAGGCATCGGCAAGTATTTCCATGAAATTTAGTATGCAGGGAGTTTTGCGGGAGAAAAATCATTCTAGCTAGGTCTTATTCCTGAAAACTGCGCATTTTCAAGTTATAAATTATGTTTTTTCTTTCGTCGCGTAACAGGAAATATGTGATTTCGATGTGTTAATGTCAAATCAGGTTGGCGGATTTGATAATTTGGACTTTTTGCGTTGTTGGCGAATTAATATCTCGGGTTCGACTCCTAGTTAAAATTATTTTTGTGATTCTTTTTATTTATTTTTCTTATACAATTTTTTATTTATTTGTAATGATTTTATCGTTCTACTAAAACTCCGAGCAACGCTCAGTCTCCCAGATATTGTTATGTTGTGCGTTACGTAGGTAATATCAAAAGTTTTATTACTATTTTGGTATTTTATATCTTTTCAATTCTCCTTTACGGGTATTCTACTAAATTTGCGAGCTTGTGGCTAAGCATCCTCAGGTAAACTGGAAAATTAATTAATTGACAAGGATTTCCTTATATTCGTCACGTATTTGGAATGACGGTTTTTTGCAGGGCTATGTAAGTGAGTGGGTGAATGTCGAGTGTTTTGAGGCTTAAATAATATAATGCCTGAGTTTTGGGGATAATGCCAGAGTATTAGAAATAACGCCAGAGTTTTGGGGATAATGCCAGAGTATTGGGGATAATGCCACAGTTTTGAGGATAAAGCCAGAACTGGAGACGATGATGGAAATGGTTTTGACTGTGTTTACTTTCCATTGTGATTTCAGTTCGGTTGTCAGGGCTGTGTATTTGATCAAATTATTGTTACTAGAAGTTATAATTCATTTACAATGAATATACTCTGCACTCATGAAACCTTAGCAGTCATACTGAATTATGTACTAAACGGGAAAGGAATAATACAAACATAGGTATATTCTAGCTCCGTGATTGTTATAGTTAGTTAGCATGACGTACACGGAACAAGACGAATGCAACTCAATACACACAAACAGCAATGGCGGCCTGGGTCCATACCCTGTTAAACCGTTTAATAACGCTCTCCACACGACAAGTGATGCCGATCGCGGATTTTATTGTCGTGATGCTCCGTATTGCATACATACGGATGTACCGACGGCAAAATATTATTGCGGTTAAACTACCTTCTATTTCACTTGTAATGGCCCCAAAATAGTTGAATTTATCTAGTCGACACGCTTTGGCAAAAATTCGGGCGAATGCTTAGCCAAAAAAGATATACATATAACGATCAAGTAGATTTTTATCGGACGTTGTAACTGTGATTTGAATATGTAAAGTGTATTATTTATTACCATTTTATTTTGTGCATTTAAAACACTATTATCATGAGACATGTCTATCGAAACAAATCTGCTTGAAAACGATTTTTATGCTGTTGCTAGCTGTACTTTCGAATATAATTTAGTTTGAAGTGGACAGAAGTGAGGGGATTATAGTGAATATATCCCGAATCCCCAGTAACTTTTGTATGGTAAGATTAGTTTAAAAATATCTCGCCCATAGTTAATTGCTTCTTGTGACTTGATGACCATGACACAGGAACACAAAAAACCTTTTTGTTCCTTCGGCGGGATTCGAACCCGCGAGTTACGGCTTGAGCGCCAACGCGCTAACCAGTGTGTCACAGAGGTACTCAAATTCTCTACTAAACACACAACATAATAACATACAATAGAATAAACATGTAGGTACCTACTTAATATAATAAAATAATATTCAATATTTTTGTTAAACATTTTCGAAATACCTAACTAATAATAAGTTATGTATAACTTACTCAAGTAGGTAGAAAAAAATTGAACTCGATATTAATTTTACGTCACTCGCTTTTCCTACAAAAGTCGAGCCATTATATGAAGTACAATCGAACACATAAGTCAATAACAAGTGGGGTAATAATACAAAAATTGCATGTTCCGTGATCGCACGTGGCCGGGCGATACTTATGCCGCTTGGCTTCTCACCCTCCACACAATATCGATTTTGGATGGACTATTTTAAAATATCTAGTAAATACAGTTGTGTCCAGAAGTCGAAGCGATATAAACATGAAACAAAGATGACAGGACAACTTTAGACAAGGCAAACAGACTCCAACGTTTTTAAGTTTAATCGAATCGAAATCGTTTTATACGAGAAATACGATACAAAAAAAATTAAGGTTAGAAGTAAAATAGGTAGGCCAGTAAATATGTAACCTAAACTTGGTTTTAAAGTTTTTTAGATGGTTTACCATAATGCTTTTGTTGAAATATCATTTTTTTAACCATATATGGGTTAAAATTAATTTTAATTAATAAATTTACGCTTTAACCTAAATGCTAATAATTCATCTTTATTTAACTACCACAGAAACTACATTCTCAGAAATTAATTAACACATTCAAAACAATTTGATACGTAAATATGAATTTAGCAGAATGGTATTGTAGGAGGAGCTAGGGCATTATTGGTTCCCTACCTTGTAATTAACGGTAGGGTTGTATACTCAACCCTCTCGCGATTATATGGGATTTAATATTAATATTGCTCGTTAATATGATATTAAAAGGTACCTTGTATGTATAATATAATTTAAATACGTTCACTTCGCATCGCAAATCGCAAATTAGAATCTTACACTCTTCAAAATGCAGTGCGAACGTTATTATACGCTTTTAATAATTTTACTTGCTTAAATGCTTTTAAAACTATATCTTTATAATAATTTAAAACTTTCATAACCTATCCTTGGGGCTGAATTTTAGAAAACGTTGAAATACGTAACTCATTATTTTTTCCGTACCCACTCAACTTCATATGAGAAATACGTGTGCAAAATTTCAAATTTCTAGCCCTAAGGGCTAATAAGGGCGTTAATACATCAATCAATCAGCTTTGCCTTTTATATATATATAGAGAATAATATTCTAGAGAAAAAATGTATATCTTCCAACTGGCCGATTGATTGTAGTGGTCTGAATCCATCTGCAATAAGTATCATGAGTGTCATGATTCTTCAGACTGTTGTGACTGACACGCACACTTGTGTTATTTATTTTTTTTTGTTTTTATGAACCAGTAGCTTTTGGCCGCGACTCCACCCGCGTGAATACAAAATCCCACGGGATCACTGTTGTACTTTTTCGGGATGAAAAGTAGCCTATATCCAGAGCGTTAGAGCGTAAACTATTGCCATATCAAATTTCATAAAAATCTTTTAAATAGTTTTGCTTTAGCGTGAAAGAGTAACAAACATCCATCCTCACAAATTTTCATACTTATAATAGTCATTATTTTTCTGTACGAAATTTCATGCAAATATGTCCAAGGAATAAAAAGTTTATCCCCTATTGGGGGTGAACTTTGAAAAATACTTCCTTAGTGGATACCTACGTCATATGAGAAATACGTGAGCAAAATTTCAAATTTCTAAGGGTTAAGGGTTTGGCCTGTGCGTTGATACATCAGTAAATCAGCTTTGCCTTTTACATCTTGTTATAAACAAGATATTCTTAAGCTTTGTCTTCTGTATAAGATATATCTATAAATGTGTTCGGAGCTTTCACCTACCCCCTGCCCCAAAGCTATAACATTGCGGATGACATCTTTACAAATAAGCCAATTGTATGCAATTGCTACAATATTATTTATATTTACGTTTGAGATTACACACTCATCTCCAAAATAGGCATCAAATCCTATGATTGTGGTATTAATTTCCCTCCAACACTTCTTAGTTTTAACTAACATTTACTATTGTTTCGCGTTAACCAAATTCAAACCTAATAAGTTTTAGCTCACAATTCATTTTTGTTTATGTCGAACTATTTTAATCTGGATATACGTGGCATGGAGAATTAAACTTTAAGATGCAGTGGTAGCGTGCATTTTTGTGTGCGTCACGTTTGAAAGAGGAGGTTGGGGCGAGTAGCACACGCGAGACGCGTGCGCGCCACGCGCCATCTACGATAATCTTCTTTAGCCAGACCCTTTGTTACAATTTGTTGCGATACCGGGCCCCGTGAGATCCCAGCCTCAGATATGCTTGTAATGATATTTTAAATCAGTGTTCAGGATTTTATTTATTTGCTATCTACGTTATCAGTCCTCATTCCCGATATCACACTGGGGGAGGCTTGATTGTTTTTCCTGAGATCACAGTCAGCGATTGGCGTTATTAGTTCTATTAAGTTAATGTTATAATATGAGAAAGGGAAGGCATGGACATAAATCCTTAAAAGCCGTAACATTTATCTAGATTTTGAGACCTTTCCTAAATATAACCTATATTTAAATTATTTAAATGTGTTTTTAAAAAAACGATAATTTATATGCTTTCTTAAAAAAAAAACGACAGTTTTTAAACAATGAATCTTTGACCAAAAGCCATAATTCATTTGAAAACTAAAATTTTGTGATTTCAACTTATCTACAGTGCGACCATGTCATCTAATGGTTTTCGGCAGTTGTAATTTTTCATACATCGCCTGTCAATTTCTATAGGCAAACTAAGATTGTCAAAACCATTAGCAATTTAGCTTTACTGTACCTTTTGAGTATTTGAGTATTTTTTTTAAGTTACTGAGAATGAGGATTTATTAGTAACTAGCTCTTTCCCGCGGCTTCACCCGCGTAAATAAAGTATCCCACGGGAACCCTGTACTTTTTCGGAATAAAAAGTAGCCTATAGCCTAAATTACTACCAGACCAAATTTCATCGAAAACCGTTCAGTAGTTTTTGCGTGAAAGAGCAACAAACATCCATCCACCCAGCGTCACAAACTTTCACATTAATAATATTAGTAGGATTATTTACACCATAAGTCTTTATTAACTTTTATACTAAGAAATTCTAAAATAGAACTGATGATACCTATTGAATTATTTACAAGAAAATAAATCGGTTACAAATCCCACTAATAATATACGACGTAAATCGAAATGTCCGATGGTAACGTGACAAGAAAATATCGCTATATAATAAAATAAAGTTGTCATCCCCAGTTAACAGGGAGCGTGCTAAATGCATTAATTTGGCCTGGATTTAGTGGCCCGGAAGTGATTTGCTACGGGAACGCATGCTTGCGATATGCCAATGTGACAGCCCTGACAAGTAGGGTTGTCGCGTTGCAAAATTATACATATTTAGGAGAGCATCTCAGAACATAGAAAAATCGTAGAATATTCGATATATGATGTATTATAAGCTTCAAAAAAAGAAACTATAATAATTATAGAATACTTAGGATACGAAAAATATTAAAAAAAAACTCTACCCGAATAAAATATACAAATTATCAATATTACAAAAGCTTTTATGATGTTGACACTAATAAAGTAGAGAGTTAAATAATTTTTGTTGTGTGAGGGTTTCGATAAAATCTAAAATATTTACAAGAAAAAAAACTTTTGGCAGCCCTATTAACAACAATTGACCCTCTCACCGCACGTTTTCATTGATAATTAACAATAAACTGTATCCTCATGGACATTAATCATAAAATTGTGTGTCACATTTTGGAGGATATTAGGGGGGAGTCGGGTGTTTAGCGTTTTTTAACTGTATCGTTGTAAAGGATTAACGACAGACTTTATTTACCATTTGCTATACGTTACTTTACAGGAATAATAATTTGTATGAAAATTATTTAAGTTTCACATTTAATTTCGAAATTTCAATAATTTACGGAATTGATTAGATTTGGAAATCATTAACAACAAAACCTAACCAAGAGCATGTAAGAACAGGTAAGAATGGTTCCGTAATTATTATCAATGCGCAATAGTTTTTTTAAAGAATTTCAAAAGTTATTGTCCGTTTTTTCTCAACTAAATAGAAAAAAATATATAAGAAAATAATTTTCCTAGACAGTATATAGCACTACTTATCAGAATGGAAAGCTACAAGCTAATCTATTTTACCAAAGAACATTGGAAGACTATGGAAAAGTCTAAAAATACATTATTTAATTTTTTATCAAAGTTCGTCTGGTTGTAAAATCCAGTCCAATCCAATATCAGTCTCAATAAATCATACATTCCACCTACGTACATGATTATATTCCACCGCTAAGCACCCTCTTAAACAATGTATGTACATAAACGCCGATATTCCACAATATTCTATAAATACATGCGTAGACGGCAGACCTTCTTAGGTACAGACAGCAAAGGACGTTTTTAAAAAAAAAATGTATAAAAACGTTTCATAAACTACAGAACCCTAAAAATGAACACGTCGATTTAATAAACAATAATCCTACTACTATTATGAATGTATGGATGTTTGTTACATTTTCACGCAAAAACTACTGAATGGATTTTTGGTGAATTTTGGTATGGTAATAGTCCAAGCTCTAGATTAATACAAAAGCTACTTTTTGTCCCGAAAAAGTACAGTGTTCTCTTGGGATACTGTATTTACGCGTTGGCGCCGCGGGCAGAAGCTAGTTAATTATAATGAATTAAATTAATGTTTTTGTACCTTAGTATGTTTGATAGAGGATTTGGAGATTTATTATTTATGACAGTTACTGTTTATGTTAGTTACGATATTATTAGTTAGTTAATACATAATAAAGGGGGTCTCAGGAGGGACGTTTTATACTTTAAAAGCTGTGCAGCTTTCCATGAATAAAAATGTATTGCTTGCGCACAACGCGTAAAAAACAATGAAATTTGTTATTTGCGCGTTGCGTCCAATTAATTTTGGCTTATGATATAATATTATGTTGAGGATCACAAAAATGTGTGATTCCAACGGGACGGCGCTACTAATCATACAGGACGCAAAAAAATCATAACCTTGTTGTGTACAATGAATAGTTCAAGGGCGTCGCCATCACGCGCGGTGGCGACATCAACTGTCCATTGAAATCGTGTGATTTAACACGGCTCGATTACTTTCTGAGGGCCTACGTGAAATCAACAATCTACGTAGATAAGCCAGGGCCAATTTTTGCTGCCCTAAATGCCAATATAACTCGGATTCTTCGTGAAATTGAGCCCCATTTATGCGAAGGCGTCGTCAAAAATTGGTATTCAGTGGATTCACGACGTCCATTTGACAAAAAATATGTTCCGTACGTAATCTCATCAAATATTTAATACTATATTATAAAAGTAGTGGTTATATTTCTTTACCAGGTTATTTTATTTCATTTAAAAGTCCGAGCGCTCTTAGTGAAAAACCCTTTATAAAAATAACGTTAAACATTAAAACGAAATAAAAATATGAGTAGAAAGCATGTCAAAATTGCCTAACCAGTACTTACCCATTCAATATCATATAATACATACATGAGTAACATCTAAATTTATCACAATATGTCATAAGCGAATAAAGAGTATTGAGTATTAAAATAATAATAGCTTTTTCATAAACCCCCACTTAATTTTTTTGTAAAACCTGTAAAACTTGTAATAGTATGTTCTAATATGTATATTTAATTTCAATTAAATATTTTACTTCATCACACAATATGCGCACCGTACCACGTTAAATCTATGATATTTCCCCTTAACGATTCCCCCGTTGATAACTTAAAGACTTTATCCCCTGTACAGGAATTTTTACGGCAACAAAAACCTTCATATTTTCTTTATTCTTACCGTGTCAAAATCGCCCCATTCCCCCCTTCGGGCGCTGAAAAAAGAGATAGCTCTCTAACTCTTTCACGCTCATTTGAATACCTATTTTTGTCTCGTTTCAGTGCTACCCGCCATTGATGTTATGTTTTTCTCGATATCTTCGCGAGGAGTATTTAATGACCGCTTTTTTAAACCGTCAGCAACAGGGCGATGGCGTGGATTTATTAATTAATTTATGTTATGCAGGAGGAGGAAGAAGATTTTTGCTGTAAAGGGGTGCTTAAGAATTCTATCGCCAGTGAAATAAGACGTTATGACAATGTTATTTGCGTATTCATGGATTTTAGGCGATATTTTTCACTTCGTTACATATAAAGGCTGAAGATTTGTAATATTATCTAAATGAGTGGAGAAATATTTCGGATTTTATTTCCATTTCTACGATCTTTTTACAGTGGAGTAGCTTTTTTGTGGGCAACTCTTTTACGTGTAATAAGATTAAATTAATAATATTAACATAAACTCGAACGTGGCTTAGATATTATATAGACTTAAAATATAATATGTTCTTATTTTGGTTTTTCCAGCTCTCCAAAAATGTAAAAGAAGACTGCAGTGAAACATATTTTATGAAGAAAGTTATAATATATATACGATGTCGCGTACCGACTATAAATATGCAATAATATTTTAAATATTTATTTATTTTTAACACCAACAAGGAATATAATACGGTTGATGTTAGGTTAGTTTACATTTTCAGGCTATGGGAGACAATGATATCTACGTGCTTATTCAGTCGTTTTTGGAATCTTATAACGAGATAGCGTATTTTTCGAACTTGACAATGTGTAATACCGTTGATGATATAATCTGTTATCTTGGGAGCCTTTACATTTCGTGAAAACGCCATAATTAAAACATAATGCACCCAAGATGACGTGATGAAACATATTAAAAGAAAATTCAAGCAGAAAATCATGAAAATATTCCTCGATACGAACACATAATCCATATAGAAATATCGATCACATAAGCATTTAGGTATTTTAAAGCATCCTTTATAAAGTATGTCCCAGAAGGGAGCGGCCCCGTATTCAAAAAGGGAAAAAGATGAAGAAAAAAGTTATAACGTCATATTGTTTCGCCAGTGGGGGAACCCCCTTGGGTGAAACCCCGCTAGTGCCGGGCAAGATAAGGTGATATATAGTTATGGTTACGTCGCGTCATTGTGTTTCGTCGACGTCTTTTGATATCAAAAGGCGTCGTGTCCTTATTCTTTGAGTGTTTACGTTTCTTAGCATTTTAAGGCTTTCAATGTGAAAAAATATAGCTTTTGCAAGTCAACTGAAATGACGTCACGGCCTCGTACCTAAGTGACTTCAATTAAATTTAATAACCTTCTATAGTAGTGAGTAAAACTCGTAAGGGGTTTGCGGATAGTTTTTAAGGACTTAAAAACCTGGAATTCTTTAATGGACTTACGTAGGTTAGTTTAGTAAAGAATTCCCGCTTTAAAGAGCGCTTTAAAAAGTTTGAGCTTTTATTAGTATAAAAGCTCAAACTTTTTTAAGCGCTCGTCCTCTAGGACTTATAGTAGGTAAAAAAAGTATAAATAGCCCAGCTGGTCTAAAATGGCCACATTTAGTGAATCGTACTATGAAACATTAACTGTTGAAATGGAAAATGTTACTGGGTTACAGTAAAGCTATTATGTATACATACAGATATAGATAAGTATAGTTTTTATTTTTGTAGTAACAGTACATAGGTAGTAACAGATACATTACATACATTACAGAGATTATTTTTGTAGTACAGATAAGTATAGTTTTTATTTTTGTAGTTATGATTGTACACTCGTTACAAGTTCCGAAAATTTTCGAATCTCGCTAACAGTAGCGTGACGTCACGCTACGCCTCGGCCATACAGCCCGGAGTTCGCGGCGTTTGTCGCAAGTTACCATCTGGGCCTGTTTAGAGTTAAATATCTTGGAAACTACGTAATAATTCTTTCACGAGATTTTTTATTTTCCACTCAGAATACAGAAACCTTACATTCAAAGTAAGTAAAGTGAATATTCTCCATTCATTAGTCGATGTTCTTGATGTTAGGTGTCTGCTAGTAGAGATGAAGTTTAAGACATTTAGTAAATAAATATGTGTAAAAAAATATTTTGTACTTGTCGGCTGTCATTTTGCTGACAGAGAGTAAATGTAGAGTATAGGTAGTACATTTTTATGTAAATAAATAGACCAGTAACCGAGCAGACAGATCGCTTGATGGTAAGCGATTACCGCCACCCATGGACACTAGCAACACCAGAGCAATTACACTTGTAACTCCTCTGGTATAGCGCACTTGCGCTCCTGAGGTCAGGTTCTTAAAATCCTCAACCCCATGAGCCTCCGGTAACCTAACTCACTCAACGAAACACAACTCAAGCGTTTTCTGTGACCCCGTGGTATTTTTCCGGTTGAACTAGCCCATTTGCGCTGAAGCATGGCTGTCAACAACAAGGTAGTAAATAGACTTACGCTTGGTATATTATCTGACGTGCAGACCCCTTCGCTGAGCAGACGGTCCCTGATCTCCCAAGCGAATATCGACGGACACTCGCGCTTGTACTGCGCGATCTTGCTTACAACCTCCGCTGTAGCCACGCGCGGCTTGGAGCCGCCGATCGCACGCGGTCTGATAGACCCCGTCTCATAGTACCTGCATTAAAAATAGAAGGAAATATTATACGGTCTGTATTATGTACGTATATGTACGTATTACTACAATAACCTGTTGCAGGAGGAATGAGTGTGGTCTATACATACCTACCCTGTCTCGTAGCCCCCGTACAGATGGTACCAGTGTGGTACGCTCTTAAATATCCGTATATTATTCTTTTATGATACTATGTGACTGCTGACTAATATACTCCTTCCTAACCTATGGCGACGACTAGGGGTGATATAAGTTTAACGTGTGTGTTTGTCCGTAGCTTCGTAGCTGCCAAACGGATGCACCGATTTTGATCTAGTTTTGTTTGTTTGAAAGCTGACATGATCGAGAGAGTTATTAGCTATAATTCATCATCATCATCCCGTTCACTGCTTGACAACTCAGGGGTTACTATTTTTTTTTGTAGGATATGCCGTACGCCCTTTGCCGTTTAGCAACGGAGCAGAAAAAGTAATGAACCGCTGCACCGGATGAAGCCTAACATTGTGAATTATACAAATATTATTTTATATTTGCATATCTAGCGCATAGCGCATTTTCATCGCCAAGCTAATCAACGATAAATAATATAACCAGCCGCATTATATATTCCATATAGAGGCATACTTATATTGGTATAGTTATGCCCCAGTAAAAGTCCTCATTTCGTATTAAGCCTTAAGCTGTGTCACCGTGTTGCGTGGAGGGAAGTGGTATCATATGTCGGGCACGGTGGGGTGTCAGGTTCGATTCGCGACCGTTAGCCAGCTGCTGCTTGTTTTAGGCTAACTAGGTTTAACGTTACACTAATTGGTTGTGGCATATAGGATGTCCTGACTCCTGACCTAGGTCATGTCATGAACTGAGTAATTATTGATTCGGACTTTTTTTTGGGCTTAACCAATGAAAAGGTTTTATCACCTTTTTGTGATACGATTTGGATACCTTAGTCACTAGTTTAGTGTTTCTCTCAATGTATGTAATTTGACAAAGATAAATCTTGGTAATAAGTCTTTTATAAGAAGACTGTGAAACAAACTTAGTATTCCAATAAATATTTAGTTCCAACCATTATCAAAAGAGAGGAAAATGGGCCTTTCTTTGACTCACGCATTTTTAATTCACAATTTTTATTAAGGCCAAAAAAGTAACAAATTAAAAATCCACTAGCTGCAATCTATACTTTGACATCAATAAACGAAACCTCAGTCGAACACTGTAATAGACAAGTTTCGAATTACAACCTTCAAACCCACCTTGACTCTCAACTTATAACACCGTAAACTTACAATGTCAATATTTCGTAACACCAGCTCTACATCATAGGACTTTTCAATTCGGACGTATAAAGCTATTTCTATTTGCGGTTGTAAGAGTATCCATGCGGTCGCAGGCAGTTAGACAAAGTATTGGTTACGCGCTGCATTTTTGGGATACTCGGTGTAGTGTTTCTAGGGGTCATGATGAATGTGGTTTTGAGCGATTGTCAGTTGTCACGAGCGATTTGGCGCCGCGCCGCGTAATGAACATGAAATTGAGCATGACTTTTGTATTTCAATCGCATTCAAACATTCGGTCAGTTATGAGTATTGATTTCGTCGACAATGCCATTGCATTGTGATACTATATTGCGTGTACCCATGATGTATTAATTCTGATCGACATTTTGGGCGAATTAGATGCAATAAATGTCTATTTTATTAAAGTAGCAAATAGTCTTTAAAGCAGAATCCTCATATGTGGCTTCAAATTAATTGACATACTTGAATTATCCAAATGCGCATGTATTCTAATGATTAGAAAAATGATTGTATGCAGAAAATGCGACGCGACGGCATATTGTCGATGGACATTTAGGTCTTCAAATTTTTAGATCACCAATCACCATACATTGCTATAATTATTACTGGCTTCATTTGCGACTATAGTCGATTGATTGGCTGAGTAAATAGGACCAGAAAAGTAATACCTACCGATTATCTTTGAGACGCAGCCGTTGGAGACCTGCAGGATGCGGCTGATGTCGCAGGGCCGCGCGCCGGATGGGGCCAGCTCCACGATGTTCTGGCGCGTGGATTCCGGCAGCGGTCGGTCGTTGATGTACACTCCGCCGAGCTGCTCGATGCCGCTGTGGCCGGCGGACGAGTAACAACACAAATATACCAACTAGCCGAGTATCTTTGAGACGCAGCCATTGGAGACCTGTAGGATGCGGCTGATGTCACAGGGCCGCGCACCGGTGTGGGCCAGCTCCACAATCTTCTGGCGCGTGGAGTCCGGTAGCGGTCGGCCGTTGACATACTGCCGATTTGGTTGATGCCATTATGGCCGCCGGACGAGTAACAACACAAATATACCAACCTGCCGAGTATCTTGGAGACGCAGCCGTTGGAGACCTGCAGGATGCGGCTGATGTCGCAGGGCCGCGCACCGGAGTGGGCCAGCTCCACGATCTTCTGGCGCGTGGAGTCCGGCAGCGGCCGCCCTCCTACAAACACGCCGCCCAGCTGGTTAACACCGCTGTGACCTGTTCACCACAAGCCTGCTTACTCCAATTAATCCAGTCTCGGAACAGGCGTGACACGCCAAGCTTGTGGTATCGACCAGTGGTACGCAACCAGCAACGAGCGCGACAACCGGTGAAGAGAGCTTGCATTCTCAACTAGTTGTGGTGCTCGTTGATAACCAGTGGTGGCGTCAAGTCTTAAAAGTTATTTCGTTTAGGATAAATAAAGAATGAAGTAACTTTTAAGTTAATTTATTTTTGTCTAACGATAGAAACTAGGCAAGGTTTTGAATTTTTTTATATACTTTTGTTACATATACGTACAAATTGATAATTTTTATCTGAGAGGACTGTGTAATCTGATACCGTATGCCGTAATCTGAATCTGAATATCAAGTCGCAGCAACTTATAGCAGCCAAGGAGAATTAGGAGGCTCTGCTTTGGCGCAAAAAATATTTAAACACCCTTTAAATATTTTTTGCGCATTTTAGTGAATATACTATATTAAAAGTATACAATGGTTGCGTACCATGGTTTCGAAAGGCTTCTTTATTCAGTGGTGTCACTAGGCAGGGCGTAGAGAACAATATATTAAAATACATATTACGTACAATGGTTAGTGAATATTTCTACAGAATTTTCTTGTGTAACTATTATGATGTATTCCACGTTACTTGAGGAATAAATGATTGCGGTGGATTGACATAACATGATACAAGTCAACATTCACGCTATCATAATACCAATTAATCGAACTTGACACAAATTATGGCTAATATTTGGACAGACCGTGTGACTTAATATTGCTCATTGTCACATTGAATACATAAAGTACCCGTAGAGGACGACCGGACAGCCTTCAAAATTATAAAGCCTTGACACCCAATACAGTGCTGCGGCTTCAAGACGTTTCATTGATGTTTATCATAATAACAAAATAGAAAATTGTACCGGCGGTAATCAGCTTTAGAAATGGAATATAAGCTAGGAACTGTAATTTGCTGATATTTTGAATCCAAAGAGTAGAAAACGTTTCTCTTAATATATAGGATGTTTTGTCAGTCAGTGTCTAAACTTTCAGGAGTGAATACTCTTGAATATAAGCAACTTTTACTATAGGATCAACATTCCTACTTGAAAAAAAAAGCTGTTTTCTACAAACTGGATACGGCATAGATAGATAGGAATGTTGATC
The DNA here is from genome assembly GCA_037179445.1 of Phengaris alcon alcon. NCBI lineage: Eukaryota > Metazoa > Arthropoda > Insecta > Lepidoptera > Lycaenidae > Phengaris > Phengaris alcon. The sequence goes on from JAYRCH010000059.1 coordinate 1,051,840, forward strand.
CCATAGTAAAAGTTGCTTATATTCAAGAGTATATTCACCTTTGAAAGTTTGGACACTGACTGGAAAAACACCAGTTATTTCTGTTGATTCCTTAAAGTAGAGTTTGATGTTTGATGGATCTGACTTTAAGAAACTGTCTGTCATGGGTCCCTATCCCTTACCTCCCCATCTACCTAAGGTATAAAACAATGGCGGTCACCATTACCTTTACCTTTGTGGGCGAGATCGTCCATGCGATCCAGCAGGTTCGCGTCGGGGGGCCAGGGTGAGATGGGGGCCAGCTGCTGCGCCGGCAGCATCGTGTATACCCCGTACTCTTCTATTGTGATTACCTGGACGGGGAAAGAGGATTAGATGTTGCTCGCAATTTCCTTTACGTAGAAAGAAAATTAGACACAGCTAGCTTTTTCCCGCGGCTCCGCCCGCGTAAATATAGTATCGGGCATCCCACGGGAGCACTGTACTTTTTCGGGATGAAAAGTAGTCTATATTTTAATCCAGAGCCTAAAACTACCATACTAAATTTCATCGAAATCCGTTCAGTAGTTTTTGCGTGAAAGAGTAACAAACATCTATCCCTACACCCATCCATCCATCCTTACAAACTTTCACATTTATAATAGTAGTAGGATGTACGTACGGAGCTAGATCGGCTTGCGCTTGAAAGATATTTTTATATGTAAGTATTTTTGAAGTGAAACTTCTTTAGAAGCGATGAGAGTGAAATTTCAAGGTCGCGTCACGTCACGACTCGCCTCACGACACGACGCCATTTTGGATATAACGCCATCTATCGGAAGCTACTTATGCTTATTACATAACAACTTAACTTACTAAAGAACGTAGTACGTAGTTTGTGAATATATAGTAGGTATTTTAAAATGCATCACACTTTTTTTTCTGCTAATATAAAATACCCTAATAGATTTTAAATGCCAAACGATATTAAAAAATAGTTATACGACTCACGCTTTGCCACTTCTATTTTTAATTAGAACTAGAAAACTAAGATTAAATTAAAACTCTACCAGAGCGGTCATGCGTTGTTTCAATCACGATAGAGTTCTCAAGAAATGAATGTTTCTCTGAAATGTGCAGTTTTTCTTTTTACGAGTTTAGCTTTTTCCTCGAAGGCGAGTGATTTAGTTGATGTTATTCCTGAACTGTATGAGCAGTATAAAAAAGCTATTGCAGATGGTAAACCTTTTTACTTTTTTGTTAATAGAGCTATTTATATATAAGACTCGCGAAATTTAAACGAGTCACTTAGTAAGTTAAGTATAAATTATATTTTTTTACTTTGTACGTAAAGGATAAAATAATAATTTTTCACTTCGTGAAAAATCTACTTTTACCAATTTAAAAACAAATTGTAGTATACTTTAAAAACCTACCTATTTATGATAATTGATTTTCGATATTACATTACATAGAGCCGCCGCCGTGGTCTAGTGGTTAGAGATTGGCTCTCGACTCGGAGGTCGTGGGTTCGATTTCGCACTGGAACAACAAAAAATGTTGTTTCCATGTTTGGTTAGGACAATGCAGGCTGATCACCTGACTGTCTGACAAGAAAGATGAGCCATGCGTCGGAAGGGAATGTAAAAAGTCGGACCTGCGCCCGATCTCTCGCCAGTCGTGGTTGTTATCCGCCCCACTGGGTTATGAGAGTAAAGGAAGAGAGAGTACTCTTGTGTACTGCGCACACACTTGGGCACTATAAAATTACTCCTGCGTAACTGGTCTGGTTTCAATGAAACCGGCCACCGTCACCGAAATTGGTGTAGGGGGAGTTAGTAATATTTCCTCTTGATAAAATTAGTATAGATAGATGTTGCCCGCGACTTCGTGCGCGCAAAAGGAAATCTGGAGGGAACCGTACATTTTGCCGCAATAAAAGTAGCCCGTGTCTATTGTATATCTGTGCCAAATATCATTAAAATCGGTCTATTAGTTACGGGCCTATTTAAACAAACAAACATTTCCTCTTTATTATATTAGTATAGATTAATTAATTATTAATTCCTATGTTTCGACTATCGTTTCGTGATTTGGTCCTTAGCGGCATTTAAGTGTGCAATACGAACTGTAAAGCAGATATATAGATATATCCTATTTCATTAAGAATTATGTCAGATCGATTTGCTGCTACCGAGAGAAGGTAATTTTACAAACGTCCAGATTGTACCAAGTGCTTCACTAAGGGTGCGGGATATTAAAATCTCTACTCTACAAATTGTATTCGAAAGCCGTGGTTGACGCTACGCTTGCGACGGCAATCAAGCAATTAACGTTTAATTTACATTTGACGTTTTTCGTAGTTTATTTTTCTTTTAATTATATCGATTGTGTTTTAGGTACTTCACAATAATAGTGATGATTGAGAGCCTTCCTTACGAACATTACAAATGCGAAATTAACACAATTATGCCTAAGTCACTGAATAGATTTGGTTGAAATTTGGTACAGGGTTAGATTACTTTTTTTGAGACCCATAGGCTCCTTTTTAACGCTGAAAAACGTATGGGTTTCACGAGCTATAAAGATTTCTGCGGGCACAATCTAGTGTTAACTAGACTAACTAACTGACATAATATAATATAAATATGCAATTTTTCTTCTTCCAGAAAACAACACAACTTCGCGTCGGGTTTTTAAAAATAGCAAACAATATGAAATACATATACAGAAGTTAAAAGAGGTGAACGGCTTAAAATATCATAACCTTGTATTCAAAGAAAAGCTTAGAAATGACCCTAATGAATATATTTATATAAACAATCCACTTGAATCTAAAATCTCTAAAACGTTTTTAACTTTAGATGAGTTTAAAAAAGAACTCATTAATAGAATAGAAGGTCAATTAATAACAACAACAACTATTAAAACCACACTATCAAACTTACCGAAGCCTAAAGTAACCCGAAAAAAACATCAACATACCAAAAGAGAATTAAAGAAACAAATTAAAATGAAATCTACGAGATCATTTAATACGGCCAAAGGAAATGGAGGAAACAACGTAAAACCTGTGACACATAGAAAATTATACGCAACAAGGAAAACAAATAAAAGGAGTGAAATAAAATCCACAGTTTCAATATATCCAATTGATTTCGGAAAAAAAATTGATGTCAAAACCAGCCCGACTAACAAGCTCTCAAAGCAATTAGTTCGATTAAAATCATTAACTGTAAGCCACAGTAAATTAACAAATCACATAAAAACTATGAATGAAACAATTTTCTACCCAAATGTAACCTTGAAAAATATTTTTTGAAAACAAAAAATACGACAAAAGTAACGCCAAGAAGAAAAAATACTTTTGTAATTACGACCGCAAAAAAGTTAACAATTAAAAGAGGATCGCATAAAAGAAAGTCTACTACAACGCCAATAAGAATATCCACTTTCGTAAATAAAACTACAGTAAAGTTAACGACGGCAGATGTAGCACCACGAGAAGAGTCCACTGTGGAATATACTAAAAAAGGGATCTCAACTAAGCTAACTCATTTAACACAAAAAAGAGAAGAATCGTCGAAAGTAGTAAATACAACTATAAAAAACGTAATAATTACATATGCAGCACCAGACAAGGAATTAACTTATGAAGTAACAACTCCCTATGATATTTCTAAAAGAGAATCTACTTTTGAACATATAACTATAGAAACGATAACAACTAAGAATGTCATATCAACAGGAGAATCGACTTATGATAATTTAAAAATCAAATCAGTGACTATTCCAGAAGAAAATATACTAAGAATTGAATCAACTTTTGAAGATACAACTACAGTAAAGGTTACAACTGCGAATACCAAATCAACCATTGAATCGAATTATGACAATTTAAAAATCAAACCGTTGACTGTTCCAGAAGAAACACTTAGAAGTGTATTAAATTTTGAAAATACAAAAACAGAAAGTCTATATGCCCCAAAAGAAATATTTAGACTGGGAACAATTTTTGAGGATACGACTACAAAAATTCTACCAACTACAAATTTTACCGCCAATCAGAAATTATCCTTTATAGACACAGAAAACCTTACGAGAACAAAACGAACTCCGAGGCGAAAGAAAAAAGTTAGATACATTAAAAAAACTATAGAAACAACAAAATATAAACGATTAGGAGTAAGTATTTAATGCACATTCTTGTAACTGATATAACCTCGTTAATTGAAAGAGTGTTTAAGATTCGTAGATTTTTTATTTTAATTCGTTTAAGTTTATTTAAATAATAATAATAATATCTATGGACGCATCACACCACTTCAATCTGGCCCCGTGCCATAAGTATCCGAAGAACTTGTGTTACAGGTACCAGACAACGGGAAGGATATTTTAATACTTTTATACTATAAATATATTTAAGATTTTAATTATATTATACACATATTTAATACACATCCATGACCCAGGAACACAGAAAAACTTTTTGTTCCTTCGGCCGGATTCGAACCCGCGACCCCCGGCTTGAGCACCAACGCGCTAAACCACTGAGCCACGGAGGTTTAAATGATAGCACATCTATTTATTGCTTATGTAAAAACATTTTTCAACTGGGTAGCATAATGAACAGTAGCTTGTATCTGTCGCAAATCGGAATTTAGCAGTGACTAGAAAGTTTCTTTCTCATTTACGGCATTGTGATATTCATAGTAAATTTTAGTGAACTATAATAATTGTTGTTGAAAAGTCTATGTTTTGCTAGCGTTTGAGAAAAAAGTTGAGACTTGTAGGTAAGTAGAGGTAGTACAATGTGACCAATAAAAACCCCATTTTTTTATTTCAGCGTCCTTTGGTTTTCATGGGAGGTTATGGACAGCCAGTGGATAAACATGTCAACGATGTAAACTCAAATCAATTAAAATAATCAAGATATTTAATTAACAACCTCACCTTAAGTTACCGTAACAAACAAAATCCAAGTTATTGCGAGCGCAATAACCCGAGCAACCTTCAACTGTTCGTTAACATCACTTTAACAGTAGTTCACATAAAAATCGGCTAAGCCTTAAATTTTGTGTCAAAACGTAAAATATTCCCGCCAAACTAAATGTCAAACTGTCAAACGCGCGAACATTGTGCCTCTGCTTCAGAATAAAGGCACCACTTCACTGATTACAAAACACAATCTCACGTGGAAATGTGCCTGTAGTGCTCGCTTATACCTCTATGGTTGTGAAGGGCCGTCTCCGAGATAGCTCTATCAGACGCAGTGTGCGGGAAAGGGACAGCTACACGTTGTGCCGACCCCCATTGTAAGCCGCTTACTGCATTAGAACTGCTCATTTGCGCAAAAGAGATGTGTAGCGTTCATCAGTGCTCTTGTTTTAATACGTGGTCCGCCCATTTCTCTATATTTAGCGGTGGTGGGGTGAAGTTAGACAGTTTTAAATTAACAGTTGTAATAAAATTATATTTCGTAGGAGTTATCTCTGAAAATGACATGTATTTGATTAAATAAATTAATAAAGTACGGTAACTATATTATTAAAAAATAATGAATGAATACGCTCAAGGATTATCTTAAATTTTGGAACAATTCCAAACAATATTAAGTAAAGAGTACATAGTTAGATAATTTCATAGAAATGCTAAATCTTAATGTATATTAGGTGTGGATGAACACAGAGTTATGAGTGGTTATAATATCTTACCTACATAATCGATATCAACAATTAAATTAAAAATGTAATGGTTAGATTTAAAAGAAAAAAAGTAGTGTAGAGTTTTAAGCTATGTATTTTCTCAGAACTCTACCTATTTAAAAAAAATACTGGGAAAAATAAATAGGTACATGCTTAAAAAATTCTCTGGACGTGGTTAATACAACACAATAATTTAAGTGCATAATTCAACACAATAATTTTAACTCCCGCAAAAATTTAATTAAGTCTTACAGAAATATGCAGTCTGCACTCTACATTTGCGATCGTAATTTACAATTTAAGCTTTATCACGGTACACTATGTATTAGTTTGGGTCACATTCGAGTTCTGTCAACATTTGCGGTTACGTTTCGGCCTGTCGCCCCCGCAAACTGATAGTAGAATTATCTTTGACCAATAGCACGGTACTGCGCAGCCATTTTCAGCCAATCGAGTGCCCGGAATTCGTATTGCGTTGTTTTTGACGTTTTTCTATTGTTTTTTTTTATTAATTGTACTGGTTCCATTAGGGTGGGTTATTTTGGTTTGCGTTTAAATGGGCATGATCATCCTCTATTTGTAATTATGAAATTAAACACGTATGAAGCGTTTTCACGGTAGCTCCATTTACGCGTTAGAATGTTTTATCGTTTATTTATAGAATGTTTACCATGCTTAATATTTCAAATATTTCAAATCTATTGAGTTTTTCTAGCCTACTCTACCGAATTCACTTATTGAAATCGTCCTAAAAATCTAGGTAGGTTAACTAATTTATGTAAGCAATAACATAAAAGGTTCATTTCACTATTAAAAAATACCGATTTAAAAACTACGGCTAAACTGATACGTTGGCCGATGTAAGCGTTAGCCTTAGGGTCATTAGTTTTGTTGACCAGTCTTTTGGCTAAATCCCTAACAAGATGCTGGCCACTGGGGCCCCAAGTACCCATAGTTTTGACTCCAAAAGGCAGAAAAATGTAACCATCGCCGATGGATTCATATTTCCGCCTTTTGTTGGTCTCGGCGAGTGCAGCTGCCGCCCCCGCCACCCTTGCAGTAGCCGTTACTTGTGACGCCACCAGCGTACCCACGCAGGTAGCGACCCACACCACGGCTCCACGGAATTAGGGTCATGCCATCGGTTCTCCAGCCGTCGTCACGTGCGATACCGTTCGACTCAAGTATGGCCGGCACGTTCACGGTGGCAAGAGCCCTGCGGATGACGTCATTTATGGAGGCATGGCAGGACTGGCGGCCGGCACTGCGGCGGCAGGACAGTCCATGGTGTCCTTGGCGGTGCACCGTGGTACAACAATGGCAGCGATGGGGCTCGTTAGTGGCGGTTCCTAAACGCAGACTGACTGATAGTGTGAAGGTGTGGTTATCCAACAGAGTTTGAGAGATGGAATGGAATTTCGCCTGGACAGACTCCACGCCAAGTATTAACAACTTCCGGTAATGAGTCATTACCCACGCAGCCTAATAAATTTGTGTCAAAACGGTGAAAAGTGGGTGGCTGCTAGAAGGTCGGAAAAACTCCATAGTGGACAGTATCTCAAAGCGTACGTCAATTTGGGCACAAACAGACAGAACCGAATGATTTGGTATGCCATGTGGGAATTTATCGAAATAACTTTACCGGAATATTGTGTGCATTTGCGATTTTGTTCCGAAATAAAGGCATCGAAACCGTCACTGAGTATAGGGCACCCAGTTAGCGGAGGGACTCATTACTGAGAATTTTTATTTTAGGGGCCAGATTATTAAATTTAGATTTTAGTGATTATTTCATTCCAATATTCGTGTGAGTCATTAATAAACAACACACATTTAGTTCCAAATCAATGGATTTTAATTTTTAAATGATGACTTGTCATCCAGGTACCAAACCTTGAATTACGATGAAAGTGATGCAATGATTAGATGTATGGCAAGGCTGAAAATAGCGGGGCCCAAAGGATCACCTTGCTGGCAACCAGTAGAAGAAAAAATTAAATTAATTAAATTAAATTTAATAACTTTTGTAGTAATATGTCAAAATTGATTAGGTTAGTTACTACTTAAACTATAGGTATGGTTGTCGTGTGTAGATAACATGATAACAACATTTTATGATAATTGTTAAAAATTAATAGGTATTATTATGTTTTCTAATAAAATAATAGAATGGTATTTTTCGACTGTCTGCTACTTGTAACAATTTTGGCTCAAATAACAATCGTTCGCGCCGGAGATCGCGGGTTCGAATCCCGCCAGGGACAAAAAGTTTTCTGTGTTCCTGTCATGGATGTGTATTAAATATGTGTATTATGTAATAAAAATTTTAAATATACATATAGTATAAAAGTATTAAATATATGTTGACTGGCACCCGTAACACAAGTTCTTCGGGAACTTACTACGGGACCAGATTGACGTCGTGTAAAAAGTGTCCATAGTGGACATTATTTATTATTATTAAAAAGTAATGTGAATGATTGAGTGATTGAGAAATTTTACAACAATTTAAAACAAAATAAATATATGTAGAAGTAGAATTAATTGCTATTAATAAAGTATCTAAGAATAACTAAGATAAACAATGTTAAAAGAATTTTGTAAATCGGTTCATAAATGGCGGAGTAATCACGAAGCAAAGATACAAAAAAAATATAGTCAAATTGTAAACCTCCTCTTTTTTGGGAGTCTGTAAAAAAATTGTACGTAGAAGCTTAGTTATCTATCTCTCTTTGAAATATTATAAAGTTTAGACTGACTCTCTTTTAGATTTATCTCTCTATTCGCTACACTATTTTGGCGACCTCTGTGACTCAATGGTTAGCGCGTTGTAACTCAAGCCGGAGGTCGCGGGTCGAATACCGCCGAAGTAAGAAAATAAATGTGTATAATACACACACCGGCATATTTAGCGGAACATAAAATAAAGGTTTGATATCAGTATCATATAAGATTGCTGGCTGGTTTATACGTCATATAATTTAAAAAGAAATATTTTTAAATTAAGAAAACAACTGAACATCACATTTTATGCAATTGTTTAAATTTTATTCAAATACACCTTATCTGGAGCGAATTTCGAGTATTTCTTCCTTCTGAGTTTGATTTAAAATTTCATTTAAATACTGTTTTTTGTTAGTTTTTTTTAATCGCGTATCTTTTTGGAGTTGAGGACTGAATTATGCCTGACTTAGCCCCAACGGATATTGCCAGGGCACTCGAAATGCGAAGAAATGGTCAAACCTACAGAGTGATATCCAGAGATCTTCGTCGACCAGTTTCAACGATTCATCGCAGTATCCAACGGTTCAGGGAGACCGGTACTTATGTGAGAAGAGCAGGACAAGGCAGAAAAAGACGCACTTCGAGTAGGGATGATCGTTTCATTCGGCTTCGTTTACGTAGGAACCCCCGTTTGACGGCCGTCCAAGCCCGACATGAGTTAGAAGCAGTGCGGGGTGTAACCGTAAGTGAGCGTACGGTACGAAGAAGGTTCGAAGAAGCTGGTTTGGGTTCATTTGTGCCCGCCAAGGCTCCAAGGCTAGAGGTAAATCATCGTAGAAACAGGTTAACTTTTGCTCAGGAACATCGACTTTGGAAGGCGGACCAATGGAGTAAGGTATTGTTTAGTGATGAGTGCAGAATTCTCTTAAATCAAATTGACGGCAGGCAAAGAATATACAGACGCAAATCATCAAATCATAAATGTCACTGTCTGCGGCGAGATCACCGGATATGAACCCAATAGAGCACGTTTGGGACTTGCTGAAAAGAAAAGTTAAGTCCAGAATTCCAGCTCCTGCCAACGTGGGTGAACTGCGAATCGCCGTAGTTGAGGAATAGCGGAGACTATCCCAGGAGACCATCGATAACATCATTCTCAGTATGCCTAGACGGGTAGAAACTTTAATAAGAGCACGTGGAGGAAATACGCGATATTAATCACCATTTTTCTAATTTAATTAATTGTTATTTTAATATTAATTTTCACTTTTCCCGGTTACATGAAAAGTTCAAAAATGTACCATTTTTCACAAATAGCCTTTACTCGCAAAATCTGTTCTTAATGTGATCTCATTTTAAGTAAAACAAATGAAACTTTAAATAACAAAAGAAGTGTAGTAAGTAGATTTTAAAATAAAACCATATTTTTTTAATTATGGATTTTTTTGTGTTCCGCTAAATATGCCGGTGTGTTTATAATAAAAAACTTTAATGTATGCATACAAAACTATTAAATATACTTCCATTTGTCTGGTCCCCGTAACACAAGTTCTTCGAGTACTTAGCACGGGGCCAGATTGACGTGGTGTGAAGCATCCGTACTACGTATCTATGGAGATAATAATATTATTTATTATTATTCCTTTCTAGAGTCTAGTGTGAAAATTTTAATGATCAGTTAATTGTGACCTTAAAATGAATGCTCAATGCAACGCCCACGCAGCCGCACTTCCTACACGCCGCATATGTTAATGTGTGCATTGCTCAGACCAAATAAAAAAGTGAAGACAGAGTACTGCGAATCAAACAATGAGGCCGGACGTACTATGCCTTGTCGTGTAATCACAGTGTCACACACACACACATGAAATGCGCAGTGCATGGTTTTTATGTATGTAGTCCATAGCCACACGCGCAATACACACAAAAACCGGCTTCAGGTTTTACTTGACAAAGCTCCGTCTTCACTTTTTAATTTGGTCTGAAGTGTATACTCACGATTATATACATTATACAGCATGGTACCTAGATGTTAGATAGCATAAAATAATGCGAATAGTTAAAGTTACTGAACAATGTAATTGTATGTGTGTCTACAACTTTTAAAATTACACACAATAATTTATTACGGTATAGGCATGAGTCTCGAAGTTTTGTGACGTCCGTCGAGTGAAGAGTGTAGACACGAATATGTGATGCTTACTACCGCATAAATATTAACACTTCTCTAAGTGGTGCTTAGCAAAAAGTAGAGAAGTAAGGAAGAAGACAAAAGAAGAGAGTAGCACCTTGTACAATATTATACTATGATTATACTCGTGTCTTGTATATTTATTAACTAGCTTCTGCCCGAGGCTTCGCCTGCGTAAATACAGTATATCACGAGTACACTATACTTTTTCGGTATAAAAAAAAAGCCTGTCTTTATCCTGAGCTCAGACTACTACCATACCAAATTTCATCAACATCCGTTCAGTAGTTTTTGTATGAAGGTGTAATAAACTTCCATTCATCCATCCATCCAACCATACATCCATCTATCACACATTCACATTTATAATAGTAGTAGGATTGGGTACTTGACTGTAATTTTTTTATTACATAAATGAAAAGTGCTCTGTAAAATAAGAAAGTTTGCAAAAGGAATAGTATACTAAATATCAATATTTTAACGAAACTACGGATTGTTTGAAGCACTTTTGTGAGTTTTGTGAAAACGCCCTACACAAAAGTCATACCGACAGGACGTGACGTCATCATATTATGCGCATAATGTCCGATATCTCCAAAGTTTGCGCGTTTATGTTCATACTTACCACAGTAACTGTTTTTGTATTTTATGTAAGTAAAATAAAAAAAATATTTTTATTAGGTAAAATTACATATAACCTTTTCCCCTGTTTGTTTAGGTATCATATTTCCGTTACAAGTACTTAAATTTCGTCCGCAAAAGTAACAAGTACCTACCTAATCAAGGAATTTGATCCTTAAGTATGTAAATCACTCTCATAATTTTCATGCATTAAAATGACGTAATAGTTAACTACCTGTACCTTAAAATCCTTTAAAATATACAATATACTTAGTTTACGGACTTAAATAAGAGAGAAGAGATAAGCAATAGTAATTAAAATATTAAGAATAATTTTCACAATAAATTAACAATAATTTTCAAGGGTTCGTTTGTTTGGGTTGTATTGCCGGTATTAAATGTCTTTTTGTATTTCGTAATAGACTAGTCTAAATGGCCCACCAGTTTATCTGGTAAGTAATTACTAGATGGTTATCAGGTAGTATCTAAGCAAAAATATGTGAAGTAGTTTTTACCCGAGTACGGCGTATGTCTTACGTCGGTTTTAATATGTATGTATGTAATATGACGTATGTATGTATGTTCCATCTTAGCGCCTATTCCGGTCCGATTTTTAAAATGAGGTGTCAATAGATTAGTTATAACAGCCCGGGTAATATAGGCTATATAATTTACGTAGTCGGGTAACAGTTTTTTTTTTAATAAAAGTTATTCATATGTGCCGGTAGTGGTTACGTGAGTACGTGAGTGAGCACAGCAACAACATTATTGTTCTGTGCTCACGTAGGAAGGCCATTTTTTAGACCTACGTGGTATAAGGATTCCGTTCCATTCCATATACTCGTAAACTTTGGTAGGTAAATTATCAACAACTTTTCGCTATTATCTCGGTTTATATTGCTTTAATGTTTCTAACACCAAAAAATTAGTATAATTCGCGTAAACATAAGAAACGAATACTACCATGATTCAACTCCGTACCTATTATTCCTTCCTTTCATAATATTAATGTTACCTGTAGGATAATAATATAGGGGACAGGAAGGTAAAACGCACCCTGTAGGTAAAACGGACCGGGCTTATTACTTTGAAACTGTAAACGCCATCTAGTGCCAACTTGCTACATCTAAGCAGTCGTGTCTTGTTCGTTTTTATCAAGGCTAATATTTTTTGTTTATTTTGATGTAAAAACAGCAAATTTTGATCAGCCTTCACTTTTATTACGTTACTGTTATCGATTTCTATGTTTTTTAGTTTTGCTTAGTCACTATTTCACTTTATTTCTAAAGCAAAATGTACAAATTTTGCCAGCAACTTAACCTCAAAATTATCTACTATTTACACATGTACCGAAAAGACAAAATGGAACGGGCAAAATGGACCACTATAAACCAGTTAGACACAAAAAGAAAAAAGTTAAAGGAAAAAGGAAATAAACAAAATTAAAAACAAATCATCTAATGAAGACGAGGAATATGCCCGATGTTTTTATTATTCTCATCTATTATCTGAGTCCACAGTATACTGGGTACAGAGTCAATTATATTCAATGGGCACACTGCGGTTGTGCCGGTGGTAAGATGATGGTTAAGATCTAGCATCTTCATTTATGAAAGGTGTGATAATTAATTAATACAATTAAATATTTTAGTTAATTTTTTCATATATTAATAATAGTTTTTGTTTCAATAGGTCCATTAAAATGGACCTTCATATATGGTTCATGTTACCTTAAAATGTTGGCCAAAAGGACCAAAATGACCTATTTTGATAATCATTTAATATCTGTGATTTGATTGCCGTGTTCCTTAAATATAAGTACAATCAATAAATGTTTAATTATGTAACGTTAAAAAAAGAAGAATTAAGCTGTTATTTTTATTTCTATGACGATTTTCTCTTAAGTGGTCCGTCCTACCTTCCTTTCCCCTACTATGATGCTAATTTAAGACAAATGTATACTTTCAATCATACAATAACTTTGGTTGTACTGTATTGTATCTAGTATGTTGCACCTTCCAATAACCATGTTCTTTTATGCTTTTTTCATACTTTTTGTATTTTTCGGCATAAGCACAATATTGTACCATTTATATTGTAAATTTCTCATATGTCTTTTTGAGAAATAAAGTTCTATATACTAAAAAAACCATCTTTGCAACAAAATTTCATTCAGAACATTACTATATTACAGTCAATCATTTTCGAGGCGAAGATCTAATTTTTTGGTAAAACACGTATCTGTAACTGACCGAAAACGCACAGTAATAGAAAACACACTCACATGAGTTTTCTTGTTCTTTCAATTGACCATTGCCACATGTCACAATTGGACAGGTCACACAATATGTGTGTGGAACAAAAACACGGTATTATGGCATCAAAAAATTAAAAGAAGAAGCCAGTTTCGAAGGCACCTAGAAAAGCATAGTTGATTATGGACGAAAAATCAAACAAAATTAAAATATATGAAGATGACCTTGCCTAATCGGGACATACAGAAGAAGTTGATGCTGTCACCCACTCAGCAGAGTTGTAACTTAAATTGTTATTTTCTATTAACTTCTATTTGAAATTTAATATGCTAGTAGTTTAAGCTCTGGATTAACACACAGGCTACTTTTTATCCCGAAAACGTGAAAATATATCAAAGAGGCAAAGCGATACAGATAGATATTCAGACTGTTTTTATGGTATATGCAGGTATATGGTATCAGCATGAAGACCTTCTTACCTTCCCCATAGTATTCCAGTGCGGTCTGCACGCACTGACTCCCTGCAAATTTGGTTAAATTTTACCTTGCGGTTGGACATCTACTAGAAACAAATTGGAACTCTCACCCAAGGGATGGTACTTTTGATTGCACGAATCGGATAAAAGATGGCGCTAAAGTTCTGTAGTCACGGCATAGATGGCGTAGTAGTTCCATTCTAGAAAGTTAGGTGGCGCGGCGGATCTGCGACTTAGGGGAATAAGGCATAGATGGCGTGACTATAGAAAGGGATTGTATAATAATATGATGAGCATATAGATTTTGGGCTGGTTCCGACTTCAAAAATAAGAAGATTGAGTAAAGAAATATGTAGTTAAATTTTGGCTTAGAACTTAGTCGTGGAAAAAACGTCCGTATCTATAGTCAACCACGACTATAGATACGGACGTATCAGTACGTACAGTAGATTCGCGTAATTTAAAAAAAAATTAAATCAAAATGTAATATTTACTAATAAAATATTTAAAAAAAGCCATTAACGTATATATTATGGTATCGGTTGTTTCCTTTTATTTTATTTGAATTCTGCAGTCTTATTTTATTTGGAATTCTATAGTCTTTTTTTATTTGGAATTCTATAGTCTTATTTCATTTGGAATTCTATAGTCTATTTTATTTGGAATTATATAGTCTTATATTATTTGGAATTCTATAGTCTTATTTTATTTAGAATTCTATAGTCTTATTTTATTTGGAATTCTATAGTCTTATTTTATTTGGAATTATATAGTCTAATTTTATTTGGAATTCTATAGTCTTATTTTATTTGGAATTATATAGTCTTATATTATTTGGAATTCTAGTCTTATTTTATTTGGAATTCTATAGTCTTATTTTATTTGGAATTCTATAGTCTAATTTTATTTGGAATTCTATAGTCTATAAATTCTTTCTGTACACTTACAAGGAATGTAACTGTATGTTCACTTAAAAATAAACTTATGTAAGGAAATACTTAGTGGTGGTAACATGGCGATGTCACTATTAAACTACCTAGTTTAATAGTGACACTGCCATGTATTTTATGCATTTTTTAATAACATATAAAGTAATAATAAATAACAAAGTATAATAGAAACTTCGTTTGCATAGAACTAATAGAAACGGAACCCAATTTTTTTAATGGAACCTTAAGATAAAGTAGCCTATGTTATACCTTATATCCTCAGCTATCTGCCTGTGAAAGTCCCGTGAAAATCGGTCCATCCATATCAGAGATTAGCCGGAACAAACATACAGACAGACAGACAGACGAACAGACAAAAATTTTACAAACTGATTTTTTATTGTAAGTACCGTAATTACTTTCATATGCATTAAGTGAATACCTGTCAATTTAAAATTACAAACAGACACTTCAATTTATTTATCTGTATGCATAGAAGATAAATTAATCGTTTTGTCATCAAAAACTGAAATTTTGGAGATCTGACCAATCAAAACGGGATTTAATTAGATGTTTCTGACTTTCTAGTCTCAGGCACTTGCCAATAAGAAAAGTACTCTCTTACATTCTAGTAGGTATAGCTATATTATCAATTTCATCAAAAGATAAAAGTGCGAGTCGGACTCGCGCACGAAGGGTTCGGTGCAAAACGGCAAAAAAACACGTTTGTTGCATGGGAACTTGAATATTTTTTTGATACTGTTTAATTTATTTATTTGTTGTTATAGCGGCAACAGAAATACATCATCTGTGAAAATTTCAACTGTCTAACCATCATGGTTAAGACTATAAAGCCTAGTGACAGACGGACGCACAGACGGATGGAAAGACACGCATCGAAGTCTCAGTCCCGTATAATATCCCAATAGCGTCCCGTTTTTACCCTTTGAGTACGGAACCCTAATTACAGATATATAACAAATCTCCCTCTCGGCGCCACCCCGCGATCACGCACGCACGCACTCACTCACAATTTGTGCCGACAGCTCTAAGGCTGCCCATTAGTTCCATATTCAAACAAATAAATATAGCGATGTATTCATGAAAATTCCTTAAAGATCAATTCGAACGCCTATTCGAATAATTTATAAGTAAATGATATTTATAAGACCAGAACATATTATTTTAACTAGCTGTTGCCAGCGGCACCGCCCGCGTAACAGTACAGTGTTCCCACGGGAAAAGTAGCCTATGTTTTAATCCAGAGCCTAAACTACTACCATACCAAATTTAATCGAAATCCGTTCAGTAGTTTTTGCGTGAAAGAGTAACAAACATCCATCCATCCTCAAAAACTTTAACATTTATAATAGTAGTAGGATTTGACGTTTGATATCGTAGTGTACAAGGCTATGGTGTTCTACTAAAACCACGAGCGAGTCTCGGTATCTCCCTGGTACTTACTACTATACTGTTGCCCGCGGCTCCGCCCGCGTAAATACAGTATCCCTCGTGAACACCGTACTTTTTCGGGATAAAAAGTAGCCTTTATTTTAATCCAGAGCCTAAACTACTACCATAGTAAATTTCATCAAAATCCATTCACAGCTTTTTGCGTGAAAGAGTAACAAACACCCATCCATCCATCCTCACAAACTTTCACATTTATAATATTAGTAGGATGGAATATTTTTTTGATGTATCATATTAAATTAAGTAACTTTATAATAAGATCATTATTGGCAGTGGAGTTTCCTTATTATATACACTATACAGCCTTAACAAGTAATGCGACATAAAAACCTGCATGTGTAGGGACTAGTGAATGAGTTAGTTTAGACACAACGACCGCTTACCCAGTTTGTATGCAAACTGTTCCATAAAGTAGCGGAAGGCTTTAATTACACGTAGTCCCTACCATTGTGACGTCATAAGATACTAAAAGCTAAGTAGTAAAAATATAATGTTCGAAGTAACTGAATGTTGACTTAGGCGGTATAATAAAAAAAATACAAATTTTAAGTACCATTTTCATCTTCTGTTTTTGGCAAGCAGTAAGGACGACGATGAATTATTTATAAGAACACTCTCGGTGACGACAGCATTAAAAAATAAACTAGCTCAAAATCGGTTCATCCGCTTAGGAGGACGATGCCACTGACTAACAGACATGTCGAACTTGTAACACCCTTCTTTTTGCATTTGAGGTTAAAAATGTGTCAAAATGTGTATTTTTTATTATTTTTAAAGTTACTTTCAAACCTAGCTAAACCTAAAAAAATACATTTTAAAAATTCTGTACTCCCGCGATACGTAGGGCCCTACGATTTCCTAGCTACGCCGCGCTACGGTCAGACTCTACGACGTAGCGTCGTCGCGATACTGTAGCATTGCTACGAGATTTTATTATTTTTAAGTTATTTTTATGTATTTCCGTAGTAACTACAAGGAACTCTGGTCAGCTCAGACCGCAATGCAATGCGGCGCTGCGTGTGGATGTATTTTTAAAATATCCATTCAAAATTAAACTGTCTTCACTACACGAAAAGATACATATTTCATTGTGACAATTCAGAAATCAGAATACATTGCATCACGTAGCGCTGCACCTTTCGGCGTAGAGCGGTGCATCGTGACGCAGCGGTCGCTAGCGGCCATCGGCGGCCGTGAGCGACGGCGGTTATCTCAAGCGAAACTGTGTTTTATAGTTATGAAGATAAAGTTTAAAATTATATGACAGTTATGCTGCTGGCCGCTCCGCTACCATTTCTGTGTGAATCGGCCCTTATAGTTTCGCTCTGTCCGTGCGTCTGTCCATCCGTCAGTCTGCCAGTCCGCCCATGCTAACTTCTGTAAGAGGTTTCTACCTCTTATAGTCTAGATATTGCAAGTTTCTACTTGTAACTTTCCAGGAAAATAGGTCATGCTAAATACTCTTAAAGAGTAAAATCGAACGATAACTTTTAAAGTGATTTGATAAATACCGGCGTTATATTAGTGCGTTGATAGATACGGAACCCTCTTTAGACATGTCCTGACATGCTCATGGTTAGATTATTTATATTTGTTATTTTGAACATTATTGACGTAATTAAATCTAAACGATTTATTATATATAACTTTTCGGTCGCAATTTTGCAACGGCAATAACCTTTTTCTAAACTTATCTTCTAAAATCGGAAAATTATTGTCTTTGAAATAATTCCTCATAAGTCACTTTAAATACAAACTCGAATACAAAAGTCCTATAGTAGAGGATCAGGACAGGCTACGCTCAGACATGACTAAATGGCGGAAACTGGTACTAATTTAGTTTTGTATGACCTGACCCATGATATTCTATACACGACACAATCGATTTACGCTATTTAAGTTTGAGCAATCAAGTTACTTTGGTACTATAAATTCCGTTTGTTCTAGTGTTATATAACAACTAGCTGACCCGATAGACGGTGATCTGTTTCAACTGTGAACAGGAGTAATTAAATACAACAACTTACATATACACCTACACCTGCATCTACATCTAAAACTACACCTACGTCTGCATTTACATCTACATTTACATCAAAATCTACACCTACCTGGCTACTTACCAACCTACCATACAGCTCCGATTTCAACACCAAAAACTACACCTACACGTATTATTAACTACAACCTACACCTACTATCTACACCCACAACCTACGCCTACTGCATAACAATTAATATTTCTTAAATTAAACTGTTTTGCATTAAAACAATCTAAATGCACCAATAAATATTTGATAGCCAAATAATTACATTGAATATCGGCTTTAACGACGGAACGCACATCAAATGTTTGACAGGTAGGAACAGTTAATATGGGAAAATTTAACCGTCGTTTTTTTTCATATTTACCGTTTAAATCTTCCTTCAACTTCCACATTTATTTCAAGATCAAAATAAGTCAAATCGGTCCGGCCGTTCTTGAGATTTAGCAAGATAAAGAAACTGCAATTCATTTTTATATAAAATTAAATAAAACTTATTTTTTAAATAATTCCCCTTTAAAATTCGGATTGAGTTTTGAGAGAGAGAGAATTAAGTAGAGAAATAAGTAAAATTTTAGCGGGATTGAAAAGGGGAATAATTTGAAAAATAAGTTTTAATCCATACTTTTTTGTGCATTTTTATTTGGAAGTCAGTTTTCATTTTTGTTTCAAAATAATATTTTTTCTCTTTTAAGTTATATTAATATTAACACATTTTGAGAAAGTTCAAAACACAAAAAACCTGCGCTATTCTCACTCTCTCGGCAAAACAAAATCAAGCGTTATTTTATGCCAGTTTTCTGAGAGGCCGTGGTATTTCCCCAAATAAGCATTACCGATCTATGGACCTACTAAACAATCACCAGTGATATTATTTAATAATTGTTATCATAGCAGAATTTCAAAGACATTGATATCGGGGCACAAAAGTCTGATGAGTAGTAAGTACCAATATCATCATAATATTATATGTTGGTATTTCGTGTGAAGATGATGGCATGCATATGCTTGCATTCCTGTAAACAACGCCAAAAATGTACATATAAGGACTGAGGAGTACTTTTGGATCCAGGGTATACTCTGCTACAAAAGCTTACTTGTTGGTAGCATATGCTTCGACTACTTCAGAAAAAGTCGAAATCACCATATGGCCATATAAATTTCGAGGAGTTCTCTCGATTCCTCGTAGATCCAATTATCAGGTCACTTTGTTTTAAAACTTGCACCTAAAAGCTTTGGTTTTACTAACCAACTAACTATACTAACTTACTAACAAACTTGCTTTCAAAGCAACCCAAGATAAAAGTTATAATTTTTAAGTGAATTAAATTAAAGAAAGAATAAAGAAAGACGTACTAGTGAATTAAGTCGATGGTAGCAGCCAAAACAAAACTAAGCATCTATTTCAGTAATTTTTGCTTATATTATATTATTTATTAATATAATATATATTAATAAATAATTATACTATAAGTACATCCTAACACAATATAACAATAACTCCCCCACACCGATTTACGTGACGGTGGCCGGTTTCATTGAAACCAGGCCAGTTAGGCAGGAGTAATTTTATAGTGCCCAAGTGTGTGCGCAG
Source organism: Phengaris alcon alcon (assembly GCA_037179445.1). Lineage (NCBI taxonomy): Eukaryota > Metazoa > Arthropoda > Insecta > Lepidoptera > Lycaenidae > Phengaris > Phengaris alcon. The sequence continues at coordinate 1,071,811 of JAYRCH010000059.1, forward strand.
TACACAAGAGCACTCTCTCTTCCTTTACTCTCGTAACCCAGTGGGACGACTTTTTACATGCCCATCCGACGCATGGATCATCTTTCTTGTCAGACAATCAGGTGATCAGCCTGCATTGTCCTAACCAAACTTGAAAACAACATTTTTTGTTGTACCAATGCGGGAATCGAACCCACGACCTCCGAGTCTAGAACCAAGCTCTAACCACTAGACCACGGCGGCTGTAACACAATATAGACAAATAAATATATATTCTAATTTCTATTATTCATCTGTATACTAAACATGTAACTATTTTTAATATTCGCTATATTGAAGTAATAAAAAGATGATAAAGTAAGCGATATAATTTTTACATCCTTTACATACGAGCCGCAGCGCTACTGTACTAAAAGAAGAATTTTTGTTACGGCGGCGCCGAAAGAGCTGTGACGTTCCACTGCCGGCAAAAAGTATATATTACTAACGTAAAGAATCGTCACACCACCGATTTACACGAATGACAGCTCGCGGCTGTGTGTGCGTGGCTGGGCGAATGCGGGGGCGGACGGGGCGTGAGTTTTCCAGTCCAGCCCGGACTTTCATTCACGGGGCTGACCGCTAGTCGTTTCGTGATTTGTCACAATTGACAATATAATTTCATAATATTTATGATATATTTGTCTGACGCGACGTTTAATATTATTTCGGTGTCAACATTGCCGACATTTGCCGGTGCTCGAGCTGTCACAATTTGTAGAGAGTGTCGACCCTGTGCCATCATCTATACAAGTCAAAGTCAGGTCATACCGTAAAGAGACGAAACGCGACACGGCGCTGCATTTTTTAAGATAGCTAATTCAAAATTGAAAGTTCTATACACTACACAAAAAGATACACGTTTCATTTGACATCAGTCATACACTGCACTGCTAAAGTCCAATTTTGTATAGCTATCTTAAAAATGCAGTGCCACGTCATGTATCGTTTTGTTCGGATGTAAATGACCCTTAGAGTCAGCTCACACCGAAACGAAACGTTACGCGACGCTGGGACAAAATTAAACTTTATTCGGTACACATTCGGAAACGTTTCCGAATGTGTACCGAATAAAGTTCAATTTACAATGAAACGTGTACCTTCTTGGTACACGTTTCATTGCAAGAGCGGCGCCGCGCTATGCAGAGGGGTCTAGTTTCATATTCGAACACTTGCAATTAAACGTGTCTTTCTTATCTTCTTGTGTAGTGAATAGACTACGGCAATGGTATATCTACGATCAACCGTTGTCGACAAACAGTCATCACAATAGTGAGATCGTTGGAGATCATTAAAAACGCTCTGTACAAAAAATTATGCACGAGTGACGTCACAGCAGTCGAAAATGTATGAAGATATATGCAAAAATGATTTTATTGACTTAAATACTACGTTGTATATGATTATTTTAAGTAAAAAATACACAAATAAAATGCGGACTTGAATGGTAATTTTTGTTTTATAGCAAAATCAATAAATTATAGCAAAACATCGTCGTTTTTGACATTGGAAATGTCTTTTCGTTCGCGCCAGTATAGCGGCCGATTTCACGAAAAAGTGCGATCTCCTTTTATCTCAGAGAGTTGTGAAGGTATGATATTAAAAAACGTGATTTTACGTTGTTTGGAAATTAGGTATGTGGTGGATAAATATTTTTTGTGATTCTATTTTTTTTTTTATATTTTATTATATATTTTTTTATTAATTTATTGTTTACTACTGTATACTTATGCGTCACGGCGAAAATTATTCATACTTCGATATACGTGTGGAAATTTTGCAATTTGTTTGTTCACAAGCGGGCTTAGCATGGCGGTCCGAAGAAATAATTTTAAAGAAATATTCTATCCAAAACAGTTCGTTGCAAAATAGTTCTAAATCGATCGTAACAAGGTTGTCAATAGAAGTCAACATTTCTAAATAGCCATATTTTTAAAATGGCTGCCGGGAAATCTACTATCAAAAATTATCAAATTTTCAAGTAAATGACTGAACGTAAAGAAACTATTTGTCTTGGACCGCCATGATGTGGAGTAGTTGACATTATTGTAAGGCTATTTGACATTGAAATAAGAAAACGTTTCTACTTTAGCTGTCAAAAGAGGCCACTTTGTGAGCTCATGCTAGAGAAGAAAAGAAATGTTATTTCTCATAACGACGATGCATCGACCTTGCTGCCTTACAATAAGAACTATTCTGCTCCGAATGGTATTAATGTTTCTTCAATCTGTCATTTTGTAGATTATTTGGTGTTTCTAGGGCGCGCATGCTAAGCCTGCAGGTGTTATGTCGAGGATACTTATGTTAATCTATTAATTTTATAATCTTCTACTAGCTTCTATTTTATACGTTATTTTGCCATATATAAAATATAGATTACCTCCGATTCTCAGACCTACCGCCGGTTTTAACTGACTTCCAAAAAATCAGGCGGTTATACATTCGGCTGTATATATTTTTATATGTTTTATTTTTTTTTGTGTTCAACGATTACTCCGCCGTTTGTGGACCGATTTTCAAAATTCTTTTTTGGATATGAAGGGTACAATTTCAATTTGGTCCTTTTAACATCAAAGTAGTGACCCGATGATGGGATCCATGAGGAATCCAGGCAACTCTTCGAAATTTATATGGACACATTAGGCGATTTCAAATTTTTGTGAAGTAGTCCATACTTCTACCTATATATGCTATACCATATGCTACCAGAAAGTAAGATTTTGCACCAAATTATACCCTGGATCCAAAAGTACTGAACAGAACTCCTGATTCATTATAAATAGCTGTTTTGAGAATTTCGGTGTTGTTTAAAGAACTGCAAGCATATATGCCACTATGTCAATTACTGTAATCATCATCATCACCACCATCATCACACGAAACACCAACATATTATTAGGATGACAAAGGTTCTCACTACTCTTCAGAGTTTTTTGCACCGATATGTCTTGTGTGAATGTCTTTGAAATTTTGCTATTGGAAAAATTATATTCGTAATCATCATCATCACTATAAGAATATATTTAATGCTTATTGCTACATTTTTTCCGCCGACTACTACAATAAATAATAATTATTATTAAATATTATAGTATCTAATGATTATCATCTCTGGTGATTGTTTATTAGGTCCACAGACCGGTAATACTTATTTGGGGAAATACCTCTCAGAAAAGTGGCATAAAATAACGCTTGAGTTTGTTTTGCCGCGAGAGTGAGAATAGCGAAAGGCTTTTTTATATTTATAACTTTTTAAAATGTGTTAATAATAATATAACAAATATAACTAAAAGCAAAATTATTATTTTTAAACAAGAAATGAATTTAGAAAATTATATTTAGAAAATAAGTTTTATTTTATACATTTTTACTTTGGAAGTCGGTTTTCATTTTTTGTTTAAGAAATAAATTCCTACAAAATGGGCTACGTCATAAATAGCATTTTGTAGGAAACCGTTTTTTTTTCAAGTAGGAAAGTTGATCCCATAGTAAAAGTTGGTTATATTCATTCCTGAAAGTTTGGACACTGACTGGAAAAACATTCTGTATGTTAAACATTTTATGTATGTCAGAACCTTATTGTATATTTTTACACACATACAATAAGTACTTTTAAGGAAAACAGATGTCTTGGGTTTTTATCAATAATCAATCTCTGTTGATTCCGATAATATATCATGGAATACTTATTTATTAATTGCGTAAAAGAATCCCTATTCTTAATGGTGAATGTAAACATCTTCAGGATATTCTCCTGGATGGAGAACCATCGCAACACTGTCGCAGCTACTGTACTCACTAGATGTGCTCAAGGGCTGCTATTCATACCTAAAATACCATTAATCCCATCAGAGTATCCATTTGTATTTAAAAGACTGCAGAATCCCCTAAAAGTATGCTTTGCCATGACCATCAATAAAGCTCAGGGACAATCATTGAAAGTGGCTGGGATAGACCTAAGAGAAAACTGTTTCTCACACGGACAGTTCTATGTTACGTGTTCCAGAGTAAGTTCGGCTAGCAGTCTGGCGATCCTTGTTCCGCACGGCAATACAGTTAATATTTGTTTATAAAGAGGTCTTTCGATAGCATAATTCACTCAAATAATAAAATAGTCTTAAACCATTTAACATTTAATTTAGTTTCTTTTTAGCATAATTAAAGTCTCTTTCTAAAAATAATAGGAAATTAGTCACCTCAACATCTACGCGTACGAAGTCACGGCCAAAAGCTAGTCTAAGAATAAAATAATTGTCATTTAACGTTGTAGTTTTATTTTGTAACTTTTTCCTATTATCCCGACTTTCTCGTATTATTTAATTTTATCAAATTCCGTAGATTAATTTCCAACGTGCTCGATAGTCGTGTGAGGCACGAAATCTGTGAATTTTTTAGTCCATTTTAGTCCTGTGATTGTTTAATTTAGAAACTAATTGCTGTGCTTTTTACATATTTCGGTCCATATTTATGTTTCCTTTTGAATAAAATACTACTATTAAAGCAACGCATATTTCCTATTCCTAAATACTTAATAATACATAAGCCACCTTAAAACGTGGAATGAATAATACAATTTATAAGCCCTTTAATTTTGAAGTCACACATGTATAATATTATTTGCTCTGTGCCTTTGCCGCGCATTCAGCCGTAAGTATGATAAGTGGGTAATATTATTAATCTATACTACAGATAAATAAAATTGAAGTGTCTGTTTGTTATTTTAAATTAACAGCTTTTCACTTAATGCATATGAAAGTATATTGTATACTTACAATAATATATCAATTTTTAAATTTTTCGTCTGTCCGTCTGTCTGTTTGTTCCGGCTAATCTCTGAAACGGCTGGACCGATTTTCACGGGACTTTCACTGGCAGATAGCTGATGTTATAAGGTCTAACATAGGCTACTTTTATTTTAGGGTCCCGTTTACGTTAGTTTACGTTACCATGCAAACGAAGTTGCGGGCACCGGCTAGTAATATAATAATATTACACAAGTATTTGAAATCCCCAGTATCAAAGAATAATAAGGTTAATTACGTTGTAATAGCAGTACGTTACGTCGCGTCGTCTCGCTGCGACCGTTTGGGGTCCTAATTTGGGAAATATACGACCACGCCGAAAAATACTTTGAATTTTTTGTATATTATTAGGTGTTTCTTGCAGTAACGCGTAAGAGGCTCTGCTTGTTAGTGAATATATAATAATTAAAATGCCCTACTTTCGGGTTTCTTCTTCTTCTTCTCTTATTTTTGATTTATTTATATATTTCATCTTATAAACATTTGCCAGTGTCAAGATAAAAAGGCGGGAAATAGAACTTTCGTTTCAATTTTCAACACCGTATTCCTAAATCGTCAAGTCTAAAGTCTAATCAAAGTCCAAATAAATAGTGCAGTTCATGAGTCATGTCAGTCGATTCAGTAAAGTGGTAGAAGCTTTACTGAAAGTTCCTAGGGAGTTTTGGAGGAAAACTCAAAATAGGACGTTTTTAGAAGTTGTACCACTTGCCCACACTTGTGCACGTTAACGAATATTTAATGGTTAATATTCTACCAATATTATACATTAAGAACCGAAATAACACAGATTTATGAAAGAAATGCAAAATCCACAACGTCACCCATTGAATTCCCCGGCAAAACTCTCTTCTTCTCTTATTATTGGCAAACCATCGCTTTATGCAACATTCTGCCAGTGTCAAGTGTGAGAGTGAAATTTAGACGACGAAAGAAAGGAAAAAACAATTATTATTATTTCAATTTATACATTTAGATAGAAGAAATTTATAATTATCGGAATAGGAAAGATGAGAGCGAAAGGTAAGGGGATGTTAAGATTTGGGATCATTGTTTAACAAATAAAAGTTTTAACCGTAAAATGATCTGTCGAAATACTATTTTAAATGGCAAAAGTTGACTAATATAGGCATATCAAATATCCATTAACTAAATAATACTATATTTACAGAACAAAATTTTCATGATAATAATATAATTAAAAAAAAAAAACATTTTTCTCCAAATCATTTTTATTTTTTTAATACAATTACTTAAAAGAAAGTCTGGGTATAAATAGTTATCCAATAATGTTATCCGTGTTCAAATATTTTAATTGGAATAGTAGTCAGTAGGCTTTAGTTAAGCCTGAGAGTTTGTGACGTACCCTTTGGTTAACCCACAGGTACTTTAATGAACATTAAGTGTATTCTTTTAAATAGTAGGTTTTTTCCTAAGGCAACGGCTAATGCACAAAGTTTGACTGTGATTGTTGAATAGCCTAAAATGGTCAAATTAACCGCGACGTTGACATGAAAATAAATTATCTATCTTTTAATTATACTTATATTATATTCATGTAGAATATATTATATTATATTCTATCTAAATTTAATTTTTGTAACTTTCCTGCCACAGCTCATTTGCTTTATAATCATGAATCAATGATCATATAATTTGAAACATATCTTAAACTAGCTATTGCCCGCAGCTTCACCCGCGTGGGAGAGTGTTCGTAGGCAAAAAACTTCTATGGCAAATATACCTGCAATATAGTAATAGCACAGATCAAAAATATATACTTTACAATAAAATTTCACACGTGCTTTTTAATTTTAAGATATCTCCTAGATATAATCTTCTGGATAACGATAATTAAATGGTATCCGTGTAAATTCTTCTGAAAATAAATAAAAAAAGAAAAAATAAATAAAAAAAGCTTCTGAAAATACCACATTAATTCTGATCATTTTTTTAAACTTAGAACCTTTTTAACCTATCCTGAAAATATACACATATCTTTGCCACCGCGGACTTTTTTGTAGACCTATTATATAAGAGATACAATCCCACCATAATTGTTTTGTTATTTATGGAGATAAACTGGTTAGGTCAGACAGCGTTTTCGATAAAAGGTCCCAGACGGCTTGATTTTTTCCGACACCTTCAATAATTATCGTCATAAATCAAATAATTTCCACAAAACCTTAACATATTATTATCGACCTAAACCTTCCTATGGAACCACTCTGTCGGTAAATGTAAACGGCATGAAAATCATTTCAATAGTTTTTGAGATTATCGCGAACATACAGACAGACAGACTCGGCGGGGCACTTAAGTATCCTATTTCCGTCTCCTGGTTCTAAGCTAGGTCCCCACCAATTTTCAGCCAAATCAGTTCAGCCGTTCTTGAGGTATAAATAGTGTAAATAACACGACTTTATTTTGTATATCTTCCTCTTCACCTATGAAATTGCCGTTCTGCAGTACTGGCCATTTCAAATCAAAATAATTTTTGTTTGGGTAAGAATTCTAATTTCAAATTAACTTTATTTTAAAAACATGGAATTCTTTTTCCAAAAGTAGTCATTTGTTTATTGATTAGTGTTACATTTTCATCGCATTTCAATCTTTTTCGTCATCATGGATACGTTAAAAATTCCAGTAATTATGGAATATGAGTACCGTCGTGGCAGCAACGCGGCACAAGCGGCACGCAACATCAACGACGTTTACGGAGCTAACACTACAAACCAACGCACCACCTGTTATTGGTTTGCTCGCTTCCGTTCTGGAAATTTCGACCTAAAAAATGAACCTCGCGGTCGTCCGAAGACTTTGGTCGACAATGACGAATTAAAGGCGATTGTGGAAGCTGATGATACACAATCTACGGCTGAATTAGCAGCAGCTATCGACGTTAGCGTCAAAACAATATTGGTCCATTTGCGTCAAATTGGCAAGGTAAAAAAGCTTGACAAATGGGTGCCCCACGAACTCAATGATCGCCAGCGCGAAGTACGCGTCGAGACGTGCCTTGCACTGCTCAATAGACACATAAATCAAGGAATTTTGAACCGCATTGTTACCTGCGATGAAAAATGGATTTTGTTTGATAACCGCAAGCGCTCAGCAAGTTGGTTGGATCCTGGTTCAGCACCTAAACAATGCCCTAAACGAAAACTTACCCCTAGAAAAGTGATGGTCACTGTTTGGTGGTCTAGCGGCGGTGTGATTCATCACAGCTTCTTACCAAACGGGGTGAGCATTACTGCAGATGTGTACTGTGAAGAACTGAACACAATGATGGAGAAGATGCCACATCTCCAACTAGCATTGGTCAATCGCTCGTCTCCGCTGCTCCTGCACGACAACGTGCGACCTCATTCTGCACAGCAGACGGTCTCCAAGTTGCAAGAACTGGGGTTGGAAGCTCTCCGTCACCTGCCCTACTCACCAGACCTTGCGCCTATAGACTACTACTTTTTCCAGAATTTGGATAACTTCTTGGCGGGAAAAAAATTCAATACCCGAGAGGCAGTACAAAATGCCTTGGAAGAATTTGTTGCCTCTCGTCCAGCTGATTTCTTTAAGAAGGGCATCAATAAACTGCCACTGCGTTGGCAAAGATGCATTGATTGCATTACTTCGATTAATACAAATAAAAAATACATGAAAAAAATTCGTTTAAAATTTTTCATACGAAACGGCAATTTCATAGGTAAATACCTAATATGTAGAAGATGAAGTAGGAATCATTATTCAATATACTTTTGATTTTCACCTTGCCTATGGTTTAGCAAGCGGTGTCGGGGGCGGGCGGTGGACGTTATACGGCGGACGTGATATCCAACCGCACCGCCCACAGGCACCCAAATTTTGCGACTTCCAAATATTCATATTTTAGGAAAGACAGTAATAAGTTAGTCATTGTTATCGATTAATAATAAAGTAATAGGCTAGATGACTATTTTTTATTGCGAATAGTATTCTTTAAATATGAGTAACTTCTCAGAAGAAACAGTATATCAAAAGTCAATATTTTCAGAGGTACAGCGATTTGTATACAAAATTTCGCAAGTCTCGAACCGTCCTAGGTGTGACGTCACCTAGGTTAAAGTGTATGAAGTATACTTATTTGTAAATATCTTCGATATTTGTGCGTTTAAGTTCATACTTCCAAAACAAAACAAAATAAATGTTTTTGTATATGATGTAAGTAAACTAATGATGTAGGTTTTGCTTACTAATTTAGCAAAAAAAAAACAACTTTTTTGTACTTTTTAGATATTATATCTAATTACTAAACTGCACATAACGTATTTTTTTTTACATTTACTAAGTAGTAATGCCTCAATATATCTGAGTATATTAATGAAACTAAATAGTTAAGATGTAGTCATCATCCCTATTAATTGATTTTAATATTTGTATGATTTCTTATAACCAGACCTATTTTTAAAAACTACAATTTGTATATTATGTAGCCTATGTTACCCGGGCTATTATTACTAATGTATTGACACCTCATTTATTAAAACATACAATATACATACATACACTGTCAAAATCATTACCCTTCCTTTTGGCTTCGCCATAGTCGGGTAAAAATATGACAATTGAATATATACCTAATATACAACGTACTTTTTTAAGATCAGTGTATTACAGTTTTAGCACAGGTCTTCTTTCTTTCAGGTAGTTCTTGAAAGCTTTAAATATGACGACTTAATAATTATTCCTAGTGTTCCAACTTTTAAGAAATCCAATATAGCATTTTACCATTTACCTAGTATGAATCTTAAAAAAAAAGAATATTTGTACAATATTGCCTTAAACATGATTTATTTATGTTACGTTTATCATGTCATCCCGAAAGTTTGGGAAGCGGAGTAGCGCGGGCGATACGTCCTATATAACACGACCGGCGCCGGGACCCCCAGCATTCTGCAACAGGTGGCACGCGCCGAGGTGAGTACTGCTCCGTCAATAATAATAATAATTATTATAAATAATAATTGATAATGTATATAATATATATGTAATTGATAATCAATTAATAAATAAGACATCTCCTATCTAATAATATAATTATAAATAATAATAATGTAATGGTTATCATGAGGACTAATAATTATGTGTTAAAGAACATTTTATCAATTCATTTATGAACCCTTATAAAATTTTTACAAATTACATTTATAAAATATTCTGGCTTATTAGATTCAATTGATTATGTTACTAGTAGCTTTATATAGTTTATTATAAACTTTAAACTATTTCACAGTGGGTGAAGAAGTACCACAAAGTTGCCTGAAAAATCTAAAACAGTTGCTAGCAAGTCAGCATTATTTATAATAATATTTTAAATGCTTTATATTAATAATTGAAATTAAAATTATGTTAAATAATAATATTTTATTATTAAATATAATAAAATAATAATTTAAATTAAATTTATATTATTATTATTTACTCCAGCATTCAATCGACTTTATACATAATCCCCCTTACTAAGAAAAATATTTACACAGCGGATAAGTTAAACAACGTTGCTATCTTTTTCTATCAAGTGACATTTCCAACGTGATACGTGATACGTGATACAAAGACAGCAACGTTGTTTTAGTTATCCGTTGTGTAAATTGTTTTATTAGTTAGTGGGATATTAGTTATTTTTTCTTTGAATAATATATTAATTATAAAAGGAAAATGTGGTTATACTAAGTTACATAACCAAAATTACATTTTTATGTAATTTATTTAAAATACTGTATATCTTATTAAATTACTTTTTGCGAGGTGATGGCGGCAGTGTTTTCTGGTGTCTTTTCTTTTTATTTTAGAAAGTTTATTAAGTTTTTATTAGAAATTATTGAAATTCTATAACTCTGGGAAATTGTCATTTTTTGTTTGTTTGTTTGTTTTTGTTTGTTTTATAACATAAAAGTGGTTTATAGTAAGATACATGTTGGACTACAATATTGTACTGCCAGACAAACCGAGCACGTAGATATATTAACCGATAGGTACATTTAAACTACACTACCTTTAAACTTTATTGATGACAGTGAATTTGCAGTTTAAGTGTGTGCAGACAACACAATTAAATCGTACTTACTGTGAAAGTTTGTGAGGATGGATGGATGGATGTTTGTTACTCTTTCACGGATTTCGATGAAATTTGGTATGGTACTAGTTTAGGCTCTGGATTAAAACATAGGCTACATTAAAATGTAGCTTTTCGGGATAAATCCCGAAAAAGAGCAGTGTTCCCGTGGGATACTGTAATTACGCGGGCAGAGCCGCGGGAAAAAGCTAGATATTATAATATTGAAATGAGAATGAAAAACTATAATATTCATTGTAAAAATTATTATCAGAGACGAATATTACAATCACCAACTTTAAGCTAAGTGACAATTAACTCCTCTTCAATAACAATGCTAGTATTTGGAGACCCGTGTTATTAAGCTTACTAAGTATGATAGCAGACTGCACAATGATTTCAAAACTAAGGACGGGCATGGCCTATATATTATAAAAAATTACACCATCTTGATTTCAGCATACCTCAGATGTCAGCCATCTTGATTTCAGCATACCTCAGATGTCAGCCATCTTGATTTCACCATACCTCAAATGTCACAATGGCCCCAAACGACCCCAAAAGTGGGGCCAATTATGTTGCCGCGACATGCCTCGTCTATAACATACATCTATGTGATAGCAGCAAAAATGTAATCTCGTAAAGTGGGTAAAAACTCCGATGTTGCTTAAGCACAGTACATAAGTGTTGGAGTTGCGACTATACTGCAACTTTAGTTAGGTACAAGTTTTACAATTTCATTTTACCTACATTCCAAATGTAACTGTGTAGTAATGTAATGTATGCTGCAGATTACTTCTTAGGCCACAGGTTTATTTTTACTTTGATTTCTGATAGAGTGAAAGTCCCTTTGGTGGTATCCTTACCACTGTCACCACGAATCGAACCAGCTTAAGCGGAAAATTGGCCACTAAATGAAATGATTTATGTTAATAATAGCTTTTGCCCGCGGCTCCGCCCGCTTAAATACAATATCCTACGGGAATACTATACTTTTTTGGGATTAAAAGTAGCGTATGTGTTAATCCAGAGCTTAAACTACTACCATACCAAATTTCATTAAAATCCGATCTGTGATTTCTGTGAAACATCGATCCATCCTCACAAAATTTCACATCTATATGTATAAAAGGCAAAGCTGACTGATGTATCCACTCACAGGCCAAACCCTTAAGGCTATAAAATTTTAAATTTTGCACACGCATTTTTCATATAACGTATCGTGGCATCCACTAAGTAAGGATTTTTCAAATGTAATATAAAATAGGTGATAAAAATTTGCATGTACCTTTTTATTCCTTGGAGATATTTGCATGATATTTCGTATGAAGAGAACGGAAAAATAATGAGTTACGCATTTCAGCGTTATATACAATTCAGTTACCCCTAGTTGGGTAAAATAGAGGATGAAGCTTAAAACCTTATTTCACGCGGGCGAAGCCGCGGGCAATTAATGCTAGTATCCTACTATACTTCTACTATCATAATAGTAGAAGGATAGTAGGGTACTGGCCTGAAATAGAAAGTACCACTTACACTTTTAATTTTTTTTTTTTTCAAAACCATAGAAGTAACAGATTTTAATAAAAAAGCGTTATATAGCAAATTTTATCACAGGGTCAATTCTGCTAAATAAAACCTGCAATAATACTATTACAATCAAGTCCCAACACGCTAAAACTGTTGAACCGGTATTCTCGTAAGTGTTAAAGCAGCGTCTAACGCATCCTGATTGGTCCAAACGTCACAAAGTCAGTTTATGATAACAAGTCGCTTCACACGAATTGAGGTTCAGGTTTATGTATATATTTATGTATAATAAATAAATAAAATATCTAACTTCTGTAATGTTGAATTTTTTTTGAATGTGTACTCTCTTTTGGAGTGTATATGACGTATGTTTTCATTTAGAAGCTACTAGCTTTTGCTCGCAGCTTCGCCCGCGTGGGAGAGTGTTCGTGGCAAAAAACTCCTTTAGCAAATATACCTAGTGCAATATACAGTAATAGCACAGAGTAAAAATATATACTATATAATAAATTTTCACATGTATTTTTTAATTTTATGATATCTGCTAGATATAATCTCCTAGATAAGGATAATTAAATTGTATCCGTCTAAATAGCTTCTGAAAATACCACATTATTTCAGTCATTTTTTTAAACTTAGAATGGGTATTACTATACTATTAAAAGGTACCTATCCTTAAAAGGATGACATATCTATGCCATCGCGGACTTTTTTGTAGACCTACAATAGAAAAAAATCCACCATACTTTGTTTTGTTTTTTATCTCCAACGGGTTAGGCTAGGCAGCGTTTTCAATAAAAGTTCCCAGACGGCTTGATTTGTTCCGACACCTTCAACAATTCGTCATAAATCAAACAAGCCTTCCCAAGACCTAAACCTTCCTAAAGAACCACTCTGTCGGTAAATGTGAACAGCATGTAAATACTTTTAGTAGTTTTTGAGATTATCGCGAACATACAGACAGACAGACTCGGCGGAGCATTTAAGTATCCTATGTCCGTCTCCTGGTTCTAACACGACTTTCTTATATATATATATATATATATATATATATTGTCCAAATGTGTATTTGATTTAGAATAACTAAGTTAAATGGGAAGATAAGGAGGTTCCAGCGGCCTGAGCAACATGTATCGCATTGTTCGTATTGTCGCTCGCTAATGACGCCTGAAGATATAGTACGTAGGTGGGCCGAGGGCTTGTCGTGATGTATTTAAATATATGTATTTGGATCGTAAACTAATGCCCATAGCCCTCGTACCCACGAGAGTTTTTTAAAAAGTACACTGTAAATAGAACTCTGCGCTAATGCAATGGAGCTGAAAAACGAAGTGTCGAGTGTCAAAAGTCAGATTTGACAACTCTACACGATTTTCAACTCTATTGTATTAGCTTGAGCAGAGTTCTATTTTCAGTGTGGTTTTTTCTGTCGCGACCACTAAAACGCTCGTGGGAACGTAGCCTTAGTGCCAATTTCACCAATGCCTGTCACTGTACAAAATTATTGACAATTTAATTTTACAACAGGGTATTGATTTTTGTGTGCCCACGATTTGCCGTCGTTAATTGGTTCATTGTGGATCACACGCATCTTCGAAGCCATCTGGCTTCGAAGATGCGTGTGTCATGTCATGTGATGTCATCTATTAATCGATGTTTTTTTTTCGCAGACAATATGCAGGCTGTCGTCAAAATCACGCTCTCCCTTTTCCTGCTAACATCGGCGGTCACCAGCTCGTACTGTAAGTGCTATTTTATAGGAATTTCGAAGTGCACACTGCATAGGCTAGAATGAAACTGACAGCATATTGTAAAAACAATTATTTTCTCGACGTAAAAGGTTGGGGATCCTGCTTAGTTGCTCATTGTCCACATAGCATCGGGAACTTTGCATCAGCACTTTGTTTTAGTTCCAGTAATACGTAATTTACCGAGAAATAATATACCTGAAGTTCAATTATGCTAATTAAATTCTGCAATAATACAGTTACGATCCAGTCCCGATATGTTAAAACTGCAAAATGGTATTCTCATAAACGTCAAACCAACTTCAAACCCGTTTTGATCGGCCCAAGCTCAAAAAATCATATTATGGTATCAAGACCATTTGTAATTCAATGAAAGTAAAATGTAAGTGTAAGTTATTACGAGCATTGGGGTTCAAGTGCAAGTCGCACTGATAATAATAATATTATTTGTTTAACCAAATAACAGGCTACTTGACTCATATTTAATTTCATACATTGAACTTCCTTTAGTACTTGGCTTAGGAAAACGTATTCTAGCGATATCATAAATTAAAAACTTAAGATAAATAAAGTTGATTTAAAAATATGTATTTTTAAATGTGTATTTTTTAATTTCTACTGATGAAAACACCTCGAAGTAACTTCCGGAAAGGATGTGACGACATAAACACACTAAACACATACGAGTATGTAGTAGTGAAACGGAACGTTTCTGTAAATAAATAGTTCATGACATCTTAAAAAGTTATTTATGTCAAAACGTCAAACGGAACGTAACACCGCCATTTTACTACTACGGACTAAATAGCACAGATTACAAATTGTACTAGTATGACGTCACAGCACAGATAATCTATCAACCAACATGGCGAATAGTGTTTTCGGCGGTTTTTAAAAAGTGTATTTTTAAAATAATTTTTTTTGTAGGTTTTTAAGTTTCGAAATAATGTTATATTATTTTTTTGTGTGTACTGAAACAATAATGAAGCGTTAAGGACATAAATAAAAACAAGGACAAGTAGCCTATTATACTATTCAGTAATTGTAACATTAACTTTCTAGTTTAACATACAATTTTTTTGGCCCTGTTCACCTGTTACATAGGTAAGCATTATTAAATAAATTAGGTATAGTACTTAGTGTAAATTGGTAATTTACACCTAGATATTCTATCTAGTAGATATACTTTGATGTAGTTTAAAGTGAGCTGCAAAGCCACTTAAATACCATACACATATATATATATATATATGACGAAAAGTAACTTTTCCTACGCGACTTTGAAAAGAAAATCATATTAATATAAAGGAAACATCGAAGTGGTCTAACGCACACTCAAGAGGGATTATTTAAATCTTTCCATAATATTTAAGCTGTGTTTTGGGTGTGCTTTAAAATTATAAAGCTTCAAATGAAATAGCTACAAAGTCTAAAAATAAAACCGCTGCACCTAAAATCAAAATGTAATTAAAATATTCAGTCCAAAATTTAACAAATTTTGTAACTCGAGCCCAGTTTGTTGAAATATTATATCTCATCTAATTGATATTTTATTGGAAGTCGTCGAAACTTGTAAAGAAATTATTACCAACCTTTTACAACAAACTTAAGGTAAGGTCCGGTGATTGAATAGGAAATGTTAAAAGTTCACTTCTGTAGAGATAAATAATGTTAATTTTGTTTATCAGAGGTCAAAATTACAAAATGTAGATCCATTCTGATAGATCTATATCTAATCACCTTATTATTAAATTAATACGTGAAGCAAACATTTTCAGTACAGTTTTACGAGAATTGTGCAAGCGAAGGAGTATGAAAATTGCCCGGTAAATTACAGTTTATGTGGAGAAAGGTGTGCAAAAAACTAATATTTTTTTATAATGCTTAAAAACATTAATAAAAATACAACAACACACACTACCTTAGATTATTTATCACCACACACTACCGTGAGTTTGATAGATAAAATAAGATTAAAAGTCAAAGATTCAGTTATATTTTAGTCAAATGGGGTTGGGATACCGTGGTGTGGCCTCCAAAGCACGTCAATCTGGTCCTGTATTAGGTATCCGAAGATCTTACTTGTATCACTGGTACCAGGCAACGGAAATAATATATTTAATACTTTTGTACTATACCTACACATATAGAAAGACTTAGTTTATTCAATGTTAATTATAATACAGGAAATAAAATATTTACAAACTATAAAAGTAGGTAAGTATTAAAAAAAAATAACTACTCCAAAACTTAAAACGCTACAAAACAAAGAAATCTCCCAGGTCGTCCCCACCAGACAGAGTGCCTAGAAGGTTCAAAGAGTTTCCTCGCTGGACTGCGATACTTATTCTTACTTATTATACTTATTCTTATTCTATTTCTTCTTCTTACTTATTCTTATATACTTATTCTACACATATTATTTAAGATTAGATGTTTCTCGCTACTTCACACGCGCAAAAAGAAATCCCGCAGAAACGAAAAAAAAGCAGAAAAAAAGTAGCCAACGTGTTAATCCAAAGCCTAAGCTACTACCATACCATATTTCTACACGTTCCAAAAACCAAAAATCCGTTCAGTAGTTTCTGGGATTGTACTTACGGACAAACAAACATTATTGTTTTGGGTTCTATTTCGTTCATAAAACAAAATAATAATTTTTCTTATATATCATCAATGTCCAGACGGCGACTAGTTTTTAATATACGTATTGATGATTTTATTACAGGTATATTTAATACACATCCAAGACCAAGGCACACAGAAAAGCTTTTTGTAACCACTGAGGTCTGAGCCACAGATGTAAGAGGTGTTAGGGCGTTTTATTTCTTCTTCTTTTGTGTGCTCTTCCAATGAAGAGCACAAATGAATAACAAAGTTCAATAACTTTGTTATTCAAATTATATTTTATTTAAACAATCACCAATCTAAATGCATTATATTATTCTAAGAATAATGAATATTATTAATAATATTATAATAACTTTTATTTAAATACAGAATATTAAATATAGATCGCCACTTTTTTTTGTTTCTAGTTAATGTAAAGCCTTATCGACATACGTGTGTTTTGAATATAAGATACATAGAAAGTATTAAATTATATATTTTAGTTAAGTATCTTTTTTGACAAGATACAATTTGCAGACAATAAAATAATACGGTTTAAGCCATAAGCCACTGGTATAAAAATACATAACAAAAGTTATGTTTAACTTTTTTTATGCTAGCATATATTATAGTGGTAGTATACAGTGTCCTACTGCTGGACAAAGGCCTTTCTTTTTCTCTATAAGTCGCGATCCTTCGCTATGTTCAGCCAGTCCTTATTAAAGGCATCTAATTCCGCGACTAGCCACGTAGCCACTCCGACACAAAATGTCCCATCTATCATACTTTTTAAACCTGCTTTGACTTATAGCATCTTTTTTGACACTAGGTATAAGATTACTCGGAAAATAAACCTAGAGACAAAATAAGTATTTAAAATGAAATTAATGTAAGCTTTGATCCCACTCCCATAGCACTGCGGATCTGAGCCGGAAACTACCTCAGATTATTCGACCATATCAATGCTCAGAGGGGCCTCAGTTATGTATTTACAAAGGTCTTCGGTACAAACATGTAACCGTCAGGGAATCCTTCGGCTGACGCAGTTATTAAAAGATTCAAGTTTTAAAAATAATTAATTGTTATTACTATAAGTACTTTTGTAATGTGAGCAGATTTAAATGCATGCACTGTCACACAGACTAGGCTGTCCCAATACACACACGCGCCGCAGCTGCTCCGCACCGCCCCGCCGACGCTGCGGTATTAAAATCCCTACAAACGTGTGCTGTGGCGCGTGCATCACCTCTATTCTCATCTATCAGCATCTCTATCATCGTATAGTTTTAACCTTTATTTTCATTGTCATAATTCATATTATCGCTTGAGAAAATAAAAAGGTCGTGCGGCCGCTAGCGAACATCCGTGCCGAACAACAACAACGGCCGTGAGCGGCGGTGATCTTAAGCGAAACTGTTTTATGCTGCTGGCTGCTCTGCTGCCGTTTCGGTGTAAATTGACCCTAAGCGTACTAACCAGACTTAAAAATAAACGGCTAGTTATTTCTCGAGGATGTCCTATGTCTTTAAAGCTTGGTGTCGTCACTTAACTACTGAACCATGGTTTATCACTATAATTCGTATACCGTGTGCGATTCGAATTCGTATTAACATTTAAAAAACTATAACTAACTCCCATATACCATTAAAGAATTCTTAAATTGAAGAATATGACCCATTAAAGAATTATTACGAAATATATTTGATATTCTGAGCAGCACTAGCGCCGATATTAGGAATTTTTACTAAATATCCATATTCTCATTGCGCCCACGTATTAGATTTAGCTTTATGTCTATAACGGGTATAAAAGAACCCCACGACATTATCAGAACATATTTAATAAAATTACACTAAATTAAAACATTCTATGATGTCATTATTGTGATGCAGAATCCGTGAAATTTAGAATTTGTTGAAGCCAACATATTATTGTCTTACAATCAGGCTATACCTCTGCTGGTTTGCTCTCTCCGCCATACAAAATATTTACATATAGTTAAGCACTTCTCCAGCTACATTGTGTTTAAATATTGTATTTGATCTCCATTTATATTTAACTAGATGTTACTCTTCGTGCGCGCGAAAGGAAATCCCGCAGGAATAGTGCATTTTCCGCCAAAAGTAGCCTGTGTCCTTCCTCATAATCAACTGTATATCTGAGCCTAATATCATAAAAAAATGTTTAGTAGTTTCAGTATTCAATGTAAACAAACAATCATTTAATCTATCCTCTTTATAGTATTAGTGTAGACTTTAGATATCCTTCACATTATACGAAGACTTGCGTCCCTTGTCGTTGTTTGTTTTGTTTCCTAACTTTGTCGAAACTCTATAACTGTACAATATATTGATTACTGAAAACCTTTTAATATAATATTATAAATTACCTAACAATTTATAAATATTTCAGTAAACAGCGTGAAGTTCCGTCGAGACGGTATCGCCAATGTCGTCCCTTTCCCGAGGATCGGACGATCTTCAGGACAGACCTGGCTCGTGCCAATAAAAGAAGAGTATGCAGGCAAGTGACTAAAGTGTAGGATTTTCTAATAGTGTCGAGTGAGGCGACACGAAAACGCGCGTCAGCGTGTGTACATTCTATTTCATTGCGCGGGTTGAGAAGCGCTCAACTTGTACCAGCTCTGACCTTGTCCAGAATGGGCGAAATACGCGCATAAATCGCAGCGAATTCTCGATAAATACGCGCGTATTGCAGGACGCAATGTATAGCGGCCTAATATCTCGACTCGCAAGTACAGTTTCGCGGCGTAATCGCGGCGAATTTGCCCTTTCTCGACATGATCTTGTGCGCCTACACGATCTTAGCCAGTTACACTTACTCCTGTACGTTCGCGACGATTCACGAAAGTATCGCAGTATTTTCCCAATATTGCTGACGCATGCGAGTGTACTAGCTTACAGGCGTTAGCCACATCAATTTTGATACCGGTGTTTTGCAGTATCAGAATTTTTACTTTGTTTCAGGCCAAGAGCTCACGAA
This sequence comes from Phengaris alcon alcon, assembly GCA_037179445.1. NCBI lineage: Eukaryota > Metazoa > Arthropoda > Insecta > Lepidoptera > Lycaenidae > Phengaris > Phengaris alcon. The sequence goes on from JAYRCH010000059.1 coordinate 1,091,610, forward strand.
GCGCTTACTTCACGCGTTTCCCCGGATAGGACGGCGGAGCATGCACCGGAGCCCTGATCTGGTGGACGTTCTGCAGGAGACCAAGCGGGAGAGCAGCGAGGAGGGCATGTGGTTCGGCCCGCGCCTGGGCCGCAGCTTCAGGCGAGACGATGACGGTATGTAGCACATAACCCTTGCACATACTTACTTACTCGTAACAGCTGCGTCGTGCATAAGCGCGATTTTAGTGTAATTCGCCGGAGCAATGTTTAATTATTAGATTATTAATTAATATACTTCAAAATTAGGAAGATTGAGTAGAAAAATAGTAAATATTTTAGCCAAATTTAAAAAGGGAATAATTTAGAAAATAAGTTTTATTTCATAATTTTTTAAGCATTTTTACTTTGGTAGTCGGTTTTAATTTTTTGTTTAATATATTGCATAAATGAATAGTATTCTTAATTAATATGAGTAACTTCTCAGAAGAAACAGTATATTAAAAATCAATATTTTCATAGCCTACCTACAGCGATTTGTTTACAAAATTTCGCAAGTCTCGTGATAATTCAACAACAGTCGAACCTAACCGTGACGTCACTATTAGGTAAAAATGTAGGAAATATAAGGCCGTAGGAATATACATAATAGTATTTGTAAATAACTCCAAAATTTATCCGTTTAAGTGCATACTCACCACATTGAATGTTTTATATATGATGTAAGTAAAATAATGATTTAGGTTTTTTTTACTTATTTATCAAAAAAATTTGAAACATTTTAGTATATTTTAGATGTATCTCACTACTAAACTACACATAAAATATTATATTTTTACGTATATGATGTAGAAATACCTCAATATTTCTGAATATATAAATTTAACTAAATATTTTACATGCAGTCGTCTCCCCAATTGTAGCACGGCTGATATTCCCTGAGGGATATGTTAAAGCTGTTTTATGGCCGGTTTCAATAACCTATCTACCAGTAACTATTTGTGGCAGATTTTTTGCGATACACATGTGACGTTTCTAACAAATAGTTACTGGTAGATAGGTTATTGAAACGGGTAGTTAGTAGCAGAAGTCGCCGTGTTGTAATATTATATGTACTCGTACTTATCAAGTTTGAAAGCCGATTATGGTCGATCCGACGGAAAATATTGTAGTAAAATGCAGAATAGTACAGTGTAGACTGTAGGTCCACTGATTAGTACGTAACATTAATATAAAACATTTTTTATTTTAAATTTCCATGTAGGTTACCAAGTAACTCTTACAGAATTGTCCTGCATGATGCCTACCACCGGTTCGGAAACTAGCCCGACGAGAAGAACCGGCGTAAGAAACTCGCACGGGGCCATCTTTTAGCAAAAAGATGGGAAAACTGTTATTTTCAAAATATACATATTTTTACAATACTTAATCTATATAACAAAAGTCAAGATACTTAAGTAGATACATAGAAGCAGGTATGTACCATGTAGGTGGCCATCTTATTCCCAAGGTTAATGTAATGTAATGTAATAATAATCGTTAATGTAATCAATTGACCTTATAATAAGCTTTAGTAGCACACAAACTTTCTTTAACAACTTTTTAAAATGTATTAATAGAAAGATTTTGAACGTTTTATGGAATTCTATTTTTAAGGCGTATACATTCCTAAGTCCATAAGTAATTCATAATAAACCAAGTTTAACTATTTCTTGTTCTTAGACGCAGCACAGAACGACGTAGAAGCAAATGACCTTGTACTAATGGAGGAACCAGAGAGAAGGAAGCGGCAGATACCCCACACGCAGATAACAAACTAAATATCTACTTGTTGACCTTGTTTTACCCTGTTTTTGTTACATGCTATAAATATTGAAATATACCCTGTTCATTCGTTTAATTCGATATTAATATTATTATCTTATTTAAAGGCTCTATATTCTTACTGGACCATGTTAGCTATCATTACTTTTGTGATTCTTCGGCAACATTTAATTTGTTTTCTTTAAATTTAATGTTGCCGAAGAGACTTTTGTGCCAAATTGTATTCCCTAAATTCTAACGTCACAAAAATATTTATTGCGCTTATTTAAGGAATAATTAAGTATAATAGGCCTTCTCTTGTAGAAAACTATACATAAACTCGTTGGCTTTTATAATAATGATAGTTTTGTAGGAATTATTTTGGGCTGGGTGGATTCGTTTGACTTTTAACCGAATCTACATGATAATTTCGACAAAATTTATCCTAGTATTAGTTATTGAAGTGGAATAAAGAAATGCTACGATTTACTATAATTCTTTATTTTCTGTGGTCCTTTTCAGGTGGAGATTAGGTACACTCACGTCTACAGCTTCCGCAAGAGCCCCGGAGGCAATAGGCATGTTCGGAATATCATTTATATCATTTGTTCAGGAATTTCGAGCAGTGGGGCTAGCACGAACAAAACAAGTAAGTATTCCTAACGTTATCGAAAAAGAAATGTATTAAAGTTATGAAAGCGCCTATACAACTGACATTCGATAACGTTACGAATACGTACTTATCAATCGTTCGTGCTTACCCTTCAAAGACTCAGATGTTTAGAAAGAAATAGACATTGTGGTACCAAGGCTAAAATTGGACTTGGGCATTATAGGTCTCTCTTCAATGAATAGAAAATTATTTTACTATGCTGTTGCACTTGCATCTATAGTTGTTGTTGCTGTTGTACTTGCATCTATAGTTGTTGTTGCTGTTGTACTTGCATCTATAGTTGTTGTTGCTGTTGTACTTGCATCTATAGTTGTTGTTGCTGTTGTACTTGCATCTATAGTTGTTGTTGTACTTGCATCTATAGTTGTTGTTGCTGTTGTACTTGCATCTATAGTTGTTTTTGCTGTTGTACTTGCATCTATAGTTGTTGTTGCTGTTGTACTTGCATCTATAGTTTTCTTAGATGCATGTTTCTTTATTATGCTTTTACTAAATTTAGTAAGTTGGTCAAAATGGTTATTGACTTGCTGGTTTCATTGCAAATAGCCTACTAAAATTAATTCGGATTTCAGCGCTATGATTAAATTATGCTATGTTGGCCATCAAGTGCATCGTCTATAATAATATTTATTAAAATTATAAACATATAATAATGTAATATAATAAGATTAAAAATATAAAATAAAATGCTAGCTTTAGACCGTGCCTGCATACATAGAGTATCCCACGGGAACATTGTACTTTATCGGATAAAAGTATAGCTTATCTGTTTATCCGAGGACTTAACTACTACCATCCAAATTTCATCAAAATCCGTTCAGTAGTTTTTCGTGAAAGAGTCACAGACATCCATCCATCCATCCATCCATCCTTACAAACTTTCATTTTTATAATAGTAGTATAATAGTATTGTTTACTAATAGGGTCGGGTCGCGCTGCCCTGCCAAGCCATAACACTGTAAGTCGATATACAGTGTTTTGGCTTAACAAGGCGCAATCAATTTCTTTACGTCTGTTTAGTACCCCTGATCGATCCTTTTTTCATTCTAACGGTTATTTAGCAAGATAAAGCAAGCAAAAAAACACTGTATTTAATTTAAAATAAGGTATAATCACGCAAAAAAACTGTAACAAAGTATACAGTGTTTTGCCGAAACAAACTTCACGCATGGCTAGATAAATACCAAAAATACAGTGTTTACAACTAGTCGCGTGCTCGCGCGTTGATGCTATCCAACCAGCGTAAGTTGAATCGACAACATTATTGCTGTCTCACTCTTTCCTGCACCGTTATAGACACTTCCTCCTTGTTCATCCCGTTGAAGACGTTGCGGGTTACGTTAGTCGTGTGACCGCGACACTGATACCGCCAATTGTGTTGTTTGTTTTGATCGGATGATTGCGAGATAGTATTTGGTTTAATTAAAGTTATTTAGTATTAAAAGTGAGTGACAATGAGTACAAATCGAAGTAAAATGTTGGTCAGACTATAAAAAAAAAAATGAAACATTATAATAACACATACTCGGTGACTGTTGTGTCCAGTGTGATGAGTGATTGCCTAGAAAAAGAAAATATAGACTGCAATAACCACAGTGAGTGGGAACATAACTTTTATGATAATTTGGAGTCAAGAAACTGTACAAGTCCTATAGTTCCACTCAGTGAATCTCAGCTTAATGAATGCCTATCGGAAGAATTAGGAGAAGGAGTTTACGCGCAACTGAGAACTGCATTGATTTGTGACAAGACTTTAACCGTCTCAAATAATTCTTCAGAAGATATTCAGCAACCCAGTACCTCTTAGCTTCTTCACTCTGATAGCATTGTATCTATTTCATATTTTGAGCAACCTGTTGATCTTACCTCCAAAACAAATGTGCCTGAAATTCAATCAATGAAGAACCAAGAACCTAATATAGATGCTAGTTCTGAACATAATTTAAATGAAAATGAAGATGATACTTTGTATCAGATACAGAATACATTTTCAATTGAATTATCGTCTGAGATCCAACCATCAGCTAATAGTTTTGGCACATTCTTCACCACCTTCAACTTCACCAAAAACTTCGACTTCTGCCACTCCTGTAAGTATTATTGCCCATAATACCGAAATAATAACACCGACAATCAATAAAAGACGTATTATCCTTGACGAATCTGCTGCCGCTTACAACCCTACCATTGAAGATAATAATTGTCAAATATCAAAGACACCTAAGCGAAATAGAGATCCAGGAAATATATTAGAGAAACAAAGATTGAACATTCCATTATTGTCACCTTGTTCATGTAAAAAACAATGCATACAAAATATTCCTGAGACTGAAAGGCACTCTATATGGGCACAATTTTGGAATTTAGATCGACAACGTCGTCGCGATTTTTTATCGAGAAGTGTTGATAAGTTATCTACCACATGCACAAAAACAAAAGGCCAATCTCGAAGGCACAACACCTTAACATGGTCGCTCAACGGCATTAAAGTATGTAAAGTTTTTTTTCTAAGGACCTTGGGCTATACAAATGATGAAGCCGTCCAGTCAGTCTTGAAAAATAATTATTTAGAGTGCAATAGGAATCCAAAAGTGAGCGCTACATCTGATCGTCGTGGTCGATTTGAACCAACCAATAAGTTCCCGCAAGAGTATGAAAACCGTTTAGAAGAATTTATATTAAAATACAATCTTATTTCATCACATTATAATAGTAACCATGCGCCGAATAGAAAATATTTGCCAGTAGGAATTATATTTCTCCAGTATTTATAAAGATTTTAAGCAGTTTTGTCAAGAAAATAATTTACCAACTTGTGGTTGGACTCATTTTCATAATATGATTAAGAAATTGAATCTATCAACAGCCGAATTAGCTCAAGATATTAGCACTAAGTGTAAAAATCATAAAATAGGACATGAAAACCTACCTCTTCCTTGCAATTGTAAAAATTGTATAGTGTGTATACGTAATTCACGAAGGGATCTAAAATTTGCAGAAGATCGAAGTGACAACTCTGAAGGAATGGAAGCTGTATTCACAGTCGATATGCAAAAAGCTATATGTATGCCTCTTCTCACAACAAAGGAGTATTACTTTTCAAGAAAACTTGTTCTCTTTAATGAGTCATTTGTGCCGCCAGGCAAAAATAAAAATGCTGTATGCATTCTATGGCATGAAGGCGAAAGCGGTAGAAAGGCATATAACGTAGCTACCACATATATTTATTTTATACGAAAATACTGCCGGGATCTACACCATTTAAACTTCTTTTTGGACAATTGCAATGCTCAGAATATTAACAAAATTCTTTTTTCTGGACTGGTCAGAGTTGTAAATGATGATAAAACTAGTATTCAAAGCTTGAAATTAGAATATTTTGAACCAGGCCATACATATATGGCTGCGGATGCAGTTCACGCTGCTATAACAAAAAAACTGAAAGCAGCAGGTGAAGTTTTCGATCTAAAAGATTTTGTGACTAAAATTAAAGAGTCAAGAAAAAACCTGTATGTCGACGTACTCAAACACAATGACATGTTGATTTTAAAAAACGACTGTAAAATAGCGTTTCCGAAAGATTGGAATATTCAAAATTTAAAAATTATTGAGTTTCGAAGAGACAACCTTTCTCTTTTTGCCAAAAATGATTATAATGGAGAGTTTAGAGAAATACACTTTTTAAAGAAAAAGGTTGCAAGAGATTTAAGAAAGAGAATGGACGATGGACTTGATCTTATAAACATGATAGAAACAGAAAGTAAGCCAAGAGGTGTGAGTGAAGTTAAAAAAAAAGAATTGCTAACACTTACAAAATCTATGCCTACATCGCGGCGTAGTTTTTATGAAGATCTTGAGGAATCAGATGCACCTGATCTCGATTTAAATATTGATTCTGATTTGTAATCGTATACTTAAGTAGAATTTTCTTATTTTTATTACTATACCTCAGAAGAGAAAAGATGATATTTTTTTAAATATATTATAAGTTCATGTTTTGTTACGTTCTTTGTTACTAAGTCGAATATTTTATATTTGATTTTACGATTGATCTCAAAAACCCCAAAGCAGTTTCTTATTATTATGTGTGAGCTTCAAAAAATATTAAAAGGTCTTGTTATGTTTTGTAGATGATGCTAATAATTATTTGTAAGTTCATTATATTTTATTTTGCCATCTCATGATTTATTTTATTTACGAATTACACAAATAAACCCCTAGTTGCAAGCATGTCCCATCTATCTTTTTTTTAAACTTTATGCAATATGCATACATATAAATATACAGTGTTTAGACATAACGAGTTCGTATAAGGCTAAACACTGTATTCTATATTACAGTGTTTTGCGTCGTTAGGAATAAAATGAAATTTCAAAATTGTCTTGTCAAAACAAGTTAGTTGCGATATCTTAATTCCTTACTAAAATTATTTTAAAAAAATTTACTTGGCTTTATACTAGAGATGTATACCTAACTATTAAATGCATAAAATTAAATAATATTAACCAATTACATTTAAAAAAGGCAAATATACGTCAAAAACATATTCTGTCAAATATCTCAAAAGTGGTTATTGAAAGTTACAGTATTTTGGTTTGGCAGGGCAGCCGGCAGTGATAGCGGAATAAACAGATACAGAAATCTTGAATGCTTATTACATATTATGCTCACACAAATAAAAATCAGCATGCCGATTCCCCTAGACATTGACCACCGAGACCTATAGAGGGTGGACAGAGACTACCGATTCCAATTGGAGTAAGAAGAGACTTTACAAGTTCACGACCTATTCTCAGACCTACCGCATGCACACAAAAATCTTAACAATCAGTCTAGTTGTTTCGGACGAGTTTGGTTACGAACACTGTGACACGAGAATTTCATATATACGAGCATTAATTGCCCGCGGCTTCGCCCGCGTGAAATTAGGTTTTTAACTTTCATCCTCTATTTTATCCACCTAGGGGCTGAATTTTAGAAAACGCTGAAATAAGTAACTCATTACTTTTCCCGTACTCAATTCATATGAAATATCATACAAATATGTCCAAGGAACAAAAAGTTTCATACAAACATTTATCCCTCTTGGGGGTTGAATTTTAAAAAACCCTTCCTTGGTGGATGCCTAACTCATATTAGAAATACGTGTGCAAAATTTCAAATTTCTAGCCTTAATAGTTAGGCCTGTGCGTTGATACATCAGTCAATCACCTTTGCCTTTATATACTCGTATATAGATAGATAGATTAAATGCAGTAACAGGAAAAAGTATTTTGTTTTAAACACTTGAGTCTATAAATTCACTTATTTTCATAATAATTCATAATTATTGATAATATTGGCCAATAAACATGACCTAACGATTTAATTTTTTTTTATATAAATAACTATTCAAGCTCTACAACTTTTATCTAGGACTTAATCATAATCAGTAAGGCTGCGTTCGTAAGAAACGTTTTCGTTTTCGACCGTTTTTTCTCCGACTTACTTTGCAAATCCGGCTACCACGAAAAAGTCTTATATTTTTTTGGGTTAATATATAACGTATGTCACGTTCAAATAACGTAGCCTTCTATTGGTAAAATAATTTTCAAAATCAGTTCAGTAGATCCAGAGACAACCTCACAAACTTTACCTCTTTATAATGTTAGTTATATAATATTAGTTAGATGTACATAAGATTTCGCAAAGTTTTCATCTCGGCAAGTTACACGCTTTCCGCCCCGCTCCCCGCTACAACTCGAACCACTATCAACCAATAACCACAATTCTACCGCGCGTCGTGTGCGCGGGGCCGTAAAAGGGCTTTCCCCGACCGCTGTACTATATTTTGATGTACATCAATGTTAATATTTATAAACTTGTGTTCTATTTAAATGCGTTGTAACTTTTACTTTCATTGGTTTTTGTTGCATGTTTAATTTAGATTCTCATTACCCGAATAACTCCACAAATTAATACCGGTCTCTAAAACTTTAGATATATTGAAATCTAATATTATGACGAAGAGACAAGAAAACATAATTAAATAAAAAAAGTTGTAGTCTTACAAAATCATCAATAATTCTTTAAAAATAAGTACATAATTTACATGTAACTTAACTATTTAACTTAACGCCAGAAGTACATAACCACGGGTACAAGCATGAGGTACAGTACACCCGAGCTAATCCTGCGGCTGGTATTGCAGAGGTCCTGGAAGCACTGGCAGGTGGTGCCGAGGTGGTCGCTGTTGTCGTCCTTGTAGCAATCCTTGTGATAGCGCACCCAGCCGCAGCCGCGGGTCACGCGTACCTCGTTGTCCTTGTGCGGGTGGAAAACTGAAAGAAACAATGCACGAGTAAGCATCATATTATTGTGACAAAGCTATAAAGTAAAAATCATATACCACATTTATTTTAGTCGTGTCTATTTGAGAACCAAAGCGTGGGGCTCTCCTATGCCAAAAGATACTAAATAGTTGCTACTGTTGACTTAATTGCCGCTCGCCCCGTACTTCCCCCTCGGGGAAAGACAAACGAGGAGAAAGAGAGCCGCAAGACTACGGAGAGCTGCAAGGCTGAGCCACCTCGACCTGACCAGGACAAGAACAGGGGGTGCGATGAGGAGGGCTTCATAGTGGTGGAGAGAAAAAAGAAGAGGAACCACGCCGCAACCACCGCGGCATCGCACCCTACGTACCCGAGCTGCGACTGCGGTGTGAAGTACCCGCGACGCCGCTATACGTCTCCCCCTGCACTGGTCCATGGAGGTCGAGGACGTCGTGGACTACATCCGTAAGAAGACATCCCTCGCCTTAAGGGTCGATCGTTTGGAGTCTCGTCACAAGGTCAACTTCAGTTCCTTTGTAGTGAGAGTACCGACGCATCTACTGTCGACCTTCGAGGGGAGGATTTCTGGCCGACGGGTGTGGTTTACCGGAAGTTCCGGGGGAGACTCGGGAACGAAGCGTGCATCACGTCGCCGACAACACGTGACAAAGTGACAAAAATATGGGCCTATGCAGCCTGAAATAAAAGTGATTTATTTATTTATTTATCTACTCCCAAAAGAGTACTGTCGTACTCTTTTACTTAAGTCGACGGCAGCCTGTGACAGGCCGCAGGCGGCCTTAACAGACGTTGAGAGTCGAACCCTAAAGTAACTTACTGGTCTGCGTGATCTTCCTGCAGAAGAAATTGAGCGCAACGTTGCTTGGGATGGCAGTCTCGCAATGCACCACGGGGATGATGCGGCTGCGGATCTCGTCTTCGTACTCGTTCACGTCGAGACACGCCGAGTTGTTCGCGCTGTTGCAGTAATAGCAGTTTATACAGCCGCCTGGAAATCAAATTTGGCGGCCGTAAATTCAAAGTACCTAATGTTGTCCCCAGTAACAATTTATCGTCGTACAATAGTTTTGTAAACGTTATTATATTACCACAGCTAAGTCACAGTAACGTTTAAATGACGTTTATAAAAAGGGCCTCATTTTATAGTGTTGTATAATCGTCATACAAAAGTCACAAGTGTCTTCGTTGAAGTCAATCTAAAACGGTTTATTTGAGTCAAGTAACAACACCCGTACAACTAGTTTTTTTTTGTCTTGTTCGTGACTTGGTTACTTGTGGTTTTTGGCAAGCGGTTTGAGTGCAAAATAAGTATTTCCAAAAAAAAGATGAGTGTTATCATGTTATTTAATTTTCATATCTTGCTGTCTGTAACTCGTAACTCCATTTAGTTCCACTGGGAATTTAAGTTTTATGATAATATACCTATGTAAACACTAAGGTTAACTAATATACCTATGTAAATGCTAAGGTTGGTTAAAGTCAGGGCATGACTTTTAATCGACAACGTGTAATATAAAAGGTATATATAAGTCGCAAATGAACAACTAAGTCACTCAAGTGTCTCAAATTGACTGGTGTAAAACAAGATGAGGTTCGTTTTACAAACGTTATTATGAAAACGTGTATACAACTGCTTCATTATATGAATGTCATATATAGGTTATTTCAATCACCCAATTGAGTCAGTTGAAATTAGAAAAACTATTGTGTTGTCGTACAAACGTTTTAGTTAAAACTATAATATCTACGTATAACGTCGTGTAGTTTAGTCTCGCCGACGTTGTTATGACCTGTTTATTATGACATATTGGTCGCACGACTAAAAAGTTTAATTAAAGACGTCTAAAGGACCTATTAGTCACCTCATTACTATTATAAAACTGCAATACAACGGGAAGTCGTACAAGCTTTGGCTTATATGACGTTTTTGGTTGTTGGGGTGTCCTAACAATGCGTGAAACCCTCGTGAATGCCATACATGTTCACGCCTATTTGCTGATCTTCACGTTATAATAGTAGAGTATTGTAGAGTCGGAGCTAGAGTTAGATTTTTAGAATGCCAGACTTATTTTTAACCCCCGACGAAAGAAGAGGGGTGTTTAAGTTTGACGTGTTTGTCTGTGTGTGTCAATCCGTGGCATTGTAGCTCCCAAATGGATAAACCGATTAAGATCAAGAGTGTTTCTAGCTATTCATCATCATCAGCTCGCCCACTGCTTTATAATTCGGGGGTTACTTAATTTTTTTAATTATACTCATCTTAGAAACAAAATGATAATATGGAATAGCGTGATGGGTAAATTAAAGGCCAGCAGTCCTAAAATTTTATATATGGCCAGTTTGCAGGTCACTAAGCAATGCCACTAAGTTTCGTCCTATGGCCGTTGGACCATTGAAAAAATATCCGTCTATCTACAGGGTGTCCCGTAAATCGACGTCAAGTCGTAAACCCGTGATAGGCCAAGTTACAATAGTTATCAGAAAAGTTTGGGTATCTTTGGCGGTAAAGCCTAGCTGCAGCACTAGCATTGCATCGGCATTTACCATAAATGAGATACATGTTGGCATATTCCTGTGCGGTGTACACCGACATGGTGGTACTACACAATCACACGATCAACGATAGTCCAGGAGAAAGCAAAGGTCGTTGAAAGAGAAACTAAACAGTCCAAATCCAAATCACAAGCAATCGAGTCCAATAAACAAAGCAAAAAGTGGTATGTACGAAATCAAGACGAACGAATACGGTGTGCGCAGTAAACGAAGTAGAGTAACGTACTGATCTATTGTATTTTGTGTGCTGTACGTCGGGAACATGGACAATAGCGACATTGTCTCGCTCACACTAGTAGCATTGTGTCTACCCGTCTCGCGTACTTGTGGCGTCAATATCTGTATCCCTTACACTCATTGAATGTTTCTCTCCGTCTCATCCAAATCAGAATATCACTTAGAAGAAAGTCCTGGGTACACTTGAATCCTTTTAAGTAAGTAAGAAAAAATTGTCGAAAACTGACTTCCTTTACAAAAATCAATATTGTCCAAAATTTAAGAAACAATCTAGCAAGTGTCATACCATTTTGGAATCCTTATTAACTGCGCCAACTTTTAAAACTACCTGCCAAACAAGCGTAGTACATTTTTTTTCCAGTACAGTCAGTTAAAGTCGAGCAAACTATTTAATTCGAATCATTGTTTTGGGCAAAAAGCCTCATTTCCTTTCAAGTCGGAGTCGTTTGATTTAAATTTTAGACACCAGTTTACTAAAGCATTATTCAGTTTTACATACAAAAAAAAATTACAAAAAAGTAGAAATTTGTAGTGCCGGGAACTAAAAAACCACCACAAGATGTCGATTTTTCGATTTTTTTTTAAAGCTATGTATTTTTTGAGACACATTACTTGGATTTTTTTTTTAATTTTTCTGATAACTATTGTAACTTGGCCTATCACGGGTTTACGGCTTGACGTCGATTTACGGGACACCTGTATATGTAAATCCATTGTTTATGTATTCATCTAGGTCTATCGATGTTAATAATTTTACCGGGAACACAAGGGTCATGGACAGTATAAGTAGGAATACCCCTGTTCTCCACGTAACCGTGAAGGTTTCTTGACAAAATCTATGTGGAGTTGTAACCCTGGAGTACACCAGACAATTTACAGACGCATCAAGCATCAATCAATGAATCAATGCATATATAACAATATCATAACTGGTCGCTGTCTGTACATGGAAGATATATAAGAAAAACTATTACAGGTGGGCTTTTTGAAATGTAACCTAAAACAATGATTTTAGTATTATTGTCTGTTTGTCTGTACGTTTGAAGAAATTTTGTATGGTAGTAGTTTAGGTTCTGTATTAAGACATATACTCTTTTGCAGAAAATATACGGTTGCCGCGGAATTTCTTTTTGCGCACAAGAAGTCGCTGGCAACATCTAGTTGTAATATAAAAGTAGCTTTAAGGAACTAACCAAACTTACTTGGGACTTTTGCGACACTAGCAATAATATCTATGGATGCTTTTACAACTTTACTTACCTACTAAAACTTGGTACAAAATATAGTACACTAGATGTCGCCCGCAACTTATAACCGTACGTACAGTTTGTCGCGAGTAGCCTATGTCCTTCCCCATGGTCTAATCTATGTACGTGCCAAATTTCATCAAAATCGTTCGTTTTCGAAAGTTTCGAAGAAAAAAAGTTTCGGAACCTATTCAATGCAAACAAACAAATCTTTCCCCTTTATAATATTATAGTATAGATTTAAATACTTACATTCGTAAACTAAATAAAACACTATTAATAACGACATAATACTTTTTGTTAATTGCGACATCTTCTGCGAAAACTTTTCAAATCTTCTCTATTGTTGATACAAATCTTTTTATCGAGACACTATAAAACAGAACTCGAAAGAAAACAGTTTTTGAGCAATTAGAAATGAACGTTAATTTTTTTTTATTATAAAAGTTATGCAGGAAAACCATTCATAATATGCGACCTACAAGTAGCCACTGAGTTAGGAGTAAACAAGGCCCGCTTGTTTGACATACGTATACTGCGCTCGAGCCGTCTTGATACTTGATATTTTTAATAATAATATATTTCATAAATTAATAACATTTACACCGATCATTCTAGGTTGATATAGAAAGTATTTTATAATTATGCACACTATATGTAATATGAGCACAATATACTAAGTTTATAAAAACTGTCTTTTATAATTCTCGTAAAATGTATTAATTACGAAAGTTTGTTTCTCAATCGTGATCAATGTAAACCGTTAATTGTCTCCAACTATCAAATATATTATTATTCGTATCGAGGGAAAAGTTATCAATGTGTGACCTGTTGCGACACGGTCACGCGATCTGTCGTATCGTATAATGTCATCATTTATTTACTAATAAATACTAATACACATACTTAACACGAGTGTATTACCAAAATGTTTTTCTTGTATTATGTTGTTGTATTAGATGCTATGCTTTTTATACATGTACATATCATTTCGCATTTTTTCAAAAATGAAACAAAAAATAAAAACCGAATTCCAAAGTAAAAATTTAAAACATACTTTTCTCATGCATGCCATTGTCAGAACTGGACCAAATTGAAATGGGATCACACGGGAAGAACCAGCTTTCAGTTTTTTTTTATAATAGCTGACTAGACAATGGTACGGAACCCTACGTGCGCGGGTGACTCGCATTTGGTCGGCTTTTAGATTTTACTAAACATATTTTTTTTTCAATAAATGATGAATTACATAAATATGGACATAAAATTGAAAAGTACAGAATTGTTAAAAACTGCAATAGCTGTAAGCTCACTGAAGCCGCACAAGTATCAATAAGCCGGAAAAGTACACAACAGTGTGTTCTACAGGACACAATAGTGTGTTCTAAACGCAATTCAACCGTGTGCGCGATAATTAGGGTCCGCTCACACTCAATCGAGAAGCGACGCGACGCGGCGCTGCATATTTAAGATAGCGATTCAAAATTGAACTTTATTTACTACACATGAAGAACACCGAAACGAGACGATTCGCGACGTGAAGCGGCGCTGCATCTTTCAAAATCAAAAATGTTTTATTTCCATATAGGTTACAAAGCAACGCTTATGGAATTGTCCCTACGTGATGCCTACCACCGGTTCGGGAACTAACCCGGCGAGAAGAACTGGCGTAAGAAGCTCGCACGAGGTCATCTTTTAGCAAAAATATGGACAATTGTTCATTAAAAAAAAACATTATATTTTTACAATATGTAAACTTAGTCTATATAATATTAACAAAAGTCAGATTTAAATTTATTAATGGAAAGATTTTGAACGTGTTCTGGGATTCTATTGTATAGGCGTGTACATTGACCTTTAAAGGATTTACTAACTTTACTTAGTCTGATCACCGGATAGCTTGCGCTTATTTCTAGTGTTTCTACAGTGATTTTCGCTTTTAGTTTTAAAATTACTAATATTTTTACTAACATAATAAGGATCAAAAAAATTATTAATAAAATCAATAAAAAAAAAATAAAAAAAATAATATAATAATATTAATAAGCCACCCCACTCTCTTTGGGGTGAGGTACTCACGTGGCTGATCGTCGGCTCTTTCTTTTTTTCTTTCTCGTCACTATCTTTTCATCACCTTTTTATTAATCACCCCTTGTTTTTGCAACTTTTTTTTTTTTTCGTTTGTCTAATTTTCACCACCTTTATTTCTTCTCTTCCTATGTTTCCTTTTTCGTTAACTCTTCCTATTTTTGTTCTAATATATTAAAAGAAAAATGCGACTACGTAATAGAAATATACTACCCCAGGCGGGTACCGGCGCGAAAAGCAATGGAGAATTCCGCCCCGGGCTTTCGGGCCCGGGCTGTCCCTCGTATTCTGGGGGGGGGGCACCGTATCGCATCCTACTGCCCAGTCTAGTACTGCTGCAGAGAATACTAATATCCAAACAATAAGCAAAACATACTCATATCCTTCATCACCTACCTCATCCGTCAGCTTGTTTCCATCGCTTCACTCTTCACCGCAGTCATTCATCCTCAATAACTCATTCTCATCACGATCCACCACATTATCACCATTGTCAGACGATGTTACACAGGAAGCAATAGTTACTAATCCGGTGCCCATTCCTGACACCAGTCCGTCTACGAGAAATTCTGAATACATTAATCCGAATATCGTAGATCATAATACTCATACGTAGCCTCATCTCACAAACACTCCAGTAAGAAGTGTTTTGCAGGAAATGCTTCCTCCAACCACTCTCGCTGGAAAAAGTAGACAACGGATGAAATGGACTGATCAAATAAACAGAGAACTTCTCCGTTGCTACTACATTATAACATCATGCGAATCTAACCTCACAGCATTCAGACCATCACTCCATAAAAAATTCACAGAGTCCTACCCTGAACTAAGCCACATATCTGAGCAACGATTAGCAGATCAAATCCGAGTTATACATCGCAATAACAGAATACCAAGTCATGAAAGAGACAAGATAAAAAATACAGTAGCGCATACGTTCGATTATTCCAACGACCAGAACAATACAATATGTAGCATAGACACACAGCTTAGCCCCTGCGATATTCTTATCATCCCACCTAATGCAACGAACGACCCGAATCTACAACATTCTACAATTCAACCCACAAATAATAATCAACCCATAACTCTATCAAACTCTTCTGAAACTGTAGAAAATCTAATAGCACCAGAGACAAACAACGCTGAAATACTCACAACTGATGCCGATCAAACACAGAATCACAAAATTAGACAAGTATTTACAGAAATGTTAATCAAATACGCCGATACAGATCCAACACTTAGACCGGTAATACCAAAACTCCAGATTACACGCAACATAATAAAGACGGTAAATTCACTTAACAAGTTAATAGGAGAAACGAAAGCGAAAGAAACGCCAGATTAAACGGAAATCCACAGTGCTATTTATTGCGCTGCAATATCAACTACAACTCTACACACTAAACTAAATAACCCCCCTGAAAAAGATATATCAAATAAAACAGGAGACCCGAAAATGCCAAAATGGCAACTACGAATTGAAAATAGAGTCAAAAAACTGCGAAAAGATATTGGACAACTTACACAGTACCTTAAAGGAAATCTTAGCCACACAAAACAACGAAAATTAAACCCCAACAATCTCACTGAAAATCAAATAGTAGAATTATTAGATACTCTGAAACAAAAACTGCAAGCACAATCAAAAAGACTCCGCCGACTTAAAATCAGTAACTCTAGAAGAACGGATAATTTATTTTTTACTAACAATCAAAAGCTCTTTTATCAAAATTTAAACTCCGAAAATATTAAAATCATACAACCGCCTAGTACAGATACAATTAAGGACTATTGGGAAAACCTATGGTCCAAACCAGCCAGCCCATCACAACGTACACGCTTCATGGCTTGATACCGAAATAAGTGAATGTCACAATATTAATCCAATGCCTGAAGTTATAATAGATGATAACGATGTCACATACGCCATAAAGAAGACTTTGAACTGGAAGGCACCAGGGCCAGATAAAATTCAAAATTATTGGATAAAATATTTTACTTCAACACATCACTACATCGCCAAAGCATTCAATTCAGCCCTTAAGGATCCTAAATTAGTGCCGCTATTTATGATGCAAGGAATAACATATCTAAAGTCTAAAGATAAAAACGATACTAAAAAACCGACTAAATACCGTCCAATCACCTGCCTTCCAACTCTTTACAAACTACTTACGTCAATAATCACACAAAAACTAAATACTCACATTACTGATAATAAAATAATCCCTGAAGAACAAAAAGGCTGCGCTAAAGGATCAATGGGCTGTAAAGAACAACTTATCATCGACGCCCAAATACATAATCAAACTAAAAAAGATCATAAGAACCTTTATTACGCATACATAGATTACCAAACAGCCTTTGATAGTGTCCCGCATTCTTGGTTGATACATGTACTAAAAATATATAAGATTCATAATACTTTAATTCACTTTCTACAATATATAATGCATAACTGGTCTACTAAACTCAATCTAAGAACAGCCAGTACCACCGTCAGTACCTCACAAATCAAAATTAAACGTGGCATTTTCCAAGGCGACTCACTTAGCCCCTTATGGTTTTGCTTAGCTTTAAACCCTCTATCTAAAACTCTTAATAGGTCAAACTTAGGATATATTATAGATAAAGTCAATAAAATCAAAATCACTCACCTTCTTTACATGGACGACATAAAACTCTTCGCACCTGACAGGCAACAACTGGAACAACTATTAAAATTAACGGAAAAATTTAGCGCTGATATTTACATGACATTCGGAACTGATAAATGTAAAATTAATTGTATTCTTAAGGGCAAACAACACATACAGAACCACTCAATTTAGAACTACAAGAAGGAACAATAGACATCATGCAAGCGAAAGACACATATAAGTACCTAGGTACTTATATGTTATATACAAAATACAGCTATAGATCATAAAGAAATAAAAAATACATTAAAAAATAAATACAAACAGAAACTAAATAAAATTTTAAAAACGCAATTGTCAGGCCAAAACAAAATTAAAGCTGTAAATACCTATGCGATCCCTACATTAATGTATTCATTTGGAATCATCAGGTGGTCTGACACTGATTTGGAAACCCTCAACACCGCAACCCGAACCGCTTGTTACAAACACAATATTCACCACATCCATTCAGCAGTTGAAAGATTTACAATAAAGAGGAATCAAAGAGGGCGTGGTTTTATAGACATAAAAAATCTACATTACACCCAAATAGATAACCTCCGAAATTATTTCAAGACAAAAGCTAACACAAGCCCACTTCATAAAGCCATTGTAAATTTACCTCATTCTGGAACACCGCTACAGTTAAATAATGACAAATTTAACCCTAAAAATAAAATAATTAATAATGAAAACAAAATAGAAAAATGGAAAAGTAAGGCTCTACATGGTAAATTTCCGTACCAGTTAAGTCAGGACTATATCGATCAAGCCGCGTCATTCAGTTGGTTAACTCAGGGCAACATTTAGAGTGAAACAGAAGGGTTCTTAATAGCTATACAGGACCAAATTATCAAAACTCGCAATTACTCAAAATTTATCCTCAAAGAAGCCATAGAAACTGATAAGTGTAGATTATGCCACCAAACCACTGAGACAATAGACCATATTACCGGAGGATGCAGTGCACTAGCAAATAAAGAATATACTCACCGTCACGATAACGTAGCCAAACATATACATCAATTAATAGCAATCAAGTTTAACCTTATAGATACACATACACCGTACTACAAATACAAACCATCTAACGTTCTAGAAAAAGACTCCGTAAAACTCTACTGGGATCGCGATATCGTCACAGACCGTACCATCCTAAGCAATAGACCAGACATAACCCTCACAATTAAATCTGAAAAAACCACTTACCTTATAGACATCGCCGTTCCAAACACCAATAACCTGAAACAGAAACACAGAAAAAATCCAAAAATACATACCGCTTGCAGATGAGATCAAACAAATGTGGCATCAAAACACAGTAAAAATAATCCCGATAGTCATCTCCTCAACGGGCGTTATTCCAAAAACGCTTGCCGTTGCACTTAAATCCCTTAACCTTCACAAAAACACATATATACAGTTACAAAAGTCAATCGTTATAGATACCTGCTCTATAGTCCGCCGCTTCCTTAATTCATCTTCATCCTTCCCTACAACTCACACCAATTAAACTTCTTTCACGCTACATGAGCAAGATACTTGGCAATCGCCCGTACCTGCTTCATTCTACCGGTTAAGCCGAGACAAATATATGTTAAATGATAATAATAATAATAATAATAATAATAATATTATATTATATTATTAATTATTATTTTTTTCATTCTTCATTATCCAAAATGTATTGAGAAGCGACGGTCAGAATACCTATTTCTGTAAACTTAATTTCTCTCTTCATTCATCTCTGAGAGAACAGAGATTCAAAAGGGGACATTTTGTAAATTGAACATATTGCTCGTTTCTGCAGCACAAATATTGTACTAATGTCGGCGGCAATTCCCCATAAAAGGATGCCGTAGGACATTCTAATATGAAAGTAACTAAAATAAACTAGTCGCGCCGTGTCTTCGTCAGAAATTTCTCTAATTTTTCTGACTGCATATGCTGAAGAACTGAGCCATATTTGCAATATGAGGACCCCACTGTAATTTACTATCTAGTGTTATACCTAGAAACGCAGTGGTGCCCACTAAGTTCATTTTCTCATCATTTAATATTATATTGGTTTGTACTTGCCTAACATTGGGCAAAGTAAACTTTAAACATTTCGTTTTATTTGAATTTAAAAGTAAGTTGTTAACATTAATCCAATGTACTATTTACGAGAGAGCACTATTTACCTCGTCGTAATCTGACTATTGTCGCTTCACATTAAAAATCTCATTATTATTATCTTTAACAAGATAAGGTAAGTCATTTATATAGACGAGAAAAAGAAATGGGCCTAAAATGGAGCCCTGTGGGACACCTAATTCTATTTTGGTTCCAGTAGACCTTTTACTATTTATCTACACCCTTTAACACAGCGATTCAAAATTGAACTTCATTTACTACTCAAGAGGAAACGTAAAATTGCAAGAGTTCGAATGTCAAACTAGACCGCTCAGCATAGCGCGGTGCCGCTCTTGAAATGAAACTTGTATCTTCTTATGGACTGAATACAGTTCAATTTTGAAGCACTATTATTTAAAAATTAATTTTGGTGTGAACGGACCCTTAGGATTTATTCCACAGGCGTATGCAAATATCAAATTTAGCTACAGCCTATGAAGGTTTTTTTTCAGGAAGTAAAATTGCAAAATGTGTAGTCGACCAAAAAGTGGGTTGATTGACTCAACAATCAAAGTACGGTCGAAGACACATCAGGACCCCGATTCTCGTACTCGTACCCGATCTCTGTTCGGTTATCAGTCTGTCCCGCTCGCGCGCGCTTGATTTGACACCAATGCGAATGAGTCAGCGCGGTAATCGAATCGAGATTCGAGGCACGAGAATTGGGGCCCTGGTGTACCATTTTCCGACCCTAGGTATTATGGTACGTAAGCGCGCCAAATTCTGCTACAAAAAAATAAATGTGAATAAGTACAATACGGAACCACCAAGATACAGGCTCTGCCTAGTTTGGGTCCACTTTGGGGGACACTGGGGGTTACAATTAAATTTAATAACGCCTACATTCTAACATAATATTATAATGCACGACCTAAATATGTAATTTCAATGTATTGCAGGCAACCTTATTGAAACTCTGATTTATGTTTGTGGATTGGTAAAAATAAATAAACTTAGCAATAAAGATCAAAAGTGACCGGATCTGTCGGCGACTGTACAGTTCGGAACGCGGGAAACAGCCCGCTCCGACACGTACATGTAGATGCGCAGGGCTGAAAGGCCGACCTGGCGCATGCGCATGCGTCACGACGTGTGAACGCAAAATAAATAGTGTTGATTAGAAGCGTCGACTTTTTACTGACAGCAAAACTTTTAAAATTTACAACGTTCCATGAGCTAAGAGCAAAACGTAGGCGTATTCTTAATCGTAATTAGCACGAAAGTTTTGTCCGCATTCCAAACTGCACAAATCTTTCCACGGTTAAGAATGCAGTCTCTGATGCGCGGTTTGAACACTACCGTGTAGAGGGAGCTATAGTCACAAATGTATATAATATTTTGTCCAACACATTGGAGGAGTCCAAAAACTTATCTGTGCTCCTAACTGTACATGGTTAAGGGGGAAGATAATGCAGATTTTTAGTTTTCTACGATTTAAACATAAATCTATGGAACAACTTCTGTAACGAACAAAATAGACGTTGTAGAAAGTACGGCAGACGCCAATCAAAGTTGCGTAATAGGCAATTTCAATAACAATATTGCAACGCCCAGGGCCCACAACTTCCGAACCCTTTGTTTTTGTGAATCTATAAATATCAACTTGTATTTCATATTTAACTAGTTACTTGCGACTTTGTCTGTAAAAGAGTCTCAACGAGAGATGTTAAGAACATGATGTCTCGGATCTCGATACGGATATAGTAATTAATATCGGTTAGTAATAATAATTATATTGGTTTCGGTTATTAAATTATGTTGAGAGTTTCGGTTATTAAATTATGAGATTATCCGTTACTTTCGAATAATTTCGGTTACGGATAACTTGGTTTATGAGAAATGTAAGTAAAATACAAATACTTAATTGCATTTGACAAGTTAGATAACAATTTGGTCTAAAAAGCTAGAGAGTCAGCTCTACCGGAATATTAAATTAACATGTCACTGTAACAAGTTTTATTTAAATTCGGTCTAGTCTTCTGTATATCTGAAATTGTCCAAAGATTTTACATTGGATTCGGTTACAGTTACGGATAGAATTTATTTTGGATTACCGATATTTTCAGTTACGATTACGGAGCTCCATAATATGCCATCAAACCATTATAATAATTTAATCAGTTGGTAATAGGGATATTTATATTATTGGAATTAAAGTTAGATACAGGATACCTACTTCCAAAATGAAAAGTTTATTATTAACAAATATAGTTTTATCACTATTATATAAGTTATAAGATTTTACCCGACTGCCCCAGAATGAGTGTTATATTTTTCGAGTGTATGTATGTATGTATGTATATTTTTTTGACACGCTCTAGGGCTTAGGCGGCCCAAGCCCCATTTGAGCTTGAGTGGTATCATTAGTTTCGTCTAACGCTCGGAATCAATAGTCAATCTTGATTTCATTTTAGCTATCTGAGATCAAGATTTCAATACATTTCAACGATCCTAGGATTAACATCACGTCAATTTAATTCAATTTACGTCAATTTTTGTTTGTAAATCTAGGATTGAAGTCAATCTGAGATTTCATACGTTATTAATTTCGGGCGTTAGTCGTTCGCGAGAGTGCCGCTGGGTTCACAACTGTCGGGTTAAAAAAAAAACCTTTAAGCCCTAAAAAGTCTAGCCCGATCTACCTAATAAACTTTAAAATATTACTGTAATCAATATACTAAACACTCTATTGTTTATTAGTTTTGTAATGAAATTGTGTCCATATGAATAGTTCGGCGGTACAATTAGCTAAGTGCACTCTACCTGTTTCAGTAGTGACGTCACACGATAGTATTTTGATAGTGTTACGTAAAATCCATGAGCACACCACTCACATGCGATCAATCGTTACGATGAAACTGGAATGAACTGGATTTGAAATCGTTTATTATATAAGGTTTGGTAAAATCAATTTACGTATAACTATGAACATATTATGATCTACTGCTGAAAATAATTTCAACATTTCTATTAAAATTAAAATTCGATTCGATTATACTAAAATTTAATTGCGCTTTCTATGGCACTGAGGTCATTAACCTCATAGAAACAGCTGACTTTATAGTAGATCATATACCCAAAATCATATATATATATGAGGCACCCACCCAAACGCATATAATAAAATTCATTCAAATCGGTCGAGCCGTTTAGAAGGAGTTTAGTGACATACACACGTAAAGTAGAATTATATATAAAGATATGTCGTACTCGAAAGTAATCTACGGGTAAAAATGGTATTTTACTAACTGAAAATAATATAAAAAACTTATCTCACTATAAATTAGAGTAAAAGTGTGTTTGAAAATTCTGACGTCGAAACAATATTTTTTTTGCTGTTTGGTAACAATACCTTAGTAAAGAAAATATATTGTCTCCTTCGACAATTGCGCGCATAAATTTAATGCTTTTAATACGATATAAAACAACCCAATACTATAAACAAGCCTCCAATGCCTCCAATGGACAATGCATTCATTTAATTGCATAGCAATTAGGGAAACAAGTGTTTTCCTAGTTCAGTCGGTTACCAGAGTCGCACTATGGTAGATGAAGTCACGTTAAATCTATTCAATATGGGGAACATACATATACAAAATAAGAAAGTATCAAATAATCAAACAGAAACCGGATACGTTGGGGATTTTTACGCAAAAGATTTCAAATATATAAGTCCAGAGATATTGAAAAGTAGACATGTGATCAACGTATCGAGAAAGAAGGGCAGTTGCAAATTGTTCGCACGGCTGTGGTTTCGAGAGGTGGTGAAAGGGCTCAAACAATTCCTTTACGAAGGCTCTCTACACGGAGTCAAGTGAGTATTTAATTGTGACTATTCAAGCGTGTATTGTATTAAAGTAACCTTTGAACTGGGCCAAAAATACCAAATGACTTTATGTTAATTGACAATAATTAATTGTAGGTAGGTAGTTTCAATGAATAAAATATTTTAATTTCTATAATTGGTATCCCTATAATATGAATTAGGTACTATTGTATGGTGAATGAGTAAAATATTTTACAGAATTACTGTTGCATATTAGAGTAGTTATAAAAAGTATATAATGTCAATTTCTTATTGACAGATGACAAATGCAAACCCTACCGAGATATATTAATTTAGCTAGCCAAAAGGCTATGTATAGTGTAGACGTATCTGTGTTAAGCATCTCATATGTACCTAATACCTAAATAAAGAACAGTTAATAAGTATTGCCGTATCATTGGTATCACCACTCTAACATAAGAAGTACATGTTAGAACCAAGACGGCGGTCTCATGTTCTTTTTTGACGTGATAACATCTTATAAATTGATGGAGCCGGCTGCACGCACGAAAAAACATGACTCATGCGTTACCTCGCTAAATACGACGCATTGCCGTTACCTCAGCTGGCCGCGCCTTAGGTATGTGAGCGGTGGGACGGAGAGGCAGTGGCGCTTGATGTTATTACTCAGTTCGGCGCCGGACTTCGCGGCGGCAACACGCCTACCTAAGGCGCGGCCGATTAGTTCCGCGCGCACTATAAACATGACGTTGTCACGTTCAACTACCGTCAGTAAACCGACTTTACAGACAACCGATTTTTTAAATATGAAATACAATTTCAACTGAGAGTCATGTGTGACTACAAAAAACTTAGCAACGTTGTTACTAAATGGATTTATATAATGTATCCCTTTCAAAAATTACAACTACCATATCATTCTTATATTATTATACCCTATCATTCGCAGGTACATCTTCAAACCGTCCTTTAGTCGTAAAGAACGCGTGTCCTGGGTCATCATCATGGTGATCAGCATAACCATATGCGCGATGAACATATACCAGATCGTGTCGAAGTGGACGTCGACGCCGTTCGTGAATGTGATAGACTCGCTGCCAACACCCATCTACGCGATACCCTTCCCCAGTGTAGTACTGTGCCCGCATCTACACGTGCAGATGTCTTATTGTAACGTCACGAAACTTAAGCAGTAAGCCTACGTTCCCATGAGCGATTTTGTCCGCCAGCGTTAGTAAAAACAGCAGGTCTAAAATGACCACACAAAAAAAATACTTTTTTTTAAACAGCTACTTTTGGAGAAGCTGCTCTTGCAGAACTTCTATTTATTGTCTTACTGCTGCACTGTAAATAGAACTCTGCGCTAATACAATAGAGTTGAATTTTGAAAATCTACCACACAAACGTCGAGTTGTTAACTTGTTAAAAAAACAGGAGCTGAGTTCACTCAACTAAATTTTAGATTATGTATATTTAAGAGTATTTTCGCACGTTGTAAAAATTTGTACTAAAATCATCAGCAAATCGGAGCAAGCCAGACATTTTTTAATTATTTCACCGGTTCCAATTTTATAAGATATTATAACGTAACCTGTAAACTCTATAATAAAATATTAGACTTTATGGAAACAATGCCGAGCGAGCGAAGCAAGCGAGCCGAATTTTTTTCTAATATTTTGTTTCTGGATGGCTTGAAACTTTGAAATGGCTGCCCATAAAATTAGCAGCGGAGTTAACATAACTAAATTTTAGATGCTGTCCGTGTCTAAGTGTATATGTCGTATACGTCAAAAATTATTCTAATCTTTGTATTAAAATCATTAGCTGAGCGCAGCGGGGCAGATAGTGTAAAAAATATAATACCGGTTCTAATTTATTAAAATATTATAATAATATTATGAAGCTAATTAAACATCACCATACTGAGACAAAATCAATTGTACCATAAAAGTAGGTAAGTACTAGTAGTAGTTTAAAATAAATAGTTATTATTATTATGATAAAAAAATTTAAATAATGTTATTTAGTAATCTGAAAACTTACAGTAAAATATATAGATACGTCATGTAATCAATAGCGAGCGATCGAAGCGAGCGAGTCGAAATTTTTGCGTATTTTTTAGTTCTGGTAACCTAGACATTTTGAAAAAAGTGAGAGAGAAGATTATAAAATAAAATATATTACTTAGATATCATTTAAAATTAAAGATTCTGTCCATATCTAAAAGACTTGTTGCTTATAAATCATTACCTGCACGTTAATAGGAGCCGGCCTGATTATTTTTATTTTACTTATGATATTATGATTTTGTTTATCGGGAAGTACGGGCTAAGAGTGAGACTGTGTTATATGTTTTACTATATTTTTTTCTGATACACGTTCGGGGTGGCCCTGTTTAATAATTGGGCCCCATATAATTGATACGGCTGATACAGCGGTAGCTACGCCCCTGCTAGGTATAATTAGTTCTTATGCAGCTTTAGTAGGTTTATATAACATTATTTTGTTTTCAGGGTTGAGAGGTTCTACGCATCTTTAGTGTGTCCACAAATGAACGCTGAAAAAATAGCCTTAAAAGAACGACTGGACCCAGAGCAAAACAAGATTTTACAGGAGTTTATCAAAAAAGTAGGGTCTCACTCAATTTTGCGAAAGATCTAGAGATAGTTTTTCTTACTTAATCCACATTTTACTTAGTTCATTAAAAATAGGAAGGGAATCGCTTGATTTTTTAGGTCCTAACAGTATGAGCAGATAGTTACCGTTTTGTTTGAAGTGAATCATCTTTAGCGGCGTTGAGAGTGAAATTTCTAGGTCGCGTCAGGTTACGACACGCGTCGTTTAACGATTTTGGATATAACTCCATCGAAATAACGCAATCTATCGGGAGCTATTTATACTTAATAAGTATAAATAGCTTCCGTGTAATGTATCCCCTGTATCCCCTGTAATCAGTATCAACTTAACTTTCTAAAGTACGGCTCAATACACAGATGGCGCTAGGTGTGCAGATTTTAATTTTTCTATTCTTTTTTGAAGCGAAGTACTTTAGGCACGATGAGAGTATTTTCGGATTTTAAATGATGACTGATGTTTTTTTTTTTTCTTAATATCTTCTCAGGGCTCCCCGAAATGCTCGGACATGGTACAGATGTGCTACTGGCGGTCGAGCCACGGCGCGGAGTGGTTCACCGAGGACTGCTGCGACAAGCTGCTGACACCGGTGTTCACACAGTACGGCCTGTGCTACGCGTTCAACGGACTGCCACTCAGTGGACTGTAATTATTATTATATCGTTTGTTTTGTGGATTAAAGCCATACGAGCAAACGGTTCGCCAGATGGTAAGTTGCCGCCTATGGATACCTACCGGCAAAACACATCATGGATTTACTAAATAAATATAATATAATGTTTGGATAGATTCCAAATTGAGGCTAAGGCTTTTGCGCTCATTTCTCATAGCGGTTTCTTTTATTCATTAACTAGCCCGCAACTTCGTTTGCTTAAAACTAATGGAAACGGATCCCTTTATTTTTAAAATGAACCCTAAGATAAAGTAAAAAAAGAAAAAAGAAGCCTATGTTACATCTTATAACATCAGCTATCTGCCAGTGAAAGTCCCGTGAACATCGGTCCAGCTGCTTTAGAGATTAGCCGGAACAAACAGACAGACAGACAGGTAAAATTTTTAAAAATGTTTTTAATGAAAGTATATAATACTTATATAAACACATATTTAGCGGCATATTTAGCGGAACACAAAAAAAGGTCCATGATTAAAAAATATGGTTTTATTTTAAAATCTACTTACTACACTTCTTTTGTTATTTAAAGTTTCATTTCTTTTACTTAAAATGAGATCACATTAAGAACAGATTTTGCAAGTAAAGGCTATTTGTGAAAAATTGTACATTTTTGAACTTTTCATGTAACCGGGAAAAGTGAAAATTAATATTAAAATAACAATTAATTAAATTAGAAAAATGGTGATTAATATCGCGTATTTCCTCCACGTGCTCTTATTAAAGTTTCTACCCGTCTAGGCATACTGAGAATGATGTTATCGATGGTCTCCTGGGATAGTCTCCGCCATTCCTCAACTACGGCGATTCGCAGTTCACCCACGTTGGCAGGAGCTGGAATTCTGGACTTAACTTTTCTTTTCAGCAAGTCCCAAACGTGCTCTATTGTGTTCATATCCGGTGATCTCGCCGGCCACTCCATAACAGTGATATTCATATCATTAAGATAAGCTTGAGTTACCCGAGCAGTATGCGGCCGAGCATTATCTTGCATAAAAACAAAATCGTCACCGATATATGGGGCAAACGGTACGACATTTTCTTCTAAAACTTCTCTGATATAGCGGTCTGCAGTCAGACTCCCTCTGTCAATCACTACCAAGTCTGTGCGAACTCCCAAACAAATGCCCGCCCAAACCATTATTGACCCACCACCGTATGCAACTGTAGTTTCAAAATTTGTCTGAATGTATCGTTCTCCTTTGCGTCTGTATATTCTTTGCCTGCCGTCAATTTGATTCGAGAGAATTTTGCACTCATCACTAAACAATACCTTACTCCATTGGTCCGCGTTCCAAAGTCGATGTTCCTAAACAAAAGTTAACCTGTTTCTACGATGATTTACCTCGAGCCTTGGAGCCTTGGCGGGCACAAATGAACCCAAACCAGCTTCTTCGAACCTTCTTCGTACCGTACGCTCGCTTACGGTTACACCCCGCACTGCTTCTAACTCATGTCTGGCTTGGATGGCCGTCAAACCGGGGTTCCTACCTACACGAAGCCGAATGAAACGATCATCCCTACTCGAAGTGCGTCTTTTTCTGCCTTGTCCTGCTCTTCTCACATAAGTACCGGTCTCCCTGAACCGTTGGATACTGCGATGGAACGTTGAAACTGGTCGACGAAGATCTCTGGATATCACTCTGTAGGTTTGACCATTTCTTCGCATTTCGAGTGCCCTGGCAATCTCCGTTGGGGATAAGTCAGGCATAATTCAGTCCTCAACTCCAAAAAGATACGCGATTAAAAAAAAACTAACAAAAAACAGTATTTCAATGAAATTTTATATCAAACTCAGAAGGAAGAAATACACGAAGTTCGCTCCAGATAAGGTGTATTTGAATAAAATTTAAACAATTGCATAAAATGTGATGTTCAGTTGTTTTCTTAATTTGAAAATATTTCTTTTTAAATTAAATGACGTATAAACCAGCCAGCAACCTTATATGATACTGATATCAAACCTTTATTTTATGTTCCGCTAAATATGCCGGTGTGTGTATATATATATAAGTATTATATACTTTCATATGCATTAAGTGAAAAGCTGTTAATTTAAAACTACAAACACTTTTTATTTATTTGTATGTATATGTATAGAGTAAAGACTTAGATCGTAGAAGTATATGTATAATAAAGACGAGGCATGTCGAGGCAAAAACTGTCCCCACTTACATGGCCCCACTTTTAGAGTTGTTTGGAGCCATTTTGACATTTGAGGTATGGTGAAATGAAGATGGCAGACATTTGAAGTATGGTGAAATCAAGATGGCTGACATTTGAGATATGGTGAAAACAAGATGGCGTAACTTTTTCTTGTATAAAGATTTGTTCTGTCAAATGTAAAAATAAATACTACTATACGATAACATCACATCGTTTTCTCTCTCTGACTCACAGAACGAACGCAACAATAGAATGGCAGAAAACCTTCAACGTGAACGCTACAGGGGAAACTCTAGAATGGGACCTCGATACTGGTTACCCGAAGGTGTTCCCGCCAAAGCCGAACATGCGGCCCTTCAGAGTGACGGCGTCGGGTGAAGTTCATGGACTGGGGATAGACCTGTTCCTGAACATCAGCGAGCACCAGTACGACTGTGACGGCAACCATATTGGATTCAATGTAAGTTAATTAAGGATTGGTTTAACCCCTTATTGCATGAATTATGAAGGAGATGTTTTTTTTTTACTGATAACATCTTTTATTTCTTAAATATAAACAGATAAGATTGGAAAAACATTTTTTTGTACTTATTTTAGAAATTACTACACGAAGCCATATATGGCATGGTATGCATTCTAGTGGAACTATGCTCCATCCATATATGGCTTCGTAAGCATTAAAAAAAATTTTGGAAATCTTTAATACAATTCCTTTTATCGTTGCAATGTGCTTGGGGAGTACAATGAAAGATGTTGTGCTCGCGAATAACGTTTATTAACTCATCCATTTAATTGAGTTACATTACAATATATAGGGAGTTGATACACAAACTACACCTCCCCCGTATTTTAGATAAAAAAAAATTGATATATAATTTGATATATATTTTTTGACTTATTATAATATAAAAACTCCTTAATTACTTATTATTGTTATTTTTTTCTAATTAATAATAAATACAAATCTGTGCTATTTTTATTTTATTTGTAAAACATGATTTTAATTACATTCGTGGTGTGTCATGGGATGTCGACGATATATGACTTAATATTAACTTGAGTTTTTTTGAAATGGTTACATAATTGTTTTTAATAAATTTAATTTTATTAATATAAATTTAATTTTAACATTTCACTTTTCCAAACAAAAAATCCTTACCTCCCCAATATTATTATTTTATTTATTATATTCTAAATTAATATATCTTATAAAAGAATACAAACTCCATTTTACTATATAGTAAATCCATTTTCATATTCATTTTCTTAATAATTTCACTTATATTATTACATTTATTTTACTAATATACTTGATTAGTGGACTGGCAGGTCACATACATTTTACATCATCTGGTTATTATTATTTATCTTTTTTTTTCATATTATGCATGCTTTTTCATAATCATAGTACAATTATTCTTTATTATTCATGATTAATATTTACTCATACATTTCATAATATTATTTATGGTCTACTTTTTAAATTATTTATTATTATATACTTTACCTGATTTATTTTTATACTTCATGTGCAATTGGTGTGGATTTATTTGGTAATTTATTTTATTTGGTACAATACTTTATTTATACAACATATAAACGGGACCTATTTTAAGACTAACCAACACATAATATTGTCTTCAACCATTTTTATTAAGTGAAGGGTTGTTCCCGCCGAGCATGCTCTAAGTAACATTTGTTTTTATTTTTTGTACCATATTTGTACCATATTTTAATACCAAGGGTTTGTTTTAAGGCTTCTTGACCTTCAACTATTCTCACAGAGAAATCTCGTTTACACCATGATCGAATGAAGGATCCCCTTGCGTATTTTATTATTCATGCTTTTAGCATTTTATTTATTACACATACATATCATTTTAGCTAGTATTTAATTAATGCACTATGGTTTTTTTTACCTTAACCTATCCAAATTCCTAACAAAATAACCCATTCCATTTTGATGCATTCAATATTTAAAATATCCATCAACCATTGGGTGATCAGGCCAACAGCTACTAGACATTCCAAACATCTATACATCCCTATCTACCATAACCTTTTTCCTAACCTAACTAACCTTTTCTTTGCATATTTTTTTTTGCATACCTACATAAAGCTACAGCTATGTTACAAATTAAATATCACATTCCTAATCCTCTTCAGAATAATATTACGTCATATCTCGTATGAACGTAAATATGTTATAAGTAAATCCATGTAAGTCATATCCAGTATAAATTCTCAGAAAATGTAGCTAATCAACTTACAAAGTAGTTAAATTTTTTTTTATACATTTCTAAAAAATAATTATCACGTTTTGATATTTTTACTTACCTAATCTTTTTTTACCTATCCCACCTTTACTTTACTTTTTCTAATAAAATTTCGTTATATTTAGAACTTTTTATTTTATTTTATTTAAATATTAATTTCTATGTTCTAACCCTAATTGGATTGGATTGGAATACATAGCAACATAACATCTTATTTTTATACCTGAACCTGTATATGCAACAATTTTTTTTTAAACCGTTTTACTCTGTTTTTACTTTTTAATTAATATCACCGATTTGAAGTACGTTAAGACGTTTAATTTATTTACCAATAATATTTTATTGTTCCTATTTTTTTTTGTTCCTAAACCGGAAACAAAGTGAACGAACTTTATGATTCACATAATTTATATTCATTGAGAAAGATTAATAGGTTGTGTTTTATTGTCACCTTATTACAAAAAATAAAATAACGTAGGTACTTTAAATATTTTTTTTTTTAAATATAATAGAAAAAGTTCAATTAATTCCGTTACTCAATATTAAAAAAATATATATTATTTTAATTAAAAAAAAATTATTGTTACAATCTTTTACACGTATAAATTCATGGAATCTTTCCAACCTAAATATGGCATGCTTACTTGACAATTATGGATGCATATTGCTTGTTCTCATGCATCGCATTGCTAATGTTTTACTTTGTACCATAAATGGTGCATGTAAAATTGATGATCTGGTACACGACACCAATTATTATTAATAATCTCTTTTCCGAGAAGAAGTCAATATGTATATGTTAATAACTTAAATATTCTGAACTTTTGACTATTTTAACTAAATGACGAAAAATATATTACCTATATGTAACATACCAAACATTTTAAAACACGTTATTCGTTACCGGTCTTATTCCAATTCATATATATATATATATTTGCACATCATTTATTAGATTATTTATTTTCTACTTGCATTTCGTTGCGCGAATGCTGTTGTGGCACCGCGGGTATGTGACGCTTTCCCAGCAAAGGCATTGTTAACTGTGGGAACTAACCTACCTGCGTTAACCAACTTTACAATTTCGTTAGTAATGTATTACTATTCCCGTTTCCAGATATCTGATATTAATATTATTTATACTATAGATAATATAAAATAGGTTATCTATAACTGAGACAATTTGAAATTTGAAACAATATTATTTGAACTCATATTTTCTTTACAGATATCTTTCTCATACAACTAATATAATTATTTTTATTTGCATAAAATAACTTTATGCATCGTCAACACCCATTTATTAACTTTATTACAAAGTTTACTTTCATATCATGATTATGATTACATCCTTAAAATATTATAATAATCTTGACTTCAGCCGAAAATTTCTTTTTAAATACTGTATCTTCTACTAATACCAAATACCCAAATTCGTAGGTACTAAATATACCTACGAGGGGCGGCTTAAGCTGCAACATAATAACATTATAAATTAACTTCAACTTTTTAACTAATCTGATTACATGAAACTAATCAAATTACAAAAAGCTTTACTTAATATTAGGTCTTTACCTATGAAATTGCCGTTTTGTTTGAAAAAATTTAAACGAATTTTTTTCATGTATTTTTTATTTGTATTAAAAATTAACCCATGCAATCAATGCATCTTTGCCAACGCAGTGGCAGTTTATTGATGCCCTTCTTAAAGAAATCAGCTGGACGGGAGGCAACAAATTCTTCAAAGGCATTTTGTACTGCTTCTCGGATATTAAATTTTTTTCCCGCCAAGAAGTTATCCAAATTCTGGAAAAGGTAGTAGTCTGTAGGCGCAAGGTCTGGTGAGTAGGGCGGATGACGGAGAGCTTGCAACCCCAGTTTTTGCAACTTGGAGACCGTCTGCTGTGCAGTATGAGATCGCGCGTTGTCGTGCAGGAGCAGCGGAGACGAGCGATTGACCAATGCTGGTTGGAGATGTGCCAGCTTCTCCACCATTGTGTTCAGTTCTTCACAGTACACATCTGCAGTAATGCTCACGCCGTTTGGTAAGAAGCTGTGATGAATCACACCGGCGCTAGACCGCCAAACAGTGACCATCACTTTTCTAGGGGTAAGTTTTCGTTTAACAATGCCCATTGTTTAGGTGCTGAACCAGGATCCAACCAACTTGCTGAGCGCTTGCGGTTATCAAACAGAATCCATTTTTCATCGCAGGTAACAATGCGGTTAAAAATTCCTTCATTTGTGTGTCTGTTGAGCAGTGCAAGGCACGTCTCGACGCGTACTTCGCGCTGGCGATCATTGAGTTCGTGTGGCACCCATTTGTTAAGCTTTTTTACCTTGCCAATTTGACGCAAATGGACCAATATTGTTTTGACGCTAACGTCGAAAGCTGCTGCTAATTTAGCCGTAGATTGTGTATCATCAGCTTCCACAATCGCCTTTAATTCGTCATTGTTGACCTAAGTCTTCGGACGACCGCGAGGTTCACTTTTCAGGTCGAAATTTCCAGAGCGGAAGCGAGCAAACCTATAACAGGTGGTGTTGGTTTGTAGTGTTAGCTTCGTAAACGTAGTTGATGTTGCGTGCCGCTTGTGCCGCGTTGCTGCCACAACGTTAGGTACTCATATTCCATAATTACTCGAATTTTTAACGTATCCATGATGACGAAAAAGATTGAAATGCGATGAAAATGTAACACTAATCAATAAACAAATGACTACTTTTAGAAAAAGTATTCCATGTTTTTAAAATAAAATTAATTAGAAATTATAATTCTTAGCCAAACAAAAATTATTTTGATTTGAAATGGCCAGTACTGCAGAACGGCAATTTCATAGGTAAATACCTATTTATTATCAATTACTATTTGTAAATATACAGAATTTTTTAAATTGTAATATTCAATTATTTATCTCATTCGAGTTTATGTAATTTGAATTTATTTTAGCATTGATTATTTTATATCTATGTGTTTTAATTTGAATTTAATTTATTTGTGATTTTTTTTTCATAGCCGATACTTTTATTTATTTTTATAGCAAGATATAATAGCCTGTAATTAACTATGTTAACGTAATCCCAATCAACAATCATGCAAAATTGTTACTTTTGTTGGTTGTTCATAACAATTGGAAATCAATAAATTTTTGATAGATCTAAAAAAATTCTTTTAAAATGATATTTATCAGAATACTTGGTACCAATAACTTTTAACGCATACACAATTAAATAAACATCAATATTACCTTCTTGCACAATATGCTTTTTTTTATTTTTATTTTACAAAATCAACCAATCTGACACTTAAATTTAATATCTCTCCATTCAAATTATAAATTTATTCAAATTCAAAACATTAACATCATTTAAGTACGTACTTATTTAAATTTAGTTTATTCCCAATAGTTCATTAAAATGCTTTTCCTTTTACTACTTTTATTATAAATTAAAACCATCCATTTTTTAATACGTTAAAGCACGTTATTTATTTTAAATATACAATTTAAAATGAACCTACATTTTAAATTTGTAAAATAGTTCGATTGGAATTTTAAATTCTAAAATTATGAAAATTTTACGAATAAGCTAAGAAAAAAAATCTAACGTCCAATTATTCTATCTCTGTGCTCTGCTCACTGATCTCCCAGCTGCATCCACTTCCGGCTCGAACTTCTCCCGGATGCCTGCTCACGATTTCCACTCATCTGACTCCAACAACTCTCGGCTGCCTGCCCATCATCTTCACAGAAATATATTCAACTTTATTGTCTTCAACTGATGGCCAATATTTTGTTCTGCACTCTAATTTCTAGAATCAAATTAATCTAGAAATTTATTTTAACAATTTTTTTTTACAGATTCGACCATTTTTTTTTGTTCTTCTTCATCACGCCTATGACTATAATATTCTTCTTGAAACTTTTTGGTTTTAATTTCTCAGTTTCCATATTCTAGCTACACAATTTTAATTTTTTATTTCCATTAAAAGTCACAAGTTTTTTTTACGTAAATTATTATATAATTACGTAAATTTAATAGTTACCGAGTACCGGTAAATAATATTTAATCAGTTCATTGTTTTAACACTAAAATGTCCACATTTTCCAGACAATGCTTTCAAAATTATTATATTTCACTTCATATCACTTTTGCCTTTAATATTTATTTTATAACTGTCCCTGTACCATCTGCGCAGCGCTGCCACGGAGCAGCACTGGCATGGTCACCAAGGAAAGGGGAGACTTGGGGAGTACAATGAAAGATGTGCTCGCGAATAACGCTTATAAACTCATCCATTTAATGAACTTACATTACAGTATATAGGGAGTTGACACACTACATCGTTGTGACAATATTAAGTAAACTTTACATTTCCCACATTTGGGAAAAAAAAGGAATTTGAACAATTCTGTCAAACTTGACGACTTGATTTCGTACACTCGGGGTCTGATCGTACATAATCTAATGGTAAGTATTGATGCCTAGCTGGAGTTTTTCGTGCCTTTTATTTGGTACATGGAGATGTTGATGGAGCCTGTAAGATTTGTGAGTTAATATTATCATCATTAGCAGAGCAATCTGATTCGGATTCGGGTATAATAATATTTTTTCTCCGACGATCACGAAGTAAGAAAGGTATTATTTTTAAGGTTTCATTCAGGATCAGAGTCAGAAGCCAGATCGTCGTCACTCAAGAAACCATCGCCCGGAATGAGATTTACATGCTTGGAAGTTCCGAGAAGGGTTAATTGCTGCAAAGAAAACAAAAAGCATCTGAATGCAAGCGTAGCCCATGTTTTTGACGCAAACGCATACGAGTCCAAATATGGCAATGTCAAAATAAGGCTTAAAAACAAACACAAAACACGATAAAGCCGAATCGACAACTATTTTTATTATAGTATATGCAAACATTGTATTTTAAAATTCTACGCTTTTTTACTTACCGATATATAAATTGCATTTTAGCGGTCGGACGCACTCAACATAATCTCCAATATTTTGACTGATTGCACTTACCATAGGCAACAAAAATACGTTCCGGCAAACGAAAAAATTATCTATAAGGATTCATTGTTGGTTGCGAAAAAACTAAGTTGGTTAATTGAAGTTATTTGAAAAAAAAACTTTCAAAGCCATGAAAGGATTCGTATGCGGTAAAGGGTCATGGAGGTCTTTATATGGTGTTATTAAAAATCTCAATTCATAGCCTAATGCCATTTTATTAATAAACAAAATATTGGGGATTGGAAAACAGGAAAAGCGATTTAATTGCGGTTTGTTTAGAAGTAGTTAACAATCACTGAAAAAGGTTATTACCTCAAAATTAGAAGCCCATATTGTATTGTGGCAATCAACCATATTTAAGACCCGTTTGTGTTTTTTGTGTTATCCAAGACGTAGTCAAAAAATGTATTCTAGAATATTCAATAAAATAAATCCTTAAATCCCCAGATCCTCATAAGTTCTCCAACCGACCACGCCTACACTAGCGCCGTCCTTCGTTTGCCCATGGATAGGATGACCACGATCGAGGTGACCCCGACAACGTACAAGACCGACTCGTCCCTCCGCAGCCTGACTCCTGATCAGAGGCAGTGCTTCTTCCAGAACGAGAGGAAGCTGGAACTGTACGAGTACTATACGGACAGCAATTGCAAATACAACATGTGGATACAGGAGACCTTGAAGTACTGCAACTGTGTGCTGTATAATTGGCCGAGTGGGTATAGTCTTGTACTTTATACGAGCAATTCTATCAGAATCTCGGAAACGGCTTCAACATTATCCATAAAATTTTACATGCAGGAAGTTTTGGGGGGTGAAAAATCGATCTAGAGAGGTCTTATCCCAGGGAAACCACCACCACCACCAGGGAATTTTTGAGTTTTTATATTTTTTTATAATGTACTAGATGTTACCCGCGACTTCGTACGCGCAAAAAGTAACCGTACATTTTTCCGCTATGAAAAGTAACTTCCTCGTGGTCTACACTACATTTAAGCCAAATTTCATCAGAATCGGTCCAGTAGTTTCAGAGCCATGCAAACAAACAAGTTTTTCTTAACCTGGCAATTTGGAAGAATCTTTGCGCTAGTCACAAAGACCTGATTAGATGGGCACCATTTAGTGTTACTTAAGATAATTTTAGTATATTAAAATAACTAAATCTACGTTTTTGCTTTAGGAGAGCACGTCGAAAGCCCAATTTGTTCCACAGTGTCCGATTTTAAATGCGTTGACGACATTAAAGGTAAGCAGATTAATTATCTTCACAAACTTTTTTGTTTCTATTTCATTACTCACTTAATTGTTTACGCTTAAAGCAATTAATCTCAACTTAACAATAATATAATTTTCGGAGAAAAGTATTTTAACCTTAAATCTCTTTCGCACTTTCAAATTCTCATCATCATCAATGCAGACTACAATTTGTCTTTTCCACAAAGACATCGACGCGACTGTAAAATATAAAACTTATTTTTCAGAAGTAACAAATTTCATAAGATATATATTTATTTACTGACAGACAAATTTTAAACTTGGGCACTCGTCGCACAATATACAGAATGCTCAGTTAACAAAAATAGATGTTCAAGGAGCGTAATCAGAGTTCGATTCTCGTTCCAAAAATATATATAACATTTGACCTTAAATTTTGACCAGATTATCCTATAAAATACTTAAATTGTATTCATCACCGCGCGCCCGTACTACTCGACAAGCGCGTGACCTTGAAGCCGACGCGTTGTACGGCAGTGTAATGGTGTCCATGCGAAGTGCGAGTTGTCAGGAAATATTAATCATGTTATTTTTCCGCAAATCTCGATCATTTTTAGTTATGCGTACTGCCATTACTTATGTATTATTGTGGCCTAATGTTGGTTTAAATATTTCATTCGGATAACCGAGCACCCTGTATATTATCTTTACTCTGTAATCGTAGGCCGTAGTTTTAGCTACGGCCTACGCACGCTACGTTCGTCGCTTCTATGTACGACGCGATCTCGCAAAATAATATCTCGCATATCTACTATTTTATTCATATCTCGCAGGACCAGTAAAAAACCGGTCAAGTGCGAGCAGGACTCGCGCACGAAGGGTTCCGTACAAAAAGTTTGTTGTTATTTATTCTGTTTTTTATTATTTGTTTTTATAGCGGCACCA
The DNA here is from genome assembly GCA_037179445.1 of Phengaris alcon alcon. NCBI lineage: Eukaryota > Metazoa > Arthropoda > Insecta > Lepidoptera > Lycaenidae > Phengaris > Phengaris alcon. The sequence continues at coordinate 1,130,086 of JAYRCH010000059.1, forward strand.
GAAATACACCATCTGTGAAAATTCCAACTGTCTAACACGTTTCATGACATACAGCCTGGTGACAGACGGACAGACAGACGGACGGATAGAGGAGTCTTAGTAATAGGGTCCCGTTTTACCCTTTGGGTACGGAACCCTAAAAACTGAAATCATGTTTACTATTTACCTTCTTATATACATATAGTTAGGTACACGATACACCTACTATAAATAATTTAATTATTTAAATTCGAATAGTATTGACGTGATCGTAGCATCCTTACGCGGCGCCGCCACGTTTGTGTGTCTGTTGTGTTCAAATTATATTTCACTAGGAAGAATGTACTTGTAAATTACAGAGCGAGTGGACGACCAGCTGATGCACAACTTCTACGCGGACAGCGAGGAGCAGCGCGCGCCGCACGAGGCCGTGTCGTGCTTCCCGGCATGCAACGACGTGCTGTACCACACGCAGGTGTACTACTCCGACCTGGTCAAGGAGCCCCGATACTCGCGGTTCGAGTGGAAGTCCCCGAGGAAGTTCGTACTTCGTTACGTCTATATTTTAGAGGAAAAGTTTGTTTGTATGCATTGAATTGGCTCCGAAACTACTGAACCGATTTTGATGATATATTGAATTTGGCATAGATATAGAGTAGGTCACGGGGAAGGATATAGGCTACTTTTTATTGCGGAAAAAGGCATGGTTTCCGCAAGATGAACTTTTGCGCGCACGAAGTCGCGGGCAACACCTAGTCTTTTAATAAACGTAGAAGCACATGTAGATAGCTACATTCGATGAAATGTGCTTCTTGCTGTTTATTATTTATTATGAATAGTCATAAATGGCGTTCTTATAGTGTAATAACATACGTTTTTGAAGCCTACAAGTAGTTCACAAATTTTTTTAATCAACTCAGGTGGACCACAGTTGTTTTATTTAATAAAAAAATGTGCTCCACCTTATTTGAATTTTAATAAGCAAAATATATGGTACTAGCTTTTGCCCGCGCCTCCGCCGCGTAATTGCAGTATCCCACGGAAACACTGTACTATTTTTGCAATAAAAAGAAACCTATGTGTTAATCCAGAGCTTAAACTACCACCATACCAAATTTTATCAAAATCCGTTCAGTAATTTTTACGTGAAAGAGTACATCCATCTATCCATCCATCCACAAACTTTCACATTTATAATTATGGTTGTAGGATGTTTTTACAAAAAAATATTCGAATTTCAACACAATATTTAAAAATTACTTGCACTATTACTATTCTAATCTCTTTTTTCTGTTTCAGGGGAGAGCTGACTAGTATAAATGTGCATTTCCACGAGGACATATTCCTGGGACAACATCGTCATGCGCAATACGACGACTATTACTTTGCAGGTGAGCGTAGAAAAATTAACTGGCGTAAGGTATACACCGTGAGGAAAGCTGTAAGTAACAGACTTGTTTCTAGGGGAGACGGAAAAGAGTACAATGGCCTTATATGGGAAAACAATAATTTTAGTTTGGCGTCGCGAAATTCTTTGGGCGCTGTTTAACGTCGATTTTTTATTGATATTTAAAATAAATGTACGGTAAGAATCTATTGGGTTGCTATTAGGTATCTTAATTTTACAGTTTTTTTTCAAATGCACACTGCACAGACTTTCAGATAGAATTTTCTCAAAAAAAGGGTATTGTTTTATTAAGCAACCATTTTCTCACTTGCTTCGCCCAATCGTTGTTGGAAGCGAACCTTCGAACCTGAATGTTTTCTTATAATGTACAAAGCATAGACGTATATTATAGACGAGACATGTTGATTCAAAAACTATCCCCGCTTAAATGGCCCCACTTTTTTAGTTTTTGGGGCCATTTTGACATTTGAGATATGGTGAAATCAAGATGGCTGACATTTGAGGTACGGTGAAAACAATGGTGGATGGTGTAACTTTTTCTTGTATGAAGATTTGTTCCGTCAAATGTTTTTACGTCATAGCCTATCTTTAGTTTTGAAATCTTTGGTACAGAACACCGTATTTTATGGTGTATAGTTTAAACATATTTTAACCTGTAAAATAGGAAAAAGTTTTTGCACGCTAGCGTTTAACATAAGTACTGGCCATTTAGCCAAGATGCAATTGCTAATTACGATGACACATTTAGAATTTAAAAATGTAAGGTACTGACGTATCGCGTGCTATGTCAGCGGACGTTTCTGTCAAAACAATATATTGAAAGACAGAACGTCATTGTAATTAACGTCATTGGGCTGTCGAATATCAAATAATCATATATTAAAGTGCACAAACTTTTATTTCTGTTATGAATGTAGTTATAGAAGCTAAATTTTGACCTGTTGGCAAATACGGCTACTTTCTTATTGATAAAATACAACATTTTTATTAAATCTGAAATGATCTCATATAATTATGTAGGTGGGTAGCGATCTTTCTCTGTAAACGGTGATGAGCCCCACTAGGTCCATAATGTTTAATGACCTTTGTAAGCACATTATGGTTTACAATAGGCAGGAGTATAGCACACATGGGAGTACCCAAGATCCTGTATGCTGCGTTCAAGGTTAACATAATTTGTTAATATATTTAGAATGATTTTATTCAGATACATACAGAAACCGGGTTTAATAATACACATCAAGTAGTTACATAATCCAATAAATGACTTCCATTTTGTAACTTATACTTTTAAACCTGTCCTGTTTCACCTGGCTGTCCGTGATCGCGATGTTCGGGATCCGTTCGCAATCCGTTTGGGACCTACGATGTGAGCCTGAACCGATTTTGATCTAGTTTTTTTTTGTTTGAAAGCTGACATGATCGAGTGTTCTTAGCTATAGTTCATCATCTTCAGCTCGCTTACTGCTTGACATTTCGGGGGTTACTTAATTTTTTAAGTTTTGTTATTTTTTTATTTATTACCTATTTTAGTTTATGTACTTACGTATTAACTGGATTTAATGTTTTCAGGTGCAATCGGTGGTCTTCTGAGTCTATTTCTCGGCTTCAGCATCATCAGTGTAGCAGAATTAGTTTACTTCGTTATTCTGAAGCCGATACACATCGCGTTAAAACGGACTGTAAATAAAATTCATAGATAGATGTTCTACGCGTAGTCAATGTCTTATAATAAAATATTCATTTGTTTTGATTATTTAAGCGTTTTATTTCAATTACGAAAGCCTCCATCAGGTACGAATTACGATGTAATGTACTTACATATTATCAAAGACATTCACAAATTCAGTTTTCATTATCTGGAGAAATCTCGTGCCTCAATAAATAAATAAAAAATTGAGAAACCAAAAACATTGTCATTTTGACATATTTTTATCTTACCTTTTGGACAATGTCAGCTACTTGATATCCATTTTTGTTTTGATATCTACTTTTGAACTACCGGAAGGGATATTTTTGACCAAAAATGTACCAAGAAGGGTGTCTTCGTAAATCGCCAACTATTGAGAATCTAAAAACCACGACAGATTCCTTGAACTTCGAAGTGGTTGACCAGGTCAACGGGTCCCAGGAACTAGTCATGTTAAATGATTTCGCACGTGAACTGAATGACTATAATCTTAAAAAGACGATACAACAGAGGTTAACATAGTTTCTAGCTGATCCTATACTTAGGCTTCGCCTCTGCCTGCTGCTACTGCAGAATAATCTGCAGCAGTAGCGAAGAGTGAGATCTGCGGAATGGTAAGCCGCATAAAGTAATTATGTAGAACAATGATACTTTATTTTTATTGCACTTATCTTCTAAGTAATATTAATAAGGGTAGCCGATATAATGTCGAGTTGTATACACGCCTAGCTACTGATCTGCAGCTAACAAAACTATGATCTATAAATACTTATCTTCAGGTAGGCTGAACTTAACCGAAGCTTTTTACGCAAATTTTTTCAGGTCCCGTTTATCTTCAACCTCGTTGCTTATATCTATAATTAATTATGGTTTAAGTATGCATCGGCGAGGGCATAACCTACCACACTTCGACCTTATACACCTTGTACTTAATATAGCTGTAGTAATATAGCAATAGTGTTTAAAAGTCGTTGTTATACTGCAAATGTCCGAACTGTACCTAGCCCTGCTGTATAGTATTTAAAGCTATGTGTCCCCCGTAGAGTATCCGATGTATCATCCTGGCGTTGGGTTCTAGAAGATCTCGCGAAACGTCTCGAAGATTCTTTGGACGCGCTGAAGTATGAGAGGAACGCCATCACCGTTGTCATCAAGAGAATAGAGGACGAATTACAACACGTTTCCCTGAAGGCCACTAGACCGGGGGCCCTCGCGCCAATGATGGACTGCGTTGAGAAAGTTATTATACAGGTGTAGATTGCGTTGAAAAGCTAATGTAGGTACTTCATTCTTCTTAGGTGCTTCTTAAAGAAGCTATCGATTGTACGTACAGCAAGTCTAACTTACGTTAAAAAAGGTGATGAATATTGTAAAGGTGCTTCCAAGCGATAAAAAAGCTAATAAAATGACATTTTCTTAAAATTAGAAAAGGTTATTCACAGATAGGTTACATACTTTATATCTTGCGTAATGTAACTATAGGCATATAATTTAATATTTCGCTGACAATAGCTGTAGACCTTCTACAGCTATTGTCAGCGAAATATTAAATTATATGCATTACACAGGAACACGATTTTCTTCGTGACCAAAAAAAGGAATTCCAAGAATTACTAGTCGAAGTTGACAGAGAAATAGCGAAGCTGAAAAAATGTAAGAGAAGACTATCGAAAGACGCATTCGAGAAGGAACGAGCAATAGCAATCGATAAAATGTGTGCTGAAAAAGATTATTCAGATGCAGTGGTAGAAGATTGGTGGAAGAAAAAGAAAAGGTTAAAATTCCTATTCACCTTCAAGTATCTAAGTACTTACCTACCCATTATTTTGGGAGCGAAAATTGTTACTTATGTTTGAATGACCAATTTAAAGATTTTAATTTCAATGTATTACTTGCAATGGTAGATCTGCCCAAAGCTAGGTTTCTAGTAAATGATTTGCTACACAGAGAATATCCTTTGAGGCGATGGCTAACCCGCTGTGCGGTTGTGAAAAGAGTTGGTATAAAATGTCTCTGCAGTGCTTTGATTACAAGACAACAGGTAGGTATAATTCCGTACATACTTTACAGTTTACGTAAATAGCAAAGACGGTAATTTAAACACTAGAGGAAAATTTTAAATGGCTCTATCATTACTGCAACCTTTTAGCACGTCGGAAGGTTGAAAATAATAGTGCATGTACCACTATTATATCAAGTTATTAATACTATCTAATTCATAGTCTATCGTCCTTACGATTCTTGTACAATAATCATTATTATTATTCTTAGATACGTGGAGCCAGATTACGGCTGTCGATCGCCGCCCAAACGTATGCGGCTCGCGTAAACGCGGCTCTACGAAGACGGCTACATCACAATCAGATCAAGTTACAAGATTTAAGCTGGCGCAAAATCGAGGTAGACTTTTTCCTCTTAATAGATGAGTAGATCTGATTTCGCAAGCAGCTTGAGGTGAAAAATTTCTCAAGCAAAGGTACTCACTGAACCAAATCACGACCTCTGTAATCCGTATGCCCTATCTGTAGTATGTAGGCCAGATTTGTGAAGCGTCCTTAAATTAAAAAACGCGAGCTTCTCATGAAGGCAATTAGGTAATTGGTTATGTACCTGCTGCTGGACCTAATTTACGATCTGGCTGCACGCGTTGCAATTATCAACTTATGTACCTACCTAAATTTCATTAAGAATTTTATTTAAAAACAGGCACAAAAAGACCATAAAATCCTGGATGAGGAATTGGCGGCTTCTGAAAAGAGTTTGCTGAAGACAATGGATAAGGAAAGAGTCGCTAGCGCCAGGATTGCCGATCGCTGCAATAGACCAAGTCGGGAAAGAATCCTAGATAAGGTAGACTCGAAACTTCGGGACGAAAAGAGACAACTTCAGCTGTATGCCAAGGAACTGAGGAACAATATAAAGAGGATTTTGTAAGACTTCTATTAAAATATAATTTTTGCTTTAATATACCTTTAATTTCGACGCTAACCAACATTCGTTTGTTGATTGTTCGTCAACAACCTTTCGTTTAAACGCCAGTTTGACCGTAGGTAGGTAAGCTTAATTCTTAATTAAGCCCCGCAATAAATATTAAATATTGTTTTCAGATCATTACAAAACAATTTGAAAGGCACCATAATGGACATAAGCTGCGTGGAGGAAGACATAATGCACGTCGTAAAATTGGACGAATTTAGAATAGAAGCAAGGCAGAGAAACGTCGCAGCAACTCACGTTGACGCTGATGATGAGAAATCCGATAATAATACTAGCACTAGACCGTTGTTTGTTCTGCTACCTGTTATACAGGAAGAAGCTGGTGACGACGATGATTACCCATTTGATGAATGAAACTTTACTAATATTTTCTTTCGAAAAATACTTGTGTATTCGAAGAAGTTCTCTCTGTATCTGTATCTGTTTGTAACTTTAAATTAACACCTTTTCACTAAACGATTGTGAACGTAATAAGTATATACGGTACTTAGGTACAGTCAAAAATTTATAAAATTTTTGTCTGACAGTCTGCCTGTCTGTTTGTTCCGGCTAATCTCTGCAATGGCTGGATCGATTTTCATAGGACTTTCACTGGGAGATAGCTTATGTTATAAGGAGTAACTTAGGCTACTTTTATCTTAGAGTTCCGTTTCCGTTAGTTCCACGCGAACAAACTTGCGGGCTGGTGCCCATTGTATATTATTGTATAAATAATATTGACACATTATTGTATAAAACCGCAAACTGAAGCCAAGAGCGTTTGCTTGGTCTATGAGCGTGATTTTTTGTAATAATATAATAAATTTGGAATGAAAGCACATCTTTATTTAACAACTTTATTGGATTTTTTATAATTTAACAAGCCGTAGAGAACACGTAATGGTGATACTACAACAAGTGGAAATGTGCTACAAAAAATATTAAAAAAATGTGGGGCATTCAAAGTCTTATTTTTAAAATGTAACAAAAAAATTTAAGTTTTTCTATAAGGCTGGGACTATATTGCCCAAATCGGTAAGGCCGGGAAAAAATCAGAGCGCTGAAAATAGAACTCGGCTTAAAATCGAGCTGAAATTCAAACACACAACACTCATGTTTCATTTTGTACTCTATTGTATTAGACCGGTTTTATTTCCGATGCTCTGAATTTTCTCCGGCCTTCTAGATTCCGGACAAAATTATTTTTTTTTTTCAAAAACATGTACTATACGATTTAATTTGTACATTATCTGTCAATTTTTGTGACCATGTAATACTTATATTTTATTTTGGTTTTTAAATAAGGAATTGGAAATAAAACATTTCATATAACTTACATGCAGGCAAATTATGTTATCATATCATAATAAAATAAATAAAAATTATCATATTATGCTTTATGTGGATTACATGCCAAATGTTGATTGGTGCAAACAAGAATACAAATTTAAATATTGCTTCTTCCTCATTAAAACAAAATAATTACACTTAACAAAATAAGCAATAATGACAAAGTATTTTTGATAATAAATGTCATTTGTAATTATAATAATAATAGATTGTCTTTTCAAATTGTTCTTTCGAACCTTATTTTAAAAACCAACAAGGCATTAACATAAATGGTAGCTGTTAAAGCCAAATATCATTATATAAATTGAAACTATTACTATCAAAATATAATATTGTTATTATTATTGTCTAAAAATATGGTGTACCAGTTAAATCACATTTTCAATAGAATCTTTACAGATCTTTTGATATTTTAAAAATTTATATCAAAGTTTTATGAGCATTTTTCATTTGCAATATTAGGGGTGCGTAACAATATATTTTGTGTACCGCCAAATCTGGCAACTTTACCAAGGGTTAGTAACTTTGCCAGCAGCAGAGTGCTCAAGGTGCTTTCATACTACAGACTACGTATATTTTTTAGTGCTGTGACTAGTTTTAGGGGAAAATACGGTTAAAAATTAACTGGCAACATCATTTTGAATAAGGCAACACCACGGCAGCCATTTCTTGACATTTCAAATTCAAAATCCGTCGGTGATAGAATATTAGTGGCACAGTGCTCCAAACTTCTAATAGTTTTGCGTTAAAATATCTAAACCAGGTACGTACATTTTTGATATAATGTTATTTTTATGGTAAGGAATGGATTAATAACGTTATAAATGCCGAAATGATTGAATTGTGTCGCATAATTGTATTGGCAAAGTTACCAAACTATGCCGGCTTATATGGGAGGGCAACTTTGCCATGTTTTGAAACGGCCTAGGGTTGTACACACACTAATAAAAAATATTTATATATTATGTAAAAAAAAATTAAGTAACTTATCTAAGTACCTACATTGTCCATAAATAATTGCCTTTAGCATTGTATTTAAGTAAACTTATTTTAGGGTTCCGTACCCTAAGGGTAAAAACGGTACCCTATTCATGAGACTTCGATGTCTGTCTGTCCGTCTGTCTGTGTCCAGGCTGTAACTCAAGAACCGCTATAGCTAGACTTCTGAAATTTTCACAGATTGTGTATATCTGTTGCCGCTATAACAACAAATACTAAAAATAAAATAAAGTTTATATTTAAGGGGGGGCTCCCATACAAGAAACGTCATTTTTTGGGCCTTTTTTAATCGTAATCAATAATGGTAACAGTTAGGCACTTCAAATTTTCACAAAATCCTTAATTATATGTGTACTTTAATAATTGATAATAAAATTAAAATAAAATTAATATTTAAGGGGGGCTCCCATACAAAAAACAAAATATTTTGTCTACTTTCACTCTATACCGGTACGGAACCTTTCGTGCGCTGTCTAACTCACGCTTGGCCGATTTTTTATTTACTTATTCTTTTTAGGAAATGGGTCGCCGTAATCGCCGAAAGCTAGGAGCAAGAACATATATAAATTATACCCAAGAAATGCTAAATTTGGCCGTTGATCTCGTAAAAAACAAGAAAATCACTTCATTAGAAGCTGAGAAACAATTTCTTATACCTCGACGTACAATAGAGAATAAAGTTAAGGGACTCCATGTGAAAACTCCTGGAGCTCAGATGCGCCTGAGTGCCTCCGAGGAAAAGGACATAGTAGATGTTATGATAGCTGCTGGAGACTTTGGTTCCCCATTATCTCGACTAGATTTACGTATACTGGTCTTTAATTATTTAGATAAAAATAATCGTTCTTGCCTATTTTCCGGCAAAATACCAGGTAAATGGTGGGTAAGTAATTTTTTGAGTAGAAATAAGGATGCACTGACGGAGCTAGTAGTGCAGAATATTAAGAAGGCACGAGCAGAGAAAACTGTGGAAGAGTTTGAGAATTACTTCAGTAATCTTGAACGCACTGTATTAGACGTCCCTCCACAAAATATTTTAAACTACGACGAGACGAACTTGTCTGACAATCCTGGTTCAACAAAATGCATTTTTAAACGCAAAGTTAAATATCCGGAAAGAATATTAAACCATTCCAAAGGTAATATATCAATAATGTTCGCCGCTTCTGCAGATGGATCTTTATTACCTGTTTATACAGTATACAAATCCGAACATTTATGGTCGGCATGGTGCGTAGGTGGACCACCAGAAGCGAGATTTAATAGAACTAAGTCAGGGTGGTTTGACGCTACAGTTTTTGAGGATTGGTTTAAGAATGTCGTCATTCCATGGGCTGCTAAACTTGATAGACCCAAGGTTGTTATTGGCGACAATTTGTCGAGCCACTTGAATGTGGGTATTTTAAGAATTTGTGAGGAGCATGATATACGTTTTACGTTTTTACCACCGAACTCTACACATATAACTCAACCTCTAGACGTAGCCTTTTTCGGACCACTAAAAAAAATCTGGCGACGAATCCTAACAGATTATAAAATAAAAAATCCATCTGAGGCTCAAATAAATAAAGCTCACTTTCCTATATTGCTGACAGAATTACTGGCAGAATATGCCAGATTATGAAGAAGAAATAAAATATAATATAGACACAGCACTTCTAGATTTTCTAAAAAAGACCAAAGCGCCTGATCCGATTAAGCGAACAGTAGCGAACAAAAAATTAAAAGTTGAACCCGGATGCTCGATTTCATCTCAAGACGCAGAAAAACTTATGAGTGGACCAAAAACGAGACAACAAATAGCAAATAAAAAGTCAAATAAACCAAAAAGTGGTGAAAAAAGGGTGAAAATTTTATCAGAGCCAAAACAAAACCAAGCTTATGTTGATTTAAAACAATTTAGCTCTCTCGGCTTAACAACAGTTAGCGCACAAACTAAGCTCCCTCTAAAAAAGAAGACAACTGAAAATATGAATCCATATGAAAATCCAGTACCATCTACTTCTGGGACCTGTAAAGTGGTCAAAAGGAAAATCCCAAAGAGAAATCAAACAAAAAAACGGAAAGTTGATTGCGATAGTGACGACGGAAATGAAGATAATTACTTGCTACGAGATACCTCAGAAGAAGAAACATTTATGTCTGAAGATGAAGATATGGCTTTATTAAGTATTTTAACACATAATAGAAACGATAAGACTGATTATAATATAAGTGAGATATTGCCAGATATAAATAATTTGGAATTCTGTCTTGATGTAGAAACTGAAAAGGAAGAAGTTCAAGAATTCGATATTGATAAAATTGAAATGCGTGAAAACGAAGAGACTGAAAAGAATGTACACTCGAAGATAGATGAAACTAATATAGAAAACAAAAAGATAGATAAGAATAAGAAGAAACAAGGTACACTATTGGATATGGATGAAGCAGAAATAAATGAAAAAAATAATAAATATGTAAACCCAGATATGGATTATATTAAAACCAAACAAAATGAAAATGTAAATGAACAACGATACGAAGAAAGAGTTATTGTGGACATGAATGAAATTGGAAAAAAGGACAACACTGATAATAAAGGTGTGAACTCGAATATTGACATTAAAATAAAAGAAAAAACTCATGAACAGGACAACAACGGTATGGATATAAACTTTGATAAAGAAGACGAAATGAAAACTAACGAAAACGAAAGAAGTGAACAGGACATTAACTGTATGGATATGAAATTTGATATAGAAGACGAAATAGAAACTAATGAGAACAAAACAAATGAGCAAGTTGCAAACTTGCATATGGACAAAATAATACAAAACGGAAACGTGGACTATAATACGGACCAAATATACATAAAGAAAAAGACTGCTATTGAAGGTGTGAACTCATTTCACTCGAATGAAGATTGTGATTTAAGCGAAATAGAAAAAGTCAGAATCAAAAAGACTGATAATAAAAAAGAAGAAAGTGTGAAAGACACTGGAAATTTGGATCTCGGTAAAAATAATGATAATAAACATGAGAGAAAAGAAGGTGTGATCGCAGAAAATGAAAAGTCAATTTATGTAAACCAAAGTGTTTTAGTTAGATACTATATCCGTAATAACTGGAAATATTATGTAGGATTTAAAGAAAACGTTGATGTCCAACAAATGGAAACATATTATTCAATAAATTTCTTGAAAACTGTTAAAAAGCCTACTTTAAGATTTCTCGTTTGCAAAAGAGATCGTGATGTCGTACCATCTTCGTCTATTGTTAAAACTGTAAAATTACATTCAGTGAAGGAAAATCGTGAATACTTGGTTGAGGAATGCGATGAACATTATTTTTGAGGTATTAACCTTAAAAATAATGTTTGAGTTTTCCATGTTTTGTTTTTATTCAGTAAAACACCAAATTAAGATACCTACCAGGTACCTATTATTACCTAATTTGTTAGAATACTTATTTTTTGTTTAATTATTAATGTTTGAAAGAGTTTTGTTTCGATTTTTATTTTTATTTTGTAAGCGTTTTTTTATGTTTCTCCAAAGTAGAACTTACTTTTATATTATGTACCTGATAAGTGATAAGTGATAACTCATAATAACAAAATAAATAAATGAAAATTTTTCATACTAAAAAATTTTTTTTCATTTGGAGCAGCCCTGGCCACATTCATTATCTTTCTATGAAATTTTCATAAATGGGTGATCAACTTTGCCATTTTTTCTGTGGTTTGTTTAATAACAAATATATCTTAAAGATCAAATTCCGAAACTTTTGTATCCTTACTATTGAATATTCTTTACTAATATTGTAACTACATATTACATTATTTCGAAAATAAAAATCTAATTGGCAAAGCTGCCACATGCTATAGGTATCTTTGCCAGTTTTGTTTACAGGCGTTAACTTTATTATCCATCATTTTATTTTAAAAAACATAATATACATGCATTTTTTGATAAATACGAGGGGAGGTCCAAAAGTTCGCGGAATGGAGGGGATGGAGTGGGGATAGGGTAGCTCGCTTAGTGTCATACTAATTGAGCACTCATAATTAGTATATATATAAAATCTCAACCCTATAGCGCCATTCGTTTACGAGTACTCGCCTGCTAAACAAGTCAATCCGGAAGCAAACTGCAACTATGGAGAAAATTGAACATCGCGCTGTGATAAAATTCCTTACCAAGCAAGGAAAAAACGTTCAAACCATTTTAAATGAAATGGAAGCCGTTTATGGAGATCAGTGCCCTGGTAAAACAATGGTTTATAAGTGGCATGGACTTTTCAAACATGGTCGAGATTCAATTGAAGACGACCCTCGCTCTGGGCGGCCAGTTGAGGCCACCACATCAGACATCGTCGAAAAAGTCGAAAAACTTGTACTGGAAGACACACGTTTAAAGAAAAAACAATTATCTGCATTTGTTGGAGTATCAGACACAACCATTTTGCGGATCCTGCACGACCACTTGGGCATGACAAAAGTCAGTGCAAGATGGGTGCCGAGAATGCTCACGCCGCTTAAAAAACAGCAGCGCATCGACGCGTCTAAGCACTTTTTGGAGGTGTGTGGAGACAACCCTGTGCAGATTTTGGAGCGGATTGTTACTGGAGATGAAACATGGGTTCATCACTTTGAACCTGAATCAAAACAGGAGTCCATGCAATGGCACAAAAAGGGTACACCACCTCCCAAGAAATTCAAAGTGTCAGAATCGGCTGGAAAGTTGATGGCCACTGTTTTTTGGGATTGTGAGGGAATATTACCGATTGATTATAAAGAAAAAGGTACCACTATAACCGGAGAATACTACGCCACAATATTGGAAAAGTTAAAGGAGGCAATTAAAGAAAAACGTCGTGGAAAATTGGCCAAGGGTGTGTTGCTTTTGCAAGACAACGCGCCGGTTCACAAGAGCCGAGTTGCCATGGCTGCTCTTCACACGCATGGATTCAAACCACTTGTTCACCCACCCTACAGTCCAGACCTGGCCCCTAGCGATTTTTATTTGTGTCCAAATTTAAAAAAAGAGCTAAGGGGAAGGAAATTTTCCGACGATAACGAAGTGAAGGAGGCAATTTCGGCGCATTTTGAGGCCAAAGACAAAAAATATTTTTTCGATGGTTTAGAAAAATTAATCCATAGATCAAATAAATGTATTACACTTAAGGGTGATTATATTGAAAAGGAAAAATAAATTTATTGTTATATTTTATTAACAACCCTTTCATTCCGCGAACTTTTGGACCTCCCCTCGTATACTGTCCGTCGAGTCATACATACTTCAATGGTTTCATACAAGTTATGGTTAAAAATGTACTATGACTTTTCAACACCAGTGTAAAGTGGCAAAGTTGGCAGATTTGACGGTACTTGTGTAAAGGTCACTTCATATACTGTCTTTAAAAGAGGGATTTACCTTATTGCTTCACAATTATGTAATATGAAAATTGGTACTGGTAAAATAACAATTGTAGAGAGCTTATGTGCTGTGGCCACCAAATAAATGAAATCAAATTACTGATCACTGTTAACACGTTCGCGGACACGCCGGCTATGGCATTTATCAGTGATCTGTGTAGAATGACGCCACTGCTATACCCGTCGTTATTTTTCTGCTCTCTAGAGACACACATGCTTTAGCAGTCGAATTCTCATACTACTACCATACAGTTCATTATCAAGTGCCCCAAATTGAGATTTTAAATATCCTAGGTGTCACATAACACGTATTTTTACACATACAAATGTGATACTAATAGGAACATTTGTGTGCGCACTCACACTGACACACCTGTTATAGCAGCGGCGATCGTATGACGATTTGTTCAGTTGGCCCGTGGCCGGCGAGTGCCCCGCTGAGTGGAAGTGACGCGGTGTTTGTGCGCGCGGATTTTGATCGACGTAAGTATCGAGTATATTTGGTTTTTATTTATTTTTTAATGATTATACTTCACAAAATACTTATGTCATTAATAACTAATGTTGTATTTCAACGTAGGCATGTAATTTTCTATGTATTACCAAATTTTAAGTTGGTAATACCTCAGACTAAAAGAATAACATGTTATTCTTTTAGTCTGAGGGTAATACATATTACCAACGTAAAGTTTATAATTTAACCTCCGAAATGAAATAAACTTATACTGAGTACATTGTCTACTTTTTAGATGTCTCGAAAAGGCTAAAAAAACTCCTCGATCCATATGAGCGGGAGAATGAAATAATTATGAAATTATTTTTCGCTCAGGCGAACTCTCTTGTCATTCAGAGTCAGAAGAACCAGAAACATCGAGCGAAAGTGAAAAAGAAGAGTCAGAAGAGGATCCGTACAACGATTGCGATGGTGACTATGGTTCAGATACTAATTACGTACCTAATGTAGATAGCGGGTCATCAACAACTCACGTGTCTGACTCTGAAGAAGACGGTGATAACGTGAAGCGTACAACTAAACGTGTTAGGCTTGAACAAGTGCTTTCAGTCGATACTCCAACTACCTTAAAGGATTTAAGTGTCCACGTCCATGTTCCTGCTTCGGTTGACTCGTTAGTTAATTTAACTGCTATTTCCTCCCGAGCTAGTACACAAAATATACAAAATTCGGTCCTGATGAGAGGTGAACAAGTGCCTTCTGTTGAATCTCCAATTACCTTAAAAGATTTAGGTGTCCACATCCATGTTCCTGCTTCGACTGAGTCTGTTTCAACTTCAGCCAGCCCGCAGAATGCTCAAAATTATGCAATCCAGAGATAAATTTGAATAACTTACGTTCGTATGATTCCGAAAAAACTCCACCAAGATCAATTTAATCGATGTCGCTTTTGCAGGAGATGGACAGTGAAAATTTTGAATCAAACTCGCAAAGCGCTAACGGTCAACAGCAACCTATATTACCACCTACTTTAAACGCAAAGAACACTGATCAGCAACCACTATCTGCATCATCAACTTTAGACGCACCTACAGCCCATATTAATCAACGTCCAATGTCACCACCAATCATAGAGGAAGAATGGCAAACATCAACCGCTCCTATAACAGAATTTGAGTTTGATGACAGCACTGTTAGACCTCAATTTTCCATTGATACAAATACATCTTCAATAGACATATTTAATAGATTCTTTCCTCCGACAGAGATTGAACAACTTGTAGAGCGGACCAATTTCTACGGTGCTGCATTATGCAATGTCAACAGACCACACACTAGAGGCAGTCGCAAAAAAACTTTTAAACCGACTACAATGGAGGAAATGCAGCGATAAATCGAAAAAAGCTAAATATGGAGTGAAATTCCATATTCTAACTACTAGTGATGGTTACATCCTAAATTTTAAAATTTATCAAGGCAATAACAATGACACTGATGACATGGATACTGACACCCTTTCGAAAATCGAAAACTGAAAAGCTCGTTATGAATCTGATGCAGCCATATTTATATAAGGGCCATGAAGTTTACATGGATAACTACTATAACAGCGTAGCTCTATCGAACAAACTCTTAAGTTGCAGGACACATACAACAGGTACTTTAAGAAAAGATAGGAAAGATAATCCAGTAGATGATGTGACTAAAGTGCTCAAAAAAGATGAACATGTATGGATGAGAAAAGGTAAAGTGTATGTTTCGGCCTGGAAAGACAAACGAAACGTGACTATGATCACTACGCAACATCATCCTCGGCTAATTGTGACTAGAAATCGATTTGGCAAGCTTTTGAGAAAACCAAAAGAGGTCGCTGAATATAACAAATTTATGTCAGGAATACATTTCTGGTCAGATGTTGTCTTATTATTTTGTCCGAAAAAAACTGTTCGGTGGTATAAAAAAGTGTTTTTCCACATTTTTGACATGGCAATTTGGAATGCCTATTACACGTTCCAAAAACATTGTAATAATAAGGCAACAATGTTAGGATTTAGAGAACAAATCATAAAGTATTACCTAGGGATTAGTCAATTGAGCTGCGCTGATATAATTTCCTATAAAAAAATATCAGACCCGAGAATGTATAAGCCTAACCAGGCCAATAGTCAAGAAAACACGACTTTGGAACCGTCAAACATCCACTGGCCTGAATTAATACCTAAAACCGAAAACTGCAAGCATAATAAAGTCTTCCTAAAGTGTCATATGTGTACCAAAAATAAAATGAAATAGAAACCAGCTACCGGTGCAAAGGATGTCCCTTTAACCCACCGTTATGCTCTGGATGCTTCGAGCAATGGCATTCCCAAACAGAAAATATTGACTGATTGATTATTTTATAAGTAATTCATAGTAATATGTGATTATATCTTAATTAGTTACAAACGAATTTATGAAGCATTGTGCTGTGATTTAGAATACGTAAGTTTATTTTTAAAATAAAAATATTGACATGTTACGATACTCTAATTCTAATTTTAAGTACTGAAATACCTACCTATGCTATGATCTAACTATTTCAAAAAGTAGATATTATGTTGATTTAAAGTAGAATGAACGAATTAGTTGCTCAAAAGAATATGTGTTATTTGTGTTTAATAGTTTCCTAAGAAAAAACAAACTAACTACTTAGTATTACTTATTAAATGATATTTGTCGATGACCTGGTGTTTTAATTCCTAGTATTTACCCCAGTAAAATGTTTAATAAGGTGACTTATATTCTTTATGACTATATTTTGTGCAGTTTTTTGTTGAGTGAGGCTCAGTAGACGACGTACATCTATATAGTCCAGTCTTAATTGTCTTGCTGATCATTATCACTGACAGAACAGGTAGTGTCTCTATTGGCTACAGCCTTTTTGTCCTATTTGTGTATTTATAGACTATTGTCATCGCCAGGACATTTAATACAGGTGAAGGCTATAGTTAGTTTGTTCTATATGTATACATATTGAGTATTGTCAGTGACAGAACGGCAAAAGCAGGCGCAGGGTATAGCAGGTGCGGCCTATATGTATACATATTGAGCATTGTCAGTGACAGAACGGCTAAAGCAGCGCAGGCTATAGCAGGTGCGGCCTATATGTATACATATTGAGTATTGTCAGTGACAGAACGGCAAAAGCAGGCACAAGGTATAGCAGGTGCGGCCTATATGTATACATATTGAGCATTGTCAGTGACAGAACGGCTAAAGCAGCGCAGGCTATAGCAGGTGCGGCCTAAATGTATACATATTGAGTATTGTCAGTGACAGAACGGCAAAAGCAGGCGCAGGGTATAGCAGGTGCGGCCTATATGTATACATATTGAGCATTGTCAGTGACAGAACGGCTAAAGCAGCGCAGGCTATAGCAGGTGCGGCCTATATGTATACATATTGAGTGTTGTCAGTGACAGAACGGCTAAAGCAGGCGCAGGCTATAGCAGGTGCAACCTATATGTATACATATTGAGTATTGTCAGTGACAGAACGGCAAAAGCAGGCACAGGGTATAACCGGCAAGTCCAAATTCTATGTTATATGACCATCACTAATGACAGAATGTCTATAGCAGGCGATGGCTATAGCCAGGGTGATCGTATTTGAATACTTGGTAACTTCTGCCAGTGACGGAGCGGCTAAAGCATTTCATACAAAAAGGAAGTGCCAAAGTGACATTAAATAATCAGTCCAAGTGTCCGCGAACGTGTTAAGTTTCATACAAAAACTTCACAAAGTAAATGTGGTGCTTTAAATGTTTAACCTTATTTACTTGTGATTAAGTGACATAATATGTGAGGATGTATGATGGCCATATTTACAGTAATTATTTCATTAACTGAATTGGTTCAAATGAGATTCGCTGTCAACATGGTTTTGTATGTTTTGTGTGTCACAATTTACCTCCACTTGACATTTGTTGCAAAATGCATAATTTTCGTGCTCGTTTTTAAGAAAATTATCTATGGATACATCATGGCCCTCAATCAACTCTTCAATATCCGCAAACCAGCCCAAATGCTCCTCATCATCATCAATGTGCTTCAATACACTTGTTATTGTATTATCGATGTAGACATCGCATAATTTACACCACAACTCTGTATCATCTTCAACACGAAATATTGCATTGGATGGCTTGAGCTCCTCGCATACGTTGATACGATGGGACATTGCATTCACATGTTCCTCAATGTTTTGTAATGTGCAATGAATGTTCAGTTTACAGACATTGCAATGTGCCTCCTTACTTTCGCTGGCTAGAAATGCATCTACGTTTATAAACTCACTGTCTATTAGATCATAGAGAGCGACCATCCAGTTCTCGTGATCGTCGCCATCGAGATGGGAAACTACGGAGTCGCCTTCGGAGAAGTGGTAATCGCAGGGTTGGCAATACAGTTCCGTGTCGTTGTAACTTATACCATTTTCGGACATTTGTTTAATGTTTTCTTTATGTTTCGTACCACTCGCATGTTCTTCTATGCATTTACTTGCTTTCGGTATAAACACACCGCAGAAGATACATCGTACGCGAGTTTTGGAACTTGCCACGATCCCGTACAGTAAACCTGTTTTCATTGTGGTAAGAGAGCGAAAGTTAAAACTCTAAAGTTCTAAACCTTACACAAGAATCACTTATACTTTGAATAATATTGTTATGATCACTTTTTTAGTATTTATTATATTTTCCACAGATTTTTAATTTTGATTTTTGTCTTTTTGTACTTCTGACATGACACATGTCAAACTCCTAAGATTGACTTTTTTTTTTTATATATAGCATCGGCTTATAACCATTTGCCAGTGTCGAGTTAAAAAGGCGAGAAATAGAACTTTCGTTTCAATTTTCAGCACCGTATTCCTAAATCGTCAAGTCTAAAGTCTAGTCAAAGTCCAAATAAATAGTCAGTGCAGTCAATATCACAAGTTTTGTAGTACCTAATTTTTTACATTTTTTACACATTATTTCGGTTCTTAAATGTGTAATATTGGTAGAATATTAACCATTAAATATTCGTTAACGTGCACAGGTGTGGGCAAGTGGTATAACTTCTAAAAAAAGTGCTATTTAGTATATTTAGTACCCTCTAAAACTCCCTAGGAACTTTCAGTAAAGCTTCTACCACTTTACTGAATCGACTGACATGACTCATGGACTGCACTGACTATTTACTTGGACTTTGACTAGACTTTAGACTTGACGATTTAGGAATACGGTGTTATTGAAACGAAAATTCTATTTCCCGCCTTTTTAACATGACACTGTCAAATGGTTTTATGCCGACGCCATATATTAAAAAAAAAATATATATGTGTTTACTTTTTACAACACGTTATATATAATAAACAAGAATAATAATTTTAAAATAATTAAATAAAAATTTAAACATGCCGAAAACTTCTAATGAAGATGGTAAACAAGAACATAATGAAGACGCAAAAGAAATTTTACAAAAGTTATCGGTGTGCTTATTGATAATCATTACCTACTGTTTTGAATTAAATTATTATTAAGTTTAATTATTCACGTTTTATGTTTAATTCTAGGCAGAACTACAAGAATTATACTCGTATAGAGATTTATTTTTTGAGAAACATCCAGTAGAAATGGCTTCAGACAAAAATAAACTAATTGAAGAGAAAAAACAATTGTTACTCAAAAAATTTGCAGATATTGATGGTAATTTATTAATTGTTTTATTTTATTTATATTATATACAGGTTATCAGCCACTTTTATATAAAATTATCTGTACAATCACAAAATATGTGGATTGATTGCAGCAAAATGTTGTTGCACTATGTTTACTTACTGAAATTATTATTATTTTAGTTGATACTCAAATTCCAATACCACTTCGTGCACAATTTCATTATTTGAAAGGAAAATGCTATAACATAAGTCCGTCCTACGACTCAAATGCTATTCAATGCCTCAGCAAAGCTGTCAAGCTCAACCCACACATGGTTAGTGCTTGGAATGAACTCGGTGAATGCTATTGGAAGAATATGAATATTAAGGAGGCTAAAGCAAGTTTTGAAGGAGCTCTCAAACATGTGTGTATATCGTAACCTAGACCCGGGTATAACTATAAAATAATTATTAATTCAAGTAATTGTGTCCTCTGACCAAATAAAAAAGTGAAAAAGTGCTTTATCAAACAAAAACTGAGGCTGTTTCTTATATATGTTGTGCATGTGTAGGTATGCACTGCATACATATAATACTTAACCAGGAGCATGTCAGAACATATTGTCTAAGTATGGTTCCGTACCTATCATGACACAATAGGTTTACTTTAAATTATTTCAAAAGTTATTGTTTAATTTCGCTCAAAATAATTTTCCTAAAGAGTTTTCAGCATGACATAATATCAGCATGACTTTATGATGCCAAAACTGAAATCTATACCAAATTTCCTCCATTTATATTTATAATTATAGAACTTAGAAGGGCAGACAGACAAACAGACAGATAGACAGACAGATGGACCGACATGGCAAAACGGTAAGGTTTCCTTTGAGTAGTACAAAACTCTTAAAACCACACACCGCAACAGACTGCTTAAAAAGGTAATGTTTAGTTTCATTACATCTGTATGCGTGTATATTGTAATTACATGGTTAAGAGTAGTTTAGACCGGCCTTAATGTGTGTAACCTTTTTATTTGGTCTGAGATTGTGCAGAATTATACTAAAACATATTTACTAAGAACAGTATCTACACTTTAATCATTTAACATTGCAACAACAATTTTACTACAATTATATTAAAAGAATTACCACACACATTAAAATAATTAACTCTCTTTAGATTTTACCACAGTCATATTGAAAGAATTAATACTCTTCAGATTTTACTAAAAGAATTAACACTTTTCATATTTGACCACAATCATATTGAAATAATTTAACACTTCAGATTTTTCTAATATCTAAAAAATAATGTGTTCATATTGTTTTTAGGAGCGGAATCGTCTGTCACTTCGTTGCTTGTCAATAATAGTTCGTCAAGAAAGGCTCGGTCGAAAAAACGAGACAACAGAAGCTGTTTTTAAAAGTGTTGAACTGGCCAAAGAAGCTGTTGCTTTGGATGCAAAGGATGGAGTATCATGGACGGTATTAGGAAATGCATATCTATGTAAATTCTTTATCATATCTCAAGATCCAGCTACATTGAAATTGTGTATGAGTGCTTATAAACAGGCAAAGATAGATCCTATTGCTAAGGGACAGCCAGATCTGTACTACAATGAAGGAGTTGTAAGTGTACTTTTTTAAATATTATTTTCTCTCAGATTTTAGTTTTATTATATATACATAATGTTCTATATCAATTACGGATATTTCGGGCATATGATAGTAGATGATGAAAATCAGAAAGAAGTTTAAGCTGTAAAATATTTAAAAATTTCGAAAAAATAATACAAAATTAAATTACATTACGCTCTTTCCGCTGTTAAGGTCATTGATCTCACGCAGCTGATATTATGTAGGCAATGTCTTTGCTTCCTCTTGAAATCACTTGTTTCTGTGAGGTTGATGACCTCAGCGCCTTTAGAGAGCATAATGTAATTTTATTCAGTATAATTATTATTTCTTTCGAAATACCTATTTAATTTTTTGCCTAAACCTCTAATATCTATAAGCAGAAGATCTTAAACAACTTTATAATATGTATCACATAAGTCTAGATAGTAGATAGAAGTTAGACTAATATTTTTAAAAGGAAAATAAAAGCAGCTACAAGTATTTATTACTAATTAATATTGTATAGTAATTGTAAATTTTAAAATTACTTTGCAGGCTCTAAAGTATGAAGAGTGTTACAGTGAAGCCTTGGAGTCATTTTTGAAAGCAAGCCGCTTGGATCCAGGGTGGGAGCCACCGCAACAGGCTCTCACAGAACTGGTACAATACCTCAATGACTCAAACCAATTGCAACGAACAAGAGGGAAACTAAAAGGGAAGAGATTGACACAAATGATTCAGGTGTTATTTTAATTTAACTAATTTAAAACACCCCTATAAAACAAAGTGATAATGCAAGCTTGCAAATTGGACATTCCCATATGTAGCTGCATTTTTTGAGGGGAATATCTTCTTAAGATCATTCTGAACTCTCTTGTGGATAAGAGCTAGGGGTGTGTTGAGATTTCCACCCACTATAAAACCCCTTGGTGGTCCATTTCAACACTATTTTAGAGCTCTGGGATCTCATTTGAATGTGACTGCATAATTGCTCTATCGTATGTAGCATCTTTTCTATCGCTCTTTGCAATCGGTGAGAGTGACGTGAGAGCAGTGGTTAAGTTCACAGTATTTTGTCGTGTATGTTAAGGTGCGTCGACTAAGCGCGGCAAACCATTGAACATTGGCTCGCCCGGCGGCCGCGCACTATGCGTACCGTGCCGCGTGACGAACGTGTCGGTTTTTGTCAGCGCGGCAAAGGAGCGTCAGTGCGTTCTGCGCGCGCAGTTGGCACGGATCTCGAGTATATTAGTTGGTGCTCGCGACAAAAACATGGAAACGACAGTGTCGTTTTATTATTTGCCATTAGATTATATGGCACTAAACAATTTCTTATGTAAAAGTAATTGTAATGATCATCACAACAAAACATTGAGAAAAAGTGTATGCAATGACATCAGTGTAGAAATGGGCCTGCCTGTACCTGAACTGAAAAAGAAACGAACGTCCATGGTTGCCGCGCACAAAATGAACACTCGTGGACGGATCACCTGCCGCGCGCAGCAGCCGCGCGACAAAAAAATTGTGCGCTAAATTGGCTCGCGAGCCAAAACCGAGGTTTGCCGCGGACGAACAATGCTCAATACCAGGGTTGGCATGAATAAATCATTTTAATTTAAATCATGATTTATATCACGATTTTAATCAAATGATTTTTTCAATAAAAATGATTTTTAATCAAAAATGTTTAATTTCACTTTCTTTTACAGAAATCAACATAAAAACAGATTTAGAAATTATAATTAAGTTACAAACTACATATATACATTTAAATCTGAGAAATCAATATCATTATTAATATATTTGAATAAAAACTAGTTTTCCAGCCTTTCCAATATCCCAGTCGGTGAAAATAAAATGGAAATTTGCTGGTTTACAATTCATGATTTTCTAACATCTATTGGTCATTTCATAAAATACTACTACTACGATAGAGAATATGTTGATAATATGAAGATGTAGTTCATAAAATGACCGATAGATGTCAGAAAATATTTCCAATTTACATTTACACTGGAATGTAAAAGTTAAAACCCCGACTAAATGTTCTGGCTTTATCTTCCCCAACTCCTTAAACATTAAACTAACACTATATCAAAATTTCAAATTGCCTGAAACATATTATTTGGGATAAAAAAAATTGTATATTGACTTAGCCCCGCTTCTGACCAGCCAGTCCTGCAGTCTCGTGTTGGGGTACAATAGGAGAAGTATAGGACAAGGTTTCAACTTGCCTCAAACACCTGCTCTAAATTTCCTAGTAGCTCTCCATCTAAAATTCCCGCGCTGTGTCCGCGCAATCCCTTGATCTCGTTTCGCTTTAACGAAACTAAAAAACGAAAAATTAAAAGAAATCGTGATTAATTAGGTTTTTTTTTTAATCGTGCTTTATTCGATTTTTTGAAAAAATCATGATTTTCTACAAACCCTGCTCGAGACGCAGTTTTAAGTTACTCATCAAAAATCATTTTGTGAAACCCTTAAAAAAAATTTTTTACTTATATTTTATAGAGAAAATAATATTATTGCTTACAGTCTATAGATGAAGAGATGCTCGGTGAATACGGCCCTAGCACATTTCACACATTCGGCACCAGGAAGAATGTGCAGCTTGAACTGACAACAATGGACACACTGCAGGAGGGAACCAATGAACGCACAGTTATCCTGGGACGAGTCGTTGGCTCAATACATAACGACAATTCTGTACCTTTGTGAGTATAACAACATCAACCACATATCCAAAACAATAAGAATAAATTAATCTTAATATTAAAATGTTATTATATTATAAATATTATTTAAGCATAAATTAATATATACTCGTTTAATCTTCCAGCACATTCGCGATCGTGGACTCTAGTATGTCGTGCGTGTGCGTGACCGTGTACAACTGGGCCGGCGGGCGCGGCGCTATTATTGGTGACGCAGTGTGTCTACCCGAGCCCTCGGTTAAGACGCACAAACACAACTCAGACGTTGTGGTAAGTGTAACGAACGTATATGAGCGTGCATTTGTACGTACGAGCGTGTATGTGCGTGTTTTTGAGCGTGCAATTATGTGGGCCAGTGGCGTGTGTATGTGAGCGTACGGACGTGCACGTGTGCGTACGAGCGCGTATTAGCGTAAAGCTCATTCGCGATCGTGGACACTAGTATATCGTGCTTGTGCGTGACGGTGTAGAACTAGGATGGTGCGGCCCGATGCAAGTCCGTGTATCTATCGGAGGCTGTTGTTAAGTAGCACAAACAGAACCTACGGATGTAGTGGTAAAATGTAGCTAGTATGTGTCAGTGTAACAAATATGATTTGTACCTGCGAGCGTATATTGACCGTACCAGCGTGCAAGTGAGCGTACGAGCGTGTGTGTGTACGTAATAGCGTCTAGCACATTCGCTATTGTGGACTCTAGTACTCTAGTATGTGTGCGTGGCGATGTACAACTGGGCGAGCGGGCGCAGCGCGAACGCCGTGGGTCTACCCGAGCCCGTTGTTAAGACGCACAAACTTGATTCGCGCGTAGTGATAAGTGTAATGTGTACGTACGAGCGTGCAAGTGTGCATACGGGTGTGTTTGTGAGCATTCTAACTTGTATATTAGTGTACTGTCGTGTACATACTGGTGTGCATATGTGTCTGTTGTCGTGTATTACTTCGTATGAGCGTGTTTGTGAGCTAACTGATGTGTGCGTTGTAAAGGCGTATGTGAAGCAACCATGTTAACATTCTAGTGTAATTTTGCT
This sequence comes from Phengaris alcon alcon, assembly GCA_037179445.1. Taxonomy (NCBI): domain Eukaryota; kingdom Metazoa; phylum Arthropoda; class Insecta; order Lepidoptera; family Lycaenidae; genus Phengaris; species Phengaris alcon. The sequence goes on from JAYRCH010000059.1 coordinate 1,155,400, forward strand.
TAACTAATTAAAAGTATCTGGCATGATTATTATTTGTCCTCAATTCTAAAATGAAAACAATCTTTTTCAATTCCAGAAGTACGAGTTCAAGTCTATCCGCGTGAACAACCCGACACTGCTACTTGTGAACGGGCGGCGCGTGGGCCGCAACCAGTTCGCGAGCACGCTCGTCACCAGCACGTATGAGGCTCAGTGACGGTCGGCCAGCGCGAGACTATTCTCTCTCATGTAAATTAAAGGTGGGACCGCACTAGGCGTAACTACGCGGCAGCGGAACTACGGACGGACGCGGCACACCATTGCGGCATTACTAGTACGGACGCGTCGTGTCGCGTCGCTTCGCTGCCGACTAGTGCGGTCCCACTTAATTTGACTTGCTTTCTATTTCTAGGATAGCAGTGTTAATTACTGCTTTATAGAAAAGCGCTATTTAAAACCTGATCAGGAATATAATAACCTGTATAAAAATAGTTTCGCATATTTTTATGAACCTATATAAAAATATGCGAAACAAAATCTAAATGTCAAGTCTTCGTGATTTAACCAATCACAGCCCAGTTTCAGAGGAGTTTTTGTAGATTTGCTGCAATAAAAAATGAGCTCCATACAGGTTCTTTGTATTCTTCATTAGGATTTAATAACGGATATTAAGGTTACGTTCTGTCTTGGATTGCTGATTATCATCGATTGATGGATCTCCTAAAGTACCATTATAAATCCTTTGATCGGTTATTGACAATTTACTTCTCGAACATGGATTGAAGATTATTCCGTCGCGTAGTGCGTGCGACTGATTTTGTTTGATTTACAAATGAAGGAACTTGAATACAATATTATAATCCGAAATCCGCGCTACGCAGATTGCGTATTGCGATAATAATGGCCTATTTTATTCGTGGAATAACCATAAAAGGTTTAACGTAATAAACGCTCTAATATTGACGCTTATATTATAAACTCTGCATTGTGGCGGACCAATTAGCGCCACAATCCTGAATCGCGCTATCGAAGTTTTCTATGATCGGCACTATATATACTACATCTGAAATTCACACAACTGGGCTTCGGCCTGACCGAGCATAGCACCCCGCTCGGTCGGAGATCTCCCTTTGGGGCTTGTCACTAATTCCCACAGCATAATTAATAGAACTGTTGTAACTCAAATACAACGCACATAGAAATGTCTGGCTGGCTTGCACATTGCAAAATAGGTGTAAATATCGAGTAAAGTACATGAATGTGAGTGTATGTTACATAACGTAAACCAATCACTAATTAATTGATTAGGAAAATTAAGTGAAATATATTGGAGAGGATATACCTGAAATAATTATAAAAATTTTAGATATCAAAGTATGACCTTAAAGAATCGGCCACAGGGTTTGAAAAGAGTACATTATAATTATAAGTAGCTGGGTAAATGAGCATTGCTCGGAGGTCTAGTAGATTTTAAAAAAATAAAAGTATTTTTCGGGTTCGAACCCACCACATCCCGAATTTCCGACAAAACGCAAAAATTACACATACGCATACCAAACTGCAAATCGAAGTGACATATTAGTGTCGAAATTATTAATATGTTTTTTGCACGACGAAAGAAAAAAAGAATAAAAACTCATAAGACATATCTAGATTGATTTTTCTCCCCCAAAACTCCCTGCATACTAAATTTCATAGAAATATTTGCAGCCGTTTCCGAGATTGTATATTATTCAATTCAATACGATTCAGACGTCGTGCCGTCGTTTAAAATGTAGCCAGTTTAATACGATGTTGAGGCTAGTTTTCGTTTTTTATACCTAACTAGCTGTTTCTCGCGGCTCCGCCCGCGTAAATATACTATCGAGCATCCCGCGGGAACACTGTATTTTTCCGGAATAAAAAGTAGCCTATGTTTTAATCCAGATTCTAAACTACTACCATGCCAAGTTTCATCAAAATCCGTTTAGTAGTTTTCGCGTGAAAGCGTAACAAACAAACTTACATTCACATTTATAATATTATAGTAGGGATCTCCGACGGGTAAGGTTAGGCAGCTTTTTCGATAAAAGTTCCCAGACGGCTTGAATTTTTCCGACACCTTCAACAATGATCGTCATAAATCAAACAATTTCCACATAACCTCAACATATTATTGTCGACCTGAACCTTCCTAAGGAACCACTCTGTCGGTAAATGTCAACGGCATGAAAATCCTTTAAAAATAATAGTAAATATAGTGTTAATATTTTACCCGCAATTTTTCCAATATTAGCCAAGCCGGTCTCAAGTTTAAGCGAGACATTGGAATTGTAATCCATTTTTTTAGGGTTCCGTAATACATAAGGATCGTTCTGACCGTCTGTCTGTCTATCCGCGCTTGTAGCTTCTGTAGTTATGATTATAAATGGATAAAATTTGGCAAAGTTATAGATTGTCTATATATCTCGCTTTTAACATCATAAATTAATAATAATTTTATATTTTAGGGGTGGCTCTCCATACATGTGAAGTGGGGATGAAAAATATTTTTCATTTTATCCCATTGTGTGGGGTATTGTTGAATAGTTTTTTAAAAATAAAAGCAAGGTTTCATACATTACTTTTTTACAAATTCGACCATTTTCGAGTAATCGGCCTCAAAAGTGTTTATAAGTTGCGCCCCCCCTGGCATTTTTAAACTATAGGAGATAGAAACTTATAATTTTCCATACTAATAGATTATACTAAAAACTCTTTAGGAACATTATGTTGAACGAAATCGAACAGTATCTTTTGATGTAATTTGAAAAAAAAACTATTACGCGTTGATAGTTACGGAACTCTCCTTTGACATGTCCCAACATGCTCTTGGTTAGGTTATTATATATAAGATGAGATTTCCCATTACTTTGTAATTTTCCATATCAAATCACACATTTTATAAACTTTATGTCACGTCCCTAGGTAACGGGATAAAAAGTATACTATGTCCGTCTCCTGGTTCTAAGCTACCTCCGCACCAATTTTCAGTCAAATCGGTTCAGCCGTTCTTGAGTTATAGATAGTGTAACTAAGACGACTTTCTTTTATATATATATATATATATATATATATATATATATATATATATATATATATATATATATATATATATATATATATATATTAAGAAACTAAATTCCTTTTTCGACGAAAATATCTGGTACTAGGTATGCATCCTTCGAAATTGACGGTAACTTTTTTGAGTTTTGTGTGACGGCAACACAGTATAATTTCGTTTAAATCATTAATTTAAATTTAGAATATCAAACTTTAAAATACTCTTACAGTATATGTATATTGCATACGTTACAAAATTCTAAAGGTAACCTAACCTGCCAGCTGCCCTAAAAAGGCTAATTAATAATTATGCACCTGTCTAAAACTGAGTAAGAATAAGTACATAATAATTTTATAATAGAATTATTACTAAAATTAGGATAGATAGGCAGGTACATACTATTAAATCGAATAATAAACTGCAATCTGTAATAATTCGCTCATTAATTTTATTTTTAAGTTCAAATTATGATCTCTAATCCATGTGTTATAATATATGCTACATAATATATTATTATCTAAACTTAATTTTTTTTCACAAATGTAAAATTATCTTATGCCAGTCCAGTCTTAATAGCTTTAAGAAGCTTTAAGCACAAATATTATTCTTGTTACGTTTTTTATATGTACTATCAGGGAAACTAATTCATGAGCAGGTTGACTGTTGTCATAATTTGTTCGTATCGTGTTACAATTATGTAATAGCTGATATCACAATAACATAATACGAACAACTGGCATTGAAAATTGTATTTTGACTGCATGCCATCATTATAATACTAATGAAGAGAACTCTACCTGTTTGTGAATTAGATTCTCTGTTAGTACAATTTTTACATATTCGCTGTATTTTGTCGTCCTTAAAATTTGTTTGTTTCCCATATATAAATGTATTCTCAGCAACAACTATATATTAGATCTTTCTTGTAAATGTACCAGATAGTTATAGAATTGTTTAAGAAAATGACTTGCTTGTTTTCTTTTATACTGCTTTGGTATTCTCCCACGAATCAGTTCATTGCACTTGGCTACCGGCTACCGCCTGAATATTGAATAATAAAACAATAATATACCACCTCATTTTTATTTCACATTATCCTAATTACAATTATGTTTAATACTAATTACAACACACAAAATCTGTATGTTTATTTATAAATAATGTAATCTATTCATTTGGCAGTAAGTCACATTGTTATAGGTAGCGAAAAACTATAAACAAGATGAGAATTACACCAATTATTCTATGAGTTTCCAGTTACATAATATTATTATGTACGTATTACATTAAGGGCATGTTTCACAATCTTCTAATCGGTGTCGTTTAGCTTATTCGGATGTTTTCTTTCAGATTATTTTATATCGAGCGACAGAGACAGAACATGCAAATAAGTTATCTGACACTTATCAGTAAATTGTGAAACAGGCCCTATAATAATAAACAGCTTGAATAAAGCACGCACGACTTATCTATAAATATGTGACGCCATCTGTTAGCGAGTTATGAAACTTGTTTTCGTAATAAAGTTTAATAATATATAGATACCTTACGAAAACAATAAATTTTAATACCATACGAATAGTTTAATTCCTGCTTGTGAAATAATATTATGCCCACATGTGAGTCTCAAGGCAATAAAGTCATTTTTGTTGTTATTGTAGTAGGATTTACTTTTATTTCATCTTGAAACAACAACTTTCTGATACATCATACAATCCCTCTTTTATTCCATTCTTTTATGTCGATCATTTCTTTTATGTCGATTCCATTAAATTCAGGAACATTTTTCTCTACATTCATCTAAGCGTTAATTTCCCATAGCCTCATATCGTTTTCTACATACTCTGAAAAAACTCTTCTCTTGTATTCATCCTTAAATAGCGGCTTGAGAGTTTTCAAACTGAGCGCTAAGAGGGCACCGTTGTCTAGCATTTCGTTGAGTTTGAACGCTAGGATTGGATTGAAGTGTAATCTCAGTAGACTGGGTCTGGAGAATAGATACTGGCTGTCTCGAAGGTTGTCGCGCGCCCATTCTTCTATTATTTTGTTGCCGCTTGCTATCTGAAAGATTTTATAAAATTTTAAAAGATGGCGCTAGTGTAAACAACTCATTAGGAGTGAAAGTTCGCTGTCACATGCTTTCATTAAATAAAGAGAAAGACAGACACAAAGTAACTGTCATAATATTATGATACGTTAACAAACTTCACGTAGATTTCATTTGTTACAGTCCCTCTCTGGATTCAAATCTAAACTTTACATAATGCCCGATTTCTGAGGTGAATTTGTCGATTGTGTATCTATTAATTAGCGCTTTTGCTTCGATAAGTAATTTGAATTTGAAAAGAAATAAATTTAAATTCAGTAACAAATGTTTTTAAAAAATCTAGTTCACAGTGCCAAATAACATAGCTAAACAAAATAAATTTATGCTCCAATTCGAAAAAGATTCATCCAGTGACCACTAGATGGATTTTTGGATTGGAAAACTCGGCACCCGTTAAACTTAGTTTATCTAGAGTTTATGTAAATTCTTCATAAACCGGGCATAATTAATGATACTTATGTCGGGTGGTTTAAGAGTTTCGATACTTACTCGGATATCACCGACTTGCTTGAGGAAGTATGAGGAAAAGTAGAACCTCAAACTATCTGAGTTAATCTGGTGCTTCTCCCGTAGTCTGATGTAGGCCTTTAGACGGTTGTACCCGGATCTCTTGTATTTAAACACCTGGAAGAAGATTTAAGAAATACATATACAATACATACGACGATACAATAAATACGATTTAAGATTTAAATTCGTAAATTTTATTATCGGTTAAATCCCATATTTTTGGATTTTCAGGTTGTCCCTCCCGCTCGCGCACTTTATGACGCGTATAGCAAGACCTATTTTTATTTTAATATATTAGGTCCTTACAAATGAAATTGTCGTTTTGTCATACTGGCCACTTTTATCCCAAATATATCTTCTTTGGTCAGGAATTTCAATTTCAAATTTACTCATGCATTTTTTTATTTTTATTTAACAATTTATTGTACACAAGAAAATTTAAAACATTACACTTTACATGGAAAAATGACACAAAGGTTCTGCTTATTTCTAAAAGGAAATTTCTTCCAGCAGCCCTACGGAGAGAAAAGGGATAAAAGAAAGCAGATAGAACGTGCACAATTACAAATACATTTACATATTATGTCTATACTAAAACATAAATAAAATATTATAATATGTAATAATATATACACTATCAAAATAATTAATATAAAATACAATACCTAAATACTATAAGTAATATAATAATATGCCTATAATATATAAATACTATATGTGTATATAATAACAGTATTTACATGGATAGAGATTCGAGGTAGTGCTCTTTCAAACGTCTTTTAAAAATAGTAACGGTGGGACTGTCTCGTACGGTGTGGGGGAGCGAGTTCCACAATCTGACTGCGTGAACGGTGAAGGAGTAGGAGTAGAAGTTGGAGCGATGGGATGGAAGGGAAAGATTAGTTCTAACATTGGACCTACAAGGGGTATGGAGGAGTCGAGAAAAGTTAAATCGTTCGAGAAGATAGGAAGGAGACAGGGGATTATATAAGATATTATATAATAAACAAAGGATATGGGAGTTGCGACGGAAACGAATAGGGAGCCACTTGAGTTTTAATCGAAAAGCTGATATGTGGTCGAACTTTCTTAAACCAAAAACAAAACGGATACAGAGATTCTGCAAGCGTTCTAGTTTTGTAAACAGCTCTTCGGTAACATCTAAGTAGCAGGAGTCAGCATAGTCGAGGATAGGGAAAATGAGTGTTTGGACAAGGAAAATTTTGGTGTGCAAAGGCAAAAAGTTTTGGAGCCTCTTCAACATGTGCAACGAATGGTGTATCTTTTTGCTCACAGTTGCAGGTTAATGACCTGAGAATTCCAACGAAGATTACTATCTAAAATGCATTTGTGTTTCGAAAACCGTAAGTCATTTATTTTTTCTTCTTTTGGTTTTTTCTTGCGTCACTCTGTTTACAAAATGGAAAACTTGAAATAACGTATTATTTTCGAGTTCCACCGTGGCACCAATGCTGCAGAAACGGCTCGAAGGATTAATGATGTGTATGGCGGCGGTGTCGCAAAAGAAAACACAGTGCGTTTTTGGTTCCAACGTTTTCGTTCTGGAAATTTCGACCTGCAGAACAAGCCCCGTGGACGGCCGGAGACCAAAGTTGATAATGAAGAATTGAAAGCTATTGTGGAAGCGGATCCATCGCAAACCACGTCTGAGTTAGCTGCATGCTGCGGTGTTAGTGATAAAACTGTTTTAATCTTCTTGAAGCAAATTGGTAAGGTGAAAAAGCTTAAAAGGTGGGTGGGTACCTCATCAATTGAGTGCAGCAAACCGACTAACGCGCGTCGACTGCTGCGATACATTACTCAACCGGCACAATGATGAAGGGATTTTAAATCGAATCATTACCTGTGATGAAAAGTGAATCCTGTACGATAATCGGAAACGCTCATCGCAATGGCTGAACACTGGCGAACCAGCCAAAGCCTGCCCTGAGCGAAAATTGACTCAAAAAAGATACTTGTGAGCGTTTGGTGGACTAGTGCCGGCGTAGTTCACTACAGATTTCTTAAATCTGGCCAGAAGATTACGGCAGATGTCTATTTCCAGCAACTGCAAATCATGATGGAAAATCTAGCTGCTAAACAGCCGATGTTGGTCATTCGCTCTAGGCTACTGCTGCTTCAGGACAACTCTAGATCACACACTGCACAACAGACGGCTACCAAATTAGAAGATCTTCAATTGGAATGTGTAAGACATGTACGGTGCAACAACCGTACAGAGCATCATCAGCATTTTGTACATTTCACGCGTACGCTCATTTTAGATATATTTTAGGTTTAAGTCAGTTCACGCATAACCGTCGCGCAATGCGTACTAGTGTAACTCATTAGCATATAGCATTAGCATTTTATCCTATATCTTAGCAAATATACATATTAGCAGCAGCAACTTAGTTTTACTCAGCAAACAGCAACATCTATAGCAGCAACAGCATCTCAAGGTGTACGAACCGTACATCTTTATGGTCCTTCGAGCCGGATTTGAACCAGCGACCTACGGATCCTCCGTGTTTACCGTAAGCGGGATCTACTTCGCGAAGTGTTTAGCAAGCAGCACCTCGAGCAGTAGAAGCCGTGACGTAAGTTCCAACAGAAGCGGTGGGTGCTGGATGATGAGATTGGCGATGAGCTAACCTAATAACAAGGTGATGGAACAATAATATACTAAAGCTATTACAGGTGATGCCCGACAATAGTATTATTATTGATCGCTCTTAAAACTACACCGTTCTAGTTTCGGAGATGTGCTTTTGTTCACTGACACATAAGAATTACACTTAACACAATACTTTAATACTGATTTGTTTATTTCACTTTCACTCACCCACTTATCACTAACACTAACACTCGGGTCAATGCTGGTGCGCAGATGCGCAAACGGAGAGGATGCCGGCGCGGCTGGTGCAGCTTGCACCGCCAGCGCCGGCCCCGCTGACCGCGGGTCGCACGCTTGATTACACCGCTACATCGTTTGCCACCGTACACCGCTAGCTAGCTAGCGGTGTACGAACCGTACACAAGGGAAAAAATTCAACTCCGATGGGGCAGTCCAAAGCGCCTTCAAAGAAGAATTGATTCCTGTCCGAATGGTTTTTTGAGTAAAGGAATCAATGAACTACTTATGAGGTGGCAAAAGTGCTTAGATAGCATTGGTATATACTTTGATTAAATAAATATATTATGTTTAAAAAAAATCGACTTTATATTCCTCCTTTACAAAATGCCAATTTCATATGTAATGACCTAATATTATATACATATTTAATGCACATCCATGATACGAACCCGCAACATGCGGCTTTTGTATCGACGCGCTCAACCACTGACCCACAGAGGTCGTCTCGTGGTTATCATCGTCACTCATCGATCTGTGCCTCTGGCATGATGTATCATGAACAACATCATCAACCACAAACGTCCCCAATTAATGTGTTTCTACTGAATAAGAAAAGGTTTAATATGCTGGTCTATTGGTTAGGGTGATATCGATTGATCTAAGTCGAAGGTAACTTTTTTTTCGCCGAAAAAATGCATTTAAGCATCCCACGGGGGGTCCTACCCGTGAGTATGTAGTCTCACATACTGCTGCTGCTACACTGCTGCGTCCGAAAAGATGGTGAATGGGCGCAGCCCCTACTCACTAAAAACTCAGCGGTACTCCACTCAATACCGCCCTTGGCGGGCCATACGATCGCGTGAGCCTGCACCGCGACTCCGCGGGTGCAGGCGTAAGTACCTGGTATATGAAGTTCCCGGTGGCAAACGATTCTATGTAGTGCGTGCCGTAGCTTTTCATGAACTGACGCACCGCAACGCCGTCGCTCACGTTGAGGCTGGCGACCGCGCGCTGGACGTACTCCCGTACGCGGACTCGTTCCATAGACTCCACCTGTAAATACTGGCTGATTTTTTTATTCCGTTTCGAGAGAAACGGCATCTTTTGTATCAAAAATAGAATATATATATATATATATATATATAGTAGGGGACCTATATATAATATATAGGTCCCCTACTGCGGGGCGACGCGACGGGGTGCTGCCTCACGCGCCGCCGCGCTCTAATTACGTCATAACTCATAATAATCATAACAATAATTATTTGTAACTTCAATATATTTATCATTTTTATGAAATACGTTTTTAAATGTAACAATTAGTAAATAAGTAAGTAAAAAAAGCAAAACTAAAAATGTCAGTACCTACCTACTCTATTTCAAGTACCTATTATACCTTGCTTTTCTCGAAAATAAATATTTACGAAATAAATTACGTGTTAGTATTATTTCACTCCAAATAAAATAAATTTGTTCTGGATGTTTATTGACACACTTTTTAAATTTGAATCGAATTGACATGATGCGTAGGTTTAGCTGTCACTGAATTGACGTGATCAGTGTTGCCAATGTAGTAGATTCACAACTATATTTAGTAGTTTATTACCCTCTTTAGTAGGCATTTAGTTGTTAGTAGTTTTTTTATTAGAAAACAGCCTCCACCCACCAGCCAGACATCAGATAATCCTATGCAAAATGGTCTATGTTAGGCACAAAAAATATATATCGACACCTTATCTTGATAACATGCATCATAATTCATAGCACGCCTCCGTAATCGCGTAAAACTGACCGTTTAATTTCTATGTACGTAATATTTGTAAAAAAATATTATTTTTTGTTTTTAACGGTAAAATTATCATATTTACGACATAAAAAAATAATAGAGTGCTTTTCTGTGTTTTAGGGATTTCCAAGTTTGATCTCTTTTAGTAGTTTTTTTTTTTAGGAAACGATGCGAGATTAGTAGTTTTGCAAAATCGCAGTTGGAAACACTGGAGGTGATACGAAATTGATTCGCTAGGTAGGTAGGCTAGGTTTTCGTAGTTTGACACATAAACTAAAATATTTCGACAAGAGTAATACCACGGCCTCACTGCTATCCGGCATGCAATAGCGCTTGCGTTATTTCTTCGAGTGAGTTATCAGCTTTTGTCACTACTCGCCGTGAAGAAGTTGTATCATGCTTAGGTCATCGAATTAGTGACCATTGTTTGCCACTAGGGATGTTGTTACGATGCCATACAAATCGTAGTTAACTTCTTCACGGCGAGTAGTGACAAAAAACTCGCACTCAGCCATAGACGTATATAAGTATGTCGAGGCGAAAACTGTCCCCACTTAAATTGCCCCCCTTTTGGGGTTGTTTGGGGCAATTTTGACATTTGAGGTATGGTGAAATCAAGATGGTGTAACTTTTCCTTGAATGAAGATTTGTTCTGTCAAATGTCCGTCATAACTATACACACTTCGACATAGCCTATCTTTAGTTTTGAAATCTTAGCACTCAGCACACATAGGTTAAAACCATGCCAAAACTCTCCCCTGCTGGGCGGGTTTTAAACTCCTCAGCTTTCGTAGTTCAATTGTCGTGTCTAGTGTCTACTGCTGGATCTTGAGGGTGGATAATTTTTATACACAGCGTTTATTGTTTGCCACCACGCGATCCGTCCACACATTTTGCTTACCCATAAAATACCATTTACCTGAACCGAAGTGTGGATCTTGGTCAACTTAACGAGCACATAGCAGCAGTTGTCGGGTCGCGCGTCGTACTCGATGCCGAACGTCCGCATAATTTCGTCCAGTATCCAGTCGCCCAAGAACGCCTTCCATGGTTTTTCTGTACTGAAAATAACACCTATCACCTATGCTTGTGTGCAAAAATGTTGAATGTATCAATTCTATTAGGCGCAATACATTATACAATGTAGAACCTAGTTGCAATACAATGGGCATGTTGCCTAAAAAATCTTTTCGTCTATTCAATGTCAGACAACGTGTTAAAAATAAACAATCGAAACCCCATTTTTGTAAATCTTAAAACGTAACGAAAATACAAACAGAAAGAGAAAGTATCGGGCCTGTCGTGTAGGACCTGTCGTGTAGGGCCTGTCGTGTAGGGCCTGTCACCTGTGACGTCAGCAACCGCTACGATCATACATATTTTGACATAAATATGTATGACCGTAGCGTATATTATGACGATAAGCATTTGTGACGTCACAATACAAAAATTGTTTTGCAAAAAAGACATGGGCAATAGTTTTTATTTGTTTGTACTTTTTAATCGCGTCAACCTAAAATCTACTTCTTTTATGTTGTATGTATGTTCTAACTACTTACTATTTAACTATTTTAAAATGTTCCTACTTTGTAAAAATATTCGACACTAGGCATTAGGCAACATCCCTATAAGGCCTAATAGTATTGCGCCTAATACAATATGTTTAAAGAAGAGAACGTAAAATGTAAATAATTATAAATTAAATCTCCACCATTGCTTACATACATGTTTGGTAAACTGCGAGAAAAGTCGAAAGATGTTGTTTTACTTTCGAATTACAAATTATCCACGTATTATATAGTGAATTATGCTTTATTCGTATTTTGTCAATACCATCTATTGTCATTGAATGAAGATGCAACAAAGCTTACCCTTCTATTTTGAAGTTCTTGAAGTACACCGCGAGTAAATCATCGAAGGTCTCGCACAGCTGTATGTTCATGTCGAAATGCGAATCCCCCGGGGTCCGGCGACTGCTGACGTTCTCGAATAATCTGATGTTCTTCTCTCTGAAGGGCTCCGAGCCCTCGTTGTCGTCGTAGTCGGCGGAGACCACCTGCGTCACCTGCGACAGGTCGCCGTAGCTGGAAATTGTGGATGGAATTACATGGAATGCACAGGAATTACGTTTTATAATTAGTATTTTTAATATATTAAAGGAAGATAGTCGGCGGAGATCAGCCGTGTCACCTAGGAGTGGTCGCCGTAGCTGGAAATCATTATTGGTTCTGAAGTATATTTTAACTTGTCATAATTTATTCTCATTTCTCACCTTTGCGTAGGAAATTACACAGGAAGTACGTTTTATAATTGGTATTTTTAATCTGACATAGGAAGATAGAGCGAACCAGATAAAACAGGTACAATATTGACAAAGTGCCTGCTCGACCAGTTTCTAAATATTTTCCTTTAAACTAGGACGCGAATTATTAAAACACGAAGCAAGTGAACGCGACGACTGCAGACGTGTTTAAAATGCATATATAGTATGTATGCGTGCGCACGATTCGACGGCGCTGTTAAGCTGTTTTCACTTTAATTTTTAATATGCCTGGTCGAGCGAGTCGAGGCGACTTGTTCGATAGTAGGTACATATAGTCTAATAGACCAAACTGATTTTCGTGTCAAATAGAGATACTGGTCCTACAACTATGTGTAATACCCCGTTGGATTCGGAGTCACGTCTAGAAAATTAGAAAATTGTCGAATAGCGACAGAGACAAACATGCAATGGATTGTGAAAACCTTATTAAATTTAATTATACGCACCCCTAAGAATGACTGAAGGCTTGGTTCGATCATGGTTTAACAATATGGTATTGTTTATTGTAAGCATTGAATGTAGGTAGGGCGTGATATTTAGTCTGTTTAATCAATTGCACTAAAATATTTACTTTTTATTATTAGTTCACACTGCAACGATACGCCACGCTACGCGGCACTGCTATTTTCATATAGATATTCAATTTTAAACTTAAACATGAAGAGCCGCGTAGCGTATCGTTTCGTTTCGGTGTGAGTTGATCCTTAAAAAAAATCAAATTCACTTTTCTAGTGTCGAGGCCAAAGAGGAATATTAGAATTATCATTTACTACTCTTACTTGCTTAGTGATTATACATTTTAATAGCGGGTCTTTTTAATGTTTATTTAACCATTTAACCTTGCTACAAAAGTTTCCCAAGAAGTATTTTTAAGATAAAGCTAATATTGAATTAAATTAATGTAAATATAGATAGGTGTTAGTTATGATCTCATTTAGACAAAATACGTTTGATAATGATGACGAAATGTTTAATTGTCATTGACCCCATTTTTATGTCAAATAACTTTAGTCTAATTGTGTAATGAATAATGATAACGGATTTCTTAGAACGAAACACAGTTTTTGCATTCTCATTTCAGTCGAAATAGTTCGAGCAAACGTCACTCGATTTCAAATGTGAAGTTCTAAGAATTCACAAACTGTGGTCGTCGAACTGCGGTTTTATTTCTAAACTCACGAGACCGCGGATTTGCGCGGTCACGCAGACGCCGCCGTTGAGATTATCGTTTGCAAATGTGGCGGGCGAAGATAGCAGGATGCGCGGTTGCAAATAAGTAAGTATTTACAATAGAATTTCTGAATTTCGCCCGCAAACCAAACGCAGAGCGCGCGGGCGCTATCCGCCGACGCTGCGGGTGACCGCGGACCGCACGATTCTACTAGTTGCCCGCCGGTGTAGCGGGACCCGCCAACAACCGCGCACACCGCGGGCGTAAAACGCGCCGTGGCCCGTGAGTTCTTAGCCTTACGTTCCAAATATATGCGAACTTCGAATTTTCATTGGATTGTGAATTTTTCTCGTGCCCCTAGAGAAAAAGCTAATATTTGACTTCAATTTTTGCTTTGTAGATTGGAAGGATAGATGCTATAAGCTTTTAATTGATTAATAATTAACTAAGTACGTTATTAACTTCCGTATAAAATTAAATATTATTCCTAAAAATTACTTCCTATGAAATTGATATATGTAGTATGATTCATACTATTCCTAATATCTACATGAATGTTATCTATCTAATGTTATATATTCTAGCTATAAGTTTTTATATGTAATTTTTAAAAATAGATATTATGTTAACTAGCTCTATAATAAGATATTGTGGAGGTATTTTCTGTGCATTGTGGAAACCGACTCTAATTATAATGATCACGTAGAGCCCACGCTTGCAGTTATCATATTACAGCTGCAGATCGTCGACTAAGATCTATATTAATAGAGAAGATAGATCATTATTATAGCGTGAAGCAAAAAGTTTCACTACAGTTTTCGAGAAATTTGGCCGATTTATTAAAGTTTATGTGGAGGAAGGTGTGCAAAAGCTAATGTTATTTTAAAAATTGCGTAGAAGTTCATTAAATTTTTTATGGGTGAATTTCGATCACAGGGCGACTTCTAGTCTTATTTAATTAATATATTAGGTCCACATATGAAATTGGCGTTTTGTCGTACTGGCCACTTTGATTTTAAATATGTCTTCTTTGGTTAGGAATTCCAATTTCAAATTTATACCGCTATTTACTCATACATTTGTGTTTCGAAAACCGTAATTAATTTGTTTTTTCCTCTTTTGGTTTTTTCTTTGCGTCACTGTGTTTACAAAATGGAAAACTTGGAATATCATATTATTTTCGAGTACGATTTCCACCGTGGCACCAGTGCTGCAGAAACGGCTCAAAGGATTGATGATGTGTATGGCGGCGGCGACGCAAAAGAAAACACAGTGCATTTTTGGTTCCAACGTTTTTGTTCTGGAAATTTCGACCTGCAGAACAAGCCTCTCTTCGGACGGTTGACGACCGGAGACCAAAGTTTATAATGAACAATTGAAGGCTATTGTGGAAGCGGATCCATCGCAAACCACGTCCGAGTTAGCTGCAGGCTGAAGTGTTAGTGATAAAACTGTTTTAATCCACGTGAAGCAAATTGGGAAAGTGAAAAAGCTTGAAAGGTGGGTACCTCATGAATTTAGTGCAACAAACCGACAAACAATACTTACTTGTGTAAATTCATTTTATTGTTAAATGTGAAGCGACGACTGGACGGCGTATGGTAAAACTTGTACAAGTTTATATTGCGCCGAAATGTAATGTTTTTGTATTTTTTTTATTGATAAATAAACAGCAAAAAAAAAAAAAAAAAACGCGCGTCGACTGCGTTACATTACTCAACCGGCACAATAATGAAGGGGTTTTAAATCGAATCATTACCTGTGATGAAACGCGGATCCTGTACGATAATCGGAAACGCTCATCGCAATGGCTGAACCATGGCAAACTAGCCAAAGCCTGCCCCAAGCGAAAATTGACTCAAAAAAAGTTACTTGTGAGCGTTTGGTGGACTAGTGCCGGTGTCGTTCGCTACAGCTTTCTTAAATCTGGCCAGACGATTACGGCAGATGTCTATTGCCAGCAACTGCAAATCCTGATGGAAAAGCTAGCTGCTAAACAACCGAGGTTGGTCATTAGCTCTAGGCCACTGCTGCTTCAGGACAACGGTAGACCACACACAGCACAACAGACGGCTACCAAATTAGAGGAGCTTCAATTGGAATGTCTAAGACATCCACCGTACTCCCTGGACCTTGCTCCAAGAGATTACCGTTTTTTCGAAATTTTGTATAACTTCTTGCAAGGGTAAAAATTCAACTCCGATGGGGCAGTCCAAAGCACCTTCAAATATTTTATTGATTCCTGTCTGAATAGTTTTTTTAGTAAAGGAATCAGTTAACTACCTTTGAGATGGCAAAAGTGCATAGATAGCAATGGTAATTACTTTGATTAAATAAATATATATATTTTTTAAATCGACTTTATGTTCCTCCTTTACAAAACGCCAATTTCATATGTAATGAGCTAATACTTTAAATGATTTGCCATACCCTATAGGCTATAATATGCAACGTAGAGCGTCATAGAGATACCTCGTAGACCGTGCTGCTACCCCAATAGTCGGCGAGTCGGCGTAGCGACTCGGAGGTCGTGGGTTCGATTTCCGTGTTGGAACAACAAAATATATTGTTTCGCACTTTGGTTAGGACAATGCAGGCTGATCACCTGATTGTCTGACAAGAAAGATGATCCATGCGTCAGTACTACAAGCATACGGTGTGTCCACGATTGTCTGAAAAAATTGTGGGTCGTTGATGGGGACGTAAACGTTTTATCGTTCTGTGAAAGCTGTTTCTCTGTACGTAAGTATAATATTTTCTACTCTGTGCTCGTAGACTAAACGTTAGTTTTTTTTTCCATTTGTTTAAGGTCGCTTGGAACTACATAGGTATCAGCGACCACTATTACATTATTTAAATAAAACCATATAAATTACAATATTTGAGGAATTTTAGAACATTATCACACATATCAGGATCAGTTAATAATACATATAAGTAAATAAACGCTTTTTGCTACCCTATAGTTGGCGCGTAACTTTAGCAACTGTTTGCTAAAGTTACGCGCCAACTATAGGGTGGGTTTTTCCCTGTGGAAAACCGCTAGTAAAATTTTCCTTCAGTGGTACGAACCTAATACCTAATACCAGATTTTACCCAGTACCATGGGGAATTCAGTGTGAATTCTTTAAATGTAGTGGTGGATTTACACTAGGGGCAGTCAGGGCTAGTGCCCAGGGCGACAAATTTGTGGGGCGGCAAAATTTGGAAAGTAATAAAAATATTTTTAGATATTTTTTTTACAATTATCAAAATTACACATTATAATAATTAATTAATTCTATTAATTAATCATTTTTTATTTCTTGATTGAAACGAGTTAAAAACTACTTACGTTTTACGATGACTGCAAATAGTCTCAAAATATTGGCTATTCTATGCATAGAATATGTACGTGTACGTCTACTTTAACGTTTAGATTGTAAAGATTTAATCGACCAATTTACAAAGTCAGGTGTGTTTGCCTGACAAACAAATGTAATACAATCTTAAGTCATCGTTAGTGCAAAATTCATGATTCTTACAAAGATATATTATATTATAGATTTGTCTATGGATTCTTGGAACAAAAACAAATATTTTTTTATATTATTGCATTAATTTTATTATATAATATATAATAAAATTTATGCAATGAGCAAGCAATTAGTTATTCTATTTAAAAAAAAAGATATAAAAACTATAATTTTAAGTAAAATTTCTGTGATAGGGCGGCATTTTCTTCAGTGTCCAGGGCGGCACTAATTTTAAATCCGGCCCTGTTTAAATGTTTATGACAACCAGCTTTTGTCCGCGGCTCCGCCCTTGTAAATACAGTGTCCCACGGGTACACTGTACTTTTTCGGGATAAAATGTAGCCTATGTGTTGATCCAGAGACAAAACTACTACAATTATATACTATACCAAATTTCATCGAAATCCGTTTAGTAGTTTTTGCGTGAAAGAGTGACAAACATCCA
Organism: Phengaris alcon alcon; assembly: GCA_037179445.1. Taxonomy (NCBI): domain Eukaryota; kingdom Metazoa; phylum Arthropoda; class Insecta; order Lepidoptera; family Lycaenidae; genus Phengaris; species Phengaris alcon. The sequence continues at coordinate 1,173,175 of JAYRCH010000059.1, forward strand.
ACTATACATCTGTGGCGGACTAATTAGCGCCACAATCCTGAATCGGGCTATCGAAGTTTTCTAAGATCGGCACTATATATACGACATCTGAAATTCATACAAGTGGGCTACGGCCAGACCGAGCATACCACCTCACTCGGTCGGAGATCTCCCTTTGGGGCTTGCCACCACATTCCCACACATCCATCGTCATAAAAAATCACATTTATGATGGTATTAGTGGGATTAGGAAGCAAGGATTTAATCGTCCGTATTTCAGTATGAAAGATGTTTCTCGTATGTTCGTACTTCGTGATAGGTATTCTACGGTTAATCAAACACAAGTACTAAATCCTAGATTAAACAAGCGAATTGTGATTTTCGTATTTGCTCGCGAATTTATCTATGATTTACATAGGATCTGGCTGTGTGCATGTTGATAACAAGTCGTCTGTTTAACTCGCAATCAACACATTTTACTGCGAACTTAACAATTATACTTTCCGTTTTAGATTTGTTCCTCTGGATAATAAATAGCTCTCGATTGTTAGTGAAATGTACGTAAATCATACATGATTTTTTGGTCAATCCTTGGCATTACCTGCTCTTATGTAAGAGTCGACATTTTACTATAAATCAATGTTACTTTCCTCAATAATGCTTTGCTTTATTTATGTACACCGTACAATATTTAGCTTATACTTTGCTCGCAGCTCCGCTGGCATAAACACAGTATCCCACGGGAACACTGTACTTTTTCGCGAGAAAATGTACATGCGTTAATCCAGAGCTCAAACTACTACTATAAAAAAATTCATCAAAATCCGTTCAGTAGTTTTTTCGTGAAAGAGTAACAAACATCCATCCATTCATACATCCCTACAAACTGTCACATTTATATTAGTAGTAGTTATCTAACCAAAATATCCAAATCCAGGTAATATAATGATCACTATCCACTTTAATATATTATTTTCCTGTACCAAACGAGATGATGTTAATAAATTAAGTCCTTTACATACTCACCGGCTAGTTAGTAAAGGGAATTACGAAATTACTAACTATTATTTATTACCTTAAAACATTAGATAGTGTTTTCCACTTACTTAACTTTCCCTACAATTAAAATTCATGTTATAATAAAAACTGTTAGGGTAACTTAGCCCATATATTTATGATCCCTTAAGTACTTGTATTTTTGAGTCTTATTTAATAAACTACTCTTTAAAGAAATATTCCATTAAAAAAACAAGTCAATCCCTCAATAGCTCATACCATTTTTATCACAAAGTGGCAGAAAGAGTAGGATTTTAGTTTTTACCAACAAAATTATCAACACTCACTTAGCGAACACATCAATAGCGTTGCCGATGGTCAGCCTGTACCCCAGGTCCTCGTCACAACAGACGCACACTAACAACAACAGCAACACAACAACACGTGGACCGCGACACAACAAACACGACAGAAACATCGCGACAACTCGCGGCCTGCGGCACAACTGAGTACATTTTTTCATATTTCGCCAATATCACATGAACTTGACCCGCAGATTAGTAGCGTATCACTGAAATATAACATAATATATTATGTACATACATATATTATACAAACGAGATAATATACTATACTACTACATAGCATTTAATACACTATGTGACATGTAGAGCCGGCTGAGGAGTATTCAATCAGTTTGTATCTTTGATTTCTATCAATAAAAATATGGATAAATTATATTCGCTATAGTGAGAGATCAAAAGGATCATGGTGGAGACAAAGTATAAATAGTAAAGAACGGGTGAGTATAGTTTATTAAATACTAGTGACGCCCCGTCTTCGCACTGCTGCAATGTTTTATACATAGGGACAATTAACACCGAATCGAAATGATACGCGACATAGCGCTGCATTTTCAAGATAGCTATTCAAAATTGAACTTTATTCGTTACACAATAAGATACACGTTTCATTCTAAGAGTTCGAATGTCAGGTTGCACCGCGCTGCACAGCGCATGTGCAGTGTATGACTGATGTCATATGAAATTAAGTTTAAGTAAGTAGTGAATAAAGTTTAATTTTGAATAGTTATCTTAAAACAAGTCACGTATCGTCGCGGTGTGAACTGATCCTAAACCTTCTGAACTGACCCTAAACTTTGGAAGTTCCAAGGGGAAGGTGTTTTTTTCAGCAATAGACAGTGTTCAAAGTTGGAACACTATTGCTAAAAACTGCATTCAAATCAGTTGAGTAGTTCTAGACGAACGGGAATGCAAGCGACTTCATTTTATATTAGGTGTGTAAAGATTGTAAGTATTCTTACGACCAGCCAATTCAAAACCACTACATACGCTATACTTCAAATACTTCTACTAATCTACTTTTGTCTTTAAGTAAAAAAAAAGTTTTAAGTAAAAAAAAACAAATGTTTTCCAGCCTACAGAAACTATTTTTCTTCAAATCTAGCTGCATAGAGACTGCATTTTTCATCGTTGCTTTACCATCAACTCTCAATTCAACTAGCTCTATTCATCCATTACGCACACTTTGTATGTGTGTCAAACATAATATGATATATATATTTATTAGGTTAAAGTTGATACTCATTTATCTAATATTCCGTCGTTAATGTAAATCTATTAATCAATTAATAGTAATAATGCATGTAAACGCAAGCATCAAAGGCCCGCTTTTTTATCCGTGTTTTTTTTTATTATTATTTTAAGGACCATAATTAGTGCGCAACACCAGATGAGCTACAAGTGTAACTCCTCTGGTGTTGCGAGTGTCCATGGGCGGCGGTAATCGCTTACCATCATGAGACCCGTCTGCTCGTTGCCTGGTCGATTTCATAAAAAAATCTATTTTGAATGACTTTAGTTCAAATTCTAGAAATAGTAAATAACGATTACTAGGTACTAAATAACATTTTATTATTTAATCATACTATCCAACCAGCAAAATTATTGTCCACGCCTGTCTCCCAAAGGGGTAGGAAACTAGGTATAGACTCCTGACTCAACTCTGACCCAAGTCCGATTATCAGACTCTTCAATCACTTCATCCGGATATAAGGTTCTATAGTAACTAGGGTATCCATTTTCCAAGGAGAGTAAGCACTAAGCTGTAAGGGACTCGGTCCTCGAGCCCCTTAGACAAAAATAATCGAGTCCATCCATGACAAATCGCTACTCACCAGTACACAGCCCTTCCTAATTATAATTCTGAACCCGCCACTGCACCGACAAACTCTTATAAAAATAGCTGTCAATAAAAATTATTTGATAAAAAATATTCGCTTCTAAAACAATAGCTGAGGAATTTAGAAGTTGAATGACATACTATCAGCTTATGTTCCAGTTCTCAACGATAAGAGATGCGGATGTTTGGGCTTAGAATATCAGGTTGATGGATTATACGTTGCGCTTAGAGACCGTGAAACGAGCTCGCCTGATGGTAAGGAATTACCGCCGTCCATGGACCCACGCAACATCGGAGTAGTTACAAATGCAAGTATTTATAAAACTTCAAACCCGCCCTGGCTCTCGGTTCCTCTTCAATACACCTGAGGAAGGAATTGAAAATTAGAGCCTTTGGGATTTAATATAAGCATCGCTAAGTGACATATCTTTGCTTAATGTTTAATATCACACACATTTTTGTTTTCGAACTTTGTCGTCATAATTAGCGATGGAAACTTGGCTAAAGGCCCACATCGGCTAGTTATTTGTATTAGCTAGGTTATTTTGTTGGCGCTTACAAGCTAAGATTCGCGCTACAAATATTAGTAGGTACCTATACCTACCCCATGCCCCCAGAAATCCCAGATCTCCTTTGGGCCACCAAGGAAGGCGCTAGAAAAATGTGACTACTATTTCTGTCCAATATATAAATAGATAAGATCAGTTTTTCAAATCGAATGTTTCTTTAAAGAATTAAATATTTTTTACTTAGATAAGTAGATTCTAAGTGGTCGACTGTTCAAATAGGTTGGTACAGGTTGGTACTCAATTGGAATAAAAAGTGTCTTTCTTCGTGTGGAGTTTAGTTTTTTTTTTTGTAGTTAATGAAAAATATTTTTTGAGGAAGCATTATTATAAATGCTTACGAGTTACGACTCAAGGCAATTATAACAAAATGGGATTGTAATAACTTCCTACAAATTCTTGGCACGCAAAGTTTGCATTAAAAATGAATAAAACAATATTTATTTACATTTTAATTTGTTTGTTGTATAATATTTACATCACATAATTATTGTATAAATGCATTATCAAGCATGATCCCGCATTACTATTTGTACATTTATTAATTTTTTATTATAAAATAATTGTAAATACATATATATTCAATATTTGTAATATTGCACACGTCTATCAAAGATGTAATTGTATAGAAAATATTTGAGATTCAATTGTTACAATTCCAAATGGCAAATCATTAAAATACGATTAAAACAAAATAAGCACAATATCATTTGAAATTTTTCATTAGTGTATTATGTAGAAAGTTATAAAGTAACCACCACTAGATGGCGTAGTTACATATAATTTTATATTTTAATGTGACATTTGAAATATAATAGTATATTTTCGTATTATAAAACTTTTTAAACATTATAAACTATATATTATAAACTTATAATATATAGTTATAATATTATTATATTATAAATTTTAAGGCACATTTTCTCTTAGATTTTAGGTACATAATAATGAAAAATATAAAATATTATTTTAAAATCACTAAGTCTTAAATACTACTGCTAGATGTCACTTTGTATTTTGCTATGAAAATAATATGCTTTTTACACTTTTAAAAAGAAATCTACTTAAAAGCTAAATGGATGGAATTTTCTAATACATTGTTGAGTTTAAAAATATAAAAAAAAAACATTTTTTATTATTATAAAACTTCAAGTACATTGTTTGAAAATCGTTTGAATAATAAAAATATTAAATTTCTTAGTGTGTTTAATGAAAGTTTATGTAAGGTTTGGTAAAATCATTCACGGATATTTTGGGTATATGATCTACATCTTATTATAAAGACGTTTAGGCAAAAAAATATTGTCATACTCAAAATAAAAAAATCATCTCATGTATGGCTGACTCTCCGCTCAACGCCAACTCGCCTATATAAAGGAAGATTTTCTTTTCGAGTATAACTATTATTTTTCTGCCTAAGCGTCTCTAAATAAGCAGTAGATCATATGCCCAAAATATCCCTAATTGATTTTACCGGACCTTATCTAAAAATCCCATATTTCTAACATTATAACAAACATCAATTTTACTTTGACATAATTTACAGTACAGCCTAAACGACTACAAGGTACAAGCCTACGTTCCTAGGATCATACATTTTTTTATTTAATAAATCTATAAACCATACAACAATCTACGATGGTTATTTATATAGGCCAGCGACTGTACATTTTATGACGACTAACGCCATCTACATTCGTTCTTCAGTAAACTAAACATCCGTCAAGTCTTATCACAATCACAATTACACTGTATTTAAATTCACCTAAAATTGATCTATTCGTCACATATTACTCTCCCAGAGTTTTAAATAATTGTCTATCACTTCTTCGAACCACTTTCTTTTCTTTACGTCTTTGAACGCTGGCGATAACGTCTTTAATTCTAATTGTAGTAACGCTTCGTTGCCTAGCAGTGTATCTAAGTTTCTCAGTAGAGACGGTTCTCCGTGCAGCTTCAGTAGGCTTGGGTAGGAGAAGATGTAGTAGTGAACTCGTAGTCGCTTCATCGCCCAGTTTTCCACGGTTTTGTTACCGCTGGCCACCTGTAAAATACTGTAATATTAAAAAACTTAATGTCGTGTACTAGTAACTAGAGTACACGGGGCAGAAGCGAAACTTCATTCATCATTTAAAATTCCAAAATTACTTTCATCTCATGATTAGCTTACGACAGATGGCGTTATATACAAAATCGTGATATGACGCGACCTTGAAATGCCACTCTCCCCGCCTAAGAAACGCCACTAAGGAAGTTTCACTCAAAAAATAAAGTAACAGCCTACAGGTGATAAGTTGATGTAAAAGTTATGAAAAAGCTTGAGTAATGAAAGAAAATGGCAATGATTTTCGAAGAGTGATCCTTGGTCAAGCACAAGCACAACCACAACACCACAAGTAATATTAACAAGAAAAAAATTAAGATATTCTTTAATTAGGTCGTTTAAGTCCAAAAGGTTCTTTTTAATCCATAGAATTTCACATAATTTCATAACATTTGGTATATATAATAATTTTACAATATTTTATTGTTTTACCTTAATTTGGCCGATATGTTTCGCCTGCCAGGGCGAGAAATAGCCTTCCAGCTCTTTAGCAGTTATGTCCGCGACGCCTTTGCTTTTAAGTCTCTCTTTGATCATAGAATAAGCCGTTCTAGAGAACACAAACACCTAGAGTGAGAGTAAGATACTGTATATGTGGGTATAACATGCGTACAATATCGACAAAGTTCCCGCTCGACCAGTTTCTAAACATTTTCCTTTGAACGCCTCAAAATATTTAAACATGAATGAAGTGTCCACAACGACTGCCGAGTGGTTGAACTACGTATTTACACGTGAGTATTTGTGCGTGCGCACGATTAAACGGCGCCGTTAAGCTATTTCCATCTTACGTCTGGTCCAGCGGCAACTTGTTCTATAGTACATCGTGGTGCCAGGTGCGTGTCCCCGCGGATCTTCGGAGCGGGTCTTCTTTTCTATTTTACATCATTCTCTTAAAGAATTCTTCTTTACAGGGTGGTGTCCCACCAATTGTAGGGGATTTGTAATTCGTTTAACTATCGTAGATTGGTATTATAATGTAGTAAGTATCTTTAATTAATTATTATTTACCGAATCAATGTTATCTATGTATTTGGCGACAAGACTCAGAGAAAACTGGACGATTTCGAGACATAGATAGCTGTGGTAGGTAAATCAGATTCTCGTATTTAAAAACGAGATAAAGAGAATTAGACTTGCAATAGGCTACATGACCTTGTTTTATTTATGTCCTAAACGCTTCATAATTGTTCCATTACACAAAAGAAATATAATATATTAAATTATTGATGTTCCGTTTGACGTTTTGTAATAAATAACATTAAAAGATGTCATGAACTATTACTACGTATGTGATTTGTGTGTTTGTGACTTCACATCCTTTCCGGATGTTACTTCGAGGTGTTTTCATCAGTAGAAATTAAAAAACAAAAATACATATTTTTAAATCAACTTTATTTATCAATCTTAAGCTTTTAATTTATGATATCGCTAGAATACGTTTTCCTTAGCCAAGTACTAAAAGAAATAGGCTAGATGACAATTTTTTTTATTGCATAAATGAATAAGTACCTAGATACTCTTAAATATGAGTTTTTTCAAAGGTATACAAAATTTTGCAAGTCTCGTGAAAACGCTCCATACTGAAGTCGTACCTAGCTGTGACGTCACGCCTAGGTTAAACTGTATGAAGTATACGGCCGCAGGAACATATTTGTAAATATCTCCGATATTTGTGCGTTTAAGTTCATACTTACCATAATGAAAGTTTTTGTATATGATGTAAGTAAACTAACGATGTAGGTTTTGCTTACTAATTTAGCAAAAAAAAATTTAAACTTTTTTGTACTTTTTAGATGTAAGTATCTAATTACTAAACTACACATAAAATATATTTTCTTTACATTTACCAAGTATTAATGCCTCAATATATCTGAGTATATTAATTAAACTAAATATTTTAGATGTAGTCATCATCCCTATTGAAATAAATTGTGTCGAGTGACCTCACAGTACTACAGTTTTATGTGTATTTAATTATGAAAAGTTCCCTCAGACTTTTTGTTCATTTTTGTACAGTTTTTGCACCACTTGATGGCACAGGACGGCATTTCTAGCCAAAATTACTGCACGTAATTACTGCTCGTACGATACTGACGAAAAGTATCGTAGTATTTTGCATGTGTGTGCGTGAGCGCGTGTGTTTACTTCAAGTAGCGTTTTGAGGCCTCAGTTATAACAAAGGCAGTGCGCTTGGTCTTGGTTTCTTATTTAATCTGAGTACCCACAATACTTATTCAAGTTAAAAACTATTAAACATGGCGCCAAACATGTACACATTTATGTTGTTAAAATTTTTAAGCTATTATTATAAGTGTGATCGTAAAAACGAATTGAGTGATAGATAGGTATCTGGTAGCAGTGGTTTTGATTTTGATGGAATGTTTTGAGAAGATGACATGAAAATAGAAAAGAAGTGGAGCTGTCTATCAGCTTTTGAACTTAGCGCGGCGCATGAGCAGATGGGGTTTATGAAGAGATTTGGTTGTATTCACAGTCAACAGAATCAAATACATTCTCCTCGTACATCATTCATACATATTATCAGTAATCACAGAGAACAATATACGTGCACGCTCTAGAACGCCAATACGTATCTTAAATCAGAGTGCTGAGTGCGAGTTTTCGTTATCGAAACAACACCAGTTGTATAGTGGCAAACAATGGTAACTAATTCGATGCCATGCACATTGTAGTTAACTTCATCACGGCGAGTAGCGACAAAAACTCGCACTCAGGTTAATGAAAGAGATCACATAATATTATTTTAAACACATATTAGGCTTTACCCTTAGACTTTACAAAGTTAAATTCCTCTAGTCCAAGTGACAGTTTTACAACACATATTTATTTTAAAAAATCTGACACTTTTGGTTCACTTCGCTGCGAGTATAATACGCAAACCCGCATATTACCTCATACTTTATAGAGTTCGGAGTTCGCACACATTCAGTTCATACCAGGATAAACGTTTTCCAAAATCATTTTGGGCACATGATTCCTGCTTCAGTAAAGATGGTTAGGCAGAAAAATAATTAGGTATAAAACGGGATTCTTTTGCAAAATAAAGAGTGCAAGCTCTTTACGACACTGGCCACCTGTAAGCTCATTGACCTCACAGCTGATTTCAATTCCAATCAATTGAGCTGTTGAGTTCAACGACCTTTACAGCGACCTTAGGCGTGACTGAATCTAAACTTATAGGTACTAGATTTTTTTTCGAATTTAATGTTTTTTCTGCCTAATAACTAGGTACTTTACTACCTGTAATTAATTACCCTAAATATTATGTAATTTATTTGAAAAATGTTATACACATACGCGGACATCAAAAATCCACTCTTCTTACGTAAGTACTATATTATCTAAATTCTGCCACTTTATTTCTCTCATCTTTCATCCTCCATTATTCCTTCTGGATATTTCCAAATGCTAAACGAAACCTTCCGGTAAGCTTCATCTATTTTACATCTCTCTCTTCGCCTATGAATTCCCATACTTCCGTCATCCTCCCTAGGTTCCCCTATACTGCCAAAAGCCGAACACAACCAAACCCCCAACAAACCTTGACCGCGCCGACGTGTTCCGCGAACAGCGGCGAGAACAGATTGTTGATCTCCGCCGGCGGGATACTGGCGATCCCACGCGTCTTCACCCGCTCCTTGATCCGCGAGTACACGCTCCGGGTAAACACAAATACCTGAATATTAATATAGATTATTAGAGAAACGGGGACATTTTTATTGTGGCACCCGATCATGCTTGACAAGCAGCATGGCAAAGGTAAGGGTATAAAGCTTGAAGGGGCTCCAGAGAACGAATGAATTTAATCGCTTGTCGAGCTGCTACCCTAGCGTGTAAATCTAGCAATAAAGCTCGTTTTATTCTGCTAGAGTCTAGACAAACAACTGGTAAGCAAGCTAATCCTTTTGTTCACCGTTCCCTTCAAGCTGGGCAGCTTAAGAGTAGATCCTTGCTTGCCATAGTCTCCTCGAGTATGAAGGAACCATTAGAGCTTACTTAAAATTACAGGCTTCCTTTAAATTAAGGAATTGGTATTATAATTGGTGCATAGTAACAAACCAACGTTCTTAGTCTCAGTAGGTACTAGGTACATTACTCAAGCATGAATTAAAGTACATTCAGTTTTCACTAACACACAAGACTGCCAAGGATCTAGAATCTAGATCGGTAGATCCTCAATAGATGTACGTCTATTGTAATATGCCAATAACATGCACAGATAAGTCACGTTTTCGATAACAGTCGTTTTCACGTGACATTACACGCTAATGGCATTTTGCGGTCAATAACACTGGCACAGAAATAATATATAAGATTATACTGTTACATCAGTTTTATTATAAAAAATCAGGCGGAACGTGGCAATTTTTCGTGCGTGCAGCCGGCGTACGTCAATGTATAAGACGTTACCACGTTAAAAAAAACCATGAAAATAGGTATATTTCCGCATTGATTTTACATTCAATAGATTGGTTTTAATTTTTCCAGTTCTAGAGGTGGGTACTTTTTGGCCGCCATGACAGTGGCATACGTTGGTCCCGCAGAAAACCATTGATGGTTATCATTGGACCATTTGCATACGACTGGGAGTGACCTATGAACGTGACTGCAGTTATGGGGGCCCGATCGAACATCGGAATGGCGACATGGCAACAAATGTCATAGTCCTTGTATAAAAGGCAATAGGTTCAAAAGATGCAGTATTGCACATAGAAGCGTGAGCTCACGTAAGGGAATATCGAGAAGATAGAAAACACAGAATCGTGGAAAGTTTTAGTTAAGAAGCACTGACAAAATCACATTTACTAAATAAAATTGCATTTACATAAGATAATTATCAAGATGGAAGCGAGTAGGATCCATGTATATAACGTAAAGCTATTTATAAATAGAGATATTGGTTGATTGATTGACAAAAAAGATGCTTCTCTCAGCACTAGCTCGCTAAAATATATAAAAACAACTGATAAATGGATATTAATTAGGTACCAGCTTTTTTAGACAAGAATATTGCTTACCTGATACAAAGAATTACCCGTAATATACGAGGCAATGTAATGCGATCCGTATTTCCTGATGAAGTCAGCGATGGTGACCGTGTCTCCTATGGTGGTCTCCTCTATGGCGTCGAAGACCACGTCTTCCACCGCTATATTGGGCGGCAGGTCTTTTAATTTGGCTATCTCGCGGAACCTGAAAATTGTAAAAAATTGTGTCAGCTTTTTGTCATCGCTCATCATATAAGAATCATGTACATTAGCTGGCCTATTCTTTTTATTTCTCGAGGCCTAATGATAAGCCAGGTGGCAAAGGATCCTCATTTAAGGCTGGAACTATATTGTTCGGAATCCGGAAGGCCGGAGAAAATTCAGAGCACAGGAAATAAAAACCGAACACACAAGTGTCGAGTCAAATGTCAATGCTATCACACATATGTCATATATGACATATGTGTGATAGCTCGACGTTCGACACTTCGATTTTCAACATTATTGTATAAGCGCAAAAATCTATTTTCAAGCTCTGAATTTTCTCCAGCCTTCCGGATTCCGGACAATATAGTCCTAACCTAAGACAGTTAGCTGTCCACGACTGTATTTTCTTAGAAATCGAGTTTGCTTAATCCGGGAAAAATCTGATTGCCTGAAGTGTTTTCGGACACTAAATACTAAGACTTCTGCGTATTTAGGGTTTTCTGTCTTGTCGTCTGTCTCCCTTATTTGATAAAACACATACGAATAGTATACTATACTACCTGGAGACGCGCACGAGCACGTAGCAGTGGTCGCCGGTGATGAAGGAGGAGTTGATGCCGAGGTTCCGCGCCATGATGTCCGTCGGCCAGCCCGCCGTGAACGCGCGCCACGGCCGCTCCAGTCTGAAAACATCAGTTTGTGGCCATTAACTGAAACAACCATGGAGGAGGGAGGAGGACAATGACCTGCACGTCTTATACACAGATGATGATTATAATTGTTTAAAAAAAACTAATGTCTTAGCGTCAGTTCACACCGAAACAAGATGATATGTGTCTCGGCGCTGCATTTTGAAGATAGCGATTCAAAATATAACTTTTTCACTACACAAGAAGATACACGTTTGTGTAGTTTGCAAGAGTTCGCATGTCAATCTCGCTCTGTATAGGGCGGCGTCTTCTCGTGTACTGAATAATGTGAAAAATTTAATCACTATAAATAGTGATGATATAATATATAACCGCCTTCTTTTTAGTCGGCTAAAACCGACATCCAAAAAAGAAGGCGGTTATATATTCGGCTGTAGATATATATTTTTTTTTAATGCAGCGTCGCGTCGCGGTTCGTCTCGCTTGGGTGTGAGCTGATCCTTAAGTCTCCCATAGACGAGAGGCCGATCTGTTCGTAGTGTTTTAGTAGGAAAGAGCCAGACAACAATCATATGCAAAATGGCCTACGTTAGGCACAAAAAAAAAAATTGACACCTTATCATAATAATACAATCGTAGCATTCGTCCGTAATTTGCTAAAAACTACACGTTTAATTACTATATCTATATATATATATATATATATACGTAATATTTCCTAACATATTTTAATTTAACGATCAAATTTATAATATAATTCAATAAATAATAAAAATGTAACATAACAAAACCTAAAATGCAGTGGTTTTTTGGCGGCTGTAGGGATTCCTAAGTTGAGTAGCTTTTTTTGATAGTTTTCAGTATTCTTTTAGTAGTTTTTAGTAGAAATCGACGCGAGTTTAGTAGTTTCGCAAAAACGGAGCTGGTAACACTGGAACGCTTCAGTCCATCCGGCCGACTGATGCGATCTCGAAATCGCAAACAGACGATACGATTTGGCATCCGTTCAGGCCGAACTGAAGGAAAACCGGACCGTATAAGGAGCCCCTAATGCACAGCGTGAAAACATCGAAATAATTTAATGGTAGCGTCACACGCGTTGTTGGCGCAAACAGTCTAGTCCGCCGTATTAGCGTCTCACAAAAAATGTAAAATCTAATTTTGCTATATCATTTAAGGCCGATGTGGTGAGACAAAAAACGATACCCACTTAATTGAGGTCGTTCCAGTTCGCGTGTGCCTTGATGTCAAGGATTTATAATTTATGCACAAAATACCATAAAATAGAGCAGGACGGTACAGGGTCAGTTTAACATTTCAAATGAAGTAGTATCTAGATGGAAACAACGAAGCGCTCCATTATGAAGATATGAAGTATCCGCTAAGGTTCTCATATTTGCGCCGTTTGATGTTCTCGGCTTGGTTTGCAGCCGCGCCCGCACAGTTCGAGGTGCCTTGGACATGGGACGGAGCAAGAGTATCGACACAAGTAGCGTCCCATACCCGTCCCATACACCAAGGAACCAGGGTCATTCCATCAGGTCTCTTGCCATCGTCACGCGCCAGACCGGAGGGCTCCAGTGCTGGCACACCGGGGTGACAAGAGCCCGACGAATGAGGTCATTGATCAATGAGCAGCACAGCCTGTGGTGACCGTGACTATCTACTTTCGTTTCTAGAGTCTCTTCATTTGAGAAGTGTTTGAGACTTGATTATTTAACAGTTTGTCGATAATATCTATTTTTATTATGCTTTACCTTTCAAAACTAAAATCTCTGAAGTACGCCTGCAGCAGCTGCTTCAAGTTATCGCAGAACTCCATGTGGAAGTCTCCATCGAAGAGCGTCTTGGCCTGACGGGGCTTGGGCGCGATGGCCAGCTGTTCCACGTCCCGGAACACGGAGACCGTGGGTTCCCGGAACACCCAGCCCTCCGTGTCGTTTCGAGGAACCACTCGCATGCAGATGCTGAGGTAGCCATATCTGTGGAGATTTGTGGGAATTAGTAATGGGACACCTGAGTCTCTTTGTCGTGGGACCATACGCAAAAATACTAAGACTTTTGACTGCATTTGGAATGCAGGTAGAAAACGTATGCATCCGAAAAATACTTCAAATTCACTCCCTGCTATAAAAATTGGTGATCCAAAGTCAGTATTGAGAAATTTCATGAAACATCATCATCATGATATACCACTAACGTGTCCATTACCTAGCCATTGCTTGGGCCAGGGTCTCTCCTCGTTGTGAATAGGATCAGGATCCACCTCGCTCACCTAGAGTGGGCTGTGGGCATTAGCAAAAGTACTGGTAACTTATAATCGTAGCTTTACGGAAATAAATTATTGGTTAGATACAATACAATTAAGGTATAATTGGATAATTGCTCTTTAATCAATACTGCACCTGCTACAAAGTTTACGGCAATAAAACAAATATTTAACTTATTACAAATACATAAACAATTGAATTTTTGTGTAAATATGTTGCTACATTTTTGTCTAATATGGTGTGGTAATTGTGACGCGCTAGACAATTCAGATAAATACCGATTCTGCGAAATGTTAGCTCAAGGTGACGTTGATGTTTATATATAAAATACATTTATATACTATTTATTATTATCATTTCTTTCTTTGTAGATTATGTTAAAACAAAAAAAAATTACCGTCTTCCAAAGTAAAAATGCACAAAAAAGTATGAAATACACCATATTTTCTAAATAATTTGTCTGAAATTATTAATAAACTATTTATCTATTCAATCTTCATTATTTTTAAGTTGGTACCAGCCCGAACAACATCCTAATAAAACAATATTTAAAATAGTACACACGTTCAAGTTGGCTGGTACCGACTTCAAAATTTTGAAGATTGAGTAGAGAAATAGTTAAAATTTCAGCCAAATTTAAAAGGGGAATTATTTAGAAAATAAATTTTATTTCATACTTTTTTGTGCTTTTTTAATTTGGATGTTGGTTTAATTTTTTTGGTTTAATATATTCTACAAAGAAATAAATTATAGTACAACTTTGGTTTAGTTTAGTTACATTTTTTGTTTAATTTAAATTTTTCTAGATAGATATTTGTTAAATTATTATTAACATATTTTTAGAATGTTTAAAATAAACGATCGAATACGCGCCAACCTACCATTAGGTATTGTATATAAGATAATGATGACGATTACTGTAAGTTACATAATAGTATATGCTTGCAGTTCTTTAAACAATGTCGAAAATTCCAAACGCGTATCTTTAAAGACTGAGGAGTTCTGTTCAGTGCTTTTGGATCCAGGGTATACCTTGGTGCAGAATCTTACTTTTTGGTAACATATGCTTGGGTTACTTCAGTAAAAGTCAAAATCACTATATATGTCCATATAAATTTCGAGGAGTCCTCGATTCCTCATGGACGTCATCATCAGGTCACCGCTTTGGTGAGAACGAGACCAATTACGGATTATATCCAATACATCAAAAAAAGAATTTTGAAAATCGGTCCCTAAACGGCAGAGTAATTTTCAAAGATATCCTGACGGTGTAAAATATTATCAGAAGTACGTATTATATCATCATTATGTCATGACTTATGGTGTGATGATGGTGGTGATGATGATTATTACTTTAATTGACATAGTGGCTTATGCTTGCAGTTCTTTAAGCAACGCCGAAATCCCCAAACATGAATCTATAAGGAGTCAGGAGTTCTGTTCAGTATTTTTGGATCCAGGATATACCTTGGTGCAAAATCTTACTTTTTGGTAACACATGCTTGGGTTACTTCAGAAAAAGTCGAAATCACTATATATGTCCATATAAAATTTGAGGAGTTCCCTCGATTCCTCATGGATCCCATCATCAGGTCACCACTTTTGTAAAAACGGGACCAACTTCGAAGTATACCCTTTACATATATAAATAATTTAGAAACTCACCACCAACACTCAAACAACAAAATCGGTCAACAGACGGTGGTGTTATCGTTGAACATACAAAAAAAACATACAGCCGAACGTATAACCTCCCTTTTTTGGAAGTCGGTTAAAACGGATTAATTCTCAACTCAGCAGTCCTTCGTCGGTTCGGACTTCTGACCACTAACATTCCCACTACTGTCTCTGGTATCTCCTCATGCGAGAAGTATTTTGTAGTCCTTTATGGCCGAATGAAAAACGAGACAGAAACAAGTCTTACCGCGCCCGTTTCACAATATTTAAATATATCTCGCAAAGTATTATTTAAAGTTTTTCCACTTTCTTCTTTTCTGTCAAGTGACAGAGACAAAAATTGGGAATAAGCTTTCCGAAAATGCGAAGATTGTGAAACAGGCCCATGCAAAGAGAAAATAGCTTACACAATTTTGTTTTGTCTACGAACGACAAAGATTTTCTCACCTCTTTGTCTATTACGATATTGTTATTAAGATCATTCTGTTCTGAGATTTCTGTCGCATGTCTATATAAGTGGAAACAACTATTATTATTTAAATTTTCTATTAGCATATGCCATATCAATATAACTGTCGGTAAAAACAAGCATAATCTGGGCGGTATTATATTATACAAATTACAAAATACAAGTGTCTACTTGGGGCAGTAGGTAGGATATTACTAAGCACATAGGACTAGGGTTGCCACTTACAATTGTCGTGCAAATTGCAAAGATTGACGTGCTTGTAAGCGAGATTTGACGTGACAAATGACAAGTCACAGCCCTACAGTGGAATGTAGCCTACAATAACACGATAATTACTATGAAATACTATGAATTAGATAACATTGTATTTAACGTAAAAATGTATTTCATATTACTTACAGTCACCGTATATGGCGTTTTACATAAAATATAAGCGCAGATACATGTCGTTTGAGTTGTAAATAGGTGATTTAAAATAATGAACACAATGTTGTTATTATACATTGAACATACTGAACGATGACAATATGACAAACTATTTATGACAGTAAGTTACTACAAAACCTTGTTGGATACGCCTGATCAAGTTACGTTACGGCATGCCTTGATTTCTACACAATATGATATCTATAGTCTTATACGCCTTTTTTTCCTTCTGTTTTAACAGTAACAAAACTGTTTATACACTAGTAGCCAAGCACGAACAATTTGCGAACTTATTCATATCGTCACCGAAAGAAAATTGTATGAAAATCATGACAGCACCTATACTTGCTACTACTATTATAAATGGATGGACGTATGGATGGATCTCTTTCACGCAAAAACTACTGAACGGATTTTGATGAAATTTAGTGTGGTAGTAGTATAAGCTCTCGAATAACACATAGGCTCCTTTTTAACCCGAAAAAGTACAGTGTTCGCGCGGGATACTGTGTTTACGCGGGCGGAGCCGCGAGAAAAAGCTAGTAATCTATACTAATATTATATAGGGGAAAAGTTTGTTTGTTTGACAATTCAATAATGGGCTCCGAAACTACTAGACCGACTTTGATGAAATTTGGCACAGATATAGAAGAGATCACGTGGAAGGACATATAAGGACGTAAGTTTTATCGAGGAAAAATGTACGGTTTTCGCAAGATTAATTTTTACGCGCACGAAGTCGCGGGCAATATCTAGTTCTTATGTATTAAATACTTTTGTGGGTACGAGCAGTGAGTGGTTACCAATAAGGCAGTGCTCAGTGCTGCAGAGCTGCGTGAGCAGATTTCTACTTGTAGCTGAAAGATATGCTTTTAAACAGCTCCACTTGAAATAAAAAATAATTATTATAAGCATCATTTAGTTCGTACGTACTAGCATGTACATTGAAATTGTAACGTAAGTGCGTAACGTAACATAACGTAACGTAAGTCCATATTAACATAAACAGTATAAACTGTCATGCCAATCCCCGCCCATACACGGTCTCTAAGGCCCGTATTAATAAAGCGTTCTTAACTCTAAGACAATTCTCAAGAAAGTACTTAAGATGTTGTTTTAATTAATAGACGATACTTAAGTACAGCTGTAGGTACGGCGTATCAAGTGAGTGCGAACGTATTAATAAACGAGACTCGTTAATCAAGTACGCTGTCATTGCTGTCAAACTGTTACTTGAGACGGGGTTTCGTGGGTACAGTCAAACCTTGACTTGAGAACGGCTTGCTTGGAAATGGGATACAGTATATTATTATTTGTGGTGTTTTTGGGTGTATTACAATTATGTAAATTAAAATCTAAATATTTATCATTAAACAAACTCAGAATTTACACTACATACTCAACACAAAATAAAGTTATAAAAAAGATGCTATATCTATACATGATTGATACTTATTCTTTTTTTTGGTAATCGCGGTTGCAAAGATTTTGCACCATTCTGCCAGTGTCGAGTATTTGTAGAAATATTTTCGATTTTATTTATAATAAAAAATTTAATAAAATATATTTATTTATTTATATATATTAAACGAATTACCTATTTGATTTATATTAATTGACTTGATTTGACACTTGACAGCAGAACTTTTTTTCGCTGCCCAAAAAACAATCCTCATTATATTATGATCCCTCCCTCCTAAAATTCCTCGCCCTATCAACCTTAAATCTGTTCTGTGTTTTGTAAATACTCGTTTTACTGAAACTTTATGTACATACTGTGGTACTGGCCCTAAATTTGTCTGTTCTAGGTTTTAGATTATTCAACAGACTTCCTCCTGTACACCGTGCCCTTGTTCATAAAACCCACTCATAAGGTAGAGTTTTCGTCAACACAACACATTGGCGAATAACTAAGGAGCCACTTTAAAGAACTTTTTTCGAATGGCAATGATCCGCATTCCGTTTTACGTAGTTGTTAAAAAAATATGGATATTAATATGCTAGACAATAATAAATATTAATACCTACGTAAAAATTAATGAAAATCAATTATTTCAATATAAAAAATACAGACTAAACTTTTTTTGGTATTTATATTATTAAAAATTACATTTTTAAAAAGAAATATTGAAGGAATGTATAATCAATAAATCCGTTCTTTGTAGAAGTGTAAACAAAACGTTATTTTATTCGTTCTTTGTCGTGTAGATGACGCTTAAAAGTTGAGTAAGTGATCTCAATAACGTTATCAACTGAGACGGTCTTGAGATCATACTATTAATTAAAGACACATTCTTGAGAAGCTAATCGTTACTTGAGACCGTCTCAGCCAAGAAAGGTCTTGAGAACGAGTTTGAGAACGGTCTATTAATACGGGCCTAAGTTCTTACTGATCTAATCGGTAGCGTCATGCCGATTGGACGATAGGTGGTATGGTGTATGACTACTTTAACACCTTACTAATAAAAATATTTACACAGTTTACAAGCTATATAATGTTTTGTCCTTGTTTGATACGTCGGAAAGGTCGCTTGACAGACAAGGATATATATAAGGTATAGTACAAAGCATTGTACTATAGCACACTCTGTATAAATATTTTTATTAGTGGGTAAATATATATATAATTAGGTATTACGAGCACCTGAGAATGTTTCAATCAATGGGTATAAAATACCAATTCTGGTGACCAGCGTACGCCATACATTTATTGAAATATCTTTATAGGTATAGCTTTAATCATGCATTTCATTATTTTGCATACATTATGTTTAGCATAATATGCACCGTTAATGATAAACCACTTGGAAGTATGCGTAGTTAACTGCGCCTATAATGATCATTACATAGTCGTTACAATTAATCATTTCAATGTAAATAAACCAGCAGATTCCTTCTGTAACAGTAAGTAGTTGAACTCATATTAAAGTACCTATTTATTTATTACGAGTTGAGGAGCCATGTTTTTGCTAAGAATTATATGCCAAATGTAATTTAACAAAAAATAAAAGTTACCGCCGAATACACAAACAGCTAACTAGGTGTCTTTAAACGTGAGCTGGGCTTTTTTTCAAGTTTCGAACCTACTTCTAGTTTCTACCCGTCACGAAGGTGAGGTGAGGCCGTAGAAGGATGCAAATTAAAAAAGACAATTTTTACCTTTGATCTTATTATGAATTCGCTAAAGTAAATCAACCACTGCAACAACTGACCTCATAAATATGTTGATGGATTTCCCAACTCCCAGCTCGGAGTCCAGCGTGGTAGCATGGCAAAGTGCGACCGTCGCCAGCAGCACCGCCGCCCGCATCACACTGACCGGCACCTGATGACAAGTATAGAGGATGGTAAATACAGAGCACCAACTATAAAGGCAAAAGTTGAATCTTAAGCGCCGTTCATTAAATCTATAGTGATAATATTATGCATTTAATTAAATTATTATTTTTCCGGTATTAGTAGAGGGACTATTATTAAATTAATTAAATAATTAAAATAAATGATGTATTGCAAAATTAGAACAAAAAGCAAAAAGAGCTCTCTCCGGCGGGGAATCGAACCCCGGTCTCCCGCGTGACAGGCGGGGATACTGACCACTATACTACCGAAGACTTAGTTAAAATTATGAATTTACTGTTTTAATAACGCGGAACCAGTTAATCCAAACTTTAAACCTATTCTATTTTTTGTTTGAACATTTTTGGTAAATAAATAAAATATTTTTTTTTTTTAAATTAAATTACTACAAGAAAAACAATGAACACAACGGTGGCAAGTTTAATTTATTGTTAATGTTACAAAATGTATACTACATCGATCATGGCGTATATTTTTATATTAATTCATCAATCATGCTTAGTAATTATATTATTATTTAAAATTTTATTTTCATAGCTAAAATTACCAAGGGTAATAAATAAAAGATATAATAATTTTTAAAACGTTAAACGTTTTAAAGAAAATAAAAATATAAAAAGTTTTGTCAGAAGTGGGATTCGAACCCACGCCCTCAGAGAGGACCAGAACAACTCGAACCTGGCTTGCAGGCAAGGGTAACCTTGAGTCTGGCGCCTTAGACCGCTCGGCCATCCTGACTGATATGTGCCATGTTGAAATTAGCGTTCAGTTTTAAAAGCATTCTGTTACAACCGTGTGATACTAGAGGGCGTTGGTAGTAATTATTTTTCTCTGTAAACTGAAAATATATTATAGAGTTACCGAGTTATGATATGTCTTATAAATATTTTTATTATGTTCTGTGATTTTGTGCTAAAACATTATGTTACAACAATGATATACTAGAGGGCGTTGGTAGTAGTAATAATTCCTCCATGATAGAGCTTAGAATCGAGTTACCGTTTTATGAATTAATGATACATAATAATAATATTTCTATTATGTTGGTGATTTTGTGTATATTAGATGTGTATATTTAAGTAGTTTTCAAATTAAAACTAAAATTATTACTCACATGCAAAAGACATGCTAAAGCTGAACGATATAAAAATCACTTACTACTTACTGCTGGAACTTATTTATAATAATTTTAAGGCACGCAATAATTGTAATCATCGACATGCCAGCTGCATCATGTTGCAAGATGTTCGATTAAGTACTAATTACGTTGAATCTGAAGAGCACTTGACTATCCTCGAGGATTGATGTGAGGCATGCATCAATGCCCAAAATAAATAACGAATCAAATCTAATTATTATTCGACTAGCTTTTGCCCGCGGTTCCTCCCGCATAAATACAATATCCCTCAGGAACACTGTATTTATCGGGATAAAAAGCAGCCTATGTATTGATCCAGAGATTAAACTACTACCATGCAAAATTTCATTTAAACTCCGTTCAGTAGTTTTTGCGTGAAGGATTCACAAACATCCCTCCATTCAAATATACATCAATCAATCCGTTCTCATATATTTTCACATTTATAATAGTAGTAGGATTAAGTACAGACGTAATATTTTTAGCCGCCAAAAAAAGGTGTGTTTTTCCGTAGACGAACCGATTTTGATCAAGTTTATTTGTTTGAAAGATGACATGATCGAAAATACTTTTAGCTTTCATTCATCACCATCAGCTCGCTTACTGTCTGACTATGACGGGGTTAACTTGATTTTAAATTTTGTTTAAAATAATATCCTGATTGCTAAACAGATGATAAGTAGAAAGCTTTAACGATTTAATTAATTATTTGCTTAAAATCAAACATCTCGACAACTGAAATTAGACGTTCCGAACCAACGGTACCTGGTGACCGACCGAGAATGATTTTTTTGTCTCGGCCGAGACCGAGAATTTATAAAATAGTTAAAGTAGGTAAGAAAAAAAAAATGCAAAAACATGCAATTACTTGCACCGCGAATATCCGATTCTATAGTAAAAAGAAATTCCGTGGTAAAAAACGTCACAGTTCACACAAACCGAGCGATGCATCATGCAACCAATAAGGTGGCTAGAATCGGGCGCCGCGCCCGTACGCGATAAATTCAAATTCACTGATCGTAATTCGTAAGTCATTGCCGAGTCTCGGCTACGGCTGTTAATCTCGGCCTATTTTGGCCGCTTGGCGAGACCGAGATCTCGGCTCGAATTTTGGCCGAGAATGCCGAGACCGAGACATCGGTCGAACCTTACCAACGAGCTTATAGATATTGCATAGGTATAGGTAGTGTTGTTTTATAAAACTTAGCAAATTAAGATAAGGTCACATTTATCGTGTTGCACGGATATTTTTTGTAAATACAGACAATTTTCATGCAATGTAATCATTATCATCATTTTCATTTTATATTCAATATTCAGACTTTTTATTTGTTTTTAATCTATCACAGGGTCACATTTATTTTAAAACAAACGAGCGTACGGATTGTTGATGGTAATTAATAAGGAATGTCGCCCGTAGACACCCCACCCCGCAGACTAGAACAGTACGCTTATCAGTTAGCATGACCACAGTAGAAATGCGTTTTGTCTTCGTAAGAATATAAATAGTCACAGATTGTAGGGACAAAATAACAGATTTCCCTTGTCTATTTTATTCTCTTTTTATAAGCCCTACCACCTGGCCCGCTAGGTTAGGTGTTCCTTAACTTATCGTACATCAACGAAATACCTATCATTTTATGGAAACCCATAATCAACATTTAAATTCATAAGTAGGTAGAATAACATTTTTTTAAGATACATAAAAGTAAAAATTTCTGACACTTTTTGCGATATTTTTTAACCCTTTTAACGAGAGATCTGTCGGTCCGTGGTATCGAGTTCCTAAACGAATGAACCTGATTTTGATCAAGTTTTTATTGTTTGAAAGCTGACATGATCGAGAGAGTTCTTAGCTATAATTCATCATCATTAGCTCGCTCACTGCTTGACAATTCGGGGGTTTAAAGTTATTTGTAATTAGTTAGGTTTTGTTTGATATGTGTGAACGCAATAAATTCATTCATTCATCCATTCATACTTGGCAAAACACAACTCAAGTTTTCTTGTCGGTTTTCGAGCTGTGGTATCTAACCGACACATTATATCTGGCAGCTAAATTCACCTATACTTAATATACACGTGCCATGGCGGCTCCATAAGTGTGCTGCTGTTTTGCTAGTTGGTGTAACCAGTTGAGTAATCACACTTCGATTAGGCAATATTATTGAAAGTCTTATGGGAAAATCGCTACCATTGTTATTATGAAAATATATTGATCGTAGTTCGTGATTGATGTCAATCCGGCCTTGTACTTTATAAATAGGTATTTAAGTATTTACATAATTATTAAATGGCTTAACTGATTTCATTAGATTTTTATTTTTCGAATTTAGATTTTTATTGATGCAAATTGTAGGTCCTATCCTAGTCTTAGGTGGCTTATTATCTAAGCCCTCGAGTCTGGGACTTTCAATAAGAATATGTATGGACGTGTCGCACCGTGTCAATCTGGCCCCGTGCTGAGTATCTGAAGAACTTGTGTTATAGGTGCCAGACAACGAGAAGTAACCATATTTAATAATTTTATATTTCTACTAAAGATAATATATTTAAGATTTTTAATTTTTAATACATAATACTTAATTGAAAACCTTTTACTCTCTCGGCGGGATACGAACCCGCGAGTCCGCGACCTACGACACAGTAGTCGTCAAAAGTAAATTTATAATGTCATTGCACATTTGCAAAAATATTATTTTGCATTTGTTATACAGAATGTTTTTTTTAGTCAGTGACCAAACTTTCAGGAGTGAATATCTCTCTTGAAAAACAACACACCTACAAAAGTGATATATATATGCCCTTTAGTAGGAAACAGCACATTTTATTTTTCAATTAGGAAAGTTGATACCATAGTAAAAGGGAGAGTAGGAGAAGGAGTTGGTTCTCGGCACTACGTGATTGATACGGGTCAGGGTCCGGTTAAAAGGCACGTGGACCAAATCAAGCCAGCTGCGGTGGCTTTTGAGCCGACGGATATGCCGGGGACCTCCTTTAGTTCACGTAGGCAGGGCCATCCTGCAGCAGGCGAGAGTACCGTCCCGGTGATAGTGGGGGACATCGTCCGCGAGTAATGTTCCAGTTGTAGCGGAACCACAACCCTCTGTTCCACCTGTGCGCTTACACAGACCCAAACGTCTGACAAGACCAATAGATAGATTTGGCTCTTAATTGTTTTTGTTTTATAGGATACTTAGTTTAATATTGTTAGAATTATTGTTTGTTTAGTGTGAGGGTGTGATGTACATAGCAATAAACCATTTTACTTGTTATAGGTATTCCTTGTTATGTCATATTTTTGTTATGTCATTCTGTAAATAAATGGATTCAATGCAGCATGTTATAGCGAGTATTATTTTACTATACGCTTACATCTCAATATTCAAGAGTATATTCACTCCTGAAAGTTTGGTCACTGAATGAAAAAACAACCTGTATATTATAGGTAAGTACTAAGTACCAGCGGTCAAGGCTGGTACTCCTTCATAGGGAAGCCCTAGCCTGTATAATAGGTAGGGATTTGGATGAGGGTCTTCAAAGGGTAAGTGGTAAGTGAAGCCGACAGGAATGGAGTTCTAGGAACCCCACGCTACTGCGAAGTAGTAGGTTATAGGTCCTAACCTAATAAATACTTAGATTAGTTATAGCAATTCTAGACTATAAATTCAAATTATTTATGTTAATCAAGTTGTTAACACCTAATTACATGTTATCTAAGCAGGAATTGTGTTTATTATAAGTTTTATTTTACGGAATTCTATGTTGATGATATTTTTATGCAATATTGTAGTTTGTGTTGCAAAATCTGAAGGTGGATCATTTTTAGTTTCGTCTGTTAGTTTAAAATTTCTCAAATAAATTAACTTAACAGTAAAAACTAATCGATAGCCGTTCCAACATTTAAGTGTGTCTATGATTACAGAATTTGCGGTCCGAGGAAATTGATTTGTTCGCAGTTTCAAGTACATTTGATACTTTTTTCCGACACTATAACTACGAACAAATTACGAGAATGTTTATTCTTGAATACCAGCCAATCGCAATTCGTGATATAACGCACATCACAAGTACCAGGGTACAAGCTTAGTGTCACTTAGTACCGTTACCAACAGTACTTAGGGTCAACGGCCGGAGTACTTGACAGCCGTATCCTCTAGGTCTAGTCTAGTGGGTCTAAATGGGCCTTCCCTTCTTAATAGGCTGCCCCATGACGACCGACCAATGTGCATGCATTATAGAAGACGGAATGAAGATCGGTATGAGTAGTTTTTTTCATAAAAATGTTCTTTAGACCTGTACACTTAAAATAATTATATCCATGGACGCTTCACACCACGTCAATCTGGCCCCGTGCTAAGTATCCGAAGAACTTGTGTTTCAGGTACCAGACAACGGGAACTATATAAATTTAAAGTTTTTAATTATACATATATTTAAGATTTTTATTATATTATACACTCAATGAATACACATCCATGACCCAGGAGCATAGAAAACTTTTTGTTCCCATGGCGGGATTCGAACCCGCGAGCTCCGGCTCGAGGGCCAACGCGCTAACCACTGAGCCACAGAGGTCGTCACTCGTCATCCTTACTAATATTATAAATGAGAAAGCGTGGGTGTTTGTTACGCTTTCACGCAAAAACTACTGAACGGATTTCGATGAAATTCGGTATGGTAGTAGTTTAGACTCTGGATTAAAACATAGGCTACTTTTTATCCCGAAAAAGTAGTGTTCCCGAGGGATACTATACTTACGCGGGCGGAGCCGCGAGCAACAGCTAGTAGTCAATATAATAAGGTGGAAAGTTTTGATCGTTTGTTTGCATTGAATAGGCTCCGAGACTACCGAATACTGAAGAGTAGGTTGACCGCGGGGAAGGTCAGCTTGTTGTACTTGTTATCGCGGCAAAACGTACGGCAAATATCGCTAGCCTCCTTCAAAATCCTTCAAAAAAGGAAAGAAAAGCTAATATATAATATTAATTATCCAAAGACGTCTGATAACCTGAGTGATGACGCATGTTTGATGATGGGGCCGGAGGGGCACGCGGGGGTTGCGCGCGCACGATTTTTTCATAGAAAATCATAATAAAGATAAAAGAAACGTTTGCGACAAAACAGTTTCTTCCGAGAAATTTAAAAAATATAAATACAATAATTACCTAGTGTTAAAACTAAAAAACAAAGATATTTATAAAACTATTTAAAAATATCTTTTTTTTTTACTATTTTTAAAATTAAAATTGCTTCCGAATGTCGATAAAATGGGAATCTCTGTTTTCATAGAGGTCTTTTTGATTCATTATTTTGTGTTACTAACGTGGCTCAATTGCGTATTTTCCTACATGTAATTTTTTTTTAAACACCCTACTAATATTATAAATGTGAAAGTTTGTGAGGATGGATGGATGGATGTTTGTTACTCTTTCGTGCAAAAACTATTGAACGGATCTTGATGAAATTTGGTATGGTAGTAGATTAGGCTTTGGATTAAAACATAGGCTACTTTTTATCCCTTTTTAAGTGCAGTATGCCCGCGGGATACCCGATAGTATATTTACGCGGGCGGAGCCGCGGAAACAGCTAGTTAGGAAATATTAATAAGTACTACAATTTTATAAAAGTAAGAATTAGGATTTTATGTGCATTTCGAAGTCACAAAAAAGTTAAAAAAAAATTTTTACAAGATTAGTGTATAAAACCCACATAATTAGTTTATTTACCTACATCAAATACAAAAAGATTTTCCATCTTAACTTCGGAGATATCAGACATTTTGTGCATAACATTGCCATACATTTCGTAGCATTATTAGTAGCGTGTGACGTCACCTGCTTGTACGACTTTTGTATGGGGCGTTTTTACAAGAGTCACAAAAGTGCTTCAAATAGTCCGCAGTATCTTTGAAAATATTTTTTTTAGTATACTATTCCTTTTGTCTTATTTTTCAGAGCACTATTTATTTATGTAATAAAAAAATACAGGAAAATACCGTATTCTGTTATTGTGCAGCTAAACAAAGGTCTAAGAGGTCATGAATATCTACATAAAATTAGATTTCCTTAGCTTTGGTAATTAGTAAGAAAAATAGGCATCCGAAGTCTATTAAAACAAGCATTTAATTTAAAAATGTACCTGATAGCGCAGCCGCGCTATCGCCAAGTTTATATTAAAAATTTTCTGCAAGAAGATAGAGCCGTAGAGCCCATAGTAGTGCCTCTATTCATTCACATGGAATCAGATGTTCCACATGATAACACTTGATTTTACATTTCAAGTGGTTCGGAAGTGAAGCGATAGTCACACTCAGAGTACACTTTAAATCGCTATTTTTTTCGTGGATAGTGAAATATGAAAAAAAAATATAGCTTTTAATATGTGCCTACTAAATATATTTATACACTTTATTTTATCCCATAGATAGGGTATCGTCGAATAGGACGAACTGTTTAAAGAATGGTGAGGTTTGATTATCAAACCTCAAACTTTGATACATGACTTTTTTTCGAATGATTCTATTTATGATGAAATTTTATGATCTGAAATGAAAATAAACCTAATACGAAACACTCGAAGTGGCCTTTTTAGACCTGCTGTTCTAGAATTACGTAGTATTATCACTACTTCACCACTTGAACTTAATTTGTGCACTGCGCTTATCTGTTTAGTCAAGTCAAATGTCAAAATAGTAAATCGTTTTATATTTAAGCTAATAGTAACTGCCATGTGCTCATTTATTCGGTCAATTAAATATTAATGATAATGATATTACAAACTTAAATAAAATCAGAACCAAAACAACCATGTAAGTAGGTACCTACAAATATAATTCCGTTCGTTCAAACGTTTTTGTCATAAGTACAATTGGAAACAATCCAATATTATTATGCCATTATAAATAAATGTCATTTAAACGATTACATAATACATAACATCTATTTAGTTAAGTAGCCCTAATAACTTATATTATTCCCGTGGTGCTTTCCTTTCTAGTTATGACATTTCTGGTCATTACAATTTGGCTGCTTGGAGGGGAAACTGGAGTATTTCCTACTTCTCCTACCTTTCTTCTGATTGATTTTGTTGCGAGTCCCAAGACAGATTTTGCATGTCCCTCGGGCACCCCTGAGATCATATCAAATGATTTTTGCGGTTGGTTAGTGCTGTCGATCCTGGCTACACAGGAGTTGCAGTGGTGTGGTGGGAATGTGTGGTGGGCCAAGTACAAATATTATTACCAACTAAAACACAGCACAGCACGATACAGGTACAATAAATTAAATTTTACCATTCTTTCAAAACGAGGAAAATAATTAAAATATATATATAAAAAAAAAGTAGATTGAAAGTGAGTCTATGCCTGTCCGAAGCCCAAAATAACATCATTAGCAATAACAAGCGCGACGAGATGTCGTAAATCCTAATGTCAAGGCTGGTCAAACGTGTCAAGAGTCAAGAACAGTAAATCCATAGAATGCGCATTAAACCTAATAGTTTATCAGTAGGTTATCTTGTGCTCTCATATATTCAGTATGAGACATGATTTAGTTGTCGTTTCATATAAACTACAACTTAAAGCCTTGCTACTTTAGGAAAATTAGGTTTTAAGCACATTAAGAGGCTTTCGGACTACGCTATAATATAATAGCATATAGTATACAGCTCATAGCACAACAATATCGCGCACCATACATTGTTATGGACACGTTCACACTGTACTGTACTATATAGTATTGGCTTACTATACGCTATAAAATTGTGCGATACGCTGAGTTCATGCTGTGCTGTATCGCGCCCCGCCCTCTTCCTCCTCCCTCACCCCGGCCGTCCCGCAAGCGAAACGAGCGACACAACCATACTGAGCTTGCTATATACTATAAATACTTGCGATAACATCGCGTAATGTGAACGCCATGCTATATAATATAGCATTAGGTCCTTCTTTGATATACTATATAGGAAAATAGTATAGCGTAGTCTGAAATGAGCTTTGCACTTCATATTATTAATACAAAATCAGTTAACTTCACAAGACATCTTATTAACAGATACCTAATACAATATACTATAACATTTGCTGTCCCGACACACGTTGTTATGTCTCAACTATGTACTGGAATATATCAATACACCTACATACACACAATAATACATATACATACATATACACATACATACAATAATACACCTACCAACCTACGGCTTAGGCGCAAAACGCCATCTGGGGCCGGCTGATTTTTTACTTTGTTTTATGTACATTCGTCGCAATTTTTCCAATATTTCTCACCGTTTAAACCATAACAAAATTAGCGAAATCGTTCTCGAGTTTTAGCAAGACATTGGAATTGCAATCCATTTTTTTATATACGAATATTAGATAAATCATTAATGCTGATTTTTGATATATTATTATTTATTAGCACCACGCTTTGATAAAAACATACATGATTTACACCTAAGGTAATTAGAAGTTTGTAAGAACCGGTGTGTTTTACTGCAATCTTTGAACTACATGGAATTATGTATTTTGAAATTACAGCAATTGTAACTAAATAACATGTACCCGCACTAGATCAGTAACATGAAGTGACAGAATCGTGACCAGCACGCCCTTGACTTACGAGGAATCTTCATCAAATGCCAATGATGGCACGATAGCATGATGATAGCATGAGTTTCATTGTTAGGTATGTGATAACTTATCTAGACATCGTGGATTTATTTGCCTACGATGCCTAGACTCCGCATATCTATCTCTATAGCATGTAGATCAGTGGTTATTATTTATATAAACTCTAACTATCTTTAGCTAGTGTTTTTTCATGAAATGAATAATACTTATTATGAAAAATTCTTAAAAAAACACGTGATAAAGATATTCGTAGAAAGAGTTTATACAAATAAAAAACACGCTACCTGGTTCTCTCTCTTGCCGGCTCTTCTCGCTGGGTTAGTTCTCGAACCGGTGGTAGGCATCACGTAGTATCGACGTTCAAAAAGAGTATTTAAAAATACCAATTTTGAATAAAAAAAAATTTGATTTGATTTGATTTGATTTCTCTTCCTTAAATTTAAATTCCCCTCAAATGATCTTTTGATCATATACAATTTATGGACTATGTGTTATGTACTGTAATAATTAATTAATAAATAAAAAAAAATTATATTTATTACAGCTTTACGCGCGTTGAAATCTCAGGTGGGTAAGCACCTATACGAAAGTTCATAATTATTATATTTTTTTATCCTTCCATCTTCCTATCAGGTAAAGCCTCGGCAAAGTAATAAAACATGTGTAATATGCAAAGTAATAATACTCACTATTATTTCACAGCTCATAAAATTTAGACACAATAATAAGTCATAGGAGGAAAATAATTATATTCAAAGATAATTTCCTTCCTTATATAGCATACATTTAAAATGCTTGAAGGCGATGTAGCCTTCATAAAAACAAAGAAAAAATATCTAAATACTTGTAAGTTTACGCCAGTAACAGTAAATTGTACGGAATTTCAGTCGGTTTGTTTCTCCAAGGAAAATATTGAAAATATTCGCCATCTTGGACAATTCTACTGTATTTCCTTATTATGATTTGAAAATTAATTAGATATATTTATAGAATCTGTAGATTATAATAATGGGTAATAAAATCGATAGGTATGCAATGCAAATTAACCGTTTAAAGCGAATTACTAATAATTATCAATGTAAGGTTTATCGTAACGGTTTCAAAGTTCTAATCACAAATAGTTAACAAACTAAATAACAGGTGTAAGTAGCACAAAAATTATAATGACTAATTCCAAAGTATAATCTTTTAACGAAATTATAATTTGAAATTGGAACCTTGAACTTAAATTAGCTGTTGGCTCATCGTCCACATATGTGAGGTGTAAATGTCAGGTCCGTCGCTAATACCGTTTCGGAGGATTTTTATCGGTACCCAGTTTATCTGTTCAATAGAGCTTTTGATTGGATGACGCAAACGCGTTAACCAATCAAAAGCGCATTTTAATAAATAGACTATCGACAAAAAACCAAGTCACACAACTCAGCGAATTCGAGCCTCTGTCATTTATAAAGGTTAGTTTTAGCCTAGATTTTTAGGGTCAGTTCACACCGCAACGCGGCGCTGCATTTTTGGACCCTAAGGGGTATATATAGACCTAATACACGGTCCGGTTTTCCTTCAGTTCGGCCTGAACGGATGAAAAATCGTATCGTCTGTGTGCAATTTCGAGATCGCATCAGTCGGCCGTATGGACTGAAGCGATTCGTTCCAGTGTTGCCAACTCTGTTTTTACGAAACTACTAAACCTGCGTCGTTTTCTACTACAAACTACTAAAAGAGTACCGATAACTATAAAAAAGCTACTAAACTTAGTAATCTAAAAGGTTTTTAGGGATTGTGTGTTTACAAACATACATACATTTTCAGTTTTAATATTTAATCGTTAAATTTTAAAAATATATTAGGTAATATTACGTATATAAAAATTAAATCGGTAGTTTTAAGCGACTTACGGACGCGTGCTACTATGTGCTATTATGATAAAGTGTCATAATAACACATAGTAGCACGCCATTTTGCATATTATGATTACTGTCTAGCTATTTTCTACAAAACCACTACTAACAACTAAATTCCTACTAAAGAGGGAATAAAATACTAAATTTAGTAGTAAAACTTTGTAAAACATCTAAGTTGGCAACATTAATTCGGCCTGACCTGTACGGATGGACTGAACGGTAATAAAATTGGACTGAACGGAAATAAAATTCGAGTGTAAAATAAAACCGGTCAAGTGCGAGTCGGCAAGATGAGTTCCGTACAAAACGGAAAAAATCATGTTTGTTGTATGTGAGCATCAAATTTTTATTTTATTCTGTTTTTAGTATTTGTTGTTATAACGGCAATAGAAATTTTAGAGACAGACGGACAAACAGCAAAGTCTCAATAATAGGGTCCCTTTTTTACCCTTTGGGTAGGGAACCCTAAAAATGGCACGTGGTGTAAAGAAATTTACTAAAGTTCATTGAAGTATTTAAAACTTTAGAGCCACTATGGTTGATAAAATCTAAAGACTAAGTATTACTATAAAACAAAGAGAAATGATTTCTATGTATGACACAATAATTCGGTTTAGTCAATAGCGTGATTACAGTTGCAGCAAAATACAATTAATAAATAAAATAATAGCCTAAACTGACCAAGAGCATGTCACGACATGTCTAAGGAGGGTTCCGTAACTATCAACGCGCAATAGGTTTGCTTTGAATTACTACAAAAGTTATTGTCAAAGTTATTACAGAAGCTAGGAGAGCGACGGACAGACAGATAGACGGACGGGCAAAGTGAAATTATAAGGGTTCCTTCAGTATTACGGAACCCGACAAACCGAAAAAAACGACCGAAGCTCGCGGCAATGTTCCGTGTATGTGCTCGAATCCGTTCAGGCCGAACCTTAGATTAAAACGCCTAATTAGATTAAACCGGGTACGCGCATGAAAAGTGAAGTAAATCATACTGAGCCATATCTGCTCAGTTTGTTCGAACAACCCGTCAGTTGCCAAGGTCAAGCGCTAGTGCATACATCTTCGACTATTAAAAACATTATAACGGTTTGTGTCGTTATTGGGTGTCACAATGCGTCGGAAAAGAATTAAAAAAGCTTCGGTCATAACATTTCATATGTAAGTATGAAATGTTATGTCCGAACAATTTGACTTGTATTAAGTCAAATATTTAAAACATTTTAAAATGAAATCATATTATGTCGCCATCTTGCTATTGTGAATTGTGAAAGTGTTACTAGTAATACATTTATTTCAAAATTTTCATGGTTAACTAATAGTTGCAACTAAGACAAAGTTTTACAATATTTTCTGATTTTTTTAACTATCAATTTAAAGTATTGCCAGTATTAATATAATCCTTAATATATTCCTTAATACCAGTTTAATATAAATAAAATTCACAAATTGTGTTTAGATGGTTTAAAATGTAATATAAGGTATATTTTTACATCTCACGATATTAAGAACAACAAATACAATAATTCCAATTTTAAGAGTATACGCACTCCACGACTTTAAAGTTTTGTTTGTGTGCGTGTCGGTATGTAATGCTTACGCCTACATCAATCTGTTGTTTGCTTCACTTTGTACGATGCGTTTGTTTGATGACTATCTAGGCGTTATTAATCAAGGTCCGAACTGACGTCAGTTCGGTCAGATGCGATTTTCTCCGTGTATGTGCTCGAATCCGTTCAGGCCGAACTGACGTCAGTTCTAACTGAAACGATCGGTCTCTCGTCTGTGGAGGCCTTTAGTCTTAAAAGGTCTAGAATATAAGTGAGGATACCAAATGGCTGAGCTTAAACTAAGAAGCATGCATGTGTTTCTGCAAGATTTGTAAATTTAACAAAACTTTAATTATAATATTATAGAAGCTTCACCTATATTTAAGGATAATGCCCATTTTACTATAAAAACTCAACAGTATATGAGAAAAATAACCTAAGATGAAGTGGCGAGTGGGATAAACATCCGACGTGTTCTTAAAACCATTCTGACAGAATGTAACATTCATTACAATATTTTGCTGCGTAATGCCATGCCAATCCGAATATTTCTGATAATGAGGCACTTAATTGCTTAATCATTAGACCATTATTAGACAAGCAAGGTTAAAATGGTTTTTTGTTTAGGAAATAAAATAAAAGCAATATTTGTTTTGGCAATTACTTGTTATTTTAATAATTTCCCTGTATGCGAGGAGCTGGGTAAAGAGGAGAGGGGTCATGTGTTGGGGAGCAGCGGCTCTATAACAGCGAAGACCCCCAACACAAAAAAGAAGAGAAAAGCACTGGCATCGACGGCCCGGCAAAGGCCAAAGGCGCAAGGGCGGAACCATCCGCCTCCTCCATGGAGCTGGATGCCTAGACCCGTGAGCGGTGATCGGGGGATCGCCGCTTACACGATGGGTCCCGAGGAGAAAGCTCCCATATGCCCGGGAAGTTCTCGGTGAGTCAGGCGGCGGCATACAAACTAGCCACCGGGAAGCAGAGGGCCGGTCTTGCGGCTGCGGGGTCGTGGAAGAATGCTCACGCGATTCCCATGGCCCCACACTGGCGCTGAAGGAGGTTTTAGACAGTAACGCTGCGCTGAGGGAGTCCTTCATACCCCCTTTGCCCTCCCTATAAAACTAAACGTATATCTATATCTATATCCTAAACGTATATCTATATATATATATATATATATATATATATATATATATATATATATATATATATATATATATATATATATATATACGTTTGGTGTCACAACCGAACATTTGATGTCACAGAGACTTCATTTTTAGGGTTCCGTGCCCAAATGGTAAAAACGGGGCCTTTACTACAAAACAAACTCAAGCGCTATTTTATTCCAGTTTTCTGAGAGGCCGTGGACCAGTGATGATAATGATTAGATACTATAATATTAAATAATAGTCTGTCCCCAGGCTGTATCACAAGAACTGTGATAGTTAGACAGTTAACATTTTCACAGATGATGTATATCTGTTTATACTAAAAACATAATAAAATAAATATTGAAGTGGGACTCAGCTATACAACAAACAAGTTTTTTGCCGTTTTGTACGGAATTCCGACTCGCAATTGGCCGGTTTTTTTTTTATTTATTCTTTAGAATAGAATGTTGATATACCACGTATAAATTATTACAGACTGTTCCCATCGAATTCATAACTGAATTAGCATAGGTGCTGATTTGAAATGCTGAATATTGTCACGTTGAACCAGCGCCGAGATTATCTCTGTATTGTCATGGTACATCCGAGGACAGGTTAGAATGCAAATGAGTATAAATGTAAACAAAAAAAAAAACGACACGAATGACGATACTTCTTGAAAAATATACTTTACGATAGCTTTTAAGGAGTCCTGAGTTTTGGTACTTTTGTCGACTCTACCCTGACGGCAACAAATGTTATCTCTCATCTCATCAGAGTTGAAATTTCGATTGCTATTTGCAATGACTTAATAGCGTATGAGACATGAGTCCAAATCTCGTGCACGATGTTTAAAAATTATTATATTCATACGTGGTGCATTTCAGTACAGTTTTACGAGAACTGTGCAACCGGAGGAGTATGAAATTTGGGTGGCATTTTAAAGTTTATGTGGAGTAAACTTCCTATAAGAAAAAATAGCTATCTGAACAACTGTGAAGGAATCTATTATTTTATAAATAATGTAATACATAAAATTAATAAAAATACCAACACCACACACTACACACACTACCGTGCGTTTGATAGTTACAATATGGATAAAATTTTGTCAAATGCTGACGTTTGACGTCAATCCGTCAAAACATTTACATTATTTTGTAGTTTTTGCCATCTAAGAGCCAAAAGAACACTAATAAAGTTCAAACTTAAAATATATATTAATATTCAAAATTATTGTGGGCGAATTTCAATATTTTATTACATATTACAGATGTATGGCTTAAATGGTTACTTCGGTCAAAATAATAGGGACATTTTACCTATAATTTGTCGCACATAACACCAGCTATTACATCATAATATTATGTATACCTACCTATATTGCGATACAATACAAAGTGTCGCACGTTTTTTAGACATGTTACTCTAATTGCCTATAAAGGTTTAGATTTATGTCTGCTCACTGCTTAAAGTATATCATAACGCTGATTGTTAATATTATTTATAGTCTAATATTTCGCCTGCGGCTTTTGAAACCATGAAGCAATGTTTCCAAGTGAAAGGTTGCACCGAATGTGATACGATTTTAGACCCGCAGCTGCTGGTTACCATTATCCTACTAATATTATAAATGTGCAGGTTTGTGAGGATGGATCGATGGGTGGATGTATGGATGGATGAATGGATGTTTGTTACTATTTCACGCATAAACTACTGAATGGATTTCGATGAAATTTGGTATGGTAGTAGTTTAGGCTCTGGATTAAAACGTAGGCGTTTATCCCGGAAAAGTAGGTACAGTGTTCCTTTAGGAGACTGTTTTTACGCGGGCGGAGCCGCGGGCAATAGCTAGTACTGCTTATTACAGCTAAACGGTAATTCGTATTTCGTATATAAGTATCTATAATTCATTTGATATTTATAGTCAAGGTATCAGGGTGCTTAGTGCAAGTTTTTATCATTACTCGACGTAAAAAAGTTAACTGTAATTTGTATGGCATCGAAACAACGCCCCTAGTGGTGAAAATAGTAACTAATTCGACGCCATACAAATTGTAATTTACTAAACATTACGTCGAGTGGTGAGTTAGTGACAGAAACTCGCAGTCAGCAGACTCAGCACACAGCAGTCGACACAGAGCCTTTAGTCAAAATGCAGTGACATGTCGCTTGTGATGCCTTATGTCAAATTCCACACATTTTGTTTTCGAAATTCGCCGTCGAAATTATCGAACGCATCTTGACTAACGGCGCTGATGACTAATTAGGTAGTAACTTCGTAGGTTTTATCTCAAAAAATATTTTTTTAGTTGAGTTCAGTTGTAAATGTAACGGATTTTTTTACCCGACTACGGCGAAGCCAAAGGAAGGGTAAAGTTCGTAATCTTTTGCAAAAAAAAAAGTGTGTTAGAGCTATAGCTGGAGCATTGTTCCTAGACAGTTGCAAACCATTGTTTAAAAAATTTATGATACTGTCCCTCACTTGCATGTATATAAAAGAAGCCTGTACTTTTGTAAAATTACACCCCGAATACTTTCGACTCAAATCGGATTTAGGACGGAAAAATGAAAGGCATAAATATAAAATCTATTTCCCGCTATGTAATCTAAATATTTATAAAGACAATGCATTTGTACAAATTATAAAAATATATAATATTTTACCGGACGAGTTTAAAGAGTTTAAGTTTTTTATAACGTATTTAAAAGGAATTTGACAATATGGCTTGCAGAAAAATGTTTTTAAGGTGTAAAATTTAATTATTTAATTATAATATTATGCAGGTTACATTAGAATTAAGAGACGATGGATAAATAATTTGTTTAATGTGTAATGTGTTATTGATTTTAAACCTATTGATTATTATATTATGTTATGATTATTATTTGACTGAAACTTCGATATTGAAAACAATAATTATGAATTTGTAAATCTAATCTTCATATTATTATTATTATTATTCTCAAGTATTAGTTTTAATCAATCGCATGTTTTAAAAATTTCACACACCATTTTGTTATGGTGGAATGTACAGATCCTTTGTAATGTTTAAATATTATCCTTTGTACTGCATTCTTGTGAATAAATAAATTATTATTATTATTATGATTTTGACAGTCTATGTACGTATACGTACATAGACTGCCAAAATCATTACCCTTCCTTTTGTATGTATGTATGTATGTATGTTTGTTCACTCGTAGCGTCTAAGCGACTGGTCCGATTTTAATAAATGAGGTGTCAATAGATTCGTAATCATGCCGCTGGTAACAAAGGCTATATAATTTTTTTCAAAATTTTGTATTTCGAAAAATGGACCGCAAATTCTAATATCTAAAAAAATTAAACCGAGATAATCATTACGTGTTTGGTATCAAAAGAAAGGCCTTGGCGAGCACACCACAAATATGTATATATTATCTTATACATATTTGTAGCGTGCTTGCACAAATATGTCAAAATACACGTTTCAAATGCGGTCGTACAAACCCAGTTGTCCAATTTAGAACATTACGTAATATGAGACTATAAATATATAAATTTATATTTTACATATTATTTTACCTTCATAAAATATATTATTTTATTTTATAAATATTATAATATTATTATTTTTAATTTCAAGTGTTTTGATTAGGTACTTATTATTAATATTATTCCAAAAACATGTTCGATTAGGTAACGGTAAAATACGAAATAAAAAAATAAGTTAAAAAACTATAACCCGACTATGTTATAAAAAGGGGTCTAAAATGGCTGAAATAAGAAAATAATTCAGATAGAAATCCAGAAATGCATAGCTACAAAAATGATCAAGGTAGAGCCGTGGTCGCACCTAGTTCATGAGGTTCGGAACAGTCGACGTCAAATCGCATCTATTTTGGGGTATAATTCTAGAAACTTCTCTAGGCCTTGGCGTCTCGGTGTAAACTGCAGCTTAGATCCCATATTTTGTGGGTGCGACCACGGCTCTAGCTTGACCATTTTTGTACCTATGCATTTCTGGATTCCTATCTAAATTTTTTTTTTGTTTCAGTCTAATTAATTAGACTTCTTTTTTATAACGTAGTCGGGTTATAGTTTTTTTATTATAATAAAGGGATATTAAATAAAAGAAACTGTTGCAGTCGTATTACCACAATTTTTATAATATTGAAAAGGATATTTGATGACGTATGGAATATGATTTTTTGACGTCATTTTCGCAAGAACCCGAGTTATTGCGCGTTGTTGTAGCATGCATCTTTCCATGGTAAATTCTCATGCCATATTTTACAGCTATATTAGCTTTACTAAGATGGCCGCCACAGCCGCTATGCGCTGTCAAAGTTCAAGCGTCCCTATTGAAAAAACCTTTACTAGGTAAGTGCCAATTTCACTAACGCCTGTTAAAGTTAATCATATTATATATCATGTTATCTCTCTCGTTCTTCGTATTATTGAAGGAGAAGGTATGATGTTTAGAGAAAAGATTAACACTAACAGGCTTTGGCGAAATTGGGACTAAAGGTTCTAAAATGAGTCGAAGTCAAAGCAATTAAGCAATTGAGTGATATGAAAAGTGATATGATTTAAGTTTGCATTGACATAATTTATGTATTTTAGGAATAAAAATTAGATGCCCTAACGAACGTATTTATAGACCTAAATGAATGTCCTTGGAACAGGTAAGTATTCGTGGTAACATAACGTGGTAGTGAAAGGATATAAAGAAAGGCGCAAACTCAACGGCTCATTTCGCCACTTCATCTGCATAAATCATAGCAAAATCAACATAGTGGAATTCGGTTTTCGATTTTATATTTTTTAAATAAAAGAAAATTTTGGCTAATTCTCTAACTGTAAATATCTAAGAATCATATTTAAAAAAATAAAAGAATGTAGTTAGTAGATATGGGTGTTTTAAATAACGCACCATAATAAAATTAGAAAAATCATCAACTCCCTTTTTTTCTATCCATGGAAATTATTTTTTTACGTAAAATTGTAGACGTGTAGAAGTAAATGTATATATATTACATAGAATGATGGATTCTATCCAACCATCGCAAAAACAATAATATACTTTACCTATGCATTATGCATCTTTCAGCGCGATTGAAGGGTTCAAGAATTGTTTGCTGGGAGCGACTTTTTGTCGCTACTCGGCGTGAAAAAGTTAACTACAATCTGTATGACATCGAAACAACACCAGTTGTATAGTGGCAAACAATGGTAACTAATTCGATGCCATACAACTTCTTCACGGCGAGTCGCACTCAGCACACAGATCTCAAACGCTCAACGTGAGGCCGTCCTAAGCGCACAATCGTGTAGAATCGAGCGCAGTAGTCTGAGAAAATGTAACACGTGTCAAAATTCATCGCACAATACGTGTTGACTGAGTGTTGACACGGCGCGGCGTCGCGGGGAGGAGGGGGGGGAGGGGTACTTTTACAGACTGTTTAGGTTAGCAGCCTTTGTTCGCTGAGCACTTTCAGATCTTCTTAAGTCTTATGATCGCAGTTGTAGGTAGTAGTTCACGAGTCTGTTCTATCTTTGGGCCACGGCTCCGCGTGTGGAAATACTGTATCCCACCGGAACACTGTACTTTTTCGTAATAAAATGTAGCCTTTGATTTATAATCCAGAACCTAAACTATTATATACACCATACTAAATTTAATCAAAATTCGTTCTGTAGTTTTTGCGTGAATGAGTAACAAACATCCATTTATCCATCATAATGTAGGATAGTTTACGTGTCATAGACATTAGACACTAGATTGTAGGTTATAAACAATCCACAAAATACTAAACATTTTTTTTATCATAGAATACACGACACACGATACACGTACGACATTTACTACAACTTACAAGTTCTTTTGAAGAATGAGGTAAATTGGGTAACTTACTTAGGGGCTTACTGTGTAACAGTCACAATTTACTGATAATTAGTGTCAGTTATTAATCTATTATTCGCATGTTTTGTCTCTGTCGCTCGATATTAAGTAAGCGGCGACAATACTTCCGAATATGCTTTTTGACACTCATTTGAAGATTTTAAAGACAAGTTGAGTGTCTTGTGTATATGTTGAGTGTCTTGTGTGTGTGTTGAGTGTCTTGTCTGTGTGTTGAGTGTCTTGTGTATGTGTTGAGTGTCTTGTGTGTGTGTTGAGTGTCTTGTGTATGTGTTGAGTGTCTTGTGTATGTGTCGAGTGTCTTGTGTATGTGTTGAGACTTGAGTGTCTTGTGTATGTGTTGAGTGTCTTGTGTATGTGTTGAGTGTCTTCTGTATGTGTTGAGTGTCTTGTGTATGTGTCTTTGAAGTCGTAGTACATTACAGGTTCATTGTTTGAACGGTTTGACCTGACGCTAAGATAATCCATAATATTATGCCGGTGACGCGACTATCCACTCTCCACCGTCGCGTAATCAAGCACTTATCTATTAACAAACGATGTCTAATTGACAGATAACCTTGCCCTGCACCTGACCTCCGTAGGGTCAAGTAGAACCACGGACTGGTTTCTTGGCTTCGTGCAGGTTCTTTGTTAAACTTTTCATTATCCAATATATTTTATTTATGGCTGGAGGTCGCCTAGTGGTCGAAATTCGATATTATTTTAAATTATAATGATGTTATTTTTTAATTTAAAGTTTCAACTTCAACGATTTGTTGAAAAGTTTCACTTCGGGTTTGTGAAAGTTTCACTTCGTGAAGTTTCCTTTTGCCCCTTTAGGTACGCAATAAAAATACATTGAAAATGTAGTCAATGGAAAGTAAAAGAAACATTGACAATCGTGTCAAACCAACACCTCACTGTGGTTATGTGATGCTAAGCAACAAACAATTAAAACAATTCGCTTTCTGCATACCTTCCTCCACACAAACTTTACCTGTGATAAATTTCATACTCCCCCGTTTGCATAATTTTTCGTAAAAAGAGGGAAGAAGTTTTCGTTTCACATATTAAATAATTATAATATGATAATTAGGTTTGTAGGTATATTCAGTCAGTGTTACAGTAGACCGTACAATATGGCAATCAAATTATATTTCTTTGGTTATGACTTTTATATTTTGTACTAGCTGTTGCCCGCGGCTCCGCCCGCGTAAATATAGTATCCCTCGGGAACACTGTACTTTTTCGGGACAAAAAGTAGCCTATGTTTTAATCTAGAGCCTAAACTACTACATTTCCAAATTTCATCAAAATCCGTTCAGTAGTTTTTGCGTGAAAGAGTTTTACGTAACAAACATCCATGCATCCATACATCCATCCACACAAATATTCACATTTATAATATTAGTAGGAAGGATCAAAACATTGTCTTTTAAAATATAGCCAAAACATGACCGTTATAACAATATTAAGGTTCGGTTTTTTTACGGTGCAAACGGGTATGAGTTCAAGTAATGCCGAGATTTTACAAACTAAAGTTAGGCCGGACTTAACGAGTCCTAATTTCACAAACTACACAGTAAATAGTAACGATGTCTATTTGTTTGTATGATAATTGTTAATAATACGTCTTAAATGTACCGGACACTAACTTAATTAATAAATAAACTATTTCCTTATGTCCGTAGCGTTGTCCCTAAGGATATTGAAAGGTCGCTTTGATTATTATGATTTAACAAATTTATATTGCTTTTAAATTGGTAATGAGCAAAAAGATTAGGTTTTCTGAATGTTTAAGCAAGGTAGCGCTTCCGTTATTCAAACGGTTTCAGGAAACTGACGATTTGTTTATTTTAATTTTAATCTTGGATGCCGTAGTAGACGTAATAATTACTATAATTAAACCTACAAGCAAGCCTAAAATGAAAAATAGATTTCATTTACCAAATGACGACAAAATTGCCTTTAAAAACATTATACAGAGTGTTACAAATAATCAAAATGTGAGAGGTTGTTATGTTTTAAAATAGTATTACCTGCCAATTATAGTACCAAGTACCAACCTACCTTTTCGGTTTTTTTAATAATAATTGGAGTAGGTAAGGCATTCCGTAGGATGGTGTAGGTGGTCGCACCGTCACGGACAATGTGACAGAAATGTCAAGTTCAGACATGGCGGGAACTAAGAACCCGCAAGAAAACATTGCAAAAGTTTTGGCTAATCTAGACTTTTAGGTATCTGTGATCTAAGTTTCAATAACATACAAACAAATAGGTATTTTAAAAAATATAAGTTCAAAAATATTACAAAGTAGGCGACGACTGTCCTGTGATATTAAAAGAATACAAAGGAAAATGAAATGAATTACAGAAGGCACAGTCTTAAATCAAATCTCCACGTAAAATTAAAGTCCGTAGAGGCCGTAAATCTTGCCAATAAAACAAAGCACTTGTCGAAAAAACAGAACTGTGGAGCACGGGTAAGCTGCAACCAGTGAATAGGTTGTAAGTTGTAACCAGTTGGCGGCGTTAGCTAACATTGACCGACATACGGTTACATAACTGTCCGCCTTCTTATTTCTTGCACAATGCTTCCAATTCGCCATCTTATTTATTTTTATCAGATAATTTACGTAAGTCAATATTTCCAATATTTTTTGGCATAATGAGGTCCATTGTATTTCTCTATTCATTAATGTTCTATGTATAATGGCAAAATGCGACGATCAAGCTGCTTAATTTTTATACTAATATACTAAAAAGATGTTTTTATGACGTTTAGATACGGAAAAACATGATTGAATCTTATAACGACCTTGTTACCGATATCTAAATCAGCAAAAACTCCGACGGAAACACACGTGACCGAATTGTATAACACCGTATAATGCAGTCATCAACGATTTGTCAACCTTGAGTTCAATAAGATATTTTGTATAGCTTCCTGTATTTATTAGCCAATCATGAGCCAAGCACAGTTTTGAAATGATCGAGATCAAAAATTATTATCACAAAAGTATAAATTGGGTTACAGATTTAGTTTATTAAACTAAGTGATAAATTTGGTTTTTAAAAAAATCAAAAAGCGTAAGGTATATATATCTAAGGTATCATAGGACAGAAACTAGACTGAAAACAACCACTTTTTGTGACATTATATATATAAAACCAAAATGACGGGATAGGAAAATAGGAATAGGAAATATAATAAAATAGGAAACTAACTTTTTGTGACATTCTGTATATTCAGTTCATACGCCAAAAATTACAGCCTGTTAGAGTTCTATTAGTGGTTACGCGTTAATCGAGCGCGGACGGGCGGATTGGAAGATCCTTTTAATGTAAGACGGATGACCTCAGCGGCAAAAACACGCTTCGTGAGTTCGTTAGAATACCTTTTTACGGGCGTACTACCTTGTAAACCATAGGTTTTATTTCAATCGTATTTGGTAACTGACTGGTTTACTAGTTAGTATTCTTAGAGGCAGCATAATTTTGAGCAAGTGGTCGCGGGTACAATTTTTAATCAATACCGGTTTTAACGACCATCAGATATTAAATCTGCATTTTATCGCTCCCTTCAATGTCGTTATAGCAGACTAACTGTGTTTAGCATGCGCATACAATCCATTAAAGTAGAACAAACATAACCAATCGTCAATCAGAGCAAAGTAGATGTTTGATCAGATAACAATATTCGCGATCGAGCCTGTGTTACCATAATATTGACACGCCACGAGGATGTTTACACAGCTACGGCAAATGTGTACATTACTAATTACGCCTGTCCGTGTGCTTAGCAATTCTAACGCCGCAACTCAGATATGCGGGAAGCTGGTAGCGTATCTTTACATTGGTTATACACTTAAGTGATAGCGTGTAATTATTGCAAACTAATAACTACAATTTTTATAAAAAGCTATAACCGGAATGCGTAAATTATAAAGCCTATGTTACCCTGGATGTTATTATAACTTATTACTAATCTATTACACACCTCATTTATTAAAATCGGACCAGTAGTTTATGCGCTACGGTGGAACAAATAAACATACGTAGGATTATAACATACAAACATAGACTGCCAAAATCATGACTTATTCATTTGGCTTCACCGTAGTCGGGTAAAAAGAAAATTAGGCTTAAATATTCAGTATGTTAATACAAAACAACACAGTCCACAACTGACATTTGCGATACATAGCGATCACTGGAACAGCTATAGAGGCTAGCAAAATTAACCTTCAACAGTAATAACACACAGGACTAAGAAGTCCTGTGTGTTATTACTGTTGAAGGTTAATTTTGCTAGCCTATTTCCACTATTTGCACTCTTGCACTATTTCCACTTTAATAAGTATTTTACATTAATTTTAATATATTACACGACCGGTTTCGACAAAGTCATCATCAGGTGTAGTAATATATGTAAAATACTTATTAAAGTGGAAATAGTGCAAGAAGTCCTGTGTGTTATTACTGTGAAACATGAATTTCCACCAAGAACCTACAGTACAATCAATAACATATCTAACCTTCAACACTCTACAGTGATAGATTTTAAGAGCTTTATAACTAGACTATATATTTTTAACTTTACGGTTTGTGAAAACTTGTAAGCCATTTTCTGAGCTCATGGCAGCCCGCTAAACGCTAAGCTAGTCCCAGTGTACGGCGCTATGCAATCAATTCGTTTGTGTGCTTTACGACAAGGTCACATGCACC
This sequence comes from Phengaris alcon alcon, assembly GCA_037179445.1. Taxonomy (NCBI): domain Eukaryota; kingdom Metazoa; phylum Arthropoda; class Insecta; order Lepidoptera; family Lycaenidae; genus Phengaris; species Phengaris alcon. The sequence continues at coordinate 1,218,093 of JAYRCH010000059.1, forward strand.
TTTCATATGCTCTCAAAACGCTAATTTTTTGGGTTCCGTAGTTACTATAAGGAACCCATATAGTTTCGCTATATCCGACCGTCCGCCTGTCCTCCCTTGATTACTTCCGTAGTTATGACTATTGAATATGAATATTAAATAGACGAAATATTACGATGAAATAGGTATAGTTTACGTACAGATTTTGCTTTTGAGGTATAGCATAAAATAAATATATATTTTAGTGGTGGCTACATGTAATTTGGGGGTAAATTGGTAATTGTACCCGGAGATCGGTCGTATTGAGTATCGTTAAATAAACTTTATTAATTAAAATGTAAAACATTTTTTTAAACGACCTCCAAACTTGGTCCCCATGGCATTTCTAAACTATTAGAGGAAGAATCATGTAATTCTCCATGCTGAAGGCCGTGTAAAATACGCTTTATATATTAAACTAGCTTTTGCCCGCAGCTTCGCCCGCGTGGGAGAGTGTTCGTGGCAAAAAACTCCTTTAGCAAATATACCTGCAATATAGTAATAGCACAGAGTAAAAATATATACTTTATAATATATTTTCACACGTACTTTTTAATTTTAAGATATCTCCTAGATAATGATAATTAAATTGTATCCGTCTAAATAGCTTCTGAAAATACCACATTATTTCTGATCATTTTTTTAAACTTAGAATGGGTAAAGTAACCTATTCTTAAAAAATAGACATATATCTTGTCATCGCGGACTTTTTTGTAGGCCTATAAAAGACATATATACATTGTTTTGTTATTTATCTCCAACGGGTTAGGTTAGGCAGCGTTTTCTATAAAAGTTCCCAGACGGCTTGGTTTTTTCCGACACCTTCAACAATTATCGTCATAAATCAAACAATTTCCACATAACCTCAACAGATTATTATCGACCTAAACCTTCATAAGGAACCACTCTGTTGGTAAATGTCAAAGGCATGAAAATCCTTTCAGTTTTTTTTGAGAAATCGGTTCAGCTTCGTTGGGCGTTGCGTATCTAAAGTTAATATATGATAGTTTCACGCGACCAACGATTTTATTATTTGTCTGATCAATACCCCTGATTGATGAGAAGATTGGTGCGATCTGGTAGCTAGGACTTTTGACGAATTATTTTTTAGCTTTTAGTACATTACCTACATAATTTTTATTGTAATAAAACCGTTCTAACATAAAAATATTTTTTTTATTTAATTTATTTTCAAGTTTTTAGTTTTGTTGCTAGAGATTTTAATTTATTTCAGAATGAGCTCTATTCTACTAATCAAGCCCTTTCATTAGACACCTATATTGAGGTAGTTGTGGAAAATGTGTAATCCACCATTTTGTGGCGGCGGCGATCTTGAATTTTATTTTTTTATAGCGAGCTCTATTCTACCAATAAAGCCCTTTCATTTGATACCCATATAGAGGTTGTTGTGAAGTAATATGTAATCCGCAATTTTGTATCGGCGGCCATTTTGGATTTACAGTCATAATTTTTTATTATTAATGTATTGTCATCAAGATTAAGAGTGGGTACCAAATATCAGATCGATCTGGTGTCAGGAAGGGGGTATGATTCCAATTACTAAATTCGACCCAAAGAAATAAAAAAATAAACTGGCCAAGCTAAATAAAACCGTTTAAAAACACGGTACGGTCAAATTACATAAACAGTAACGTGAGTGTTCGTCCTACGCCGCAGATTTTCGTTACGAAGCTATTCTGACTTCTGAGTTTTCTCACGCATTCTGATTTAGTAACAACACTAATTTAATAACAACAGTAAACACGTAAATAATATTGAGATGTAAAAAGCACATAGAATATACGTGATATTTAAATGTTTCAAAATTAAAGCATTTTAATGTCTGCGGAGAAAAATTCTACCAAATGAGAAATACTCGTAAGAAGAAAAGCCATCCATTCAATAGATAAATTTAAAACTACAGAATTGAGTTTTTTTTTAATGCTACCCTATCGAGAGGGGCGAATAAGTTTTTTGTATAAAGGTGAAGTTTGATAAATTTTTAATTCAGTGAACCACTAATCGAGTAATCACTACAGTTATATCGTGACGTCACGCGACCGTTAGCGAGATTTTAAATTTGACCGCTCCGCTGCAGTTTCGGTGTGAATCGACCCTACAAGTCTGTTCGCGACATCGCAGTGAGTCATCAGTGCAAACTTAACATTTACTTACTTCAATTAGTTGATATGAACACGGCTTAAGAGTCATTGGTCAATTTTGACATTTGTACTGATGACATTTGACTTTGAATTACTGAAAACGAAAGACTATAATAATTTATAATATTCTTATGCAGTTGCTACTGATGCATCAAGCCGAGAGTCATGGTGTTAATATTTTTCTAGTTTCTGTCAAATCTTAAATTAAGAACGAGAGAGAAGATAAAGATAAGTCTGAGCTGTGTTTTATCTTTAAGGCTGGGACTATATGCATCGGAATCCGGAAGGCCGGAGCAAATTTCGATCACTGAAAATAGAACTCTGCGGTAATACAATAGAGTTGAAAATCGAAGTTTCGAGTGTCGAGTCAAATGTCAATGTCATATATGACAGCTCGACACCTGACACTTTGATTTTCAACTCTATTGTAATAGCGCATAGTTCTATTTTCAATGCTAAGGTTTTCTACGGCCGTCCGGATTCCGGTGGATATAGTCCCAGCCTAAACGTAGCCTAACGAATAACTATGTATCTTCGTAATATGGATAATCCAGACCGGTTTAGAGCTTGGCTCTCGACTCGGAGGTCGTGGGTTCGATTCCCGCATTGGAACAACAAAAAATTTGTTGTTTCCAAGTTTGGTTAGGACAATGCAGGCTGATGACCTTATTCTCTGACAAGAAAGATGATCCATGCGTCGGATGGGCATGTAAAAAGTAGGACCTGCGCCTGATCTCTCGCCAGTCGAGTCGCCAGAGTGCTCTTGTTTACTGCGCACACACTTGGGCACTATAAAATTACTCCTGCGTAACTAGCCTGGTTTCAATGAAACCGGCCACCGTCACCGAAATCGGTGTGGGGAGTTATAATTAATCCAGACTGGTTAGCGATATCAGCCAAGTACATAATTTTTACATAATTCTTTGAAAACGCTCCAGTACTACATATGACGTCACAGATTACATAAGAAGCAGGGCTGCCCCAGTTCCAACGCCTCGTACCTAAAGGTAAAATTTAAAAATATAATGTCACTCGTAGTTTATCTGTGTCCGAAAAATTGGAGGCAAAAGTGAAATGTGTACGTGCGATAAAAAGCAAGTTTTTATCATAGTAAAGTATCTGGTCAAGAAAACAAGTAAATAAGCATAAAGTACACCTCATGTTAGGTAACCAATATGGCCTACACACCTGCTATTCCTGAGCACAGACTACAGTATAGATTTTCCTTGAGGAGAATTTTTTTAGGATTCCGTACACAAAGGATAAAAACGAGACCCTATTACTGAGACTTCGCTGTCTGACTGTCTGTACCTACGTCTGTAAGTCCGTCTGTCACCACTCACCAGGCTGTATCTCCTTAACCGTGATAGCTACTAGATAATTAAAATTTGCACAGACGATGTATTCCTGTTGCCACTGAAACAACAATTACTAAAAACAGAACAAAATACTTAAATGTATTTCATAGATTTTATACATTTTTTGCTGTTTTGTACGGAACCCTTCGTGCGCGAGTCCAACTTTTTTTTGCGAGGTTTTTTTATTGGCAATACGAAACTACAAAGTTAAAGCAACATAAGTCCTTAAAGAGAGGCATATAATATTATGAAAAGAACATAATGAGCGAGCCTTGAACAATGCAGGTAGGTATTTAATTTCCATAATCAGAGACGAAATAATGAACAGATAAGTTACAACTTGTAACCAGTTTTAGAGGCTGCAGATTCGAATAGGATGTAGTTTCGTCGGCAAGGTTCTGCTTATTTGTATGCAGACCGTACTCAATGAGGCGCAAACGAAAAGGAATTTAAAAATAAAACCAATAAAGCTGGTTTTCCTTAAAAGGTCATCCTTTCATTGACGTGAACGCCCCAAAGGTAAGGATTAAAAAATGTTGCAATAAGCTTTGAGTAAAATCATTTCAATTAATACGTGAGGCAAAAAATTTAAGTACAGTTTTACGAGGATTGTGCGAACGGAGGAGTATGAAATTTGGCACAGTTAAAGTTTATGTGGAGGAAGGTGTGAAAAAAGCTAATATATTTTTTAAATATTGCTAAAATAGACGGATAAAATTAATAAAACTAAAATATGTATTTTTAAAAGCGCTATTGAATAGACAAACTACTGACAAAATAGTCTCAGAAACCGGATATAAGGCTGGATTGGAGGCTATTTTCCGGAATCCGTAAGGCCGGGGAAAATACAGAACATACAGTAGAGCTGAAAATCGAACACCCGAGTGTCAAGTCTCAATGTCAAATCTGTCACTCGTCACTCATGTGTTTGATTTTCAGCTCTATTATATTACGGCAGAGTTTTATTTCCAATGCTCTGAATTAACCCCGGCCTTCCGGATTCCGCGTCCGGCCTTGAGCTAGCTTATCGTAAATGAAAAATATGAGAATCAGGGGAGACGACCACATGTAAAATATTTAGTTTAATTTATATACTCAGAAATATTGAGGTATATACTACTTGAAAATCGTAATAAATTATATTTTATGCGTAGTTTAGTAATAAGATACATCTAAAAAATTAAAAATGTTTCAAAATGTTCTGCTTGTTAGTAAAAAAACCTACATCATTAGTTAACTTACATCATATACAAAAACATTAATTACAGTAAGTAGAAGCTTTTAAGTAAGAACTTAAAAGCACAAATTTCGGAGATATTTACAAATGTTCCTGCGGCCTTATACTTCATACACTTTTACGTGACGTCATGACGTCATAGGTAGGTACGACTTTTGTATGGAGCGTTTTCCCTAGACTTGCGTTTGTAAACAAATCGCTGTAACTTTGAAAATATTGATATTTTATGTACTGTTTCTTCTGAGAACTTACTCATATTTTAGTGTAATCATGTAATCATTTCATTAATGTAATAAAAAAATCAGTCGTCTAGCCTTTGCGCAAGGATAACCTTTAAAAATTCCGCGCACCTCGTGCTCAAGCCATCATTGATCTAAAATATTCATTAGACTCACATTAAGATAATGTTTGCAGACTAAGGGCATAATCACAATCTAGTTCTACTGATAAACGTCAGGTAGCTTATTTGCATGTTTTGTCTCTGTCGCTCGATATAAAGTAAGTAGCTACAAAACTTTCGAATAAGCTATCCGACACTTATGAGAATATTGTGAGTCCTTAGTAACATTTAAGTTTTCAGTTTGTACATTCATAGAAGCTATGCACGTAGAGCTGTTGATAAGTACTAAATGTACCTGCAGACTACTTACCATACCTGAAAGCAGGTAGGTAATTAAGTATTTTTTATTTTTATTTTTCAATCAGCACACGGTAAAAACATAGGTACAAAAGACATCCCTTTTACTTCAAACGGAGCCTTTTATATCGATTTGGAATCAAATACATATTATGTATGCCACAACTAGCGTATTCAAAATTGTGCTAAGTTAAATACTTAAATAATATTAATTTTATATAAAACCAACAATGTAGGTATTCTTAATCTATACAGCAGTCTGTAAATTTAATGTCATAAATATACTTATTTCAATATTTATAGAAAATCTAAATTTCGTAATAGGTATCCTTATGATTTAAGATTGTGTTCATTTATTCAAATAAGTTAATATTTTTTTAAATTATGTAAACTGTAATAGACAGTCAAAACTACACGTCCTGTGATTTGTTTACGTTAAGATTAAATTGGATTTAAACAATAACGAGACCGTTTGCGGCTATACCTACTTTTGAACTAAAAAACCCCACACATTACATTCACATGGCGCATAGCTTTCATAAAATACATAAGGCGCAGTAGCCAGTAACACATGAGATAATATTATATCTGGTCAAGGCGAGCAGAGATTCTCAGCATAATTTATGTAATAAGTAAGTATATTAATAAATTATGCTGAGAATCTTTTCAATATTTCGGTTGCGTAATCAATATGTTTTATAATATTATATCGGTGGTATTTTAACATTTTATGGGGCTTGCATTAATCTATAAGTATCTAGGATTCTTATTTGCATACTTGCATATCTAAGCACATTTTATTTCCTAATCAAATTATAATTATTTTAAACCTAGATATTATAAGTCTCATTCGTATTATTATCATAAGAACTTTAAAACATAATCCTAAAAATAATTAGTGTAAGTATTACCTACACAACACCCGACGATATAATAATTAAAATGTAAGCATCAGTTTCTTTAATTGTTTATAAGGATGAGAGTTCATATCACATTTTAAATTATTTTATAATTTTAATTCACAAATAACAAAAACAAAATTAAATACATAGCAATAGCTATGTATTTAATTTTATTCATATGAATCATTTCAGAGTGAAACTGTATGTTGTGTTAGTAAAAATATATTTTTTGTTTATAATTTATTTTATATTCGCGATATCCTCATGTATCATCCATTATCCAGTTTCCCAACAAAAGAAGATACAAAAATCGTGTCTGGGTCTCAATTGACCTCGCTCTTATAAATTGTGTCTTCCCGTCCAATATTGGCAGTTGATCTTATAACCTACATGTACAATGGGACGAGGTGACACGGCCGACCGGTCCCAAGTTCCAACCTCGACAGTACGAGCATTCGGGCCTGTTTCACAATCGCCTGATAACTGACGAATATCCGGAAGTTTTGTCGATGCTTACTTTATTGTAGTTTATACGACGCGAGGCGATATATATAGCGACGAAGACATATCTTAGTTATAGACAGGCCCTTAGTATTTAAAAAGTTGGAGGGTCTAAGAGAGGAAATATTAGAAATATTTGGTAATTTATCAATACTAATATTATGAAGCGGAAAATTTTGTTAACTACTGGACCGATTTTAATATAATTTAGCACAAATATAGAGTAGAAAATGAGATGATAGAGTAGAGAAGAAAATGTCCGCTTTCCGTGAAAATAAGTTTTGCACGCACGAAGTCGCGGGCAATATGTAGTGTGAGAATAATTTAAAAATACTTCAGGCCTTAACCTGGCTCTAATGACTAATCAATTAATTACATTGACACTAGACATCCAGCAGCAAACCTTTATGTTTTGGTATAAAAATATCAATGCTAATTACCTGACTTTGTTTACGTTTATTTAAACGAAAGATTCTTCATTTGAAGAAAGTGTCTTTTTAACAGAACGTGATTATATATTTTCTACTCATTGTTCACGTCTTTTATGATTTTTATATTGTTCACTTTCCCCTGGTTCTCGTGCATCTTACTGTACTGTTACTAATTGCCCCTCAAAAACGTGAAATATTTATAATTGGCGAAAAACATGATTTTTAAGGTTTCATAATTATAATTAAATTCATAAATATTAGTACTCCTACCTAGTATATTCGAACACAGAAAAACATAGTAAAGATTAAGAACTTTCAAAATATAAACCTAGCTTAATAAGCCAAATTTTCTTAAATATTTTCAGTTAAGGTCTCCACAGACAGGCCGATTTTTCCGACCGACGTTTCAGTTAGAACTGACGTCAGTTCGGCCTGAACGGATTCGAGCACATACACGGAGAAAATCACATCCGACCCAACTGACGTCAGTTCGGCCTGAACGGATTCGAGCACACTCACGGCAAAATCGCATCAGTTCGTTCTGGTTTGCCGCCAGCTACGGTCGTGTTTAATAATTGTGTAATAATTAAACACCGTGAAAACACACTACGCTTGTAGACGATACACGCCCACACGGCCGCGGTTCTGGCGAGAACTGAAGCGATTTGTCCACACATGGTCCGCTCAGTCCATCCGTACAGTTCATAATTAATGTTGCCAACTTAGTTATTTTACAAAGTTTTACTACTAAATTAAGTATTTCATTCCCTCCTTAGAAGGAATTTAGTTGTTAGTAGTGTTTTAGTAGGAAAAAGCCAGACAGTAATCATAATAATGCAAAATGGTCTAGATTAGGCACAAAAAAATACACCTTATGATAATAATACATTCGTCCATAATTTGCTTAAAACTACCCGTTTAATTACTATATACGTAATATTTCCTAGTATATTTTAATTTAACGGTAAATTTTATAGTAAAATTCAATATATATAATATTTTGTTAATATCACAAAACCTGCCTTTTTTAATATTACATGCTGTGGTTTTTTGGGGGCTTTACGGATTCCTAAGTTTAGTAGCTTTTTTATAGTTTTCAGTATTATTTTAGTACTTTTTAGTAGAAATCGACGCGAGTTTAGTAGTTTCGCAAAAACAGAGCTGGCAACACTGGAACGAATCGCTTCAGTCCATCCGGCCGACTGATGCGATCTCGAAATTGCACACAGACGATACGATTTTGCATCCATTCAAGCCGAACTGAAGGAAAACAGGACCATATATGGACATATCCCTTACACATTACAAACGACGATAATTTGAAATTCAGAAAAAAATTAAAAACATCTTCAGTAACTCTCAAATCATAAGACACTCGTATGAGGATTAAAAAAAACTTACATCGTGCAAAGAAGTTAAAAGTTGAAGCAAAAATCACTTTGCTCAAATAAAAAAGTACAACTTTTTGCATCCGTCGAGTCAGGACTCAGGAGACGGACGATTATCAGCATTGCACCAGTTAAGGTCCAGTCCAGCCTTTGTACAACTGGTTCAAGAGTAACAAAAGCTGATTTAATATCCGCTCCGCGCAAGTGGTATAACTTTAACCTAGATTTAGTAACTACTTGATTTGACACTTAAAGAATCGGGTATTAACCATATTCATGAATAACAGGTACTTGGTAAAGGTAATAAAATGTTTTTATCTGGATACAGTAAGCTTAGCACTAACAAATCTAACGATATCCATGTTGCCTAAACATTTTTTTAAATTTCATCTATTCGATGTTAGACAACATGTTAATAAACAATCTAGAACCAATGTTCGTCTTAAAAAATAACGAAGATGCAAACAATTTAAAATTACAAGATGAAAGAGAGCGATATATCGGCCTGTGACGCCACGTGTTGCACCCGCCATACATTTGTCATTACAAAATGTATGGCGGTAGCAACTTGTGACGTAACAAATCGTTTTGCGAGAAAGAGATGGGAAATATTTTTTATTTGCTTATAATTTTTACTCGCGTCAATCTAAATACCTATTTCTTTTAAATTTATGTATCTTTAATCAACAATTTTAAATTTTAATTCATGAAAATGTGATATTCTACACAAGGCAACATCTCTATTATTGACAGCAAATATTCGTAACGTTACCGAATGAAAATTGTATAGGCGCCGACTTGATTTTCATACTATTCTCATTCGATTATGCACGTAAGAGTTTACCTGACAGGTTTGCCTGCACAGTACCTGTCAGGAAAGCTTGAGCTAACACGCTACACGCTCTGGTTTACATGTACAGGCAAACCTGTCAGGTATACCGTCACGTGTATAGCTAGCATAACGTTACGAATACGTATTGTCAATTATCGTGCTAACAGCATAGAATTCACGTGCTCTTTAATAGTCGTACAGCGTATTACACCACTGAAAGTAAGTATATTAATCATCAAATTATTGCAAATAAGTGTCTACAATGGGCATGATCAAAAACTTAAATCAAAATAGAAACAGAAGAAATTTCAGGAAATGTAAAACTTCTACACAAATCCTACTTCTATCCACAAATTCTACACATCACCCTCAAAGATGATAAGATGATATACCCCACATCACAAATTATATGAGTAAAGACGTTTAAGCAGAATAAAATATTCACGACAATTAGCATGGACGACTGGTCGTTTTAATTTAATTTCCAAACCTGACGACATCCAAGGCCGCTGGGGCATGAAATTTAAACAATAGAAGATGAATTGTGCAACAGTGGCCGAGGTTGACTGTAATCTTATTATCTCTGGTTAAAACGGATTTTACACTGAATTAACTAAGAGGTAAACAAGACTGCTCTTAACAATCACAGGGATGAGTAAAGTAGCATCAAGTAATAGGAATTATTATGCATTTTTTTAAATTCAACATTAAATAAGTACTAAATAACTTGCTTTTTTGACACAAGCCTTAAAATAAAGAAAAAAAAACTTGCTTAGTAAGCCACTAACCTGCAAGACATTGCGCTCGAATTTCGATTTCAAGGAAAAGAAAAGAGACAGGAAGGAAAGAAAAAGGAGAATAAATAAATAAAGTCTCGTATTTTCAAGCAGAATATTATTTTAATTCCTACTACTATTATAAATGTGAAAGTTTGTGAGGATGGATGGATGTTTGTTACTCTTTCACACAAAATCTACTGAACGGATTTTGATGAAATTTGCTACGGTAGTAGTTTAAGCTCTGGCATAGGCTACTTTTTATCGTGAAAAGTACATTGTCCCTGTAGAATAGGTACTGTATTTAGGCGTGCGGCGGAGCCGCAGGAAAAAGCTATTATTCTATAAAATAATTCTGTCCTCACAGAATATGCTAATTTTGCAATGTGTCAAATGATATTGTAGATTCACTGATTGGGACACTATTGCGACTTTAATTCGTAACATCTTGATGAAGATCGCTAAACACTTCATATAACTTCAGTGTGCAATCACTTTGTTATGACAGACAAAATGAAGACAATGACGAGAGCTACAATACCTAGATACGCAGTTTAATATTTTTCTTTATGAAATGGGGAAACGAGCAGACGGATTGCCTGATGATAAGCGATTACCTGCCGCCCGTGGACACTCGCAATGCCAAATTAGTTATACCTATGAATTCTCTGGTGTTGCGCATTCGCGTTCCTGCAGGCCACATTGAGTGAATCATACATCAACTCTTACAGTATTAGGCTAAATGACTATTCTTTTTATTCTCTTACGTACTCTTAAATATGAGTAACTTCTCAGAAGAAATAGTATATCAAAAGTCAATATTTTCAAAGGTACAGCGATTTGTATACCAAATTCCGCAAGGCCCGTGAAAACGCTCCATACAAAAGTCGTACCTAGCTGTGACGTCACGCCTAGGTAAAAGCGTATGAAGTATAAGGCCGCAGGAACATATTTGTAATCTCCGATATTTGTCATAATGAATGTTTTTGTTTATGATGTAAGTAAACTAATGATGCAGGTTTTGTTTACTAATTTAGCAAAAAAATTAATTAAACTTATTTGTACTTTTTAGATGTATCTAATTACTAAACTACACATAAAATATTACATATTTTACATTTACCAAGCAGTGATGCCTCAATATTTTGGAATATATTAATGAAACTAAATAGTTTAGATGTAGTCATCATCCCTAATCATTAAAACAGAGTAGCGTCATCTACTATCATGGGCTCGACGCTCAGGAGCAGGCTGACCCAGGGATGCCCCCAGGGAGGGGTACTGTCGCCGCCGGAGTGATCCCTGGTAGTGGATGAGCTCCTAGAAGAACTGAATGATAAAAGGTTCTACGCTCAAGGATACGCTGACGACCTAGCGATACTAGTGATACTGGAAAATGCGCATCAGTGGTCGCTGGGCTAATGCAATCACCTCTGAGAGTCGTCGAGAATTGGTGCATGAGAGTCGAGCTAACAGTCAACGCTGATAAGACAGTCTTGATACCCTTCAACAAAAAGAGGAATTCGGAGGGACTAAAACCACCAACACTGTTCGGGAAAACTATAACGCTTGCAAGCGAGGTCAAATATCTAGGTTATCCTAGATAAGGGACTTACTTGGAATAAGCACATCGAGCACATTACGGAAAAGGCTAGATGTTCTCTGGGATCCTGCTCACTTGTTGTCACACTGCTGGACTTGTCAGCTCTAAATGGGGCCTTCGGCCCAAGGGAATTCTATGGCTATACACAGCAGTAGTGAGGGCGATGACCACATATGGCTGCGTAGTGTGGCACAAAAGGCTTTACAGGTGAACTGCATTACAACGTTAAATAGAGTACAGAGGCTGGCCTGTCTGATAATCACGGGTGCGCTTTCGTCAGCGCCCACCGCTTCACTTGAGGCCCTGATTGACCTGACATCTCCTCCTCTGCTTCTTCAGATGGAGGCTAAGAAGGCAGTTCTCAGGGCCAGGACAGCGGGTAGGACGAAATGGACTTCCCCCCAACTAGGACAGCTGCAACAGCCTCTTTTTGAGACACTGCACCGGTCATGGCCATGCCATCGGACGCCATTACCAAGGTGTACAGCTTCTCGAAGCTATGGTATAGCCTGGTAAGGTTTTCATACCTTCTAGGGAGGACTGGGAAGGAAATGTCCCAATTACTGTTCACCCCAATGAGCCATAGTTTGGTTCACGGACGGATCCGAGAAAGGACAACCGGGCGGTTGCTGGATTCCACGGGGGCATGCCACCAGCAGGCAATTAAAGCGTATGGGAGATTTGCAACCGTGTTTCAGGCTGAGATATACACCATTATTGGTTGTTCACTAGAGAGCCTAGAGATAGCCTTATTCCATAGAAACTTCCTAATTTTCTCTGACAGGCTGCACTAAAAGCACTAGACTGCAGCTGAAATTTCATCCAAATTAGTTCTGGACTGTGTTGAGACGCTAAACATGCTAGGCCGTGACAACAATATCGAAAAAGGAACGGATTCGAGCACATACACGGAAAAAAGTCGCATCCGACCTAACTGACGTAATTTCGGCCTGAACGGATTCGAGCACACACACGGAAAAATCGCATCAGTTCGTTATGATTTGCCGCGAGCTACGGTCGTGTTTATTAATTGTAAACTCACTACGCTTGTACACGATACATGCCCGCACGGCCGCGGCTCTGGCGAGAACTGAAGCGATTTGTCACACATGGACCGTTCAGTCCATCCGTTCAGTCAAGAATTAATGATGCCAACTTAGTTATTTTACAAAGTTTTACTACTAAATGAAGTATTTTATTCCCTCATTAGTAGGAATTTAGTTGTTAGTAGTGTTTAAGTAGAAAAGAGCCAGACAGTAATCATATGCAAAATGGCCTAGGTTAGGTTAGGCACAAACAAAAAATTTACGCCTTATCATAATAATACAACGTAGAATTCGTCCGCAATATGCTTAAAACTACCCGTTTAATTAGGTACTATATGTATACGTAATATTTCCTAGTATATTTTAATTTAACGATAAAATTTATAATAATAATTCAATAAGTAATAAATTTTTAATATAACAAAACTAAAATAATAAAATTCTGTGGTTTTTTAAGGGCTTTAGGGATTCCTAAGTTGAGTAGCTTTTTTGATAGTTTTCAGTATTCTTTTAGTAGAAATCGACGCGAGATTAGTAGTTTCGCAAAAACAGAGATGGAACGATTCGCTTCAGTCCATCCGGCCGACTGATGCGATCTCAAAATTGCACACAGACGATACGATTTTGCATCCATTAGGCCGAACTAAAGTAAAACCGAACCGTATATGGGATCCCTTACGGACCAGAACCAGTCTGCGGAATATCTCCCAGCAGTACCAAGAGAGCACCCAAGGAATGGGGCCGCAGCCTAAGCATAAAGCAGTGGGCTGCAATCACGGGCCTTGTGCATTCCAAAGCGTTAATCCCGGCCTTTGACAAAAGGCGTGCGGAATTGGCGCTTTCAATGAGTAGGAATCAACTAAGAGTCCTTACCAGAATCCTAACTGGGCACTGCAAACTCCACAAACACCTCAACAAAATAGGAGTTGGTGACACAACGGGTTGCAGATTCTGCGGGGAGAAGGACGAAACACCCCTTCTCCTCGACTGTCCAGCACTTCAACAGAACAGAAACAAGTACCTTGGACAGCACGAATACTCCTCCACAGAGGAAATTCGTAGCACCATCCCCAACCACATCGTTCAGTTTATGAGCAGCATAGGCCTGGGGCAGGTACTATGACGCGAAGGAGTCACAATAGATCCACTTGGGTCGCAGTGATTGGTCAGGGCTCGATTTTGACATGCCTTCGACAGTACTAAAAAAAAACCCTAATCATTTAAGTGAGTCCTATTATGTGTACCATTTTACGCATTTTTATTTAAATCTGTCAAAATAGAGTTGTTGAAGTTACTGTAAGAGTAACTTCTTCAAAAGTTGATGTTTCATAGTACGATTCACTTGTGGCCATTTTAGACGTGCATCGTTAAAGCAATATTTTTAGGCAGCAAATACCTACTTAGTCTTCAACGATATTATGACTTCGTGATGCGATTATTGATTTATTATAAAACAGATAAAACTCATATTTACTTTTTAACCGACTTCAAAAAAGGATGATGTTATATATTCGACCCGTGGTTTTTTTTGTATGTTCGTCGATTGTGGGCCTATTTTCAAAATTTTTTTTTGTTGCATAAGAGTTTACTTATTTAGTAACTAGAATTCTGCAATACAATTTGTTTCATCTCATACCTATTAAGGACCTTAGCAAATGGAAGTAATAATTAGTAATTAATCACAGAGTTTTAACTGATTATGAGATCGATATGATTTATCTAGATTCTAGATGATGACAGATCCTAACTGGAATAGACAGAACCGCACTAAGTGGAAATCTATTTCTAGAACTGCTTTGGAATGAGCAAAGTACTGGGAATCCGTGACGGATTGGACATAAATCTTCCATAATTAGGTAATTAAAAGACTTGATATTGAAGTAGCAAGTGTTGAAGTTAAGAGAATATTCCAAATTAGTTTTCATTCGCACAACAATAAAACAGTAGACTACTTAATTTTAATGATTTGATAAAAAAATGATATACTTATATTAAAATTATATTCTATCAACCCATCAGATACAAGTGAGGTAATTAATTATATTTATAATTATTGTAGCAATTATGAATTTGTTTAATGTCTAATGAAATCAAATTGAATAAAATTACCTAAGAAACGCTAGCAAAAATTATTTAATATAACAATTCTTATAAGATATTAGATAACTTAAGAAGCAAATATAAACAATGATTAAGAATTAAGATGATAAAAACCATAACTCACCAGAAGTGCAATCCCATGAAATGTCAAATATCAGTTAGACGGAAATTATTTCAACAATAATAACATCCTCTCAGAGCCATAACACAGTCACAAACAATGGGACACCGCGCGGGACCGACAGTTCACAGAAAACAAACTTATTTATAAAAACATGTGAAGCAACATTATTTTCAACCGAACGCAGGTCGAACGCTACCGTTTGTGCCAATGCCGTGATCGTTCAAATCACAGAAATCAAGTTACTTAGCGGATTTTTAAAACGAACCTACGTTCTCGATGATATTTTTAGCACAAGGTAAAACACTCCTTCTGCGATTCGATTCGGTCACTGACTGACTGAACTCAAGTTCGGTAGGTTAAGTTGCCAGACTTCATTTTACAAATTGCCGTTATGAATTTAATGTCGCAATCAGGTTTATTGTCATACACTAAAATTAATTTTAACATGTTGTTTTGGTTTATTTCTTATTAATTACAATTAATTATTTTTGGTATGTAATTTTATTTTAAAATAATAAAATTTGAATAGTTATATAAGTGCCATCTGTTTTTGTTTCTTGTTATAAATAAAAGTGACATCTCTGGTTACATACTAGAACTAAATGGTAGACCTGACTAAATGGTAGCGTCGCGTAGAAGCTAGTTTGATAGGAATAATATAGATGACGCTTTTAAATATTTTAATATTTAGTTACAATTTAAACGATAAAACATAAAATTATTTTATAGCGGCATTTAGAACTGAATAAATAAATGCGAAAGTTAGTAGTTAGTTTTTGGCTAGATGTCAATTAATACAATTTTACTAAGAAAACCTATTGCGCACAGATAGTTACGGAACCCTCCTTGGGTTCCGTAACTATCTGTGCGCAATAGGTTTTCTTTGAATTAATTCAAAAGGGTTTGTCTGATAGCGCTCAAAATAATTTTCCTAAAGAGTTTTTAGCACGATCTATCCGCATGGAAACTTACAAGTTTCCATCTTCTATAATTCAGAAATGCCAGGGGGGATCAAACTTATAAACCACTTTAGAAGCCGATTACTCGAAAATTGTTGATTTTGTAAAAAAGTCATATTGTATTAAACCTAGCCTTTATTTTAAAATACCTATTTAACGTACCCCACACGATGGGGTATAACGAAGTATTATTTTTCATCCCCACCATTAATGATCGAAGAGAGCCACCCCTAAAATATAAAATTATTATTATTTTATGATGCCAAGACTGAGATCTATACACAATGTATAACTATCTCAATTTCATCCATTTGTGTTCATAATTACAGGAGCTGGAAGGGCGGACAGACAGACAGACGAACGGACAGAGCGAAACTATAAGAGTTCCTTGAATACTATAATATAACCCTAAAACGACTAGCTCATTATACTAACGTTTTCTTTATTTTTCGGAGTAAGTAAGTTTTTTTAATCTATTTATATATGGCATCGGCTTATAACCATTTGCCACTGTCAAGTTTAAAAAGGCGGGAAATAGAACTTTCGTTTTAATTTACAACACCGTATTCCTAAATCGTCAAGTCTAAAGTCTAGTCAAACTCCAAATAAATAGTCAGTGCAGTCCATGAGTCATGTCAGTCGATTCAGTAAAGTGGTAGAAACTTTACTGAAAGTTCCTAGGGAGTTTTGGAGGGAAATTCAAAATAGGACGTTTTTGGAAGTTGTACCACTTGCCCACACTTGTGCACGTTAACGAATATTTAATGGTTCTTAATGTGTAATATTCTACCAATTACATCGAAATCTATCACATTAAGAATCGAAATAACACAAATTTATGAAAGAAATGCAAAATCCACAACATCACCCATAGAATTCCCCGGCAAAACTCAGTAAGTTCTAAGGAAGTTTCGGTTTCGGTTTACATTTTTTTTCTGTCTAATGGCCGATTTCTTCATGAGAGAGATAAACTAGAGTTTGTTATTCGGAAGATATACTTATTCCAGGGTTAAAATTTCGATGGTTGTCTTCAACAGACCGACGGGTTAGCTATCCTGTGGTCATTTATGTGTGTCAGTGAGCTATATACCTACTCTAGGGGGCCTCTCGACCCAAATTTAATGTATGTACTTAAAAAATATTTACTACCTACTTCTGCGTTCTAATAAAAGTTTGTTACTTATTATTTGTATACGCTAAATTATCTAGTTTTTTTATTTTTTTTCCGACAAATTTTCATGGGAGATCGAAAAAAAAAATAGTCGGTTTTTTGGGCCACCCTAATATATATATTCACCTCTATTTGTTTAAAACAATCAAAATTTTCACAAGTGGGTAGGAAATATTATTCATTTTATATTTGACATTCGAAGAATCGTTGTACAAGCATGTACAGTGCCATGTAAACTCTACACTGTCGAGTTTTTACACACACACTGATATCAGTAAGTTAACTGCCAGGTATAAAGTCAGCCCAATATTTATCCTTAGGACAAAAATATTCGGGGGTTATTTCTTAAACTGATGTAAAGAAAACGTAATCTCTAGTTAACTAATGGATAACTCTAAACGTAGGATAACTACGAGTGAAGAAATCGGCCATAAGAAAGGAAGAGGTGTAGAACCCTTAAAAGTTCAGGATTAAAACTTAAATTAATAATTTTTATTTTTCACAAGATAAAAAAATAATTTTATGAACAGCATTTACACTACTTTTAAAATTGTATTAATTGACATCTAGCCAAAAACTAACTACTAACTTTCGCATTTATTTATTCAGTTCTAAATGCCGCTATAAAATAATTTTATGTTTTATCGTTTAAATTGTAACTAAATATTAAAATATTTAAAAGCGTCATCTATATTATTCCTATCAAACTAGCTTCTACGCGACGCTACCATTTAGTCAGGTCTACCAAGCATGTCCTGACATGCTCTTGATAAGGTTATTTTTTAATTTGGCGGGAGTGTGGTGAAGAAATTTAAAAGTATTTGGTGGAGTGTGATCCAGCCTAATACGGCTATAAAACTTTTGTACCTTACGAAAAAGCACTATATTTATAATTATTTATTGTTGAAGACCTATTTATATTATTATGTATGATCAATGATGTATCTTAAATCCTTTTAGCTTGGCATAACTAATTCACAAAACGACTAACTCTCGCTATGCCTAAATCAAATCGTGAAGTAGGTAACGAGAGTTAGCCTTATTAACTACTAGCAGTTTACCGCGGCTCCGCCCGCGTAAATATACTATCGAGTATCCCGCAGGAACACTGTACTTTTCCGGGATAAAAAGTAGCCTAAGGGGTCCCATGGTCCGGTTTTCCTTCAGTTCGGCCTGAACGGATGCAAAATCGTATCGTCTGTGTGCAATTTCGAGATCGCATCAGTCGGCCGTATGGACTGAAGCGATTCGTTCCTGTGTTGCCAACTCTGTTTTTGCGAAACTACTAAACTCGCGTCGTTTTCTACTAAAAACTACTAAAAGAGTACCGATAGGCGATAACTATAAAAAAGCTACTAAACTTAGGAATCCCTAAAAGTTTTTTTAGGGATTTTGTGTTTACAAACATACATACATTTTCAGTTATATATTTTACTGTTAAATTAAAAAAATATAGTTGGAAATATTACGTATATAGAAATTAAATCGGTAGTCTTAAGCGTCTTACGGACGCGTGCTATATATGTGCTATTATGATAAAGTGTCATAATAGCTCATAGTAGCAGGCTATTTTGCATATTATGATTACTGTCTAGCTATTTTCTACAAAACCACTACTAACAACTAAATTCCTACTAAGGAGGGAATAAAATACAAAATTTAGTAGTAAAACTTTGTAAAACAACTAAGTTGGCAACATTAATTCTGACCTGTACGGATGGACTGAACGGTAATAAAATTGGACTGAACGGTAACAAAATTCCAGTGTAAAATAAAACCGGTCAAGTGCGAGTCGGCAAGATGAGTTCCGTACAAAACGGAAAAAATTACGTTTGTTGTATGTGAGCCTCAAATTTTTATTTTATTCTGTTTTTAGACTTTTTATTTTGTTGTTATAACGGCAATAGAAATACCTACATAATAATCATACATTTGTGAAAATTTTAACTGTCGAGCTATCACGGTATAAGAAGGTTATAAGATACAGCCTGGCGACAGACGGACGAACAGCAAAGTCTCAGTAATAGGGTCCCGTTTTTACCCTTTGGGTACGGAACCCTAAAAATGGCACGTGGTCTAAAGTAATTTATTAAAGTATTTAAAACTTTAGAGCCACTATGGTTGATAAAAGCTAAAGACTATTACTATAAAACAAAGAGAAATTATTTCTATAACATATTACTGCGTGATTACAATTGCAGCAAAATACAATTAATAAATAAAATAATAGCCTAAACTGACCAAGAGCATGTCATGACATGTCTAAGGAGGGTTCCGTAACTATCAACGCTTAATAGGTTTTCTTTGAATTACTACAAAAGTTATTGTCATAGAGTTATTACAGAAGCTATTAGAGCGGCGGACAGACAGACAGACGGACGGGCAGAGTGAAATTATAAGGGTTCCTTAAGTATTACGGAACCCTAAAAACACGACCAAAGCTCGCGGCAATTTTCCGTGTATGTGCTCGAATCCGTTCAGGCCGAACCTTAGATTAAAACGCCTAGAAACCGGGTACGCGCATGAAAAGTGAAGTAAATCATACTGAGCCATATCGGCTCAGTTTGTTCGAACAACCCGTCAGTTGTCAAGGTCAAGCGCAAGTGCATACATTTTCAACTATTCTAAACTACTAATTACTATTAAAAACATTATGACGGTTTGTGTCGTTATTGGGTGTCACAATGCATCGGAAAATAATTAAAATAGCTTCGGACACAACATTTCATATGTAAGTATGAAATGTTATATCCGAACAATTTGATTTGTAGGAAGTCAAATATTTAAAACATTTTAAAATGAAATCATATTATGTCGCCATCTTGCTACACTATTGTGAATTGTGAAAGTGTTACTAATAATACATTTATTTCAAAATTTTCATGGCTAACTAATAGTTGGAACTAAGACAAAAATTTCAATATTTTCTGATTTTTTTAACTATCAATTTAAAGTACTGCTAGTATTAGGATCATCCTTAATATATTCCATAATACCAGTTTCATATAAATAAAGTTCACAAATTGTGTTTAGATGGTTTAAAATGAAATATAAGTTATATTTTTACACCTCACGATATTAAGAAAAACAAATACAATAATTCGAATTTTAAGAGTACACACTCCACAACTTTAAAGTTTTGTTTGTGTGCGTGTCGGTATGTAATGCTTACGCCTACATCTATCTCTTGCTTCAGTATGTACGATGCGTTTGTTTGAAGACTATCTAGGCGTTATTAATCTAAGAGCCGAACTGTCAGTTCGGTCGGATGCGATTTTCTCCGTGTATGTGCTCGAATCCGTTCAGGCAGACCTGACGTCAGTTCTAACTGAAACGATCTGCCTCTCGTCTGTGGGGGCCTTACGTTTTAATCCAGAGCCTAAGCTACTACCTACCATACCATCAAAATCCGTTCAGTAGTTTTTTATGTCCGTCTCCAGGTTCTAAGCTACCTCCCTAGAGCGAATGATCAGCTGCGGTTGATTAGCAGCTAGCTTTTTATCATGATTTGCAGTTGCTGGCAATAGACATCGTCTGGCCAGATTTAAGAAAGCTGTAGTGAACGACACCGGCATTAGTCCACCAAACGCTCACAAGTAACTTTTTTGGGTCAATTTTCGCTTGGGGCAGGCTTTGGCTGGTTCGCTTTGGCTGAACAGGGTTCAGCCATTGCGATGAGCGTTTCCGATTATCGTACAGGATCCACTTTTCATCACAGGTTTAATTTAATTTAATTTAACATTCGATTTAAAATCCCTTCATTATTGTGCCGGTTGAGTAATGTAACGCAGCAGTCGACGCGCGTTTGTCGGTTTGCTGCACTCAATTCATGAGGTTTCCCACCCACCTTTCAAGCTTTTTCACTTTCCCATCATTAATCCTTCGAGCCGTTTCTGCAGCACTGGTGTGGCACCAGTGGAACTCGTACTCGAAAATAATACGATATTTCAAGTTTTCCATTTTGTAAACACAGTGACGCAAAGAAAAAACCAAAAGAGGAAAAAACAAATGAATTACGGTTTTCGAAACACAAATGCACGAGTATTCCAATTTCAAATTTATATGCGGTATAAATTTGAAATTGGAATTCCGAACTAAAGAAGATATATTTGAGATCAAAGTGGCCAGTACGACAAAACGCCATTCCATATGTAAGGACCTAATATTATATACTTTTTTAAACTGCACTAAAAAAATTTAGTGCAGTTCACTCCTTCTCCGTATAAACTTTAACCGTGCCAAATTTGTATAATTTTCGTAAAAAGGTGCACAAGCATAAATGACGTGACTAGCTTGTGCTCGTGGCTCCACCCGCGTAATTCTACGGTGACACTGTACTTTATCGGTATCAAGCGTATGTCTTAGCCTATGTCCGTTAACCCGGAGCTTAAACTGTAGTAGTTGATAACAGTGTTCATCAAAATCCGTTCAGTAGTTTTTGCGTGAAAGAGTCTCAGACATCCATCCATCTATCCTCAGAATCATTTACATTTAAAATAGTAGTAGGATGATAATATACTTCTATTTGGCTTTCATAGATATTAGGTACATACTAATTTTTATAAACCACAAATTACTAGTTGCTCACTTAACTATTAAGGAAAATTAAAAATACCATGATTTTGTAATGCTCGTGATTATATATTATAATGGATGTATTAAATATCATAATCCGTTTGTATGCCGTGTCGTTAGATTACTATTAATATTATATCCTTGTGCTTCGACCCCTAAACAACGTCACCTAACCTTGCCTTAATTTGCATTGGTGTTCCACTGCTAACAGCTGGTTGTCCACCGATTATTTTAATTTTAATGTCGTCTTCCTCCACAGGAACTTCACTTCCTTCAGATACACCTTCTTCATCGCCCAGATTATTTTTTCTCAATCTTAAGTTTGAAACTAGGTCATTTATTGCTTTTATCCCTTTGTGATGAATCTGAGATGGTAAAAGTAACAGATCCTTTAAAAAGTTGCCCTTGCTTTCTGGAGTCAATGCACCAGTTCTCCTATAATATTGATCATTGATTGGTCTAGGAATGAAAACGTCCCGATAGTACGGCGAATTGCGATATTGTGTTGATAATATTTGTTTTTTTCTTGGGTAATATTCAACTCGACGTTCTTGAATCTGGCTAGGGGGAAGAAGGTTTTGAATGGTGTGTCCTTGATCCGAAATACTTGATAATGGATTGAAACTAATCGGAATTGATCTTGGCACTTGCTGACTTAGCAAATGGCCATAGTGATTAAGACTAGGATTTTGATCTCCCAATTGAATACTACGAATATTCTGTACTGCCTCATCAGCGTCTTCTAATCCAATGAAGTTCAAGAAAGGTTTAAGATGTGAATCTGTATTATTCGCATTAGCGCGAGCGTTATTTATTGCAACAAAAGTATTTTCTAAGTGCGGATGTTTATGTATGCTAGTGTGTAACTTTGATAAAGATTGCAAATATTTGGGACATTCATTTCTTGAACAATAAATATAAAGCTTACAGATTCCAGAAGAGCATATTATATTTGGCTGGGGCTTAAAGAGACTCGCAGAAGTTAGATCATCCTCGTCGATTTCTGGTTCAACGTTTTTCTGAGGTTGAGCAATATTGTTCAAGTAAAAATCTTTCTCATTTGGTGTCGATCCAAAATCTTTTAGTGGTTTAGGTATGTTATTCAAAAGTGAACCAAAACCTTTTTGTGGTTCTACAATTGGTTGTAAATTATACTCATTAGGACTAACTTCAACAATTTCTTGAGGTTTAGCAATGTTATCTACAAGTATATCATTTTCATTTGACTCTAAAATAGCCTGCGGTTCAGCATTGTGGTTTGGTTTTGATTCTAATTCTTTTATTGGTCTATCAAAGTTATGTAAATATAAGTCATTCTTATTAGGATGTGGAGCAGAAACAGCTACAGGTCTATCAATATTGTCTATTTGCTTATCCTGCGCGATGGGTTTTAGTTCAAAAGCGTCTTGAGGCTTAGCATATAATTGATTATCATCGCGATTTAATCCAAATCCTTTTAGGGGGAAATCTATTTCTTTCTCATTAGGTTTTAGTCCAATATTTCCAAAATTAGATCCAAAAATGTCATAAGGTACTACTATATTTCTCGGTTTATTTACTTGCTGTGAATATAGCTCATTAGCATTATGATTTAATCCATAGCCATTTCCATCGGATTCAAAAAATGTCGGTTCTTTGTCAATGTGATGTAAATATTTTTTTTTCTCATTTAGATTAATATCAAAGTCTTTTTGTGATCCAACAGTGTCATGTACGGGTATATCTTTGTCGCCAGGTTTCAATACAATAATTGGTTTCGGTTTACCAACGTGCTTAGCATATTCATTTTCGTCAGGATTAAATAAAAAAACTGATTGAGGTTCACCAACATTATGTGGACTAGTTGCCCCATTTTGACTAAAGTCTTGTTGTGAATTAGGTAACTTATTCGGTACTAGCACGTTTAAGTCATTTTTGAGTACATGCTTTAGAGCTTCTTTATTCATGTTATCGCTTATACTTGGTAAGTCCAACTTTTCTAGATTCTGGATAATTATAGGTTTATTTTTATATTCACTTTCCAGATCATCAACTCGCCTTGTATGATCTTCATTTTTCCCTTTCGAAAATTGCGTATATGGGCCATATTCTTGCGCCGTCAGTAGGTTTACATTATGTGATGATATAGGTCTTAAAACATCACCGTCGTCGAACGTGAGATCGGTGTAAAGGGATTGTTTCTGTAGGTTTGGAATATAAATTGCAGATTTATTTCCAATGGTGTAAATATATATGACTGTCCTGGCCAATTGGCCTTCTGCATCATTTGTTAAATATTGAGGGACGAGTGTGTTGTCATTATTCAATGGGAAACAGGTGCATTGCTGTCCTCCAGTGACCTGGCCCATGTTCCTCCTGCAATACCTTCCATTACAGTTTCCTTTGCTTTTTGCCGGTCGGTTAATTTTCAAATCTATCTCGGGCTCCGTTACTGCTTGTTTTTCTTCTGGTCGTTGACTAAAAATAAGTGGTAAAAGTAATTATTAATCAGAAAATTCAGTACAGATTTGTTGCGGACAAAAATAATATTATTATAATTAATTCTAAAATTCGTTAACACGAAATGAAGTCAGCTAGATTGCTAGCAAAAAGGCAAAAACAAAATATGTTTTCTTTGAGTAAAGATACCACAAATAAAGGATAAAGTATGAGTATTAATCGGCACTTGGGACAATATTATAGAATGTTTGTTTGAATAAATATTTTTATTTCAAACAGCTAACCGTATCTATACCTATGATAGAAAAAAATACCTTAAGGAGCATGCTATCGATATTGAGAACAAAATAATAATCTGAAAAAGAGATAAAATAATAATACAATACGGATGTGGAAACAAAAAATTTTACAAATACGAACAGATTATTATATTATGAAATTCATAAAGATGTATTTTCTTAATGGAAACAAAATCAATATATTTATTAATTTTATGTAGGTACTTAGTTCAAATCAAATTTATCTTTAAATAAAATAATAATCATCATACCTTTAAGAATTCCATATCAGTAAACCATAACTACCAACAAAGTGATGAAATGTTTTAATTCGGTCTATTTATATAAAGTTACGTTCCTAATTAATATTACAAAATGCACGAAAGAAAAATAATTACTCACCGAAACTAATATTGATAGAGCAATGAAGAAATAAATAATTAACATAGTAAATATTGCAATTAACATAGTGGAATAAGCTAAGTGTGTGATATGGTCGTAATGTGTTGCTAATTTTGAATAAGTGTGAAAAACAATAACAATACTATGTCTATAAGGGTTCCGTAGCTATCGACGCGCAATAGGTTTTCTTTTAATTTCTTCAAAAGTTAATGTCTGATTTCGTTAAAAATAATTTTGCGTAAGAGTTGTCAGCATGACGTCATGAGAGCATCAGCACGGAAACTTACTAGTTTCTATCCGTTACAAACCACTTTGGACGCCGATTAGGGACCTACTTGGTTGACTTTGTAAAAAAGTAATGCATGAAAAACCTTGACTTTATTTCAAAATACCCATTCGACCCCACACGATGGGAAAGAATGTAAAAATATTTTTCATCCCCACTTCACATGTATGGAGAGGCTAAAATATAAAAAAAAATATGATGCCAAAACCGAAATCTCTTAAAATTAAAATGGTGTGTAAAAGCTATTAAAACATTTTTATCTTTTAAGTTATATTTCTATCCCTATGGATACATCTATACGTATTATATTAATAAAAATGTTATTATCTTATACTTACTTTAAACGAGACGA
Organism: Phengaris alcon alcon; assembly: GCA_037179445.1. Classification (NCBI taxonomy): domain Eukaryota; kingdom Metazoa; phylum Arthropoda; class Insecta; order Lepidoptera; family Lycaenidae; genus Phengaris; species Phengaris alcon. Next base: position 1,243,670 of record JAYRCH010000059.1, read on the forward strand.
TCTTGTATACATATATATAATCGGTTTCTCGACAACGGCTACAAGAATTATCATGGAATTTAGTAAGCAGGGAGTTTTGTGGGAGAAAAATCGATCTAGCTCTAGGTCTTACCCCTTAGAAACTGCGCATTTTAAGCAATATATGTTTTTTATTTCGTCAATCTGATTGTCAGCTTGGAACCCACGTAGAATTTTTGCATTATTTGGAAATTCGGAATGTGGTGGGTTCGAATCCCGGTAAGATAAATATTTTTGTGATTCTTATTATTTCTTTTTCTTTTATATATTTTTTATTTATTTTTAATTATTTTATCGTTCTACTAAAACACCGGCTCGGTGTCCCAGGTACTTATTATAAATTAACAATAAAATCAGCTCTCGCACAGGATTGCTAAAGAGATTGTACATTTTCGTTCATATAAACAAAGTACCTGGTATAAATAGTAAAACTAGTTGAAATCCAAACAGTTATGCAATTAAATCTCCTCAGATAGAGTTGCCTCCTGTTGATCAGCTGTTGGCCCTGGCAGGTCGGGATGAGACGGGACGAGATGATCCACAGATTGGCCTCACGCTGCGCACGTCGCGGCTTCTGGTATACAGGTACCGTCGGCAAATACATGAGTACTTAAATTTTCTCTACATTTAGTTTAGTTTTTATCAGCCTCCGTGGTCTAGTGGTTTAGAGCTTGGCTCGCATGTCGTGGGTTCGATTCCCGCGTTGGAAGTTGGAACTTGAGTTTATCTAAAAAAGTAATTAAGTTCAAATATATCTTTAAGATGTGTCATCATTGCGTATCACATAATTTCTATTTAAAATCTCATCAATATATGCCATATTTCCTAACCCGCTCATTGCTTTTTTCGAATAACACAAAACGGATCTGTTTGTAAAATTTTTGTTGACAGCAGCACACCCCTGCGCAGGCGCACAACGTGGCGGTCAGAACTCCGGAATTGACAGGAGCTGTCAGCCGCCCGGTACCGGACAGAAACGCTGGCCATAAATCATCACACATTTTTTTTCAGACAGTAACACTGCCTCTGCACAGTCGCACTGCCAGGACTTTGGAGTCAACAGGCGCTTTCAGAAATCCGGACGGGACCACCGGCCATAAATCATCACACACTTTTTTGCAGACAGTACCAATCCCCCTGCGCAGGCACACTGCGGTCCGGAGTCCGGAGTTAACAGGCGCTGTCAGCCGTCCGGCGACCGGACAGGAATGCAGGCCATAAATCATCAGTCATCACACACGTAACGCGTTTTAATTACCGACACTTCATACTGAGTACCTTGGTCCTCTACTCTTAACCGTAACGTCACAACTCACGTTACAATTTTATCTTAGGTGTAATTTTATGTTAGGCAGACATAGGTCTGAGGAGGAGTAGGGGGACAACTTACCTCCATACTTAGGTAGATACTCCGAAATAGCTACTTATGAAAATCGACTGATATCCCAGACCCTTATATTCTTACAGACTACCCTTATATTCTTACAGATAAAATGTATATCATATTCTAGTATTAGTCTGGGTATTAGTTAAAAATCGAGTTGTCATTTATGACATTGACATCGACAGTTGTGAGTTCGATTTTCAGATCTATTGTATTAGCGCAGAGTTCTATTTTCAATGCTCTGAATTTTCGCCCGGCCTTTCGGATTCCGGATCATATACTCCCAGCTTTAGTGTATTGAACGTATGCGTACCCGCTAGTTTATGCCGTGAGCCAATTCTCAGGAACAGGGTGGACCTGGTATCTCAATCCCAGCTGGTAGATGATAGAAGGCACAATAATATTGTTCTGGTTAAAGCAGCCATACCTATCAAATCTACTCTATGTGGAGCACTATTGGCAGATCGCGAACGCATTTATAGAACCTTATAAATATAATTCCATTAAAAAAAAACTTTTAGGTCAGTGTTTTTGATTTCTAAAAAACTAAAAAAACTTACACTCAAAAAACAAGTACCTGGGAGACAGAGCTTTGCTCGGTATATTAGTAGAACGATAAAATAGTTAAAAAATATATATAAAAGAAGAAAAAATATAATATACATAAATATTCGTCTGACCGGGATTCGAAACCGGGACACCAGTTCCCGAACAACGCAAAAATATTCAACGCTAACCAAACCGCCAACCGGATTTGACAACTTACATTTAAAGATCGAAATTACTTATATCATATTACGCGCAAAAGAAAAAACATTTATAACTTATAATGCGCAGTTTCCCAGGGATAGGGCCGTTTTTTATTTTCCCCCTCTACTCCGTGCAACTAAATTTATTGGAAATGCAGCCGTGTCCGAGATTTCCATTATTATATGTATACATACAAGATTTGCTCGTTTAAAGTATAAGATAAGATAAGATAAGCATAAAGTCAACGATCTGTCTCGGCATCAAGATGATTGATGGCGCTAAAATGATAGACTCGACCCCCGGCAAAGCAACATGATTTTCTCTATAAACATTACCCACCTTACTATAAATATTTACTCAACCGATAAGCTATTCAATAATGCTGACTTAGTCTGATATGTTGGAAAAGTCACTTAACAGACAAAGACAGTAACATTGAATAGGTTATGTGTTGTATCATTATTTCATTAGTAAGGAGAAAATGTATTTTTTTTATTTTTATTTCTTTCATAAATTTGTGTTATTTCGGTTCTTAATGTGTAATATTGGTAGAATATCAACCATTAAAAATTCGTTAACGTGCACCAGTGTGAGCAAGTGGTAAAACTTAAAAAAACGTGCTATTTTGTGTTCCCTCCAAAACTCCCTAGGAACCTTCAGTAAAGCTTCTACCACTTTACTGAATCGACTGACTCGAGCCATTGACTGCTGCACTGACTATTATTTTGGACTTTGACTAGATTTTAGACTAGACGATTTAGGAATACGGTGTTTAAAATCGAAACGAAAATTCTATTTCCCGCCTTTTTAACTTTACACTGGCAAATGGTTTTAAGCCGACGCCATATTATATATAAAAAAGAAGAATTAACATATTGGTGGTGATTTCGACTTTTTATGAAGTAGTGCAAGCATATGCTACAAAAAGAAATATGCTACAAAGATTTTTCACCAAGGTATATCCTGGATCCAAAAGTACTGAACAGAACTCCTAACTCCTTACAGATACATGTTTGGGGACTTCAGCGTTGTCTAATAAACTGCAAGCATGTGCCACTATGTCAATTACGGTAATCATTATCATTAACACCATCATCACACCATACATCATCACATTATGATGATATAATAGGTACTTCTCATAGTATTTCACACCGACACGGATTTCTTTTAACATAAGTCATTACTTTGCCGTATGTGAACCTATTCGCGAACCTATTTCGACTTTTTCTGAAGTATTCTAAGCATATGCTACCAAAAAGTACGCTTTTGTACCAAGATATATCCTGGATCCAAAAGTACATATCAGAACTCCTGAGTCCTTATAGATACAGTTTGGATTTTCCGCCGTTTTTAAAGAACTGAAAGCACATGCCATCATACCACTTACAGTAATCATCATTATCATCACCACCATCTTCACAAGAAACACCAACATAATATTATTATAATGACAAAGGTACTCACTACTCATCAGAGTTTTGTGCACCGATATCAATGTGTTCATAATAATATAGATAATAAATTTACTAAAAAGAGAAAAAATATTATTTTTAAATAAAAAATTAAAACCGACTTCCAAAGTAAAAATTCACAAAAAAGTATGTTAACTATTTCTCTACTCAATCTTCTTAATTTTGAAGTCGGTACCAACCCAAACAATATCCTATATTATTTTATAGAACTCACGTTCAAATTTGCTGGTACCGACATCAAAATTAGGAAGATTGAGTAGAGAAATAGTTAAAATTTTAGCCGAATTTAAAAGGGGAATTATTTAGAAAATAAGTTTTATTTCATACTTTTTTGTGCATTTTTACTTTGGAAGTCTAAACTAGAGCTTCGAGCAAGGCTCGGTTATCCAGGTACTTCATATTATTTAAGCCAAATAGTGTAAAAATCGCATAGATAAGTTAGAAAACAAAAATGTAATACCTCAGATTATTACTTAAAATTTCAAATGACGCGCGTTATATCACAGTCCATACCTAGCGTAATTAATTTCATTATTGACCTAAATCAAGCCTAAATCAGTTATGAATGTGCTATCATAATTCAGCCTTGTGATTTTATACTTTTTTTGGACTGTCGGATACAGGTCTAATGCTATTTTAATTTGACTTCGACATCCACGCCGCCCGCGCCAGAGCGTTTGCAGGTGCGTTTTATCATGACAGCGCCCTCTACGTCATCTCGAATTAAACTGAGATTCGATATTCATACGAGCTGGTCAGATCAAACGCGCCGCGCCTTTGTGTGGAAGCCGCGCCGCCGGCCGCCGCTACTGTTGTACTCGCAAGTCGCGGACACCTCTGGTATTTTGAGCCTTATTGCCATAGCGATAACGTCGAAGGTAGGTCAATATTGTCGGCGATTGTATGGCATACATTACAGATTCAATTGATAATAATTAAGCTCACATTACTGATATTTTCCTCAACGATAAAGCCTTAGAGAAAGGAAATATTGTGAAAGAGCTGTTGCAGTATGTTACAAATTACAACGGATGCGTTCAATTTGGTAATGACTGAGAATCAATTTACATTTACTTACATGAAAAAGTTTCTTACTTTTCATTGGTGCCACTTACACAAAGGATTGAAGTTCACCATATCCACAACATATCTGGCTGGGGTAACGCACACTGCTTCAGTATCTTTTTTTAGTCTAAAGAAAAAAAAGAGACTAAAGCAGTGTTTTAGTCTCTTTTTTTTTCTTTAGACTCTTAGTAATTAATAACTATACCTAGTAAAGATACCTGACCATTAGTAACAGAAGAAACATAATTATATCGTTCCATATCGCACATGTTAACACTTATTATGAGTGCCATTAATTCGTAATTCCAACGCCGTAAAAAAGAAGACCAGAAGATCGCCCCGTTAGGACAACCTTCGAATAAAGCGAAAAAACATGGATTTGCTTTCTATTTCCGTCTTATGGGTTTTTGCCATTGATGTTTTATGAGATAGATAGCTAGCTGCTTACAGATTCGATTTTAGTGCTCCTTCCTTTGTGTTATGTACATTCTTATTCCAAGGTTTCAGTTTCCTTCACGCAATATTAATAAGTGTTTTTTGACGTGACAACGTCTTATAATTCGATGGAGCCGGCTGCACGCACGAAAAAATATGACTCATGCGGCGTTACCTCGCTCTGAGGCGTTCCATTTCTTATGACGTTGTCACGTTCAACTATCGTCAGTAAACCGACTTTACAGACAACCGATTTGTTTTTCTAATACAAAAAATAACAATCACCTCTCTAGTTATCAAGAATCAATATTTGTTAGGAACTCATGAAAAAGTCAATCTTATTGTAAAAAAGTCAGGAAAACAGGAAAATAGTCGTCGGTTGAATGACAGGGCTAATATCGCCGAGGGCCTAGGCGTTAAATACTTCAGGCACAAATAAGCATAAGAGACCTGAAGGTCTATTCTGCTAGGTACCTAATTAAATCCCGCTTTAATAGAGTTACAATATGTTGAAACTGCAAAATGGTATTCTCATAAACGTTAAGCCCTCTTTGACTAGCCCAAACTCAAAAAGTCAGTTCCTTATATCAAGACGATTAATTGATAATTCGGTAAAATTAAAATGAAAGTGTAAGTTAATTACGAGAATTGTGGTTCTGATGGTATCGTGGTACATTACTAGAACACCTCGCGTTCATAATAACAAGCAACAGCAAGATGCAATTTTCAGGACTGTCGCTTTCTGTGAGTTACCGCAATACATTAGCGACATGCCGCCTGTCGGTGTTACAAAGTGTTCTTAATTTCTGGACGAATAAACAGCAACAAACGAATATAGCATTCGGCAACAAGCAACAATTCGGCAGGAGTAGCGGCCTCAGATCGAGGATTATCCCACAAAGTGCCGATACCACCCAAGTGTCCGCAACTATTGATATTACTCTATTGTACAGTAAGTATTAGGTATGTTTGTGTATTACGTGTTGATTGCAAAAAACTTCAGTTTTTAAGTATCAGTGTTATGTTATTTGCGGTGAGGTAATAAAACTGCTAGATCCCTGTATAAAATCCTATTTAGGTGCAGTGATCTACTATTGCGGTTTAAACGCGACATAAAATAAATTGCGATAAAATAATGCAGGTTTCCAAAAATTTGAAAAATTCACTTTGCTAAATCCGTTTTTGATGCCTTCGCTCTTCATGGATGAAGACTGGACGAGTACGAAATTATTTAAACACTTTACAGCATGCATCGATTTTCAATTAGTAATAACCCCTTCATTTCTGTGTGGTCATTTCGTTCAGATTATGATTTTCAGATAATCCTCTCCATTTCTTTTAGAAAAACAACAATTAAACAACAGTATTATGATCGTTCGGGGAAACACTTCGGCGTCTCTTTCGTGTTGAAGTGATCCGAAGATTAGGAGTGGCTAAATATTGTCGTGTGTAATGGATATGCAGTAGACCATAAATGGGTAGCTCGCCAGCGTAAAAATTACAAGTACATTGTACACTTTCTATAAGATGACCACCGCTCGCGCGGCGCTTTCATCGGCGTTTTTTGCATGCGTTAGATCAGTGGCTTAAGTGCGCCTTTCATAATGCCGAATGCTTTTCAATGCCGAATGAAAAAAGTATAGTTTATCCATAGTGTTGATAGTGATGATTGTTTGATAAATCTTATGCTCCGGCACTGATACTCATTGGTTCTAAAAAACACCAGGAAAATATCTTTGCTATTGACATTACGTACATATTTTAAACTAGATGGACCCCGCAACTACGTTTGCATAGAACTAACGGAAACGGAAGCCTAATTTTTAAACGAAACCCTAAGATAAAAGTAGCCTAAGTTACTCCGTAATCCGTATAACAAGCTAGCTGCCAGTGAAAGTCCTGTGAAAATCGGCCCAGCCGCTTCAGAGATTACCCGAAACGAACAGACGGACAGACAGGTTGAAAAAAAAGTAGATAAGAACCGTATAATACATTCATATTATGCATTTAGTTAAAAACTGTTAATTTAAGATTACAAACAGACGTTTCAATTTTATTTGTTTAATGTATCTTAGAGCATCCAACCAAATTTTTATCTATAGTAAAGTCATGGAAATTCTCCTTCGTGACAGAAAACTTAATTCTATTAAATATCATATTAAATGCGTTACGCTTAGCTACGTGTGTTAGAATACTAAGATGGCTTTATAATCTGCTATATCTACTACGACTATATTTTTGGGTTCCTTATAAATTCTTCAAAATAACCTATGTGTAATAATAATATGTAATAATTAGCGTATGCGAAACTCAATTTCTATCAGCCACATATTATATCTTTATCGCACATCCACCACAATATTATAACGTAGTTATAGACGTAATGCAGGGATGCTATGGATATGAAATTTCGGATCTGGATACTGTTACGTAAAAGTTAAGAATAATTATACCGGTTACGGATTCCGGATTATCCGCTAGTTTTGGATAAGGATATTAGATTATTAACGAATTTCCAAAGTACCTAAATAACAATATTTAGGGCCTGTTTCACAAACAAACACAAACAAATTAATGATAAATGACAAATAACAATAAATGACAAATCTTCAGAATAAGCTATCCGACACTTATTAGAAGATTGTAAGACAGGCCCTTAATGTCAATTCACACCGAAACAAAACTATACGTGGCACGGCGCTGCATTTTTAAGATAGCCATTCAAAATTGAACTTCATTCATTACACAAGAAGATTTCATTGTAAGAGTTGGAATGTCAAGTTGCACCGCGATGCACAGTGCATGTGCAGATTATAACTGATGTCATATGAAACGTGTATACTTTTGTGTAGTGAATAAATTAATAGCTATCTTAATAATGCAACGCCGCGTCGCGTATCGTCGCGGTATTAACTAAGACTATATCTGTCTGTAAACTTAGACTCCACCTTTATCCGGAATTTTATCTTTTTTTATATCGGATCGGTTACGTATACGGATAGATTTTTAATTCGGTTATCCTATATTAGCTCCAGCGTCCTTAACTACATAGACGCAAGCTACGTATTCCGCACCAACGGACTTGACAGACATACACGCGTGTACCGAACGGTTCACACTATATATTGAAAATTAATTAAAATCTGTACACTCAACGTCAAAAATATGGAAAAAGTTTGCTCATATTATTATTAAAATTTAAGAATAGTACTTTTACAATGTTAAGAATATAATGGTAAAGTTTAAATCGACGAATAGGAAAAATATGGAACAATAATGTTCTAGGATTCCGTAGTATTTACAAGGAACACTTATAGTTCCGCTCTATCCGTCCGTCTGTCTATCTTTAGTCAGTCAATCATAATGGGATGAAAATTGGTACCGTTATTAACTGCGAATAGGTTTTATTTCTGGCTTTATAAAATTACATTATTTTTATATGTTAAGCGTGGCTTGTGGTATGTAAAAGTGGGGATGATTTTTTTTTCATTATACCCCATCGTATGAGGTATTATTGAATAGGTCTTTTCAAATAAAGGTGGGGTTTAATGCATGACTTTTTTTAAAAATTAACCATTTTCGAGTAATCGGCCTCTAAAGTAGTAAGATGGCGCTGCCTGGCATTTCCAAACATTAGGTACGACGAACTGTAAGAGATAGAAACTTGTAATTTTCCAATGGTTCATATTAAATATTCACGAGGGAAATTATTTTCAGCAAAAATAAATAATAACAATTAAAGGAATTAAAAAAAAGCCCATTGCACGTTGATATGTAACGAACCTTTCGATAAGCTACAGCTTACACGCGCTTAGTTAGGTTAATTAATTTTTACTATTCCACACTGTGACTATTTAGTAAGGAATGATTATTTAAATATTGGTAAAACTCACTAAAAGTACTACTTCCAATTTAAAACTAAATAATGTTACAAACAAGAACAGGATTAAATGTTTTTAAGAAACCTCTTCTTATTTGATCTTATTGTTTTTGGCTACTGCCTTTTGTCTGTTCATAGAACGAGGCAAATCGATAATCTTAACACAGAAGCAACAAAAGAAGCAAAACCACACAAATTATTAACTTAATTACTTATTGTCATTTAGACTTATTGTATATAAGCTTAAGAATTTGTTTTTACAGATTTCAATACATATTCAGACAAAAAGTAGCTTTAATGTGTTAATCCCTGACTACGAACTTGCTGCGTGCAAAATTTTTCTTTAAAAAATATTTTGCCTTAAAGAATAAAAACACTCATCGACACTGTATACCGTCTTAGAAGTCTTAAAACCTACGTTCGCATTTATATTGAGTATCGTGTAAAAAATACCTACCTAAATATGTTAGATTCATTCATTGTTCGCGTCGACTATACTTTGAGTTAAAATGTATTGGGGTCAGCGCACCAGATCATCTTTATTATAACTCCAGCTACTGTTTTGCTTCTGATCGATACTAATGATAGTTATGCTGTATTTGATTTCGTTATTAGGGTCCCGTAGTTCACGTATCGGAAGTTTTATAGTTTCGTCATGCCCGTCTTCGGCTTACCTTCCAAACGGTTAGGGCTAGAAAGATGAAACTTTGCATGTATTTAATTTTATAAGTATTTACCACGTCGACAAAGTGCTAAAATAAAGTCACGAAAAATACATTTTTTAGGTCTTTTAAAAACATTGAGAGGCTGCATAGACGATTTTTTGATTATGTATTCGTTTGCGAGATATTCAACTTCATAGCGTATTTTGACGTGATAACGTCTTATAATTCGATGGAGCCGGCTGCACGCACGAAAAAACATGACTCATGAGGCGTTACCTCGCTCTGAGGCGTTCCATTTAAGGCTTGAAGTGCAAGCGAGAGCGCGGAATCTGTCTCTCTCCTACTTGAGTGAGCGATCCATCAGTATTTTCTTATGACATTGTCACGTTTAACTATCGTCAGTAAACCGACTTTACAGACAATCGATTTTTTTTGTTAAAATAGCCCCCTCCCTCCCCTTAAAAAGCTAAACGACTGGGTCGTAAAATCTGAAAAAAAATCATGATGGTAGTCCATGTGATGAACTTTGAAATAAAACTATAACGGCTAGATAACTTTGTTAGTTCAGGAGTCATAGAGGTCTAATTTTTAAAAATGCGCTTACTTAGAAAACTTCGTACAAAAATAAAGAAATAACAGGTAAACATGTAAAATAATGGTACGGAACCCATCGTACGCGAGTCCGGTTCGCACTTGCCCGGTTTGTTTACATTTCTTTTATTGGAACCTACACTGGTAAATGTTGTTTTAATAATTAGTTTCAATGATTAATAGCCTACTAGCCAACTTTATATGGGTAGTAGTCGTAACATAGTCAAATATTACCAGTAATCAGAATACCGATTTGTATGGATGAGTTGTTCGTTCAAGCTACTAACTGAAGCTCGAACGTTTCATTTATTTATTTATTAGGCATATCAACAATAGAAACACACACATTTACAGTTTACATTAATAACTACTTTATAGTGTGTGTGTCTGTTACAGACATGCACAACATTATTTTATTTTAAACACAATTAATATAATATTATCATCAAATATAAATCCAACTTAAAATATATGCAATTAATATAGGTCAGTTTCATCATCATCACATTACAAATAATATTATTATTTAATAAAACTATAATCAAATATAAACTAAAGTTAATTCAAAATATATGTGCATTAAATATGGTAATTTCATTTCACATTTCATAATTAATATTCAATAAAATAAATAAGTCACCTAATAAAGTAGTAATTAATCATCATAATAATGTCAGGGTATTATATATAAGGGCAATATTATTAGATTAAGTGAAATAAAATTAGATTAGATTCTTTAGATTCAAAAATAAAAAGTCAATGTATACAAAAGTACCATAATATGTGTAACATTATTTTCTTTAATGACACGGAGCGGTCGTGATATATGTCAAAATCAAAAATTTTATGCCAATTATTGTAAGTAGTAGCTAGTCTAGAAATAGGATTGTTCAGGCCAAGATTAGTTTTGTGCCTAGTAATGTTGAAGAACAGTTTTTGCCTCGTTCTAGCATGTATCCTAGGTAGGTACTACAAGTTCAACAGACTAACAATTCCTGAGAGGGGGTGGAGCCAGTTACTATTTCTTTAAAAAAGACTAGATCTAACATACGTCTGCGCTCGGATAGCTTGTTCATTTAAAAAACTGATAGTCTTTCGTCATAAGAAAGTCTATTATTTATGTGCGGGGTAATAAGGACTAAGTACCTAGTAAATGCTCTTTGAATGGACTCAATACGCTGAGCGTGTGTTTCATAAAATGGGTTCCAAACAATACTGCTAAACTCTAGAATACTGCGCACTAGGTTTTTATATAGCATAATCTTAGTTTCGATCTCATAATGTTCGCATCACTGTAGATTTCTGAGTTTGACGTTTATGTGAATACCATTTTGCTCCTTTAAGACATCGAGACCACATATTAAAGAGGAACAGATATACAGATACATAGTTAGCAATCGGTTTGATTGCACTACTACAAGCATACGGTGTGTCCACGATTGCGTAGAAAAATCGTAGGCCGTTAAAAGGGACGTTTTTTCAAATATGGATCGATTTGGATCGTTCTATGAAAGGTATTTCTGTGTACGTAAGTTTAAAATATATTTTCTACTCAGTACTCTGTGTAGAGACTGCATCGAAACTGTTTTATTTTAGTTTACAATTAGCAGATACGACCTTCTGAATTGAGTAGGTAGGTATAGTTATTATTTATCCACCAGTAGAACTCGGCCAACAAGTTTTGATACTTTTATGAATAGGACGATTCGCGTTGAACCATTAATCACGAGGCACACGATTACCGACGCAGGCGCAGCACTCCCGGTGCCGGACAGAGGTCAAATTGTGAATCAATTCGTTTTGCTCTGACAAGTATCAAAATTTTAATTTCATCTCGTACAGCTTTATTTACATTTGTAATTATCACTGCTGGAAATAAGAAACTTATAAGTACCTCCGCTATCATCCTCACCATTGGGGCTCAAGTGTCTTTCAAATTCTATAAAGCGGATGGATAACACGACTGATTTTTTTTATTGCATAAATGAATAGTAAAATGAGTAAGTTCTTAGTATATAAAAGGTCAATATTTTTCAAAGGTACAGCTATTTGCTTACAAAAAGTCTCGTGAAAACGCTCCATACAAAACTCGTACCTTATTATGACGTCACGATGTAAAAGTGTATACCTAAAATATAATACCGCAGGAACATATTTGTAAATATCTCCGAAATTTCTACGTTTAAGTTCATACACACCATAATGAATGTTTTTGTATAATGTGTAAAGTTATTAAACTTATGATGTAGGTTTTTTATTAATTTTTCAAACATAAACTTTTTTGTATTTAATTAAGTAAATTATGTATTTAAGTAACTACACATAAAATATTATATATTTTTTGGTTTATCAAGTAGTGATACCTCAATATTTCTGAGTAAACTAAATAAAACTAAACAATCTGAATAAATTGAATCATATTTAACAAAATTCGAAATACTGTCATAATAATATTATGGTTTGTCGTAATTAGTTTTAACTTAATTGTTAAATTAGTATTTGTTCGAATGTTTCGGACTTGTTCGGACTTCTAGTCCTATATTTATTTAAAATAAGCCTGAGGCGGTCAGACTAGAAGAATTTAGATTTTAGTTTTGAAACAAACAAAAACATAATAAGCATTCCTAACCTTACTAAAGCCTTTTTCTAGTAATTTTGTAATTTAATTAAAATTAACTCCTTTTTTCAGGTTTATTTAAATACACTTTTCCGTGAACTTTTGAAGTGTTAGAAGCAAACCCAAAGAAAGTCGAAAAGGGGATTAGTGTAATGTCGTTCCTGTGTAAGGATTTATAACTTTTTAAACCCACTTTAGGTATTCGAGAGAGTATATTCAAGTATGTTATTGTTTTGTTTATTACAAACTACCTGTTGTTTTGTTTAGATAATCCTCTTTTGTAATTTACTAAACTATGACAGGCATAAGCTTTACTCTTGCGGCTTTGAGCATAAAAACTGTTTTAAGGGGTTGTGCGCTCGATAGAACTGAAAATTGGAGTTCTTGAAACCTTTTTTCTCAGTCTTGATCGTATTGAAAAATACAAAAAAAAAATATATATATGCAGATTAACTGCATTATATTTAGCCGAGGACTGTCTTTTTATAAATCGAAATTTTTATTTAGACATTGATTAAAAATATGCTAAGTCCACTCTTTTTTAAAAGTTAAAAGCTTTTTTCTCTTCTTCTATCAGTCACACGAGTGTGAAAATTATTTCAGTATTTTAAGTAAAACAATACTGAACGGGGGGACGCCGTTTCAGTTTTTGCAAATTTTGTCTCAAATATTTATAGCGATTTTTTATCCGGTCCGCGCGCTACGCCCTTGTCGCCTACAAAATTAGTATTGGCCTTGACGCTCAAGATCACTGGCGTTATACAGAGGCTTAAGGGTCAATTCACACCGAAACGAAACGGTACGCGACATGGCACTGCATTTTTAAGATAGCTATTCAAAATTGAACTTTATTAATTACATAAGAAGATACACGTTTCATTGTAGGAGTTCGTATGTCAGGTTGCAGCGCATGTGCAGTGTATGAGTGATGTAATATGAAACGTGTATCTTTTTTTGTAGTGAGTAAAGTTCACTTTTCAATAGCTATCTTAAAAATGCAGCGTCGTGTAGCATCGCGTATCGTCGCGGTTCGAACTGACCCGTACTCATAGTAGCTCTATAATTAAAAGTAAGAGGTAAAGTTAACAAAATACCTTATTATTTCAGCTATCACGTAGGACTCATGGAGAGTTTCTAAAACTTGCCCAAAAAGGATGAAAAATATCGTAAAAAGATAATGGCGGTGAATTTTATAACATCAGTAACTAGTAATCACAAACTCCTAATCTTTTCTTGATCTATTTTACAAAAACGCTTAAGGCCTGACGCTTAACACGAAGTTTTTTGCCGGACTTAGTGATTTTAAATTAACTTTTGGCCAGTAAGTTCCAACAAAGAAGAGTTAATACGGCGTGCATTGTTGCTACCGGCTTCTAGTAGTTAATCTACTGCCATATTCTACCGGTGTCTTCTGTCTACTGGGCGGTCCGGAGAAAAAACATCGAATATGACATACTGTTTGGGTCCATTGACATGCTATAGAAATCTGGAGATTTGGTAGCAAGGAATTTAATTGGAAGAACTGAGGATATTGAGGGAAAAATCCTGACACAAATGTAAATGTTATAGCCTTCAGAAATCAGCACTAGAAAATGATTACAATATTAGCCTGCACCCCAATTCTCATAATTGACTTTCATTTTACTTTTAATGAAACTGTAAATGAATCGTCTTGATATCATAAACTGATTTTTGGAGTTTGGACCAATCAAAACGGGTTTGACGTTGGTTTGACGTTTATGAGAATACCATTATGCAGTTTTAACATATCGGGGCTGGATTGTAACTGTATTATTGCAAGATTTAATGAGCAGAATCGAATTTACAATCTAATCAGAAAACAAACATCAATCAGTGGTAGACATCATGTAGACTGGCGTTCAGAATGTTTATAAAAATATCAATTTTAAATATATTTTTTTTACTTTGACATCATCCTCTTGGTATAATGGTGGTTGCATAATACGAGATTAAATAACATGTTATCTCTGTCTCGTTCTTCGTATTAATGAAAGAAAAGGCATTAGACGAACGATTAATACTAACAGTAGTTGGTGAAATTAGAATTTAAGCTCTCATTGTTACAGGTTTTGGCGTTAAAAAGTATCGTAGTTAAAAGTTAGATCAGTTAGTAAATTAACTGATAGCTTTACAAATATATATGTATTTAATCATCATCATCAGCCTATCGCCGTCCACTGCTGACCTCCATATAGAGATAGACCTCCCTCAATGAGCGCCAACTATCCCGATCTTGGTCAGCCCTCATCCAACCTTTGCCAACCTTCTTCAAATCATCGGTCCATTGTGCCGCAGGACGTTCAACACTACGTTAGCCTAAGCGTGGTCTCCACTCTAACACTTGTCTGCTCCATCGACCGTCCATATTATGTATTTATTATGTATGTACAATGTAAATGGTTTTAACCTAATATGTCCACTAATAATTATAACGGTCGAGCGGGACGTCAGTCGTCCCATGAGATAAGTGGTCCGCCGACCGCCACGGTCGGCCGAGCGGCTGCGCGCGCGCCGAGGTGACAATGTCTCTATTGTCTACGTTTCCTAAACTTTACTGCATGTGTAAATACTAGGACTAACGGTCGAATACTCAAGCCCTGCTTAAATTAGGAGGCTCTCAAGCCAGATGCTGTTCCTTTCATTTCGCCAAGCAGAGAAAGTGTTGCCTGCTGTGATTTAGGGTTTCCTTAACTTTAAGTAGCGTTTAAGAATTCGGCCGTAAAGGTACATAGCGTAGGCGGTAAGCTCTAAGGGTACCTAATACCAATGAGGATTTTTAAATTCGTGACGTCTGACAGCTTTTTGACAAACAGAGACCGTCGGGCTACCAAGCGCTGCCTGGTGACATAAAAAGAATCGAAAATTCTTATTGATCGTTTTTGATACCACTTACGCCACCAGATGACGCTTTGTGTGATTTGGGTCTTTGGCTCAGCCTTAAAATTAGTTGGTTTGGTAAGTAAATCAAGATAAAATTTGTGGCAATAAATGGAAGCTCCAAAGGGAGATCTCTGACCGAGCGAGATGGTATGCTCGGTCAGGCCGAAGCCCACTTGTATGCATTTCAGCTGTTATATATATAGCGCCAAACTGTGAAAACTTCCACAGCGCGATTCAGGATTGTGGGGCTAATTGGGCCGCCCCAAAGTAATATGCATACAAGGACATATGTGCATTATAAAGTACCTAGATCTTAATCCTTCCTGCGAATCCTTTAACGTTGACGTCGGTCAACTCAGAATAATGTAAGAACACGAGTCATCCATTAAATCAAAAGTTCCGAATTGTCAATCGTCCGATTGCGCGATAACGATTATCGGCCGATTACAGACCGTCCGCGCTCCGACACCTCGCCCGACGACCGGCCATCCATCATGTTCGAAATGTTTTTCAAGGTGCTCAAACTTTTTAAATAACATATATATATATATATATATATATATATATATATATATATATATATATATATATCGTAATAATCGTTTGTTAAAAAGAGATTAGACATTACCATCATCAAACTCAGATAGAGCACGAGCATCGATGAAAGAATAAGGAATTAAAATTTTCGTCTTCGGACGCATTCAGTCCACTTATTTGATGTTGCTTGTGTCCATAAGCGAAGATCAAAGGATGTGCGCCAGCACGCTTAGTATGACTTTTGCCTACGAATGAACAGAAAAAATTACAGGTTGCATAAATAAAATAACACACTTTATCAAATTTCGTCGATTCTTCCGTAGACAACTCCTTTCTAACTCCTAACTCCCTAGACACCATACAATTCACGATGTCCGCACGCGTGTTCTGTCGAGGGTCGCCAAATTGGGAATAGTGAGAGTTTGTATGATACAATTAATGGGCGACAAAAGTTTGAGCTACGCTGGGTCTGTGGGCGGTCGCGCGACAACGTCGTCGCGGCAAATTATCGCTAGGCCGATACACGCCGATTATTCCGAGTAATTACACCGACCTCACCGCGACTCGCGAGTCGCGGCGACACGCTCATTGTCTGAAGTATTGCTCTAATTAACATTATTATTTACGATTTTGGCTCATGAGTCTTTTGTTTTGAAAAAATAGTAAAATGGCCATTCCATAAAAAATGTAAATGTTCCAAATTTCCAGTTAAATAAATTCGTGCCGTATGTTTATTTTTGGCTCTATCTACATTACGAAATTTTCATCGACAAATGACAATTCAACTGCTAAACAGAGAGCATTAAATAGCAGCTGTCTAAGATTTTGATTAACTTCTGATAAATACATACACCCTTACTAATAAAAAGATTTACACAATGGATAACTTAAACAACGTTGCTGTCTTTGTCTGCCAAGTGACATTTCCAACGCATCAGACAAAGGCAGCAACGCTGTTTAAGTTATCCGTTGTGTAAATCTTTTTATTAGTAAGGTGGTTAGAAACTATTTCCTACTTAATGCCTCACTAGTAACTAGCTTCCTGAAAAATACAGTCTGTTAACTTCACGTCAACTTCAGGATCACAGCGAAAAAGTGGAGTCGTACTTTAGAAAACCGTATATTATGTTACAATCTAGTTTTTTCCCGCGGCTCCACCCGCGTAAAGACAGTATCCCACGGGAACACTGTACTTTTTCGGTAAAAATGTAGCCTATGTGTTAACCCGAAGCCTAAACTACTACTATACCAAATTTTATCAAAATCCGTTTAGTAGTAACGTGAAAGAGTAACAAACATCCATCCATCTATCTATACATCCATCCTCACAAACTTATACATTTATAATAGTAGTAGAATATGCGACGCATATAACCAACATGTGTAATATGTGAATATGCGTAATGTATATGTTTTGTTTTTAAGGGATTATTAAAATGAGTTTGATAAAGTTAATAATATTATACAAAAGCCAGGGGATAAACAACTAGGTAATTAAAAATATGTCAAAGTTTATACAAAATAAAATTTCACTAACAGCACAGCTATCATCTTATCTCATCTTCAGCTTTTTGTCGTGTCTCGACTTTTATACACTCAAACAAACAAAATCACTCGGAATTCAACCATAAATCCATTTCTATAAGAGCTACTTTCGAGTAATGTGACGGTAATCCTGTTTCTCATGGCGGACATTTTAACAATTTGGTTGCCCGGGAAAGTGTCAGGTATGGTGAGGACCACCAGGTGACAGGTCCAGATGGAGCTGATAACGATAGTTTAAATTACAATTAGTTATAAGAATTTTATACATCAACATGTCGGATGCCGACCTTTCATTATCATGATGCTGTGTTTGTAAAATAAATGTTTATTTTTCTTGTGTCTATAATTCTATACTTGCCAAATGGGCAAGCCGCAAGCACTAACATGTAACCTTTTAGCAAATCTAGCAAATTGGCACTAAAATCTTTTTTAGTATAACGTAAGCTCAACCGTAAGTAGCATAATATTATGACGGATGGGGTCAGTTAGTGAGACAGGACTAGTCTTTGGAATGGATGAAATATATTTTTCTAATATTGTCGGTAAGATATGAAGCAATTTACTAAATCTGCTACGTAGCAGTTCACGTGAATAAAGCACTTTTTGCAGAATAGTATCAACACATATGATTCACAATTTTTTACGACGGTTATATCAATCATACAATGTACAAAAGTACGCTAAGCGCGTATTAAAAACACACCAAAGAGACGCCGACGCGAGTTGTAAAAAAGTTGAAAAAAAACCGACCCAAGTATCAAATAATAAAGTTGGGAGCAAGTAAATTTTGAGGATCGGGTTGCGTTCCTCAACACGGAAAAAACTTATCCCTTTTTTAAGTTCCGTACAAACTCGAATATGACGGCCCGTCAGCGCGCCGCTCTTCAAAAATTTCACTTTACTTTCATTCGAATTTCGAATGCTTATGTTTTTTTAGTTTTGCATAGTACGTGCATAAGACTTGTAAGCTTAGGTCCTTTTTGATTAGCGTTTAATTTCAAATTCTCATTTTGCGAATATGGTCATAGATTATTACATAATGTTTTTTTAAGACGGCTATTATTATATTTAGCGCAGCCACCGAAAAAATATTTTAACTAACAAGGAAGGAAAAATATAAGTTTCTTTTATAACCTATTATATTTTTTACACCAACCAATTACCTGCTTTATTTTAATGCATTAAAATATTCTAACGGCTACTTACTTACGCACTCATCAGGTCTATTTCAGAAATAACTCCAAGCAGGTAACCCAGATGAAAATGATGAAGTTATAACCTACTCTTTACTCCAACCTTTTGATTTGATATAAAATTAATCATTTTTTAACGTACGCATTAGATTATATTTTAGATAAATAAAAAAAGCGGGCAGTTTAAATAAAGAACGCGTCACGTCAAGTGAAACGTCAAACGTGACAGTTTCCGCACGGGCAAACGCCAGCGAGCTCCCGCCTTCTTGGAAGTATAATCTGTCGTGTTCTTAATTGAAGATGTTTTGCGATTCATTTGGGCTTATTAGCCAATTGGTATTTAGTATGTTTATTTTGCGCCGACCATTTTGTGATTAATTGTATCTAGACAAGATTTATCTGACTTTTATCTAGTCGCCCTAGTTCTACTAATTCAACTCTCTAATTCTTTTATCCTTACTAGCTTTATCCCGCGGCTCCGCCCGCGTAAATATAGCGTCGGGTATCCCACGGTTAAAAGTATAAAAAATTCAGTCGTCTAGCCTATTAAGATATATCTACTTAAGTCGTTCATTTATTTTATATGTTCCCAGATTTTCCGCCGAATTATTTGAGTTTATAGCTAATAGTTTTGCATATATTCGAAGCAAAATTCGAAGACAGGTTTTAATTTTATCAACATATATAGGTACGTGATTTTAGTTCATCAAGTATGTAGTACCTACGTCATTCCATTGAATATTTTAATTATGAGTTAACCTTAATATCTATGGTGTTACATGAAATACGCATATTTATCAGCTGATGTAATAATGTTAGACAAGAATTAATGTTAGACAAGAACTGCTCTTTGTATTCGATAAGATTCGAGAATTTAATATAGTCTGTGTTATTTGTATGGTGTATATAAGTACTAGCTTTATCCCGCGGCTCCGCCCGCGTAAATATAGCGTCGGGTATCCCACGGTTATACTGTACTTTTCGGGATAGCCTATGTTTTAATCCAGAGCCTAAACTACTACCTTACAAAATTTCATCGAAGTCAGTTCAGTAGTTTTTGCGTGAAACAGCAACAAACATCCATCCATACATTCATTCATCCATCCATCCTCACAGACTTTCACATTTATAAAAGTAGTAGGATAGAATAATTAGTAATATCTACACTGCTATACATAACGGAATGTAAGGAATTATGTCATGTCTCTTTACATTTTCTTCAAGGTGACTTAACTGTTAAGCCTAGCCTTAACAATATTTGAAGATTTTACGCAGAAAGTGAGTCTAGTTCAGTGAGTTCAGCCAGACAAAATCCCCGGACTTTTTTACATTGACAATATTAATCTAAATATTATGTCCAAATTGCAGGTGTTGTTCGGTTATTATCGATTTTTCGCTCGGGTAATCAAATAGACAAAGACTCAGGACAGACAGACAGTTTTCCACTTATTGTACACAACAAATGGGAGGGAAGAACGAATTATATTTTCAAAATAATTATTCATGGGTAATTGGGTTTCGAGCAGATGACAAGACCGAGGTTTAATGGCATTATTACAATGTCAAATAGGCTGTAATAATAATTGAAGTTTAAGGGCATGCAAATTGCAAGGATAATGGTGGATAATGATATGATAAGTTTATAACTAAGTATTGGAAACTAAAATTTACTATTTTGTAACAGCTAACACTAACTCGAAAAAACTTAATTTTTCGTAAACAACTTAAAAGCTATTTACCACTTGGAAGAAGAATAAGTATTAATGGAAGGAGCTAAAACCGAAGCTGTAAACAGCTATCTATATCACAATTCACAAAACATCAATGGCAAAAACCCATAAGAGTGAAAGAGAAAGCAGATCCATGTCTTTTCGCTTTTATTGAAGATTGTCCTTGTCTTGGTGATCTTTTTACGACGTTAAATGTGGGATAAGGAACGATAATAATAGATCTTTACCTATGAAATTGCCGTTCTGCAGTACTGGCTATTTCAAATCAAAATAATTTTTGTTTGGCTAAGAATTCTAATTTCAAATAAATTTTATTTTAAAAACATGGAATTCTTTTTCCAAAAGTAGTCATTTGTTTATTGATTAGTGTTACTTTTTCATCGCATTTCAATCTTTTTCGTCATCATGGATACGTTAAAAATTCGAGTAATTCTGGAATATGAGTACCGTCGTGGCAGCAACGCGGCACAAGCGGCACGCAACATCAACGACGTTTACAGAGCTAACACTACAAACCAAACCCACCACCTGTTATTGGTTTGCTCGCTTCCGTTCTGGAAATTTCGACCTGAAAAATGAACCTCGCGGTCGTCCGAAGACTTTGGTCGACAATGACGAATTAAAGGCGATTGTGGAAGCTGATGATACACGATCTACGGCTGAATTAGCAGCAGCTTATAACATTAGCGTCAAAAAAATATTGGTCCATTTGCGTCAAATTGGCAAGGTAAAAAAGCTTGACAAATGGGCGCCCCACGAACTCAATGATCGCCAGCGCGAAGTACGCGTCGAGACGTGCCTTGCACTGCTCACAAGACACACAAATAAAGGAATTTTGAACCGAATTGTTACCTACGATGACAAATGGTTTCTGTTTGATAACCGCAAGCGCTTAGCAAGTTGGTTGGATCCTGGTTCAGCACCTAAACAATGCCCTAAACGAAAACTTACCCCTAGAAAAGTGATGGTCACTGTTTGGTGGTCTAGCGCCGGTGTGATTCATCACAGCTTCTTACCAAACGGGGTGAGCATTACTGCAGATGTGTACTGTGAAGAACTGAACACAATGATGGAGAAGCTGGCACATCTCCAACCAGCATTGGTCAATCGCTCGTCTCCGCTGCTCCTGCACGACAACGCGCGACCTCATACTGCACAGCAGACGGTCTCCAAGTTGCAAGAACTGGGGTTGAAAGCTCTCCGTCATCCGCCCTACTCACCAGACCTTGCGCCGACAGACTACTACTTTTTCCAGAATTTGGATAACTTCTTGGCGGGAAAAAAATTCAATACCCGTGAGGTAGTACAAAATGCCTTTGAAGAATTTGTTGCCTCCCGTCCAGCTGATTTCTTTAAGAAGGGCATCAAACTGCCACTGCGTTGGCAAAGATGCATTGATTGCATGGGTGATTACTTCGATTAATACAAATAAAAAATACATGAAAAAAATTCGTTTAAATTTTTTCATACAAAACGGCAATTTCATAGGTAAAGACCTAATATATAGCTTTTTATCTTACTAATAGCCGGATATCTACGCTATAGTTATTAATCTGAGTTTTACCAGTTTTTGTCTTTTAGAAATCATGTTTTAACATGACATTTAACGATTTCTTTATTTCAACAATATACTGCCTCCAGGCTTTACGGAGTAAATAATATGTACCAGTTTCTTTATGCTGTTCTTTGTACGTCTTATGGTTTTGTCGGGGAGTACAAACATATCATCATAAACTAATTGCGCTATGAGGCATCTAATTCGGCACAATGTTGAAACAAGACGGTAATGTTCTTCCCACAGCCGTCGCTTCCAATTGAAAATATGAAATAACTTTGTAAACATATTAGATGGGAAGAACGCGGATTCAATATAGTTGATACTTGTTAAGAAATTTGGTCCTAGAATGTTATAATATCTTACACTACGGTGTCCTTTCAACCTAAGATCGTGAAAGCGACATCTATCATTTATCTGTTAGCATATTGCGTTTATAAACAAACCAGTTTTTAATTTCATTACATAATTGACTAATAGATGTCGCTTTTCCGCAAACCGCCATTAGGGCAATTTATTGAACAAGAGGTTTGGTTAAATTTAATCAGTTATCTTTTGATTTTATTGTTTGATTTATAATGTTATGGTTTTTTTTTGTTCCTATATTCATAAAGTACAACTTATAATTAATATTTTTTGTGTCCGCGTATTTTTATTACCAGGAAGTAAATGTATGGCGACTTAATGATCTCCTTTTATTTTTTGTAAGTTATGCAGATGTCACTCAATTTTAGCTAATATCCTGAAGAACCTAAAAATAATCTCAGCAAAATATCAACCGGTATTGATTAAACATTATACTGTTACATTTTGTAGTAAGAACAACTTCAAAAGTAAGTAGACAACTGCAAGAATCTGAAAAAAGTTAAGATTTTTGCAGTTGTCATGTAACCTTACCATGTTACCTTAATAAATCATATTTAAAAAAATATGTTATTTACTATTGCTCAATATTTTTCTCTAAATAAATATGTACCCAATAAATGATGCAGACGCATATTAATTACAAACTCTCAAGTATCAAGATTATACGATACTAACCGGGAGCCGTCTCCAACCGCGCGTGATAACCAAATAACGTAGATGTGTGTTTAGTGAACTACGAAAATAGGATTTCTTTACACCTCCCCCCGTCTCCCGACCCCCGCCACTACCTGCTCAGGGAGGAGTAGTTACAAGAAAATTAATTTGATGCTTTAAATTGTTTCACATTTAGGTATCTGCATAAATAGTAAAGACGTGTTATGAGATTAGGCGAAATTTTTAGGCGAAAAAATTTCATTAACTACAGATATTCAAAGCTCTGTGGTCAATCACGCCTACCCGAGTCGGGTGTATGACAATGTAGCGTTTTCGTTCTAATTTACAGCAGACCCTTTACATATACATAGCTCTAATATATGGAGAGCTAAGATACATAGAGATGTTGATGATGAAGTCTAAAGAATGTCAATAATCCGAGAAGGTAAAGTCGTTCAACCTTAAATTAATCAGTATTGGGTAAACATTCGCTTTTGATACTGGCAGCTAACAATGGCGTCCATAAAGAATACACACCAACACGCATTGTCCACCTACATTTAGTACACAACAATAGAGTACTATATTGTTGCGCAAGTGTACAAAAGCCGCCGACAACAACGCCGACAAACGCCGACAAATATGCCGACATTTAACGTGGACGGTGATAATCTCAACATCAAAACGGATTTAACTACGAGACTGATATTGGCTGTATAATTCCACAAGATACAACTTGCAAATTTTACTAGTACCGCTCTGTATTTTAGTAGGGTTTTTTAATATAAAAAATATGAAATTTTATATCTTGAATTATTAAATTAATAAAGTTTCGAGTTGTAAACGCCCTCTATTGGGTGGTTTATAAAATAGCTACCCCTTCACGAAAACGAAGGGGATTCTAAAATAAATTATTATTCAAACCCTCTTTCCCTCCTCACCAATCGCGCCATCTATTCATCCACCAGTTTTAAATAAAGCCTAGATTCACCACTAGATGTCTACACTGACACCGTTTCCTCTTTTATTTAAATGGCATTAATATGGCGTCGGCTTAAAGCCATTTGCCAGTGCCAAGTTAAAAAGGCGGGAAATAGAATTTTCGTTTCAACTTTCAACACCGTATTCCTAAATCGTCAAGTCTAAAGTCTAGTCAAAGTCCAAATAGATAGTCAGTGCAGTCAATGAGTCAAGTCAGTCGATTCAGTTTCAGATTCAGAAGTTTTGGAGGGAACACAAAATAGCACGTTTTTTGAAGTTGTATCACTTGCCCACACTTGTGCACGTTAACGAATATTTAATGGTTAATATTCTACCAATATTACACATTAAGAACCGAAATAATACAAATTTATGAAAGAAATACAAAATCCACAACATCACCTATTGAATTCCCCGGCAAAAAACTCCACCATTTCCTATTTGACTTAGCGGATACTTCATATTCTTGCTACGATGTGATAGAGTCATTTTTCGGCACGAACAATAACTAACAAATCACCAGAAGGTCGATTCTACTAATCAAATCCTGCAATAATACAGTCACGATCCAGTACCGATATGTTTAAACTGCAACTTTGATTGGTCCAAACTCCAAAAATCAGTTTATGATATCAAGACGATTGATTTTTAATTCAATAAAAGTAAATAATTTTATCTTCTTGAAAGTGTAAGTAAATTACGAGAATCGGTGTTCAAGCTTCAAATAAAACCGGCGTGAAATAACGCTTGCTTGTTTCGCTTTCGTGGGTACCAGAGGTCTAAGGAAGAGCGGTTTATGACGACAACGCTCATGTAACTCCCAGTGCTGTGGGTGTCCAATATCCATGGGCGGCGGTTAATCACTTAATTTCAGTCGATATTTCAGCCATGAGGTGTTCTTATTTCATAACAATCACTGAGCATCTGGGCGTGGGGTTCCTACCACTCCATTTCTATCGGCTTCACTTACCTTACCTCATCCAAATCAACCAGCCTTCGCTACTGCTTATCATTATTTTGTTGTATACCCTGGTCACGTTTTTGGAGGAATGTGGGGGTTAGGACGAGGTTAAGTAAAGGGTCTGAAAGTTGAAGCTGTAACGAGGTACTATGATCTTGGATTTTGGGACTTTTTAATACCAAGGGCTGTGGGTATGACCTGCTTAGAGAATTTATAAGGGAGAATTTTTAGATTAAAACTAACCTTTCAGTCAGTAAGAATAGTTGCCTGAGATGATAATTAATTTGTCATAGCTTTGTCTACTTTAGCAATTATTACGTATTTGCAGTGTTTTGCTGTGGTGAAAAAACTCACAAAATAAGTAGTTAAGTACAGTACAGTCTTATTACGTCACAAAATAATCCTCTTTTAAAATAAATATAAATAGTAGGTCGACTCTGAAAATTAAATCTTACAATAAAGCAATTTGGATGCAGTCTCGATATTTTAACGTTATTTTAAGATAACGCGTTTAGATTGGTCCAAATTCCAAAAATCAGTTTATGAAACTATGACGATTAATTTATAATTCGTTGACATTAAATTGAAAGTCAAAGTTAAATACGGGAATTGGGTTGGACGAACAATGAACATTATTGTCATTAGTAAAAAATAACTAATAAAAATATTCCTAGTGAAGCAATCTCAAGATAAAATTGTCACACTGTCCGATCATTAGACAACAATTATTACAAAGAAGAAACAAATAAAAACAGATCGAACACAACAATATACTACCCCATCTCGCCCTTGGCTTACCGCGGGGGCCGGCCCTCTTTATAAATAGTGTTGTGCTACGCCACACCGGTTGTCGATAAATGTGGCTACAAACAACTTTGACCTTTAACGCTCTTTGAAGTGGACGGGTATATAAATTGTAAAAAAATATAGAGAAAAAAATGAGAAAAAATAGAGCATAAACAGAGCTATGCAGATGTTATAATTTCATATTCTTTTTATTAGGTCTTTACCTATGAAATTGCCTTTTTTTATGAAAAAATTTAAACGATTTTTTTTCATGTATTTTTTATTTGTATTAATCTAAGTAATCACCCATGCAATAAATGCATCTTTGCCAACGCAGTGGCAGTTTGATGCCCTTCTTAAAGAAATCAGCTGGACGGGAGGCAACAAATTCTTCAAAGGCCTCTATACTATTATAATATACTAAATATTGAAATACTGCCTCTCGGGTATTGAATTTTTTTCCCGCCAAGAAGTTATCCAAATTATGGAAAAAGTAGTAGTCTGTAGGCGCAAGGTCTGGTGAGTAGGGCGGATGGCGGAGAGCAACAACCCCAGTTCTTGCAACTTGGAGACCGTCTGCTGTGCAGTAAGTTTTCATTCAGGGCATTGTTTAGGTGCTGAACCAGGATCCAACCAACTTGCTGAGCGCTTGCGGCTATCAAACAGAATCCATTTTTCATCGCAGGTAACATGCGGTTCAAAATTCCTTCATTTGTGTGTCTGTTGAGTAGTGCAAGGCACGTCTCGACGCGTACTTCGCGCTGGCGATCATTGAGTTCGTGGGGCACACATTTGTCAAGCTTTTTTACCTTGCCAATTTGACGCAAATGGACCAATATTGTTTTGACTCTAACGTCTAAAGCGGCTGCTAATTCATCCGTAGATTGTGTATCATCAGCTTCCACAATCGCTTTTAATTCGTCATTGTCGACCAAAGTCTTCGGACGACCGCGAGGTTCATTTTTCAGGTCGAAATTTCCAGAACGGAAGCGAGCAAACCAATAACAGGTGGTGCGTTGGTTTGTAGTGTTAGCTCCGTAAACGTCGTTGATGTTGCGTGCCGCTTGTGCCGCGTTGCTGCCACGACGGTACTCGTATTCCATAATTACTCGAATTTTTAAAGTATCCATGATGACGAAAAAGATTGAAATGCGATGAAAATGTAACACTAATCAATAAACAAATGACTACTTTTGGAAAAAGAATTCCATGTTTTTAAAATAAAATTAATCTGAAATTAGAATTCTTAGCCAAACAAAAATTATTTTGATTTGAAATGGCCAGTACTGCAGAACGGCAATTTTATAGGTGCACTGTGCACTGTGGCTATGCACACTTTTATATAATATATAAAAGTGTCTTTGTCTCTCTAAAACTCTATAACGGCTGTACCGATTGCGGAAGTTCTGGGAAGGTATAAATGGTAAGAAATATTGAAAAATTGCGAGGGAAATACTAAAAACGACAATGTAATTGAAGTGTCACTTGACTGTCAAATATTTATAGGTGAATTCAGTTTATTTGTTTGGTTGGCAAAACAGCTATTAGATTTCAGAAAAATCGGCCAGTAATTGTATGTAGTTTTTGGTGTTAAAACTGCTGGTTTGTGTAGGTAGGTAGGTGTAGATTGTAGGTGTACTTATTTATTTATTCCGGCTTATAGTTAAGACAATACAACATATTATTGTATCGGGCTCGGGGTCATTCTATATCAATACTTTTAAAACAATTAGATTGTTTGGAAATATGTTTATGGAAAGCTAAAAATGATTAGTAGGTAATATAAAATAACGTGGTTTCAACCGTATTGCTATAAATTTAACGTCATAAGTCCGTGCAAGAATATTACAATATTGCACACATTAATTATGTGAGTAAGGCTAGGACTATATGATCCGGAAACCGGCGGGCCCGGGAATACAAATGTCGAGTGAAATGTCATTTAAGACAGCTCGACACTCGACACTTCGATTTTCAACAATATTGTATTAGCGCAGAGTTTTAACTTCAGTGCTCTGAATTTTCCTGTGGCCGCTGGATTCCGGATCATAAGTCCCAGCCTAACTGGGTTAAATAATAGTCACCTCATAAGAATATCTCTATTTCACCTAGAAGAATACAGAAAATCCATTCATTGTTTGTGAACAGTTAAAGTAGGTTTCCCATGCATAATATCTAGTTCTTTTCATATTAATGTCATTCTAAAATCTAACTCATTCAGCATACAAATTTATTTAAAAAATAAATTGCGCTTTCTGTATCTAGATAATTTCTAAAACTAAACTTATATCAGGGTCTACACATACAATTATAAATTAGCCCATTTCATTCACAATATGGGCTACTTCAAACAGCGTAAAGAAGTTACTGTCGGTCTATAATAGGCGAGTGTTTGGCTTCACTTCAATAATAATGAAGAATCGTTGCTCTCAATTTCGTTAGTACTACCGTAAACCTTAAAAAATCTCTTTATCTCGCGGTAATTATTATATATATTTTTTTTTTCCAGGATAAAAAGCGATCCGAATGTACCTAGGTTAGAAACTAAGTTCAAGTTTCGTTAAAATTGTTTAAAGCACGAAAGCGTAACAAACATACATGCATATATCCACCTATATTTAAAACTTCCTCCTCCTTGACTTTGTACGTAAAGGTCATATTCGCGTGCACCCCAAAATCGGTTTTAAAGAGTGTCCCCTCACTGAGGAGTTGCGGGACGATTCTGATCCCCGATACAATTACAGCCTGTGTGTAGACTCGTTATTGCACAATTTTCTCAACACTCCTCCACAATCGGACGGTGATCAGTCAACAATGACCCCTATTGCCACCCCCGAAGGACCTCGTTGGTGTGTCAGCCGCATCCCCCAAACTTTCACCTCTTTCAATAGGAGTTTAAACCTAAATACCTTGTGTAGGAACGCTTTCACTTTTCAGGAATTATTTTCAAGAGTCCATTGTAAATTGAACTTAATTAGATTGCGTACAGGGTGTACATTTGTGACGAAGCGAAGTTTTTCCGAAGGCGGTAGGCTTAAAACTCTCGAAACCAATTCTAGAGGGTTCCAAATGCTTAAACCCTCAGACAATGGATGGAACAATTCGATATTTAGCCGATTATAAACGTTCAACGTAATGCTCTTAGCGAACTGTGATTTTTGTCTCAAGGAATCGCTTGTGAAGTGCGAATATAATAGACTGAAAAGCGTCTGTTCTGCGTTAAACTGTATTAGTTTCAAAAAAAACTTTGGTGTAAAAGTTAAGGGTTGTGAGATGATCCGAAAGACCTCTAGAACTAAGATACTGCGCTAGTGACATTGAAAATTGGAAACTGTAACCGACCTACGTCCAGCAGTGTACGTCTAACGCTTGAAAGGAAGATAAAAAGTTGGAAATATAATTTTTCCTACAATTACATATTACACTATCATACATGTAGATTTATTGCTAGTCATAGGAAAGAGCAATTAGGTAGATGGGTTGCTCTTAGTACCAAATGAGAACTAAGTGGTAATAAACAAATTTTAAAAAATTATTAACCCCCGAATTGTCACGCAGCGAGCGAGCTGATGGTGATGAAATATAGCTTAGAATACCCTCGATCATATTAGCTTACAATAGAAACTAGATCAAAATCGGTTCATTCGTTTGGAAGCTACTATGCCACGGACAGACACACAGACACGTCAAACTTATGTTTTCGTCGGGGATTAAAAAGGAGAACCACAATTGTAACTTAATAGGAATTTTGCTCCTCTGCCTATTTTCTTATTAGTAACGGGGTTTTTTGATAAAATACTAATGCACGTAAATTCTCTTTATGTTATGTATTTTAATCTTATTCTCTTTGGTTTTGTTTTAATTTCTGTACAATTAGAAGAGTACAAATATATCAAATAAGTTGTAGTATTGTTTATTAAGCTAGGAATTGTATTTTTTTACAGAAGCTTAGAATAATTAAAAGTTAAATTTTCCGCTCATTATTAGTTCTTTGATTTCAATGTAATATTGTAACTAACCTCTACACAAGTCTTTTCTTCGATCAATACATTATCAATTGACCAGCAACGGATTGGGCAGCCGTTTTTATGGTAATTTAGTAACCGCGTTAGAAGCTGCGCGCACGCCGCACGCCGCACGATCGTGCAGGCGCGTAATGAGGTGAGAAATGCTCACCACCCTGTATAATGTTTAGATACACACGCGATCGATATGGAAAAATGAAAAAAATCTTACATGGCTGGGCCTTTAGTCAAGATGCATTCGATTATTTTGACGGCGAAGTTCGAAAACTAAATGTATGGGGTTTAACATAACGCATCGCAAGCGAAATGTCACGATGATTTACCTCAAATCCCATACATTTTTGATTTCAAAGTTCGCCATCGAAATTATTGAATGCATCTTGACGAAGGCCTAGATTTTTCAAATGAGGGTTTTTAAATTCGTGACATCTGACAGCAGACAGCTGTCAGATGTCACGAATTTCACACGACAAGAACCGACGGCTACCAAGCGCCGCCTGGTGACAGAAAAATTCTTATTGACCGTTTTTGATACCACTAACGCCACCAGATAACGCTTTGTGTGCATTGGGTCTGCCCCCTAACGGCAGAAAAAATATCAAACACCCTTATTAATACCAATAAATATATCGTTTCATTGTTCGGCGAACTGCGACTGAATAACGTTATTTTTGTTCCTACGTAGCGTGGTTTGTACCTGTCTATATAATTTTTAATCACTACATACTTTATTTTGTTTTCATTCTCGCCTATTATATTAAAGTAAATACTACGATTATATTAGTATAGCTACGTATAATTTTTAATTTTATTTATTTACTCATACCGCACTTTTGACTAGCTGGAATCTTATATTTTTATATAAATACTTTTACGATTCTCCAATTAAACGGAAACACAATCTACAATCAAAGATCTGGTCTCGCTCGCTCGACTAGATGACGCACTGCCTAATAAAAACAGCTTCGTAAATGAGGCGACTCATTATTGTAGTATGTAAAGTGACAATTGAATTAAATGTGACAAATTCTAGTGTGTGTGAAAAATTGTGATGCCAGCTACTCAACTTTTGCCCGATTTAATGGGAAAAATATCTTGTGCTGTGGTCTATTAGTTAAGTTATTGGTTATAAATGTAGCTGAGAAAAGACTTAAAAACTAGCAACTAGCAGCGGCTCCGCCCGCCTAAATACAGTATCACACAAGAACACTGTACTTTTAACATTCACATTTATAATTATAGTAGTAGGATAGTAAGTAGGATTAAAAATTAATTAAAAGCAAATGTACATATTAATAATATATTATTCTTATGCGCTTCTTCTTCAGAAAAATTTTAGGTATGTAAATGAATGAATAGGACTCATTTTTATTAGGGTTTCGTAATACTCAAGGAACCCTTATAGTTTTTGTTATAGTCAAGACAGAATAACGTGTGTCCAGGCAGCTAGTACGATAATAATATTACACATAATATATTTAACTGTAACGTTTCATAATATATTTTTTTCATATTTTTCGACCTATGCTCCTTGCGAATAGTTATTTAGTTCCATGGGTAGAATCGTAATAACTTGATTAGATAAATGAAATAGGATATTTTATTGTCATTAAGTTTAATAATAAATTCACATCATAAAAATATGGGAACTTGATTCTTGCATACGCGGCAACACTAAAGGCGTTTTAAGTTCATGTAATTTTATGTTGAAATTTCGAATGTGATGTGATGTGATCCCAGTGTCCTTCTTATTTCTGCTCCAATTATTTTTACATAGTTTTACTACGCAACACGCAACTTGGCATTATTTTTTCGATTTTAACTAAAATTAAATAAAATATTCGGCATGTACATCTGTCATAAAGCTTTCAATATGACTGGCTCGGGTAAGCCGACCTCAGCTGAGTATTTATTGCAGTATTTGACAAGCACGTCAGCTCGGTCTGGTAGAGCAGCCAGCGAGACCAAAGATTAGTCTATGTCTTCAATAGAAAAAATTTAAGAAAAAATGTTGATCTACCGCATTCTATTTCATAAAACAATATTTTGCAATTTGTCTAGCAGGTATGTGAGGTGTAAAAAATAGATTAAAAAAATTACTACTCGCAAAACAACAACAAAAATGTTACAATTAAAATAGTTTTGTGTGCAAAACATAATAAATATTTTTTTTACACTGATTTCAAAACTAAGGATGGGCTATGACGTACATTTGACTGAAAATCTTCATACAACAATAAATTACGCCATCTTGATTTCAGAAGATTTTGTCAATAATATTCGGATTTCGGACATATTAAACTGCGGAAAGCTAACGACATTTTCACAAGTATCAAACCTCGACTGGCCCAAACAAACCCAAAAGTGGGGCAGTGTGGACACTTTTTGCCTCGACATGCCTAGTCTATAATATATAGGTATATTATAGACTAGGCACATTTGACGTTTGTTTTAGCTCAAATGCACATGTACTTTTCAATTGACACAATATTATTACACAATATTATAAAAAAATAAATGTCAACACAATGGGATACAAAAGATAAAACTCGTAGTTAAGAACTGCACAAAAAATATAATTTAAAATGTTGAAAAACATTATATTATTCAGAAAAGGGAAAATGAAATGCGATCACCGTCGGGAAAATGCCGACGGTGTTTTGCCGACGGTAACGCAGCCATTCCCCCCTCCACCAATCACAGCGCAGAGCCCGCCCAGCGGGGAAAACCGTGCGACAGAGACGGAGGACGTGCGTATTCACATGCGTGCGGGGCGGGGGGCATACATGCATCGTTCGATTATTTTCGTGTAATTTATTAAGAAGTCGCTTAAAAACGAGTATTTTATTTCATTATGAAAAAAAAAAAATTAAAATTTCGATCGCCGAAATAATGTTTTTGATTTTATTATTGCAATATTGCAGTGTGAGAATTTACAAGTGTGGGTGAGGGGTGCCTACCCTTGGACGTTTTTAAATGAAATGTCCTTTACATTTTCCTCAATATTCAAAACCGCACATTAAAATATTTTGAGATTTCATATCTCTCGCTGTTTTAACGGCATACTTAGGATATTGAAATTTGTAAGTTCTACATTTTATCTCCAACATTTTAACTCGGGACTTTTTTGTTACTTCGACGAATTAAATTTATTTACCAACAGCGTAGAAAAAACTTTTTAATATTTTGATTTATAAAATTATAAAATGTAATTCAGTAATCTTTATCTCAGGGTCAAAAGGTATTATTATCTGCGTAATAACAAACAATTTTCTACTTTCAATATTTTTCAACACCATTTATAAGCTTTCTGAAAATTATGACAAATTGTACTTTTAACCTTCAGGCTATTTCATAACCTAAATAAAATTAAATAAAGTTTCATAACGTAGTGTTTTTCGAGACAATATTATAATATTGAATATTCCCCCCCATAATTAGCCGGTGCAGGATTATGTATTCAGCTCTTTGTTTACAGAGGGTACATATAATTACAGGTTATAATATTAACGAAGTGAAGCAACAGTAGTCGGACTACGAGTATGACGGGGTATATAAGGCTCTCTCTGAAGTAGTAAATTGGTTTAGTACTAATAATCTGCTTCTTAATGCATCACGTTTAGCTTACCAAATGTGAGGCATGCACAAACCAACATGCTATTGAATGATGCTAATCTTGACCTTGTGGACTCAACAGTATTTATAGGTATAACATTCGATTCTAAGTTACAGTGGGGTCCACATGTTGCTAACCTAGCGAATAGTCTCCGTTCTTCAGCATTTGCAGTAAGAAAAATTAGACAAATTTCTGACGAAGCATCGGCGCGGTTAGTTTATTTAAGTTATTTCCATAGCAGAATCGCCTATGGTATCGTTTTATGGGGTAAAGCCACCGACATTGATTCTATCTTTGGGCTGCAGAAGCGAGCGATTAGATCTACTTATAAGATGTCCCCAAATGCCTCCCTAGGAGAAAACTTTTAAGAAATAGGGATACTGACTGTGCTTACACCCTCGATACATTTTTGATAATGTATTTTTGATTATGTATGTAAAAAAATATAGTAATGACTTTAATAAAAAAATGTGACTGACCAACACAACATAAATACTAGGAATAAGCACAAACTGGCTGTACCAGTGACTAGAGTCAGTAAAATATGCAACTCTTTCCAAGGTCAGTGTATACGTTTCTATACTAAACTCCTAGAAAATTACAAAAATTTGTCAATAAATAAATTTAAAAAAGTAGTTAAAATACATTTGTGTGCCAAAGGTTATTATAAAGTTAAAGATTTCATGGAAGATAGCACATCCTGGGAATAAGATGACCCTATGAGGCTATTTCATTTTACTAACTATAAACAATGTATATATACATTGTTTATATATACATAAATAAATATGAGTCTACAATATATTAATCTTTTTTTTTTATTACATATTTTTTTGTTTTTGTTGAATTGTATAATACATTTTTTTTTAAAGAACAATTTTGGCTATCCTTTTTACTAAAAGGGGTATCCTTTACGCGCGAGTTTCTTACAGCGGTTCTTCTCGCCGGGCCTAACCCGTAACCTAAACCTAAAGGTTAGGTTACGGGTTTTCTTTGTTTATCGTTCAGAAAACAAAACCTTGTTTTTTATTAATAAAAGTTTTTTTATTTTTTTATTTATTGATTTACTTTATGGCCTACGTAGGTAGGTACTTATCTACATCATATTTATTAGGCAAGTTATATTCGTTAGAAGTAAACTTAGGTATATAATGGTTATTTAAATTATGGTTGGAGTCCGATAGTCACGCGGTAAATATTTGAAATTAAAAAAAAACCAAGGTGTGCGTAGTCCGTAGTTGCACCTTGTACGGCATATGCCAAAAGTCATTCGTAAATTTTTCATACTTAAATTATTTTACAATTTACTGCTTTATTATATTGTCTTGTAGGTAATTTAGAAACAAAACAGTTAGTTTTTTGTAAAAACGAACTAATTAGGAATCAAAATAGTTAAGATATTATGTGGACGAAGTCAAAAACATAAAACATAACAGGAAGTCAACTTCTGAAGCTTCAACAATATCAAATTTAATATCTTCAATTCTTTTTATGGACCGAAAAGAATTAGGTACTATATTCTAACATTATTGACCCGCGCTAGCTTAATTGGTCGTATTATTTCGCAAAAAAATGTTATCTTGATTGCATTCAAACTTTTAACCCATGTAAAAAGTTCAATTTCACGAACAATGGGGTATTATTTGTCTACAACGTGAATTTTCGCGTAAGAGGATATGTGCGCGGTTTGCGGAAGACACCGCGAGTCCGCCGCATCTAATCTGTAATCTATCGGTGAAAAGAATTCTCATCCTTTTTTAATGCAACATACGCAGTGTAAGGGAAGAGCTTACGCGAGTTTCAGGTAGAGTATGGTTTGGTAGAGTCGCGTAGGCTGTAGTTTATAGAACAATGTGACATTTGGCAATTGAAATGGTGCGTTTATACGGGCAATTTTTGAGCAATAATTGCCCGGCAACAAGGATTGATTAATCTGGAGCAATTCGGTAATTATTACGACAATATTGCTTCTAGTTGCTCCATATTTTCAATATTGCTCAATGTCACTGATACGAATTGCCGATTTTTTTCAACTGAATTGCTCGCGTATGAAAGTATTGTATAGGTTCTTTGAGTTTCTCCTTATCGCTCAATATTGTAGTTGCGAAACATATTCCCAAATTTACGCTTGTTGCCGTTGCCGTAAATTGCTTGAAATTTCGGCACGTTGCGTCGCAATCGACCATAATTGCTAATAATTGATCAATTTTTGATGCCCGTGTAAGCGCACCTTAAGGTAACTGAACAAACATATTTTAGAAACGTTTGTTATCGGTAAAAATTACACCCAAAATCATAAACCGCTGTGTCCCATCGCTTTCACCGTCGAATCTATCGGCATGCACAAAGCATTCGTTACTTAGAGCGGGATGTTGTGAGCGGCCAGTGATGCGTGTAAGGTGCTGCAGCTGGCCCAGCCATCGGGCTCAGCCGTCACAACACTAGCTGTTCCAATTTCAAATATTATTGCAATTATTTTCGGTGCAATTATAATATCGCGCCTGCTGTTGTCTTTGGATTTGTTCTACAAGTATTTATAAATTAGACCTTTGTAGAGGCTGTTTCTAATTTATTCTTATTGTTCGCAAGAGGATGTTAATTTCTGTTTAGTTGGCATTAATTAATTTTAGGCAGGTACATCGTACACGTACCTATATTATAAAATGTTTTCTATCTGTCAGAATTCACTTATGTGTTATATGTATACCTAAACAATATTTTATTAATTTATCTTATTGTTGTTATTTAACATTTTATCTTATATATTTATATCGCAGGTGGAAATTACATAATATACCCATTATACTATTTTCTATTATAAAAAGGCTTTGATAAAAGTCTTAAACATTGATATACATCGTACAATACGTCCAATGTTACCCAACGAAGAAAACAATCCCTTACAAACAGAATAAATGTAGCGATGCGTACATTAGCGCCATTCAGACGATCTTTAGGAGCAAATAAAAAAATATAAAGAAAATAACAGGGATATCTAGATGCCCCGCTGCGGTATACCCATTGTTCTTGCACAAATACTTTCTTACGCGAAAAAAATTACATCCATTGTGGAAAACGATTTTTGATGGTTGACTTGAATCGAAAATTCTTTTGTAAACATTGGTCCTTTTGACCCTGATAAAAAGTAACGACTCAATCGGCGTAACAGGGCGGGACGAATAGCGTGACATGAAATCGCGATATCACAATAAGTATGAGCGAGCGTGAAATTAGCGTAGTGTAATGAGCGAGCGAGCCGAGCGTGACGGCCGCGTGTTGCCTTTGTCGCTGTGCAGCGTGCGAAAGTTTTTGTTGGTTCTTGCTTGTATATCACTTATGATTAGATTGATTGCCCAATATACACGGGCGGAGGCATTATTGCCGAATTTGGATGATTTGGGAATTTTACGATTTGTATCTGTCGAACTCTACTTTTTGTGAGTTACAACACTGTCGAGTGTCACTTGTCTTTTTATTTGTGTAAGAACACACTCAAAAACTTTTCAATACTTACGGTTTTTTGCAACGGTATCTATAGTTTCATATAGTAGTAAAACTTTCAAACCATTTATACCATAAAATCTTGATCGTTGATAAAGCATTAAATACGTTTAGTGCGTTGTAATCCAGAATTTTCGTAAGCGTTAAATTTTACTGGAATTTCTGCTTAGTTAACAATCGGTGGGTAATCTCTGAGAGTCGTGAACATGGCCAGGGATACTGGGTTCATAAAAGCTAACCGCGCTTTACGAGCCACGCTTCAGTGGCATATCTTGAACTCTACATAGTAAACTCTATATACAGCTTGATATTAAAATACCAGTTTGGAAATTTTCATAACCTTTTAGAAGCTAAATATTGATCTCCTTTATTATTATTACAGTTACTTAGCTTAGGTATAATTTGTCTTACTTGCCTACTGGTTACTACCTATATTAAATATTGCTTATTTTTAGCTATCTGCTTAATTTCATTTTGTAACTTAAAAAACATCAATAAGTAATGAAATCGGTAGCTATTTTAATTTATATACTTACGTTACTTACTAAAACAAGCTATACTTAACGGTAAAGAACTCTTCATTTGCACCTTATTACAGAATAAATTGCAAATGTAGATTCTACCTACACCTACAGTTACAGGTTGCTTATTTTATTTCGATGTTATTTTAAGGTCAAAGCTAATAATGAAGTTTATAAATTGTAGAGACAGGGCTTCGTATTGCAATTTTATTTTTAGTCTTTAGATAATTTAATTATGCATCACATTTCATTTTTACTAGGTGCTACACCTAATGCTACACCTAGGTGCAATGATGGATAAATTTAGGTGTTTACACAAATAGTTCATAATTTCATTAGACTTTGATTCCAAATAAAACCAAAAGCCACTCACAAGTTTAGAATTTTTAAAGTCGGTATAATCGAGTTTAGGTATTGAAATGGCGGTGCAAACGCAGAGCCAGTCCTTATGACGTAAAACTAAACCGAGAACGTCCCGAAACTTTTCTATTCGAAAACTTGAAAACCAAATTCGAACATCGAATCATACAACATGCTTCCAACGATCCGTGCACCTGTGGGCGTGCGTACGCACGCCGCACGGTGCGTCTGTGTGCGATGCCGTGCCACCCCGGGGTGATACGGCCCCTAGGCCCCGCCCCTCCGATGCTCACACGGCTGACTTGGAATCAGATGGTTCGGCCAGTCGTAAGCGAGCCGTGACATCGAGAACGCTTCGCAGCTCCCGAACGGCCTCAGATACTTAGGGCATTCGATGATTACGCGCAACACTGACCATTATACGTTAGAAACTTGTCAAATTAAAGAACACGCGCTACCGGGCGCCACTGAACTGTGATTGTTTTTGTGTTTGAGTGTTTTGGACTGTGAGTGTACCGACGCGGCGAATTAGGTACGTCGATTTTGCGGATTACTAGTTTTCCGGGATTATCCCTGTTTGTTTGGATCGACTCTACCGTAGAGTCACTACGACTCTCCAAGACAATAAAAAGGATATGTTTATATTGCATCGATACTTATAGATTACCTACCTGTTTTTATTACTCAAGTATTTAGCCACTTTATCAACCGTCAAACACCCAATATACATACTCTATCACGAACATGATATCTTAGTTCTACTAAAAATTTTACAAGAAAAAAGCAGTAAATATATACTATACTAACAATAAGAAATATTTTTATAAAATTTAAATGAATAGGTAACTAATCAGATGTAAAACGTAAATATGTATATTAGCATCCTGATTATCTATTAAAAGCATATAAAAAAGTATTAAATCATTGGCATAATAAACATTCAGCCAATTAAGTCTTACAATAGGTAACAAACAACTTTTATTTTTACGCCTACCTTCAATTACCATATTTCAATGATAATAATTCTAGAGATTTCTTCAATTAATTAAACATTATAAATAAAACCTTAAATACTTTTTGCTAAGTTTTTATCTTCACTAATATTGTACAATGTTTTGTTATTATTTTATTTAGGTTTTATCTAATACCTACGCTATTAAAAATAAGTATAATACTTAGTTTGCCAGAGCCCCTAACACCTAGTGCCCGGTTTCTGAGGATTTAGGCGGTAGCTTAACTATTCAATAGCTCTTTTGATTGAATGACACAAACGCAACTAATCAAAAGTGCTATAGAATAGATAAACTACGGACAAAAACCCCAAAAACCGGCCATAGTTGCTGTACATTTTCTTGATAAAAAGTATTCCTAATTACCAAAAAAACTATGCCTGCAACAAAAACAATAATGGCTTTTTCTTATTATTTAAAAATATTTATAAACTTAAGTAAACAAAAATGTAAACGATAAAAATGCTATATTTATTTTTATTTATACGCCTATAGAATTTTTGTAATCAATCTATTATATCTAATAAAATACATATATGATAATCTTTTTTACAGAGTACTAAAAATAATTACAATGTCTAAAACGTTTATAATCCAACATCAGTAGAGAATGTATATTGATAACATTTTTTGCATAATTTGGAACAGGTAGAGTCGGACTCTATGTAATGTGATATTTTGTTTGGCTAATGCGGGTTTATCTCAAATTGGGATCAAATGATTTCACCCAGACTATTGTTGAAGATAATTTTAAATAGTAAACATTGTGCTCTATTGTTGTTGGCAACATTTTGATTTTTGCAATGCGATACTTTTTTAATTTATCTCAAGGCACGCTTTCAAAAGCCGACTTAAAAAAACTGTACGTTCTTTAATCAATATATATTATCTTATATTGAATCCTTTTCAATGTAAATAAAAATTTATTACGCATTAAAATTATCAATCGAATAACAGTAAAATTATAATACGTAATAAATTTTATTTATAATACGTATAATATAATGAATAAAAAAAATGAGTATTTTTTAAATGAGTAACAAATTATTTTTTTCATTTTATTGCATTTTAATCAAAAATAATGTTATTATTACCTAAACATACCATAATTAAAATAAAACAACAAGAAACAAAAGTGTAGATATTTTTTGTTCTAAACGACTAATTAAATGTAAGCATTTGTTTCAATCTTTGATAGACTAAATAACAAGAATTTTTAAAACAACTAAAAAATAAAAGGCGCATCACATTTAACTGAATTAGGATTTCAGGTCTCAATATAGGTGGGAATAAATATTGAAAACATTGACCAAAAAAAAACTTAAAAAGCTATTATAGGATTTATACACATTATTAATCGCGCTATTTTTAGGATTAAAAAAATATAATTAGTTACTTCTACAAAAAATAATAATAGCAGAACGTTTCACATCGTCCCACGTCACTGTCAAGCATTGTGTGCTCAAGTATCGTTTACCGCAGAAATTATTCGCCGACAATACACCGAGAGATCTCTATTTAACAAATTTACAAATTTCGGCCCCGGGTGCCTTTACAATATCTTTTGAGATCAGGTACTAGCGTCATGAGTTATTGCATATTGATTTGTAGCCCTACTTTTGGTAGGGTTCCATGTTGTTATTGGAGACTTTGTGTCCAGTTCTTAGTTTTACATGAACGTATTTTTATTAAGAAATATTTTAGTTACATAGTAT
Organism: Phengaris alcon alcon; assembly: GCA_037179445.1. NCBI lineage: Eukaryota > Metazoa > Arthropoda > Insecta > Lepidoptera > Lycaenidae > Phengaris > Phengaris alcon. The sequence goes on from JAYRCH010000059.1 coordinate 1,284,507, forward strand.
AAAAAGCTCTACTAGATCTTTAAAATAATTTAATAAAGGAGTTTATTAAGTTGTGTCACTAAAAATAAAATAACCAGAAACCCTACACGTAGGTATATTTTTACAAAGAAGGAATTAACTTTTTATCATTCACGCATATTCATTTATCATACAGCTTAAATAAATAACCATAAAATAAGCATTAAAACTACTCAATGCTCCTAAAATTTATCAATAAACCTCTCTTTCAACTAATTCATTTAAAAAAAAAACAAACCTTGAATGGTTGTTTTTTGACCCACTGTGTCACTTAACAGAAAGTTAACATCGTAAAATCAATAAATCCGAATTTGATGCCGACAAAGTCGCCATTCAGTGTCATTATTTATACCCGTAGCAGTTGGAGTGTTGACATCACCATTATACAACATCTCAGGGGTGCAGATTCGATTTTTTCATCTATTAATGACATATTTCTCACAATAGAGACATAACCATTGACGTACTGCACATTGTCATTACACGGTGCTAAATGCGATTCGGCTTCGGCACCGACAAGCGTTTGTGACAAAATTTCTATTCCATTTTCAAAAAAAGTTACAAAAAAATGATGTGTGAATATTTTTTTTTCAATATAGGCAACTTTTATTTTCGGCTAGTGATTTAATTTATATACGATTGTTTTTAATACAAGCACTTTTATTTTTGGCCACTGACATAATTTATGTATGAAATGTAGAGCCCAATTACTTATAGCAGTAATCTTCTTAAATTCCAGAAACGCCTCCAGTGTTACGGAGTTTGTGGATAAAAATAATAATATGATATAATCCTTGATGGACTCTGAACACCTCGGTCTCAATAACCATGGCCTCACCCTTCCGACGATGAGGCTTAATCAGGATTAAGATAGAGCCTTTTTAAAGTAAAAAGCTTTCAATGTATCTCGCTTATTATATTTTTATTTTTCGTCGGCTTTATTCCTTTGAGCTTATTGTCTATACGTATAAACCTCTTTAGAATTTGAAAATGTGAGTTTTGGATTTAGAAATTGCACATGAACCAGATTATGTTTTGTTTGTAAATATCTATATAGCAGGTACCTTAAAATAACTATTTTTAAGTGATACTAACTGCAACCATTTTGAAGAACACAAATCGTTTTTGCTTCTATGGTAGATAATTCGGCTCCTTTCCATCTGGCCACTTTCCTATCTCGTAACTCGTATTACAAATCGGCGTGTCGTTAGTCGTTACCTTTTTATCCATTCATACATTAAGTGTTGTTCGAACAACCCAGTTTTATGGTAAGGTACGTCGTAAGTCCGCTGCAAGAGCTTAAATACATTTTATATAAGTTTAATGTGCCCCATTAGTTATTATTATAGCAAATTGTAGTAGCTTTTTACTAGTTCAAAAAGCTTATAAAAAGTACTATCAAACATTTTTTTATTTAAGTCTAGGTGACCCGGCAAATGTTGTTTTGCCATTGTATGTATTTCCAATGCCACATCATATAAAAATAAAAATAATAAATTTCGTCGAAAAAAAATTGCTGTAATTTCTTTAAATATTTTTTTCATACAAACCTTCTCCTGACAATAACGAACACATAAAAGAAAGATTTATCCAATTTGGTGCAGACATTTGGAAGTTATGCGCATAGAAACATTTCGGTAATTCATTTTTAGGGTTGAGAGCGTGTCAGGATAAGTCTAAGGAGGGTTCCGTAACTATCAACGCGCAATAGGTTTTCTTTTAATCACTTCATCAAGTTATTATCCGATTTCGCTCAAAATAATTTTTCTAAAAAGTTTTTAGCACGATATATCAGTATGGAAACTTAAAAGTTTCTATCTCCTATAGTTTAGAAATGCCCTGGGAGGACCAACTTATAAACCACTTTGGAGGCCGATTTCTCGAAAATTGTCGAGTTTGTAAAAAAGTCAAGTGTGAAACTTCACTTTTATTTTAAAAGACCTATTTAACGATATTCCCCACACGATGGGGTATAATGAAAAAAGTTTTTCATCCCCACTTCGTTTGTATGGAGAGCCACCCCTAAAAGATAAAATTATTGTTATTTTAAGATGCCAAAACTGAGATCTATACACAATATACAGCTATACTAAATTTCATCAATTTATATTCATAAATACAGAAGCTAAAAGCGCCTACAGACAGACAGACGGATGGACAGAGCGAACTATAAGGGTTCCTTAAGTATTATGGAACCCTAAAACCAACACAAAATTCCTCGAATCTTTTCTGTGTCATACATTTTCTTTGACAATTAGTATCAAATTGTTGTCCAACACAATCGCGTTGTATCCTTGTTAATTAAAGTGAGTAATACACGAGTGATCTTTTGAAATCGGACGCCTAATACCGAAGCAATGACATCATACGCGCCGACCGGCTATATTGATATGGTAGCGGTGAGCTACGGTCAATACAAAAGATTGATTTATAAAAGTGTTACAATACAGTGGCAGAAGAATGGAGTGTGTTGTAAATGATTCTATGCCTTGTCGAGGTGAGAGTATCATGCGAAAAGCTTAGACGTATAATATGTTATAGACGAGGCATGTTGAGGTGAAAACTGTCCCACTTAAATGCTCACACGTTTGGAGATTTTGGGGCTATTTTGACATTTGAGATATGGTGAAACCAAGATGGCTGACATTTGAAGTATGGCGACAAACCAAGATGGCGTAAATTTTTCATGTATGAAGATTTGTTCTGTCAAATGTACGGTCATAGCCTATCTTTAGTTTTGAAATCTTTGGCGATAAGTATGTAGCTAGTATCTACTTAGTAAAATTATACATGCATGTATTCACAATGTAGGTACGTGCCCTTATAGGTACAATGTAGGTAAGTAACAAAAATACTGCTTGTAGTAAATTGTATGCTATATAATAATCTTACCTTAGCAAATATCTAATTGTAAAGAAAAAAAACATCAAACGATTATTATGATACTTGACAATTCAAAGCATTGCAATGTTAATTATATACAGCACTGAAAGCGCCCTGTTTCTGTTTTTTTAAACGCAGTCAAAAGGAAGAGGCTTTGACGTTGCAACTTAACTAGAGAGCCCTCGTTGGAATAGGTATGTTCCTACACGTGCAGCGTACTTTAGATGCCTTTTTACAACGCACAAAGACGAGTGCGAGCCATAGTCTCATTCGGGTATTCCCCATAATAATCTAATTACTGAACACGAATGTTACTGTAGGACTGATTTTTAATGGCATGGTTAGTTCAAGTTGGATGACATGTTAAATTGACGTGGATAAAAAAAAAATTGTTTCGCAAAATAGAAGATTTTGAAGCTCAAGTGATAAATAAATAATTAATATGTGCTAATAACAGATAATGCAATCGTAAAATAACAAAATATAACGTCTACTTAGATATTACACGTGGCAATAAGACATATTTTTACGTCACGAAGCAAAACGTGAATAAATAAATGCAAATCGTATAGATTACATTAAACTAATGAAAAAAAGTAAAGAACTCTGCATGGAATAAAAATCACTACACATGTTAAACTGAACACTTTAAAGAGCTACGAAAGAAACTGCAAAAGAAAAACAGTTAACGGAAGAAATTCGATTAGATGAGCATTAGCGGCACCTGCGGAATCAAAGTGCGGGCTAATGAGGCAGACACGAGACACGAGTCTGTTCCACTTCGATCTGTTCGAGCTGATACGCGATTTTACCTCGCACTTCGATCTATTTAAGTAGAGCAGATACGCGATTCTACGATTTTGATAGTTTTCACTTTCGCGGTTTTGGGTTTTTTTATATTTTTATTATACTGTTGTTACTTGAGATGAGCATTGGCTGTACTTGCGGAATCAAAGTGCGGGCTAATGAGGCAAGCGTCTATTCCACTTCGATCTGTTCAGCAGATACGCGATTTTACCTCGCATTTCGATGAGATTGTAGAGTTCGCAAATACGCGACTTTACGTTGTACATCGATCTATGAAAAGAGCAGCTGATGCGCGATTTTGCTAGTTTTCACTTTTTTTTTAGACCTTATATGCAATTTTAAAAATACTAATATTACTTAAGATGAGCATTAACGACATCAGCGGATTCGAAGTGCGGGCTAATGAGGCAGACAGCCCAGATACAAAAGACGTCTGTCCCGGCTCGATCTATATTCGTATTTCGTAGCTCTACCATTGATAACTTTCCGTTTCGCGATTTTGAATTCGGATAGTTTTCGCTCTTGACTATTATAGTAATAACTACGGACTTTGCAGTTTTTCAATTTATTATAACTAATATCAATCTGTTGAATGCATTTATAGGTAAAGTTTACACTTCCTAGTCAAGTTAAAATTGAATGTAAATACCTCGGCTAACGTATCAGTTTAGCCATACAGCGAGACAACGCTGCCTACCTCTTAGGTACTCTACCCGCAGCCTCCGACCTAGATTCAGTTTTTTACCTATAGCCCTTTTTTATTTTTCATTTAGACAATAACTTATATATATATATATATATATATATATATATATATATATATAAAGTTTCACATAATAGGGGAGATGACTACATCTAAAATATTTAGTTTCATTAATATAGTCAGAAATATTGAGGCATTACTACTTGGTAAATGTAAAAATATATAATATTTTATGTGTAGTTTATTAGTTAGATACATCTAAAATGTACAAAAAAGTTTATTTTTTTTTGCTAAAGTAGTAAACAAAACCTACATGAATTGTTTACTTACATCATATACAAAAACATTAATTACGGTAAGTATGAACTTAAACGCACAAATATCAGAGATATTTACAAATATGTTCCTGCGGCCTTATACTTTATACACTTTTACCTAGGAGTGACGTCAAAGCTAGGTACGACTTCAGTATGGAGCGTTTTCATAAGCTTACTTCTCGAGACTTGCGAAATTTTGTATACAAATCGCTGTACCTTTGAAAATATTTACTTTTGATATACTGTTTTTTTTGAGAAGTTACTCATATTTAAGAGTACTATTCATTTATGCAATAAAAAATTCAGTCGTCTAGCCTATAAAGATATATCTACTTAAGTCGTTCATTTATATTATATGTTCCCAGATTTTCCGACGAATTATTTGAGTTTATAGCTAATAGTTTCGCATATATTCGAAGCAAAATTCGAAGACAGGTTTTAATTTTATCCACATATATAGGTACGTGATTTTAGTTCATCAAGTATGTAGTACCTACGTCATTCCATTGAATATTTTAATTATGAGTTAACCTTAATATCTATGGTGTTACATGAAATATGAATATTTATCAGCTGATGTAATAATGTTCGCTTTAATTAATGTTAGACAAGAACTGCTCTTTGTATTCGATAAGATTCGAGAATTTAATATAGTCTGTGTTATTTGTATGGTGTATATAAGTACTAGCTTTTTCCCGCGACTCCGCCCGCGTAAATATTGTATCGGGTATCCCACGGGAGTACTGTACTTCGGGATAAAAAGTAGCCTATGTTTTAATCCAGAGCCTAAACTACTGTCTACTACCATAACAAATTTAATCGAAATCAGTTCAGTAGTCTTTACGTCAAAGAGTAACAAACATCCATCCATACATCCATCTATTCTCACAAACTTCCACATTTATCATAGAAGTAGGATAGTACCTACAACTTAGTATACTTATTAGTTAGTAAATACATAGAGATTACACACGAACCTTATTCATAACTAAAATGTAGAGTTTCCTTCTAGGTATGTATTGAACTTGTGTCTAATTTCCTAAATGGGTTCTGTTCCGCAGCTGTACACTATATTTTTGTGGAAATAATTAAAAACTGCTTCTTTCTACATTTTGAGAATATTCTGCATTGTCGGACAATTCGTACAAATCACTTCTTACAATTCGAAGTCTATGGTGAATTAATTATGTTAATTAGAAACAAGTTTCGGTATTTCGTAACGCGATAGCGGCAGATAACATCGTTTTCAAGCATTGGACATACACACATACACCATACATACATACCACATACATAACACGTCACACATGCCCAATACTCTGTTCAAATCCAATTTAATCTCAGCGCAAATAAAAAGATTGAATTCGACCAGTTTAGTATGTTCTTGTTTTTACCCGACTACGATGAAGCCAAAAGGAAGGGTAATAATTTTGGCAATCTATGTATGTATGTATGTTCGACCAAACAACTGATCCGATTTTAATGAATGAGGTGTCAAAAGATTCGCGATAATGGTCCGGGTAACATAGGCTATATAATTTACGTAGTCGGTTTATATCTTCTATAAAAAATGTAGTAAAGTGGCATTTAAAAGACATCTGTGGCTCAGTGGTTAGCGCATTGACGCTCAAGCCGGAGGTCGCGGGTTCGAATCCCGCCAGGAAAAAAGTTTTCTCTGTTCCTGGGTCATGGATGTGTATTAAATATGTGTATAATATAATAAAAATCTTACATATAAGTATAGTATAAAAAGTATTAGAGGTATAAATATATATTTCCGTTGTCTGGTACCCGTAACACAAGTTCTTTGGATACTTACCACGGGGCCAGACTGACGTGGTGTGCCTCCATAGATGTTATAAATTGGTAGAGTTATATTGTGACATGCAGATCCCATTTTATCCAAACCTGAAGACATATATTGTTTCCGTGTAGGTTAAATTGAAGAAAATAATTCACAAAGTTCATCTGAACAGAGTAGAACGCTTACCGGACGATCGTAGAAATGGTTTCTTACTATGGAAGAATAGACAAAACGACTAATTGACAAAGTTAAGCTGTCATTTTATAACAAGCCTATGTTTTAATCCCGAGCTTAAAATATTACCATACCAAATTTCATTAAAGTCCGTTTAGTAGTTTTTGTGTGAAAGAGTAACAAACATCCATACATTCATCCATCCATCCATCCATACATCCATCCATCCTCACCAACTTTCATATTTATAATAGTAGTAGGATTTGTCAGTATGTCTAATCATGTGTAGAGAAAACGCATTTCTACGGTGTTCATGCTAAGTGCTAAGAGTATGCCCTGGGGGGGTATTATGAGGTCTTGTAGCAGTATTACTTTAACATTACTTTTGAATTTCATATAAGCAAACATGATCTCTATTTATATAGACAAAAAGATATTTTTAATTTGCGCGAAATCTAAAAGTAATGTTAAAGTAATACTGCTACAAGACCTCATAATACCCCCCCTGGTCGCAGGAAACGCAAATCTGCGGTCAATCTCCTCTCCCACGCATGCTTACGTTTAAACCTTAATAGTGCATGCAGCCATTAAAATCTTTTTTATAGAGTTTTTATCCTACAGTGCAGGCATGACCAACCTTTTCAAGATTGCGTGACATTTTTATTTTAGCAAAATCCTAACGGGCCGCACATCTATAAAAATCCACAATTCGTCCACAAAACCCCAAAAATCAAAGTTCTCAAACATTACTAAGTAATTGTCATAAACGCTCGGACGCCACGTGAATATCGGGCGTACCGTTATAGAAACATGGTCGGTTACCGTTTGTACGCGAACATCGGGATTTTTCGATAGATCGTGTTTGTAAACAATCCTGATTAGATGATTCGAGGTTCAAATTAGCTCAGGGGCCGCATGGCAAAGGTCCGCGGGCCGCAGGTCGGTCATGCCTGCTAAATGCGTGCGTAAAGCTAAACATAATATTTCCTTGTCAGTGTTAATATCATGAACCTTCATGATCACATCGTCCGATCTTACTTTCATAACCCTACGTAAAAATAATGCATGTATAAAATATCAAGTTTTCTTATTTTTCTTCGGCTTAGTTACAAATTATCGCAATCATGTACTATTTTTACAATCTACACTTATATTATAAAGAGGAAAGATTTGTTTGTTTGTTTGGAATTGAATAGGCTCTGAAACTACTGGACCGATTTTGATGAGGAATTTGGCAGAGATATAAAGTAGACCACGGACAAGGACATAGACCAGTGTTTACATGGTGGCTAAATGTACGGTTTCCGCGGTAATACCTTTTGCGCGCACGGAGTCGCGGGCAACATCTAGCGGCAATATTTTGTAAAGTGGCAACGTCAACTATAGCTAAACTACAAATCGTCAGCATTACCCACGCTCCGCCGTACAAACGTCGATACTTCGACTTTTCATGTTCGCCACTCCGCTTTGACTAGATTCAAAGTGAGTCTTCAATTTAGGCGACCCTTAGACTTGGGCATTGTGCCTCATCCAGAGGGGAATATCAAAGTCGTTCGATTGGGACTTGAAAAGATCAAATACGCGTCCCGCCTCGAGTGCTACCTGTGATGCGAGTCCGATTTACATAATATAAGGTATTTGATTCCAATTCACATTATCCTTTGATATTTTTCTTTTGTAATGATTGCAAAGTTATTTTGTCTTAACCTATTTATAGAGTTTAATCAGCGATTATTGGGCTACTTTGTAGCAAAAGTGAAAAAAATATCACTCAATATATAGTTAAAAATAAAACTTTTAAGGTTTTTTTAAAAATACACCTACGGGTCAGCTCAAACCACAACGCGACGCGGCGCTGCGCGGGGGATGCATTTTTAAAATATCTACTTAAAAATTAAACTTTATTCACTACACGAAAAGAATCATAATATGCCATTATGACAATTCAGAATACACTGCTTCACGTAGCACTGCACGTCTTGACGTATCACGTAGAGCGGTGCATCGTGACGCAGCGGTACATGCACGCCGTCACCCGCGCGATGAGCGGCGCGACATAGCTCGACGCCGCGAGACGCAGCTTGAGGTTGCCGTCCGCCGTCAAAGAAACGTCATAACGAAACCAGAGAGGAGGTTTTTTATTGTCGCCACATAGATACACGTTCGGCTGCACGCGCGGCATTTGGCGGGGTACTGCTGTCAAATGCGCTCTGCGACTATGCGCTGCGCAGCGAACATCACACCAGTGAGTGTTCGCTGCGTATAACATACATAGACGAAACCATTCTTCAAGTATCGTAGCGTCGCGTCGCGTAGCGCCGCGTTGCGCTGTGAACTGACCCTTGGTATTACATATACGTCATCTACAGACTACATCTCAACTTCTGTGTAGTTAATTATAATATAATAATAATATCTATGTATGATTCACACCACGTCAATCTGGACCCCTGGTAAGTATCCTAATTCCGAAGAACTTGTCTTACGGCGACCAGACAACGGCATGTATATTTAATACTTTTATGCTAGACATATATTTGAGATTATTATTATATTAAAAACATATTTATTACATTTTCATGATCTGGGTCATTGAATTGAAAACATTGAAAACATTTTGTTCCCTCGGCGGGATTCGAACTCGCGACCTCCGGCTTGAGCGCCGACGTACAACCATTATCCACCGAGCCACAGAGGCCGTCAATTTTAAGCTTTTTTGAAGCCTTTACATTACTCTACATGACGCCAAAACTGAGATGGGTGCACGTCTTAACGACGCATTACTTTTATTGCATTTAAATCCAATTTGCATAAGAATGTACATTTAACGTTTTAAAATTAAAACTCGAGTATAACCCGACGTACGTGTAGTACAGACAAAAAAAGTTCGTTCCCACCGCGCGTACGCAACATCTCTGTCAAACAATAAAAGTACTCGGACAGACTGACAGACGGAGCGACTACCGTTCGGCTGCCACATGATGGGTGGCACAGCGGACCCGCTATCTAACTCATCTCACTTCATTACCGAACCCCATCGATCATTATCGGCTCACGAGAGCCGCAACTATTTGTACTATGCAACAATAGATGGCGTTCTTCTACTAACACAATTTAGCATCATCATCCACCAATTAGTGTCGACTCTCTCTCTCGCGCGGCGGAGAAAGTGCCCGCGAGAGAGAGGGACAGGTATACGCCTTTTCATGCGCGTACGCTTGATTGTAATTGATGATGCGATTGTCTAATGCCGCTTTAAGGTCAATAAATTTCTTACATTGACTTTTTCTTTGCAGGTCAAAGCGTGGTGGAAAAGAAATGCTTTTGGGGAAAGGGCAATATTGATCTTAAAATTAAAACTAATCTCACGATATCACAGTTACAATATAGTGATTCCAATTTGTAAAGTTAGTTTGGAAAGCGAAACTGTGAGTTCTACAGGGGCGTAGCTATTCTAGCAAAGGGTACTTTGTGAATTGCGCGCATAGCTGCGCAGAGGGGTAGTTAATAGGGATAGGATCGGGGGCGGCGGGGTGGCGCTGCACGGGGGGTGGGGGCGGGGGGCGCCGGCGCCCGCGCACGCCGCCACGTTGGTGGGCGGGCTGGTGCCGCCGCCGCGGGAGCCCACCACGGCGGCCGAGGCCTTCTGGAAGATGCCGCATAAAGGTAAGGATTTTGCAATTTTTATGGTGAGTTACATAAGAGAGGTCTGACAGATAGCCTGATTTGAGATTTCCGTTCACTATAGGACATAAGATCAGATTAAAAACGAGTAGGCTTAAAAAACTACACCGCCTCCTGGATGTGAACTATTTGCAACATGGACATCTTTCAACTCAAAACTTAGATAAATGATAAAAGCTAAATAAACTCTTTGCAAATAAATTATGAAGTGAGATCTGATCTAATAACAGGATAGAACTATCTGGTTGAAACTAAATCTAGTACAATCAGTTTCTAATAGTTTTAACTTTATAACATACAAAATTACTTCAATACCTTTTTTAAAAAGATACAGTAGGAAAACTTAAAATTGTATGTATATTTTTATTCGATCATAGTTCATATATTTTTTTTTATGTTTCAACTTTTTGGTGTTCTTTTGCCTCCTAGATACGCAATAAAATTATCTAAATATTGTCTATGGAATGTGAAAGAAATATTGATAATTGTGTCAAACCAATACCTCCTGTTAATAAACAAATTGGTGGTAGTGTGAGAGATGTAGTGTGTGTAACTATATTTTTATTAATTTAATGTAGATTAACCATTCTTAAAAAAAGTATGTAAAGCTTTCTGCACACCTTTCCATATAAACTGTACCAAATTTCATACTCCTCTGTTAGCATAGTTCTCGTAAAGACGTACTTAAAGTTTTTGCTTCACGTTCACTATTTAATATATATGACATTAAATTCAAAAACGAAAACACCACATATTTAATGGCAAACAATTCGCTAACAAGCCGGTGAGAAGTTCTCAACTGCGAACCGAAGTTTGCCGTCACTGGCTTTGTGGTCACTTCGAAGACGTACTGCTCTTTGTCGCAAATTAAACTGTAACTTGTATAAGTCATTCAATTAGACTTTAGTTGGTAGCTTATGGATTTTTATCATAATCATGAGTGGTTATGTTCGACTGGATACGAGAATCTGTACTCCGTAAGAAAATTCCGTCCTAAGCCTCTAAAAACTGGAAAAAGCCTCAAGGCTCAAACATTCTCATCATATTTCAGGGAAGTAAGGTATAATGCTCTCTTATGGTCAAATCAGTAAATTCATAGGAGCCAGTATATAAAGGTACCATTTGGGGTCTTACATTTCAAATGTATTTTAATATCAAAATATGAATTGTACGGTCAGAATAAATGCTAAAATAAACTTTTTTGTTATTAAAATTTCATATAAATTCTACGATCAACATTTAAATAATATAAGTAAATGAAGTAAAGTATTGAATAACTATCAAGGTTACTTATTTCTTCAACAACCAACCCACTACTCCAACTTCGAACAAAAATATTTTTTCCTTATTTAAATTTTACTATTGACGTATGAAATTTTCGTATGTAACGTATTTAAAAAAAAAAAACTATAGTTATCGACGTTAATCGTTCGGTAAAATAACTTGACATTCGACCTGACTCTGACAATGAAACTTTTTGTGTAATTATTAAAGTTCAATTTTGTATATTATTTAAAAAATGCAGCGTCGCGTATCATTTTGTTTTGGTGTGAATTGACCCTAAAAACATTTGATTTGCTGACCGTCATAGGGCCGCGCCGAGCCGTGGCGGCTGCGGTCTGCACAGTGCTTTGTGGACTTTATGAAGTGTTCCGGTTGGATATTTAATTAGCGACTTAGCATCTTGTATCGGATGCGAGCTTTTTTGTGAATCACATCTTTTTGCACTATTTACATTGCCTTAATTAAAATTTTTGAATCCTACTTTTGAGTTTCAAATGTTATTTTTAATTACTGGCTGGTTTCCCCGCTGAGTTTTTTTCCCCGCGAGAGTTTAGAACTCTATTTTTTGAAACTTTTATTTGACTTTTAAGTAAGTGATAAATGTGAATTTTGCTAATCCTGAAAAGGTCTGATCGCAAAAGCTCTGTCACATTTTAAAGATGGAAGCAAATTAATCAAATATCAAAAGTGCACCAAGAGCATGTTTCATAATCTACTGAATACTGATAAGTGTCAGATAGTTTATTTGCATGTTTTGTCTCTGTCACTCGATGTAAAGTAAGCAGCGACAAAACTTCCGAATAAGCTATCCGACACTTGTTAGAAGATTGTGAAACAGGTCTCTTGCAAATACTATTTCTAACTCTGCACAACGTAGGAATAGCTAGGTATAGGCATTAGGCTACCAAGCAGAAGTTTGGTTACGCTCAAACTATTTCATATTTAGCTGCAGCCAATATAACTTTATAGCTTTATACGTAGTAGGTATGTTTTAGAAGGTTCTAGTGAAGCGATAATCAACATTGGACATTAGCAAAGATGTTGTGATAAAAATGTTTTTTCTCGCTAACAAGAAACATGTTATCTACTTTAATACAAAGATGAAAGACACAATATTGATCTGTTGGGATTTAAGTGAAGGCTAACAGTAGTTAAATGCCAACCATGACAATGTCAAGTCTTCGATTTTTGGCTCCTACACTAATCGTGTGGTGGGATGACATGCAGTCAAGCCTTCTAATGCCCAAAGAATACAAATCGACTGTATTTAAAGTGATTTAAACAAAAATTCAAAATTCAATATTATTAACCCCCGACGAATGTCTGTGTGTGTGTCTGTCCGTAGCTTCCAAACGGCTGAAGCTATTTGGATCTCGTTTATTTTGCTTGAAAGCTGACATGGTCGAGAGTGTTCTTAGCTATAATTAATTATAATTAATCATCATCAGCTCGTTTACTGCTTGACTTTTGGTGGTTACTTAAAAATTATATATTTTGAGATCTCTAGTTGTGAGATTTTAATCTATGATTCAGGCTTCGTTTACATACAATAGAATTAAATATTCAAACCTATATGAATTTAAATTCATAGAGACCCATAGACGTCTGACTTGAAAGAACATTGTTGCAATAAACGGCCGGTTTGCGAATGGTGATTTTTTTATTTGCGCTGTCAAAGGGGCGTGGTAGGAGATATTTGTCATAAATTATTGTGCAGCAAAACACTCGACTGTCAAGGACTGTCACACGATAAAATGTTACGTTTTATTATTATTGAAAAAAACACAATAGTGTAACTGACTAAAGCCAGAGAAATTGAAGCAAAAGCAAAAAGAAAATAAGAAATAACGACTGCATTTTATTAAAAAACTATCTTGCGAGTACGACATAATATGTCAAGTACGTACATCAAGTCAAGTCTACTTTCTTGTTTCCTTCGTAAAACACATTCTGTAAAAATTTAGTTCGTCCTACCCGTTCCTTAAATCTGAGAAAAATTATATCTAGTCATTATTCGTGGTTCGTGCATACATATTAATTTTATTTATACAATATTTAAATTAAAATTTTAATTAAATCGTCTACATGAAATAAACCGTCGTCGCGCCGGCACAGATCATGCAAACAGGATTTGGTGAATCCAAAATGGCGTTGACACAATTAAACGTACCCCATAGGTTTAAGCGATTCAAAAACAGATACAAAATAATAATAAGAGGGGTACTTAAGGGGTCGTCTGGCCAGGTGCGGCTGTCATGCGCAGGGTGACTACCCCTATTTACTATATAACTTAAGCCTTGGTTAAACGTTTGATTAATGTTAAGCCATTATGTATATGGAAGGCGTCATGTAGCGTCGTGTGAACGCATCTTTGTTTAGCGTATGTATTGCATCAAAAAAAGTTGGCTTAAAAAAAGTAATTTGAAAATACGAATTAAGTTACGTAATATTTGAAAATGCTTAAGATTGCAAATTACGTAACCAAATGGAAAGTTAGGAAAATACTTGTGTGATAATGGTCAGTGGCGTTTCTGAGAATCTAACCGAGCGAATGCCTAGGTAAGCATTTTCTAGTTGGAATTTCCGAGCACACTTTTTACTGAGAAATAGATCAAGGTAGCACGAGTCTATTTTATTAATTCCCGCATTCGTTTACAGAACAGTAGTATTATAATACGTGCATAAAAAACGTCTAGGTAAAACATGGCTGCAACCGAACTAAATAAAAGCCAGTAAATTTATTACATAACACAGTTTTTACAACATTAAACCTATATTGTGGGTGTAATGTAAAAAAAAACTACAAGTACACATAAATTTATAGAGTCGCGCCCATAAAAACGGGGATTAAAAATAAATCGCTCGAATAAATTGCACCTCTGAAATTAAAACACTCCCTCACACGACACGCGTCCGCGACAGTTGGTCGCGGTGCGGGGGACAGGCGGGAGCGGAGTCATAAGAGGACGCGGTTATACATAAGACTTCCGCGATAGCGGTAGATTTTTAAACGGGCATGGGCCCACCGCATATTCCCACCACTGCAACTCCTGGGAGCCAGGATTGACAGCGGTAACCATCCACAAAAACCATTCGAGATATCAGGGTGTCCGAGGGACATGCTAAATCTGCATCGGGACCCGCAACGTAATTAATCATAAGAAAAATTCGAGTAACAAGATAGCGGTAGACGTTAGATGCATAGGAGGCAGTTAGGATTTACAAAATAATCGCAATAGATACAGTTGTCTGCAAAAATTATGCAAATTTTTAACCCTCGACGAAAACAGAGGTTATAAGTTTGACGTGTCTTTCTGTGTGTCTGTCTGTGGCATCGTAGCTCCCAAAAGCATGAACTGATTTTGATCTAGTTTTTTTTTATTTACAAGCTGGCATAATTAAGAGTGCTCTTAGCTATAATTAATCATCACCAGCTCGCTCACCGCTTGACAATTCGGGGGTTGCTTAAATTGTTAATTTTGTTTATTTTTTTTGTTTTTGTTTATTATTTTATATAATTTGTATATTTGTTTTGTTTTATAATTACCTGAGGTATGTGAATGAGGTCTATCATGAGACCTGTTAGAGAATTTTAAATGTTTTAAATAAATTCCTTCAGTAACTATATTAAGTATCAAGCTTTATATAGATACAAGACAGTGATAATTGGTAAAATACCTAGGTTTTATCGACATTGCTATATTGCTATCTATATTAATGGGTCGGTTTCATTGAAACCAGACGAGCTACGCAGGAGTTAGTTTATGGTACCCAAGTGCCTTCCTTTACGTTACGAGAGCTAACCCGTCCGTCCCACTGGACGGATGACCGACATGACTGACGAGAGAGCATGCGCAGTACCGACTTTTTGTATGCCCATTCGACGCATGGATCATCGCGCTTGTCAGAAAATCAGGTGATCAGCATACATTGTCCTAACATTTGGACTTGGAAACAACATTTTTTGTTGTTCCAACGCGGGAATCGCTCCCAAGCTCTCAACCACTGGACCACGGAGATGTCACACCGCTGGACCATAGAGGCTACATAACACATACACACTACATTAAAACATTATATTATGTAAATACAAGGTAATAGTGGTATAAAAACCGCTAATCGCTCCAGCTTAGGCCTATATACAGGGTGCGGGCGATTGTCCATTGTTCTCTAACAGGCGCTTGTTAGTGCCGGAGGTGTTGTTGGCGTGCTCGCCGAGAAAACGCGGGTAAGTGGCGTTCGGCATAATTAATTACGACGACGTAATCAACGCCATTATTAAGGCTCGGCTTACTGCGGATTTAATATCAACCAAATCATACGTTGTTTGGCTAATAAGTGTCTGGAAAATTCCAGAATTTCATTGACACTAAAAGTAATAGGTTGTACATAGTTTCGCTCTGCTTTCGAACAGAATGTTGCGATATCGAGAATTTCGTTGGTACTAAAAATGTGTACCTATGCTTTATATTTATTACCTGTGATTGATTTTTACACTTGTATATTCTCGGATTTTTAAATATTTTTGGATATTCGACATACCATGCGTTCAGCAATAAGCTATTAAATGCGTACATCACTATTAATATGCCGTGCACGCGTTATAAAGGCGTACGGCGTACCCCCAATCAAGCCTGCCCTAAATTCGCCCACAATTGCATCCAATTGTTCACTTTTTACCGCGAGGCGTTTATAAGGGGTGTGCTAAAAAAGGAATTGTCTGTCGGCTATCGGAGCTAATGCCATTGAGGAGTATTGGCGCGAAAACGCGCTCGCCATCTGTAAATCAGTTTGTTATCTGTTGTATCTATTTTTATCCAAGTATATAACCATCATCGATTTAGCAAAATCGTTTTAAGTATCTACGAGAATTTATTGTTAGTTTTTGGAAACTATATACAATCAATTAGCAGATCACGGATTTGTTTTTGTCTTTGTTACTGAAAAACTTTCAAGCGATGACGGTGCTTTTATAATGTCAATCGGATTTAATAAGTTCGTCGCCAATTTTTTTCTAAATGTACAAAAAAACTTCAAATTATACCCAGTGAATTATAATTCTGATCGTAATTATACATTACATATTATACTTACTTGACTGAGTATAATATAATATAGCTCAAGCAATAACTTTTAATATTTTTTTACGCACTGGCTTTTAGAGTTTTTTTTTTTCGATTAACCTTATAAAAAAGTTAACCCATTCACAAAAAAATTGCAATAGAAGGGCTATTCATTCTATTGAACAGCCTAATACCTTCATCTGCGAGCACTTCCAAGTTATTGTGGTTTACGAAATCCACAAAACCCTTTTTGTAAACATTTTTTAGCGTGACCGATAAGATTTTGTAAGATTTTTTGCGATTGAGAACTATCCAAGTCGGAGTTTTATGAAAAATGAAAAAAAAACGTTAAGGTTTAGTAAGTAGCACTTGAGTTTTTTTTATAAAAACTAATAAAATATATTTGATTGTAGATTAAGCATCGTGTCTGCCTTTATCCCAAACGATTTATATTGGCATATCATTGTCTATAATATGAGATGTAAACTGTGCCAAATTTTGATTTGCCATTTATTTTTATAATTATATTATTATATTACGATTGTTGGTCCTTTGAATTCCAAGAATGATTGAAACGGTGTATGATTGAAATTCACAGAGTGATAGAACACAAAGCTACCATAATTTAATGCTTATTTTTAATAAAAATAACCTAACCAAGAGCTTGTCAGGACAAGTGAAAGGAGGGTTCTGTAACAACGCAATAGGTGTTCTTCAAATATATATATCTCGCTCTAAACAATTTTTGTAAAGAGTATGACCTATGAGCATGAAAAGTTACAAGGCTCTACCTCTTATAGTTTAGAAATTATAATGCCAAGGGGTGAAGCCCAACTCGTAAACACGGAGGTCAATTACTCTAAAATTATTTAAATTACCTACATTATAAAAAAGTCGTTTGTCGATCCGCACCTTTATTTAAAAAAAACCTATTCGACGTTACCCACTGTATGGGTTAGAATGAAAAAAAATCATCCCAACTTCATATGTATAGGAAGCCACCCCTTAATTAATACAAAACTATGTTTATTTTACGATGAAAAAAATAAAGTCAATAACATGCAATCTATACTTATTACCTTTAAATTTCGTCTATTTACATTAATAATAATTAGTAATTACCGAAGCTAGCAAGGGAGAGCACTGAGCAGACTGGTGGACTGCAGACAGACGGACAGAGTGAAACTATAAAGGTTCCTTGTAGTTACAGCAGAATCATAAAAACTTAATTTTTGAATTTGAACACTAAAAACGTCACAATTTTCAGATGAGCTGATGCACAGCGCGGCGATGGGCGGCGGCGCGCTGTTCGGTTGCTCGTCCGCCGGCCACAGTGGCATCAACCAGCTCGGCGGGGTGTACGTCAACGGCCGACCGTTGCCGGACTCCACGCGGCAGAAGATCGTGGAGCTGGCACACTCCGGCGCGCGGCCCTGCGACATCAGCCGCATCCTGCAGGTCTCCAACGGCTGCGTCTCCAAGATACTCGGCAGGTTGGTAAATTTTTGAATTGTGAAATGTAGGTAAAGCAGTGGTCTCAGGGCTGGCATGATGATGATAGAAATTCTTTGAAGGTAGGCGAAAAATTGTATTTGCTAAAAATAATTGTTAAATGCAGTTGCAAATAAAAAAAATTGCCCCACAAAGGGCACATTAAATGATGATTATGATAAATGATGTAAAGTAGAATAAGCATGAACCTTACGTGAAGTAACGGGAAGTATCCATCCTGTTATCATTTCATGTACGATATTGTCAAATCTATAGATATTACAAAATTATGACGATTTGGCAATAGCAATTTTACGCGGCATAATGTGGTTCCCAAAAATAGGTTCAAATTCCATAATGGTGAAAAAGTAAAGGAAATAGAAGGAGCCATAATAAATTTTGTCAAAGCTATTAAGGGAAACAATATTGTAATTTAACACATTAACTGCGTAATGCGACTAATATAAGAAAGGTTGTCAAAACTATTATGGGAATATTGTAATTTAACACACTATCAAAGGGCACCCATAACAATCGAATAAACGAATCACAAAGGTATTGTTGAAGAAATGTCCAAGACGTCAGGGCCACGCGAGTAAATTGACGGAATTCCCACTACCTCCCGAGGATGCGGACAATGCTCGAACAAAGTTGAATTAATATTTGAATGACTTAATCAATACAAAAACTTTCGTTTGCATTCCCATACACGTCCATACACGCATTGTTTTTGTATGAATGAAGTGCGCGGCGGGAGCGAAGTCGGGTGTCGTAGGGTGCCGCTGATTGCGATTTTATCGGTTCGGGCTTGGGGAGGGCCTCAAGTGTATATTGAAATATAAATCCCATAATCCATATTAGTTTTAATTCCACTCCAATTTGTATTACGTATAGTGTTCTTTTAACTGGACATGGCTAAACTGCTATAACTCTAAAAAGTAAAAACTTCAATAGATATCATTTATGTTAAGATATCAAAGCAATATTGCTACACTAATATTAGTGTCAGAAATAAAATGTACTTGAGGTAAAAGGTAAATGCCTTCAAAACTACACATTAGGTACAAGAATTTTCAGATATAAAAAACTGTAATGCTTTATTCCCGTTTCTGATTTCCGAACTTCATTCTGTTGAAAGTTAAATGTTCTAATTTCTAAATTAACATAATAAACAATGGTCCAAAAGTCAATTGGGAACAATGACGTAAAAGACGTCGATCAAAAGAGCTAGATTTTTAATGTAGGGTATTCATAGCAGGGCCGTCCCACGACCGCCCCTAAATAAAATAAAAATAAATAATATTTGGCCGTAATTGGCGCCCCTGCTGCTCGCTGAGAGATCTTGTGCGAAAACGATTTTAACAGCGGCCTCGGGGCATAATATTTTTCTTCGAGTTTCTGAATAACAAATGCCTTGTTACATTATGAAAACAATTGAATATCCTGTTTCATGTGAAACATTAGCGCTTGAAAATCAAATTACCTACCGAAAATGGAAACTTTTTTAAACTGGAACTTGAGAGACGATGAAAAATTTTATCTATCTTTTTATTGGAATTGTTTATAAGTCCGAAGATAAAAACTTTATAAAAGTACGAGGCCATACATATTTTGCTCCAAATCTAAGAATTTATGACATCTTTGGATGTTTGTACAAATTATTAATACCCTACAGTAAAGACTGTTCAATGAAATCAATTTGATTTGAAAGTTTTAATTTATTTAAACCCTTATCTTTTTGTTTTCTTGTCTGTTGATCGTCAGAATAAAGTTATCATATTGGAACTTGGATCATCAGCGATCATCAATCATCAGCATGATTCATCACGCAATTTTTGTGAGACTAGTTGTCAGTCAGTCATAATTTAAAAATAAACTTATTATTTCCATTGATCGGTTCTTGTCTCTTACGTTACGGTACAAGTTAATTCGCATGTGATTTACTTAGTTCTTTCTCTAATAGGTACCTATATTAGCGATAGCCTTTTTCATAAATCATCAACACGCAAAACCTTGTTTATAAATTATCAAAAATTTCCTTGAGTATTTTTAGATTTAAATAATCACTGTAGTTATATTTAGCAACATAAGCACTAGAATTGGGAGCTTCTTCGCTCTTCAGTGATTACGATTTGCAGTTAAAATGTAGACGAGCGATCGGCTACGCGCGACCCGTAGGCCCGAGAGACCCATCTCCTTGCGGTCCGAGACTGTTTTGCAAATGACAGCCTTAGACGAAGCGTGCGGTGACTATAGCAAATTAAGCATTATCGAATAGGCCGCAATCACCCAACCGCGCGGCGGCCGCGCGGTGACCACGCGATGACCACGCTTAGTCATTAAATCTCAATTATACGCTATAGATAGAAACAGTCGCTTCTCAGCATTCGTGCAATCACCGTGGGAATATATTTAAAACGCGTCCGTATAGTTATAAAATATCGATAAAATTATATATTTTTTAATACAAACGTAATCTGAAAATGTACCGAGTATTTAACAAATGAATGTGATCGATCTTCAATATAGTGACACTCCCAAAAATACTTTCTGTGAAATTAATGATCTTTTGAGATTGGCATTTGAGAGTAATTGCAGAATTTGACAGAATGCTGAGAATTTCAACAAAACAACAAACAAGAAAACTTACATACAAAAAATCTTTTTTCATTGTTCCGTTGTCTACGGTATTAATTAAATAGCTAAGTAGATATTTAAGGGTCACTTAAATATCTACTTAGCTATTTCTTCCGTCTTCCAAAAGGTTGCCGACCCCTCTTATATACCATTAATTCAAAAATTTTCCCTGGCCCTACTAAAACTAATATACGTAATAATGTTTAAAAAATATAATAGAACAGTAAATTGATAAGCTACGTATATTTATCATAACTTCTTAATTTACTTATTTATAATCTTTAATACAAACGTTTTGGCAACAATTTCCAAAAACATTATTAGGAGTTTTTCTGGAAATTTCGTCCTTTTACCCGTTAAATTAATCGTCTGTGCGGCCGGCTGCAACTGTTTTTCTCATACACCCCTGACATTCTTATCGTGCCAATTACGATAAAGGGGTTCCGTAGCTCCTTAGGGTTTGTAAAGGGCAAGCGTGGCGGGATCCCTAATTAAGAAGCCCTCCCGCCAAGCTTGTGTGACTCCATTTCACGTACTTTTATTTTTACTACATACTAATTTATTAGGACTCTGTACTCGGAGTATTACTCTTCCTAATTTAGTTTTATTATTTTGTTTTTGGAATATACTAGAAGAAGTAACTCGTAACGACTTGAGTTTTGTGTAGTAGGTAGAGACTAAACTTTTGTTCAAAAAGTGAAAGTTACGGAATTTCTTATAAGAAACTAGCATTAATTACCCGCGGCTTCTCCCACGTGAAATTAGATCTTAAACTTCCATCCCCTATTTTACCCACCTAGGGTCTGAATTTTAGAAAACGATGAAATACGTTACTCATTATTTTTTCCGTACTTAATTCATACGAAATATCATGCAAATGTATCCAAGGAATAAAAAGTTTCATACAAACTTTTATCACCTATTTTACCCCCTTGGGGTTTGAATTTTGAATCATTCCTTAGTGGATGCCTACGTCATATGAAAAATACAAAATTGTGTGCAAAATTTCAAATTTCTAGCCTTAAGGGTTTGTCCTGTGCATTCATACATCAGTCAATCAGCTTTGCCTTTTATATATATATATATATAGATTGACTTTGGATGATTCAAACAAACTTTTCAAATTACACATAAGTTAATAACCAACTTAATCCAGTAAGGATTTGACTAGTTATTCCATGATTTTTAAACAGCAAATGGGTGTAGCAGTTTAAAAGCGTAAGTAGGCACAGTTAAATTCGGCCTTAGTGAAAAAGTTCCCGAAAATATTGTTATATCTAAAAGTATATGGACTTAAACCTTAAATTCAGCCATGATTTAGGATTCTTGACTGTCTGTACTAACCAAATAATCCTTAGTTTAGATGGAAAGAATAAATGTTTCAATATGTTTTTCTTTTTGTCTCAGATCAACATGGAACATGAAGTAAGTACAGAACAAAGCTATCGTAACACAGCATTGCTTTTTACAAAGTTAGTTAAAATTGACACTAGTTACTTATGTCCCCTGAATTGAAATTTCTGATTCAATTCTATTTCTAGGGCCCAATTATTAATTGAAAGGAAATTGGAAATCAGTAACATTTTAATTGCATAACAGCCTATTAGAGTCTACTTATTTACCAGACTGCAGAATTTCAATTGAAAAGGTGAATTTGAGATAGAGTCTTAAATTATAGGGAACACAGGTAGAGATTTTGGTTTTTAAAAATCTAATGCAAATTGTTTAAAAATCATAGAAAGATTAAAACAAAACCGATGCTCACAATACTACGTAAAAGCCGAACGATCAACATTTTAATAAACACTTATAAACTACTAAAAATTCACCCCAGTTTTCTTAAAAAACAATTTGGCAGGTCGTTCCACTCGAAAAGCAATATCTGATAAGAGGTCGTTAGCGACGGGGTATCGCGGGATCTGACCCCCTATGGAACAACAAATACACCACGGTAACTTGGTACCGTGGTGAGAGCGATAACAGAACTTTTGGCTACCTGCGCCTATTAGATTTCTCTAAAGCGAGCTATTAGTGTTATCACGGATTATTGGCAAGTGTCGTTAGTGACATCTGGAACAATATTTTCAGATTGTGCGTCTTTGAAAAGGCAAATAGTCTCATCATCATCATCAGCATTTTTAGCGACAGCGTGAACCAACGCGTTACGAATTATACCAAAGGAATTATGGGTATAAGGTAGATTGTTTGAAGTCTACCAAACGCCAAATGGCTCTGATACTATTTAATATAATAAAATCACAAAAAATGAACTTTCATAAAAACGTTAGAAAATTGGTCGACCACACTTTTGGGCGCGGCGCCCTATTCTGAAACAGCGCTTGAGGCTAAAACGATTATGACTCGCCAGAGGCAACCACTCGACGATAACAACCGAGTAATAGCTCACAATGACAAAGTAAACAAGTATTATCGACAGATGACGTTATATTTATTTAAGTGTAAACTAACAGTCTTTTAACTTTTGTGTAACAACGAGACAACGTTTATGAAACGTATTTGAGCTTAACCCTAGGAACACACACGATTTTATTTGACATAAGACATTTGAAATCCCTTATGCAAATCCAGAGAAATTTCACGAAATTGTAAGAAAGTGTCAGATCGATGTGACATATCCATGATCTGGACGATTCAGCACGTGTGTGGGATGTGAGTGTTTTGTATGGAAACCTGGCCTCCGACCTGAATTTGACATCCTTGTGTAAATTCCTTAAAGGAAAATTAAGTACCTACATGTGTTCCTACGCTAATACTATCTAGTCAGTCTAACTGCCATAATATGATAGCTAAATATTTTTTGCTCACTAGGTGTATGGATTATTTTGAACTTTTGGCAACAAAATATATTAATATTACGCACTGTACTATATTAAGACTTAAATTCTAGGTCAGCAACGATAAAAAAGTAATTAATAAGTTATCTAGACTACATTACACAACATCTGAGATTGGACATTATCTATAAATAAGTGATCTGGGGAAATTACATTTTGTTCTAAATATGTAGGTATAGGTACCTACTCATAACTACTATACTACTCATAACCTACCCATACCTACAATACTAATCATAACGCAATTTCGAGCTTAGTAGTTAGTAGGCTAACTACTAAGCTCGAAATTGCGTTATGAGTATCTGTGTCGAATTAAAAACGATCATAGAATTCATTAAAGTTGGAGATTCCATTAATTCCATTCCCATTCCATGTTTTTTTAATTGCTAAATAATTGTGTAAAAATTTTAGAGACTAAAATGATTCTATTAACCTACCTACTGATTTATGTAGAAAATCTAGGAAAAATATACCAGGAAAAATTGCATTAATCCTTATTCTAAAATCCTTTGCGGCAGTTCCCGTCTACCACGTTATTTCAAAATACCACTACTACCGTACTACGACACATAAAACGAAAAAAAAACATAATATTTTCCCTTTAACATCCCCTCCAATCTTCGACAGTTTAGACTACAATAAGCGTCAACACTATTAAGACGCTGCTATCGACAATCGTATCATCCCTATCGAAATATCGACACATGTCGATCGCGACAATAGCCCGACGTCGAGTACATCCGATCCAGAATAATGCCTTGTAAATATCTTAAACGCCTTATTTATATTGGCGGAAGAGTGGTTTTTGTACGAGTTATATTTCGCGAGATTAGGTACAAAGTTGGCTATCATGTTTGTATGGGTACTCGAGAGGGTACAGTTTGGGAGATTATATTCGTAATTGTGCCCTAATGCCGTTCTAGTGGATAGGGCTGTAATGTTTTCAATTGTAGCAACATACGCGCGTCGTTTCTCTCAAGTGCTTATATTTTATAAGTACTTTTGGAATGTGAGATGCATTCGAAGATTTTAAGGAATATATTATAAGAGAACTTTTGATGCAATATTAAAAATATAGTTTTTATTTAGTATAAGTAGTAACTAGTAAAACTTAATTTACTACTGATACTTTTACGCTATAAAAATTAAGCAAAGTATAATAAGATGTCTGCATTAATAGACAATCCTATTACTATTATAAATGTGAAAGTTTGTGAGGATGGATGGATGTTTGTTACTCTTTCACGCAAAAACCACTGAGCCGATTTTCATGAAATTTGGTATGTTAGTAGTTTAGGCCCTGGATTAAAACAAAGGCTACTTTTTATCCTGAAAAGGACAGTGTTCCCGTGGGATACTATATTTACGCGGGCAGAGCCGCGGGCAAAAGCTAAGTATTCACACATAAATCTAATCTAATCCGCCATATTATGCAATATTTCGCATGGCGCTCAAAGTAACAACTAAAGCATAGAGACCCGACTATTAGTGAGTGAATAAACATATATCACGATATATACAAGGCACGCCCTATCCTACATTCTTACACTTGTTATGAGTGCCATACATTCGTAATTTCAAATAATAATCGTACCTTAGTTCTAACTTTTAGTATTTTAAGGTTACTAAGCGTCAAGCACACCATTGTCCGCAGGTACTACGAGACGGGATCCATCAAGCCCCGGGCGATCGGCGGCTCCAAGCCCCGGGTCGCCACCACGCCAGTGGTCCAGAAGATCGCCGACTACAAGAGAGAGTGCCCGTCAATATTCGCATGGGAGATCCGGGACCGTCTGCTTAGTGAAAACGTGTGCAATAACGACAATATACCCAGTGTAAGTGGCTTGTCTATTTTGTTATAATATCTTTGATTTGGATATTAGGTTTGTAACCAACTTAAAAAAAGGAGATTCTCAATTCTTCGGGATAATTTTGTAGTGTTGATAAGTTTTTCTAGGCCCATAACAGATACATGAGCCAAAATTAAAGAAATGTAGATATGTAAGCAACTTGAGAAATATTTGTATGACAAAGTTAAGGTACAGTTTCTAATTTGCTATAGCACACGGTATATTTTAAACGCGCAGATGATGCGCGTAATACGCGATTTTAACGAGATTTAAATGAATTTCTATATATACAACTAAATATAATATATTAAAAAACTATAGTTAATAGAATCAGGCGTTACTTTGCGGAAATCCATAGCATACAATTTAATTAATATTATATCTAGCAATATCCTGCGAAAAAATACCCACAACCTGCAACCAAATGTGAGTGCACGCATAAGCAAGTGTACAGCACCTCCCACCTCCCACACTGCTTATGCGTACACTCAGAAACAATATCGCGCAAACACCGCCACCTCACAAGCAACAATGTCAGCAAGATCGTGCAAGGCCCCACACCACCATGCAGTTTGCAAAACTCGACGCGCGTTTCGCCCCGAACCCAGAGCATCCTCAGGAAGTGGACCTGCGAACAAAGTTGTTTCTGAGTCTACCATAAGCAGTGTGGGAGGAGAGAGGTGCTTAATGCATGCTTATGCGTGCACTTCCACATTTTGTTGCAGGTTGTGGGTATTTTTCGCAGGATATTGCTAGATATAATATTAATTATATTGTATAAAAAAACTATAACCCGACTACGTTAATTTTATAGCCTTTGTTACCTGGACTATTGTTACGAATCTATTGACATCTCATTTATTAAAATCGGACCAGTAGTATAGGCGCTACGGTGGAACAAATATACATATATATATATATATATACATAGACTGCCAAAATCATCACCCTTCCTTTTGGCTTCGCCATAGTCGGGTAACAATCGGAATCTACGGCGCGTCCCTAAAACGCGCGTCCTCCGCGCGATAAAATACGCCGTGTGCTATCATAGCTCTAATGAGTGTAACGTGTCGTTTATGTTTCTTTGTAAATTGGCTCCTTATCTATTTTAGTTTTCGCGACTCTACAAATCGCATAGACTACAGACTATGAACACTCTAATGTCTAAATGAAAATAACTGTTGAAAATGTCGCTTGGACATAAAATAGTACAGCGCGTTCAACTCTCGAAATAGTTTCTCTCATCGCGCCCCTCGGAGTCTATTGTCAATATGTCGACCGTATTGTCAAAACATATTCAAATAAACGAACTTAATAGCCACTTTTGTATCAAAATAAGCCGGCCAAAATTGAGTATCCATCTTAATCCAATTTTAGAATATAATTTTCGACCATATGGTGCGACCCCATGGCCCATTGTCCAAGACCTTTACAAGGGTTTCTGAAAATCTGACAGTTTACAAAATTTCCTATGGTCCTTTCGGACTATTGTTGGCTATACAAATTATTGACTCACACTCATAAATTTATCTATTATAAGGAATAAACTGTCCCTTTTATATAAAGTGTGCCGATTCTCGTGTAATAGAATTTGAGAATTTTATAAAGCATCGTAAAAGTTTTTTTTGTTACTTTTATGAATCCTTTTTATAGATACAAGAAGTGTCTTTTATTTTTTAAAACCGTCGTCGTTTTTATCATCTCCGGTCATCGTTAAAATTTGCGATCGCTCATTAATCAACATTTTTAGCTATCACTGAAATAAAATTATGAAATGTAAATACCCAAAGCGAGGAAATTATAAGTACGTGGATAAAAGTAAACTAAAAATAAGACGAATTTCCGTTCAATTTGTCGCTAAGGTACAAACAACAGATACATAAAATATTGAACTCAAATGGAGCAAAATCTTTTGAATGTTAATTTATATATTTGTAAAGTACTTAAAATTACAAAGGCACTGGATGATTTTCAATAGAAAACGTATTTGAAATCCAATGCAGATACTTGAGCATAATCGCAAACAAAAAAAGAATTAGACATTTCGAGGACCTCATTTCAATTAATATCCTAATTCCTAACAATGCGAGAAATCCGCCCGCGACTAACAATATGTTTACAGTTTGACATAAAAGATCCCAGTTTTGACACGATTAACAGAAAAATTGGCCCGGATGGATGATAAAAATTACAATATACAGCTTTTGTATTTTTTTTTTCGTACGGCAGATGTGTCTCGCGTACGTCGGCTTCGATTACCAATCCTGTCACTGCCGAGGCTTTATTTAAGTGCGCGATATTTTTACCGCCAATTTTAATGTCACACTGAGATCTTTAGAATAAATTACAAATAAAGGAAAGGTGATTTTTGAGTTCTGAAATTAAATTTTAGGTACTTAATGAAGAGAGGCTTTGGATAGATTTGCTATAACGAATGATGATAATTGAAAACTAATTTGGCGTTTTTGTTAGTAAGGATGATAAAATGATATTTGTATTTCGTAAGATTATTATTGAATTACAGCGTTCAAATATTGAGGATTCATTTCTTGTTTCGTGATAAACACAACATTTATTATCTCCTAACTACTAACGATAACGTAACGATATAAATAAGACTAACAGGGGGCCTAGCAGGAACATTTAACAGCGGCGTAAACGTAACGTTATCGAATGAAACTTGCATGGGCGCTGTCATGATTTTGACAGATTTTCATACAATTCTCATTCGATAACGTTACGTTTATGCCGCTGTTAAATGTTCCTGCTAGGCCCACAGTTGCCCAAGCAAGAACAACTGACAAAGTATTCGAGGCGTAATCGAATATCAATTGTATGGGCTCTGTTATAATTTTCATACAATTCTCTTTCGATAACGTTACGAATACGTAGTTGTCAATAGTTCCCGCTCATCTCACTGTACCTACTTTATCGATAGTAAAACGGCACATGTCTATACGAAAAGTAACGTTGAACTCCGCAACATTTATAAATTACTAAACACATAGCCTCCGTGCACCACACACCTAGGCACACCTATATACGGGGGGCTAAATTAGAATGCGGCATGCTTCATCCCTCATGCCTAGAAGATTCGGCGCCAAAGGGGCTATTTTTATGACTGTCGTCGCACACGGCCCACTGAGCAAATGGGTGAATAGAATAGATGCACTGACACGTATGTTAGAAAGGGATAGGTATTTATTGCGAGTTGCGTAGACTTAGTCATAACGGTCGAATGGGCGTGATGTTTCTTACCAACTGAGAGCGGACAAAAATACGCGGAACAAACCTCGGTGGCGCGTGAAAAGGCGTAAGCACCATATAATATTCCATAGCAGTTAGGAATCGTAAAGTTTCATTGTTGCAATGAAGGTATAGGATTAGTACGATCTGGAAAAATAATTCAATAAATGGAATGAATTTTAGGTTAATAGGTAGATATTATTTGTTTTGAAATATTTCCAGGACATATTTCTTATGTTAGATATCTTTCCAAAAACTTAAGTTACGTCTAATTAAAATTATGCCACTAAATAAGCACTCATCTCAAATAAAAACACGTTATTTTGTGTTCCGAAATAACTATATTTATAACTGAATAGTTTCACGTGCGCTCACATAAGTCATTTCGGTTTTGGCGCGAAACACAATAAGGGAGCGTTTCACGCGTGGCTGCACAGAACATTAGTTCTCCCGCTCGCACGCACGTCGATCTCTCGCTCCCGGATTAACTGCTTAGATGCCAAAGGAATTGACGGTTGAGTCTAGATACGTTTATGATAACATAAAAGAATATATTTTTATGTAGGATATTATGTATAATATATTAATATCGTAATGTAGGTAGGTTCAACTAAAGATACGTATAGGATTTAGGACAAGAGAGCATTGAAAAAGCTTGATTAAAAAAAAGGAACCTACTTGTTCCAAAATACTAAGGATTAATTAATTAAGTTATAAGCGATTAATTAAGTTATAACCGATAAGAAAATAACTAGGTGATATCAAGCAAATAGGCTAGAGACAAAATGTTAAGAAAACAAGGCATCATTACAATTAATGTATCTATGAAAAGTATCATGTCTACAATTATTATGTAAGTTTTGTGACAGTAGGTGGCATCAAATAATTTGTCGGTACAGTAAAACTTCCCTGCTACTGTCTTTCAGGAATCGTGGTTTTTCATACGTCTGTCACTTTGATAGAAAAATGATGATTGCCGAGAGACATTGACAAGGCGGTCGTCCTGTAATTGGGTATAGTGACAAATTTTTTGATGCCGTCCAAGTTCCAACTACTTCAAGAACTGTCAAATTCATTATGCCGTCAAAATTGAAACCGAGAATGCGATGTGCGTGCAAACGAAAACGAAACCAACATACGGCTACATAATACGTGATGGTGGCACGAAGCCTCCAAAATGCAGCTCAGTAGCGTTTGGGCGGTGTCGGGTTACGGGACCTCTTGCCCGTGTCAATAAAATACTTTTACTGATACTAATTATGAACAATATAGGAACAACAGAATGACAATTAAGTGCTTTAAGTTATTCCTTATTAAAAATCCAATTATTCTAAATGCTGAAAGAAAATTTTTAGGTCATTGCGTATCTTCATTTCCAGAAAATTATGAAACTATTGAGAGGAAAAAAAGATTTACCAATTTAATATCCAGAAGGATGTAAAAAGGACGAAGTGTATACGCTGCGGTTAATTCTGGCATACATTGGGCCAGATGGTTTTTCATGTAGGTGCATAGGTCCGCAAAAATGAAAGGCTTAAACAAAGGCTGTAGTCCTTGAAAATTAATTACACGCGAAAACATCCCGACCTCTTGGTATTTTAAAACTTTACCGCCATACAAGGTTTTTGAATGCTTAACATCCTTTAAATGACAGCAATAAATTCTTTAGCGTACTGAAAAGATAGTTCAAATAATAACTGTCAGCATAAAAAGTTATTACAATCTAGAACAGATTATTAATGACAAATTACCCTTTTCAAATATCGGTTACCGCAAAATGATTGCATGAGCAAATGAGGTCTACCGCGAAATTGCGGCCAATTAAATACATTAGCTTTGCCTAAATACAATAATACAGTTAACAGTCAGGCAGTCAGTTTGTACAGAAAGAAATAGGCACATTCATAGTAGGCAGTAGCATAGGTACAATATCGACCAAGTTCCTGCTCGGCCAGTTTCTAAACACTTTCATTTGCACTAAAACGCCACAAAATATTTAAACATAGACGTAATTGAAATTACGTGTAATGATAATTATTTAAAACATGTACTTATTACACAAATCGAACATTTTAATTACATAACATCACAAATAAACCATAATGAGACAGAAATCGAACTGTATCTAAAAGCACGCTGAGCGAAACGCCCCAGATCCTAGGAGAATTGGGAAAAAACCCCAATCTACCGCACCCTAACCGCTTCCATAGGGAGCAGGGTCTCCGCGGGTTAAGTTAAAATGTTTATAGATAATACCGATGCACGTAATAGTAATTCTAATCCCGAAATCCCGGGGGCCGCCGACCCCTGACGGAATTCGCAAGTAATAGCCTTTGTCGAGAGCGTTCCGCTTTTTACATTCAATAGTTCAAATGGTAATCTTTTGTCATTTTGTAACGTTTCCTGTATTTCATTAATTACTTTAATTCCAGCCGTAATGTCTGTACAGCACTATTTTTATCGTTCCCGATTCGTAGTTTTTACGAGGTCAGCAGTGTTTCTGTTACAAATGAATTAAATCGTCCCTCCAGCGTCGGCTACACTTCACACTTCTATACTGGCGTTTTTCAATTCTAGTTTTTTTTTGTTTGTTGAATTCAAATGACTAATTACTTATGCTGGTTTTATAACCATTGGGTAATCGATAGAAAATGGATGAAATTCACAAAAAAAAATTGTTTAACAATTTTTTTAATTGAGTTGGCTATCAAATTTGACATTATCTCCGAGGGTTATCGCTGCTTTGTTCTAGTCGGACCACCTACTCGGGGATCTCTAACACTATCGTAACCGAATGATCTATTGCCATGTCTCAAGGCAACGACGTGCGTACGCGCATCCATAGTGACACCTGTCAAACGTCAAAGTGACAGGAGAACGCCCGCGCGCAATAATCCTTATCTGAGAGGATATTGCAATAAGCAGGATACACTGCTTGTCTATCAAGAGGTAGACCTTCAACTGATATTTGAAAATGTGCAATGTATAGGTAATGTTTATCTCGCCTTACCTCTCGTAACGAATATCATTGCGTGTACGCATGTCACATAGCATGTTGAAATTCGATCCCTTCCCTCACACCAAGATTTCTTATTCGTCCTATATTCAACGTGCGACGTTAATATTAAGAAACAATCTTTACTCAGAGAAAAATAAACTTAACATAATTGAAACTTTATAGGTTATAAAATTATAACTTGAACAAAATAATATAAAGTGTTTCTAGAATACTTAGTTAAAATTCATTCTAATTTTGTCGCAATTATTTATAATAATAATATTGTTTCTTTAATTTTGACTCGAACTTTTAAATATAAGATATCCTTTATATTCCAGTTTCATTTCAACAACTATAACTTTCTTGTAAATTCTATCGTAATTTTAGGTTATTAAGATTTCCAACTATTACCTACCTTCCGTTTAAAGTAACACCCTTGCATATTGTAATGAAGAAACCTTATTGCATCGAAAAATATGAAACAATAACTGTAACCCTCAAATCCAATGATCGAGAGCACCTTTACTTTTTAAAATCTCATTTGGGCCCCTCGTACGACGCGAGCGACGCGACGCCACGTGGAGTTCGGCCCCTTATACACACCGTTGATCACTGATTCGACCGCCTCGGGACGATTTGACGTAAGCGACACTGGCCGCTATGGCGCTTAGAAAATAACCGTTCCCAATTTGAATTTTTACTTTTTTGATTTTCTAATAGTTTTTGAGCGGAAAACTGTAGACGGAGATTGAAGTAAAAAATATATTTATCTGCCTAGGCATGCCCCTGAATAATTTTGAATATTTTATAGAATTTAGGGTCAATCACACCGAGACGCAAGGCGTCGCGGCATTTTTTAGATAGGACGCACCACGCTGCGCAGCTCGGCGCCACTCATGCCATGAAACGTGTATCTTCATATGTAGTAACTAAAGTTCATTTTTCCGGTTTGCGTCTCTTTGTGAACTGACGCTTAATTTAAAACAATATTTATATTATTATGTAAGTTTAAGGATGTACTATTATGTAATTGAAAATGCTGTCTATACTCGATAACTGTTAACTCGATTTATCCGATTGGGAAAATATAATGTAATGTATTCGAAATAAGATTCTTATTAGATCCTACCATTAGAATTTATACACATGTTAGAGAAAATTGGGCAAAATCGATGGTCCCCACCGGGAACATCGGGAAGAGGCCGGGAAAATAATACAATACTTTGAAGTCGGCGTAAATACTTTTTTGCCAAATTCGGCGCACGGTCAGTAGACAAGTCAGTGGCGTATGACTCAAGTTCAATGACCTGATATACAAGGCACGTTAGATTGAGCCGTTTCAAGCTAATCCGAATTCCGACTCAAGCGACAGACAGACAGACTACCGTATATTTTATTGGTTTATAATTAATACTTTTGTTATTCTATTTAGAGCATGGGTAACCTGTTTAAATTTATTTACTGATTAGTCAGGCGCATCTGCATTATTAATTATTATTTTTAAAAATTAAAATGCCTGGGTTTTGCTTAAGCCTGAAATAACTTACTGTTAAATCCTCCGTCTCCTTTATTACTCGAACTTCTGAAACAGTCATGAAAAAAATGAAAACCGACTTCCAAGGATAAAATATTACGACTTATATGGATTCCATTTGAAATAAAAAAAATAATCATCAAAATCAGTTCACCCAATCGAAAGTTCAACAAACAAACATAAAAAAAACAGTGGAATTGAGAATCTCCTCCTTTTTTAAACTCGGTTAAAAATAAAAATAAATCAAAATGTTTAATACTTGAATAATAAAACTGATTGACTATACCAAAAATTATAACTTGCATTAACATATTATTATATTGTCTTATCTATATTCTAATAAGAATCGTTAATCTCTCGCTAAATCGTCGACAAAGTATGCACCTACAAAATTTTCCAATTTAAAACGACTGGCAACACCTGGGAGCATTACCTTCCATTAGCGCAACATCGGATTAAAGCAACTAAATGTTGCTACAAATAATGTACGCTATTAAGGGAAATAGTTCGGCTATTCGAATATAGGATTGTGCGTCAATTTTTAAAATCAATTTAGGTCAATATAATTCAGACCAAATGTGAAGACAAAAAAGTGAAGACAGAACTTTGTAAAGCAAAAACTGGGGAAGGGTTTTATGTATGTATTGCGCGTTTGGCCACTACATACCTACATAAAAAAACCACACACTTCGACAGCTCGCCTTACAAGCTAAGGCGTAGTTACATGTTTGTGCGTGACACTGTGTAGGTAAATACACGGCGGGGCGTAGTTTAGACTGGCTACACTGTGTAGTTCGCAGAACTCTATCTTCACTTTTTTATTTGGTCTGAGCAATATAAAAATATAACATGGTACTTAATTCTCGAGTATCTTATGAAAAGACTAGGTTTTGCCCGCGTAAGTACAATATCCCACGGGATCACTTCACTTTTTCGGGATAAAACGTTGCCTATGTGTTAATTCAGAGCTTAAACTACTACTGGACCAAAATTTCATCGAAATCCGTTCAGTAGTTTTTGCGTGAAAGAGTAACAAACATCCACCCACCCATCCACACATCCATCCATCCTATACACATCATTGCTTATTATAACTATTAAGTTATTGCTATCCTATTGTGTGGTAAATGGTAATAGATAGGCCTGCCAGTGCTCGCGATTGTACCTAGATAGTTACAGCACAAATAGCTAACAATGTGACTTCTCTGTGCCGTTGTCATGAGAAGTGGATTGAGATGACGCAAGCCAAGATTCCGTGAGCTTTGAATTGTAACAGGGTAAACTATCATATTGTTGACACTTGTAATATTCATCGACTTTTTCCCGTTGAAGCTATAAAGTGAACGTTTAATTAATTTGAAAATTAATATTTTGAACTGACGTAAAATTTATTTAACATATAGATATATAATATTATATTATACTATCAGCAATCTTCACAAGCGAGTAGGCATGTAACAAGATGTAAATCTCGGCCAAACTACACCATAGCTAATGGGAAATAAATTGACAAACTCCCCCTTTTAACTTACAAGTACGTGTAATTTAAAATTTAATATGATTACTAAATTCCAATCGGGAGCCTCAAAGGGACACAGATTAGGCCAGACCCCACCCTCACCCCTTCAGGGCCTAAAAACCCCAATATCCATCTACTTTCGCCGAAAAAGCACGCATGCGTAAAAACCTGACTCACACAAGTAGAACCCTACTCGTATGTATGCCCATTTAACACGTACAAGTTATATAGACAGCGGAGCGTCCCTAGATAATAATATCTATCTGTTTTCTTGTTGCCATGGCGACGGGGAAATACATTTTTCCGGAGGGCGGGCACCGCGCGCAGAAGCGCGAATGTGACCGGAAAAACTGTTGACATCTGAAAAGAATTTGGCTTAAAGGAGGTTATATATTGCTCGCGAGTGATTTGTGTATTTTTTGTTATATTTTGTAATGTTAGGAGCAAAATACAAAATTATTTATTTTCACCAGAAGAATACCATTTTTTACATGTATTTCAAATATTTGACAATAATAATATAGTGACATGTTTAGAATTACTCGCTCTTATCTCTCATCATTATTTAGACTTTTATTATTCGTAACTGTTATGTTCCCTAACTATATCCTTAACCCCCAGGTATCCTCAATAAACCGGGTATTACGGAACCTCGCCTCGCAGAAGGAGCAAGCGGCGTCCGCGCAGAACGACAGCGTGTACGAGAAGTTACGGATGTTCAACGGCCAGGCGGCCACGGGATGGTGGTACCCCAGTCTCCCCACGGCGCCAGCGCCGGCGATACCCGCGCCGCTACCACCACAACTGAACAGGCCAGCTGCGGAGGAACATAAACGAGGTAAGAGAAACCACGGCCTCGCAGACAATCGGCGTGAAACGGCGCATGCGTTACCTTTCGTGGAGCAAGTAAAGGAAGCAAGAGGGTCGAAATTTAAAACTTTCTGAGTATTTCTAAGGCCAACATCGTACATGCGACTTCATTGGTGTCCCGAATTTTAATGGACGGCGGTAATCTCGTAGCGTGAGGCAATATTTTCGATCTTAATTCGCCTTGTAAACATAATAGTGTATGAAAAATAATACATCAAACACAACACATTACATAACATCACTTCTAAACTACGTAAAAAACTTTTAAATTCGGTCAAATTTTCGCCCTGCGACTCTTCTGAAGTAGATAAAGGATATATTTAAAGACATGGTCTGCTTTCCCGTCACGTTTCACGTTCGCGTGACGTCACGACCCGCACTACAGCCTGGATGAAAGCCGCCTTATCCCGGCATTACTCGCGTCGATAGAGCTTAAGGTTTTTGTTGAAGGTTTTTGAATATGAAAATGTACATGTCAATAATTGGGTCGTTTACCTGATTTTGTTTCAGTGTTTCCTATATCAGTACATTTTTTCCGTCTCTCTTATGTAGTATATATTACGTAGACATATATTTTGTATAAAAGACGTTATTATATTGATAAAGTTGAGACTGATATTCTTATTTATGTTCTAGGTAAAAACTACAACCGGAAAAACCTTCCGTCTATTAATATACCATTGCTCTACAAATCTACACAAATAATTTGAATACTCGTAAAACTCCTTTGAAATGGCGACGGCTTTTCTCAATTCGTTACTTTTACCGAAATCCTTTTAACAAAGTCAAGTTGCGTCTTGGCGCAAACAATGAGACATAATCTGGCGCACCACAGTCTACGTGCCTGTAAAGAAACTCGCTAACAACCGGGGGCCCCCCACTACACTCCCGGGGGGTGCCCATCCCACCGTCTATGATTTATGATAACATAAACGTGAATGGTTTTTATTGAAAGAAATTCTAAAATGCTTCGTTGAGAGTTTTTGAATATTGCAATTTGATTTGATTGGTAAATAGCTCTACTTCTAGCGTACTTACACACTCAGCGTTCAATAGTGAAAACTGTAACACTGCTAGATTTTCGAATATGCTATGTCTCAGTATAGCACTAAGCTAGATAAAATGGTTGCGTCATTGTCGGTATAGTTTCGCAAGGAACTGCGAAAAAGACGTTACACAGATTCAAACATTCCGCTTGTGGTGTTTCGTATCGCAAGGCGTCACGCGAACTGTCGGTACGGGGGCGACACACTCGACATACGACTGGGATAACATTCTGAAACAATGTCTGCACCCGGTGTCTACGAAAATTACAGTGAAATTTATTTGCGAAAAACCGCAGTGCATCACTGACGTTTCGCGGATGTTTCGCTACCGTAGTATTTTTTGCAGATACTCGCTGCTGCATACGAAAGTGTAGGTATACTAAGGGCGTAAACCAGAAAAAAATACTTTTTCCATATTTTTCCTTTTAGAATTTCCAACTTTTCAATGTAACATTAAAGTAGCACATTCAAAAGTGGATTAGCACTTCATACTCGACACGAATTAAACTTTGCATCCTGGCGGCCACGTGACCTGTCTTCTAATGACCCCCGACCTCCCCTAGCCGGCGTAACCCTCAAGTTACAGTTTTCACTTTGACTTGACGCGCGAGATGACTTATAGATTTTCCGCGGTAAATGTTTATATTTTCTTTACTTATTTGTAACATTTAAAGATTACATTAGTTATTCTTGACATTCATGACTTAATTAAAACTTAATTAATTTATTTACGTGGAGTTTCGAACCTAAAATCAACATCTACAAAGCTTAAACGACATATTTTACGAATTTGTCATACTCACTGTCATCAACCATACAATTCACAAAAGGCACAAAATCTCAAATATATTGTCCATAAATAATTCAATTTTACATATCAATTCCTGCAAATATTATTTCCAGCAATCTGACAACGGAGCAAAAGCCTGTGATTTTTTAATATAGATTCGGATGTGTTCACGGCTGCGGTTAGTGCTTTAACAAGGAGGACAAAAAGTTATAATACTTTTTCTAGACACTATTTTGCATAAGTTTCCTATAGAGGAATCGAAGAAGTTCCAACATCAGTTTTAAATGGTTGCCTTGTAGTTTCTACTTTTACCTACTTGAGGGTAATCTCTATTAAATAATTTGTATCAAAACAACGTTCATTTCTAGGGTTCCGTAAACTAAGGGTAAAAACGTATTACTGAGATTTCGCAGTCTGACTGTCTGTCTGTCTGTCCGGACGGAGGTCTGTCACCAGGCTATATCTCCTTCACCGTGATAGCTAGACAGTTTATATTTTTACAGATGAGGTATTTCTGTTGCCGCTATAACAACAAATACTAAGAACAGATTGAAATAAATATTCAAGGGGAGCTCCAACAACAAATATGATTTTTTGCCGTTTCATTCAACCCTTCGTGCACATGTCGAACTCGCACTTGGCCGGTTTTGAATGATGGAAATTAATAAACGTTTGCCACAGCGTTTGCCCCAGCTAAGCTGCGGCGTGCACAGATTGCTTGTGCACACAGGTTTAGAATATAAACAGCGAGTGGATAAAGCGGTTTGTACTAGGCGCGTTAGGCCGCGTTTACAATTCTCCAGGCACCGGGCGATACTTCACACATATATTCGATTTAAGTTTGCAGTGAGTCATCAGTGCTAATGTCAAAATGGCTTACTCTGATCGGTTAATGTAAACACGGCTCAAACGTCATTGATCAATTTTGACATTTGCACACATCACTACAAATTTAAAGCGAACAGACTACCTATATAATTGTAAATGTATTTAAGCAATATATTTTGCCGATTGGGCGTTAGCCAATAAGAAAGGCAAGCTTTTAAGCCTCTATATTATGCTTTCCATTTTACTTTGCGATTATAGTTTATAAAATACGATCGAATATTGGTCCAACCATCAGGGCTTAATGCATCGAGTCGCGAATATGTCGTGATGAGTTGACCATTTCAGGCACTGTAGGCTGTAGCATAGTGAACATTTCATTGAATTAAAGGTTCAATAATCATCTAAGAACATTCTCCAATCTAACCCACATCTCTAAAAACCACATCACAATCGGACTAGTACTTTTGAAGATACGTGGCAATATCAAAAGCGACAAACGCCTTCTCATGCTAAACGCATGTACTGTTTCCGTTACGTCGCGGGTAAAAACTGACGCGTAGATACGCGAGCCGTGAACGCACGTGTTTCTGGTTACTGATGCTGGTATAGTGGCCACGGCCTTAGGCTGGGACTATAAGATCCGGAATCCGAGGGGCCGGGGATGGTTCGGAGCACTGAAAATGGAACTCTGGGCTAGTGCAACAAAAGAGTTGAAAATCGCAGCGTCGAGTGTCGAGATGTCATATATATGACACTGACATTTGAGTCGATACTTCTATGTTCGATTTTCAGCTTTAATGTGTTGGCGCAGAGTTCTATTTTCAGTGCTCTCAATTTTCTCCGGCGTTGCGGATTCCGAACAACATAGTCCCGGCCTTACAATGCGGTTGCATTACCGTGCAGTATATTAGGCGAATACCGACTGCTTACATACCATGTATAAATTATCATGTTGTAATCAAACATATTTGAAGATTGCGCAGAACAAACAGTCAAGTAATTCCTAATACTACCTACTAATTATATTGCCAGAGGCAGTAAACTAAAAACTGGGTACATTTTTCATACATAAAAATAATACATTCCATTCCGTATATTCAGAATTTATAGTTTACAAAACGTGTAAATAAATTTAAAAAATACGATATAATATAAATCAAAGTGAAAACAAAACAAATTGCTGATTATATTAAGTCAAAACAGAATTTATTTGCTCTAAATCTATAAAACCATTTTTCGGGTAATATTTTACGAGAAATAAATTGGAAGTTTTCCAAAACAATAACAATGTAATCGCGGCTTCGTTTGTGTCCGAAGGGTTTATATATTTCGTAATATAGTTTTTCCGTGGAGTGCATATTTAACTTGTAATTTTTGTAAAAATATCAACATTATAATTACTATGATGTTGCCTGCGACTGAAGTCGCATAAGCATAAGAAAATATCCCGTGGAACCGTACATTTTGCCGCGATTAAAAGTAGCCTTTGTCCTTCCCCGTCGTCTAATCTATATTTAATCAAATTTAATCAAAATCGGTCGAGTAGTTTCTGAGCCTATTCAATGCAAACAAACAAATCTTTCCTCTTTATAATATTGCTAGCGTTTGCCCATGGCTCCGCCAGCGTATATACTGTATCCCTCAGGAACCGTATATTTTCACGCGGTAATATGTAGCCTATGTCCTTCCCCGTGGTCTATCTCTGGCCTTAGTTTCACACCCTACAATCTAAATCTTGGCTTAAATTTATAGCATGGCTGTTTTCAAAGGCCATTCGCAAATTAAAAAGTTAAAACTCTCCCCAACGACCTCTCCACGCCGACCCGCTCACGGCCAGGTGTCGCAGACATAGAACTATCGGTTACAAGAGCGATCACTCGAACGTTTTATGAACGAATGAATGAAACAATAGCTTTTTAATTGAACCCGCCAAGTGGATACGTTGCGATTGACGCGCAATTGACTCGCAAGTGCACTCCAATGAACGCAACACGTGTTACACTTTTAGTAATGCGAACTGCTTTGTAGTTCGGCCTTAATTCATCATCATCACCGATAAGAGCTCGAGACCCATGCGAATCATTGGGCCACATGTGCATTTATTTCGTTTACGTATCAACTTAGTATATTTTATCTACTTACAGACAAAGTTTAGAATTATCTGAATTCTAATATCTTACAAAATAACTTTTAAGATGCAGCATAGCAAACTCAAAACACGAAGCGTTCTTTGTTTTTGTATTATAATAATTATACTTATTTTTTGCACATCGATAACTATGTACAAATTGTAATTAAATAACATAAATTACAATTATTTATTCACAACTCTTTACTTTAATAATGATAAACATTTTTTTTCTCTAGAACTTTCCATGAAAATGTGCAAAGCATTTCTCCGCATACCAGTACGTAAGGCCCACCCCACATATTACGACATCAATTGACACACTCGAACTCACAATAATAAAAACTAAGGCTTATCTACCCTCAGTAATTTAGATGGGCCTGCTGGGGATACTCAGTTGATTACAAACAACCAATTTATGAGGTCCCTCCGTCCTTCATAAAACCTATTAATGTAGAGCTTGTTAAGGGCCAAATAAAAATGGACGATGCCCCATAATGTCTTTATTAGAGCAGGCGGAAAAGTGGTGGCATGAGGCATCATTAATTTTACATTACATTTTTTACCAACAGTCATCACAGAGAAATTCTGATAATGACTGTTTCAATATGAATAATGCTGAAAAGTATTTAAATGCTATGTAAAGGGCATTATTTTTGTATTTAGATGAATATAAAGATGTCAGCATTTTAAAAATAAGGGTCAGTTTACAACAAACAAGACGCGACGAGATGCGGCGCTGCATTTTAAAGATAGCTTTTCAAGCGAAAAATCTGAAAATGAAACAAAAAAAAAGATGTGTTTCATTACGTATGTCGTAACTGATAATATGTACTCGTATTCATAACAATCTGTCTCTAAACGTGTTATGGACGACCTCTGTGGCACAGTGGTTCAGCGTGTTAGTGCTCAAGCCGGGGGTCGCAGGTTCGAATCACGCCGAGGTTTCAAAAAAAATTCTGTGTTCCTGGGTCATGGATGTGTATTAAACATGTGTATAATATAAAGTATTGAGTAGTAAGTATTCTCGTTTTCTGGTAGCTGTAAGACAAAGTACTTCGGATGCTTACGCCAGATTGACGTGGTGTGAAGCGTCCATAGATATAATAATTATTATTATTGTAAAAGTTACTTTGATTAGTTATATTTTAAATAAAGACCTCTCCAGTCGCCGAAATAGAGGCGACATCGCCATACCGCCGGCGATAACGGGCCGCGTCACAAGCGGCAGCGTTAACATTACCTAATAATTCTATAAATATCTTTGTTTTTTACATAAATTGATTATATTTATGTAGTAGTAGTAGTATAAGTTAGGGCGCGCGCACACTGTGCATACCGGCGGCGTGCGTCGTGCGGCGCGGCGTGCGGCGGGCGCGCGCGGTGAGTGACAGTATCGATCTCACATAATCGCGCGGCCCCCACCTCGCGTCCGCCCCGATAACTCCAATTCCGCTTTATCTCCGCGAGCCCCGACTTTCTTCGGTCCCCTTTGTGCTTGTTTTCTCCAATTTTTCACCGCCCCCACTTTTATTTCGTTCCTTTTCTTATTTTCCTACTACTATTATTTTCTCTTATGTATTTTTCGTGTTTCGCTCCGCCCGGGAGGCCCACCCGATGCTCGGGGAAGTTTTTCCTTCGATCATTTATAGGTCGTCATTGGTGGAATTGTGGTTAAGTGCCGCCGACTCTCGGATCGTT
The DNA here is from genome assembly GCA_037179445.1 of Phengaris alcon alcon. Taxonomy (NCBI): domain Eukaryota; kingdom Metazoa; phylum Arthropoda; class Insecta; order Lepidoptera; family Lycaenidae; genus Phengaris; species Phengaris alcon. Next base: position 1,326,737 of record JAYRCH010000059.1, read on the forward strand.
TTTTTAATGAATACCTCCTTTATGTTCTGCTCCGCGAGGATAAATAATGAAAAAGCGGATTGCAAAGGAAAAAATATTCATCTTTGTAGTTGTCTTCGTAACGAGCAATGAAATAAAAGGAGCGGACTCCCGAGACGTCCGATGAGCCAGTTTATCAAGCTTAAGGGTTTCAGAGATATGCTTAGAAACTTTAAAGTTATGTGTCTAAGTTTGGATCGTTATTTGTCTTGAGCGGAGGTAATGTAATTTCTCGTTGATAAACATCACCAACTTCACTGACAAGTGTTTTGACTTCACATATTTCAAGTTTTCAAAATGCAAAAGCATGCTGAAAATGTACATACTGAACATTTGCATGACTATAATATTTTTCAAACGGCAAGTTTTTTAGAGGTTAGCCATAACAATATCAAGAGCTGATCTAGTATTACTACTTACACAATACTACGAGTAAATTAAACATTACGTCACAATTGTAGATGACGCGATCTCATTAGGGGCAATAAGGGCGCGCACACATAGGGCGATCAATCAAAATTGTCAACCGATTGGAAAGTCCACGAGTGTCGCGCATCAATCATGTACAACTCTTTATGTCGAAATGTAAAAGAATATCCTGAATTATGTTAAGTATTCACACATTCGCATAAAATACATAAATTATTTAATGTACCTACTTTATATTATTATATGAAAGTTTAACCCATATTGCGTAAATTATGCGAAAAGAAGCGATAGCAATTGAAGCAATAGCGGTTGTAATCTACGAAACTTTGTACCAAATGTTTATATGTGTCTGTCTGATGTACTGCTCATTTTAGATTAGCCGAAGATACAGATCATTGAACAACACTGAAAGAAGACATAAATTGATTCCATTAGTAAATTAGCTCCCGCCCACATTAAAACGGCGCATCATCAGAAAAATGTGACAGATTGTGGAACAGCCGGCCATTGGGAGCCAGCTACCCGTGGCCTATTACCCGCGCGGGCATCGAATCCAGCACCGAGCACTTCAACCATAAAGCAAATTAATCAATTAGTTGAGGGCATGTCGACAACATTACGAGTAACGTTTAATTTTGATATCACCCCTTATTTAGGGGAACAAACTGGTCTAACTTGGACCCTGCGATCAAACTAATGTACTGCGGTTTCGCAGCTCACGATGACTGGTTGTAGTAAATTTTTGTCTGTAATTCTTGGGGCCCAATTGTGTAATTCTGCTGATGCATTTGGTGGATTGTCATCAACAACGTCGAGTGCCGCTGATGGCTCATGATGGAGAGTCTTGTTTCCCCTTAACTATATCTAATAATACGTCCGACGTTTAAACATTGTTAATTTAGACAAATGATATCTAACATTAGAGAATTTTGAAGTTATATATAAGTATACAGAAGCTAGAGTCTTAATATAGTTCAACTGATTTTTAATTATTAGCTTTATTTCATAAAACATCCGATTTGCTTTTACTTGAATAATAATATTTTGTGTATAAGTACTGTTTACTTATATTAAACTGATCATTATTATCTTTTATAACTAGTATGACCCTAATAATTGTCTTATCTACTGCTTTGCCTAACTGAACATTTGTATCATCATCATCATTTCCTTCCAAATACATCTATTTTTATTGTTGCAGTGGATGCTCTGCAGTCAGAAGCGGGTTCTGACGGCAACAGTGAACACGCGTCATCAGGTGACGAAGACTCACAGATGAGGCTGCGACTGAAGAGGAAACTTCAGAGAAATAGAACCTCCTTCACCAACGACCAAATAGATAGTCTTGAAAAAGGTAAGAAAACAGAATTAGCAATAGGAACTTTATAAGATTTACAATCATAATTTAGTAGGACGTGGCTAGAGTGTAGAAAAGCTCAGCATAAAAAGTTGATATTATCATTTATCGTTCGCTATGTTTGTTTGCATTGAATAGACTCCGAAACTACAGTAGACCACGGGAAAGGACATATACTACTTTTTATTTCGGCAAAATGTACTGTTGTTCTGTAATCTAGTGTTAAAGAATCTTGAAGCTGTATTTCAACCATCAAAATTTTGATGCAAAGGCAGTGCCGTAAACTGGGAACTCTCGCAGCTTTTGGTTTTTTATTTGATAAAAAAACAGGAAAACAAAATATGTGCAGGATAATTTACAACATATCAAATTGCTTCATATCGTAATTGGTGGTACCGAGCTAGTCACTAAGCGTTCCCCGGAGTCCCTATAAACCAATTTCATGTCCCTTTCATCTTATTTATTGTTTGCAATAACAACAGTTATTAGTAAATAAATAAATATTGTCCCTCTTGTTTGTACAGCTCTCGGCCGGTGGCACGGGCACAATTATTGATATTCGTGTTAATCTCACTTTTTGTTTGTTTGTTTTGCTATTCAGTGTCCGCTATTGGCTCTATTATTATAATAATAATAATTCACTGTTGCGAAAAAGCAGATTGTAGTTCGTACAAAATTTACTTAGAACTAGGCACAATTTTTAGATAAAATCCAGTCACTGTGGGTGAAGTCCTGTGAGTGACCCTTGATAGGTTGATAAGCCTGTAGTAAGGGTTAACAGTCCCTTTCCCTCTGGATATTACATAGAATTTACACTGTAGATACAGTAATTTACATGGGTTCTGCATGGTCAATGGTCATGGTTAAAATATAACAATTATAATATTGTTAGGCAGTGCATGCATATGTGCGGGTGTGTATGTGTGGTGTGTGTGTGTGAGCGAATACGTATGTGAGTGTACTGACTGCATGGTAAATATATTAGTGTAAATAATATGATACTATAAAATGTTATGGCATGAAATGTTCCGTTTCATCATAGGATTTATTTTGAAGGTAAGATCGAACTAACTTTTTGCAAGTGAAATATGACGACTTGTATATTGGTAGACTTTGGTAAGTTTTATTGTAGAGATATGGGCCTAGAAAATAAAAGAACCGTTTCGTAAAAGACAATCTTGGTTTGGGAATTTGGCATATGTTGTCATTTTTTACCACCGTATAAAGCATATAACTTGAGAGGTCTTTAAAGATTTTTTTTACAGAAACTTTAGTTTCACTAGTTATTGAAATATTTACATTTTAAGATTTGCAAGCATTAAAAGCCCTAAATAAACTATCATTGCATAATAGAACGATAAAAATACTCAAAAGTCATCTGTCAGTCTAATTTTGAATTAAGAACAGTTTCAGTGAATTCGAGATTTAAATGTTCCGTTTTCCACAGAGTTCGAGCGCACGCACTACCCGGACGTATTCGCGCGGGAACGGCTGGCCGAAAAGATTGGATTGCCTGAGGCACGTATCCAGGTAAAATAAACACCAGTTTCAAATACCGGTAAGGTGGCTGTAACACTAACAATGGTAATATCGTTTACTAACTTGTACGTAATGGTAGAGACTTGAGACCTTAACACAATTTTGTCTATGCTCTATCATGATACAGCATAGACAAATTATTATTTTATTTAAGCTTTATTGTTCAGTTACTTTAGGAATTATTCCTCATTTTTAGAATATTACTAATCTACTCTCAATTTAATGGTAGGTAAAATTATTTTGCCTAATTTTTCAGTTCCGACGACTCTATATTTGGTTTGTTTTATGCTACATATTATTGAATATCTAATAAAAAACACATCATATAAGGTTCTTAATTCGAAATAAAATAATGAGAATCATGGCGGGCATTATTAAGAGGACGGTGGATGCGTTTATAAGGGCGTGTTTACATTAGCTGTTTACATAGGCGCGGGCCGCATGTAGATGCGTCTTTAGCAAACAGACTAAAAAAACAAGGGCCATTATATAGCCCCAGTCAACCTCGTCGATTTCCAAACATACGTATATAATACAGCTTCAACAAATATGTCGGAAGCAATATGTTAATCATGTTTTATTTGAACTTCTGTTTGCTCTCATTTATTAACGTTTTATTATAATTCTTGTAATTAAAGCGGACATTATCATTAAAAACTGAATAAATATTAAACCAACCATTTTAAACGCATATTACGTAGTAATGTAATATTGTGTAATAATAATTTAATTTTTACTTATTTAGCCACTTGTACGCAGGTAAAATCAGACAAATAACTTCGGATTTCAATTTTAAAATCTCGAAACATCGAAGATCGTACTTTTAAACACAGGCAACAACATTTGAAAATTTTGATGATCATCATATATACAAAAAGTGTAGATGGTGAACCGTGAAACGGAACGCTAAAAAAAAAAATAAATAATGCGTAATATCCCATTTTCACTTAGTGTTGGCAACATTTTAAAATATCATTTGTCACTCGGAGGAAACTTGGCATGTTTTATAAACGGCTTAATGTGATTTTGAACGCAACCTTTTAAGTGTTTTAGCATTCGCCATCATTTAATTGAATTAGTTTTCGAATACGCCATATTGGTTTGATGACGTTCCGTTTTACGACATCTTTTTATTGAAATGGTTTATCTCCTTTAATTTTATTAAAAAAAATCTTTATAACATTGAACCAAAATTCTCCCATTGCAAAATCGATTGTTTATAATTGCCCGATGCTATTACATAGATAGAATAGACGGGTATACCTATTCTTCACCGCATTTTTACAAACACACTCACTAAAGGATACAATCCCTTTACATACTGTTACATACGCTCTCCTTGTCCGAACAAAAAAGCTATTACCATAATGAAGATACCCATTTGCGATATGGATGAGGTATTTACCATAGTTTTTCTTCTTTTTTTTTGTTAGAAAAAAAGGCATCGACATTGTTCGGGCGACAGCGCGGCTCGAGCTAAGCTCTTAACCCCTCGACGCCTAGCTAACATTCGTGAAAGCTTCTCTACGGTCAACAAGTACACTCACTGACATACATACACGCTGATTTTTATAAAAATGTATACCTACGACAGAATGTGAAAATAATAATTGTAAGCTATTGTATTTTCATATCCTAAAATAATTTGCTGATACAGTCTTAATAACTTCATTAGTATTACGTTTGTGACTAATTTTAATTTGAAACTAATTTGGTCTCAAATGTCAAAAAATTAGGTTTACTTTTGTATTGAATTAAAGTAAAGTGGATCTGTCGATTTACCGCGTGTTGCCTCGGGCAATGCCTTCTCCTATGTACAATTCTATAGTGACCATCTGTTAATAATGAGGAGGACAAAATGATTTCAGTTCTGTAGAAATTTCCGGACTTAAATATTTAGGTACTAAAATTATTCAAGAAGAAAAAATATAAGCAATTAAGTACATATTCATAAAAAATAAGACAGTTAAAGTCAAACGCTCAACAATTCCTGAATAGGTGGAACCTATAGACCATCTACACTTTTATATACCACTACCCGACAGACGTCCTGTCTGAACTATGAAATTTGAACTGGAATAAATAAAATATCACTAGATGTTGTTCGCGACTTCGCGCGCACAAATGCCGCAGAAACCGCATTTTACCGCGATAAGAAATAGCTTTTGTCCTGCCTCGTAGTCTATTTTATATCTGTGCCAAATTTCATCAAAATCGGTCCAGTAGTTTCGGAGCCTTTTCAATGCAAACAAATATACAAACAAACAAACTTTTCCTCTTTATAATATTAGTATAGAATATAGATGTATAGATAATAATACTCTCTCTTTAGTATTTTTGACCAAAATATTTTAATAATATTACATGTAGATACAAGTGTAGCCTTAAGAAAACTACAGTGACATAGATAAGCTCACAAATAAATGTTATCCATTAAATAGTATGAAATCATGGCAACCTCAACAGGGGTCGTGTATCGATCCCGCGGTCCATGGGAAGCGCGGGGGAAGTTCCTGTAGGCGCGGGGGAGGGGGTGTTTTGAAAAATTGGCACCCACTGTACAAAACCTTTCCCATGATACATCAGTTTCATCTCTAATACGTGGTACAAAATGTTAAAAATGCAATGGCTTGTGGGGTTACGAAATACTTTATGATCGAGTATTTTGGTAGGTGTTTATTTCATCTTATAGGATTGTCTGTGGTATACCTATTTGTGTATATACTATGTAATCCAAATGGCCTAAATACCGATACAAAATATTTGTGTGCTAAATCAGTCTCGACGTTATAAAAATATGAATAACTTACTTTTTGGTAGTGAGCTTGCACATCTTCGAACAGCTACCAGTGACTATCTAGAGTTTCTAGACTATCTAGCAATGTCGTATTACTCTTAATAATATTATAATTATTTTTACTTTTAATAACTAACACATAAACCTCCACCAGTATTAAAGCATTTAATAAGAATTGTGTAACTTGTTAGCGCAATAGCAGAATTATGTATTTGTTGGGTGACGCAGTATATTTCTGCGGGTAGGCGGACAATTTATAAAAGGCCAGCGGGGCGGGCTGTCAACACTGTCAGGATCGCGATGTCGATGGATAGAGGAAAAAACGAGAAACGTCATAATATTTTACTGTTACACAGGAGCTGTTCACAATGTTCATATTTCGTATTTTCTGTTAGTTAGGTACTTGTTGGCCGGGCGGCGTGGCGTAGGGACAGATTAACGAACTCCACATTGTACAGTTCGGACCGCGCATCTGAGACTGTGTTCCAAACTGCGGTTAGATCCGTGAGGCTTGGACTGCGAGTAAATGTGATTTCAAGAGTTTAGACTTCAGTTTGGACTGGCTCGTGGAACTTTACATTTTTTTTAGTTTTGCTGTCAGTAGTAAGTCGACGTTCCAAACCGACATGTTTTTTTTGCGTTCACACGTAATGCACGAATAAACTGTGGAAAATGCGATCGCCATGCCAGATCGGACTGCCAACCCCGCGCATCTAAATGCTCGTTTCGGAGCGAGGGTTGAAACGGCGCGCGCTATTTCCTGTGGTCCGAACTTGAACGCCGCTAGTGCACAATAAGTACTTTATTGTAGTAGTCATTTAATATGAAGTACCTGGGTAACCGAGCTTTGCTTGGAGCTGTAGTAAATTTAAAAATAAATAAAAATAATCACAAAAATATTTCGAACCCACCACAATCCGAATTTCCGAACAACGCAAAAATTAACCAAACTGCCAATCAGACTGACATTTTCTCTGATAAATTTCATGCAAATTCTTGCAGCCGTTGCCGAGATTACGATTATACATATATACAAGGTTGTCTCGTTTAAAGTATAAGATTAAAAATATTATAAAAATATTGTTTGATGTTTATGTAAGCAGGCACCTACTATTTTTATTTATTTGCAGATTTCTTATTTGTTGTTCATCTTAACCACTCTTTTTCACGTGATTAAATAATTAAATAATCATCTGAAATAGAGTGAGTCTGAGAGAAGCTGAATTTAACGCAAAAAAATAAATAGTGTAGGTAAATATCCATAAACTACAAACTTATTCATTTAGTTATAGTAATTTATTCCGAAATTCCCACTGTTATATAATTTGATGTTTTTCTTATTATTTTCCTAAACATTATGGACGCGGCCTTGTAAGACCCTTTTCTCTTTTTGCTAGAGGGTTCGTATAAAATATTATCGGCAACATTTTGGTGAATTCTTAGGAGGCTGGAGCAATAATATTATGACATATTACCTTCTACGTTCGATATAAATATATTTTATGTATTTTATCTAAAAGTATGTCATAGTTCGCAGTAGGTAGTCCGTAGTATGTACCTAGTATGTACCTACTTTAACAACTTTTCACTTCGGTTTAAGTTAGGTTAGATTCGAAATAATTTGTAATTTAAATCAAAAGTTCTGAAAATTACAGACTAATGAATACAATATTAAATTTTAGAATTTGGTGCACTCTGGATTACTTTTTTCAAAAAGGCTAGGTCAAACATTTCAATTTTCATAAAACATAAAAGGTACATCATAATATGTACCTACTACCTCTTATGTAGTTACAGAATTTAAATAAAGTAGATTAACTATTATTCTTTTGTATATTTTACTTTTGCAAGGGTCAATCGTGTAATATTCCTTTATTCAGATCTATTTCCAAATACAATGAAAGTGTTTGTCTGAAAATTCGCGTCAACTGCGAGCGCGGGGAAACGTGCGCCATATTGCCGCCATCGCTGCCGGAAGTGTCGTCACGTGAGCGCCGCTTCCGGTCCAGCGTTCCATTTCACGCAGTTCAATATCATATTCGAATACAAAATATGCAATAATTTATTGCATTCTCTCTCGTCACAGTGTGCTTAAATCTCAAAAGACGTCAAATGTATTTTATAAATAGGAAACGTCTTTTTTAGTTTGAAACTGAAAAAATACTAAATCTACTAAGCTTGTAACACATTGCTTCTGACATATGAAAATATTTAAAATACTTCTTCTTATTATTTATTTTTTTTCCTTTCTTAAAATTAATTTTTTCCACAGGTCTGGTTCTCGAACCGTCGCGCGAAATGGCGGCGAGAGGAGAAGCTGCGGAGTCAGCGGCGCGACGCACCCGCGTCTCCCCCCGCGCCGCCCGCGCGGTTGCCGCTCAACGGCGGCTTCAACTCCATGTACAGCCCCATACCGCAGCCCATTGCAACCATGAGCGATACCTATAGGTGAGTCCAGGATGAATAAGGAATCAAAGTTATGTTTAGCAAGCTTAAAACAGTAGTTGATGATGACGATGTCCTTGAAACGAAATTATAATATTATGCAAATTAGTTTTGATATTGGCGTTGAACGCGTTGCTTGCCACGTTTAACTTGCGCTTACGTGAAACATAGAAATCTGTTATACATTGGCATAGCGACCCACCACTCGCCACGCTTACAGACGATATAACACGTTGCCTAAGATGTTTCATATCAAAGACAGCTCATTTGTTTTTTATGTACATGTAGGTACATTTCATTCAACTGCATTTCTCATCTTTTCGCATAAAATTTTTTTCTGTTCTACACTTGTTCTACATTGTGTTAAAACTCTAATACCGATTCACATGCAAATTCTTAAAACTTACAACGCCATCTCTTAATGGGAGATGGCACTAAATGAATTGCGCGAGAAATCGAGCGGCAAAGGTCGCTTCCCGCCACTGCACCGAGACGCGGCGAAGGTCGTCTTTCCACCCGGATTGATTTTTAATAGTGAACCTGCGGGCTTTAGCTTTTGTCGCAAATTAACTTAGTGAGACGAAGTTTCCTCTTTAGTTCGCTCTATGGAATAAATTTGACAAATCTTTTCGTAGCGAATAAAATTTTATTACACTTTTCAGTTTCTTTCGAAGTTGTGAAGGAAGTGATTTTATTGAAAGAGCGATTTAAGGACTTCATTGCTTTGTTTCGTAATAAAAAAAACCGACCAAATACATATCAGGCCAAGCTTAGAATAGGGTTCCGTAGACAACCATTTATGATTTTATCTTTCATATTTTACATAATATTTACATAGCATTCGTTATTTTTGTACAAAGTTTTACAAGTAATGCGCTCACAAGTTAGGTCTCTATAACTCATGTACTAACAAAGTTATCTAAGCCTTTATAGTTTTTCTTTAAAGTTCACCATAATATGGGCTTACATTGTGTTTTTCTTTTTAGATTTTTCGAGCCAACCGTTTTAGTGGGAGTATTTTAACCAAAAAATGCGCTTCAAAGTTGAATATCTCGCCTATACCTAAATAAAGAAATCGTCCTAACAACCTCGCAATGGTTTTGAGAGAACAATCTAATGATACCCCCCACTATGGGTAGACGTGAAACAATATTTTAGCACTTAAAAAATTTAAGCGCTTTGTCGACGTGGTAAATACGCAAAGTTCACATTTCTAGAACTAACCGTTTGGAAGGTAAACCGAGGACGGACGGACGAAAATGACGAAACTTTAAGATTTTCGAGACGTGAACTACGGAAACTAAAACCTTTGGATAGGTTCTTACAAACACATTAACGTGTGAAGGAATCAGCTAGGTTTTTGACTACTTGTTATTCGATATTGCCTACTTGCATATTTTGGTCTAATCCAAGATATTATAATTATTTTTGTCGTCCGATATTGACAGTTGCATGTTCTGGTCTTATCCATTCGACTAGGTACTATGTTGTCCAATATTGACAGTTCACTTTCCGACAGTTCGATGTCGGGCGGGCTGACGTCGTCGTGCCTGCAGCAGCGGGACGGCGGCTACCCCTACATGTTCGGCGACGTGCTCGGCGGCGGCGGCTACTCCCGCGCGCCCGCCGCGCATCAGCAGCACGGCTACTCGCAGCCGCAGGCGACCGCTAGCACTGGTAAGTTGATATCTTAAACTCTCCATGTTCATAATATTATACGTCTATATGCAGATCATGTAAAGCCCAACACAAAAGCAGAACAAACAAGATCCTGTGTGCTCTACCTACATGCGTACCTACCAAGGATCTTAGAAGGTCCTACATAGAATTTCTTTTACCATAAATAAAAGCACAGGCTTGAGGCTATATCTATGAAAACAGTTATTTCTTCAAAAATAATTAGTTAATGCTGTACCTACAATCTACATGGTGTATTTTTATTACGTAGGTATGTAATGACAGTATGCATTTAAATTTTATTTATTTTAAATAAAATAAACATGCTTGATATTAACTGCGCGGTTATGAATCGACGTTAATTATTTTATAGAGTAATCTGGTGAAAATTTAAGGTCACGTCCATAGACGTATAATTATATTATAGTTGAGGCTAAAAGTGTCTCCAATTAAATGGCCCCTTTTTTGAGATTTTTGGGGCCATTTTGACATTTGAAGTATGAATAAAACCAAGATGGCATAACTTTTTCTTGTATGAAGATTTGTTCCGTCAAATGTACGTCATAGCCTATCTTGAGTTTCGAAATCTTTGGTCCGTCGTGTTTTAATTTAATTACATTTTTGCCACGAGGATCGGACTCTGATCACGCAACTTGAATATCTATTTTTGTTTTGAATACACTTACATCCTGCAGTAAGAATAGATAATATCTAATTTCAATACAAATTAATAGAAGAGAACAAAAAAATTGTGTACAAAAATGTCGAATGCAAAAAACATTACAAAATCGGCGAAATCAAGCTTTGGAAAATATTTACCAACTACGTAATAAAATGTAAAAAACGCTGAGTCAAGAGCAAGGGGCGTCTGGCTCACAAGACCTCGACATGGCGCGGGCGGGGAGCGAAAAATAAAAGGAAAAAAGTAGAAAAATAGGCGCTCCAGCCTCGATTGGATTTGCCGTTGTCTGTTCCTTACAAATGGTTTTTAAATTGATTTTGAATATCGAATTCTTTTGTTAACAAATACAATCGAAAGCTGAAATTACGTTCCGCTGCACGCAATATTGTGTAATGTTGTAAGCAAACAAAACAGTAGTAAGGTGGTCCGGTCGCCATTGTTTTAAAAAGCGTAACTTTTCCATTTGATATTATATATCAAGCGGCGGACATTTTTAGCCGTAGGTGGCGGAAAGCGGTATGAATTATTGTTGTTTGGGACGTTCCATTGTTCGCCGGCAGAATTTCAGCTGTAGTCGCGAACAAAAGAGTTTTTCACAATTCAAAATGCACGCTCTCGTTTCATTTACTCTTTTACGTTTTCGACTGGTGCATTTCCAGCTTTGTGTATGTACCTATTTGCTCCTCGCTTTTTGGTGTCTGTCTTGTCAGATTAGAATATAAAAGTTTCTTATTATACTTTATTCTCGTTAAGACAGGAAAATGTAAAAAAAAAAATCAAAATTGACCAATGACGAATTAATGACATATGAGCCGTGTTAGGCGGAGCCGTCCACATGTTACATCACACAAAATTTCGTCTTTTTGAAACCCTCCCCGGGTTTCAAAAAGTCTATGTCATACTTTTTTGGGATCTCTTTAACATGTACTGTCACGTTTGGTATGACCTCCTTGCGCTGTGACGTAATGTGGATGACCCCTGTTCACATTTACCATTTAAAGTAAACCATTTAGATATAATTTGTACGCATTATAATTGATATATTACTGCCTTCTTAACGCGAATAGACTATTTACTTTGTTCTCTACTTAAACGAAAAGTGAAACATAATATCCTACCTACTCTGACTATTACCTACTAAAGTCTATTGAAACGGTTGTTTTTGTTGAACCATATCTTTACACGCAGCTCCTATTTTAGTAACAAACAGTTTAGCTGTTAAACAGTGATAATATCGAGAGCCACCCTTATGCATGTTATCGGCGACTGGCAGGCGACGCGCGACGCCCCGTGTGTGCCGCCATTACTGTAAAATTACATAGTTTATAGCCTCCGAACAGACGAAGCGTAGCTAAACGCTATTTAATATAATGTACACACATTTTATCAAATAAGAACACTTCGTTCTTAAATTTCCCTTCTTTGTTACGCATATAGCCTATATAACTATGTTCAGATCCAGTTTAATCTAAATGTAAATTAAAAGATGTAATTCTACCAAATCATACCATGTCATTGTATTTCTTTATTGGACGGTAAATAATTGATATTTAAATTTGTAACGTTATGTGGTCTATTGTTCCCTTTGTTTACGTTTAGTTTAAATTGGATCTAAGCTGAGTATAAAAATAATATATTATGGTAATATTAATTTTTACCTACACAATAATCTTTCTTATTGGATTATACCATGGTCAATAAATTCCTCCATGATTAAACATAGGTAATTACCTACTTATCAATAGCCATGTTACCCACATTCTTTTTCGTCTATTAAATGTTAGACAACATGTTAATAAAAGATAAGACTAGAGCCCATTTTAAAATAAAAATATATAATAAATTGTAAATCTTAAAAATAATTATAGAATTTAGTTAGATAATAACAATTTAAATTTACAATAGAAAGAGAGCGAAATATCGGCCTTTTACGTCACGAGTTGCTACCGGCATACATTTTAACTTGTGCAACTTTTGACGTAACAAATCGTTTTGCGAGAAAGACATCGGAAATATTTTCTATTCGCTTATAATTTTAATTGCGTCAACATAAAAACTATTTCTTTTAGATTTACGTATCTCTATTCAACAATAAAAAAAAATTAAAAAATGTGGATGACACTAGGCAACATTGCTATTGTGTAAATTATTAAGTAGAAATTAAGGATAGAACTGAAAATTGGAGTTCACAAAAACCTTTTTTGTTAGTCATGGTTGTATTGAAAAATCCCAAAAAAATATATGTTGTAGATTAACATATATATTTTTTGGGATTATATTTAGCCTAGGACTGTTTTTTATAAATTGAAAATTTTATTTAAATATTGATATAAAAATAAGTCCACCCTTTTTTCAAAAGTTAAAACCTTTTTTCTCTTCTTGTATAAGTCACACGAGTGTGAAAATTATTTCAGTATTTCAAGACAGACAAGACTCAGGGGGAGGTCGTTTTAGTTTTTGCAATTTTTGTCTCGAATAATTAAAGCTATTTTTTATCCGATTTCAATACTCTCCGGTCGGCGCGACACGCCCTTGTCGCCCACAAAATTAGTATGGGACTTGACGCTCAAGGTCACCGAATACAGAGCCTAATATGCGTACACCTACAGTGTGAAACATATTTCTCGTATCATCTAAACAGGCAGATGTAACAGTACGTAACAATGTAGCACACGCTTACGCATACGGATTTCACCGTAGATTCACATAATCTAATGCAAAACCTATTAACTTGATGTATCAGCTGAGGCATATGTGTAATTGGATTCCGACTGCATTCCGGTAATACTCAATATCTGGGCAAGGATCCCCGTCGCAAAGCCAAGTATTATCTTCAATTGATATTGATTAATGGCCGATTATTAAGATTAGGGATTATCCTCATCGATTATAAGTGAGATTCGCTTAAGCTAGGGCTAGCTCAATCTACGTAACGCCTACTTACTAAGTTTATCTTCAAAGATAACTCTTTGTTACAATAATAATAAAAATTATTTATTTCAACTTAAATAATAAAAATACCCAGTTTAGAATATAAAAATAAAAAGTCTAAAATTGGCGGCCTTACTGCTGAAGCAGTTTCTTCCAATAGGTTATCTTTTTTATTAAGTTGGTATGAAAACAGTTACAACCCGGATGAACTATTTTAATTATTTTTGCAATTCTTATAGGAAACCAATAAGTTTTTATCTGATTCATAATATTATTCCGATATAATAATCAAAACTTAAAAACTATAACCCGAATGCGTAAATTAAATAGCCTATATTTAGGCTGGGACTATATACCCCGGAATTCGGAACGCCGGTGAAAATTCAGAGCTTTCTATAAGAGCAGAGATAAATGGAAGTGTCGAGTGTCGAGCTATCATAATATATTACATAGACATTTGACTCGACACTTATGAGCTCGATTTTCAACTCTACTGTATTAGTGCAGAGTTCTATTTTCAATGCTCAGAATTTTCTTCGGCCCTCCGGAATTCGGATCATATAGCCACAGCCTTATCCGTGCCATTATTACGATTAAATTGACACATCATTAATTAAAATCGGATAAGTAGCTAAGGCGCTACGGTGGAACAATCATACATACATAGAACGCCTAAATCATTACCCTTCCTTTTGGATTCGCCGTAGTCGGGTACAAACAGTAACAACCCTGCCCTTACACCAAAATACCTAAACATTTTCTATTCCCTGTTTTTACGAACCTCTTTTTTATTTGTAGGTGTGATATCGGCGGGCGTGAGCGTGCCCGTCCAAATTCCGTCGCAGGGGCAGGACCTCGCCTCCAACTACTGGGGGCGGCTTCAGTGATCGCAGCTATTCGGGTTCCCGCACCGCCTGCTGCTGCCCGAGAACCCGAGCCTGGAACCGCCATCTAGCGACGCCCCGCACAACTACGACATGAACGCCCTCAACATGACTGCGGGGCAGGACGGTTTGGCGGCGGACATGGAGAACTCCGTGTCGTAAAGTGAAGTGATGATACGTTAACTGAAGATGTTCAAAAGTATTTGTAAGAGATCGTACATTGTTAAAATGTACATTTGTATTTCACCGTGTACGATCATTAGTGAGCTAGAATGTACATATAACGCCATCTATCGTCGGGTAGGTAAACTTTCGTAGAGAGCGTTCCCTTACGTTTCTACGGAGAATTAAATGTAAATTGTTTGTGCCAACGTTTGTAATAATTGAGTGTTAAGCGCCCTACAAGCACAACCCTTTTATTTCTTTGATGTATGCAGTGGGGGTGCAAAATATTAATGCTATAGAGAAAAACGTGGCAATAAGCTTCGTTACAGCAATTTGTTTTCCACCCCTAGCGCAAATAAAAATTGTCATACGAACTAAACATGTTAACATTATTTATTGTATAATATTACATTAATAGATGTCGTAATGTGTTGGTCATATCTCACAATAGAACTCTTAAAACGAATTAATTTATATATTATTTATTAATCGATTGTAAAATATTACTGTGATTATTAATTATGTACATAGTTCAATAGTTAAACTCATTTTCAATACAACGTAAGAAAATAGTTTTTATTTTTATAAATCGAAATTTCATAATAAAACCAATTGAACGATTTCTAACCCTTTTTTTTTACTAATCTTTTTAACGCAGCACAATTTCTTCTACAAAAACCATGTAAATTATATTTATTTAAGTCATGTTAAGAAACGCAATACGAAAGTGACATAAACAGTGTAATTGTATAGATATTAAGTGTAAAATAAATTATTACTTACTTATAAGTGCATATAGATTGAGAAGAATTTAAGTGAAATTTATTAATAAATAATGCATTATTCATATTTTGTTTAATTCCCATAGTCTTAATCCACACTTGACTTTACAGTTGTCTTGAAGCTCAAAAGACGGCTCGTTGTCTTGAATCAGACACGCTTCAATACGCCGTTCATAGATGGCGTTTTAAATTAAATAATAGAAAAATGGAAAGGTATAATATTGCGGTAATAGTGTTTTCCACAAGGAAATTATGCAGTCAACTTTATTTGGGCGGTGTGTATTAATTTTGCGTGTTGGCGCTTTATAATCCGAGGGGAGACAGATGTACCCCACATGTACTCTATTGGGGGACGAACAATGGGATGGGATTAATCGTGTTGCATTGTAGACTAAACTTCATCGGACGTCGTGTCACATACAGCCTGCTTCGTGTGCAAGTCTCCCAGAAAATTTTATGTCATGTAAATCTAAGCAGCAACGCATTTTTGTGGGGAAAAATTGTTTTTATTATTTTTGAAGCGGGTAAAATTATCAACGGCTGTTAAAAGAGTGTTAGTAAAAATAGGCACCGGTTACATACTTTTAGATAGGTACCCATATAATATATGGGGCCATGGATAATGGTCATTACTAGATACATGATATTTGCTATTTACAATTTATTTACACAAACATAAAACAGCTCTCCTTTGCAATGTAACACAAAAGAATACCATCGTACGCAAATATTTTAGCCCTCACAAGAGTAAACAATTGAACAGATTATTAACGCTTATAATTGGTTTAGACTTTGTTAGTCCCCTGTTCAGTTCGACCCCTGCCCTTCGTCCCCTGTCCTTTAGTTTTCTGATCATACGGGACGAGACAACTGAGCTTGATTTGAATGCGCTAATCTAATGACATGTGTGGTTTTTTTTTGTCAATACTGTATTACTTGAATGGACCTAAATTTAATTAAAGGCCTATAGGAAAAATTAAAAATACTATTAAAAACAAGTGGCGAACGTTTTAAGAATTTTCTTTTTACGAGATAAATGAGAGGTACCAATGTGTTTTAGCATAAAATGCGATAAATATTCATACTAACTACGAAGTACATATTCAATTAGACGCCTTTGAAATATTGACAGCAATGTCTCCCGACCAAGTTAATATCTTTTAATGTAGGATTGGCACAATTGGGTTGCGTCCGCAAAATTTTGCAAATCTTTACATTGGGTTTTACAACTAAGTACATGGCATCTGTGCAGTTTTGATTTCTTAGAAACACAAATATTAACGAATAAAACAACATTTTGAATAAAAATTTATTGAGATACAAACGTGCATACACACAACATAACCAACAAATATTTCAATTCAACTTATCAATATTAACATTATAGATTTCTTATGTTTACGTGAATATTATTAATTGTATTAAACACTTACGGATTGTGTCGCGGTGCACACAATCCTCAAGTGTTTAATACCATGAATGTTAACATTACAACATACAGTCTTGAATGTTTTGTTTTGATATTTATAATAAAGGATCCATTGCACATTATTCATTATTAAGACAGCTATTAAAATTTGGACTTTATTCATTACGAAAGAAGATACGCATTTCATTGTAAGACTTCGAAAGTCAAGTTGCACCGCGGTGCACAGCGCATGTGCAGTGTGACTGATGTCATATGAAACGTGTATCTTTTCGGATCGCGAATAAAGTTCAATTTTGAATAGTTATCTTAAAAATGCAGCGCGGCGTAACATCGCTTTGGGAACTGACCCTAAGGTAATGAAAGCAGTGTGTAGGATAAAGGCACTAAGCTAATAACATCATATTTTTTTTAAATCCTCCTTCAATAGTAGTTACAGTAGCGCCTACACTGTTTTACCTACTTACTACACTTTTTACCTAATATTAGATACCTACTTATTTCTAAGACGTAGTAGGTACCTAATTATGTATAATACATATTATACATAATTAATCTACACTAACATTATTTTTAAGACGAAAGATTCGTTTGTTAGTTGGTATGCATTAAATTCGAAATTACCGGACCGATTTTGATGAAATTTGGCACAGATATAGAGTAAACCACTGACCACGGGGAAGGACATAGGCTACTTTTTAACGCAGAAAAATTCACGGTTCCCGCGGGATTTCCTTTTGCGCTCAATTAATCGTGAGCAACATCTACATTCTAGATTCTAGATAATCATATAATTATGATTTCTCGCGCTTCAGGCACACTTTTAACAAGGCACAGACTTTACATAACAATATCTTTATTATTATGATATCATTCAAAATTTAATTAACAAATCAAAAAGAAAGAGAGAATTTTTGACTAGTAGTTTTTGGTTATTCCATTTTCTAATTATTATTAGGTATGTAGGTACCTATAATTAAATGGGTGAGATCTTATTTTATAAACAAAAAAATATGGAAACTCTACGTAGCCGTAATATGAGTCCGTGCAGAGTTATTTCCTTGGAGTTTCGAGAGTGATCCTTAGGCTGGGACTACATGATCGGATTCCGTAAGGCCGGGAAAAATACAGAGCATTAAAAATATAAATCTGCGATAGTACAATATGGCTAAAAATCGAACACAAGTGTCGAGTCAAATGCCAACTCAACACTCGACACTTCGATTTTCAACTCTATTGTAATAGCGCAGAGTTCTATTTTCAGTGCTCTGAATTTTTCCCGGTCCGCCGGATTCCGGTTCATATACACCCAACTCCCAGCCTTATGTTCTTGGCATAAAAAGGTAATAAAGTGTCAGTCGTGTCAGAGGTAAAATAAATATGAACGGACGGTAAGACTTATTTTTAAATAAAATTTTAAGTTTCATAACACTTTAAAAAGGTCTGGTAATAATTGGACATACGATAAGGAACTAATTATATAAAATTAACGTACATCTGTCATCTTTATATAAAATTATTAAATTAATAAATCTTATAGTTAAAACTTAATTTTTTACCTTTATTCGTAGGTATTTTCTAAGTCTCTGTTGACAACAATGGGGTCCTTTCGGAGTATTCAGAAGTTGACGGTACAGCATAAATATATTGAGAGTCTCTGAAAAAAAAAAATCCTTCAACATATAATTACGGCACCCGGCCGAAAAGGATGCACATCGAACCTTTGTTAAAATCATTCTCTACTATGTAGAAAATCATCTCTGTCAAACATTGCCAATATAATATTAAATATAGGTGGAAATCGCTTTTATAGGCCTTGTAGCCGGCGGGAAATATTTTGTCCGGAATCCGTAAGGCGGGGGAAAATTCGGAGCACTGAAAATAGAACTCTGCGCTAATACAATATAGCTGAAAATCAATGTCATATTATAATATGACAGCCATTCGAGAGTCAAATCTCATATATGACAGCTCGACACTCGACTCTATTCTACAGAGTTCTATTTTCATTGCTCTGAATTTTCCCGGACCCGCCGTATTCCGGATCATATAGTCCCAGCCTAAGGTGCGAGGGAAGTGCCACTTGAAATTTGAATCAACCATAAATTCAAAATAATACCTAACGATATAAGATAAGATATACATACGCCCATATAAGAACGGTAGGAGAGGGGCACTTGATCATGGAAGACTATTGGTACATAGACAGACAGACAGACGGAGGAAGCAAAACTATAAGGGAATGTGTGTAAACCTACAAAAACTAAATTTTTATATGTTGTCAAAAACCCAACTATTGCTGTGGTGAACTGAATTCTAAATCACCACATGCGAATACAATAATATCTAGTACTACTAAATAATATTTTAGAAGGAATAAATAAAGGTTTATATCACCGCGAACGTGTTCCCAGTTTCCCCTTAGTAGGTTTAGGGGCTTACATCATACATGTGTTTTCTAAGTTTGACATCATAAAATATTCTGAGGTAAGAGACCTCATTAACCACATAATAATTTAGCAATTAAAACAGATTTCAAATAACAAATAGATATTTAAGTCAATATTGTTATGTAAACATTCGTATCAAAGTAATAAACGAATTGTTAGCACCGACATCTATTATTGGATTGTTGAATGATGAAATAATATTATTATTATATGTTTAAATAGTGGATCAAATGTTATGTTTTGTTTTAATTTTACTTAGGCGGTCATATAAGATATAAAATAGTAATCAATTAAAAATAAAAAGATAAAGTAGAATATTATGAACGCTCATAAATTATCAGTACCTCAGATAGGTATTCAAACGACCTATATACCTCAGATTATAACACAATATAACTTACGAGTTACGGCCAAGCCACAAAGCTTCCTAGCTAGGGAAGCTAGTGAGCTGGTGGCATTACCATTAGGTATATCATCGTAGTTGATACTAAGGGCAGTAACTATTTAGTAATCTGTGCTAAGGGTCCATTCACACCGAAACGAAACGATACGCGACATGACGCTGCATTTTAAAGTTAGCTATTCAAAATTGAATTTTATTCATTACACAAGAAGACACACGTTTCATTGTAAGAGTTCGAAAGTACGTGGCAGCTCGCTGCACAGCGCATGTGCAGTGTATGACTGATGTCATACGAAACTTGTATCTTTTTGTGTAGCGAAGAAAGATCAATTTTGAATAACTAAAAATGCAGCTCACAGCTCACAGCTCTCAACTCACACCGCGACGATGCGCGAGGGTCAGTTGACCCTTATTAATATTATGTAGTCTGCAATTACCATGTGTACTAGAAAAAACCGGCCAAGTGCGAGACGGACACGCGCACAAAGGATTCCGTACAAAACGGGTAGAAATTCACGTTTTGTATGGGTGCCACAATAAAATATTTATTTAGAAACCGACGAAAAAAACGGAGGAGGTTGTCAAGTCAACGTTTATTATGTATGACCCCACGCATAATTTTTTACAGATTAATCCGATTTTGATAATTCTTATTTTGGTTGTAAAGTATTTTTATATTCTGTTTATAATATTTGTTGCTATAGCGGCAACAGAAATACATCTCCTGTGAAAATTTGTGCGAGCCATTACATGGCCTCGTATTGGCAATATTTTACATGGTTTTCATGGGATAAAATTAAAATATACTAGAGTGAAACGAACCTCCTGGCGAGCACATCAGCGCTACCATACATAGACGCAGGCGCCTCGGGGCGGACGCTCCTAGGCGGGGGCGGGAAGGGCGGTCGGCCGCGGTTGTGGTGCCGCTGCAGCAGGAACCCGGTGGCCGCCAGCGCCGCCCACACCACCACCAGCGACGCGTCTGAGGGTTGGTACATTTTAACAGGTTTTGGTTAATCACTTCCTATACCTACCTATCTAGCTCTTCCTATACCTATCTATCCTAACTGATTAAAAGAAGCCTGAGAAGTCTGTATAAGGAGTTTTGGCGGGGATGTAAATGTGTGACGGTTTTCCTACTAACTTCCTACTAATACCTATTATAAATGTGAAAGTTTGTGAGGATAGATGGATGGATGGATTGTTACTCTTTCACGCAAAAACTACTGAACGGATTTTAATGAAATTTGGAATGGTAGTAGTTTAGGCTCTGGGTTAAAATACAGGCTACTTTTTATCCCGAAAAAGTACAGTATTCCCGTGGGATACCCGATACTATCATTACGCGGGCTGAGCCGCGGGAAAAAGCTAGTCATCCATAAATTTGTGTTATTTTAGTTTTTAATGTAGGCAATTTTGGGAGTTAAATTAACCATTAAATATTGGTTAACGTGCACAAGTGTGGGCAAGTGGTACAACTTCAAAAGCGTGGTATTTTGTGTACTCTCCAAAGCGCCCTAAAAAGTTTCAGTAAAGAGTCTACCACTTTAGAATGGACCGACTTGACTGCATTGACGACATTTTATTTATTTTTAAACGGAATTGACGATTTAATAAGCGATGTTGAAAGCTAAAACGAAAGTTATTTTTCCCGCCTTTTTAATTTGACACTTGCAATGGTTTAGAACTATCCCCATATAAAAAAAAGTCCGTATATAAGCTTAAGTCCGTATGAAGAAGCGCACAAAATAATGCAGGCAATAAGCCTGGTAAGTGCGTGTGTGAAATTGGTTTTAGATAAATGACGGAAGATTGGATAAGCAATACTGTGTCAATCTTCAATATTACTAAAATCAAGATGTTGATACTAACATCGCATCGCTTTCTCAGTAGTGTTAACACAATAGTGTTAAGTAAAATAAATTATTTTAATACTGAAAAACTGATAAAATCTTTTGGCACATACTTAAAATTCTCTTTATAAGTAAATTTAATTAAATACGATTTTCTCAAAATGAATGTGTGTGTCTGTCCGTGGCGTCGTTGATTTTGGATCTTAAACGAAAGATTTAATATTAAATACGGTTTCTTTTGTTTGAAAGCTGATGTGATCGATATAGTTCTTAGCTGTAATTCATCATCATCAGCTTGCTCAGTGCTTGACAATTCGGGGGTCACTTGAATTTTTTTATTTGTTTGAAAGCTGACGTGATCGAGTGTGCCTAGCTATAATTCATCATCATCAGCTCGCTAACAGTGAAGGGGGTTACCTTCTTATTACAAACTTACCTCTCAATTCGAAAGGTGGCGAAGTCACAGCCTTATTGAAGTTCGGCACAACCGCTCTTCTCACCGTGTTGATTAGGATGTACTTCAAATTGGATCCTAAATAATGGTCGATAGGGTATATAAACGCGTACGCGCCCAGTATCGCGCAGCAAGCGATGTTGGTGTGATAAGTCGTGGATATTATGAGCAGTGACGTCATCAACATTACAAAAATGAACATGGCCCAGAAACTGAAATCCGCTAGTAGAATAGCTATACCACCTGAAAAATAGATTGCAATTTAAGACTGGGACTATATGATCCGGAATCCGGCGGACCCGGGAAAATTCGGAGCACTGAAAATAGCACTCTGCGGTAATACAATTGTGTTGAAAATTGAAGTGTCAAGTGTCGAGCTATCTCAAATAACATTGAAATTTATCTTAAATAACATTAACATTTGACTCGACACTTGTGTGTGTCAACTCTAAATTTGCGGGCAGAGCCGCGGACAAAAGCTTACGACCTCTGTGGCCCAGTGGTTTAGCGCGTTGGTGTTCAAGCTGGGGGTCGCGGGTTCGAATGCCGCCGAAGGAACAAATAGCTTTTCTGTGTTCCTGTCTCATGGATGTGTGTTAAATATGCGTATAATATAATGAAAATCTTAAATATAGGTATGTATAGTATAAGTATTAAATATACTTCCCGTTGTCTGGTCCCCGTAACAGAAGAAGTTCGGATAGATACTTACAACGAGGCGAGACTGACGTGGTGAAGCGTCCATAGATATTATTATTATTAGATTATTATTACTATTATTTAATGGTACAATGCAATACTCACCTGGTAAACTATAATACAGTATCGATGCAAACAAGAACCCAAGGTTGAGGGTCGGGAGAAAGACAGAGAACACCGGTATACCGTAGAACCACCAGAAACACAACCATATAGCGCCAAAACACAGCCCGGATATAATAGATGCGCCAAGCAGAGCTACAACAATATCATTTTGATTGGTTTTAAGGTTTAGTTTGGGTTTGTATTGGAAAGACGTTGAAGCTAGGTCTGTAAAGCTTCTCTAAGGTCTATATTGTCCGGAATCTGAAAGGCCGGGGAAAATTCAGAGCACTGAAGATAGAACTCTGCGTTAATACAATAGAGTTGAAAATCGAACACACTAGTATCGAGTCAAATTTCAATGTCATATATGACAGGCTCGCCACTCGACACTTCGATTTCAACTCTATTATTATTAGAGCAGAGTTCTATTTTCAATGCTCTAAATTTTTCCGGGCCGCCGGATTCCGGACATATAGTCCCAGCACTCCCAGCTTTAGGCCGCTGCCTCGAATTTCGCGGTGGCGGCACGGGCTATGCAGACCCGTTCTCCACACCAGGAGGACTAAAAAAGGCCACTTGAGGTGTTTCATATTATGTTTCATATACTTATATTTTTCCATACAAAAATCTTGAAATTGTAAAATGGCTACATGTTTCATCTGATTTCATCATATTAGAAAACATCCATTTTGACAGTTTTCAATAGAAATGCGAAAAATGGCGCACATAATATAATTTGAAAAAAATATATGAATCATAATATGAAACACCTTAAGTGGCCTTTTTAGACCCCCAGAGCGGCGAGATAGCGGCGATGTATGGTGGCCGGCTAGATTTTTTTTGTTCGCGAACGAAAAATTGTGCATGGCAATCATTTTATATTGATTACTTAATTAATTTACATATTACACGAACAAATAAATTGAACAAAACTATTTATGGAGGCGCCCGGGCAGTTACCGCTTGAATGGCGTCACCGTTCTCTGCATACATATTAGAAAGAAACCCAAAATGAAAGCAGAGGGTAACATTGATTTTGTTAATGACAGTTATCATTTTCTAAGTAAGGTAATAATAATAATAGCACACCGATTTCGGTGACGGTTCGGTTTCATTGAAACCAAACAGGCTCCTCAGGAGTTATTAGTAGTGCCCAAGTAAGTGCGCAATACAAAATAGCAAACTCTCTTCCTTTACTCTCGTTACACAGTGGGAAGGATAACTGTGAAGTAGAGCCATCTAGGTAAAGCCTTGTAAGCTAATCTATGTTTTATAATCTATGCTTTGACGTACAATTAATGTAATGCGTTTTCATGTCAAGTAAAATAAGCCGCTCATTTTATTTCTCAAGACTTTTATTCAATAAACTACAACGTTACAATAACCGACACGACTAGCGGATCAGGCGCAGGGCCGACTTTTTACTTGCCCATCCGACGCATGGATCATCTTTCTTGTCAGACAATCAGGTGATGAGCCTGAATTTTTCTGTCCTTTTTAGTCTTTTTACGAAAATTATTCAAACGGAGATGTATCAAATTTGGCACAGTTAAAGTTTACGTGGAGGCAGGTGTCCAACATTAGAAATACATTACATTAATAAAAACAACGTTACACACACTACCTCGGATTAGTAACTCAGTGTGAGTTACTAATCCGAGGTAGTGTGTGCGTTTGTATAATAACAGTAGACCGTGTTGGTTTGACCATTTGTTTGATTTGATACAAATGCGTCACCTTTTTTATTTTGTTTTGTATGGAATAGGCAAAAAAACCCTTGTAAAGTTCAAACTTAAAAATTATGTGGGCCAATTTAGAACACAGGGCTGAGGTCGCCCTCACTAGTAATAGCTTAATACTTAAATGACAAACAACTAACCTGGTCTATTCAAACCAGCGATGATCGATATCAATACAAATGTAATGAATACGCCACTGACGAGGCCCACCAGGAACATCTCCGTCTTGAAGAACCGGTGGCCCAAGTAACACACGAACAGCCCAGCGAATATCAACGAAGTGCAAAGAATATTAGAGAATACATCATCTGCAAAAATAAATAATTTAGAACTCTACTGGGACAAAAAAAGATAACCTAACCAAGAACATGTCCTAACGGTCCGAACCTAACCAGGAACATGTCCTAACGGTCCGAAGCTAACCAGGAACATGTCCTAATGGTCCGAACCTAACCAGGAACATGTCCTAACGGTCCGAAGCTAACCAGGAACATGTCCTAACGGTCCGAAGCTAACCAGGAACATGTCCTAATGGTCCGAACCTAACCAGGAACATGTCCTAACGGTCCGAAGCTAACCAGGAACATGTCCTAATGGTCCGAACCTAACCAGGAACATGTCCTAACGGTCCGAACCTAACCAGGAACATGTCCTAACGGTCCGAAGCTAACCAGGAACATGTCCTAATGGTCCGAACCTAACCAGGAACATGTCCTAATGGTCCGAACCTAACCAGGAACATGTCCTAACGGTCCGAAGCTAACCAGGAACATGTCCTAATGGTCCGAACCTAACCAGGAACATGTCCTAACGGTACTAACCTAACCAGGCACATGTCCTAACAGTCCTAACCTAACCAAGCACTTGTCTAAGGAGGGTTCCGTGACTATCTACGCGCAATAGGTTTTCTTTTAATTACTTCAAAATTGATAATCCGATTTCGCTCAAAATAATTTTCCTTAAGAGTTTATAACATGACCTATCTGCATGGATATCTCTTAAGTTTTAGAAATACCAAGGAGGGACCACCTTATAAACCTCTTTGGAGGCCTATTACTCCAAAATACTTGACTTTGTAAAAAAATCATGTATGAAAAACTTTATTTGAAAACTCCTATTGGACGATACCTCACACGTTGGGGTTGAATTAAAAAATATTTTTCATCCCCACTTCACATGTATAACCACCCCACCACCCCTAAAACATCATGTAACTAGTTATAAGTATTTTTGTCAAAATGATGGCTGTTGCTATCCCAAATGAAAAATAAAAAATATATTTTATGATGCCAAAACCAGACAGACAGACAGAAAGACGGACAGAGAGAAATTATAAGAGAGTAACTACGGAACCCTAAAAAGCAAAAAGTAATTCTAATATTAAAAAAATCATGTACCAAAAGAAATTAATAAATACCTTTTACTAGTAGAAATACTACTACTAAACTATTATTATTATTTAGACATAAAGTCACAACTTTAATAAGACTAGTTAACAAGGCCAAGAGCCTCATGCCTACCTAAGTTAGTGCAGGTACCAAAATCTAGAGGATCACAGGCATATGAAGAAGTCGGAATGTATACAGCGTAGGCGTCTGGATCTATATTGCTGAACGCCACAGCAACATAGATGGACCCAGTGCCGGGGTAAGCACTTAGCATACGGCGCATGTGAAGACCATTCCCAGGAACCTGAGAAGCATGATAATATTTTTCAAAAAAGTTTGTAAAATGAAAATTGTACCTTTAATTCTATCTAAAAAGTTTTATTTTTTAAACTTAAGCCACAAACATATTTTGCTGTTATTTCCTTATTTATATTAAATCATACAAACAATGACAGTTTCATAATCATTGAAATAACATAATCCTATTACTATATTAAATGTGAACATTTGTGAGGATGTATGTTAACGTTAAAACTACTGAACAGATTATAATGAAATTTGGTATGGATGTAGTTTAGGCTCTGGATTAGCACAGTTGCAACTTTTTTAATGCTGTAAAATGTAAGGTTCCTGAAGGATTTCCTATTACACGCACGGAGTTGCGGGTAACGTCTATTATTATATAAATATTTTCTTTCTAATTAATTCCCTTACAACGACTTATTGCATTAAAAAGACTTGCATATTCTCCATAATCAGCTATTCCGTCCATAGTTATCATGCGCCTTATTCCATCAAAATATATTTCTGTGCTGAAATCTCGTTCAGGCAAGAACAGTTTGTAAAATATCACAGTTGTTCTGTCTATTGTCATACAATTAATATCTTTGGGGTCTTTCGGTAAAGCAGCGTCCACAAGAACATAATCTTTGTTGAATGATGAGCGCATAAACGGTGACACTGGTACTGGAAATTCCATATTACAACCCCCAGGTATTGGGTCTAAAATAAAAAAAGAAAGATAGAAAAACAGAACATTTAAAAAAATGAAGGCATGACATAGTATGGGTCACTCAGCTATTATATCTATGCTATCTACTGCACTGCAAACTATGCAAATTGTACAGTAGGCATGTTAAATTGTATTAAGACGGTACTTGTTAGAATTTTGTCTGTTACTATTTTTGTTATAATATGTGCCTGCTTCACAATCTACTGATAAGTGTCAGATATCTTCTTATTTGCATGTTTCGTCTCTGGTCGCTCGATACATAAGAAGCAGCGACAAAACATCTAAATAAGCTATTGAATATTGTGAAACTGGCTCTATCGTCCCATTACTGAAAGGCTTATTAAAAATTAAGAGCCCTCCTATTCACAGGCTGTCACTGTCTCTGCTAGCCAAAATGAAAAGGCCAGCATGTGACTTGAGCGACACTTAATTTAACTATTGTCACAGTATTCGGCCATAAATCAC
Organism: Phengaris alcon alcon; assembly: GCA_037179445.1. Lineage (NCBI taxonomy): Eukaryota > Metazoa > Arthropoda > Insecta > Lepidoptera > Lycaenidae > Phengaris > Phengaris alcon. Next base: position 1,354,437 of record JAYRCH010000059.1, read on the forward strand.
ATAAAATAATATTTTATAAAACAAGCAATCCATACCAGTAGCTCGATATCCGTGTACAGAAACATACAGCTTCAGACCTATATTATTTGGGTTGTAAACAAAAAATGTATCCATCTTTGCCGCAACTTTGCCGTGGAGACCGACATTGGTGCCCGTAACATATGAGCCCTGGATCATTGTATTATTATACAATGTGACATTATAGATATGGCTGTGTACTTGAAATATTATGAATGAAATATTCTTATTTATGCCTTCAAAGTTAACTCGTAAAGTAGAAGTGGCGTCGAGGTAATAATATCCACCATATAGCTCTTTGTTCCCCCGAGTTGTGGTTTTATTTATTGGTAATGTTATGTTTAAATCTGAAACATTAGTATATATAGAAGATTAAAAAAAGGACAGGTTGAATATCTTCTTTTTTTTTGAAGTCGGTTAAAAAATATTATAACACTGTAAGATAAGAAGACCTATTTACTTTTATTCCACTTAAATTATGTACAATGAAACCACATTTCTAATGTCTTTCAGGAATCATTATTTTACAAACATTGTCTGTCATTTTCATAAAGAAACTGATTGCCGTAAGCTATTTGAATTGCCATTGGTGGTACTGTACATAAATACAATTTCTTTTTCTGCAGTCACATTGGATTTTTTTTGGAGATACTGCATTTTTTTAAACCGATAGCTTTTAGAGCATATTCAAGCAGTTCAATTTTTATATTAAATCAATGGTTTTATTATTTTCCTTGTAACCTTTAAAATCTTAGGGCACACGAAATATTATAATATTAAATTTAAATAAATAATAGGTGTTAAAATAAGTATATTATGTAATTAATTTTTTTCAAGTTAAGCCTGATGAAGAAGTTATTTCAGTACTTACTTAATGTAAATACTGACTGCAGTGTCACACAAAGGAAAATGATGTACTTGAGCATTGTAAACTTTTCAGTACACTTTTCAAGTAAGTTTGATAATATTTTGTATTGAATAAACCCACACTGCACTTTTTGGCACACAAATTACAATAAGCTGTTCATGTTGACAGTTTCCATTTTGTGCAGTACACTGTTCATCTGCTCGTTTCAACAATAAAGTCGTAGAAACACTATTTTATTATTATGTCACTAATAATAAAAAGTGCACGAACTAATTATCTGATAAGTATTACTGATAAATAAAATTTATTTTCGGGAAGTAAACTGCATTTACATTCAAATTGACATCTGTTTTGTCGGAAATGGTATGTCATTTTTCACCATCATTCGATGTTTTTCACAATGTCAAATTATTGCTTTTATTGCCAATGATTGGTCGTTTCTTTGATGTTTTGATGAATGAAAACAAAAAATTCGTACGTAAATACTAAAATGAGAACGAGCGATACATTCTTAACGCGTGTAACAGAGACAGAAAAGTTTACTTGTCATGTAAGTTTTTGTGTAGCCTATTTTAAAGTTATTAAATGTGACGAAAGCTAAAATAATTATACTTAAAACTAAAAAATATCTGATGGACCATAATTTTCGGTAAAAATGTTAGACATGAACAATGCGAATGAAAACAGCAACGTTTCACAACTTGAGCTCAACCTAGATATCGATTCCTTCGGCAACCGCTAGAGCGCACTCACGTCAAATTTAAATATGGCGGAGCGATCAATGAAGTTGTAGTGTGTAGTGTAGTGAAGTCTAGTGTATTAAATTGAAATGGTTAAAATTGTAATATTTGTGAGTGCTATTAACTACTAAATGGGCCATGGGACGAGGACAAAATTTATTGGATGCAGCGAGGGAGGGCGACGAGCAGACTGTTGAAAAAATACTAGGACAAATAAATAAAAGGAGTGGTCCATTTCAAAGGTGGGTCATGTTTTTTGCAAATTCATTATTATTATCTGCAGAATATTAATGCAACGACAAGTTTCTAGCATCGAGAAACAAAGAACTATTTCTTGCAGCATATTTTTGTTAATTTACAAGGTTATTACTGTTTACGTGCGTAGAATTTGTCGTCTTATCTTTGATGGATTGTCTCGTTTAATGTTTTAAAAGTGGAATAGCTAATATTTAGTAGATAAATTAGACAGGATGAGACAACCATGAGTATTAATCAAAGAAACTGAGACAAGGTCTTTATAATAATAGCAAACATGACTTGTGTACTCGGAATTAACGATCTGCTTGTAAATTATTTTACTTAAACTGAAAGTTAACTTTTACAATCTTATCTATATATTATCAACATAATTTACCATGACTCATACTTTTTGACATGATCATTAACCACACGTTAAAAATTACATACCATCTACGTATTAGGTACGAATGTCTGCAGCATAATTAGTTTTCTTGGAAATAATAAAATTACTTTTTTAATAAGCGAATAGGTTTTAGTAGATGATATTAAAGTTAGTGGGACAACATTTTAATACGCGTACATTTTAAAAAAGAATATTTTTGCAAAAGCCATGGTAATTATGATTATGGAAATACACTCGTATTCCCACGGGGTAAGGTCGTTTTTTGCGTAAAACATCTCGGTACACGTGATGCAGCTTTATTATGGAAAACAATCCAAGTATTTTTAAAACAAATTGTTGCTATTGATTCTCACATTTATAACTATAAGATAATAAGAATGCTTGAATATTGCGAAATCCAGTGGGTTATTACGGAGTAGTACTCCAAAAACGCGACTGCGCTGTTCTCCCCTTACCTTAACCCATAAATTATACCTAGTTAAAATTTAATTATTACATTCGAGGAAAGTGGATCTTGAGGTCTCTCCCTCTTTTGTCTCGCGAGAGGTATTTTAATATTAAATGTGCGGGCACCTGATGCCAAAAATTTATCATAAATTTATTTGCTGTCAGGAGTCAGGGGACTTAGCAGGAACATTTAACAGCGGCGTAAACGTAACTTTATCGAATGAAATTTGTATCGGCACTGTCACAATTTTCTCAGATTTTCACACAATTCTCATTCGATAACGTTACGTTTACGCCACTGTGAAATGTTCCAGCTAGGCCAACTTTTTGTGCAACACGTTAATCAATTTACGCATGTTGAGCTTGATTTTATTCGAGTTGGACGTCTCTGAGTACTCATAATATGATGCAGGTACTTATCTTTAAGTACTGAGCAGGTAAAACAAATTCATGTCAACCGAACCTACCGAAAAAGTGCATTTGTATAGTCGCTGTAGCCTTATCAATAATAAAGGCACGATTAATCAATTAAAGCGTGAAGCAGTTAAGCGGTCGGAAAGCTAATCGTTATCTATTTAAGGAAGTGTACCTTATGTTAAACCGTTCAAGTGGTTGGCTGGCCGCCAAGCGGGCAACGAACTGTACGGTACCGACTACCGACAAGCCGGTGTACCACTTACTAATTACTAATTCATATTATAATAGTAATATTTTACTATTATAATATGAATTATTTTATTTTATGTATTTAATTCTCTTGTTGGCATGGTTCCTAGCCGAGACCCGAACCACAACAACCATATAAAATTACTTTTTAAATTCTAAACTCTACTTCGGAACCCGAAATGTTGACACAGGATGCACAAACTGTAACGCAGGGATCTCTATTAGTTACGGGACCCTAAAATATAAATAATTACTGATTGCAAAGTTTCCATCTCTTCAGTGAGAGCTACGTAAGATGTGATCTATAAAAAATCAATTCATTATAATGTATTCGAAAAACGAAATTAATATCTAGGTATTTGTATTATGGGGTCATGATGTAAAGTAGGTTAAGTTATTGTTATCGAGAAAATGTATTTTCGATGCTGAAATTGTATACGGGGCACATAGCTTACAAAATATAAATTTTACATTCCTGAGGAAATAAAAAACGTCGGACACAATGCTTTCATAATCATCCTCATGGGAAGCTCCATCTATAATGGATTTCTTATATAAGCTGAGTACCAAAAACGCGCACTCTATTCTTAATTTAGAGCTATGGGCGCATATTACTAAATAGTTACATCATACATAATATGACTGCTAGACACTCGATACTTCGTTATTCAACTCTATTGTATTATTGCAGAGTTCTATTTTCAGTGCTCTGAATTTTCCCGGGCCCCGGATCATTCCCAGCCTTAGAGCTGTGTAGGTTGATAATGGTGATGAGGGTGCAGCAAATTTAAGGCCAGGCAGGTGGTGTCGACACCGACTGCCTTTTTTTTATGTTCACCTTTGCAAAATGTCTGGATAGGTGCTATAGGTATCGTTAATATAACTCGACAGTCAGCCAGCGAGCGAGGAACAGGTTTGAGTTTATACAGAGGTTGTAACTTGTACGATCACCCTCAAGAAAATCGCAGTTCGGACAATCTGAGCTGGAATATTTACTTGGAATACCCAGCTACATAAACCCGAAATAAATAAAGATATTATTAATCATTAACAGCCATAGGACGTCCACTCCTGGACATAGGCCTCCCCCAAAGATTTCCACAACGAACGGTCCTGGGCCACCCGCAACCAATAATGATATAATTATACCTTTTAATTATTTAATTACCAACCACCTAAAAATAACTTAACCAAGAGCATGTCTAAGGAGGGTTCCGTAAATATCAACACTCAACAGGTTTTCCGTAATACTCAAGGAACCCTTATATATAGTTTCGCTCTGTCCGTCAGTCCGTCTGTCTATCCACCTGTCTAGCTTCTGTTATTTTGAATATATATGGATGAAATTTGGTATAATTAAATACTGTTTATAGATCTCGGTTTTAGCATCATAAAATATGTTATAATAATTTATATTTAAGGGGTGGTTACACATTATTCTCCATTAAAATACACTTCTAAGATTTTCTACAGGTTGACTTTTTAAATCACTTCACAGTCGATATAACAGTTCAACAGTTAAATTTTATTAAAAACAAGAAAATACAAAGCTCTAAAAATTACCGTAAAAATTCACCGCCCTAGAGTTTTCCCTAATTTTAGGGATAAACCCCTAAGCTGGCAACCAAATCCGTGGTCCGCTCCGGACCCAATCCGTACGTGTGTGACAGCTATAGGTATTCTAAAGAAATACGATGATACATTAATTTGGTTGAATATAGTCTTTTATTTTACAGAGGACCAATTATGCTAAATAAAACCTGCAATAATACAATTGCAATCAAGTCCCGATATGTTAAAACTGCCAAACGGTATTCTCGTAAACGTTAAACCAACGTGAAACGCGTTCTGATTGGTCCAAACTTCACAAAATTAGTTTATGATAACATGTCGCTTCACTTATAATATAATCAAAGTAAAATAAAAGTCTACTTTATGTATTGAGTTTCAGATTAAATTGGATGGGAACCGAGTATACCTATTATACAACATTCAGATACCATCTAATCTTTATAACATAATGACAATAAATCTGATTCTAAATATTACTTATTCATGATTTTTTGTTATTAAATAGTAAGTACAGATGGCGTGTACCATTTTCGAACCTTATTGCCAAGTAATAGGGTCGAAAAATGGTACCTACACTGGATCTGTCCACGATCGTACATAATATTACCTTTAACTGCGATTATGTCACAAGCCGTAAGTTTTTCGATTATGTTCTTTGTGCCTTTAGGGCACCAACCACGGTGGTTTTAAAATGTTGGCTGCGTTGCCAAGATCAAATTATATGACTCATACTAAACCATACTTATATATGTATTGCAATTTACAACTGAAAACAATCACAAACTTGGGATTGAACTTCAATCAGATAAATGTATACTATTACAGTCAGGTTACTGTGACGATAACTGCATACGCTCTACTTTTATGCAAAGTATCCCATCTCATCTTTTAGCGAACTCTTCGAAAATAGGTCACCATCCCATTCCATCTTTGTCTTGTAGTGTTGTCTCGACTATTGACTTCATTGTGCCGTATTTTATATTAGTCTCTCTCTATTAATGGGTGTGTTTATGTGAGTAAGTTCTTCTACAGAAGGAAGACATGTCGAAATCCCTGCTCAATTTAGTAAAGGACATGCCGAAGAGTAAAGCAACTTTTACCAACCAAATGTTGTTATTGTAGACATATTTTTCGAACAGTTAAACTTCGGTATTTACCAGTACCAACACTTACCCAATTACTAATTACACCTTTGGTATTTAAAGTGTGGCTGCTTCTGCATAATACTCAACGCTTTCTGTTACGTTGCATTGCAGTCAATAATATGCATGGATAAGCTAGGTATTACTAGTTAGTAGGCACTAGGTACGCAATAAAAACATTAACTTCTAGCCTTTACCGTTACATTTTATTGCGGATGTTCCTTTCTAGAACCTAAGCTCGAGGCCGTCTAACATATTCAATACCTGGAACACTTTGGATAAATGTAAAACACTAGAAATAAGCACATGCTAGCAGCAGCAAGCAATACCGATGATCAGACTAAGTAAAGTAAGCGATTGTACGCCTATTTTATATAACGCTGGGATTCCTTAATGGAATCCCAGAAAACGTTAAAAATCTTTCCATTAATAAAAAAGTAGTTACATAACGTTTGTGTGCTGAAGCTTATTACAGGGTCAATGATTTTAATTATGATTGGACACCTTGGGAATAAGATGGCCACCTGCAAGTCTACTGAACTGAACTGATAAATACTAGTACCTACCTGGTAAGACCTAGCTTTGCTCGGAGTTTTAGTAGAACGATAAAATAATTAAAAATAATTAAAAGAAATAATAAGAATCACAAAAATATTTATCTGACCGGGATTCAAACCCACCACATTCCCAATTTCCAATCAATGCAAAAATTATACTTGGTATGCGTACCTACATACCAAGTTGCCAATCAGACTGACGTAAGAGAGTCGAAATTATTGGTATATTGTTGCACGACGAAAGAAAAAATATATAACAATAAAATGCGCAGTTTCTATGGAATAAGACCTAGCTAGATTGATTTTTCTCCCCCAAAACTCCCTGCATACTCAATTTCATGATAATACTTGTAACCGTTGCCGAGATACCGTTAATATTATAATATATACAAGATTGTCTCGTTTAAAGTTTATGATAATATGTATCTTAACTTCTGACATTTTATATACACACACCGGCATTTTTAGCGGAACATAAAATAAAGGTTTGATATCAGTATCATATAAGGTTGCTGGCTGGTTTATACGTCATTTAATTTAAAAAGAAATATTTTCAAATTAAGAAAACAACTGAACATCACATTTTATGCAATTGTTTTAATTTTATTCAAATACACCTTATCTGGAGCGAACTTCGAGTATTTCTTCCTTGAGTATTTCGAGTTTGATTTAAAATTTCATTGAAATACTGTTTTTTGTTAGTTTTTTTTAATCGCGTATCTTTTTGGAGTTGAGGACTGAATTATGCCTGACTTAGCCCCATCGGAGATTGCCAGGGCACTCGAAATGCGAAGAAATGGTCAAACCTACACAGTGATATCCAGAGATCTTCGTCGACCAGTTTCAACGATCCATCGCAGTATCCAACGGTTCAGGGAGACCGGTACTTATGTGAGAAGAGCAGGACAAGGCAGAAAAGGACGCACTTCGAGTAGGGATGATCGTTTCATTCGGCTTCGTGTACGTAGGAACCCCCGTTTGACGGCCGTCCAAGCCCGACATGAGTTAGAAGCAGTGCGGGGTGTAACCTTAAGTGAGCGTACGGTACGAAGAAGGTTCGAAGAAGCTGGTTTGGGTTCATTTGTGCCCGCCAAGGCTCCAAGGCTCGAGGTAAATCATCGTAGAAACAGGTTAACTTTGCTTAGGAACATCGACTTTGGAACGCGGACCAATGGAGTAAGGTATTGTTTAGTGATGAGTGCAGAATTCTCTTAAATCAAATTGACGGCAGGCAAAGAATATACAGACGCAACGGAGAACGATACATTCAGACAAATTTTGAAACTACAGTTGCATACGGTGGTGGATCAATAATGGTTTGGGCGGGCATTTGTTTGGGAGCTCGCACAGACTTGGTAGTGATTGACAGAGGGAGTCTGACTGCAAACCGCTATATCAGAGAAGTTTTAGAAGAAAATGTCGTACCGTTTGCCCCATATATCGGTGACGATTTTGTTTTTATGCAGGATAATGCTCGGCCGCATACCGCTCGGGTAACTCAAGCTTATCTTAATGGTATGAAAATCACTGTTATGTAGTGGCCGGCGAGATCACCGGATATGAACCCAATAGAGAACGTTTGGGAATTGCTGAAAAGAAAAGTTAAGTCCAGAATTTCAGCTCCTGCTAACGTGGGTGAACTGTGAATCGCCGTAGTTGAGGAATGGCGGAGACTATCCCAGGAGACCATCGATAACATCATTCTCAGTATGCCTAGACGGGTAGAAACTTTAATAAGAGCACGTGGAGGAAATACGCGATATTAATCACCATTTTTCTAATTTAATTAATTGTTATTTTAATATTAATTTTCACTTTTCCCGGTTACATGAAAAGTTCAAAAGTGTACCATTTTTCACAAATAGCCTTTACTCGCAAAATCTGTTCTTAATGTGATCTCATTTTAAGTAAAACAAATGAAACTTTAAATAACAAAAGAAGTGTAGTAAGTAGATTTTAAAATAAAACCATATTTTTTTAATTATGGACCTTTTTTTGTGTTCCGCTAAATATGCCGGCCATTTCATTAAAAAAAATGCCTCGCATTTTAGCCGTCCCTGCCAATTTGCGAGTCTGCGAGAGTTGTTTTGTCAAATAGTTATTAAATTTTAAAATCAACTGACTATTTTCTATTCACTTCCCTAGCTAGTCATTTCACTTGTATGAATATGTGTTAAATGTGGTTTTGGCAATAGTTTGGAAGCCCAACAAAGTTTTCCTCCTTAGTTCTTGGTGCTAGTGGACACTGTCAATCTATTGGTACTCTATAGCTACTACCATATGCTAAAAATATTAGTTATTCTGTGCTACTGCCTTGTATAAACATTTTATAAAACACTAAAGTATTAGTTAAAATGATTGATATCCCAAATATAAATCTGAAATGGCGTGTTGCCTATTGCCAAACGAATTGGCTAAGACCGTGGGCATGGCTACATCCTGCTGGTGTTCCACGAAGCCGGCCAAACCGGAACCCCACCAATTACACGCCGTTTCCTGCGACTTTGCGCGTAAAGTAGGGTAACGCGTCCTGAAATAATGTATTTGAAACTGTCTTGTTTGTTTGTGTAGCACTGATTATTGCAAATGTCTGCTAATTTTAATTGAAATCGTCATAAACATTACACCAATTACGAACGTCCTCACTGGGGCTGGGGTATCTCCTAAATGTTTGTAGGATTAGGCTGTATTTCCATCCACTCTCGCCAACTAATGAGATTAGACATCACGTGCCTAAGGCTGGGACTATATTGTTCGGAATCTGGTAGGCCCTGGAAAATTCAGAGCATTGAAAATAGAACTCTGCGGTAATACAATAGAGTTGAAAATCGAACACACAAGTGTCGAGTCAGATGTGAATGTCATATTATATGACAGCTCGACACTCGACACTTCGATTTTCATCTCTATTGTATTAACGCAGAATTCTATTTTCAAAGCTCTTCATTTTCTCGGGCCCGCCGGATTCCGGATCATATATCATAGTCAATAGAATTAAAAGCATTACTGAAATCGAGAGTCAATGTTTTGTTCATCATGGCTAAACGTATGTCGTCAGTAACCTTTAATAGTGCCGAACATGTGCTGTGACCTGGACGAAAACCCGATTGCATCGGGCTAATTAAGTTATTACTGTACGGAAAGGAAGAAAGTTGGTTATGAACAATGTGCTACAAAACTTTAGAAAGGAAGGGTAATATAGAAATTGGACGAAAAGAGGATAAAGATATAGGATTTGAAATCTTAAGCAATGGAATAATATTGGCCTGCCTCCATGCTGAGGGAAATGTATTTGAGGATAGGGAGAAGTTTAGTATGTGAGGGAGAATTGGTAACAAAGAGGGAAGTATCATTTTGATCATTTTAGAGCACAATTGATCACAGCCGACTGCTTGAGATGAAATTGATAAGACCGCTGTTCTGACATCTGATTCAGTTGCATTAGAAAAGAAAAAAGGGGGGGGCTGTTATAGGTAATTTAGATATTTGCTTTAAGGTGTTATCTTATACACTAGAACACAATGTAACAGGGGGTTTGGAGAATAAGTTATTTTGTGCATCTAAGTCCAAATCGCTGGGTAAAGTGGTTGAGAAAAAGAGAGAACAAATGAGAGTGAAATTGTGTACTTGAAAACACCGCCGATGTTTTAATTTCACATTTAAAACAATTTATATAATTTTCTAAAAAGGCCATCATGTGTACTATCGAAACGCAATATTGTCACTTTACTTCAAAATTATAAACCATGCCAAAAAATAACTTAACCTAAAATATGTTAAACATTTTCGAATTAAAAAATAAGTTTAATAAATTTAGATTTTTATAGAAAAGAAGTAAGTTTTGATATTGTTGGATTCTTTTCGATCTTCGGACCTATGAAATTCCATGATTGAATTGTTATGTAAACTTACAGGCCACAATAATAACGAATATATCAAGAGACGAGAATATTTGCGATCGAAGTGGCTCACAGAGTAGGTACCTTTCTATGAAGCACAGATTATTAATTATCTAGTAATATGAAGTTTACATAGAATAACCGCCTCCTTTTTGGAAGTCGGTTAAATATGTCGAAGCCGGGAGCACAATAGGTCCGTGCTTCGTTTGACAGTTCGAATTTCATGGCTCATGTCAAAATGCACTACATCACACGATTCGATTGGTCTAATGGGCGTATTCTTTCTCTGAAGGGCAAAATGGCGGACTATTTAGTTGGACATGCCCGTAGACTTGCGCAATCTTGTTAGCCATTTTAACTTTTTAAATTGTGTTTTTAAAAAGTTGTAATGTCAAAATGATGACCATGACCAACAAAAGTTAAGTTGCATAATAGCCCCGCTGGTTGTTTTAGATTTGGAAGATCTGTCTGGTTTTTGTCAAAAAATTATTAATCAAAAAAAAATAAAAAAAGTTAGAAACTATTACCCAACTACGCTAATTATATAGCTTATATTACCAAGCCATTATTACGAATCTATTAACACATCATTCATTATAATTCATTAGTCAATTTAGCAGTTTGACTTCGCCTTATCGGGAGAAAGAAGTTACGACTGAGTTTTAAATTAATGATTTAGTTTTATTTATTCTATTATTATTTTAACTCTTAGATACTAATCTAATAAATACAAATGTTGACTGCGATTTTCAGTTGTTATAATAATATATGATGATCAAAATTCTACATTAATTAATAGCACAATTTGACGTAAGTAGTCACCGGTAAGAATAATATTATAGATATATTAGGTCTTTACCTATGAAATTGCCGTTTTGTATGAAAAAATTTAAACTATTTTTTTTTCATGTATTTTTTATTTGTATTAATCGAAGTAATCACTCATGCAATCAATGCATCTTTGCCAACGCAGTGGCAGTTTATTGATGCCCTTCTTAAAGAAATCAGCTGGACGGGAGGCAACAAACTATTCAAAGGCATTTTGTACTGCCTCTCGGGTATTGAATTTTTTCCCGCCAAGAAGTTATGTAAATTCTGGAAAAAGTAGTGGTCTGTAGGCGCAAGGTCTGGTGAGTAGGGCGGATGACGGAGAGCTTCCAACCCCAGTTCTTGCAACTTGGAGACCGTCTGCTGTGCAGTATGAGGTCGCGCGTTGTCGTGCAGGAGCAGCGGAGACGAGCGATTGACCAATGCTAGTTGGAGATGTGCCAGCTTCTCCATCATTGTGTTCAGTTCTTCACAGTACACATCTGCAGTAATGCTCACCCCGTTTGGTAAGAAGCTGTGATGAATCACAACGGCGCTAGACCACCAAACAGTGACCATCACTTTTCTAGGGGTAAGTTTTCGTTTAGGGCATTGTTTAGGTGCTGAACCAGGATCCAACCAACTTGCTGAGCGCTTGCGGTTTTTTTTTTCTGTCCTCTAACATAATCAGGGCTTGTTGTATTCTTTTTTATTCTTTTGTCTCTTTTTTGTTTCTTTTCCTATTTTTAACAATCTTACACCTACTTTTAACAATTTTCCTTTTCTTTTATTCTTTTTCTTTTTACATATTCATTTCTTAACAACATAAGGTTTCTTACGTCAAGTCATTATTAACATTCCGTTCGATTTGGTATATGTCAATACAATGGTGGTAATAATTCAAATACTAATAATATAAATACTAATAATTCCAATTACATAATAATTCTAAAACCAATAAAAATTTAAAAATACAATTATCCAATAAAAATTTATAAAATTCACTAAAATAATACAATAAAAATGTCAATATACTACAAGAATAAAACTACGGCACACACATTCAACTTAACCCTACTATTACAGTTTATCTTAATCTAGAGCCTACACTAATATCACACCAATTTATTACAGTTTTTTCTATTGACGTACACAACAATTTCCTTACAATAGGAGAGGAATATTTCTCTCTTTTTTCCCCCAGGATGGAAGACAGGCTCTCACCCGTCATCGATATGCCCAATTCTTGCTCAATATCATATCTATTGCTAGCAAAAATTGGGCACTCGAGTAACAGGTGAGGAACCGTCTCCTCAACTCCTGGCTGACATGAACACGACGGGTCCTCCTTCAATTTGAATCTGTTCAAGTAGAAGGCGAACCCGCCGTGTCCAGTCAGTATCTGTGTAGTGTGGTGTGTTATGTCTATTTTATTGACTATCTTGTATGCAGCAGCAGCGCTTGGGAAAAAGAGCTTCGTGATTCCGGCCGTCCCTCCCACTTCGTATCTCCTGTCCCATTCCTCAACCGTATCCTCTCTTAAGATACGCTTGACGAATGAAACAGGACACAGATCGTAGTCAGGTTTTTCAATTTCAGCGCGGCCTCCTTGGCTAATTCGTCAACCCTCTCATTCCCTCTCAGCCCTGCGTGCGCCTTAATCCAAAACAGGGAGACCTCCCGCCTCTGCGATGCAGCTTTTCGGAGGGCCTCCCTTGTTTGCACTGCCAGGGGATGAGAGGAACTAAGGGTGAATGCCTGGAGAGCCGATCTGGAATCGCTAAGGATACCGACCTTCGCCATTCCACTCTTGCAGGCTATGCTTACTGCTCTCTGGAGTGCTAGAAGCTCGGCTTGGTAGACGGTGCAATACGGAGGCAACGCGAGCTTGACGGCCTTCGTCTCGGCTTCACCGTTCCATACGGAGAGTGCGGCTCCGACTCGACCCCCAATCTTGCTGCCGTCCGTATAGATCCTATGGACGTGGCTGTTAACCACGTCTGCATACGAGTCCTCATCTACCAACCCGAACCTTAGCTCTACCTGCTCTGCCGGATGTGGGTCCTCGATCGCTAGAGCCATTCGCTCTACCTCCCTGTTCTTCAACGCCGGGTGTGGTACTCCCTTCTTGATCTCATAGAGCCTCGAAGCTTCGAGTATCCTGAGATCAAGAGGGAGTTATCCCAGCCAACAGAATCGCAGGGTTCAGGGAGACGGTCCGATATGCTCTGCAAATCTTCTGGGCAAAACCCCGTTGGACGGAGTTTAGCCTTTTTTGGACCCCCATCTTTTCCACGGCGGGTGCCCACGCTGCTGATGCATACAGAATAGTCGGCTCTATCACGGCCATATATATCGTCTTAACTATCTGGGGGTTAAGCCCCCATCCTACTCTTGCAGCTTTTGCCAGCTGCTTATATCTAGCTATGGCCTTTCTACATACGCTGCTGACGTGGGTGTTAAACGTGAGGCCGCTATCGATAGTTAAGCCCAGTACTTTTATGTCTCCATAATATTGGAGATTAACACCCCCCATGGCGAGTCGCGGCACGTCAAATTTTAATGTATTATTTTATTTAATGTAATTTTAATTTATTAGGCCTCCTATAATATTAGGCCTCCTATAATATTAGGCCTCCTGCCTGTTCTCGGCAAAATCTTCGAGAAGATGCTGGTCGCCCGACTTAGGTTCTACCTGCTGCCCATGATCGGCCCTAACCAATATGGCTTCATGCCCCAAAGGAGCACCGAAGACGCCCTCTATAGGTTGGTGAACCACATCAGAAAGCAGAGGGAGAAGAAAATTTCTGTTGTGGTTTCGCTGGACATAGAGGGGGCCTTCGACAGTGCTTAGTGGCCGACCATAAAGGTTAGGTTAGCTGAGAAACCAATGTCCGGGGAACCTGAGGCGGGTGATCAGCAGCTACCTGAGTGAAAGAGGAGTGAATGTAAGGTATGCGGGTATGGAAGTGAGCAGGGAGACCAACAAGGGGTGCGTGCAGGGATCCATAGGTGGACCAATCCTGTGGGACCTCTTGTTGGTCCCCCTGCTATGGATGCTATGGATGAGCGCTTGCGGTTATCAAACAGAATCCATTTTTCATCGCAGGTAACAATGCGGTTCAAAATTCCTTCATTTGTGTGTCTGTTGAGCTGTGCAAGGCAAGTCTCGACGCGTACTTCGCGCTGGCGATCATTGAGTTCGTGGGCCACCCATTTGTCAAGATTTTTTACCTAGCCAATTTGACGCAAATGGACCAATACTGTTTTGACGCTAACGTCGAAAGCTGCTGCTAATTCAGCCGTAGATTGTGTATTATCTGCTTCCACAATCGCCTTTAATTCGTCATTGTCGACCAAAGTCTTCGGACGACCGCGAGGTTCATTTTTCAGGTCGAAATTTCCAGAACGGAAGCGAGCAAACCAATAACAGGTGGTGCGTTGGATTGTAGTGTTAGCTCCGTAAACGTCGTTGATGTTGCGTGCCGCTTGTGCCGCGTTGCTGCCACGACGGTACTCATATTCCATAATTACTCGAATTTTTAACGTATCCATGATGACGAAAAATATTGAAATGCGATGAAAATGTAACACTAATCAATAAACAAATGACTACTTTTGGAAAAAGATATCCATGTATTTAAAATAAAATTAATTTTAAATTAGAATCTTAACCAAACAAAAATTATTTTGATTTGAAATGGCCAGTACTGCAGAACGGAAATTTCATAGGTAAAAAAGACCTATTACTTATAGTGCTCATTGCCAAGTCACTATAATAAAATTAAAAAAAACTTGAGAGGTGTCAAGGGACACCCGGATGGAATGAAGTTCAGAACAGACGTACAGGAAAATGTTAACAATTTATATTTTATTGTAAGTACCGATCATAATTTTAAATGCATTAAGTGAAAATAAAAGCTGTTAATTTGAAATTACAAACAGACACTTCAATTTTGTTTATCTGTATAGATATAATGTATTATATTAATTATCTGCCAAATTCACAGTATGCTCATGTGCAGTCGCAAACTATTTTTGTTCGCACGATCAATAATTATAACCCTTTTTACATATAACTATATTATTTATATTGATTGATTTCAGAATCTATCGATTTTCCAACATCATAAACATTCATATGATTACATCCCTATTTGAGTAGCAGAACATTCTAGAAAGAAACAATCACACGAATTTGAATTGCACAAAGGAATGCCGATAACAGTCACAATGTGTAATTGCTAAATTCTACATTATTATCAATGTTATAAGGTCGTTTTTTTATCATTCTTAATAGTCGTTATTACATTGTGATTTCGAGTGGCAAAAAGTGTCGTTACAACTTTTAGTCTTAATTTTTTCCGTCTAGCCCCCTTTCGCAACGCGCCATAAGGAACTTCGTTCCAAAAATAAAATTTTCCACATACAGTCACAAAATTTTAATGAATGACTAATAGTTAGGGACTAACCTAAATTAGACATGGTTTCTACGATATCTCAAAACTTTTTACATGAAAAAGACTTGGCCTCTTTTCATTTATTGGTTTTTGCAGGACTATATTTAATTCCATTCCCTGATATCTAACCTTATTATTGAAAAGTACTATCGACTACAATTAAGTCAATGAGTACGACAAACTAGAATTTGTCGTTTATTTTCGTGTGCTGTTTCTGCGTGGGCAATGCTTCTATTACCTAAGTTTATTACAAAACACAGTTTGTTTACAATTTGTCTTAGTTAGTTAGTTATGAATAGAGCAGAATGTTTAGTGTTTATATCCAGTGTTTGTTCTCTGCGCGTGAGTTGTTGCGCTGACATTCCAATCAAAGTGATATCACGTGATATGCTATTTGATTGTGTAGTGCGCTATGTACAAACTGCGCTATGTACTGTGGTTTCCCATTTAAAAACTTTTTCGCTAGAATAGAAACTCCTAGAATCCGAGTAATCTTTATAGCGCAACCAACAGCTGAGATTTTTATCTTATGCCTGGTCGAGCGGCATCTTGTTCGATAGTACATTGATTTTAATTTCACACTTATACGATGTGTACAATGTATATACCTAGTTGTTTACAAAGAATCTTGCAATTTAATGATTCTGTCTAGTCTATACAACACGAAACCACAAAATTTGTGTAAACTAAAGCTTATTCAATTATAAATGTCTCTGGATTGCGTCACGTATTTAGGTACTGCATTTCGGTAAAACTGTCTGACATAGTTTAGCTCATGACTGGATGTTGTTGAGAGTTGACTATGAACAATAGGTACTTATAATAAACTAGTGAATGTTTGCATGTTTACTGCATATAGGTATTGTTCGATTGAATAAGGAATTGAGTTTTACCAGTTGATAGGTATTAAATAGGTACTTGGTAATCACACTGTTTTAGTCTGCGAATATATGTAAACAATATTGCATTAGAAAATCAAAATTCTAATATCTTACTTGCTAGTTGCTACATAGTATAAGGTACATAGTAGTGATATTAGGTACAACATACATAAGTATATTAATTGCTTATAATTCTTTACTTGCCAATTTTTTTTCAACTCGAATATAAATCCTACTAATATTATAAATGTGAAAGTTTGTGAGATTGGATGTTTGTTACTATTTCACGCAAAAACTACTGAAAGGATTTCGATGAAATTTGGCACGGTAGTAGTTTAGGCTTGGATTAATTATTAGCTTATGCTAATATAATAAAGCTTATGGATTAATAACATAGGAAACATAGGCCACTTTTTATCCCGAAAAATACAGTATCCCACGGGAATACTGTACTACGCGGGCGGAGACGCGGGCAACAGCTAGTAATCAATAATTAACCATATACTAATACAATATTTTTATTAAAAATTAGAAATCTTTCTAATCTCTGACCCAATTGGTCGAAAAGCAAAAGGACAGTGACAAATGACAAAAGTGACAGTAATTTTCATTGTTGATGCTACGACTCGACTGAAGTTATAATCGTTAGTTGCAAAATAAAAACAAGAAGATGAAGGTACATTATTCACAACGTGAAAATAAAGTGTAAATATTAATATCATACCTAGATTGCCGCGTGTCAAGATAAGTTCAAGTTAACAGAAGTTCTGTTACAGAACTGAAGACCAGCACGAAACATTTGGAGTCACTATTGATCCCCTCATAACCAAAAAACTATTTCACACGAACATTGTAAATTTGGCTCATATAAGTAGGTATATAGAGACTTGCGGAGATACCATATTATTTGCTCTACATTTCATAAAAAAAAACGTCATTTTCATTACTGATTGGCCTGTGGATCAAAATTGTAACCCAGGATTCAGATGATCAAGAAAATTCAAATTTGGCATCCAGATAGGTAGTTAGGTGAATACAAAGGAAATAATCAGAAACAATAGTATTTTATTGTAATTTTCTAATTAATTGATTTATTAGAAACGCTTTCTATTAGTGCTTGTAATGTAAGAATCAGCAATCAAAATTGATGACAGGCAGACTTTATGTGGATTTTAAGGACTGCAAGGATTATATTAGTATATTTTTATTTAAAAACTTTAAAACCTTATTTTAAGGTTTTTAAAGTATTTTAAGGTCCTATATTCACCAACTTGCCTCCGCAAAATGAGTACCTACTAACTTGTATACAAATAGTAATGATATCCCATCAAAAACATAAATGTGAAATTAGAGCCAAGTTCAATATTTTATATGCCTTGGTTGTTAACTTCAACGACAAAGGAAGTGAGATGTAAAGGAGCGCCAAGTTAAATTGCAAGTCCTGAACGTTATTTATAACAACATAAAACATTTTATGACTTAAAATATCATATTTTCTTCTATATTGAACTTGGCTCACATTTCACGTTTAAATGTTTTTTTTTGATGGGATATTCATAATAATATTTAAACGATTCATATTGAAAGTGTCCTCGTCTCTTTCTGTCGATTGAATTTTTAAAAGAATCTAAAAATGTAAGAAACATTGATTAGCAAATCAGTAGTTTAATTAATTTTATGAATAAGGGGTTAAAATTTGCTATCGAGGTCATCCTAAAAGTCGGTTAAAACAATAAAAGAAAAATTAGCGTTTGTCCGACTTCATTCGCCAAACCAAAACAACAGTTAGACGACCACAAAAAGTTCCAACCTGTTGCCTATGATTCATTTCAGTTAGTCACTTAACCGTCGGGCCGAAACGTTGGCTGTACTAATATTTACTAGTGATAGTGCGTGTTTATATTCATGTTATTGTGTTAGACGTGTATTATGAAGTTTTTTATGTTCAAAAACGGGAATGGTATGTTTCGGAATTTAAAACGGCGATATAGGTGAGTGTTAAATATTTACCTACCTACATTTAATTTACCTACATTGAGGTTTTTGTGTAAGAGTGTATATGACATAATATGTCACCGTAAAATTATAAATACCGTTAGATTGTAATATAACTAGCGAGATTATAAAATGTCGACAGATTCTGCTTACAATTTAACGCATTATTTTTTGTTATATTATAATGTAACGAACTGAAACTCGTTAAATTGTAAAACGGAACGCAACTCGCGCGCTTATTGACTGAACGGCATATGCCCCGCGCCGCCATATTTGTTTGCTTATTCATTTGTTAACGAATGTTGTTACTATTATAACATCAAAATCACATAGGTTAAATATGCTCTAAGGTTAAATCACATAAAAATATTAGAACACGGGAGATATATAATAAACCTAATTTAAGCTATGTTAGTTGACTAACACTAACTTATTATATATACATAGATATGAGTAAAGAAAAGGAGTCCTTAAGTATTTGAGAAAACAATAAATAGAGAATACCTACAGATAACAAAAAGTTTAAGTATATTTCTATGGCTTTTAGTGTACCTAATAGTTAAAGCTATGCGCTACGTAGGAATTTAATTAGGAAGTTGAAACCTAGATTTAACCGCCACATAGTCTTTGCTCTTTACTAAAGTTCAACTAATTTTAGACGAATTGGCACGATAAGTCTCAACTAGATCTGCTAACACCATATTAATAAAAACCGTATTATTCCTGTTTTATGTAGTAAAACTATAGATACGTAGAAACTAGCCCAATTTGTTAATGAAAATATTTACGCAGCGGATACTTTATACCATGTTGCTGTATTTGTCTATCAAGTGGCTTTTCCAACGTATCAGACAAAGACAGCAACATTGATTGCTGATAGTTTTACCACATAAAAGAGGAATAATACGTACGTGTATATATTATTATTTACTCTGTGGTTTTACGACACAATAATATTACCTAATTGTCACTATGGTAACGACTTAAGGTAAGGTAACATAAGGTAAACATTGTAAAAAAGGGCTTGTAGAATAAACTGTTTTCACATACCAATCCTTTGCTTGTTTTTATACGTAGTAAATTATTCAATGAAATTGCTTACGTATCTTTCGATGGATAGATTTAAAACTCTTTATTGCTCACAATCAGTTGACTGAAACTAAACTTTTCATCTAAACGTAGGCAAGGGCGGCCTTTTATGTCGGCAACCCCGACACAGGAGAGGTAAAATAATAACTAAAAATAAAAACAAACAAACATGTACTAATATGTAAATAGCAAGGTAATACGAAAAGTCAAGAATAAGTAAATAGAAAGTCTTCAATTATAGTATTTTCTTATGAACTTACACTGGTAAACGAACAGATGTAGTTGTCTACTTATTGTCTGATTGTAAACGTTGTTCTAGACTTGCTAGTTGCTGCCTCTCTAGGTTACCGGAGGAACCTCTTCCGGCGAAACAGATCCCAAACGTTATTTCGCCCCGAGTTTTGGCTCCTCCGTCCTAGAATATTTCAAGCCGTGCTAGTCCATACGTGCCGATAGATGATAAGAATACCTTCAATGCACCTTTGCAAATTTTGTTAGATGTTATTACGATTGATTTCCAGTTCGAGCAATTTCCTATAAATAGAAAGATAGTAGATAAGATAAGAGTTATATGTTAGCAAACTAATATACGGACAACGAAGATAGGCGCGCCATATGCCGATTGAAGTTTTGTTTGTATGTGACGAGTTGTGAATTTAGTATTATTAATTCTTATGGAAATTCATTAAAGCAGTTTGTGTGTATAATCAGGGCATTTATATGTTCCCTTGGGCTTATAACAACATAATATATCAATATTACATAAACATAATTATCAATCATAATATATGATACTTTTTGTCATTTTTCATTCCCTATAGTAAAATCTATTGTCATTTTCTTATTTTGCCCTTTTGGTAAGATGATGCTTGCCTTTTTTAATAACAGGTTTAATGTTTGAGTATTACTACAAATGTTTTCCTCATAAACCGGACAGTTTCATCAGCTCTAACGTCTGACCTTCAGCTACCTTCAGTTGAGACTTGCGGCTACTATGCATAAAACGTCTGGCGTTCACGGAATATTGCTCGATGTACGTGAGCGGCGTACTAAACTACTAACAGTACTAACATGTCGTAAATTAACGCACTTGTGAACTAACAGTACTAATGTGTCTTGAATTAACGCACTTGTGAAGTAACAGTACTAATGTGTCGTGAATTAATGCACTTGTGAACTAACAGTACTAATGTGTCGTCAATTAACGCAGTTTTGAACTATAAGTACTAATGTGTCGTGAATTAACGCACTTGTGAACTAACAGTTCAAATGTGTCGTGAATTAACGCACTTGTGAACTATAAGTACTAATGTGTCGTGAATTAACGCACTTGTTAACTAACAGTACTAAAGTGTCGTGAATTAACGCACTTGTTAACTAACAGCACTAATGTGTCGTGAATTAACGCACTTGTGAACTAACAGTACTAATGTGTCTTCAATTAACGCAGTTGTGAACTATAAGTACTAATGTGTCGTGAATTAACGCACTTGTGAACTAACTTTTTACCAGGTAGTATGTACTTTTTAAAAGGAAAATGTTCTCCTTTTTAGAGCTTTATATATATTATCTAGATGCAAAACTAATAAATAGCACCTAAAAACTTAAAATATTCGAACATTAATAAATAATTCAGTATTTCGGAAATATTAAGATTAGAAGAAGTCATGATCACGCTCTAGAAGAGCTAAATGACTTTAGAACTATATTTCGTTGGATTTGTACTACCTAGTTGGTGAAGCAAGAGTCCTGTAACCAACTTTATTTAACAATGTCTACTGCAGCCTACATTTTAAACAAATTCACTCAATATTTGTTCGATATCTACAATCTACATGATATGTATGTCTATGGATTTTAACGATTAAGGCCCACTTCACACCGAATAGGGACGCGACACGGCGCGGCGCTGCATTTTTTAAGATAGCGATTCAAAATTATACTTTATTTACTACGCAAGGAAATATAGGCTTCATTGCAAAAGATCCCAGCGCGGCGCCGCTCTTAAATATGAAGTGCCGCGTCACGTCTTGGTGTGAACTGACTCACGTGGATGCACCAAGGTCAGTGTCCTTCGCACTAACAATTGACAAAAACGTATTCGTAACGCTATCGAATGAAAATTGTATAGTCACTGTCATGATTTTCATAGAATTTTCATTCGTTAACGTTACGAATACTTTGATGTCAATTGTTCCTGCTTGGGCTACTGTTCCTTATAAATGATGTGCTCTATCAATAAGGCGAACGTGAATACCACGTTGTTGACATTGTAGTATTAACCTCCAACTGATAATTATATTTTACTTAGAAAAATATCCAAACAGAGAGCACTTGTCGTCCTTAGTTGTTATGGCTAATATACTAAAGCATATAATATATACTAATGCATTTGTTTTAAATCTTCAAAATTCTTATATTTTGATTCCGATACGCGGCGGCGGCTTTTAATCGACGCTAAGGGGCCCCATATACGGTCCGGTTTTCCTTAAGTTCGGCCTGAACGGACGCAAAATCGTATCGTCTGTTTGCAATTTCGAGATCGCATCAGCCGGATCGGCCGGATGGACTGAAGCGATTCGTTCCAGATTTGCCAGCTCTGTTTTTGCGAAACTACTAAACTCGCGTCGATTTCTCCTAAAAACTACTAAAAAATACTGAAAACTATCAAAAAAGCTAGTCATCTTAGAAATCCCTAAAGCTCTCCCACACCCACCGCCTTTTAGGTTTTGTTGTATTAAAATTTTATAATTTATTGAATATTATAAATTTTACCGTTAAATTAAAATATACTAGGAAATATTATGTATACTATAGTAATGAAACGGACTATCCGTTTCAAGTGCGTTGATGCAAGAGATGCGTTTCGTTTAAGCAAATTACGTACGAATGCTACGATGTATTATTATGATAAGGTGTCAATTTTTTTTTTTTTTTTTTACGTCTAACCTAAGGCCATTTTTCATATGATTGATTACTGTCTGGCTCTTTCCTAGTAAAACACTACCAACAACTAATTCCTACTAAGGAGGGAATAATGTACTTACTTAATTTAGTAGTAAAACTTTGTAAAATAACTAAGTTGGCAACATTAATTCTGGACTGAACGGATGGACTCAACGGACCATTTGTGATAACTGATAAATCGCTTCAGTTCTCGCCAGAGCCGCGGCCGTGCGGGCGTGTATCGTGTACAAGCGTAGTGAGTTTACAATGAATAATCACGACCGTAGCTCGCGGCAAACCAGAACGAACTGATACGATTTTTCCGTGTGTGTGCTCGAATCCGTTCAGGCCGAAATGACGTCAGTTCTAACTGAAACGATCGGCCTCTCGTCTGTTCTTATGAAGAACCGAGTACATCTCCGTTACTCTTTCACGCAAAAACTACTGAAGGAATTTTAATGAAATTTGTATGGTAGTTTAGGCTTTGGATTAAAACATAGGCTACATATGGATTAAAATTCAGCTCACTAGGAATTTTTCTGCAGATTGGGGTTGAAAATGCCTAAAACTACTGGGCTATTTTGTGATTAAGGAATAAACTTAGGCTGATAAAGTTAATAGTAATAATAGGTCTTTACCTATGAAATTGCCGTTCTGCAGTACTGGCCATTTCAATTAAAAATAATTTTTGTTTGGCTAAGAATTCTAATTTCAAATTAATTTTATTTTAAAAACATGGAATTCTTTTTCCAAAAGTAGTCATTTGTTTATTGATTAGTGTGACATTTTCATCGCATTTCAATATTTTTCGTCATCATGGATACGTTATAATATGTAATTATAGAATATGAGTACCGTCGTGGCAGCAACGCGGCACAAGCGGCACGCAACATCAACGACATTTAAGGGAGCTAACACTACAAACCAACGCACCACCTGTTATTGGTTTGCTCGCTTCCGTTCTGGAAATTTCGACCTGAAAAATGAACCTCGCGGTCGTCCGAAGACTTTGGTTAACAATGACGAATTATAGGCGATTGTGGAAGCTGATGATACACAATCTACGGCTGAATTAGCAGCAGCTTTCGACGTTAGCGTCAAAACAATATTGGTCCATTCGCGTCAAATTGGCAAGGTAAAAAAGCTTGACTAAAGGGTGCCCCACGAACTCAATGATCGCCAGCGCGAAGTACGCGTCGAGACGTGCCTTGCACTGCTCAACAGACACACACATGAAGGAATTTTGAACCGCATTGTTACTTGCGATGAAAAATGGATTCTGTTTGATAACCGCAAGCGCTCAGCAAGTTGGTTGGATCCTGGTTCAGCACCTAAACAACGCCCTGAACGAAAACTTACCCCTAGAAAAGTGATGGTCACTGTTTGGTGGTCTAGCGCTGGTGTGATTCATCACATCACATCATTCAGGTGCAGCAGCCAGTACCAAACGGGGTGAGTATTACTGCAGATGTGTACTGTGAAGAACTGAACACTATGATGGAGAAGCTGGTACATCTCCAACCAGCATTGGTCAATCGCTCGTCTCCGCTGCTCCTGCACGACAACGCGCGACCTCATACTGCACAGCAGACGGTCTCCAAGTTGCAAGAACTGGGGACTTGGAAGCTCTCCGTCATCCGCCCTACTCACCATACCTTGCGCCTACAGACTACTACTTTTTCCAGAATTTGGATAACTTCTTGGCGGGAAAAAAATTCAATACTTGAGAGGCAGTACAAAATGCCTTTGATGAATTTGTTGCCTCCCGTCCAGGTGATTTCTTTAAGAAGGGCATCAATAAACTGCCACTGCGTTGGCAAAGATGCATTGATTGCATGGGTGATTACTTCGATTAATACAAATAAAAAACACATGAAAAAAAATAGTTTAAATTTTTTCATACAAAACGGCAATTTCATAGGTAAAGACCTAATATTATTTACCATTAGTATCCGTTTGGTTCCTCTCACAATGAACTTTCTATTTACTTATTATATTCTTATGTTCTCCAACGTCATGTATTATTTTACTTTTACTTTGAGATTGTCAATAAATGCCGTCATTTTTATTACCTTCTCTTAATCCGACTACGGTGAAGCCAATAGGAATCCATATGTATGTAATATGAATAATGTATGTTTGTTCCACCGTAGCGCCTAAACTACTGGTCTGATTTTAATAAATGAGGTGTCAATAGATTCGTTATATTAACCCGGGCTATACATAAATTACGTAGACGGGTTATAGTTCTTTTATACAAATTGTAGTTAACTAACGAATAATAAGTATACCCAATTCCTTTTTGCCCCTATGCTTAATAGTTTCATGTCTAGTACCTATTCTAGACACTGTACAATAACTCAATACCCTATTACCTAATGAATACTTTCAATAAAAGTGTTAGTCATACCTGTCCCGCTCTTATCAATATTTATTAAACATAGCGGCTGTAAGTCTGTAACTGGTAACATGATGGAAAGCAGGTTTTTGATATTACTTTCATACCTAATTGTTTTTGTTTATAACCGAAGGACATAATTTAAGGACATACAGTTTTAACTTATATGTATCTACTCTATGTCCACTCTTGCTTTAATTGGGGCAGATAGGACATTGCCCAGTGGCCAAGTCAAGCTGTTGTACTTAAAACATTTTCCTCAATTTAAAAAGTTGCGATAAACCGTAAATGGTAGTATTTTTTGGGTAATAATTCATGGGAAACGCAATTTTTGTTAACCCCAGAGACAGAGGTTAAGTCAAGTCAGTCTGAGTTGAGTCTGAGAAAAGTGAAAAAAATATAAAATGTAACTAGTAACAATAGATAATAGTACAAGGTACTAGTAAGACGAGTAAAGTTTACAAGATCAATGGCGATACACAGTAATATAACTATTTTTAAAGTTAATGCAATTGCTGTTAGTGGCTTGCAATAATTTCGATTTTTGTTTAACAATACCTATCTGCGAATTATAAAAAATGTGTTTTGCTATATATCTAACGAATAAACACTAGATATCTGCATCATATTTTTTAATGAAATGAACCAGTAAACGAGCAGACGGATCACCTGATGGGAAGCGATTACCGCAGCAAATAGACACTCGCAACACCAGAGGAGTTACACAGTACACTTTGTAACTCCTCTGGTGTTGCGACTTGCGTTCCCATGATGCCTTTATCTGATGAATGTTGCCGATTTATCATTTATAAATATACCATATCATTCTATAAATATACGAATATGCAATGTATTAGAGTACTCTCCATTATTTGCAATGAGTCCTTCAAATAAGTAAACAAAACCTAATTAGAATACATAATGATAATATATGTGATATTAATCATTTTGTGATTATTTCCTTGAACTACTTCTGGTATCTAATCTTTGATAACTATTTTGCATTTCAATACGTATTGTCGAACGCCGCGGGTCGGGTGTCAAACCTGTTTGGGTCCGGATAACAGTCCTGTGAGTCACCGTGGTGGACCAAATAGTGTACCATGAGCGGCAGACATGTGCAGTGCTTCGACTTGAAGCTGTGTGATAATGTGTGTGAGGCTAGGTACAAAGTGTATAGACATTGTGCGAAAACAAAGAAATTGATTAAAGCCAAGTTCGACCAGGACAGGTGAGTTTCAGTTACATCATCCATCCATTAAATAACATCAACCGCCGTTTAAGTGATAAACATAATATTCCGGTTAAATCATTGAAATATATTTTTTTAACTTCGGATTCCATAATTCTATTTTATTAATGTCCAATGACCGTATTGGTTTAAAAGGAAAATGCGCCGACATTAAATGTTACATTTTTTTTACTTTAAATGTATGTTGGCGCATTTACCAGTGCATATACATATAACGTCTCCGAAAATCAATTGCGGATATTTCGGGCACATGATTGACTGCTTGTGCAAAGACATTTAGGCAAAAAAAAAAATTCCATACTGAAAGTAAAAAATCATCTCATGTATGGGTGACTGGGTGGCTAGATGCAAACTCGCCCATATACAGGATGTCCCGTAAATCGACGTCAAGCCGTAAACCCGTGATAGGCCAAGTTACAATAGTTATCAGAAAAATTTAAAAGAAAATTCAAGTAATATGTCTCAAAAAATACAAAGCTTTTAAACAAAATCGAAAAATCGATATCTTGTGGTGGTTTTTTAGTTCCCGGCACTACAAATTTCTACTTTTTTTGTATTTTTTTTTTGTATGTAATCCTGAATAATGCTTTAGTAAACTGGTGCCTAAAATTTAAATCAAACGACTCCGACTTGAAAGGAAATGAGGCTTTTTGCCCTAAACAATGATTCGAATTTAATAGTTTGCTCGACTTTAACTGACTGTACTGGAAAAAAAATTTACTACGCTTGTTTGGCAGATAATTTTAAAAGTTGGCGCAGGATAAGGATTCCAAAATGGTATGACACTTGCTAGATTGTTTCTTAAATTTTGGACAATATTGATTTTTGTAAAGGAAGTCAGTTTTCGACAATTTTTTCTTACTTACTTAAAATGATTCAAGTGTACCCAGGACTTTCTTCTAAGTGATATTCTGATATGGATGAGACGGAGAGAAACATTCAATGAGTGTAAGAGAGACAGATATTGACGCCACAAGTACGCGAGACGGGTAGACACAATGCTACTAGTGTGAGCGAGACAATGTCACTATTGTCCATGTTCCCGACGTACAGCACACAAAATACAATAGATCAGTACGTTACTCTACTTCGTTTACTGCGCACACCGTATTCGTTCGTCTTGATTTCGTACATACCACTTTTTTCTTTGTTTATTGGACTCGATTGCTTGTGATTTGGATTTGGACTGTTTAGTTTCTCTTTCAACGACTTTTGCTTTCTCTGCTATGCTAGTGCTGCAGCTAGGCTTTACCGCCAAAGATACCCAAACGCTGCTCGTCATCCCGATCATCGAGTTTTTGTGAATGTGCACCGTTCACTCTCAGAGGGACGATTCCCAAGCCAAGTACACAGTGAAGAAAGAAGTCGCTTCCCTTACGATGACATCGTACTACAAGCAGTCGCAGAAGATCCAAGTACTTCAGTACGGCAAATCGAAGAAAGCACAGGAGTGCCCAAAAGTGTAGCCCATCGAATCATGAAAAGTCACGAGCTCCACCCATACCACGTCACGCGAGTACAAACTTTACTCCCCGGGACTATCTCCCAAGAGTTACGTTTTGTGAAACGATGTTACAAAGACACCGGGAAGATCCACGATTCATAGACAAAATTTTATGGTCCGATGAGTCCACTTTTAAAAAATATGGGTACATGAATCTACACAACTTACACGAGTAGATAATCCACATTTGATGAGAGAGGATAGATCCCAGTATCGATTCAAAATAAACATGTGGACCGGGATTCTAAACGGGAGAATCATCGGACCTTTTGAACTGCCAGAGACCTTGAATGGCGACATTTATTTGGACTTTTTAAGAAATCATTTACCAAATTTATTGGAAGACGTACCTCTGCACATTTACAGAGACATGTGGTTCCAGCAAGATGGCTGCCCGGCGCACTATGCCCGTTCAGTGCGAGATTATTTAGATAATGAATATCCAGAAAGGTGGATAGGGCGGTCTGGTACCATTTCGTGGCCAGCCCGTTCACCTGATTTAAATCCGCTAGATTTTTTTTACTGGGGAGCTGTGAAAGAAAAAGTGTATACAAAGCCAATTGAAAATGTAGTTGAACTACGACGACAATTAACGCAATCAGCTGAATTAGTTAATAACGGCAGATTTGCCCGTCTGATAAAGCGGTTTTTTTTTAAAGATGTCGAGCTTGCATTTATGTTGGTGGGAGGCAGTTTGAACATTTGTTATAATGTAATAAAATATTTTAGATTCCAAAAATTTGTTTCAATTAAAAGCTTCTTAAAAAACACCTTTCCTAAAGTTAAAAGTAATGAGACACTATGGCCCCGTGGTCCGTGATAATCTTTTACTTCTTGGATTTTGTCTCTCTTACACTCGTTGAATGTTTCTCTCCGTCTCATCCAAATCAGAATATCACTTAGAAGAAAGTCCTGGGTACACTTGAATCCTTTTAAGTAAGTAAGATAAAATTGTCGAAAACTGACTTCCTTTACAAAAATCAATATTGTCCAAAATTTAAGAAGCAATCTAGCAAGTGTCATACCATTTTGGAATCCTTATTAACTGCGCCAACTTTTAAAATTACCTGCCAAACAAGCGTAGTATATTTTTTTTCCAGTACAGTCAGTTAAAGACGAGCAAACTATTAAATTCGAATCATTGTTTTGGGCAAAAAGCCTCATTTCCTTTCAAGTCGGAGTTGTTTGATTTAAATTTTAGGCACCAGTTTACTAAAGCATTATTCAGGATTACATACAAAAAAAAATACAAAAAAAGTAGAAATTTGTAGTGCCGGGAACTAAAAAACCACCACAAGATGTCGATTTCTCGATTTTTTTTAAAAGCTTTGTATTTTTTGAGACACATTACTTGGATTTTTTTTTTAATTTTTCTGATAACTATTGTAACTTGGCCTATCACGGGCTTACGGCTTGACGTCGATTTACGGAACATTCTGTATATAAATAATATTGTCATACACCCAGTCATATTATAATTTGCGAAACAACCAGCATCAACCGTTATACGGATTAGGAACATCAGCTCAAATAGAAACTGCGGTGTGTGTTACAGCGTATGCACTAGTTATTAGATCTGTGGCCCATGGCCCGTGACTCATCCTCATATCTGCATATTATCTTGACCGTTCGGAAATTCCTATATCAGGTTACGAATACGGAGACTACATAGTAATTAATGAACTGACTGCCTAAATAGCTAACTTTGAATAGGATCGATATACCTAATAATTTTTCCCGAGGACACATTTTGTGACCTTGGATACGTAAGGCCGTCCTCACAAGGAAGACTCGCCTAGGAACTTTGGCTTCTGTTAATGCGAAAAAGCACCTGTAAACTAGTGTATTCAGTTTGTTATGTTTCCATTTTTTGTTACATATAAAGAGTTTTAGTAGTTAAAAATATATAAAATAAAAAGAATCACAAACATATTCGTCTGACTGTGACTCGAACCCGAGACATATTTTCAAACAACGCAGAAAACCCAACGCTAATTAAGCGGCCAACCGGATTTGATATTAAAGGCAGCCACAGACGAGAGGCTGATCGTTTCAGTTAAAACTGACGTTAGTTCGGCCTGAACAGATTCGAGCACATACACGGAAAATATCGCATTCGACCGAACTGACGTCAGTTCGGCCCATAGATTAATAACTCCTAGATAGTCTTCAAACAACCGCATCGTACAAAGTGAAGCAAGCAACAGATAGATGTAGGCGTAAGAATTACATACCGATACGCACACAAACAAAACTTTAATGTTGTGGAGTGTGTACAGTTTTAAAGGACAATTTCCATGGAAAATATTACTCTTAAAATAGTAATTATTGTATTTGTTTTTCTGAATATAGTGAGATATAAAAATATAACATTTTAAACCATCTAAAAATGATTTGTAAACATTATTTATATTAAACTATTATAGGTATTAAGGAATATATTAAGGATTATCTTAATACTGATGAAAATACTTTAAATTGATACTTAAAAAATCAGAAATTATCAAACAACTTTGTCTTTGTTGCAACTATTAGTTAGCCATGAAAATTTTGAAGTAAATTTCTTATTACTAGTAAGATTTTCACAAATAGGGCAGCAAGATGGCGAAAAAATGTGATTTTATTTTCAAATGTTTTAAATATTTGGCTTAATACAAGTCAAGTTGTAGTACTTACATATGAAATGTTATATCCGAAGCTTTTTTAATTCTTTTCCGATGCATTGTGACACCCTATAACGTCACATACATCTCCGACTATTAAAAACATTATGACTAATGTTTTTAATAGTCGGAGATGTATACACTAGCGCTTGACAACTGAAGGGTCGTTCGAACAAACTGAGCCGATAAGGCTCAGTATGATTTGCTTCACTTTTCATGCGCGTACCCGGTTTCTAGGCATTTTAATTTAAGGTTAGGCCTGAACGGAATCGAGCACATACACGTAAAATAGCATCTGGTTTGCCACGAGCTTCGGTCGTGTTTTTAAGGTACCGTACTACTTAAGAAACCCTTATAGTTTCGCCTTTTCCGTACGTCTGTCTGTCTGTCCGCTCTCCTAGCTTCTGTCATAATTTTTGAAGTAATTCAAAGAAAACCTATTGCGCGTTGATAGTTACGGAGCCCTCCTTAGAAATGTCGTGACATGCTCTTGGTTACGTTATTATTTTATTTATTAATTGTATTTTGCTGTAACTGGTTTTATAGTAATAGTCTTTAGATTTTATCAACCATAGTGGCTCTAAAGTTTCAAATACTTCAATGAACTCTAATAAATATTCCACCACGACCACGTTGCCATTTTTAGGGTTCCGTACCCAAAGGGGAAAAACGGAACCCTATTACTGAGACTTTCCTGTCCGTCCGTCTGTCACCTGGCTGTAAATTAACCTTCTTATACCGTGATAGCTCGACGGTTGAAATTTTCACAAATGATGTAGGTTGCCGTTGCCCATTTGCCGTTATAACAACAAATACTAAAAACGGAATAAAATAAAAATTTGAGGTTCCCATACAACGAACGTGATTTTTTCCGTTTTGTACGAAACCCTTCTTGCCGACTCGCACTTGACCGGTTTTATTTTACACTCGGAATTTAATTACCGTTCAGTCCAATTTTATTACCGTTCAGTCGTCCATCCGTACAGGTCAGAATTAATGTTGCCAGCTTAGTTGCTTTACTAAGTTTTATTACTAAATTTAGTATTTTATTCCCTCTAGTAGGAATTTAGTTGTTAGTAGTGGTTTTGTAGAAAATAGCCAGACAGTAATCATAATATGCAAAATGGCATGCTACTGCTAATAATAAGGTGTCATAATAGCACATAGTAACACACGTCCGTAAGTCGCTTAAAACTACCGTTTTAATTTCTATATTACGTAATATTTTTTATTTTAAGTTAAATTATCATATTTTCAATAGATTAAAACTGAAAATGCAGTGGTT
This sequence comes from Phengaris alcon alcon, assembly GCA_037179445.1. Taxonomy (NCBI): domain Eukaryota; kingdom Metazoa; phylum Arthropoda; class Insecta; order Lepidoptera; family Lycaenidae; genus Phengaris; species Phengaris alcon. The sequence goes on from JAYRCH010000059.1 coordinate 1,386,269, forward strand.
TTTTGTTGTTTTTTAGGGATTTCTAAGTTTAGTAGCTTTTTTTATAGTTATCGGTACTCTTTTAGTAGTTTTTAGTAGAAAACAACGAGACTTTAGTAGTTTCGCATAAACAGAGTTGGCAACACTAAAGCGAATCGCTTCAGTCCATCCGGCCGACTGATGCGATCTCGAAATTGCACACAGACGATACGATTTTGCATCCGTTCAGGACGAACTGAAGGAAAACAGGACCGCGTATGAGGCCCCTAAGAAATCGAAATCACTCGTATCTTATTAGGTACGCGACGAAAGAAAAATCATATTTTGTTGAATGATCAACAAAATTTCGCAGTTTCCCAGGGATAAGACCTAGCTGGATCGATTTTTCTTCCCCAAAACATACATGCATATGCAGGGAGCATACTAAATTTCATGGAAATACTTGCAGTTGTTTACGAGATTTCAATTATATTTATACAAGATTTGCTCGTTTAAAGTATAATATACCTAGTATAACCTATCCTAGGTAATCCGCTCCGTGTACCAGAGAAAATGCGTTTTCATCCAACATTCCGTATTCAGGTTTTTCAAGGCTTTCAAGTTTCACGCGTGTGGCTCTCACATAGAGAAATTAATGTCACATCAATCATTACTGGAAAAAACTTGAACTTTTCATCACTCGCTGTTACCCGCGTGTCGCGACATCGTCCGCGTCATCTTTACCTACTAAGGGCCACTCAGGCAGATCCGAGGGTCAGTTCTGCTAAATAAAACCTGTAATAATACAATTACAATCAAGTCCCGACACGCTAAAACTGCCAAACCGGTGTTCTCGTAAACGTTAAAGCAGCGTCTAACGCCTCCTGATTGGTCCAAACGTCACAAAATCAGTTTATGATAACAAGTCGCGTCATTTATAATACAATCAAAGTAAAATGAAAGTCTACTTTAAATACGAGAATCGAGGTTCTGGGTAAATGTTAAGCCTGGGTTAAAATATCATGCCTTCTCTTTCATAAATACGAAAAACGAGAGAGATAACATGATATTAATTATTACCATTTATACCCAGGGTTAACTTTAACCTCGAAAAAATAATTATCACTAAATTTATCGGGTATACGTTAAAATTGAACTACAAGAGTTAAATTACAAGTTGTCGTTTGATAGAACGGAATTGGGAATTCCCTTAGTGTCTGTTAGTGATAAACCAATGATTCATGAATCATTGTCAGGGTCTATACTTGTTTGGTACTTATCGTTGTAGGCAAGACAAATCGGTTAATTAATTCTTGATTGTGAGTCCAAACAATTTTCTTTGGTGTTTTGTTTAGAAGTTCCCTTTAAAGACCCTTTTGAATTTCGACTCAACATACATTATCAACATCGCACGTACACGACTATTGAAATGTTTTTCTGGACTGTTCCAAAATCATGTTGACAGTTGACACAGATGCATGCGAATAACTGTTTTGGCTATAAACTATAAAGCAAAATAAGCTCTACAGCTTCGCGATTAGGTTCAATTTGGTTCGTGCTAAAGGGTTCATTGTTTCGCCAGACGTTGACCCCAAAGTATATATTTTGTCAGGTCAAGGACATATCAATGTAATGTGTCATCTCTTGTATTTAGTGGGTTAAGTTGTTAAATGATGAGATTGGATTAAAAATTGTATCTACCATGACTTGTCACCAGTTTGTTAATAAGTTTGAAGGAAAAGTTTGATAAGTTTTGAAAATAAGGTGTTTTATACTATCTACATTTATAATCTGTCGTATTATATTTTATTACGATAACATATCATCAGAAGATATTTTAAATAGGAAAATTAACAATTTATCAGGTTGTTGTATTGATTAAAGTATGATTTTGTTTCGTTTTGAAAAACTTTTAACTTTTGAAGTAGGAAGTTTTTTTTCATATCATACTAAAATACTATGGTAAATGTGAAGTAATGTAATATTATCATATTGTGATTAGTTATTTCTTTGTTACAATGAATACTAGAGCCATGCTGAGAGGAATAGGCGTTGATTTGATGCAATGATATAATATGGTGGCCTATAATTTTCTACATTATTGTCAACCAGTCAATCAACCAGTTGCCCAGTGTAGTACCTACGAACAAAAAAAAACATGAATTAAGTCCACTTTCTGATCTAACTCTTTAGGATGGTATTTTCACATGTGATAGTAACCGCAGTCGTGGCCGAGCGGTTAAGGCGTCTGACTAGAAATCAGATTCCCTCTGGGAGCGTAGGTTCGAATCCTACCGACTGCGAATGTTTTTTTTTTCAATTTTCTTTTTTCTTGTTTTAGTCTCGTAAGAAAACATGCTGGCGTCAACGTGGCAGACGACAACGGCTACACACCACTACACCATGCTTGTCTACAGGGTCACAAGTGAGATTTTTTTTATTTCACAATAAACAATATCTAATATCTAACTTTATTTAGTGAAAATTATATTATCATATAGGTACAATATTAATAGGTGAAGTGAAAACTTCTTTCCCCTTTTTTACGAAAATTATGCAAACGGAGGTGTATGAAATTTGGCACAGTTGAAGTTTATTTAGGGAAGGTGTTCAGAAAGCTAATAATACTTTTTCAATTATGCTTAGAAATAGGTATATAAAATTATTAAAAATAAAGTTATGCGTGTGTAAAATAACAGTAGGATGTAGATGTTAATTTGAGACAATTGCCAGTCTTTCTTTCACATTCCATAGACAACATTTACATATTTTTATTGCGTACCATAGAGGCAAAAGAATCCTAATAAAGTTGAGGCTTAAAAATTAAAAATTTTCAACTACTAGGCGACCTCTCGGTATGTCAATTTGGCCATCTACATTTTAAGGAGGTAAATTCTAATCTTACATATTCCTTTCAATTACACAGCTAAACAATCCCATTGGGTTTTTATATTTTTTCCTATTGCGATATCTAACAAACATTTTAATGTGAATGAAATTCGATTTACCCATATTATGCAGGTAATTGGAATGTCGATATTAATCAATATTCTTTTTAGAGAGATAGTACGGTTACTGCTAGCGGCCTACGCGTCACCCAACATCCCGGACAAGAAGGGTGCTACCCCCCTACACCTCGCCGCTTGGCGGGGTGACGTCCACATCGTGTGTATGCTGCTGGCGCACAACCCCCCCGTAGATGTCAACCAGAAGGTAAACAACAGAGAGTACGTAATCTGTACAAGTTAGGCTGGGACTATATGATCCGGAATCCGGCGGGCCCATGAAAGCTGTCGAGCTGTCATATATATGACATTGACATTTGGCTCGACACTTGTGTGTTCGATTTTCAGCTCTATTGTATTAACGCAGAGTTCTATTTTCAGTGCTCTGCTTTTTCCTCGGCGTTACGGATTCCGGATCATATAGTTCCAGCGTTAGTTAGCCCCTCTAGCGTAATTTGCCGTAATGAGCATAACGCGACGCTCTTGACACCACTACAAGGACTGGTGTTTTGCTGTTACACCTTAAGTCTTATAATAATCTAACCGAGAGCATGTCACGACATGTCTAAAGAGGGTTCCGTAACTATTAACGCGCAATAGGTTTTCTTTGAATTACTTTAAAAGTTATTGTCCGATTTTGCTCAAAAAAAGTTTCCTACAGAGTTTTTAGCATGACCTATCAGCATGGAAACTTACAAGTTTCTATCTCCTTTAGTTTAGAAATGCCAGGTGGGGGACCGGGGACAACTTATAAACCGATTTGGAGGCTGATCACTCGAAACTTAACAAAAAGGCTCAAACTCGACTTTGTAAAAAAGTCATGTATGTAACCATGCCTTTATTTTATAAGACCTATTCAACGACCACTTCACATGTAAAGTCACCTAGCCACCCCTAAAATATAAAATTATTATTATTTAAGATGCCAAAACTGAGATCTATACAAAACCTATAACTATACCAAATTTCATCCATTTATATTCGTAATTACAGAAGAAGAGCGGACAGACAGACAGACAGACAGACAGACGGACAGACAGAGCTAAACTATAAGGGTTCCTTGAGTATTACGGAACCTTAAAAACTAAGGATGTACCAGATTTTCACAACATTTATCTCTACAGACCCACGACAACGAGACGGCTCTGCTTATCGCGGCGCAGTTTGGGCACAGCGACGTGGTCGCGGAACTTATAAACAACGGCGCAGAAGTCAACATCAGAAATATCAAGGACGAGAGCGCTTTGGACCTGGCTGCTCACTATGGGAGGTAAATGTCTGGTTCAGTTTACTTTTCCTGGGAACCATTCATTTGCGTTGGGGTCATGGGTGGTTTCTAAGAAACAAGAAGAAGAAGAACTGATTTTAGCCACGGTTTCAAAGCACGGTTAGATGTTTTGGGTATCAGTTGTTTCGTCATTCTGCCTGTTTTCAGTGCAATTCATTATATTGAAGTGTGAGCATTACACAACATGTCCCCGTGTGACCCAGGTGTCTGTCCCAATATGGTTATCTGTCCCGACTAGGTACGAGTAGTTGGGAAAATTCGTGCTGCGTTGCCCTCGTATGCCCATTCAAATTACCTTTCTTACAAGCCGCAATCAGCCGTACTGCTCGAGTAATAAAAACACTTAGCTAGAAAGCTATGGTCGAAAGTTTTTTTTTAAATCTACGAATACACTGGCGGACACATAAACTGCATCATAGTGCAAGATAACTTTCAATGAAATATAATTAGTAAAAGTGCAAACTATTTTGATTATTTCAATGATAATGCTAAGACTGGTTCTTAATCTGATAAAAAAATCAGTTCATGTGTGTATAGGTAAACTTTTATCACTAAAAGAATCAAATTACTCTTTTTGCAGCTTTTTGGAATGAAACAGTGAATAGAACAAAAAAGGCTTTATTATGAAAATTTTACAATACTAAAAAAAGAAAAAGTTTTTTTTTGTTTTTAATAATGTGTATTACCTCCTCTTGCCCTAATAACTGATTCAAGTCGGTTACGCATCGACCTGATCAGTGTTTTTAAAAGATCTCGAGATCTTGCGGAGTCCCATTCTTGTGACAACGCAACTCTGAGCTCCGCAACCGTACCGGATTTCTTGTAAATACAGCTCTTTTTAGGTTGTCGCAAACGTGTTCTATCGGATTGAGGTCCGGGCTACATGCTGGCTAATCCATGGAACGAATCGCAACCTGAGTAAAGTATTGCTCAACTTGTCTCGCTGCGTGCGGACAATCATTACCCTGCATCAGAATGAAATTTTCGCCTATCAATCCTCTAAAAGGTACCACATGAGGGTCCAATAACTCCGTTATATAGCGATGTGATGTTAAACCACGGTTACCACGGCCATGTGTGTCTGCGTCAATAAACACAAGTTCAGTTCGAGCGCCCATCGATATGCCGCCCCAAATCATACAAGACCCGCCTCCAAATGGAACCCTCTCCTCAATGCAATTTTGAGCATATCGCTCTCTTCGTCTCCTATAGACTAGTCTGCGACCATCTGCTCCGTACAAACAAGTCCTACACTAATCAGTGAATAATACGGGAGCCCATTGCTCATCAGTCCAATTTAAGTGTTCACGACCAAATCTTAGTCGAGCATGCCTGTGAGCTGCAGACAATTTTGGTCCATTTGCCGGTCTGAAATGTCTGGTGATATCACGCTCTTTTAGCCTTCTTCTTATGGTTCGCGCACTAACTGCTACGTCACGTACCTTGTGGAGCTCATTTTTAATGAAGTATATTAAAATCGTTCTATATTAAAATCGTTAAAAACCGATTTCGCAAGGAAGGATGAAGTTGTCACAATAAAACTGTTTGTCTCCATAAACCTTCTGTAAGCTCGGGAAACCGTAGACTGGTTTACATTTAAATCTGCAGCAATTGTTCGTTGGTCTAGCCGTGCACTAGAGCAACAATTTGTGCGGCTTTTTCAGACGATACGTCCTTATTCGTGAGAGAAAAACGTCTTTTAAATGAAAACAGACTAGCAATTAAACAATTAATAACGATAATTCAACATGTATCAAAATAAAAATAAAAAAACGTAAAAAAATAACCATCAATCACAACATTAACGTAACAATGAGTTAATCTTTAGTAAATTGACAAGATTTCTTCTAAAGAATATTTTCTTTCTTTTGTGACAGTACCATATTTAAATTTGTTTTTGTGTTTATAAATCAGCCTTTATTTTCCAATACCAATAAATGTAAAAAGTTTGTATATTTCGTAATAAAATTTGATTGAATGTGTTCTTGCACTAGATGCAGTTTATGTGTCCGCCAGTGAATATTTGCTTTAAAAAATCCGAGCAACCTGAGCTCGCCGCTATTTTTTCTCTAGTTCCCATAGTTGCAGACTATAATATTTCGTCTTAGTATCAACGACGATGAAATCATATACCCAAAATTGCCTCCAGCTCCAAATCTGAAGATTACATTAGAAGATAATAGAATTAGAAGATTACGACAGAAGACAGAAATCAGCGCTCATAAACCGTTGGCCGTTACTATGGATAACTTACAGCATTTATATGTCGCACAGGTTAAAAACTGTCCAGCACTTAATACAAGTGGAGCCGAATCTAGTCCAGCCGTACAAGTACCCCAAATGGAAGCTGCGGAAGTTCTCCACCACGCCACTACATAGAGCTAGCAAGAACGGTCAAGTGTAAGTATACATTAGTTAGTAATTTGAAATGTACTATCGAACAAGTTGCCGCTCGACCAGGTATAAGATGAAAAAAGCTTAACAGCGCCGTTGAATCGTGCGCACGCACCCAGACTCACGTGTAAATACGGACTTCAACCACGCCTGCTGTAGTTGCGGCCACTACCTTTGTGTTTAAATATTTTAAGACATCCAATGCAATAGAAAATGTTTAGAAACTGGTCGAGCAGGAACTTTGTCGATATTGTACATTGATTTGGCATAATATGACAGGAGCACGCATACAAAATGAGTTAATTGTCGACCGACAAAAACGCCAAAATGTCGAGTATCTGAAGGAGCTACGTTCCTTCTTCAGACAGATCAATCTATTGCATGTCGATCTGTCTGAATGAACTGATAAACTATTGACTAAAATTACTAACGACCAAATTGTCAGACGCTTCTTAAACTAAGATACCCCATAAAGCACAGGCCGGTACTATCTCTGCTTGGCCGAATGACAGGACTGTGTGTGACTTGAAAGCCTCTTAATTTTAGAGGCGTTTAAGTATTGGGCCTTTGGTGAGGTATTCACCAATGGGCACTACACCCATACAGTATCTTTTTATCTGCTGAAAACATGCCATCTATACTAGACTACTAAAGATTTGCAATTTTTCATCGACACCTGTGATAACTCAAAATCCTACAAAATATATACTGACTTATTCAAATCGTAACTTAAAGGTTTCACACTGAAACGAGACGATTCGCGACGCGGCGCTGCATTTTTTAAATAGCTACTCAAAATTTAACTTTATTCATGACACAAAAAAATACATGTTTCATATGACATCAGTCATACACTGCACATGCGCTGTCCAGCGCGGTGCAACTTGACATTCGAACTCTTACAGAGAATTTTATTAACATAAACATAGATATAATATTATAACATAATAATATTATATCTATGGACGCTTCACACCACGTCAATCTGGCCCCGTGCTAATTATCCGAAGAACTTGTGTTACAGGTACCGTAAAACGAAAAGTATATTTAATACTTTCATGTAATACATATATTTAAGATTTTTATTATATTATACACATATTTAATACACATGTTGAGGAGGCAAGGTAAACTCCTGTGGACCCTTCAATGAAAAGCGGACTGTAATTATACGTTTATTAAGCCTAGTGTAATCGCCCAGCTGCCGAGGAGTCCGTATGTGTAGTGGCTGCCGTTGACCGCATGCTGGTCGCCGCCGTCCAGTCCCCGCACGCCCCGCGCGCCCAGCGTGCTCCGCGAGCGCTGTGGTGGACTGGTGGTACGCGAAGTAAGCCGCGCTATAGGCGGGAGCATAGTCGCGGTGTGTTGCCGCGTTAAAGGCGCGAACACACATCCATGACCCAGGAACACAGAAAAACTTTTTGTTCCTTCGGCGGGATTCGAACCTGCGACCCCCGGCTTGAGCACCAACTTGCTGAACCACTGAGCCACAGAGGTCGTCAATAGAGGGAGGTGCTTTACACATGCATAAGCATTTTTGCCTGTCATTCTTTTAACTACTCTCAATCATTGCCTGATTCTATTAACTACTAACTACTCTTACAGCTAACTCTTGTGTAATGAATAAAGTTCAATTTTGAAATCAAAAACCTTTAAAATGCCAGCGCCGCGTCGCGTTTCTTTTCGTTTCGGTGTGAATTGGCCCTTTGTGCCAATTTCACCAATGCCTGTTAAAGTTAATCGTTGTTAATATCATGTTATCTCTCTCGTAGTTCTTGTTTATAATAGAGATGGTATGATATTGCGCTACTAACTACTCTTACAGCTAACTCTTGTGTAATGAATAAAGTTCAATTTTGAAATCAAAAACCTTTAAAATGCCAGCGCCGCGTCGCGTTTCTTTTCGTTTCGGTGTGAATTGGCCCTTTGTGCCAATTTCACCAATGCCTGTTAAAGTTAATCGTTGTAAATATCATGTTATCTCTCTCGTAGTTCTTGTTTATAATAGAGATGGTATGATATTGCGATTTGATTAGCGAACTTAAAAAATCATGCAACATTAATTTACCTATTAAATACACCTACGTCCTACCATAATATTTCGATGTTCATGTCAGTCTTCACTATTTATCTTTTAATGTAAATATATGTTAATGCAAAAGGGTGTGCTATTCACATGTATTCATATTCATTTGTTCGTTATTACGCTCCGATAGACGCGGTGAGGGTTATGTTTATTATTCATATATTATGTGTAATGTGTATGGTAATACGAGGGCTGCACTAAAAGTATCGGGAATGGAATATTTCCACTGTTCCTGTCATATTAAAATCTTTTTAATTTAAAACTCCTTGGTTTTAAAAATCGAATACCGTTTATTTATTTAAAAAAAGATTCTCGGTCTTGTCACAAGGTCTTGTCAAATTTGTTTAGTCGTTGAGAAAATGGAATTGACTCGAGAAAATTCTAGAGCGATGATTATTATGACTTTCGAAGTGGTTTAACACAAAAACAGTGTGTTGACCGGATGATTTCTGCATTTGGTGATGAAGCCCCATCCAAAACCACAATTTATCGCTGGTTTGCTGAATTTCAACGTGGACGTGTCAAGCTCAGTGATGATCCCCGTCAAGGTCGTCCAAAAACTGCAGTCACCCAAGAAAACGTTGATGCTGTGCGTAAGCTGATTGAGGAAGATCGACATGTGACATACCGCGAAATTCAGGCAACTTTAGACATTAGCATGAGTCAAATACAAATAATCTTGCATGAACATTAGGTGTAAAAAAGTTGTTTTCCCGATGGATACCGCATTTGCTCTGTGAAGAGCAAAAAGCGGCTCGCGTTACTTGGTGCGTCAGAACTCTCGAAAGATTCCACGCAGGATCCTCAAATGCTGTATACAACATCGTATCAGGTGACGAATCCTGGATATACGCGTACGAATCCGAAACAATAAACCAGTCACGAGTTTGGGTGTTCGAAAATGAGTTAAAGCCAACAAAAATTGTTCGTTCACGGAGTGTTGCAAAAAAAATGGTGGCCACGTTTGTCTCCAAAACCGGCCATGTTGCGACTATTCCTCTTGAGGGACAAAGAACGGTTAATGCAGAATGGTATGCTAACATTTGTTTGCCACAGGTCGTTTCTGAACTCCGTAAAGAGAACTGCAACCGCCGCATCATCCTCCATCACGACAATGCGAGTTCTCACACCGCGCACAGAACAAAAGAGTTTTTAGAGCAAGAAATCATAGAATTATTAGACCATCCGCCGTACAGCCCCGACCTCAGCCCTAATGATTTCTATACTTTCCCTAACATAAAGAATAAATTGCGTGGTCAGAGATTTTCATCACCTGAAGAAGCTGTGGACGCCTACAAAACGGCCATTTTGGAGACCCCAACTTCCGAATGGAATGGTTTCTTCAATTATTGGTTCCATCGTATGGAAAAATGTGTCAAATTTCGCGGAGAACACTTCGAAAAGCAATAAATACATTTCTAAATAGTAATGTTGTGTCACTTCCTTGATTCCCGAAATTTTCAGTGCCGCCCTCGTATTGATCCCACCAAAAACATATTCATGTTAAAATATTGCCAAGACGGACGATACCATATGACTCGCACTGTCAAAAAGTTATCAGATCTCATGTAAAACCAAGCTTCGGACTCTACACGCCCTAACTCTACAAGACTAACTTCACAAACTCTACACCTTAGTCAAGATAATATGTGGCCTGGCCATTTCGCTACATTTAGGTACTTGAGCGTAAGGTGAAAAATTCACTGACTGTTTTTCTGTTACACTACTCTTGTAGGCACGAAACGGTCAAGCCACATATTATCTTGACCTAGGTTTAGAGTTAGTGAAGTTAGTCTTGTAGAGTTAGGGCGTGTAGAGTCCGAAGCTTGGTTTTAAATGAGATCTGATAACTTTTTGACAGTGCGATTCATATGGTATCGTCTTGGAAATATTTTAACATATGTTTTGGTGCGATTTCATTTATTTTTGTAAGGTGTTACGACAATATTTTTCGTAAGTCGCCAGTCAATGTCAATTACGTGTGGCTCACCTACGAAGCGTCAGACGTCAGAGATTGCGTTGTTGGAAAATAATTGGTCGCGGGTTCGAATCCCGGTGAGATGTATTTTTTTTTTAATTTTATATATTTTTAATTTTTATTTTTTCGTACTACTATAACTCCGAGCAAAGCTCTGTCGGTAGCATTAAGTACAGCTTGAATACACATCATTGATATTATATTTATTAGCTATAGTGATGGAGTCAAACAGCGACCTTACAATAGAGGCGTATATTGTAGTACAAGGTACAACTTTATAAAACGGCTATAAAACGCCCCTATAAAACGGCTTACAACTAGCAATTACCATGCCACCGATCTATAGGTTTGCCAATAATTCCTTTGCGTTCAATGCAATGGTGGAAATGATTACTACTATGCAGCGTAGGAATGACGAGAGCGCATACAATATATTTTTTTCTTTCGAATGGGTCTATGCTAATTGCCGGAAGGCAGTTTTAGCTTCGTCGGACTATGACTGCTGGTTGGCTATATGTATCATGAGGGTTACTTATATGATCACTGTCGGTGCTCCTATAGTGTGATGCAGGGTCCTTACAGCACCATCTAGCGGTGGTTGGGGATAATATTATTGTTCAATATAGAAGTGTTACACTGTGTTTTCCTAGATTGCGCTTTTTACCAGATTTAAAATTTTTCTAAGCTAAGTGAATAACGTAATTACAAAAACTAAAAATTATGTACATAACTGTTTTATGGTCTACTGTTATAACATGTTTTTTTATATGCTTATTTACTTCAATTAATTAATAATCGGTTTGATGATAAAGCGCCATCTATCGAGTTTATTATGAATTATATCAGTTATGTAGTCATTCGTCGCTTCGATTGGAAACTAATTGACGTAGTAGTGAAATAATTTTTTCTCGAGTATTTTATAGTTATTTCAACGGATAATTATACATAAAGGTAACATTAAAATTATTAAAGGCATGTTCGCACACTACTATTAAAGATGATTACTTACATTAAAATATTTCAATAAACATTAAAAATACTTATTGTGTTTTTTGTTGTTAATATATGGTTACATGGTTATTTAATTTCATTTTATTGTTATCAATTATAACACGGATCCCTACAACAATTTTCAGACTTCTAGCGTGAAAAAAGTGAAAAAGTCTCATACAAACATTCATCCCCTAGTTTCAGGGGTTCGAGGATAAAAGTTCCAGTTTCGATAATTTTTATGTTTCTTGTGTACAAGCTTACGTACCAAATTTCAGCTTTCTAAGACATTTGGAAGTACCATATAATTTTGTTGGTCATCAGTGAGTCAGTGACGAAATCAAGGGTTTTTAGATATCAATAAAATCTAAAGTAGAACCTATGCAATCAAAACTTTCCGCTACTGGGAACATATACTAAAAATTTCATTTATCTGGTATAATCCAAACCCAAGTTATGAGGGTTCAAAAAATCGACGAAACGCTTCGAAAACAGGTGGTCTGGTAGATTCCTTGCGCTTCGCTTGGCTCGTCTTGGCGGGGGCACTGCCGTGCCGTGCCGTATTGCTGTATACTTCCTTAGAATTTTCTTAAAACGACGAATGAGGTTGGTGGCTGGTGCCAAGTGGAATAAGATGTTCTTTGTCCAACACTTCTTTAGAGTTCCGTGCCCAAAGGGTAAAAACGGGTCCCTATTACTCAGACTTCGATGACTGCCATAAGGCTTTATTTCACCAACCGTGATAGCTAAACACCTAAAATTTTCACAAAAGGTGTATTTCTGTTGCTGTGTTGCCTACAACAACAAATACTAAACACGGAATAAAATAAATATTTATGTGGGCCTGCCATACAACAAACGTTAATTTTTTTACCGTTTTGAACTAAAACTTTCGTGCGCGAGTTCGACTCGCACTTGGCCTTTTTTATTTGATCTGACCTCTAAGATTGCACTGAAAATAGTGGCACTATTGTTCCTCCGTTCACACTAAGCTTAAATTGGATTTAAACTGTTCATACAAACAATCCTATACTTTTTTTTTAATTAATTCAATTAGATTTTTACAGCGATAAATCTGCGTGCGGTAAATACAATATAAAATGTACATTTGTAACGCTCTCCTGTTGACTCGTTAGTTTCATGCTCATGCATATTCACGGTGCACTGATTGGCGTTATGGAAGGTGTTTGCCTCATCGCCGATACAACCCTGAACAGACCCAACAATAATATACGAAAAGTCCTTATTAAAAAAGTTTAAGCGGGATGTGGAAGAGTGAAGTTGTTGTTGTTGTTGTTGTTTTTGTATGTCTTCCATAAATTTGTAATAATTCGGTTCTTAATGCTACTAATATTATAAATGTGAAAGTTTGTAAAGATAGATAGATAGATGGATCGATGGATGTTTGTTACTCTTTCACGCAAAAACCACTGAACGGATTTCGATGAAATATGGTATGGTAGTAGGTAAACTACTCTGGATTAAAACATAGGATACTTATGGATATGGATCACTTTATCACGAAAAAGTACAGTTTTCCCGTGGGACACTGCATTTACGCGGGCGGAGCCGCGAGCGACAGCTAGTGTGTAATAAGAGAACACCGTCACTAGCCCATATAATTTATAAAGTAGAAAGAATCTTTTTTCATCATTATCGTGAGTTGTGATCATAACCTGCTAAAGCTTACGTAGTAACTATTTACTAATCTGTGCCTGCTCTAATTCACACATTTATAGCAGCTTTATAGCTCTTTCTGAGCATGGCACCAATTGGGGAGACGACTACATGTAAAATATTTAGTTTAATTAATAATATACACAGAAATATTGAGGTATTAATGAAATTGAAAATATAATATTTGATGTATAGTTTAATAATTAATTAGATCATCTAATAATAAGTTTCAAATATTTTTGCTAAATTTGTATAAAAAAACCTGCATCATTATATTAGTTTACTTCATCATATACAAAAACATTCATTGTAGTATCTACCCAATTATGAACTTAAACGAACAAATTTCGGACATATTTACAAATATGTTCCTGCGGTTGTATTTCATACACTTTTACCTAATCGTGTCGTCACAGTTAGGTACGACTTTTGTATGGAGCGTTTTCACGAGACTTGCGAAATTTTGTAAACAAGTCGCTGTACCTTTGAAAATATTGATTTTTATATACCTACTGTATCTTCTGAGAAGTTACACATATTTAAGAGTATTATTCATTTAAACACTAAAAAAATTCAGTCGTTTAGCCTATTCTTCCTTGACTAATTTAAAGGTTTTTTTTTTCAAACAGTGACGTAGTCCTAGAACTGCTCAAGGCGGGCATCGATCCCAACATCCGAACAGACTCGGGAACTCCCCTACACGAGGCAGCTTGTTTCGGCAAAGCGGGAGTCGTGCGGATCCTTCTGGAACATGGAGCTAATCTATACGCGGTGGACGGGAGAGACAAGACGATAGAAGATTTGTTAGCAGTGTACTCGGAGGAGGCGACGCGGAAAGTGAGGATGGTTATAAGAGGTGAGTGGAGGTTTTATGGAATACGATATGGTAGCGCGGAATAATTGTTTAATGGTATGCGATGATCCCCGCTTATTGACTCCGGCAAATAAACAGAAGTTCAAAAGGCTTATAAATCTAAAAAAAAAAATAGTATAGTCTCCTCAGGGAGACACGATATAAGCATATCGCGATCCGAGAAAGTTTTGATGATGGAAAAAAATTGGCAAATGTATGAGCTCAAATTAGCTTCCTCGTCGAAGCGTCAGTCACTTTGCCATTATAATAAGTCTGCCAGTCGTGTCGGTCCCAGTGGGAGGGATAACCTGACACGACATGACTGGCGAGAGATCGGGCGCAGGGCCGACTTTTTACATGCCTATACGACGCATGGATCTTCTTTCTTGTCAGACACTCAGGTGATCAGCCTGTAGTGTCCTAACTAAAATCCACGACCTCCGAGTCGTGAGCCAAGCTCTAAACCACTGGACCACGGAGGCTGTATGCCATTATACACAGCAATTTAATTTTGCATGAAACCGCCATTTTGTTTTTTAGACTTCAAAAACAGAACGCGAAACGAGTACGAGAGCGAGGAGGATCTGCCGCCGTTCCCCGTGCGGCACGACCACAGCCCTGTCAACTTCCTCCCGGACTCCATGTAAGCTTATCACCAGTTATTTACCGAAATTCCTACCTACAAAAATATTAAAACACCAGCTTTTTGCCAATACAGTAAGTGTCCCACGGGAACACTGTACTTTATCGGAATCAAAAGTAGCCTATGTGTCAATCCAGAGCTCAAACTACTGCCATTGCAATTTTCATCGAAATCCGTTCAGTAGTTTTTGCGTGAAAGAATAACAAACATCCATCCATCCTCTCAAACTTTTACATTAATAATAGTACCTACTAGGATTAAGGTCAGATGGGGTAAGTGGAACATACCTAATTTTTTTTGGGTAAGAGGAGCGTATACTTTAAATTTCTGACAGAAGTAAGAGAAACATACTTTTAATAATGTCACTGATTGATCTCTTTTCCCATAGGCCATTTACTCTATCTGTTTATAATCTAGATATTATACAGCATTAAAAATTCCATAATTAATGTTGAAGCTTCGTTGTTTATATAATCTTTTTAGAAGAATTTGAAAAATAAATATTCAAAATATATTATTTAACTAACTCTAAATATAATATTTGAGTTCCACACGTTTAGAAATTAATTTATAAATTGTGCAAAATGATCTAAAATTTTATTCATATACTTATATTTGAAGAAAGTAACGATTTACATATCTCTAGTAGAATATTTTAGTACTTTTGGATAAAAATATGTTAACATTTTAGAATAAGGCTTGCGCATTGTGGGGACATTTCACATTTTCTTCCTTCTCATTAATGTATTTTAAACCACTAACACTGCACGCCGCTTCAGATTGTACATCCCTTTGATATTATAACGTATTTTACAAATAGACGTGCGGTTTCTAAACGCCCGTGTCAATGGTGCCCGCAAAGGAAGCCCGTGTAATTACTCAAAGATGCTCTTCACAGGCTCTAAACATTCGCTTTTAATTGGAGAGCGTCTCAATTATGAGAACGTCTCAATTATGACACACGACGTGTCGCCTTTGAACCGTTGATTGCCGTCTTGAGATACGATTTTTCATTGGGAATCGTGACATATTAATTTAGGTTACTCGTACAGTAATGAATGTCAAGATAAGATGAAAGTTGTGTGATATTATAACATGAAATAAAGCATGATTTGCTATGGATAATGACGACATCATTTGAATTATAAACAAAAGGAATTCGTTTGCTACTTTCAATTGGTAAATGCAATAGTAATGTGACTAAAATGCATGTTAACATAATATAAGTAGAATATTATGTTATTAAATTACACAGAAATTTTGTGCAATCGCAAAGTGGCACGTCTCGGCGAATACAATAAACTTTTTTTCTAAACGGCAAAAAGACGCCCAAAGCTTTTTCACAGAGGGATGCAAAACAAAAACAGTCAATGCGAACATCATTAAAATCTTCCGTGCCTTTGATTTTGTCTAGAAACGGTCAGGTACGAGTTTGTGCGACGGGTCTACTGTCCTTTGACAGGCAAAAGACTGCCGGGAAGCGCCTTCAAATGAAAATAAAATTACATTGGACCTAAATTATACGGCACAGCTCAAATATAAAGGCAAAAATAAACTAACGAGTTACAATTTGAAACTTAAGGTTCACGATGATAACAAAGATGTTTTTGTTGGAAATGAAGTTAGTATTACCCTATTTATATTTGCAGCCATATAAAAATAATAATGCACCACCCTAAAAATTAACTGCCTTGAAACCTTAAGATAATAACTTAGGCCTTTTCATCTGCTATTGGATGACTTACACAGTATTCTCGAAGTAACGAGCGAAGTAACCACTCTTGAGATACTGTAGTGCCAGGGACAGTTGGTGTTTAAATGTCGTATGGTTGCCCAAGCACATACGGCATTCTCACAACATAGTCAGCCTAGTCCAGAGGAATGACTGGTCAATACGTCTGGGGCCAACTATGTGCTGATTTCCTCACGATGTTTTCCTTCACAGTTAGAGCGTCCGTATAATGTACTTGAGATCTGAAAAAGTCTGGGAAATCGAACCTGCACTCTCTCGAGTGCGGATCAAACGGACTACCCACTAGGCCACGGAGCTCTTAATATAATATAAATATAATTAATATACGTAATATAAATAGGTAAAAATGAATAACACTGTCGGAAAATATTATGCGCAACAAGCAAAGAAAGCATCAAATAACCTAACCAAGAGCATGTTAGGACATGTCTAAGGAGGGCTCTGTAACTATTAACGCGTAATAGGTTTTTTCAAATTACATAAAAAGTTACTGTCTGATTTCGTTCAAAATAATTTTCCTTAAGAGTTTTTAGCATGATCTATCATCATGGAAACTTACAAGTTTCTATCTCTTATAGTTTAGAAATGATACTAGTTAATTACAGAAGCTAGAAGCGCGGACAGACAGACTGACGGACGGACAGAGTGAAACTATAAGCCGTTTTAGGCGGCTTTTTTTTTAAACGGCTACCATTACTGTATCAAATCTAGAAATGACCGAATAAACAATAATGGATGTTATAAATTCACTCATAGCTGAGAATGTGAAAATTAAGAAAAATCGGAAGAGTGTAAAAAAATATATATATATAGCCGAATGCATAACCGCCTCCTTTTTTTGGAAGTCGGTTAAAGATAAGAACCAACGTGGTATTTAAAAAAATCTAATTAAAGTTCTACAACGCTAGTACAGTTACTTAAACTTTTAACTAAACAAATAAAACATTATTTGGCGACTAAAGCATAACTCTTATGTAGTTTTAAGATATTTGTATACGGACTTTCTATTCTTGCATTTATAGCGTTCTCACATTCTTTCATGCTTTTGGTGGCGGTGAATGATGTATGTCTCCACTAACTTAAACCTTTTTTTTAAATTTATTGTTTTATTTATTTATGTTGATTTATGTTTTACAGGAATGCCCAAGAGACCCAAAAACGAAATAGTGACACTACCCCTTCCTCTTCTTTATTAGTGAAAACTCCGCATCAAAGTTTTGTTAAAAAGCTTGCTTCGAAATACTTGGGCCTTAAAGCTAAATTTAACTCTGCTCCTAACATTTCTAACATCTCAGGATTAGATTCGGGTGCTGATGACAAATCAAAAGTTCAAAACATAGGTAATAGCAAATTTTTTAAAATACTTTCGAAGAAAGAAGAATCTGGTGATATTGATTGTACAAATGAATTTGATACTATATCTCTAGATAGACTTGGTATGTTAAATAGAGATGCTACAGTAAATAGAAGCAACAGAAGTTGTCCAGGTTTTAAAAATTCACTTCCAAATATATCCGAAAACAACGAACTAAGTGATTCACACGAAAATGTCAACAACGAATGTGAACTAAAAGGTGAAGACAATAGAGATTTACCACAAACAACTCCTGTAGAAGCAATTAACAAAGATTCAAAATATGGAATTTTCGAGCCAAGAAAAAATAGTAGTAATAGAATATCGACTCCGTGTGATACATCGCCTGGTTCAGCAATACTAGTCAACGAGTGTTATGAATCTTACGAATTTTCTTCCTCGGAATCAACTATGCAGAGCAATAAGTTAGATTCAAAAGTAACTATTTTACCCAAACCACCACCTCGTTCAATACAAATACAAAGTTCAGCTTCTAACAATGCACTATATGAAAACATAGCTTTAGAAAAACCTAATTATATTCGTCCTACACCAGCAGTTAGATCACATATCCCTTTCCAAGCACAATCTAAAGAAAATGATGAACAATCTCATTATGAAAATGTAGCATTGCTATTCCAAAAACCAGAACCATTAAAAAGATCATATATTCCCTTAGATAAAGATACAAATAACTCTTTATCAGGAAGTAGCCGTACATCATCGATTTCTTCAGATTCTATGATAGACGAATCAAACTTAGAAGATATTCTACTATCAGAAAAGTCCAGATCATTTAGACATGGCAAAAAATTAATTCACGTCGATTCCACTAAATCGTCTATTAAAAGAACTCAGTCAAATTCATCTAATTTTACAGACATTACTGGAGCTAGTGCTATCGAAAATGTGGATGTTAGTGATATGGATATGAAAACAATTTATCTTTCGATGACAGGCACGCTACCCTCAAAAAAAACTGACAAACCCAAAAAGAAAGTTTTGTTTAGACATAAAACTTTTACCAACATCGAAGTAGACAGAAATTCCTTTAAGTTAACAAATTACCCGAGCAAAAATAGCTCGCTTTTTAAAGAAGCACTAGCTCACTATCATATTCGGGGTACAGGTCATTGCATTTATGAAGCTCCGACGGTTGAGGAATTTATTTATATTTTTAACAGAGATACGCTTTACAACGATACGGCTCCTTTTACTAAGGTGCCAATTTATAAAAGAAATAGTGATTTTGAGACAGCTATATGTTTTTGCAAACCCAAACCATCAAAACATCACAATAGCGCTGAAGATTTATTAGATATTCCTACCGAAGATAACGATGCTATGGTTATGATAGATTTAAATGAGTTAAAAGAAAAAATTGAATTGTCTGCATCGTCATTTCGATGCTACTGTGATACAGGGTCATGTGCTCTACATGCGGGTAGGCGAGAGATGCCTATTAATTTAGTTGTCAAGTTTTCAGCAATAAATAAAAGTATTTCTACTCCTGATATTACTTTGGCTAATTCTTTTTCGACAACTCGCAAAAGCGGCTTAGTGAAAAATAAATCCGTACCATCCAATTTAGAAGAGCCTTATGCAGTAGTCGATATCAACGACATCGTTGATAAAAATAGTAAACTCAATCAAACATTAGAGAGTCCGACGTATGTACAAATGTCTCCGCATTCTTCTTTATCGTCTAGTGGCAGACCATATTCTATTAAAGATATAGCGGAAGTGATATCCTTAGGTACGAATTCTAGGTCCGGCACTAATCCACCCTCTGTGGCTAACACTTCTGTTCGTAAATCGACCTCCTCGGAACACTCTGGCCATTGGTCATTGCAGTCTTGTAATTCTAATTTAACAATAGTCTCGGATGCGTCTTTTAAGACGTGCATCGAAGAATCATCCGATGACGGCTCAGATGCAACTTTGCACTCGGACGCTGATAGCTCAGATGCGGAAACTGTTAAATCCGATGTCAGTACAGCGAAAAGGCCCTGGGTGCATAGCAGTTCTTTCAGATTCGGTAACAAAAACCAGAAAGAATGCAATGTAATCGAGGAGGAAGAGATAAACGATAAAGATTCAAAAGTCGAGAGCGGCATAAGCATCCAGGATTCTGAGACTTCATCGTCCGAGTGCGAGGGTGATAGTGGTGTTCCGGGGGTAGATTTGGATGTGTCGCTTCATGCTTCGCTTGAGCGGGTTTCGGAACCGGGGGGTGTTCACAGTGGGTTTGGGCGACGGAGATGGGAGGAGGCTGACCGTATGAGTGAGGGCGACGCGCTGAGCATATCCAGCGCCACCTCCAGCTGCGCGCCCCTGCACCTCGCCCACCATCACGACTACAGCAAGGTTTCGGTAAGAAACAAAAAACTGAATATAATATGAAGCAAATGCATGATTCTTTTTTTTGCGAAATGATTATTTAACAATCATCATATTCATTAATTTTTCAAACTTTTTTGTCAGCAGTTAACAATAAAACATGTATTTTTCTGCACCTACAGCCAGTTTTCAATTTCTTATTTTTACATTTCACTAATGAAGTATAAACGAATAGAAAAAGCAAAGCAAATAATTAATAATAGAAATTATAGGAGGAATTTATTATAATACTAGCTGACCCCAGACTTTGTTTTATCTTTACTATAAACAGGAATGACTACTACCTACACCTACCCCTACTACCTACAATCTACACCTACTACTTACACATATAACCGCCCCAACTACCTGTACCTAAAACTAACCCTATTACCTACAAGCGATGCGTGAAAGAATACACACATTCAGAAAATCAATCACTGAGGGTTGCAATAGTGCAATACTAATATCGCTATTAAACAATAGGGGTTTGGTCTTAGAAGTGTGAATTTTAATGCCAAATCATAAAATAATAATAAAAAGTAAAATAAAAGAACAGAAATTTGGTGTGGGTCTCCCTTATCACTTAGGGATCTGAAAAACAGCTTACAACCTATGCTCATACCTACTGAATACAACACCTGAAAAATTTCGTAAAAATAGGTCAAGCCGTTTCGAAGGAGTTCTGTAAAAACACTGTGACACGAGAATTTCATATAATATAAAAGATTATATCATTGATATTTTTTGTACAAAGTATATGTATTTTTATAACTATATTAACGTGTCTCGCTGCTGTTGATGTTAATGATGGATAATTTTATAACAATAGACGAACCACGTGGGAATAAGATCATAATAGAGCGTAGTCGTCGATTTTTAACCGTCTCAAAGAAATTAGGTGGGCAGTTGAGCCGCGAATGCGACGGGAGCGAGTGGCCCTAGCCGCATAAAAATAGTTTAGTGTTGTGGTGTGTTCAGTGGTATTTATTGGTGTATGTGATGTGAAGTATGTGTGATCCTGAAATGGAATTAGTTGAATGATGTAAGTTCTGCAACTAGTACCTTATTCTGAAGTTCCAGACTCCGAGTCAGAAATATCCGCAAAGCATCGGTAAATTTCAGATGTTTTGCAAATGACCGACAGTGTAATTAATTTACGGCACGATATTAAAATTTTCAATTAAATAAAAATATTTGGGCCCACTTATAATAATATGAGATAAATTATTTCCTAATTACGTCCCAACTCAGTATGACTTTTTATAAAAAAAAAAAGAAAAAAATTACACCGTGGAAATCTTTTGCAAATAGAGTTTCACAAAGGATCACATTATTATATCCATTCACTATCGTTAATTATGCGGAAATACTGCACAATATGTAACAATAGTAAGTCTACTAGATTGTAGAAATCTAGACGGAATGCCTTATATTTTCATCCATATTGATGATATTAATTACAGCATTCATTCAATTCTTTTTTCGCTTTTCAGTCTTTCCAATAGGTTTTTATTTAGAATTGTGTCGATTCTATATTCAAGGTCACTATAACCAACATTTTTCAAATTCATGGATATGCACATGGCTTCTGAGCTTCAACAGCTGAGTCACAGATTTAACTATGTAATCAGATCAGGAATCGGGACAACGCAGCATTTAATATTAGTCCAAAGTATTTAGCCGACAGTTTTAGAAGGTATGTGACTTCTAAGGTGTGCGGAGTTTGCGCTCAGTTTAATGGCAACATCAGGAAGCATCTGATGTTTTTATAATTTATTGTTTTCGATGGTTGTCGCTTATTAAATTCTGAAATTGTCTTTGATGTCCTTGTTTTTACATAATAATGATTTTATTATTCTTCCTGCTATTCTCCTGTTGCTGAAAATGTTAACATGCACCGTACAGAATCAACGAAAATAGGATTTCAACAACAGAATTGTTTCCTGGCGCTTTTCCAACGCCACAATGTTTATCCTCACGTCTATGAAGTACCTTGTTTCACCGGATTTCAATAAACCATATCTTATGTTTCATAATTTTGCGATTACATGCAAAGGATTTCAGAACACTAAAAAAGAATTTGACGCACTAACAAAGAAGTAATCCTGTGCTCCAAATCATAAGAAAAGTGGTGATTGTGATGATTGGGTAACATTAGCACATGCCTAAAACCAGATGCGTTGATAAACACAGATGATACTGACTATGTTTGATTCTGTTTTATGTTAATGTTTTCAACATTGTATGTGTGTTAGTGGGCCGTGTGGATTATTGTGCTGAGTACGTGAATAATACGGCCTGTAATTGTTGTGAGAATATTTTGAATAACCTTATAGGACCTTTTCAACATGAATATATTTTAGGGCACTATTATAGTCTATAAGTACTTAGCGCCTATGCACTATCCAAATATAACCTACTGTGACCTTTAACCTTACTTGTAACCTTTACAGCAGCGCGGCGTTCTTGATTTCGTAGGCACTTAGGTTGAGGTTTTTCGTTCGTTTTATATAGTAGGTAAATGATGCAATCATTCATTAGATACGCAAATAATTTTCCCATACAAAATAGCCAGCTTTCTGTGGAAGTTATTGTTGTAAACCAACCACTCAAGTGGTTGTTACAATATATTATAACAAAAATAATAGTCTGCTGGCTGCTTCTAAATCCAGTTAAATGTTTATCCGCTGGTCAGTTAAATTAACCGTTTCCACTCCTTCAACTAGTAATTGGGGGAGTTGGCGTTGGCGCCGTATTAATCTGTCTGTCAGGACTCAGGAGCGTTACGGCTGCGCACGCGCAGGCACTGCGATTCGAATTGAGTCCTTTGATGTATCTTGTTCTCCGAAATATTCCTTCAAGGAAATTAATCCAAGACAGGTTTTGTCTGCCAATTACATCTATCTTTGGACACATAAGACGTAAAAAAGAAACAGTCCAAACAATATCGCAATTGTCTGATATGTCTCTGGCAAGAATGCGTGAGTTTTATTTACCTGAACACTTGATACATCTACGTGACTTGAAAATTCAAATTATACACACGTGAACGTTACGTTCACATTTTTTACTAATTTCCCTTTTATATAATACTAATGACATGGATCTATGAAATTGTAGTAGGTCACGTAATATGTTGTTTCGGGGTAGTAGCTTTGATTAAAATGGATCCTTTTATTTTATAAAACCTACAAGCTGTTCCGACATACGTAATTGTGTCTTAACTATAAAAACGAATAAAGAAATAACTACATCTCAACCTACGCCTACATCTACAACTATGCCTACACCTACTAACATACTGGGGCCTGCCGATTTAAAAAAAATAAATCAAACAGATAAACTGAACGCACCTATAAATATTTGATAATCAAGTGACAAATTGAACACAGTGAACAGTTAGTATGGAAAATTAAATCGTCGTTTTTAGTAACTTTATAGCGAAAGCAATTTTTACCTAAATTATATCAATTCAATCAGCTGTGTGAGGTCGGTCCAATGACCTCTGTAGCGCCATAAAGAACGTAATGTAATTATTTCGATTTTTTTTAATTATTAATATAAATGACTAACTTTTGAATAGGTAATAAAGACAGTCTAATCCATTCCCACGACACAATATAACTTAGAGTTAATTGAACAAGAATGCAAACGAAGTGATATTTAACAGGCTATTGTGTAGAAGATTGTCCATTTAGTGACCGGCTGCTACCAATTTATCTCATCCGAGGCCCGATATTGGATTACTTGTATCACTTGAATATTTTATTCGGTGTAAGTTGGAAGAGATAGCGTTTGTAAATTGCGATAGTGCGAGCGGATTGGGATTTAAAAATATATTTACGGGCGGCTATATCTGTCTACTCTTGTATCTTCCTTATGAAAAGTACACTATAGTTTGCCATAAAACCTATGTAGATTTAATATAGCTTAAGACATCCATATTAAACTAGGTAAACATTTCTTTCTCAAGTTACCTCTCGTTGTGTTTTTCCTTAGCTTCTCTGTCAGGCGTTTATAACCATTTGTTCGTTCCCCAACAATAATTCAGCGATGCAATTACGTAATTGTGGTCATCTATTATGACTACTTATAGTGCAGATCCAGGCCTAGCTAAATCGCCTTGTCCTGTAGTATAAAATATGATTTGAGTAAACGTAATTTATTTGGCTCGGATTATAAAGTAAAACTGTTACAAAGATTTCTTGCAAGAGATTTTACACCAGCAGTCGAATGACTAAGTTTGCTTTGCTTTTGACATTTATTTATACTTTCGTCTTAAAATACATCAGGTATAAAGCCCTTGCGATTACCAGTCACTTTTGTTTCGCAGCCCACACCTCCCAAGAAGCCCCCTCGAAGGAATCTATCTGTTTCCCCTACCCACGTAAATTCTCCATCCTCCGGGTACAGCTATGAGTTAAGGACGCACGCACGAAGTCAGGACGATTTAGATGATTTACAGGTGAGATCTGACGGCATTTGGTGAATAAAACTGGGTTTTACTACGCAATTTAAAGCAGAATTTTGCTAGAGCGTATCTTCTAATTTAAAAATTAGCAAGAATTGGTAGGCATGTAGATTAATATGAGACATGTAAACGTGCTAATGCCAAATATTTTTACTGCTAAGGATTACGTTCTATATTTATCATTTTAATATTATCTGAAAACATAACTAATTTTTGAAATTATGCCACTGATAATTGCGATATATTCCTGGTTTAAGATTTCATTTCGTTGTTGCAGGGTGCAAAACACTACCTCAAACACGGACGGTCCGTCGATCAATACGTAGACGGCAAACTTTCCTATTCAGGGTACGAGGAGAACCACAACTCTCCCAGAGCCATACCTGTGCCGAACCCGCGGCCGAGCCTCAAAAACCGCACACAGCCAGTCGCAATTACGGCGATGTATGAAAATGTCGTCATAAAGGAACAAAATCCCAGAAGAAAATTGAGGCGAAACAATTTGGGTCAAGCCGAAAACTTCGAAGCGAGGATGGCTGACAAAAGAGTGAGAAAGTACTCGAACCAGGAGAGGTCCTCGTTGGAAAGTTTGTTGGACGACCAGTCGATGAACAGTCCGAGCGAATATGAGCGGTATTTCGATGAGTCGAGGACCGATATTCCTCTGTCCCCGAATCATTACGAGCAGCCCCCGACGCCTGATCATCCGCCGCCTTCTGCCAAACAGGCGGAGAATAGCATCCACGAACGGATAAGGCCTTTGAGCCAGGTTAGTCCAGACTAAACTGAATTATACACGTTCCTTCGTTTTTAACGTCACAAATTATTTATACCTTAGCATGCATTTGATATTTTTTGTTTTAATTGTCATTGTAATGTTCTTGATGCACTTTTTTTTTTTAATTTCGCTATTACTTTTTTTTGTAACTTGAAATTGTTCTAAAATGCCCAAATTTCTAACTAATTTTCAAAGCACGACAATTAATTATATCCTCTGACTTTAATGTTACTTTGAACCCAAGATTTACGTTGAAAATCTTATGCACTTGCAGTGCACATTTTTTAAAATACTCATGTGAAGAATAAAAGAACGAAGAGTACTTTTTCACTTTTAACATTAAGGGTGTGTTTAAAAATCTTCTGACAAGTGTTGGATAGCTTATTCTGAACTTTTGACGCTGCTTGCTTTAAATAAAGCGACTGAGAAAAAACAATAAAATAAGCTATATGACACTTATCAGTAGATTGTGAAACAATCCTTTAATTATTTTTAGTAACTGGTTAATTCAACTCAATCATAATTTTGTGTTTTGCAATAAAATAGTAAATAATATCAACAATCTACATTCTCCTTTCTTTGCCCATAAATAATAATATCTTTGTAAATTAGTCTGCTATTTTTTAACCAACCTTATCACTTTGCTTAATTTATTGTTATTACTTAGGAAATACTACTTACTATTCTTCAAAAATAAAACGTTGGTTTTAACTCCTGCATGCTAAAAGCTATGTACTTAATAACATTGATTTTATATTTTTAATTTGAACTATTTCAGCTTATAATGGAGGTTGTAGAAGAAATAAGAATTAGAAATAAATCGCAGAGCGATGCTAAGAATTCCTGATACAAATGTTGAATTTATGCTACATGTGATTGTTTAACCTATAGATATGATATGTTAGTATTACTTGGTGCTAGAAGTAGGTATTCCTTCTCTATTATGTAAATAGCATATATCTATTTCTACATTAGAAGTAGTTATTATAAATAAGATATTTTTAAGTTTGACATATATTTCTATTTAGTGTTACATATTTTACGAATTGACTAATTGGGCTTTGATATAAAAGCCTTTAATACTGTTAGATGTTATGGTACAATCACTTTGCACACACTTTTTATAAACCCTTTTATAAAAAGTTGATTTCACACAGCGAACCTTAAAAGTCACAATATTTTAGCAGTCAGTCCTTGATAAGTAAGATAGTGATTTTTTATATTTTTGACAAATTTCGGTCCACGAGCTGCAGTATGTACTTTGTACTATTAGATTTTTCATTAATTATAATTATATTTTATCAATTTGTCTGATAGTAGGAGTCTGAAAAATACTATAATTCTTTACCATTTATTCAAAATTTGGTATTTTTAAAATCAGGGTTAGTTCTTAATATCATGGTATTCGAAATCATGTGAATATTAATGGATGTGTTAAAAACCTATATTTTTGACTAGGCTGCCTTTGGGATTAAAACCGCATTCAAAATTATTTCCCCTGTTATGAAAATAACTATATCGATTTTAATAACTCGCTGAGGCCGCCGCGCCGCTCACCGCGAAATCGAGGCAGCGGCCTCATGAGAATAATATCTACCTAATAATAAAATATTAATTATAATAAATACATAAACTATGAGCGACTTATTGAAATCGGTCGGTTCAATGATTTTATTGGTGCAAATTATTTAAATACAATAATTATGTTTGAAAGTATTATACAATACAGTGATAGTAATAGTATTCGGATGCATTACCATATTATTTTTCACTTAAATACTTTATCAGTTGGATTTTATTTTAAGATTTTATGTTTAATTTCGTTTGATGAAATAAATATATTTTGTGAATTTGTTTTGTTTTTATTATGATTTATCTCTGTTTTATTTTTTTTAAGTCGTAGCAGCTAGCAAGCTAGCATAATGTGAACTATGAAGACACCATGTAAGTACCTACCGACTTATGTAAATTTAAGTTTTGCCAGGAAGTAAATTCCCAAGCTTGACAAAAAAAATGAAATAACCTACCTGTGAAATGTTTTGGAAATATAGTTTGTATGTTGTGATCAAGAAATCCTTTTCCGCGTTTTTTGAAAATGCCTATTTTTCATTTATTTATCCCTACTGTATTTACCATTATTTAAGAAAAGGTGTCCTTCGAAGATAGAAAAGAGATCATCCATGCATTATCACACAAAAATCACTCAAGAACTTCATAAGAATTAGGAAAATTATTTAAAAAAAAACTAACCAAGAGCATGTCAGGTCAATGACTTGTCTAAGGAGGGTTCCGTAACTATCTACGCGCAATAGGTATTTACAAAATACTTCAAATGTTATTGTCCGATTTCGTGTAAAATAATTTTCTTAAAGAGTAATTAGCAGAAACTATCAGCATGAAAAGTTACAAGTTTTTACTTCGTATAATTTAGAAATGCTAGAGGGGGCAAACTTGTAAACCAGTTCGGATGCCGATAGATCACCTAACTTTCATTTAAAAATATATGAGAAGTCCTATACAATGGGGCATGTAATGGCAGGGAACGAAAAAAAATATCATTACTCATGAAAGCCAAAGCTAAATTATAAAATTATTAGGTTTCATGATGTCAAACTTGAAACCTATATACAATCTATGCTGAACTACAAAATTTCATCAATTTATAATCATAATTACAAAAGGGCGGACAGACAGACAAACAGATAGGCAGACAGACGGACGGACGGACAGGGCAAAACTAAGGGTTACTTGTTACCTATACACAACGGAACCCTAAAAAGTACCTACCTAAACAATATGTTTGCAAAAATACTTTATTTACGCCTTAAATTTTTTAAAGAGCAATGATCGTTAACGACAGTTTTAATGCCTTAAGTACCTACTCGCTAAAAAATGTTTTTTTTTTAATATCAGGAGTAGAACGTTACATAAGATATATTTTTCTTTCTAGTAAACACCACACCAAAAATCTTAATACTAATAGTTCATACCTTAAAAGCCTTTTCATTCCTGTATAAGTTTTCCTATACGGTATATTCCTGGCTTTAGAAACTGAATGGCAACCCACATACCAAATCTCCTAATGGAACATTTCTAATGTTACTATATCTAGTACTATCGTATAACTTAAGTACTAGAATCTAGATAATAATGTTTGCTTTTTTAACACAAATGTATATAATTGTTATGCACATAATATTATGGTAGTATTTCAAATATATTACACTTCAAAATAGTATCGCAAATTTGCAAGTCATAAAATTCAAAACACCAAAACATTTTGCAAATATCTTTTGCAAAAAACGTAACGTAAATTATCATTTTATCGTGGCGTAGACGAAATAACACGAGGTTGTTATATTTTTTATTTCTTTGCGACTTTTAAGTAATGGATTTACGTGGTTTAATTATGAGCTTGCAGTAGCCCCTGCGTAAAGTTTTAGAGCAATACTCACCAACAGGTAAAGGTTGGCAAGTCCAGTATCCAGGTCCAGTAAAACCACACTAATATCTAACATATTTTATTTACCTGCCTATCGATCTTGAACAAAATAGGAAAATTTATTAGTTTTATATTAGAAATCTGAAATGGTAACAATGCAAAATGTTAAGTTTCTGTTAAACATAACGTAGGATTAAGTTATGGGTAACCTCTAGCGTCGATCCTCACCTTCGACCTACTTCATCCAATATTGACCTCCGACCTCTCCCCAGGAGTACAAGCGGCGGTCAGCGCTTCGGGACAGCTACACGGAGACCGAGGTCAACTTACTCCGAGCTGCCTCTGCCGTGTCAGTGGCCAGTGGAGCTACCGATAGAAGCGCGAATACGGACTGCGTGGAAGAGTTTGTGTGCGATGTACCTTTTGCTGGTGAGTGTTTTTTTTTAAATTATAATTGTTAAAATGTGATTTTCTGGTGTTAAACAGTAAAAAGTAAATATGCCTTTTTTCGAGCCATAAACCGCCAGCCGGGGATAACGCGTAGACACGACGTAGCTCGACATAACTAGACTATCGATTAAGAGTCGAGAAAGAATATAGAGAATATAGAGAATATGACTATATGCTAACCGCTAACATACCTACATTATCCGAAAATTACGATGTTTTGAGAGGCCATCCTTAGATGATCCTCAAAAAATCCTCTTCTACCTGTCACATCACAAACAACTATTAGAAATAGCTAGCTGTAACTATCTAAAGTCGAAACGCTAAATTCAAAAGAGAATTTTATAGCAATAAAGTATAATATGGTGCATATCGGAGGCGAGAATTTCCAATTTTACAGATTCCAGTCTGTTTGCATTGTAAACATGGCAACACTGCCAGACTGTAAACATAAAACACCAAGCGAATTTTCCGCGCCCAAATATTTTACCAATATTTGATATATTCAATGCATTTTACATTTTTATTTTAAAACCTAGAATTTTTTCGAATTTAATCATTATTGCGTTTATTCAATATTTGCTATGAATTAACTTTGACCTCACATTGTTAAAACTTCAAGCAATTAGGGCTCAAGCAATCTTAGCCTTAAGGGGAGAAGAAGGGTCCAGCCAAATCTCACCTAACGAAATAATTGGTCTCAGGAAATATCACGTAACTTTTTGTGGCAAAAATAGTCTCAAAATGGGAGAAAATTACGATAAATTGAAAATTTTGGAAAATCTAATTGTGCACATTTCACATGCTTGTCAGAATAATCTCAAAATTCAAATACTAGTCTTTACAAGTCTTAATAAAAGTAATAAAACAAATTGTGTTTTATTTTATCTATAAATTTTCTCTCGTGAGGTTTGGGAGAGGGGGAGGGGGTCGAGGCGAATCTCACGATATCCCACCGAGGGGGGTCATAAAAATCCTCAAAAACGTCTAACGCAGTTAGTGGACGCCCCTTACCGAAAATAGCTCAGTTTCTTATTAAAAAATAGTATTTAAGGAATAGTAATAAAATCCTTAAACGTAACTTGACGTTGGTCAGGAATAACCTTTGTGGGGGTTGAATAGGTAGGTACGTAAATTAGATTTGGATAAAATAATAGATGAAGGTTTCACTAGCATGCCTTCCAATTCTTATAAAATGTATCCTGTACAGGCCGTTCACAGTTATTTAACCTCGGAGTTTCAACGAGAGTTTTCCCAAAGCTAGCCATACACGTAAGGGTTTACCTTGTTTGTAAGCTTGAGCTGATACTGTATAGATACCTGCACAGTTGTGCAACATACACGCTCCGGTTTACCTGTACAGGCAAACAAGTCAGGTATACGATATACCTGTGTGGCTAGCATTATATTCCTCGGCATAGAGGCAAAAAATAAGAGGTAAAATAACTCTGAACGGACTGCACTATTTTAGTAATTAGTTGCCAACACTTTCAGAATTAGCAATCTTGCTTGAAGATCTACCCACCTGTTTATATTTTTTTACACTTACTTTGTGCCATTGTTATTAAAATTTTTGTTGTAGGTCTATTAGCCGCAATTCTATAGAATAAGGCAATATTTTCATTTAAAAAAAAAACAACTTCCTGGGTCTTATAGTGAATTGCTTCACTTTTATACTCCAAGGGTTCCCGCTATTCATATACGGTACCTAAAAAAGGGTCAGTGTTAAAATCTTTAGAAACTTAAGTGGTATGGCATTGATATATAAGACCTTGAGGGACTCACTGGTAGCCTACAGCTGGCTCAAGTGTTTAACTGCTTTTAGTTTCGCAATAGAAGATTAATATCACTAATCAGAAGTACGAGTACGTTATGTTATCTGTGTCTGCTCGACATTTACCTATAAGAACATTAGTACTGCAATGAGACAGTAAGTTTAACTAGGCATTTACGGAACATGCCCATACTACTTGTCCTGTTTAGGTGGGGGGGAGGGGGAGAGGTTCTGCAGGCTGGACCGTGGGTATAATGATTTAGGCTGAGAATATATGCTCCGGAATCCGGAACACCGGTGAAAATTCAGAGCACTGAAAATAGAACTCTGCGCTAGAGTTGTAAATGGAAGTTTCGAGTGATAAGCTGTCATATATGACATTTGACTCGACAGTCGTGTGTTCGATTTTCAACTCTATCGTATTAGTCCAGAGTTCTAATTTTACTGCTCTGATTTTTCACCGGTGTTCCGGATTCCGGAGCATATAGTCCCAGCCTTAACTATGAGCTATTATGAAATACTACGTGAAAAGGAGAGGGGGGGGGGTTAAGGGGGGTAATTAGTAATAACTATAATATTTTATAGAAACTAAAAGACTACGTAAATGATATAGCATAAGTTACCTAGGCTATTATTACGAAGTTATTGACACCTAATTTATTAAAATCGGATTAGTAATTTCGTCGGTGCTCGGTGCTCGGTCGGTGAACTATGGTGGAGCAAACATACATGATACATAGACTGCCAAAATTTCATTACCCTTCATTTTGGCTTCGCCATAGTCGTGTGGAAAGTGGTCACGCATAGTATGGGTACGTTCCCTTAGTAGATTTGGAAGTGACTATATTGTCACCTATACATCTTGCATACTTGTAGTTTACACTAAGAATTGTATGGGTATCGTTTTAGTTCCTTTTAAGCTGATGATGGGAGAAAGGTGAGGATCAATGTGATGGATAAAATAATCGCGTTATTTAATATATTAAGCACAATTCTTTTATTTATCCTACGAACTTATGAAATTAATAAAACAAGATGTGCTTAAAATTGAATTAAAATCGGACCTCACCAGTGTAACCACAAGTTCCTCGTGCCTCAAACGAGTCAGTAACCGCAGCATCTCTCCTTACACCGGAGACTTGTGTTTATAGCTCCGGGATGGCGGTTAAAATTATACGGCTTCCGTGATACTTACCTAGCCTAATTTTTACAACACGTTGAAGAAATTAACTACAAAATAATTTTTATTTTCTGTAATCGGCATATCAATCGGAAAGTCATATAACTGAGAACCCTTTCTGGAGGCGAGAGAATCTCATGAGGATTCCTTTATGGAGGATTTACACGGGCGTTAATTGAACCATGTAAATCCCTCACTATAGGCTGGTCCATATAGATATATTGGCTATATTGGAAAGGTTGCCCAGGTAGCCTACCAAGTAAACTCCATAGCTCCCTTCCTACTGCTATAAAATTGCGCATGGACACATAGACTAGGCATCTGCCTAGTCTATGTGTCCATGCGCAATCATCTGACTAGCGATGAGATAGAGATCACTTAACATTTATAATCCTAAGGCCCACTTGCGCAGATCTGTGTTAAAGTTAACCCTAGGGTTAACCTAGGTTAAATATGTTTTTATGAAAAAGAAGTTCGTTTCGTATTTTTGAAAGAGAAGGCATGATATTTTTGACCCATGGTTAACTTTAACCTAGATCTGTGCAGGTGGGCCTCAGAAGGTATTTTTAGATCACATGTTACCAGCTGATTTTGCCGAATATCTATGTAACTGTTGGAGATTGTTATCAATGCGTTTTTAATATCTATGTTAGTCGTGTTTGCATTACCGTTCTCGCTGTCCCTAGGGACATGAGTATGTATGTATGTCGAAACACACTTGCGTAAAAGTGCCCCAGTGCGTCGGCGCCGCTCCGTCGCCGCGTGTCCTTTTTATTTGAGTTTTACTTCATTGTCAACACCAAAGGCCGTTGTTATCACGACGTTTATCGCCATATTATATTACCCGCGACACGTTATGACTTCCATAAATTAATTGACATTTAGTATTGCCCAATGTCCTCCTGCAGTGGCGTGTTTATGGCGATTTCTAGGTAGACGTTTGAGTGATATTACCTACTTGTTTTCAATAGTTTCAAGTTACAACACAATGTATTTTCTTCACTTAACGCCATTCTTTTTGTAAGTATTGTGATATGTAGATTGAGGGACTGCCCAATGAGTAGGTAATGTTTAAGCAACACGTAAATTGCGGGCATGATGAAAATATGTGAAAGTTTGTGATGGTGGATGGATGTATGAATGTTTGTTACTCTTTCACGCAAAAACTACTTAGTGGATTTTGATGAAATTTGGTGTGGTAGTAGTTTAAGCTCTGGATTAAAAAATAGGCTACTTTTATCCCGAAAAGTACAGTGTTCCCGTAGGATACTGTATTTACGCGGTCTCAGCCGCGGGAAAAAGCTAGTCTTCTCTAGATATTACTTCTTTTAGCTTCCGTGGAACTGACGTTCTAGATTAATACTACTCAAAGTATGCTTATCCTCACTAATTTTATGTTCGTACGATTGTAGTTGTAATAACACCAGTCCTTCTATCTAACTAAACGATAGATATGTTAAAACATTTTGTAATAATTCTTCTTATTGATGACGCTAAGGGCGTCCATAACTCACAAGGAGATGTTGTTACGGGTGTTTACTTGTATGTCTCCGGCAGTCGGCACCCTGACCTACCGTAATAATGCTGACGGACAGGCGTGAGTCGGCGTGACACACGACAAGAGGGCGGGACGGGCTTGGCTGTGTAATGTGTAATACTTGTAATACACATTACACAGCCAAACCCGTCTTTATGTTTTTTTTTAACCACATTTAAATATTTTCGAATGGGTGAACCGATTTTGATGATTCTTTTTTTTATAATTGAAAGCTGGTGCTTCCCGTGGGACCGTGGGAGAAATGGGACAATATTTCAATTTGGTCCAGTATTGACATGGCATCCGTGAGAAAAAAATTAAATATGTCTTAATTTTTTTTGGTAGTCGTTTTTAATTTTAGTTTAAAAATAATTGATATGAAATATTATTCTCCTCCAGTGAATATTATTCTCCTCCTCCAGCCTGTAGGAAGAATATCTTCAACTATTCACATTTAATACGCCTCTACTGCCTCTAGAACAAGAAGATAGATTTAAATTCCCAACCAATAAAAAAGCCAAATAAACTACAAGATGTTAAACAATATGTCTATTTTCACAAAATCATACTTGTGTTGTCTGCTCTGACGCATCACTGGCGACGTCGGGGCGCATCAGGAAGCCCACAAATATCGCGTCACGTCGGCTCGCGACACGTCGGACTCGTAGGTTATTGATGCACGATGTATTCTCGTCTTTCACCAACTTTGACTAATGATCGTTGACTTGTAAGTTGTAACACTAGAAGAAACTCTACTTTTTCTCTGAAATATGATTAAGTTAATAATTAGGATATTAAATTAATAAAAACAAATAGGTATGTATAGCAATAATTATATAAACGTTACGTTTAGAATAGAAAACAACGTATATCGTTCTCTACATGTTCGTGACATCACACGTGACATCTACTTATATATTGCGATATTGTAGAGGTTTTTGTTTTTACTTGGATTACATAAATTAGTAAACCGTAAGTCCTAACCGATGTTAAATAACAATAATGTAAAGATTCAGTAACATATACTCTATTTTCTTTTGCTTTCATCAACTACCAATTTGAAAATAAAATATATAGAGCTATTTGTCTATTGACCGTGACGGTGTCGGAAACATATTTGTTATTCCAACACCTATTTCGAGCGTATGGGGAATTACCCTTACGGATTTCTAAAATAAATAAGGGTCAATTACAGTGACACATTTGGCAGTTCTGGCGGTGTCTGGCAGAGTCAGGCGTTGTTCTGGCGCCCAGGGTGCGCAAGCGCAGTGCATTGACATCGCTCGTTCCGTGTTATTGATCCAGAATCAGAATTAGAACAATTGACGTATGTGGTACAGCCAAATGTTCAATCGATTTTTTATGATTAAAGATTGATCTAAAAACGATTTGAATTGACAGTTGACACGAGGAAAAACATTGTTTGAAAAGTGGTAAAAAAAAATGTAAGAATATAGAACTAGGAAAATGTTTAATTGCATAAATAATTGTATTTACTTATCAAAGCTTCCTTTGATAAGTAAAAGGCAATTTTTAACTATTTGAATGATCTTCAAATATGATTCCAAATTCATTTCCTCAAATAATAATTATAAATACCTATATAACTTATTAAATTTAATAGGCCATGGATGTGAAACCGGTTTTTAAAAAGTTTATTTCTATTTATTAGTTTTACTGTATACTGTTTTGATAATTAAATTCACTCTCTAACATCATCCAAGGCAGTCTTGTCTAGTATACTATACCTGATATTCTAGATTGTAATCGCATAAATCTTAATGTTATAAATAAGTACCTACTTAAAAACGATAATATTTTCTCATTATTAAGTGGGTTTAAATATGGATAACTTTGTAGATTAACCCTTTTATTTTGTGTAAGTTAATAAGTAGACAGGTATATTTTCAGGTAATAATATTTATGGGTCACAATGTATCCAGTGTTACAAAAAATAGTATCACAATCGGAGCCCTTGGCCCTAGAAGAAGTTACCTGCACCCGTGTATCTAAAAATACATCTACGGTGAATAAACAGAGGGATACCCGACCGTATTGCAAGACTCTACGCCCCAATAAACGTCTTAAGAAGTGGGCGACATTAAATTCGGTCGGTTTATATGCGCCGGCGCATGGCCTGACGATTACCTATGTCAGTTGCTTTCGCGCATCGATCGCTGTTGTACGTGGATCATTTTAATATTTCGATTAAAAACAATAAAGTGATTGTGCGGTGATAAGTGAATCTTTAATATATTTTTGGACGTTGTCACTGGTAATATCTCTTATTTAATTTGGCTATCAATGTTTATTATCGATACAGATAAGAGTGATAATGAATAGTTCCCCCGAGGGATATTATTACTTAATACTACAAGTTTAACCTGTAATTTTTCAACGTGTGTTACGATAGTGATAACTGCTTTGGTCATGAGATTTTCATTAGTACTCTTAGCATTATTGACAATATTATCATTATTATTTACGTAACATCATTCATTGTTTTGATCATTATAATCTATTACGTACTTTTGTGTAACTAACACAATCTATTGTTTACTTATATTTTACTTGTCAATGAATTCGGATTTTGTTTTCATAGTTTGATAAACAACTTTATAATTAATTATATAATTTAGTTGCTTACTTTGTTATTAATCTTGATTGAAAATATTTTGGTTGTAAACCTTGCAGGATACTCCTACATCTTTACCTTAAAAGTCACAAATGTAGCAATTTTACTTAATTTCGGAACTAAACCAGTCTCTCCCTAATTTGATATTTTATTAATTAAATCATAGGGAAAGAATTTCATAAAATTCTTTCGCACTTCTACCTAATTTCTTGGGTCTATTATAAATTATGTAGCAAGAATGTTACAGTAACCGAAGATCGGTTTTGAAACAAGTGATTTTGCTACATCTCGTATTTTCATGGATTAAGTGAATAAATTAATTATTTTCACTAAACTTTCATAGACATAAACACTTATGTCCTTTTTAAAATTTTTCCTTGTTGCGCATTTCACAGCCTTGAACTTACAATTAAGATTCTTATTATAAAAAACTGCTTTGCTTATATAATAAAGTGATTCACAGGAAATACGGGTTTTTCTGAGCTGTCTTCTTGAAATTTTCGAATCATTCTTGTTGCATTATATATTGCAGTATCGAAAAAATTTTAGTAATTTGTTTTAATTATATTTATCAAGCAGTAATCAAACTAATGATTAGTAAATGTGTATAAAAATTATAAATATAAGCACAAGACTGGAATATTTTGCCATCGATTTTATGTATACTAGGATATTTCCTATTATCAAAGCAAATATTGTTGCTTTTGAAAATTGTTTACACATAAGTTAATAGTCATAATCATCATGGAAAATCCCCTCAACATTTGTATTATTTATCTGAAAATTGCCAACCATTAATAGGTGTGCTAGTTATTTTTATTTTGCAATCGACTGGAATTGCTGCAGTAGAGCAATAATACCAGCTATTGCGTTGTAAATATGGATCATGTTTACTTTATCTTTTATATCTTCTAACTCTACATTCCTTACTTATTCTACATTATGGAATTACTTTGACTTCGTGTTATATTTTTGCTTAGGTTACCTCTGATTTGTTACTTATCACGATAAGCAAAAAGTCACAAACAATTGTGAATTCTTACTTATATTGCTGAGACTAGTCGTAAATATTTGACAATGCTTATGTAATATTACATTTTTACGATAGTCCATCATTTTCTATATAGTATAACTGCATACCAACTAACCTTTAGTACTATCTATTGGATAGAT
The DNA here is from genome assembly GCA_037179445.1 of Phengaris alcon alcon. Lineage (NCBI taxonomy): Eukaryota > Metazoa > Arthropoda > Insecta > Lepidoptera > Lycaenidae > Phengaris > Phengaris alcon. Next base: position 1,424,067 of record JAYRCH010000059.1, read on the forward strand.
ACGAGCAGTCAATGAACTGTTAGTATTGATGTTGTCCAGTGCAGAAGGTAATTAGGGGGCTATTAATGTTGTCATAAGCTGTCCTATGATAAGGTTTGGTGTAGAGACGTACTTTGTAAGTCCAAATTGTATTTTAGTTTATTTAAATTTTAATGATATGGAAAAACTGTATATTTACATTGGGTAAAGTACTCCTATTCTACTAATATAATGACCGCTAAACACATTTGAAATTTGAGACTGGACTAAGATTTTAATACGTAGATTTACATCTTCAGCTGCAATAACGACTGAAGGGGGTAAACCAAGTATATTCTAACTTTGTCATAATATCATCGTAATCGTCCTACTACTTAACCGACGATTTATCCTGAATCATATTCGTCAAAGAAGCTCGTCATATCTCATACACAGTGAAATTCTATCTTATTTGAATTATTCGAGATGATTCAGTGTTTACACTCGTGTATTTTCTTTGGAAACGTTTACATAACCCATACGTAAGGTCACGAATAGAAATTGCTTTAGTCGGATTTTCTTCTGACTATGAATATTACGTCTGATACGGCTTCAAACATGTTTAAACCGGTCTTTTGATATTAGTTTCCTGAGATGCGGTTAATCCGTGATTAAAGATAGGTCCTTAGTCATGGATGTAACATTTCACCTTGTCCCTGTATTCTAACTTTCAAAATAACAATTTTGGTATTGCTTAGCTTTCCTTATTTAGTATTATTCTAATATTCATTAAAATAATTAGTATACACACCACACACATACACCTTTATATTTTATTCAGTTCCTCGCATTAAACCTAAGTTAAGTGGGAATTTAATTGTTTCATTACATGTGACGTTAATTCATTAAAATCATTTTATACACTCATCGTACTGCCATACTTCAAAGTATATCAATAAAACTTAAGAAAAAAAACTTCTGTGTTATTTTTTTGAAGAAAGAAAATCAGTTCTAATTTAAAAAGCAAGAATTTGTTTTGTATATTTTTGCTTATTTCTGTAGTGATAAAAAAGTTTCCGGCACTCGAACCCCAAACACCGGATAAACGGGATCTTAGCAAAGCGCACAGCTCCGACTGCGCAAAAAAGGGCTTTGGGAACTTTAATAATACCCTTGACGAATCGTTTCTAATTCTCCCTATAGTGTTTTAAATATTACCTGTGTAATAGTAAACTTAACGAGGCTGGGCATTCAAGCCAGATTTAAACCAAGTCTAATTGTTGCACATAACCAACATTTTTTTTTGTTTGTCTCTGGCAGTTGTAGGTACCTATAGTTATTAAGGAGCAGTTAGCCGTAGTAATGTACTTCAAATATCTATCGCCCGTATACTGTAGTTTCGTAACATGAAAACAAAACAATTTTATCTTCAGCACAATATAGAGCACGTGTGTCTTGTACGTCTAACCCAGATAGGATTTTCAACACCAAACATTGCGTGCTGCAGTGTACTGTCTGTGTACCTCGGATGGAGCAATTGTCCTTAACAACGTATCGCCAGGTAGTAAACAATCGACAGGAGATACGCGTCGCTTACTACGGGCTTACGGCAAATTATACGCTGGTTCACAATGTCTGGGCTCTAAACATACAAATTATAGACCGTTGTAATAGTCGTGTTACAATTTACGACACTAGTGACATAGTCGACTACTGTAGTACTGATTCACTTATGCAGTCAACTGTTGGGCTGTAAACAAAAATGATTCTCACAATAGCTAGTAAGGTAGTCAGTAGAAAAGGGCACTAAAGTCGAGTGTTGTACTAGATAATAAAACCTAACCAAGAGCATGTCAGGACATGTCTAAGGAGGGTTCCGTAATTATAAACGCGAGATATGTTTTTTTACAAATAACTTCAAAAGCTACTGTCCGATTTCGTTCAAAATAATTTTCCTAAAACGAATTTAGTATGAAAAATTGCAATTTTTTAAGTCTCATAGTTTAGAAATGCCAGGGGGTGAACCAACTTATAAACCACTTCACATGTATGGAGAGCCACCCCTAAAATGTAAAATTATTAATATTTTATGATGCCAAAACCGAGATCTATACACAGTCCTACTCCAAATTTCATACATTTATATTCATAATTACAGAAGCTAGAGGCGCGGACAGACAGACAGACGGATGGACAGAATGAAACTGTAAGGGTTCCTTGAGTATTACGGATCTCTAAAACGACTCTTCTAAATAGTAATAATAAATAAGAAGACAACTGGTCTAGGATCGGAGGACTATAATAGTTATAATAGGAAAATATGAAACATTTTAGATTTGCATGGAACATGATATAAGAATGTAAGGAATGATTAGCAAATGTTAAACGGAAGTTAAACTACTTACAACGGAAGGACACCCCAGGCAAAATCAGTCCTCTCAATTATTTATCATCCTTATAGCTTTATATGAAAACTAGATGTTGCCCACGATTTTGTACCTAATAGGTATTTTGCGGGAACTGTACATTTTACCACGATAAATATTATAGTCTATGTGTTCCACTATCCAGAGCCCAAATTACTACCATACCAAATTTTATCAAAATCCGTTCAGAATTATTTCACCTCGGGGTTTCTTTATGAGTTATCTTTATTTCGACGGCAAAAAGATCCTGCCAGAGGTGAAATAACGAACTGTAGTTTTTTAGTTGTTGGGTCACAAACATCCGTCCATCCTCACAACTTCCACATTTATAACAGTAGTAGGATAATTGGCAAAGAAGGTGAACGTAAAAGCAGTATTAACTGCATGTACGTACAAAATCTTATCAATTTCAATGACGTAGCGTTTTGTTCGATATTTTGCATATCTGCATATTCAATTTCAATAAATGATGTTTCATAATACGATTCAGTTAATGTGGCCATTTCAGACCTGCTGACGAGTGACGACCATTCTCATCCATAATTTCATCGAATACTCGAAGGGATTTCTGTCCTCGTTCCACTACATTGATGAATCAACCTCAAACGTACCCACTGTTAAATGATCCTTCATGTTTAATATAGGTCTATGATAAGTGTACAAATTATAGCTCTGTTTATAATGGTACAGTGGCCCTCTATGTATGTACTGTGGACCTTCAGTTCTTATCTAGATCATAATACAATAGCTATTTGAAGTCATCGCTATTAGGTTCTTAGAACAATCATTTGTTATAATCTATCTTTTAAGTTTTAGTTAATTATAGTTTAAAAGTAGCATTTTCCCGCAGCTTTCCCGCGTAAACACTATATCTCACAGGCACACTGTACTTTTTCGGGATGAAAAGAAGCCTATGTGTTAATCCAGACCTTAAACTACTACCATATCAAATTTCATCCAAAGTAGTTCAGTCGTTTTTGCGTGAAAGAGTAACAAACATCTATCCATCCTCACAAACTTTCACATCCTACTAATATTATAAATGTGAAAACTTGTGAGGATGGATGGATGTTTGTTACTCTTTCACGCAAAAACTACTCAACGGATTTTGATGAAGTTTGGTATGGTAGTAGCTAAGGTTCTGGATTAAAACATACGCTACTTTTTATCCCGGAAATGTACAGTATTCCCGCGGGATACTCGATAGTATATTTACGCGGGCGGAGCCGCGGGAAACAGCTAGTTTATAATTAACAAAAGGTTAATCAATATTGGTAAACAGCACCAGTCATCGGTCACCGGTCACCGATCACGTGACAGAATTGATAAATAATTCTGTAATTCAATAATGAACAGAAGAAACAAAAATGTTAAATATACATTCAATTACTTTTTGCGTTGCGTGGGAAATGAAGATAATCATTTTTATTGTTGTTCATAGTTCAGATCTCATGGCATCAGACTTTCAATTCAAGGTCGTAGCTGTTAAGGTTTATTTTACTGTAACAGTGTGAGACGTCAACAGTGTAATCCGACAATTGGTTGATGACGACAATTAGCGACAATTGAGAGGAATGTCTGACTTCCTACCTAGTGGTGTTTGGACGTGATCATCATAATAGTCTGTTGAACATCCTGTGCTAGCAACAACCCTGTTTTCAGTGGCAATAGTAGAATGGCTGTTATTATTTGGAATTTTCTGTTACAAGTCTAGAATTAGCTTACCCTTGTTTCATCTATGAAAAGTAACTTGGAATAAGTAGCACCTCTGTACAAAACTGTATTCTAATTTTATGTTTGCAATGTAATTTATTTTTAGTACATAAATTATTAAAATATAATAAAAGTAACTTCTAATTAATGATCGAAAATGGTTAGTTATACTAGGGATGTTATGGAGTTCCGTAACCGTAACCGAAACTATAGGATACGCGAAATAAAAAGCTATCCGTAACGGTAACCGACATAAAAGTTTTGGATAATTTCTAATAAAAAAATAAAAGGATGGTTTAAAATCGGGAGTCGACCGCAATGATTTTACTCTTGCTCATAGTGTATTTCGGGCTTGTCCCTTTGTTAACATCAAATATGATTTAAAGTGAAGCCATTGGCTAACATTTAATTTGTGTCGATTCTGGGTTTTTTAGTATTGATTCTTGACCATGTCTTTTTGTATTTTTCTTTAGAAATTCTTTATAAATCGATTATCTTAACGACCTAATTACATATCCGTAACCGGTATAATACTTATAATTTTGCTATCCGTAATCAGATCTAAAATTTCATATCCGTAACATCTGCAACAATCACTAGCTATATATGGTTGGTTTCGAATCAGAAAGTTTCTAACCCACAAAAACTTATATATTTAAGGCGTTTGTTGCATCTGCCCTCTGCTCTACAAAAATGATGATGATGACTTATTTAATATAGTTTAATATATTCGTGGGACAGTTAGGATAATCGGCGAAATTTCATGCGCCGCACGTTCTGTCACCTTCATGCGTAGCTCTAACGGTCACTTCTATAAATTTATACGAGTACTTAGCTTAACATATTGAGTAATAAGCAGTAGCAGTAGGTTCCTAAACGTTTTAATATTTCTTGTAGTTCACATTTATGGCTCAAAGGTGTCCTTCGAAACTGGACAGATTCTCTGCTAGACAGAGTTTTTAGCCAAAATGCATTCGATAGTTACGACGACGAAGTTCGAAAATTCGGAATGTGGTGGGTTCGAATGCCGGTCAGATCAATATTTTTGTGATTCTTTTTTTTTATTTATCAATACTCCGAGCTAAGCTCTTATATAAAAATTGTAGTTATTTTCTCGTCAGTTATCAACCCCATTCATCCTGAATACAACCATTTTAACACCAAAGGATTTTAAATATAAATTTAAAAGGGAGAAAAATCGATTGAGCTATATCTTATCCCTAGAAACTGCACAATTTTACGCTATATATTATATAGCGATTTTGCATCCCCAATCTTCCCTGCATACTAAATTTCATGGTGATACTTGCAGCCGTTTTCGAGAAACCGATTATATTATACAAGGTTGTCTCGTTTAAAGTATAAGAAAATATCAGTAAAGAATATACGTATGGTTTGAATATAAAAGTTTACTGATTTCTAAACAGGGACTATTTTGTGTTAAATTCCGATAGTCAATCCTACTTTTAATACTAATAACATAACTCTCCTACACCGATTTGGCTGACGGTGGCCGGTTTAATTGAAACCAGGTCAGTTACGCTGGAGTAATTTTTATAGTGCCCAAGTGTGTGCGCAGTACACAAGAGCACTCTCACCTCCTTTACTCTCGTAACCCAGTGGGACGGATAACCGACACGACTGGCGAGAGATCTGGCGCAGATCCGACTTTTTACATACCCATCCGACGCATGGATCATCTTTCTTGTCAGACAATCAGGTGATCAGCCTGCATTGTCCTAACCAATCTTGGAACTAATATTTTTGTTGTTCCAATTCGGGAATCGAACCCATGACCTCCGAGTCGAGAGTCAAGCTCTAACCACTAGACCACGGAAGCTGTTGAATCCTACTTTTATATTGGTTGTGTTAACACAAATAAACATACCTTTAGTCACAGATGAATAAATAGTTACTACTTGCATTAGTGCTTTCGTGTTCTCTGACTAGTTTCAGACGATTTTGTTAAAGTTGACTACCTGTCTGCAAAAAAAAAATACGTGTGGCACTCGGGGACTGCCGCGGTAAAGCTATTGCATAGTAAGTCTACACGCATACGTCTAGTCGCACGCACACAAACACCGTGCCGAAGTCTGCCGAACTGAAACGACGTTAGACGATTCACGGCTTTCAACGCCGCACCGCTGTGCCGGTTGGAGTGGGGGGTGTTAGGTTTATTTTCCGTACGGAATTTCTTGATTCGGTCGCCGCGCTCAAAGCCCGGGATAAAAGCTATGCCATAGCTTAAAATATTAATGAATTGGATTTAAAGTAACCATCATCCTAATATTACCAATAATACTATAGAAACCCAGCCCAAGCTGGGTCTATATGATCCGGACTACGGCGGGCCCGGGAATATTTAAAGCACTGAAAACAGAACTGTGTGCTAATACAATAGAGTTGAAAATCGAACACACAAGTGTCGAGTTGTCTTGTTTGACATTTGACTGCACACCCGTGTGTTCGATTTTCAGCTATATAGTTTTAACTATCAGCGCAAAGTTCTATTTACACTGCCTTATAGTCCAAGCCTTATACTTATTAGCCTGTCGCCAGTCAGGCTAATCGCTAAAGAAAAAAAATCTGTGTTGGTACTCACCTTCGTACGAGTAATTGGAAATTTTGTCGTAGTTACCCTGTAACCAGTTGACGCGTATGGATAGTTCGTTAAGCCGATATAGCAAATAATATTCCATAAAATTATGAAACGTTGTACAAAGTTAATAGAGTTAGTGGCGGTGGTTATGCAAAAACCAAGTGCCGGGTGACGCAACCTGTTGAAGGCATTAGTGCCATCAACAGGTTGAAGCCTTGCTTTGATGATACTTAATACACAGTAATATTTACCATGGTAACTTGGCTTTTTGGTTACCTTATCACAAGCCCTTGTTAATAAAGATATTTACACCACGGATACGCTAATCCATGTTGCTATCTTTGTCTGCCAAGTGGCTTTTCCAACGTATCAGACAGCAACATGAATAAGCGTATACGTGGTGTAATGGTGTGTTTCGCAAAATACTTTTGAAAAACTCTTGAACAATTTAAAAAGCCCATCTATAGGTAAGAGTATTTTATAAAGATAGATCTGGGCTACTTTTATCAAATGTTTTTTCAAAGGTTCCTGCGGGATGAATACTTATCTACGCGCATGAAGTCGCAACCAAAAAAAAAATTGAAACGAAATATCGGATTCAGCCGAAATATAGCATTTTTGGTGAACTAAACAATCCTACTACTATTATAAATATGAAAGATTGTGAGGATGGATGGATGGATGGATGAATGAATGTTTGTTACTCTTTCACACAAAAACTACTGAAAGGATTTTGATGATATTTGGTATGGTATAGTTTAAGCTCTAGATTAACACGTAGGCAACTTTTTATCGAGAAAAAGTACAGAGTTCCCGTAGAACACTGTACTTACGCGGGTGGAGCCGCGAACAAAGGCTAGTATTATAATATTTGCTAAATCCATGCAATCTGTAATAAGATAGGTAGTGTTATACTGGTGTAAAGTATACACGTCATAATGTATTCAATCTAATATGAGAAGCTATAATTCCAAATGACTAATCTTACATCATAACCATTTTCGTAATCTTTGAATGAATGACGAGAATGATAACTCTTTAAACCGGAAGAACT